>OU538750.1:3937500-5250000 GCA_912999735.1 Aporia crataegi | reverse complement strand
CCTTTTGCGTCAGTATTTTCAAAGATAAATAAATCGAGATTACCGGTTTATAATGCAAAATATATTTTGAAAAGATACATACGTCATATCTTAATTAGTGTTATAATTTTGTGACTGTTTCTAAGAAATATCCAATGTTTCGGTTTTTTAATCGACTTGAAATAAGGAGTTTATCAATTTGGGTATACGTTTTTTTTGTTTGTTTGTTACACGATCGTGGAGCGAAATTTAACTGGTTTGAATTAATATTTTTTTGTTTTACAACTTTCATCGGTTGAACCATATAAATTATTATTATCAATAGTAATACGTGAAGCAAAAACTTTGTACCCCTTTTTACGAAAATTGCGTGGACGTAGGAATATGAAGTTTCCCACACTTATTACTATATAGTATAAGACAAAGTCGCTTTCTCTGTTCCTATATCCCTTTGTATGCTTAAATATTTAAAACTATGCAACGGATTTTGATGCGGTTTTTTTAATAGATATAGTGATTGAAGAGGAAGGTTTATATATATGTTTTATACCCGTGCGAAGCCGGGGCGGGTCGCTAGTACTTTATATAGAGGAGTGGAGAATGCTAATATTTAAAAAAAATATGCATAAAGAAATAGACATTACGCACGCTACTGCTTGGATGACACACAGCATACACACACATACCTGATTTACTCTTGAATTGTGGTCGAATTTTAACCATGGGCGACCATTACTTAAAATTGATTAGGATTTTTTGAAAAACTCAACAACATTTAAAAGTACATGAAGACATGCTAGTTTCAATCTCTGTTCATAGTTTCTATTGGAATTGGGAATGTTTCATTCAAATGAAACACAATTAATTAAAACAACTATAAACTGGCTTCAAAGTACAATAAAAAGTAATTAATAAAACAGAAATATTTATATTAGTGCAAATGAGTCCATCTGTTTTCTGTAATAACTTATGTGAAATGTTCCTTAAACTAATTTGATTAAAGTATGCTACCACAATACAAACAGAAATAAAATAGAAATATAAAATGTAGATTTCTGTTGTGTTATTAATTATTAATAACACAACAGAATTATTAATTATTAATAACACAACAGAATTATTAATTATTAAAAACACAACAGAATTCTATAGTAAAATACTTATTTGAAAGTTGGTGCTAAACTCTTAGGCACAAGTCACCACCGACTTAAAAATTTGCCAAGAACTAGGAATGCATATACAGGTTTTATCAACAACTTTATAGTGCAAGTTGGTTTATAGATTTAAAAAAAATATAATTCGAAACATGCAATTGTTTCATTGGTCGTTACGGAAATAACTCAACCCAATTTCTTTAAATTGGCAATTGTCAATTTTAAATTGCCAATACAAAAATGATGAATTGTTTATGAGTGAAGAAATATATTCAATTATTGTCTTTGTAATTGGTCACGCATGGATGTCTGTTGCACGGATTTATTAACTAGTTGCACAAGAAAAAAATATCGCAAGAAAATTATAAATAATTAGCAGTACAATGAGCCGGAGATATTCGATAGCCGAGGCCAAAATCAATTATTTCTTATCGTTTCCCGATGTGGAGAATACCGTATATACTTTTTGCTTTTATACACATCTTATTTATCTGGATATAAATTATCCAACTTGTAGAATG
The DNA here is from genome assembly GCA_912999735.1 of Aporia crataegi. Taxonomy (NCBI): domain Eukaryota; kingdom Metazoa; phylum Arthropoda; class Insecta; order Lepidoptera; family Pieridae; genus Aporia; species Aporia crataegi. Next base: position 5,248,346 of record OU538750.1, on the reverse strand, counting down.
GTTGAATATTTATATTCCACGAATTTACGAATTCAAAATTCGTTTTGTGTTGGATAATTCATTTATCGAAGATGGATATATAACACGCCATGACCAATTGGAGCGAAGTATCGATTAAATAAAGAAACACAGTCGAATTAAGAACCTCCACCTTTTTAAAAGTCGGTTAAAGGGTTGCGAAAAAAAAATACACGTCGAATTGATAACCTCCTTTTTGGTTTTTTTGAAGGTCGGTTAAAAAGAGGAAAAATCCTTTTGAGACTTGTTGCGAGCGCTGAAACACGGTTTAACATTATACAAAAATCATGCCAGACGGAATTGTTTCCTTTTAAAAGTAAATTAAAAAGTCTTAAATAACAGACAAAGTCGGGTATAAAAGCTAATGAATTATGTTAAACAAATCCTTCAAATTATTATAATTACAGTTTTCGAAACTTAATTGCTCTTCGACACTAGAAATGTATTAATTATGTGGCGAAATGGGGATGCAAAATGAATGTAAATATTAAAAATATGCATTTTTGAATTTCGATATATTTGTAGAGCTCTGAACAATGTTAGGGTTGTCAGATTTTAATTATCATAATTTTTGATCATAGTTTATTATAATTTTGAGATCATTTTAACAAAAGTTTTTTAGTGATCATAGTTTTGAGTCACGCAAACATTTGTATGTCAGTGCCAAACTGAAATGTGCCAGAAAATCATAAAGTTTTTGATTCTAAGGATTGATATAGAATAGGTACCCAAGATACACCGTCAGCGCTCAAAATATGGCACAACCAAACTGTGCTAGAATTCATATTTAGCACAGTTGCCCTCACAGTCGCGCGCTGACGATCGTATGACGTAGTCATAACCACCTCACTCTCGCAATGGAGATTAAGCCCGGCCGCACATTATCAGAAATTTCTGTCAGAAAAATCCTAACGGACCAATCAGAAACGGCCGTGCCGTTAGAATTTTTCTAACAGTGTGCGGGAGCTAATACAAAATATATGCACGGAGCGCCTTCCGGCGAGCGTTAAAATTTTTCTAACAGAAATTTCTGATAATGTGCGGCCGGGCTAAAAGTCACATTGGGTATTTTGTATTATTTGCACACACACACACTTACAAGCAGGCACTTTTTCAACTTGAATTTGTAGGCGAATGTGTATCCTGGGTATTCTATATCGATGGTTCTAAGGCACCAACTTCCTAATTTAGTTTTTTAGAACGATCAAAAACTCCTGAAGCAAAAAGAGAGATGTTTGTGTGTCTGTCTGTTTAACTTATGAGTAGAATACCATACCTAGTATTATATTTAAGAAAAATTTATTATAGACTAGCTGTGCCCCACGGTTTCACTCGCGTTAATTTCGTTGTAACGTGGCGTTATAGTCTTTAATATAATATAATCCTAAACACGTAATGCAGTTTCTTGTTTACCACGAAATTGCCTAAGTTACTCCCTATTACATAAGCTATCTGCCAGTGAATGTCCCGTCAAAATCGATCCAACCAATCCAGAGATTAGCCGGAACGAACAGACGTACAGACACAGACAAACACTGTAAAATATGTTAAAATAAACAGCGGTTATTTTAATTTTACAAATAGCACGGTTAGGTTAAATAAAATGACAACCCTGTCCACATTACATAAACTAAATGCAGCGACCGGTTCTTGCGACATGGTAACCCACTTGTTTCTGATTTAGTCGAAACCACTAACAACTATGCAGGGCCTTATCTAAAACGGGCAAGCCTTATGGCCCTTTTCATTAACATACCTATTTTATATTCAAATGCAGATTCTAACAATTGAAAATATCCCAATTTATTAGTCATATATGTACCTAAATGGCATCGTTTCGTTTACTGTCCACTAATTAATAATAAATTAGGACTAAATATTATATTTTAATAGATTCTTACATTTTCGTTCCTTTTGGAATAGAGATTTTAGGTCCATTGGGGTCAGAAACGCGTCGATTTTTTAAGATTGACTGCCGAGCAGCGCGACAGCCGCGCCGCCACTCCGGTGTTAGTTCCAGTTGTTATTCCATGCCTAACGATGGTACAGTTGTGTTCTTATAATTATCAGAATGAAACGATCAATAAAAAATATTTTTTATTTAAATATTATTAAATATAAAAATTTCACTACAGAAAAAAGGACAAAGTCGTTTTTAGGTCCGTTTTTGTAGCCTGCTTCACTTAAATCGTACAAAATTTAATTCTGCTACTCTAAATTTATAATTGTTTCGTCTTCTTCATCGCTGAATATCTTATTTCGATCCATTTTTTAAATTTCACAAAATAAGATAGCCTCAAATTCACGTGTGATCGCAGCGATTCCGCGACAGCGCTTGCGCAAACATGGTACGGCCGCTATCGCCCGGCGACACTGACGCTGCGTTCGAACGTTAGTTCATACGTTTCCGTACTGCATAATACTATCGCTCTGTCGCGGCGTTTCTGTCGCTGCGTTAGTGACGCCGGAGCCGCGCAGCTCGGAAGTCTACCTTAAATGAGACCACATGAAACCCGTAAGTAATATGTTTTCAGTTCTTGAGCAAAACCATTTGCTAACGCTTGTATTATTTAACTGTATTTATTTTTAACCTGCATTTGTTTATGTTAATATAAATGCATTATTGCTCATCTTGCATTAATTTAAAGTTTTATTATAATTTATGTTAATATGTATTGTAAGATACCTAATGGCAAATATTTTTAAAATTCTAGAATTTTCTCGAGAATTTGTACGCGTATATAATTCAGCCAATTTTAGCTGATAAATTAAAAAAAAAACGTGTTTTAATTAATTCATTAGCACCCATTACAAAGCGAAGTATAAAACACTAATTGCCTGAATGGCTTTTAAATTTGCAGAAAGAACGTGATTGCCTTCAAGTATGTATAAGCGCCCTTTCTTAACCAATTACGATTTTATATATTTTTAAAAATATAATTAGAAGTCTATTTAACAGTAATTATGTATCAGTAATAAATAAATTTCAAATAAAAAAATAAAAACAACCCCTAAACACACTAAAAAGTATACATATATATATATATATATATATATATAAAAAGTATATATATAGTTGTTAAATAAAATTCATGTAAAATTCAACAAGGGCACTGCCTTTCAAAGGCAACTGTCATGTTTCTCTTTGAAAGGCGGTACTAAACGAATTATCTTGATTTTTACTTATGGTTGCAAATTTAATACTGAATCTAAAAACACCTAAGTCATCGATAATGGTTTATATTTCATAGTTATAAGCAAATAAGCACGACATGGTCGCGCGGAATTCAGCGATTTCTCGCCTGATTGTGAAACTATTCTTTCAATATCCTGAAAACTATTGATCGTAAAAATTCTAAAAAAAAATGGGACCCCTTCGACGAGTTACTCTATCGTTTGACACCTCACTCATCCAAATCATCGGTCTACGGATGGCGACGTACGAGCGGAACATCGGAAAAAAAAGAAAAATACACATTGATAACCTCCTTTTTGGTTTTTTGAAGGTCGGTTAAAAATAGTAAAAGAGATGAAGCAGGTATAGTACGAAGCTGATAGTGGCGCAAGTTTTTTAATTTTTTTTCTTAAATTCGTATAAATATAGCAATAAATACGTCGGAAAAAAAAGGTTAAATAATAATATTCATATGATAAGAATGAACTAAGTTTCATTTGACATACCTACGTATTGTAGAAAGCTTCTGTTTTTTTTAACCGATTTGAAAAATGTTCTAAATTCTCAGAACTCTCGACTGGATAAACCGATTTTGATGAGTCTTTTTTTGTTGCTGGTGCTTCCCATGTGGTCCGGTTTAAATTTCATCAAAATATTCAGTAGTTTTAGAGTTACAATTTGAAGTCGTTTTTTTATTAAATTATCAAATACATCCACTAGGTACTTGTTACGTATCTATTACATTACTTAATGTATATATAACAAGGGGTGTTATAATTTTGTCTTGTATGTGTGTCTGTCTGTGGGGTCGTATCTTCTATGCGAAAGGACCCATTTCGGTGAGGCTTTTTTTGTTTAAAAGCTGACGTTATCAATTTTAACTACAATTTATGGCAATATGATCTTCCATCAGTAAGATCCTTATTTATTTATTTATTAACACTTCGTTGCAATAAACAATAGGATACAGATAATAACTTAAGCTAAATGGAGTGCAACGGGCGGCCTTATCGCTAATCAGCGATCTTTTCCAGGCAACCCAACAAGGAAAATAATAAAAGTAATGAAGGGAGAGTGCATGAAGTGCGAAAAATTCCTTATTCTTCGATGGTAAGTTTTTTTTTGTATTTGTCTTTTTCACGTATAATTATACATTAATACACAATCACTTTCAATCAATTGATCGAGCTAATAGGGTCTTTGGACTCAGCTTAAATGGTATAGTCACTCATTAATACACGCGACTTTGTCTGCGATTTAAATAAAAATGTATTTATACGTTGAGGGTGTACGTGAAGGTTGATCACCTACTTGCCCCTACAAAAATAATCGATCAGTGAAACATATGTGAAATGCATATGCCCCATACCCCACTAGGGGACACGGGACTTCACTTTACTTAGATACCTAAGCTCCATTTCAATGACGGTTTTGAAATCTGTTTTAAGCTAACGTCATATTATGTAGGTATTGATTTGTTTCTGCAAAATATTTTCTAAATTAATACTATTGTAAAAGTGGGCCATGTCCATGCGTAGATATTTGCAAGTTAAAGTTCTTTATAAATATAGACTTTACTATAGACGTGACCAGTCTGTAAAACAAATTACTTTTTGCAAATTTACATATTAATGAATAAATTACCTATTAATTTAATATTTTGAAGATGATATATTAGTTTCACTCACGTGAGTTGAAACGATTTGACTAAGTTTTTATATATTTCTTATCATAAACATAACAGGATTTTGATTATTAAATGCCAAAGTTTAAAAAACTTCGACTTGTGATTTGTGAATAGGTTAATAAAGGTGAATTTTCCATAAATGGTGATGAGCTGGTATTGATCAAACATAAAATATAGAACTTAGCATAATTTTTTTCTTCTAATTAATTCATAGTCGCGTTTTACGTCTAATTTGCAGTGTGATTTGTAGCTTGCAACAGTCAAAACGATACTTTAAAATACTATCACAAAAATGGCATTCGGCAGGACATCTAGCGAAACATACGGACAATGGAGAATGTTACTAGGTACGCAACATCGCTTGAAACTTTGTCACAGTAGAACTTTTATGGACAATTACACTAGTTTTTCTTTTATTCAAAAAGAGCAAGTAGTTTTGATTTTACATGCATTTAAAGTTCGTCAGTTCATGTCAGCAGCGTGACGTCACAGCACAACACTCCGCTCTCTCTCTCTCTGTCTCTTTTCTTGAGCAGCGACGCGACGGACTGCGCGAGCTGTTGTAAAATTACGTCACGCCGTCCTACTTTTAAAATTCTATATCTCGCGAACAAATTGATATAACAAATAGCTTTTTTCACACAATTTTTCCATTTTCAATAAAAGAGACGGGGGGGGGGGGGTTAAAAATCAAAATGTGTGAAATGTTCTCCATTAAAGATGGACAGTCCATGGAAACAACAACATGTGATGACCAATAAGAAAAGAAAGAGGTCCAAGTAACGGAAGGATCAACGAAATAACAGAAACAGCAGGAAAAGAATGCATTTTTTAAGATTAAATTATCTGGATATTTTGTAAAAATTATCTCGACAACGATTTTAACGAAAATACAATTTATTTCGCGGAAACATTAATTTTTTGAAATTATGTTAAAATAAGTGTCGACATTGCGCGGGATGTGTCATAATTTTCCGTATAAAGTGTCGTGTTTAATAATTTCCTAGTTATATTTTAATTGGTGTCATTAATAATACGCTTACAGCCAGACAGATATGAAGTTTCCACAGCACGTTTAAAAAGCGCGATGGGTAATTTCTATTCTCTCTCGCGTCATCTTCCCCACTCATGAGGGTCGTGACCACCTCCATGTATGTCGTAGTGATGGGGTGGTTTTACCACACCTAACACGGAAACAAGTAAAGGAAACAGTATTGGATCTGTTCAACACCAAAGACGAAGTGCTAAGTATTTTGTAACTGTAGCATAAACTATTGCTTTAGTAAGACAACTCGGATGACTGCTGTTAAGTGCAAAATAATTAAAAACTATTTGGTACAATATTGCAAGGCAACATTATACCGACGCGACGCGCTTTTTGGCAGCGATACGAAAAACTCGTAGTGTGTGGCGGGCCTAAGAGGATGAAAGAATGGGGGCTATCGCGTGTGAGTTTGCCACTAGAGGCGCTTGTGTCGCGTGAGGTTTAAAAAATTCAATTTTCACTAGTTTTAGCGGGCTTCGTGACATAAATTATAATTTCTTAAATTTACCTGTTGAAGAGTGATATCCTTCGCCAAATAATGGCGATGAATGTGAACGCTTTGAAAGCGGAATTAAAAAAAAGAGGCGCAAAAATATGATGAAAATTATTTATAATTAATAAACGAGATATTATTTATAATTAATAAATGAGTTTCAAGATCAAAACTTTGTTTCGGCACCGATCTTATAAACTCGCATTTAACGGCTATACCTCTGGACCTTAGTCAACAGTAGCGCCAACTGGTGAGAACAAAAACGATTGTCCCCATTTACTGGAAATGGGCGTGCTTTATGTTTGAAAAACATTTGTTTTTAAGCAAATTATATTTTAAAAAATGTTTGAAAATATATATTTTTCTACAACATACATAACGATCGTTCCAAAAAAAATTTTTTGATACATTCAATCGGTTTATGTAGTTTTTTTTATAAAAATATTATTTAAATCAAAAACTTTTGAGTGCCACATTTCAGAGACCAAAATAAACCTTCTGTTCGTTCGTCGGTTTTTTTGCGTACATTCTTTTCCTATATTTTTAGCGAGGTTGTAAAATTTTATCTATTATGTACTATTTGTTTCTATGTTTATTTACAACTGTATATGTTTTTACAATTTTCATTTATAACTGTCTCTATTTTAGTTATATAAATAATCTCTATCTATATATGAAAAACCAATTTACACCATTTTTAACTCAAGAACGGAAGGACCCATTTTAATTATCTCTGATTTATTCGGAATTCTGAAGCGATACGAAGCTCGCGGGCTCCACTTGTATCATATAAAATATAATTGTTATTGATATATTTATACCATATAAATATATTGTCCCGCTTTTTGCAAAACTTTTCTTTAATGCTCTGTGACTCCATTGGTCATAGCGTGGTGTTATATAACATCTATTATAGCCTTTCTGGATAAATGGACTATCCAACACAAAAATATTTTTTCCATTCATACTAGTAAAGTGAAGTCCCGTGTCCCCTAGTGGGGCATTTCACATCTGTTTCAATGATCGATTTTTTCTTTAGGGGCAAGTAGGTGATCAGCCTTCTATGCCCTGCCAGACCGAGTTTTTTTTATCTCCACCGTGAAGCGTACCTAGGACCTCTCGATTGTAACGCTTACGGGCTTACCACTAGACCACGGAGGAGGTCTAGTGGTCGTTTCTTTTGTCACACAATTTTTTACATTCATATAACAGTTCTTAATATTAGCGCGTTCAACAAAATTTAATACTACACTAACGAAATGGTAGGAATGAGTTTACTATATTTTATACCAAGCATCGAGTGAAACCGTAGAAATAAGCTAGTTTTGTTAGTTTGCGATGCTATAGACTAGATTCTAGAATCTAGGTTAAGCCAATCTTCTTAGTATTTCCATAAAGGCATAATCGTTTCCCACATTCACAATAGTACCTATAAAAGGCTGTGACATATTGCTGCGTTTAACTGTAGACATCTTCAATACATGTGTAAACTGTTTTGAAAGATAAATATTATTAAATAATTAATATTATTTTAACAATTTTTGTTTAATAAACGTATGATCATTGGCTTTTAAAGTGTACCTAACTTAGTTTATAATAATAATCTTATACGCTGTGAAAAACATTTAAAAAAAGTTGTTTGGCAATTTTTTAACACCAAGTTTAAGTTTGCGTTCTATATGAAAACCTTTCTTATTTCACTTATTAACAGTTTGACTCGGTACGAGATGAAAATTATCGTAAAGAAATAATTTTATTTTAGAAATAAATTTAATTATTTACAATAATGTACTTAAATATATTTACAAAAATACAAAAGGCTCATCAAAGCCGTTAGGGTGCGTACCCAAAATACTGGCTACATTACCGCGTTGTATTGCTTTAATAACGCGTTGGCCGAAATATGAGCCAGCTTTCGAAATAATTTAAAATAAAATTTATATAAGCATAAAAGTTACATTTCTAAAAGGCAATTCTTTGAAGCCGTTGACCTAAGTTTAGAGATAATTAATTAATGATTTTGAATTGCACTTTGGCATCTTCAAAATATGTATATGTGTATATGTTATTATTTCATTTTAATAATTTTTAGCACAAATAAACACTGGTTTATAATTTTAAAGGTATTTTAGTTAAAAATCTGTTAAAAATATTAATATATTGCAAGAAATGCCGATAAACGGGTAGATATAAATTAATATGTCATTATAAAATCATTGACCAATTTATGTTATAATTTAATTTATGTATATTCTGTGATCCGTAGCTGAATTCACGCGTCTGTAGCTCATACATTGGTTGAGACCATGGAGGTTTGAGAGGAGAACGATCGTTTCGTACGCAAGCATTAACTGTCCCTGAAAATTTGTAGAATTTAAAATTCATTTTTCAGCCACTAGAGTGCCATCGGCAAGTAGTATGCGAAGTTAGCTGTTTATGAGTATGTACTATGTATAAGTAGATGGAATTAGTTGAATTGAGACAATTAAGCGATCGCAGCGCCTCACTTATTTTGTCCATATTTCTGGGATACTATTTTCTACAGCGATCGTTCTTCTTCTCTCTAACCTCCATGGCTGAGACTTTATTTTCTTTGCTTTTTCAACTATATATTTGTTATAGGTATCATAATTAGAATTAATATTAAACAGACTAACAAATATGATATATATGACGAGTGTGAATGGTAAAGTGCTGGTAAACCTAGTCGTAATACCATTCTAGACCAAATCCGGGACGTACTTGAGATCAAAAGCACTCGGATAAAGCGCACCCGCATGTATGATGGATGTACTGAATGTGGATGAAGCGAAAGAGGTATGTAGGGATTGCAATGGCAGTCTGTGGTCAGTACATACCCATTTGGTAAATAGGTGTAAATAAAATAATTTCATAAAGAAAATATTTTCGATGCCGTATTGCAACACAATCTCATAAAATCGTTAACCTTTAAGCACTTACAAATATTTGAATGGGTAACCTGTTATTACCATTTTATTACTTTTTAGTTTAATATGAAGTTGAATTATGGATTTTAGTATTATTTTATTTAAGTTTTTTGCGGATATAGACGCGGATATTATATTACATCGATAATGCCCGATTACACGTATATTTTAATTATTATTGGACATTTTTGTGTTATAATTCAATATATTAACGCGTGTCACAGTTGGATCGGGTGTGTATTTCTCACAATTTTTAACCCCGTGTGGCATCGTTAATCTTAAACCAATGGATCAGTTATGATGCGGTTTTATTTGTTTGAACGCTGAGGTGATCGAAATGTTTCTTAGCAATTTATGAAAATTCTTGCATTTATGAGAAACTAGCTTTGCCCCATAGTTTCATCCGCGTTTACTTCGTCATAGCGTGGTGTTATATAGCCTAAAAGCTTTTAGCTCTAAAAATGACGATCCTTCCATAGAACTTTTCATCCCTTTTTTTGCATTAAAAAGTCTCAGACTCTAGACTATCTCTGTACCAAATTTCATTTAATTCGGTTCAGTAGTTTTGGCGTGAAACCACGACAGACAGAGAGACAGAGTTATTTTCGCATTTATAATATTAAGTAAGGATTTTTAATTAATATAGGTTTTTCGACTTTAAGTATACTTTGAATGCTAAAGCAGTTTTTAAAATATTGTCTTAATTAAAATTCGACCTTTATTCATTAATTTAGCTTTAAATTAGTCCGACTTGTGAATTCCAGCTTGAGAATTCTTCTTAAACAAAATCCTTGAAGTGACATTAAATTCGTACCAGATATTGGCAATGATTGGATTTAATAAACAAAATGGAATTATGTAAGAAGTATAATTTAAAATCGCCTTGAATCCGCTTCCTGTGATGGAGAAAACACTAAACGCTTGAGAAATAATAATTGTTCAATGTTTAAGCTATAATTTATCGCACATTGGTTACTTTAAAAGCGTTTGTAACGGATGTACCTAAAGTAGTGAATTATATGAGTCCTGGTCTCAAACTCTGTAAGTTTAATGTTCACTTTAATATATACATATGTATAATACTTAGTCGGATTTGTTCGAACACTCGAGAACGGCTGGACCGATTTTCATGGTTTTTGATTTGTTTTATATAAATATGAATAATATAATAACTATTGAAAACATTGGAAATTGACGAAAAAATTAAAATAAAAGAAAAAACATTTTCCATAAATTTTCTAAGGAATGACGTTTTAGGTGTAACATTATTATTCGTAACTTTGAAGCGATACGAAGTTCTCGGAATCAGCTAGTTTTAATTAAAATATAGTTTTTAAATCATAAATTTGTTTCTCATTTACATATAACGAAAAATATCAATTTGGAAAATTACATTTTTTTAACCGCTGACGCAAAATTGTGTTATATAATATTATATATTGTGTTGTGTGTATATTATATATTGTGTTTTTTTAATTTTAAAATACACATGCCTATTTTGTATATCTTACATATAAAATTCTCGTGTCACAATGTTAGTTACCATACTCCTCCGAAACGGCTTTACTGATTTTACCAAATTTTATATGCATATTCAGTAGGTCTGAGAATCGCCTACTATATATTTTTCATACCCCTAAGTGATAAGGGTAACCCACCCCAAAAATTAATATGGCAAAACAACCTTTGCCGGGTCAGCTAGTTCTGTCATAATATTTTCTCTTACTACTTGTTTATTATTAGTATAGTAATTGCGTTAAACTAAGAACAAAACTTTTTAAATATAATGTGCACTTATATTTAACTGAAGTTTATAAGCGATCATATATTTGATTCTATTTTAACGATTTATATTAATAAATGATTATTTACTCTTAGTACAATGAGCCAAAACCATGGTCCACCATCCCACGTTTGGGGTTCATATGAACTGCAGGAAATAAGAAATCGATTTTGCAATAATAATATAACAATTGATTATGTGTTTTATTTTATCTGCGTTTTATTTTCTACTAAAATTCGTCTGTCGTCAAAATACAGTATCATTGTACACATATTTTATTGTAATGTGGGATATATTTGTTTTTTGTTTGTTATAAATAAACTCAAACCGGTCCGAATTAAAATTCTCCATTAATAAGAAGCTAGACTCTGTATATGCGACAAAAGTCACGTGCAACTATGTGGTAACTGCATTTCAACTTTACTTTGACGGAAAGTCAACTTTTGAGAATTCTTAAAGTCAACTGTTTCTTCTTTACTTTGAGTGTCTTATGAATATTATAAAGCTAATCTAGAAGAATATCTGGTTTGAATTGGAAATTATTCATGTTGGATAGTCCGTTTAGGGCGAGTAAAACCGCAGGGCACTACTAATATTAAAATATTACTTTACGAAAATCATATGGTTTTGAAAATTCGCTGTTATTTGGAATTTAAGTAAGCGACAAAAACTTTTCAAGAATCTATAACTACCTACCTCTTGTAAATATATTTAATGATTTATAGAATAAAGAGGTACCTACTACCTTCAAAAGATTAATGAAGAGTTTTAAGATTGTATATATAATATATTCCTACTATTAGATAATTTTAAAATCGTTATACAGGTGCTCTTTACAGGTAAGAATTTTTGAAAAAAATTAATATACTGTTTCGGCAACAGGTATCTGGTATAATGTTATCTATTAATACAATATATCTCTTAGTTTTTTTTAATTCGTTTGAAACATACTCTCACATAATAATAAAACAATGAAACTATAGTCAATTTTAATCTTTAAATTTTTAAAGTAATACCTTTTTTAATTATACGTCTTAATAAGTGAAGCGTATGATTAAAGTGATTAAATTTGTGTTAATTCTTTGTTTTGTTGCAGTTAATATTCTCATACAAAATAATGAAAAACTTAATTTAAAAAATAACAGGAAATCGCAAACGTGCGACAGACGTTTACCTAGAAAATTTACTCATGCATATTTATATTGAACTTTAAAAAATGCAACGCAGCCTCCGTTCTTAAGATCACTTTCAACCGACCCACTGACACAGATGCAGTGAAAGCTAAATTAAAAATGACATAACTAACCTCAAACTTTTTTTAAAAAGGCACAACACAGCACATCTCACACTGGCCACTAAAAAAAATAACTGTCACTTTCGCGTGAAAACTGAAAATGGCGCGCTTTTTTCGAACTTGACAAGACACGTGGTTACGTTACGGGCTTGCTTGCCCGACTGTCGAGTATTACCGTCACTGATTTAAAGATTTCAAATATTATTATCACCATTAACTATTGTCATAATGTCTTTAGAAAAATGGTCCTCGGACATGACAAATATTATGCTTGTTTTTAACGCATCAATTGTTATTGATGTTTAATTATATTGACATCTTGATAATTTCGTATCCGAATAAATACCGCCATGACCGGCAAAATTAAATGCAAAATCGATCTGTCAAATTTTTTATTTTTTGATGTTTGTTTGTTTATGTGTATGTGTTATTGTATATGTGTTGTGTTTAATGAAACAAATAAGGTTTTATATTTTATTTATTTACTTATGTTAGTAATTAAGACTTAAGTACCTATTTTTTATTAATTTTCAAATTTTAATTCAGTTTACTTTTACGAATTATGTTTAAACATTTTCTTTTGTATTCGTTGTCTGCTAACTGAGCTGGTTTTGCAAATGATGAATTTTAGCATAGTGGCAGATGTGACATTGACTACGTTTTATTCAACTGCAGCAAAGCCTTTAACTACATGTGATCTGTAAGTATGTATCTATGTGCATTGCAATGTCCACTGTGAAATACGCAAAGGCTAAACTGATTTTGATAAATGATACGTCATTAGTGGGTACTAATTAAATAAGGCTTAGAATTAAGTTACCTACTCTTTGTAGAATGTCATTCTCATCCATCCAGCGGTTTCTGAGATAAGCCGGGATGGACAAACAATTTAACAACTGTATTTTCGTCACAAGCATCATGAAGGAAATGTAGTTTGGTACCTTTTCATGTCTAAAACATTTTTGTATCTGTTTCATTGATGCAAGTAGGTCATCAGCTTTGTCTAACGATTCGAAGGTATCAACACAATCGAAATATTTGTTTGTTTCCCTGGGATTCGAATCCAGGACGCAACACTAGGACATTTTTATATTATGCACTTAATAGGTTAATCTCAAACGGCTCCACAATGAAATTAGATGACGACGGGGAGTTTTCCGATCAATATGTTGTTTCGTTTAGTGGGACAGATGAAGTCATGGCTAGTTATGTATTTTGATGAGGGGCTTAAATGTGTATTTGACGTAACTTTATGAAGCACTGGGTAAACTGGGTTCCCTGTCTTCGTACTTTGGTCACTTACCCACAATTATTAAGTAGTTATTTTTACATTTAATTATTTATTTTATCTATGTCGTGTCAGGAACTTAGATTGGCAATTTTATGTTCTTTTTAGTATAAAATGCCATTATAGTCACATTTCTTTATTTCAAAATATTATTTACATTTTAATATTTTAATTTTATTATTTAAATGTCAATAATATCGTTATTATAATATCTACTGTAATGTAATGCTACTAAGATATATAATTGTAAATTCACGGGCTTCTGAATCATAATATACACTACATACATTAAAGCTAACATTTGGTTATGCTCGTGTATATTTTAGTAGTAAATTATATTATCATTAGGTACATAATCACTTGTGACGTCAATCTTAAATTTTGTGTACAGTATGTTTAAGAACGCACCCAACTTTGAGAAGAATATCCAAGAAACTTACTTTTCTGATCAAGTATAAGAAATAGTATCACTAATTCCAGAAAAGGCCTATTTTAGCTATTTTATAATAAAAAAAATCAGAAAAATGTCTATTTTGTAACTAGCTAACTACTTAGCTGTGTAAAGCTGTTGCACCGGCCCTGTGATAAAAAATTGGGTGGGGGTAGAAGAGTGAAATATATTTTACACAACACAATTTCATAAAAATCGGGAGATCTGTTTCGGAGGAATATAAACACAAACTCCGTGACATGAGATCTTTATATATTTATACAGATGAAAGAAATTTGAGTGTCTATTTGTAATATCAAAATAGCCGCTTTTTACTAAATGCGGATGTATACACGGTACATGTACCAAAATAACACTTTTTACAATTCGTTTCGGCTAATTTCTGAAATGGCTGGACCGATTTTGACGGGACTCTCACTGGCAGGTAGCTAATGTAATAAGGAATAACTTAGGCTAATTACTTTGTACTTTTATTTTAGAAATTAATATCAATTAATGATTTTAAAAAAAACATTCCACGCGGATGAAGTACATAATACATATCTATTATTATTTTGCTATTCGCTATTTTACTCTGTTTATAGGCTATATAACATCACGTTACGACGAAATTAACGCGAGTGAAACCGCGGGGCACAGCTATTAGTTAATAAAGAGTATACATTTGAAATGTTGTGGTTACATGTCAAGAGATGGCGCTGATATATTTAGCTGAGTATGGCGCTACAAACATGAAAGTAATTACCTAATGCATTTCAGTGATTTGTATATTTCTTTGTGTTCTGCTTAACAATGTAAGCCAACTACGGAATGTACTAAGCCTTGAAGATAATATAAAGAGCGAGCGTTAGTTTGCGTAGCTTATGCGCACAAAAGAGCCGGTTCATCAGTAACAGGAAATAATATCGCACCACTAATAAGTTTTTGTCAACCAACGTCATGGCAGGTCATAACCCGATAATTTACAAGTATTCGAGCAAAAACTTGTAATCCTCATTAAACGTGACATGGAGAAAAAATCAAAAATTTGTCACTTCGCAAAAAGCGTCCGTTATTACGTTTCATATGCGGCTTGTGGTTTCATTTGCGTCTTTTGAACACTCGGATTAACAATTATGAACCCGTTAAGGCGAGATCTAATCTACTTAGCCATTAAAAATCAATTATCTATAATATACTAATAAATGTAAAGTTAAAGATTTGGGAGTTTTTTTTTAAACACTTCGTTGCAATGGATTGCAACGGGCGGCTTTTCGCTAATCAGCGATCTCTTCCAGGCAACCCAATTTTTGTACTTAATTGTAATCATCAGGAGTTTTTTTTCGTGAACAGAAAAGGACATGGAACTATCAAGAATTAAACTGACGTTAATACACGAACTAAACTAGATTTGTTTAATTTAGTTAAGTATTTTAAATTTCGAATTGACCGCCTCCTTGGTCTAGTGGTAAGCGCGTAAGCGCCTATACCACCTACTTGCCTCTAAAGAAAAAATCGATTAGTGAAACAGATGTGAAATGCATCTGCCCCATACGCCATAAGGGTACAAGGGACTTCACTTTATGTCAAATTTAGTCAAAATCAATTTTGATTCTAGCATAGATACTGATTTATAAGTTTTATTTGAAGGTGGCGTTTTTCACTAAACTAATAAAATATCACTAAATAAAGAAAAATTAGTGAAGTTTAGACATTTGTACATCAGAAGTGTCACCAATATTCAAGAAAATCAACGTAAGAGAAGCTGCGGTAAAAAACTAATTAGGCATTTGTAAAATAGCCATTTTGTAGAACTCATAAAAAGTGTAAAAATTAATGTGACTTTAACAAAAACATAAGATAAAATCTGTAATTGACAAACTGGTAATTCCCGCTTACGGAATGTTAACTTTACTTACTTAATAAATCAGTTTAATGATGTTGAAACTTTCGTCTCACGAGTTTGCGTATTGCGTCTGAAGGTTCGAATCCCGGAGACAAAATATTTCGGATATGTAGATAGACGGCTAATCTTGCCTGTGAAGAAAATAATTAGATACATATGGTGTCTGCTAGGGTTTACTTCGAAATGTAGGTAACAGACGAATTTTGAAAATATCGTGAACAGATAGAGTGTCTACGAAAAGGTTTTGCAAAAAGGAGTTTGTTTGTTTGAACTCGCTAATCTCAGGAACTACTGGTTCGAATGGAATAATTATTTTTGTGTTAGATAGTCCATTTATCGAGGAAGGCTTTAGGCTATAAAACATCACGTTACGACGAGATTAACGCGGGTGAAACCGCGGAGCACAGCTAGTGGTGAATAAAAAGATATAGAGATCAAAAAACGCAAGCTAGAGTACTTTGGTCCTAAAATGCGTAATGACAAATACGATCTACTCCAGCGTATAATGCAGGGCAAAATCCAAGGAAAACGACCACCTGGAAGAAGACGTACCTAATTCATGGCTTAAAAATCTTAGGGTATGGTTAAACCTTAGTACAAGATGCTTGTTTTGAGCCACTGTGTCCAGGATTCAGATGGCCTTAATGATAGCTGACTTAAAGTAGGAGATGGTTAGTTTTTCTTGCAGTTGAAGTAAAATTGAAGGCAATAATGAACAGACTTTTACATTTATTGAGTTAGTAACTAAAACCACTACACATATTAGACACACAAAGTAACATCCTTTTTAGCAGTGGTAAGATAAATTCACTTAGTTAAATTAACTTAATTTCAGAGATAAATATCCAACTCATAATTACGTAAGCTTGCAGTGTTATTACAGGTCGCAAATTGTTAGCACCTTTGAAAAATACGTTATTATGAAAATTACATAATTGCATAAACTTATAGGTGTCATAAGTGTTAACGTCATAGTTGTTAGGTATAATGTGATGAAAATATTCTATTAAAAATAATTACGTGCCATATACACCGACTCCTTTAATTAGTCCTACAATGTTGAATGTTTCTGTGTCGGATCTTCCGCAATCTATCATAGCATTGGTATTTGGTATTGATAAAGTTATAGTCAAAGGAAATCGATACTTTAATATTGTAAATGCGAAAGCAATTCTGTCTGTTGCGATTTCACGCGCAAGCCACAGAATCAATTTTTATGTCTTGACACAGATATACCAGAGCTTGGAAAAGGACATATGTTACCTACCTTGCGAAAAACGTAAAGTGGTTGAAATAGACAAAGTTTACCATTGTGGAATAGGATAAATAAATAAATAATAAAGTTTTAAAGTTGCTCGCGTAGCAAACATACTAATAAAGACAGATGAAACCAGAATTTTTCTTTAACAATTTTACCTTTAATAGTAAGTAGTGCTAGTCATTTTAATTATCCTAAACGTGCCACGTGATTTATAAATATGGCCGCTAATAGCCTGTCAATAATAATTATACCAACATTTAGAACAGAATAATTATTTTACAGTTAGGTATACAATAAAGGACAGATTGTAATAATTTGTAATTGCTTAGATTTTAGAACTTATTTTGTTGCAGCCGTGCCTCACAGTCTCTAGTCTTCCTCGATATACTATGCAATACAGAAATAATTTTTCAATTGGAACCAGCAGTTTTCGAGATTAAAGTTCAATCAACGTCTTTCAGATTTATAACATTTGCTAGATCAGCTGAGCCGGTGATCTTTGTTGTGTGTATAGTAAGCTATCTTTAAAAGGTAGATATATATAATAAGTACCTTAGACTTCTTTGTAGATCTATAAAAAAAGGAATCTCACCATGCATTGTTTGGTAATATCTCAAAGGGTATGTAGCGTTTTCGATGAAAGCTCCCGGGTGGTTTAACTTTTCGACAATTCAATCTATCTGTTCAGACAGAGCGGATCGGAGAGCATCGGCGCACATTTTTCTTTTCACACAGACCGGACACAATCGGAGCCGAACGGCTGCGCGAACGAGAAATAGTACACGATCTGAGCCGGTCAACTCCTCTTATTATTTCATACCAAGCGCGTTTAAGCATTCTTAATGACAAAAGCAGTAAACATAAACCTTACTACAAATACTAAAAACTCTGTTTTCATCGTGATAAAAAATCTGCTCTCCTCTCCGAGCTGGTCTGTGTTAACGGACCGTAAATCTTCCTCATGAATCACTCTATCTATTCGTGAAATGATAATCCGTTTAGTAGTTTTTAAGTTTATCGCGAACAGACAGACGTGGCGGACGACTTTGTTTTATAATATGTAGTGATGTTGCCCAACTTCACAAGGTTTGCCTCTGTCATCTATTACTGTGTGAACAGACGTTTATACCTAAAAATTATGTTGAAAAAATAAATACTACAATACGTAGAAATGCAATGTATTTTAAGTGAAGTTAGATAATTTAAAACTCTTCGACATGTTAATTACAAGTAAGAAAGTCATCAATAGATTTTAATATATTAAACCTGAGATACATCTCAATCAAAAAAAATTAGAAAAAAACATCCAAATCCATTTAAGAAACAGACACAAAGTTGCATGATATTTAAATATTTAAAATTCCGGTCTTTTTCTAATTGTATCCGTACGTATCTCGTTGTGTCACAATCCATGGCAAAAGTGACCTCCCATCCATTAAATCGTGATCATCTGACCTTACATTTTGACCATAACTTGGCCATGGACTTCAGAAACGATACATCAACCTTCACCTATAAAGAGATAACTTACGATTATCAGTTTAAATATGTCTTTGGGTTTTACCGCTTACTTACGAGACTAAAGATTTGTATCGCTTAATGTTACCTACATTAATCGCTCCGAGAAGTAATATTCTTTTAGTTTTTGCAACATTTTTCATAGACACTCCACTCCTTGGTCGAAGCGTGGTTTTATATAGACTATCTTATAATATTATAAATAGATTTAGGTATATCTAATATTTTGAAATGTGTGCATTCAACGGGCATCTTCAGGATTTGTATAAGATTAAAAGCATATGATTTTCAGTGCTGAATTGCCTACAATATAAATTTAATACGAGGCATTGATAAGCAATAAATCTAAAATAGATTGTGCCCCGCGCTCTGCACCCGCTGATTATTATTGAGCAGAAACGTGCGCGCCGCAGCCAGCCGCGAACATGGACACCTTGGAGTCGTTTTCAACATTTTTTACTGACTTCAAAAAAAGAGGTATGCAATTCGACGCTATGTTTTTTTATGTTTGTTACATCAGAACTTTCGATTGGATGAACTGATTTTGATGATTCTTTTTTTGTTTGAAATTTAAATTTCATCAAAATCTGTTCGATAGTTTTTTAGTTACAATTTGAAGTAGTTTTTTTTGTTAAATTTTCAACACTATTATTTTCATACCACGTTTTTTATTTAATACTTAATTACATTTTGATATGAAAATATCTTTAATGACGTAAATATATTATTTATTTAATATGTATTATTATAACGATAATATGCAATATAGAATGCAAATATGAAAACTTAAGTTAATTAAATTGCAACGGGCGGCCTTATCAGCGATCTCTTCCAGGAAAGCCATCAAGGAAAATAATAAAAGAAATAAAGTGCAGGAAGTTGTAAAACTACTAACTAAATTTTAAAAAACCGATCTCACAACGCACTGAAAAGTAAAAAATAAATTTTGTATTATAAGTGAAAGTAAGAATAAATATAATTTTCATCCCCCCACCTCGGAAATGGTATTTTTACTATTCGATATCTGAGCGCAAAAGCCGTTTTTACCGGCTTGAGGTCAAAGTTAATTTAAATTTAGAACATCGCGAACTAGGTAAGTGATTTCAAAATCATTAAACCTTTTTACTTCCATCTCCATGGTGCCGTATTTATACTTACCTATCATAATGTTGTAGTAAATATGTACCTAAACTGAAATGAAAGTATCTTGTAATTGTAAATGTTTTATTTGGCATTTAGTCATTTCCTCACTGAGGGGGGATGACAAGTTAGGTGTGCAGATTTTTCATCTTGTGCTTTTCAGAATCCTTGGCTTACAAGGTCATCAAAGTTGAGCACGCGGTTAAAAAGCAACTTTGCACTATTGTATAACAAATAACTATAATTTATCTCGATATAGATTATAGACTGATATTTCATCGAGATTTAAACTGGTCACGTAAACAACGTGTTTTTGTTTTTCTCCGTTGACAAGTTTTCCAAGAAAATCGAATCTCCTGCGTGTATTTCCTCAATGCGTCATCTTAAATAGGAGAAATCCTATGACTCCTGGTGGGATATGTGCACAGTTTTCTATGCCATACAACATCCATTTTTTGGTTCCAAACAAAAATCTTTAAAAAAAATCAAACTTAGAACTTCCATGGTATACGGATTGTATCACAATTAAGGCTCCATTTAGATTAATAAAACCAAGAAATATAATCTTTTACAGATTATGTATAAAAGGATCATGTAAATTATGTTTTACAGTTAAAAAATTGGACAAACTAATCGAGGTGTAAAAAAAAGATAAAATAGTTTAAACTATCTTTATTCTTACAATAATACAACAGTGAACATTTTGGCAATAGTGATGTTGTTATAAGTACATTAGGGTACAGTCAGCAAGTTTTTAATGCATTACTTATCTATTGTATATGAAATACCTGTTTTTGTAAACCAAGAACTAATGCAAACAAAAAAAAAAACATTCGGAAATAATATTTTAAACATGCTTAAATTTGGCATTATAACCTAAAACTGCTTAAATATTGTAGGTATAATAAATTTGATAATATAGTAAACATAATGCTATATTTGACTTTCTAGTAATAGAAATTACCTAGTGTAGTCTGACGCAAAGTAAATTTGTATGGAAATGACGTTTGATGTCGTTATCATCTTAGCACTTTATGTCATTTCCATTGAAATTTACTTTGCGTCAAACATTGTCATTTGTCACTTGTCTTGTCACAGATTACATTAAATCTTTGAAACTTGGGTGTCGTCAAAAATCTGCGACTGTACTTCAAAATTTCAATACGATTCAGTATCACCATACAGCCAAAACAATTATGAAGCTAGAGGTACAATTATTCGGGCACTTGAACCCTATTAGATTACAGATTTTTGTGATGTTAACAATGAAATCGATTTACTTTCGAAACGTTCGCCTTATCAAAAAGCAATTTCACAATCTTACAACAAAAAATACATTTAAAAAAATGCACATGCAATAAAAATATCAATTACCAACAAAAAAGTACATTTGCTAATAACATAAAACTACCTTTTAACCGACTTTAAAGTTTGAAGCTTCTCCATTACTGTTTTTGACTATTAATATAATAGTTCCTTCACCATCTATAAATAATAATAAAAGGTATTTTGTTGGTAATTATATATTTCAGGGGGTGTGAATTCCCGTAACTCTTAGTACAGCATGAGGAAGACACATTATTGCACTATTTAGTAATAGTTATAGTGGGTTTCATCAAATAGTTCCTATGCCGTTATGTTAGCTCCCCTGTCTATTAATCAAAAGGGTTACCAGCTTCAGTAAGATAGGCCCCTCTATTGGCGTTTTTGATTTCATTACGTTTTGTTTTATTGTGGTTTTCTGTTGAATATAATGATTTTATTAAAAGGAAAGGTTTGTTTGATTATAACGAACTAGCTGACCCGGCAAACGTTGTTTCGCCATATTAATTTTTGGGGTGGGCTACCCTTATCACTTAGGGGTAATAATATAGTAGCCGATTCTCAGACCTACTGAATATGCATATAAAATTTGGTAAAAATCAGTAAAGCCGTTTCAGTGGAGTAACATAACATTGTGACACGAGAATTTTATATATATAAGATTATCTCAAACGCTACTAGACCGATTTAAAAAAAAAATCACATACAGAAAGTTACGATATCACTTAATGAACAGTAATGAATAAACATAGATTTTTTAAGATCAAATTTCTTTAAGGGAAAAAAATTATTAAATCTCCCGGAATTTAAGGTATCTCACCCAAGGTATTAAGGCAACACTTATTTGCTGTGCTGCCAACATAAAGGCATAGGAACTATTTGGTGAAACGCACTTTACATATAAATCGGGAACAAAATTGATAGTGTTTAACTTAACAAAATTTCCTCAGCAAATGTTTTATGAAATCTGAAAAAACTGTTTGTCGATTCTTATTCTATCGGTACATCGCGTGATGGCTTATTTCTAGTAACATATTCTTAAAGGCAATCATAATAATTGTAATTGTGTAATTTTTTGTGACTTTGTATTTTGACACTATGTATAACCAGTGATTTTACTTAATTAGTTTAATTTTATACAATGATGTTTAATATCAAAACATTATTGCAACGAGATAATTACTAAACACATGAACGGTTTAGGGTAAACATAATATTAGTATATTTGCCAACTGATATATATTTTACTTTAATATTCACTATAGATATTTAGACGGAAAATGAAATATTTTAAAAGAGAAAATCTATCCATTTTTTCTCCAACATAAATAGATTTCGAAGGTAGTAAAAAAATACAGTTATGTTGTTAACTTGTTTGAATTTTCAAAAAAGTTGCGTGTAACATCTTTAGTGTATAAAATGCATTTTGTACAGATTACTGACCATTATTTATTCGATATTTAACTGACGGATTTATTTGCGAAGTCAGTTATTTAAATAAAAATATACTAAAAACTACTTACAAAGCCTAAATATAAATTTATACTCAAGGCAAATTTTCGTACAAAAATATAATACTAATGCAAAAGCAAATTATACTAAATTACGCACTAAACTAAAACATATTTGAACTTTTAGATAAGATGTTTTTTTGTTTGTTAATTAACTCCAAATTTGAAATTTGACCGCCTTCTTGGTCAAGTGATAAGCGCGTAAGCGTTACAACCGATCCTGGGTTTGATTCCAGGTGGAGAAAAAAAAAACTCGGTCTGGCAGGGCATAGAAGGCTGATCACCTACTTGCCCCTAACGAAAGAATCGATCAGTGAAATAGAGGTGAAATGCATCTGCCCCATAGGGACTACGGGACTTCACACAATTAACTCCAAAAGTACTGGGTCAATTTATAAAACTCTTTCACTTATTCAGCTAGATTATTTCAGAGTGATATGGCTTACATAGTATACATGAGAAGTTTATAGGTACTTAAGAGGATTGTGAAGCTGTTAGATTGTGTGACATTTTCATACAAAAAGCGATAATGTTTTTCCCCCCATGAACATAGTCTGATTTTCAAAAATTTTGGAAATGTTGTTGTAGATAAAATGAAAAACTAGGTCCGTACGTTTTTATTTTTAAATATTGCGTATGATAGAAGTTATTAGCATCTAAACATTTTTGACTTAAAATCTTCCTCGAGCGTTTTTATTTCTTAAAATTAAACTAAACTAAATTACTAAAAAAGAAAAACGTACAGAGCTAGATTAAGGTATACTGAATCTAAAGAGACCAAAATTATCTCATTTCGTAAATGTTTAGGGGGGTAAAAACGTTATCGCCCAAAACTATTTTAAAAAGGAAATGTAGGTAATTGTCTCTAAGATTTGCAACTCTCTCTATCGCACGCCCGGTGTGAGGCAAAGCGGTATGAAAGAGATAGCATTTTTTAAAATACCTACTCGCGTCGCGTATAGCCACTTCACTATCCTCTTAATTAATAAAGTATAAATAATTAATTAATTATTCTTCCAGAAGAAATTTAAATATCTTTGTGGGACATAAATCTGCGCATTTCTGATTATTTAAATTTTAGTTTAGTGCGTTCTATTAAAACTAACTACATGCAAAATATGTATATATAAATACACTAGTCACTAAAGGTCGAAATTCGACCATAATTCAAGAGTAAATAAAGTTTGTATAATATATAATTTTAATTGATTAAATACAATTTGAGCGTATAAACTTAGCCAACAAGTGTTGCCATCATAAACTGCAATGTGAATGCAAACGTTGCTTCCAGACTAAAACTATAAATATATTATTCATAAAAAAACTAGACATCTCAATAAGCCAATGTTAATTAAAAAGATATTTTTAACCGACTTCAAAAAAGGAGGAGTTTCTCAATTCGACTGTATTTTTTAATGTTTGTTACCTCATAACTTTCGACTGGGTAAACCGATTATGATGATTCATTTTTTGTTTGAAAGTTTGTGGTCAAGTAAATTTCAACACAATCTGTTCAGTAGTTTTAGAGTTACAATTTGAAGTCTGTTTTTTTATTAAAATTATTTTCTTTTAATTGTCCTTTAAGTTTTTAGTTTTATATCTTGTTGATAAATAACTAATAAACCAAAACTAATTTAACTAAATTATGCTTACTGAGGTGTTTAAATTTAGCTCAAAATAAAATTAATCAAATATATGTTTTATAATTATTATAGGTATAAGTATGTTTATCTCCATTATTTTACGTGATGTTTTTTAAATTATTGACACTATATAATTGAGAAATATTCTCTTAGAAAACAGACCAACACATTTTAGTTTAAATGCACATTTCATTTAAATTTGTTAATAAACATGATACAGCAATACATTAAAAACAATTAAATTAATATTGTATTTAACCGTTTTGTTTTTTAACTAAATAACTTTATTATTGTTATCTCCGTAATTTTCGCTCCACGAGCGGGACAGCAATACATTTTAGTTACATTTCATATTTTTAAATGACTAATTTATATTAAAATTGTTCTCTTACTGAATATTATGGCGGTCTCGCTCTCGCAATATAATTGAGTGCGGGTAGGAAGGTGAAAAATACGTTAT
This sequence comes from Aporia crataegi, assembly GCA_912999735.1. Lineage (NCBI taxonomy): Eukaryota > Metazoa > Arthropoda > Insecta > Lepidoptera > Pieridae > Aporia > Aporia crataegi. The sequence goes on along the minus strand of OU538750.1, from coordinate 5,223,423 downwards.
GACCCATTCTCATACCCACAAAATATACAAAAAATAACTAAAATAATAAGCATAATTTTACTTGTCTATTTACTGCTAAAAACTCAATTATTTATTGAAATTTATGTAAAATTGTACTCTCACCTAACCACCGATATAGCCAAGAAAAACATTCGCCTACAAATTCAAGTTGAAAAAGTGTCCCATGCTTAATTGTGTGTGCAAAAAATATAAAATACTCAATGCCACTTTTTAAAGTTTTGAAATACAACCTTATTATGCAAACTTAAAGTTTTATTTCCAATGCGAGTGATAATCATACTGATAAGTAAAAAGTAGGTATTTTATTAATGTAATTTTATAATTTAAAAAAATATTATATTAATTAATTAAATGTTGAAGATACTTACATTAAATCTATATCGTGACAAAATATATATATAAAAACATGTGTTTAACAATTTGAATTATAGGTCCATCTAGTTCTTGAATCCATCCCGGGGGAGGGGTCATAACCCCATGACCCTCCCCCTGGATCCGCCCTTGGGTATTCTATATCGATGAACCTAATAATATAATGCAATAGCAAGAACATGACAGTAATCTTAATTTTAAAATACATAAATTGTTAATTCATTAACTAATTGAACGGATTTTTCTCTCTAACCACGCAAATATTTGACAATTTCGCCAGAGTTGTATACATATTAACTACCAAAAGCCCATCTCGTTTAATCTTTTCATTTAAATACACTATTCTATCAAAAATATGTTTATATTAGATAAATTGTTAATTAAGTAATAATTAACAATATAACACTTTATACAAATACACTTTAGTATCTTAATTACAAGTCCTAAAAATAATGTAGGCAGTTAGATGAATTACTATTATCCATATATATAAATCAATTGCTGTTCGTTTGTCTCGCTAAAACGAGAACGGCTGGGCCGATTTAGCTTATTTTGGTTTTGAAATGTTTGTCGTAGCCCAGGGAAGGTTTAAATGAGAATATGGAAAAATTGCGAGGAAAATAGTAAAATCAACAATTTCATTTTCCCATATAAACTGTTCTACCTACTCTGTCTAGTTATTAAATTGTATTGATGTACAACGCCCATGACGACAAAATCTGACATCTGGGACGGAGCATTTAATATTAGATAAAAGTACAAAAACAAACAAAATTCTAAATACATATATATATTTCTCTTTATACCGACTAATAAACTCCAAAACAAATGTCTATAAAAAATTCTCTACAAATATTTTTGTGTATTTCATTTAATTCCTTAAATTTTACTTGTGAAATGTAATAAATTAAGATTATTTCGTAGGGTAGTAAATGCTAAATATATACGAAATATCGACCTTAATAAAGTGCATATCCCTTTTTACAGTAGGTCAACTGACATGGCCGGTTAAAAGGTTAGATAAGTTTGAATGAATTAAGCGTGTATATTTATCACAAGTTTTACAATTATTAGATTATTATTTAATTATGTATAATGTTGCGCCATTATGTATAAAGGTACTGGGTTCGAATCCCGGGGAAACACAAATGTTTCGGTTGGGTAGGCACAGAAGGCGAATCACCCACTTGCCTGTAGAGAAAATGATCTGTGAAACAGATAGAGATCCGTCTGCCCCACTGGGGGTTACGGGAATTCATCTAGTAAAGGGTTCGTCCATCCCTGGTGATGTGGTGAAGTTTTGGGCTACCCCAGAAGGCATTACTTGGATAGAAACTCAAAATCACATGTATTTTTTTTGAAAAAATTAAATTGAAATTTTCATAATATTAAATGCAGCATTGTGATAAACATGTCCAGAAAAACTCTAAGGTTGCAGGTTAAACGAAAAATGATAACACTATATCTCATTAACCCCCCCCCCCCCTTTTTCCTGGAAAGTTTGGTAATACATAATTGTAAAACTTGTGATAAATAAACGCGCTTAATTCAAACTTTTCTTTTCATGTGACATTCGATTAAATATTACTATTTTAACTAAATTATTTTGTAACTTGTGTCCCAATTTGTAACATGAGATTTTACTTTGTGCGTTTGCGTCTTGTTTGCGTATCTAAGCACCGACTTTATTCCTTCGCTTGTTGAGTAGAGAATTATTGCTCTGCTCCAAAGATTTTATTTGTACCTAAAAACAAAATAACACTCAAAACTCCTCTTCTTTTAAATAACGTTTATCTCTTAATTCAGGAATGTGCGGACTTAGATTCCCGGGAGATTAGAACAAATTATGTCCTTTTTAATTTACACTAAATAAAATAATAAATGGATTTTAATGTTTACAGTTTAATCCAATTCCATATCTTCGATAATGACGGACCTTTATAGAAACTTTCAGCCTATAATTCAACCACTTTAAGACTTTTTTCGCAATAAAAGATATACTCTTTCTTTCCGAAACTCTAGCCTTTGTTAAATTTAATCAAAACCGATTCAGGGATTTAGATGTGAACGCAAAACAGACAGTTAATTTCGCATTTATAACATATTATAAAAAGTACGCATTTCACATTTCAATTTAATTATATTTGTATCTCAATTTTAATGGATTATTATTAATATGGAAATTTAAAATTACTGTAGTTTAAATTTAATTAGATTCTGAATTTATCTTATGTAATGATCCGTTCTAATATTATAAATTCGAGTCATTCGCGCTTTCACGCAAAATGAACAGATTTAAATGAAATTTGGTACACAAATAGTCTAGAGCCTGAGAAAGGACATAGGCTACTTTTTAATGCGAAAAAAATGTTGTAAGGGGTTGAAAGGGGGGGATGAAAAGTTGCATGTATCGTCATTTTTTGAGCTTAAGTTTGAAACTTATTTTTTAGGCTGTTGATTCAATATAAATACTAGTATGAGCTATATAACATCACGCTTCGATGAAATTAACTGAATGAAATGAATCGCGGAACACTAGTTTTCAATAAAGGACATAATTTCGCTTTAATAGACTGATTAGCAAATACTGATGAATCAAATGCAAATTTCCGAACCAATACAAACATAGGAACCTTCAAGAAAAGAGCGTACCTCTTTTTAAAAGGTCGGCAACGCACCCGTGGCTCAACAGGCGTTGAGGGTGTCCATGGGCGGCGGATTGCTTCTCGTAAGTGAGCCTCTTGCCCGTTTGCCTCTTATTTAATAAAAAAAAATTGTAATTCCCCATACCCCACCCAGTAGGGGTAACACTTTGTATACCTGGTCATAATCCACCCGCATTGTGGCCAAGGACCTGGTCATCTCATCCTGGACTTCGGCCCAGGCCTCGCCCGTGTCCCGTAGCACCGCATCCGTGTATAACGGAGTTTGGGGCACTTGGGTATATTGACGAATCCACGGGCTGGCCATCACCTGAAAATATACAAAAAAATATTTAAAACCTACGAAATACGAGGCTGTAAAATCGATATAGTTATGACTTGGGTATAATTTTTATGGATTTAGTTGATTGAAGAATTCTTTAACAAACAATTGTATCAACGTGCAAACAACATTTGCCTTAATATCTTGACAGGCGTTTCAAAATGCCAGAGTTTGCGTGAGAAAGTAATTAATTAATATTTTATTAAATGTGAGTTTTATATGAATAATTAGTTATTTAATGATATAATATGAACGGCTAGAAACACGCACATACACAAACACACTTGAGTATTATGTATTAAATTAAGCATAAATGTATTGGTATTTATTTTATATATCTAGCTATCAATTTTGTTATTCAGGAAGTATGGGGTCTCCTGTCATTAGTAAACATAATTACTTAAAAGGAGATCCCCTGGAGAGGAGATGTAATATTGTAAATGCTAGAAATAGTTAAACGAAATAAAAAATATATTTTATTTAATATAGAATATACTTCTATTTAAAGTTGCGAGACTAAAAAACTAGAATTAGTGAAACTTCGCTACGAATCATTTATTTACCACTTTCAAATTTCATGATACGGTTCACCTTTGACAGACATTTTTTCTGTGGTTACAACATCTTGGTCTAAAACATCAATGGTGTAACTTATTCGATTTTCATTTTTGTATATATTAAGCAATTTAAAAAAACCATAAAAAATAATAGAAACCACACTCAAAATATATATATATATATATATATATATATAAGTGTATATATACACTTCGTCTAATGACTTTCCCCATCACAAAATCCACAATCAAGAGTAACCCTTCTAGAAACGCCAATAGAATGACGGACAGTCAAGGGTGCGTTGCCGGCTCTTTAATGAAGTTCAATTCTTGCAGGAGCTAGTAAAGAAACGAACAATTTTATTATTACATATTTCTTTTTTAATTACCTGATGAATTGTGAGTCGCTTAGTCGGGTCCACGGAAAGCATGCCGCGTATCAAGTTCTTGGCGTCCGTAGAGACATTCGACCATTCCGGATCGGGAAAATCGTATTGGCCCAGCCTTATGCGCTGAAAATTATTAAAACTAATTTAAGTTTTTAAAGCGCGTATATTTATCACAATTCTACAAAATTTAAATAATTGGGACAACTCCCATACATCGCTCTGATCCCCAAGTAGCTGAAGCACTTGTGTTATGGTAATCAGAAACGAGGGTACCACAATAAATACATATATAAACAACCAAGACTCGGAAACAAACATTCGTCAATCACACAAATAAATGCACCTACCGGGATTCGAACCCAGGACCGTTTAGGCAGAAGGTAGGAGCACTACCATTGGGCCAACCGGCAGTCCGCCATTATTTAACTTATTTCTAGATTTTGCCAGACATTTCGCGTGCCTTCCAGTCTCAAGGGCGACTGACTGTTATGTGCTGTAACTGATGGATTTTGGTACAGTCCTTTAGATGTATTAAAAACTAGCGAATTCTTTTCTGAACTAAAACTAGCTATTGCTGGCGAATTAATAATCTGTTAGAAAGTTTTTGAGCCATTACCAGCAACTTCGTCTCCGTGAGTATACAGCTTTAAATTTTAATTAATATTTCTTCTTTATTATTCATACTTTATTGCACCGAAAATGAAAACAAAGTTTATTTTTATTACCATTCAAAAATCCAATATTTTTATTAATATTCTTGTCGCATTTCAATATGAATGAAATTTGAAAATTATTATTACATTTTTATTTAAAAAACAATGAACGGTGTAGAAGTCTCTTGAATTTCCTATTAACATTAAAAATATTAACCTTCTTCATCCCTGGCGATATGGCAAGGCCGTGGTTCGAATAGAACGGCGGAAACCCGCATAGCAGTATATACATCACCACACCCAACGACCAAATATCACAGGATTTGTCATATTTCTCTGGACCCAAAACCTGAAAAATTTATTTTAATTGTCATTTATATGAATCACTTGAGGTTTACTTCGTATCACCTATCCTAATGACATTAAAACTCATCCCTTCGCTAAAATGGTTAACGTATTGTTGCGTCAGGTTTAGGTATTAATTACATTGATAATGTAAAAAAAACCAATAATGTAGTATTAAATTTCTTACCTCAGGTGCAACATAGTATGGCGTATAACAGGGTGTTTGTAGTGTGTCTGCATGATTTAGTGTCTGCTTGGCGAAGCCGAAATCGGTGAGTTTGAGTATAGCGTTAGGCTCAGTGGTTGTGTAGAGCAGGTTCTCGGGTTTGATGTCCCGGTGAGCGATATTCGTCTCGTGTAGGTACCGCACTGCTACGCATATGGAGTGCATTATCTGAAAAATACAATATTTAATTAAATACTATTTAATAATAACATTAAAATTCTTAACAATTAATCTAAAACTTGTTATATAACTTCAATATACACTAGGAGTACACGATTGTACTCACTTTTCTTATCACGTATTATAAAAGAAAGTCGTCCGGCACGCCTGTTTGTTCGCGATAAGCTTAAAAACTACTGAACGGATTATCATGCGATGATACCGATAGATACGAGTGATTCATGAGAAAGGTTTAGGTATATATATCGTCAAAGTTTTATGTAAATTGATTGAAATATGCTGATAATGGTTGGAAGTGTCGGAAAAAGTCAAGCCACCTGGGAGCTTTCAGTTGTAACAAAACAATTCATGGTGGGACTTTCCTTTTTTATACATTTACAAAAAATCCAAGGTGTCATATTATATCTACCTTTTAAGAATAGTTTACTATGCCCATTATCATTTGTTGGCAGTACGTAGTTCGCCGCAAATGGCGTTAAAATAAGAGGTTAAAAATATATTAGCGAAAAGCTTACCTCGGCCGCTTGTCGTTCGGTAAATGCTCCTTCCCTATTATCCTGAATCCTCTGGAACAGTTCCCCTCCATCCATACACTCCATGACAACTAGAAGACAGCGCTTACCACCATACGTGTTGTCATACACGTCTACGATCTGAAAATGTCACACGATCTCATCAGTGCCATCCGTTTTGATGATTAACAGTTTTCTATGACTCCTGGGGGTCATAGAAAACTGCTTAGACTTGCCCGCAACCTTATCAAACTAAAAAGGGACAACATTCGTTAAATCATTGGTATTTTGACAGGACATTGTCCCTTCAATAAGCACCTATCTAGGATAGGACCGACGGACAGTTCTCTATGCAGAGGATGTATAGAGGCGGAAGAAACGCCGCAGCACGTGCTGATAGAATGTAAGAGCGTAGCCGATCAACGGGTTAAATTACTCCAATCCACAGCATCGCTTCCGGAAGACTGCAGCAGCCTTGGGAGGCTGCTCGATTTTTGGGACAGCCTGGGATGGTTGGAGTAAGAATGAACAAACAAAATACGCACAATGGCCCAATCAAGAGGCTAAGTGCGTACTACGCCCCGGAAAAACTAAACTATCTAACTGAATCCTGGGGGTCTAATTATATTGGTTCCACTTACTTCGACAATATGCATACACCCACTGCCCGTCCAGTGTAAGTCAACCTCCCGTCTTGCTTTAGGACTGTCATGTAACACCTTCAACGCTCGGCGCATGCCAGTTCTCTTCTCCTTGCATTCTACCACCTGAAAGAGATACACTTCTTAATTTTTGTGTATGTACACAAAATCCGCATCCAGTTATAACTGGTTCACGCGTCTACATATGGCACCAAGAGTTCGGAATTCGTGGAAGCAATTTATAATTTGGGTGGGCACAGAAAGACCAATTTATTTCAAACTGTGTCTTGAGGTTTTACCCGCGTTAATTTCTTCGTAACGTGATGTTATATAAACACAGTCTATAAACAGAGTAACATAGTGAACAGCAAAATAATTGTGGCCATAGGTCAGAATATGATAAATGCATGAATACTTTACAGGACAAGCAATTAAATTATTAAGAAATCTTGAAGGCTTTATTAAAATATGAAACACTATATGGAAAAAAAACATCTGATTAGTATTCAATACAACAGTAATATTTTGCATTTAGTTATCCTGATATGACCAAATGAAAGAGCATTTTTTGGCGATTATACCTTTATTAATAAGTCATACTGAGCAAAAATGTACTAATCAGTGTCTGATCTATGACATCAGAATTTATTATTATGTATTTCGCGGAATAGTTATTTCTTTTTTATTTATTTATATTAATTTCATGAAAATCAAAGTAGCCAAGTTACTCCTTATTACATCAGCTATCTGCCAGCGAATATCTAATCTAATTGCGTTCACGTTATGTGGGAAACAATTCTAAAATATAATGAATCATCGAATTTCAAACAGATAAATCATGTTCTTAGAAACACAATTTCTCTGGAAATCCAATGTTTACAAATCTAACGATTCACGTTTCAATATTTAACTGACTCAAAACGTTAAAGGAGGTTTTGAATTCAACTGTATTTAAAAAAAAAATGTTTGTTACCTCAGAACTTTCGACTGGGTGAACCGATTTTGATTCTTTTTTTGAAAGCTTGTGCTTCCCGTGTGGTACAATTTAGATTTCATCAAAATCTGTTCAGTAGTATTAGACTTACAATTTGAAGTTGTTTTTTTTTTGTTAAAATTTTAACACTACATTATCTTTCTGTCCGTTTTGTTGTCTCAGTAGGTATATTCACGATTCGAACGGCTCAACTGCTTGGCATGCGGTTTTTACAAAATTTTGTTTATGGCAGGTTCATACATTCGCGCACTTTAAATTTTCCATTTAAATTTCATCAAAATCTATTCAGCAGTTTTATATAAAATATCCAAAACAAATATTACAAATTGAGAAGCTTTAAAATAATGAACGATTTTTCGTATCATAAAATCTTAAGTTTTAATCTAAGGCACCTACATAAATATTTTCTTTGTAGATTTATTAATTACTAGCTGACCCGGCAAACGTTGTTTTGCCATATTAATTTTTGGAGTGGACTACCCTTATCACTTAGGGGTATGAAAAATAGATAGTAGCCGATTCTCAGACTTACTGAATATGCCTATAAAATTTGGTAAAAATCAGTAAAGCCGTTTCGGAGGAGTATGGTAACTAACATTGTGACACGAGAATTTTATATAAGATTTTTAAAGTAAGTACATATAGTTTTTTTTAAAAATAAATTGCATACGTATTGACAAAATGTCTAATTATAAACCATTTCGGATTGAAAAGCAACAATTTAGTGTAATTGAATTAGCGCCAATGATTCATACGTATTAGTTGATATCGCGTTGACATACGTTTTGAAGATAATACGTAGGCATGTAAGGCAACATTACACAGTAATAGGGCTGCCATCCGTCCGGGTTTTCCCGGATGTGTCCTAGTTTTGGGAGCGTCCGGGCGGGGTTTAAATTGTAGTCTTTGGACTACAATAAGTCTGGGTTCAGATCAAATCCCGTTCCCATAATTTAATATCTAAGAAGATTAAAAAATAAAGCATTTAACATTTCAAAATTACTCACTTGTCGTCACAAGACCACTATTTCATGCAACAAAAGAGGCTTAAAACTAAAGTTTCCTTCGATCAAGTACGGAGTAAAATATATTTTAATCAAGATGTAAGTGAATGAAAAAAGTATTGAAATGTCCGGGGTGAAAGCTCCAAAATCCGGGGAACTTACGCTTCTAGTCCTGGGAGGCAGGTTTAAGAGATGGCAGCCCTACACAGTAAGCGCATGATAACGTGTGTTTGAACACCGATAACTCTTGACGCATTAAGCAAAACTGCGTGCGTATAACTTGTTTACCTTTTATGAGGCTAAATAATTGTTGCGACACTTTGGTTAATCACGCGATTTTATATATAAGCTTTGCACGCGACTCTGTCCGTGTTTGCCATATTTCAAACCCAACGCCTTTTCCAATAAAAGCTAATTGGTTTCTCAAAGCTCTAGTTAAGACGTACAAGAGTAATAGACAGATGGACAAAGTAACTTTAGCATTTATAATATTTGACAAACTATGAAATTTGCCAGATAATATTGTTTATCATAAACTTTAGACTTTCGCGCAAAGAAACATTATTGTTCTTCTCGTGAGCACGGCCGTTGCAACACGGTCGTATCGTCGAGGTAAATAAACAATGTTTCTTTGCGCGATAAGTCCCGCTATATTTAATAATAATATTGTTTATTCACTTGAGAACCTATCACACATTTAAAATTTAATAATAATAAAATAAACAAATTTGTATTAAATATACGCGCTTAATGCGTTCAACGATACTAAATGCAACTTGCCATAGACAAAATTTTGTAAAAACCGCATGCCAATCAGTTGAGCCGTTCAAATCGTGAATATACAACAGTACGAACAGAAATAAAAGAACTAAGATAACTTTATGGGACCACCTCTGAATTGTCTACCAAACATAATAATTGGAAATTCAAATTAAAACCGACATCAAGTTATAACTCTAAAACTACTGAACATATTTTGATGATATTTAAATGGAACCACACGGGAGCCAGCTTTCAAACAAAAAAAGAATCATCAAAATCGGTTCACCCAGACGAAAGTTCTGAGGTAACAAATTTAAAAACATACATACGCGTCGGATTGAGAATCTCCTCCTTTTTGAAGTCGGTTAAAAATATAAATAAATAATCTCATAATTGGATGAAGAGATATTTGAATATCATTGAATCAAGTCAATCAAGTAAAAACAAACAAAAAATCCCGCATCCTAACTGGTCGAAACGTTTAGGAGAGACACACAGACAGAGAAGGATGCCACACACAGACACTTTATTTAAAATTCATCAAACATCATACCATTTTGTCACAGAAAATATATACAAACAGTAGGGAAGTCTCATACAAAACGATCGAAAGGACGCACTCACCCAGACTCGCGTCTACAAGGCCCTCGAGGCACTCTCGCGGTGCCGTCACGACTAGCGAGTGATGCGTCAAGGCTTACAGACAGTCTGCGATCTTTGTATTTTAAAGATGCCAACTGTACAAAAAAACTAATAGAACTAAATCGACAACCATAACGCTCCGTTAGCGTGGGTATCTCAAAAAACAGGACGAGATTCCATACTTATTATTATTAAATATAGCGGGAATTATCGCGCAAAGAAACATGAACATGAGTTCTTCTCGTGACCACGGCCGTTGCAACACGGTCGAAACGTCGAAGTAAATAAATAATGGAAATCTTTGCGCGAAAAGTCCCGCTATATTTAATAATAATGAGTTCAAATTCAAGTCTAAAGTTTGGAGATTCCATACTGCTTGTTTTTTTAGTACGCTTTTTGTTATCAGGGGCAACTGAATCTTTTTCTATTCTTACGTTAAATCGTTACTAGACGATTTTTTTGCTCATGAATCATGAACGGTTAAATCTATTTTAAAAAAACACGCGAAGGCCAATTCATTTGAGGTAAAAATAAAGGAAAAATGTAAAAGGAAATATAAGAAATATTTAATGAAGAAAATTACTTCAATTTTCATCTAAAGAATAATTTTGCGTTAATAATATTGCAGTGTCATTAATGAGTTCATTTTTATTTATTATAATCCCAGCACTTTCATTGTTAGTTTAACTTCATTTGTGAAGTGCTTTACACGCGTCTTTCGAAAACTTCCTATCAAAACTGCATCAAATTGTATAAGGTATCCATCTTTGAGATTGAATTATTTTTAAGATAATTTATGAAAACTAAATTTTACAAGCGACACCTCCGTGTGCACATTACACACAAGTGAAATTGGTATTTAAAAAATTATCCGACAAAAAATACTAAAGATTATATGATAAGATCATTTCACAAATGGATAAACAAATTTTCGTACAATGTAGTCGAGTTAAACTGATAAGTGATAACACCCCTCTTTTAGATGCTGGTTATCTTTTTCGCCGTATTTGTATCTGTCTGTGTTATAATTTGTTTTGTTACGTCTGTTAAGTCTGTAGTAAATAAATAAGTCTGTATAAATAAAAATGAATCACCGAAATGTATGTACGCGCATTACTCCCGAACGACAGCACCAAGTTGGATAATTCTTTTTTTGTTGTGTTTTTTCTGGAGAAGGTTCTTATGAAAAAAAATAATTAAGAAAGTTGCGCGAAACATTAGAAAATTTAAGAAAACTTAACGACAATATCAACTTTTCTAATGTAATCTTATAGCGTTTGACATAACTGTCAGTTTTTAACTACTGTCAGTGAAGCATTCGCTTAAAGATATATCCCACCAAGAATTTTCTATATATCTATAAGAGGAATATTACATGAAGTATTATTTTGTTATATTTCAAAGGGCAGTGCTTTCGATGAAACGTGGCTTCACTTTTTCCGACACTTCCAACAATTTTCATCATATTTCAATCAATTTACACAAAACTTGACCAATTATATACCCAAACCTTTCTCATGAATCTATTGGTGATAAATCGTTTAGTAGTTTTTCAGTTAATCGGGAACAGACGCGGCGGATGACTTTGTTATAATATGTAACGAAGAAACTCAATTCTTCAAACTCATTTCTCGTTAATTACATGTTAATGTTTTCTTGTCTTTCTTACAAACTTATTTTCATATTAACTATTTTAAATTAATTCATTATTTTTAACAAGTACAAGGACATTTGATGTCAACTATTTTTAATTTCTATAATAGAGTAATTTACATTTTAAATAATAAATAGAATAATTATCATTTTACAAAAGCAAACTTTGGAGGACTTTGAAATACAATTGATGTCAATTATTTTTAATTTCCTTTTTCTTATCGCCATTATATTTACTAAAATAACCAAGAAAGTAATTTACATTTTACAAAAGCAATTTATTTTAAGTTGAAGTTTCTACATCCTGATAGGTATTAAAATATATTTCCAAAAGGAGTACAAGGAAAGTAATTGTTTAAATTAATGATTTATTCATTGAATACAGCATCAAGCTATAAAAAAATCTATCAATCCAGGATACTAAAAGTGGAGTTTGGTTGAACGCGCTAATATTACGAATTGTTGGTTCAAATTAAAACTTTATTTAATAAAATCTATTACTATCCAACACATAACATATATATATATATATATATATATATTATAGTATATATATATATATATATATATATAGTATATTTATCGAGAAAGTACATAGGCATATAACATCACCCAATAGAAGCGTAGCGTTAATGAAAAATGTTGGAAAAGGCAGGGCACACTTAGTTGCTTATTAATCTGTGCCCCGCGGTTTCATCCGCGTCAATTTCGTCGTAACGTGATGTTTCGCCTATAAACATAATAAAATAGCGAACAGCAAAATAATAATATATGTATTATGTACTTGGTACGCGCGAAATAGTTTTTTTAAAATTATTTATTTATATCAATTTCTAAAATAAAAGTAGCCGAAGTTACTCCTAATTACATCAGTTATCTGCTAGTGAAAGTATCTTCATATTTTTTTTTCTCGCCCTCGTGACGACTGACAAATATGTTTTTGTACCCGTTCAACAGGTGATTAGATAAATCTATAAGTCTAATAGTATCCGCAATACAAACTGGCGAGTTGGGCCATAAAAGTCACTTTTCGTAGAGATGGACCGTGTCGATTAAATATTTAAATCGATATAATATAAAATAATTTACCTGCTGAAATAAATGCTGAAAATCTCCAAAACGAAGACCTAGCCAAAGCTTACTTCATTGACACCCACCGTCTTGTTATTACTCTCCAAGACGGCGGTTACAGTGAAGACGGATATTAATAATTTAATTTACTGACTTTCTTTGTTTACTTTAAATATTGTCAATTTGTCAATTTTAAATAATTCAATGTACTAACCAAATTTTATAATATTTATCTTAATAAATCAATAATGTATAATCCATCATATTTATATACCTCGTTTTATTATTTTTATCGACACTATTATCTTGCACAGCACCGGGTGCAAGTCCCACTCCATACGACCGTGCAGGTGCGAAAGAAATAGCAAGATTCCGATGATTTATGGCCCAACTCGCCAGTTTGTATTGCGGATAGTTACCTACTATAGCGTTCTATTGTTAAGACACCTCGAATTTACATCTCACATTATTATGCGATCTCTTAAGATGTTTATTAACCTCCGACGAAAGATGAATTCGACTGTGACACTGTAGCTCCTAAGCAAATAATTTTTTTCATTTAAAAACTGGCATGATTGAGATGGTAGTAAAAAAACTTTTATTAATGCTGTCTCCGTTATAGCCCAATTGCTCCGTTCTATTAGACTATATTTTAGAAGTTAGAAGAGCTTTCGCTGGTTAAAAGATTTCGATTGCATAACAGTATAGGAAATTATATAAAGTATGCAATTAATTTGTTGAAATAGGTGCATTAGCCAGGTCTTAACATGACATAATTAAGTAAACATGGTGTTCATTTTCAACCGACCTTTAAAAAACCAATAAGGATTAATTCGGCTTGTATATTTTTAGTTGCTTAAAATATTTAAAAATAAATTATTACGTTTCGTTCTTTATTTAAGATTTTCATATGTTTTTAAATGTCAAAGATATAAATACAGCATTCATTCTTTTTTGCCACGAGACGAAAATATCTAACTTTTCCACATGTACGCGCCCATGTACACCATCAACGGGCCACTGGTGCGTTGCCGGCTTTTTAGAGAGGTTACGCCCATTTCTTGAAGGTCCCTAAGTCGTAATGAATCGGAAACACCTTATATTAATTATATTAGACAAAATAAACAGGAATTTTAAATGTTGTAGCTTAATGTCAAAAGTTCGCCTTTAACATTATATTACTTACATTATTTTTAAATTTTTAAATGGCGCTATCCAATTTATTTCATAGAAACAAGTAATTCATAAATTTCAGTGTATGTACCTAGTTCGCTTTGCAATGTGTATTGAAAAAAAAAAAGAAATGTTGTTATATTTAAAGAAAACATTTAGAATAGATTAAGCGGGTATATATACACAAATATAGTTATTTTTTAGCAATACTATTCAAACACGCTGTATAAACAGTTAACAATTATCGTTAAAATACTACTAACGCTAATGAAATGCAGATAAATGTGAGCTGTTGTCGAAAAGCGAACGTTTATTTTTAACTAGAAGTGTTGTAAAAAGAAAGTGTTGCTAATAAACGCCTTTAATTTTTATAAATCAATATAACCTCTGAAAACTTGTTAACTGAAAACCCATAAATATTGGTCAATAGACATTTTATTCATAGATAACCAGTAAGGAAGGATTTTTTGAAATTCTACCCCTAAGAGAGTGAAATAGGAGTGGAAAGGTATGGAAGTCCGTTATTTTTGTGAAAACTTGTAACTTTATTATTAGGCTATAACCCATACATACTAATATAGCATGTATGTGGTGCTCACTCGGGCATTTCCAAGTAAATTTACATATTTCTTTCAGATGAGATATAATCTACTGCTTGCAATATTTATGGCAATACTGCACTTCAATGAGGGTCTACGAGTTCTGGTTTTCTTTCCTATATCATCAAAAAGCCATAGTATTTTGGGATTAGCTGCTGTGGGCCATTTATTAAAAGCTGGTCATGAGGTGAGTTTACGTTGTAGGTCAGTGCAATCTGTGGTTGCAATCGATGTAATGTTAAAAAATCTGTAAAATTCACTTAAATCTGTGTTAGAATTTAAAAACTACTGAGTTTTCTGATGTTTCTTCTCGGGAGAACTTTTCGAACCAGTGTATTGAATTCTCGAAACCCCTAGTGGGGCATGGGGCAGACATATTTCTGTATCTGTTTCACTGATCATTTTCTTTACAGGCAAGTAGGTGAGTGATATGATCAGCTTTCTATACCTACCCGACCGAAACATTCATTTGTTTCCCCGGGATTTGAACCCTCTGGCGCAAAGCGCAGACGTGTTAACCACTTAGCCACGGAGGCGATTTTGAACCAGTGGTAACTATAAGAAAGCGACGATTATTTCTTCTATATTAAATTGAAATAAAAACAATTTACTCAAAATTAATATAAAAAACCATAGAGATTTGTAATGTAATTTTAATGGATATTTCTCGATTTATTTTAAAAAAGTTATTATTGTCATTTTACTCATTAAGTTAAGTACTTTCGATATCAGTTTAAAGTTTTTTGATATCTGTAATATTTACGGAATAATCCCCTGTGCACACTTAACGATTACACCCGGTATATATAATAGCGGACAACATGGCATGCGGGTTCCCTGCTGGTAAAGTTCACCGCCGTTCTTTAAGGATATATTATATATAACAGAGAAAATAATTGTTATTACAAATTTCTATTTAAAACTAGCAACCTGCCACAGCTTCGTATGGCTATTCATTACCTTCATCGCGTTATAAAACCGCTTGACTGTAGGTTTCGTGTTATTTTTAATTATGCGAAAACTCCTAATATATTAATTAAAATTAGAATTTGCATGAAATGATTAAAACAAGTGACTTAAATTGATAAAATTAATTATATTACCGTACCTACAAATAGCATTCCGAAATTAGAACGGATATAGTAAGCTATACTTAAAGATATACGTACATAATATATAAAGTCTATATAATATGTCTTATATGTCACTATATATTTCTCATTACAGGTGGTCCACATAACCTCGTTTCCATCAAATATAGGGCATGTGAATTACACAAAATATATTGATGTGTCTGAAATTTGTCAGGAAGTAAAATCAGCTACATTGAATTTTAGTAAGTATTTATTTAATTAAGATTCCACCCTTTCTCTTTGGAAAATGCCAACACATCCCCCTCAGAGATAAGTTTATGTTAAAAACATTCTAAGAGGGCGCACAACGCTAGAAAAAAATCAGATTTCACCAATATTAAATCAATCAATATTAAAATTTCATGTTTTCACTCAGTCCAGTGTCTTTTACATATAATGTTATATCTATATTTAAAAAAAAAAAAACAAAAAAATGTGGCTTAGTATCGAGTGTAAAAATCAAATCTAAGATCGACAATTTACTTTTTGCGCCCTCTTAAGCAACAAGCTTTTTATATTGGCTAGCAAGTATCTATCTACTCCTCGAGACAAATCAAACGAGCTCAAACTTGACAGGGTTCCAATAGCCACCTTCTGGCTCCATCGTCAGATTTATTTTTTAGAACCAAAGTACTTGTCAGAACGAATCAAACATGCCGAACTCGATGGGGTTACGCAGTTCTATTATGGAGTTCCCACGCCCACCTTCCGGCTCCCTCATACTATCAGCCCTACGACATCATTTAAATACATTGCCATCTGATTTATGGTATGCAAAATTTAAGCTTAATCGGAAAGAGGGTCAAATTTAACTTGCAAACATTTCACCCGAACAATACATATATTGCAAGTCGCAAAAGCCTGTAAAAATGATCAGTCTCGCCGAGCAATTACAGCATTTCGTTACACTTGATGAAGATGACATACTTTCATGAGATACATATTCTTATTTGTGATAAACGCATCGGGTAGTGTTTATATTGTCTTCAATCTCACTTGTAGTAATTTTTTTTAAATACATTCAGAACCCATATCATACGTGTACCTACTAATTTTTGTACTAGCCTTTTCCCGCGACCGCTTGCTTACCCTACTTCTATATCTTCGGCAATCTTCGACTACAAACTTCCATACAAAATTTCAACCTCTATTTCTACCTAAGCCTTTTTCGCGATAAAATGTAGTCTATGTTCATTCCCATGCTCTATGCATCTGTCATAGTTCATCAACATCAGTTTAGGCGTGAGGGCGTAACAGAGTTAATTTCGCATTTATGGCAATAGGCTCGCCCTATGGGACTAAAACATATCTGGCGTAATGTGGGTGTAATACCTTTGCCAACCTCTTCGGGGAATTAAGGCGTAACCATATTATTATTATATATACATAGTTGCATTATAAATAAATAAACGTTTCAGAAGGTCGCTACACGATCGGAGCGCTCGCGAAACATAAGATGGATCCTATAAACGTATTCGACTTCGTGTACGAAACGCACAGACGTATACTCGACGAGCCAGAAGTGCAAAACCTCTTCGGTGACCCGAACGAGAAATTTGATGTTGTGTTGGCAGATTGGATCTATTCAGATTACATTATCGGGTATGTGCGACACAATTAAGAATAGTTTAAAAATTAAAAACATAATTACTTCGCGTAAATAAGACTTACAACGTCATAAGATCTTGTTCTGTTCTGTAATAAATCACGAATGTCCAAAGACTATCTTCGTAGACCTATCACTTTTAACATACTACCTTCATGTATCAAACTTAGACTCGATTAAAAGCTTTATGGTTTGTCTGTCTGAATTCAAATTATTAATTAATTAAAATTCCATATACAATGTCAAGAAATTCATAATTTTAAAAAATCTGTATGTATGGAGCATAGTGATATTGTATGGAATTCTGAGCTTTCTGAATTCAGAAAGACAACGGCTTAGTAAGGCTAGCATTCGTCTCAATTACGTGAGTAAAGGGTAACTAATTGAATGGTACATCTAAGACAGTTATCGCTTCCTAGCTTACATGAGAACAAAATTAAGCTTGGTGATTTGGCTGTTCTAATTCACAATAAAGTTTAGTTTCATTCGGTTGGTTCGCGATCCTTGTTCCCCATCCCTTTCTCGCATAAACCTTTTAAATTCTTGCGAACGAGAAGGCAAAACAGCATACGTATGCAAATTAGCAAATTCGAAATAAAGTGGCTGATTATCGCTTGATGGAACGGTTGCATT
Source organism: Aporia crataegi (assembly GCA_912999735.1). Lineage (NCBI taxonomy): Eukaryota > Metazoa > Arthropoda > Insecta > Lepidoptera > Pieridae > Aporia > Aporia crataegi. The sequence continues at coordinate 5,205,272 of OU538750.1, read as the reverse complement.
TAATGGCTTGCTCTCAATATAGTGATTATATAATAGTTCGGTGACAAGGTGAAGTGTGCTGAGAAATCAAAAGGAAGTCTCCTCTTCAGAATATTAAGGTACGTGATAATCCTTCCTAAAATGCGCTGCCTATTTTCTAACCATTGCCCAGCAGCACGTGATTTCCCGTTCGAACTAACCGAATTATAAAAATGTATAGTTTTCAATTTTTTCTTATTTTCGCGTTACACCGCATCCTGCGCTCCCACTTGGGTTTGTTTAATTTTGTTCTCATGTAAGTGAATTTTAGTTTAGTGGTCGATCATTGGTCGATTTCAACAAATTCGACAATTTAACAGTAGGGTATGTGTGTATATGCTGTATGTCATTCAAGCAGTAGTGTGCGTAATGTTTATTTTAATTAATTTCTAATGCATTTTATATAAAAAAAATAGCTTCATACACTTCTCCATTAAACTTCACTTATTAATATTATGATAATCTTTTTTGAGAATAAATTTAAAGCTCTGATTTTCAGTTTAGCACCACTACTACAAAGTCCTTTAATCTGGCTTGGGTCGAACGAGCCATACTGGCAACCCATGCAGCTGGTGGACGACATACCTAGTCCAGCTGTATATGCCGATATATTCTCTTCTAATGCTCCACCGTTTAACTTCTGGCAGAGGATTGAAGAACTGTTTATTGTTATCAAACGAAATATTCTAATAAGGTAGAATATTGTTACATTTATGCAAGAAAACATTGGCATATTACAGAAACTTTGATAAGTTAATGTCTCGAATTTATATAAACGTATTTATTTACATAAAGCGCTTTTGCTCTATATTTTTACCTCCAGCCTTACTTTAATACTTAAAAGAAACAGAGACGAAGGATGTAGTTCTAATTTTCACCACACGCACGTGGCGCCATTTTTATATTAGAAAACGACTGTTGCGACTTTCCGACTGACATCTATTTACAAAATCATTAGTTGAAGCGAGGGATCCGATATTAATATGAAATCTACTCCACCTGAAATCTTAAATGAGGCGCAAATTTCAGAAAATGGTCTCTTACCGCTAAAAGTAGTGCCCTGTCTGTATAATTTCATATAAATTAATTATTAGATATAAAAATGTTCTAATGAAAATGTTTGTTTACCTATGTATTACCAGCTGTGCCCCGCGGTTTCACCCGTGTTAACTTCGTCGTAACGTGTTATATAGCCTAATAGCTTTTAGCTCTAACAATGACGATACATCAATTAATTCGATTCAGTAGGTTTGGCGTGACAGACAGAGAGAGAGTTACTTTCACATTTATAATATTAGTAAGGATTAGTAAGGTACTGTTTTCTCGCAAATGAGTTGAAGAATTTCGAACTTCGTGACTATTGTAAGCCAACATTCGTCTACTTGAGAAACCAACCGTACTAATATCATAAAAAAACTTTTTACATGTGTGTGTGTCCGTCTGTGGCATTATAGCTTCTAAATGAATGGATTTCGAGGGCTCTTAGTTGTACTAATAATGTTCCCGGCAATTTTTCCAGCTTCTACATAACACCAAAGGAAAAAGCAAGTTACTATTCCCAATTCGGTGCAATGGCGGAGAAACGTGGTGTTGTGTTGCCCGAATATGAAAAGGCCCTTTACAACGCATCGATGATGCTTTTCAATTCACACCCAACACTAGGCACAGCGTATAACTTGCCGCAAAACGCCAAGTTCATTGCTGGTTTCCACGTCAGCGACGAGATACCGGCTCTGCCTAAGGTGTGTGATAGTGATAATCATTTTAAATACATTTTTATAGAAATAAAACACCGTTTTAATATTATTCTAATGTAAAACTAATAAGTAATTTATATCTAAGTTAATTTGCTAACACGTAAATTAACTTTTCTTACAATCCCTGTTTAAAATTACTTTAAAAAGTTTCTTTCGCACTGTTGGAGCACTTATAAGTTTTGAAGGGAAATCAGAGTTGTTGTTGGAGCACTTATTCAAAGGGTTGTCCCGCTATGTCTGTGGTGTCAATTTATTCTCATATTTTTCATTTTAAATCCTACTAATATTATAAATGTATGAGGATGTTTGTGACTCAATCAGGCCTAAGCGTCTGAACCCATTTTAATGAAATTTGGCACGCAAATAGAATATGCTCTGGATATAGGCTACTTTATATACCCGGTAGTGTGTTCCTGGGGGATAATAATTTATACGCCCACGTGGACGAAGTCGCGAGTAGAAACTTGTACTAATATAAAGTATTATACATATATAGAGAACAGATTTTGATTGTATTTTTATTCCTTATGAATAAACTCATAAACTGTAAAAAAAAATACTAGCATTATTGGCATATATCATTAAGTTTTTGAACCAGACCTGTTTAAGCAAGTCTCAAAACAAGTGAAATCGAAGAAAAATTGAATATCTACATGTTAACTGGGCGTTTCTTTATAAACTGGGCAACTCATTGTCCCAGGCTAATTTTGTAAAAAAAAAAAATATTTCGTAGATAATTCAAAAAATCAATATCTTAATCTACCACTGCTCAACATAAAAAATCCACTAAAATAAGATTTATTATATTAAAAACGTTTTTATAGTTCTTTTTGTAGTTCTACAAAAATAGCTCATATAACAGATTTATCGACATACAGACACGTAAGGTTTATATAGGGGGGTTTTTAAAATCCCATTTATATAGGGGGTTTATAAATATTAATTTTCCAGGAACTCCAAAGGATAATGGACAACTCCAAACACGGTGTGATTTACTTCAGCATGGGTTCAAATCTACGGAGCATCGATATGACTGAGTTTATGAAGAAGTCTCTGATGGACACTTTTTCGAAAATGAATGAGACTGTCATTTGGAAATTCGAAAGCGATTATGAGAACGTCCCAGATAACGTACACTTGGTAAAATGGGCGCCACAGCAGAGTATTTTAGGTTAGTTTTATCAATCATTCAATTGTATAAATCTATAAATTTAGGGGCTAAGGTCCAACAGTCTTGGATCAAATATTTATTTATTAATAAATCGTGGATGAGTGAAAAAAGTGCGAAACTGACTAGCTAAAATATTAAAATAATATACAAAAAAATATATACAATCACTTAAATAAACTGTTATTTGTATTTTAACTAATTAGAAATTATTTTTATAGTCTTATTAAAAAAACCTACTGAGTATAACAAACTTTTTTTTAAGTATACAATCATAATTAAGATTAAAAAGTATAACGTATTATTTTATATAAAAAAAAAATCAACAACACTGATGTTACAATAGAAATTATAACCTTCGAGTCGAAAAAATAGGGGTGTTTAAATTGTCTCGTGTAGTGTGATAGGCTGAATAGAATCTGTGTCATCGAAATATTTACAATGTGTAGGTACAAGTGTGACAAAGGTGACAATGATTGCCGCAATAGTTGCCGCAATACTATAGCGCAGCTACCATCGCATCGCCCAAGCGATATATTATAGTGGTCATACATTGTGTCAGACTATAGAAACTATAAAAACGTTTAAAACTGTAAATAATTAGGTATTTAGTATTACAACACTTGTGTCACGTGTGATACTATTAAAAACCCCGCCTACTTTTAACACAATTCCATGTTTTAACACTTCCTTTTATGCAACAGTTTCATAAAATAATTACAGCTCACCTGAACCTCAAATTGTTTATCACCCACGGAGGTCAACTATCGACAATTGAAGCCATACATTTCGGGGTACCACTCATTGGTATACCACTAATTTCTGACCAATTTGTAAACACGAACAACATGAGAATTAAGGGTTTTGGCATCCAGGTGGAATTAACCGAGGCCAGACTAGCATCCGATGTATTAGATGCCATAAATGAAATTAATAATAACCCGAAGTAAGTTATAAATTCAAGTATCTATTAATATTTAATACTGGCTGAAAATCAACAAGAGGATTTGATATTTTGACGCGTTCCTATATCCGCTAGGTACCTACTTAATAGATTCATCTTGAAGCGCGAATCACAGACTAGTGAGAGATCATGACATTGACAGATGACACTTATCAGATGTTTGATGCGGGCAGAATTTATTTATCTAAAACATTTAAAAGTAAGGCTGACGCTACAATAACTATTTGAGCCTATTTAGACGTATTTAGCGACATTTTCCAAATAGAAAGATTATTCTCCCAATAAGCATCCTAAAACAATACTATTTAAGGTTGAAACTTATTTGAGTTTGACGGAACGGCTTTGAAATTACAGATACAAACTGAAGGCGAAAGAAATTTCAGAAGCCTACCACATGCGGCTGCGAAAACCTGGTGACGAGCTGGTCTTTTGGGTGGAGTACGTAGCGAAGACTAGAGGTGCACTACACTTACGTTCACCCGCATTATTAATACCGTTTTACAAGAAACTGTATCTAGATTTATTAGCGTTAATATTAATATGTCATTACGCATTAAAAAGGTATGTGTGGGTAGCATTCAAAGATCGTTGTACGAAACAATTTGGCAAGCAAAAGCTACAGTAGTCCATATGTAGTATTCACAATGATTCAAATTCGCTTCGGAGAGAACAGTTTACGATTTTAATCAAATAAAAAAACAAGTAATGTAATCTGTAACTGAATTATAATCAACCATACCATGAAGTAGGTATGGCAAGTAATCAATTATGAACTGATTGTACGTAAAATACTATTTTATAGGCTATTTGTAAATAGGTAATATATTTTAGTAAAGAGAATAATAGTAATAAACTAAATAGAAGAATATATTTTGGTGTTATTTTAATTTATCACAACATAGTATAAAACAAAGTCGCTTTCTCTGTCCCTATATCCCTGTATGCTTAAATCTTTAAAACTACGCAACGGATATTGATGCGATTTTTAATATATAGAGTGATTGAAGAGGAAGGTTTATATCTATATATATAAAAATCAATTGCTGTTCGTTAGTCTCGCGAAAACTTGAGAACGGCTGGGCCGATTTAGCTGATTTTGGTTTTGAAATGTTTTTCATAGTCCAGTGAAGGTTTTAACGGTGAGAAAATATGGAAAAATTGCGAGGAAGATAGTAAAAGCAACAATTTCATTTGCGCATATAAACTGTTCTACCTACTTTCCTGTCAAACATTTAACGTTCGATTCCCATTCTAGCTTTTATTAGTAGTACGAAGTTCTCCGGGTCAGCTAGTGTATAATAACATCCATTAGTGGAGAAATACTGTCATTTTTGAGGTTTCTAATGTGATGTAGTAAATAATTACATTTTTCCGCTTACATTGCAAACGCAGCTTGAACCCTGCGAGATTTACCCGTGCGAAGCCGGGGCGAATCGCTAGTATACTAATATTTTAAAGAGAAAATATGTAACATATTTGTATGAAATTAATGAAATCGAAAACTTTTAAAGACAGATTTTAAAATCTTTTCATTGAGTAATTGTTGTGTTGTTGTTTCAGTATATCTGATTATGCAGAAGTCGCAAGTTTTATTTGTATAGTAATTAATGGTCTAATCAGTAAATGGAAGTAGTTAAAATAACTAAAACATTAAGAAACTTGTTTTAAAATATAACTTGTTATAAAAAAATTTTTAAGCCAAAAGTACTTTTTAATTTTCTGGCTATATTTGAAACAGTCTAGGTACTTATCTAATTAAGTGTCATGCATCGTTTCTCAACCGGTGGGTCCTGACCCTTGGGGGTCTTGTTTGTTTTTAAAGGGGGTTGCAGTCTGTTGAGAAATAATAAATACAAACTACATATAGGTACAAAAGATTCGTTTGTTAAAGGTATAAATTTTAATGTAGTGTTATATAAAAGTAAATATTATAGTGACGGGATGGATATTACCTTTTTGGCTTTTAGTGGGTCACAACTAGGGTTCATGATTTCTCGAGCCTTTAAATTTCTCGGGTCTCGAGAATTCTCGAGGCTAATTTCTCGGGGCTTCTCGGCTTGTCGAGAAATTTACATTTACGTACGTTTTCTCATATTATTTGGTTCTAATAACGTCAACAAATTCAGTGGTTTTCCTCTCAAATAAAAGTATCAAATTAATAAAACTTTTGTTGATTATATTGAAAAACGTTAATCTTATAAGCTAATAAATTTTTTTTAAAAAAAATCAGAAAGAAAATATTATTCAGACTCATAATTATAATGACAACACCATTTTTGGCTGGTTATTTAGAAAAAAAATCAACTTAAAACTTGTAAACAAAAATAGCTTTTATAAAACAAAAAAAAAAATAACATGAAAGAAACCTTTAATATCTTAAATTCAGGTAGAAAATAAATGTAAATTATAATTAAATTACAATCATAGCACCATTTAGGTATGGCATGTTAACAAATGAAAACTTTGCAAGATCAATGGAACATCTCACGCTGAGGAGCTGAACATACAGACAGACAGAAAAATAACAATTAGATCAGTTTACATTCTGTCTGATGAAATATGCCTTTAGAAAAACGAAAGCATTTATAGCTTTATCAGAGCCGATTTCTTATTTTATTTTTAGTTGAAGTAGGCTTAACTGAAAGCAATGCTTTGTACATCGATTCTAAATTTGGTGACCTCTTCCCAGTCTGTTCAAAAAGTAAGAACTCTTTGCGCTCTTCTGCTCTTCGCGCTTGCATCGATATCAAAAAGGGTGCCGTTGCGCTTTGGCCCGCGCCACCACGCAACACAACAAACGGCGATTTAATTTCTATATAGGTACATGATTTCTCAAGTTCATGACTAGTCACAATATAGAAATGGTTGAATTTTATCCTCTATGTAAAATGAGTCTGTATTTTATCATGTCAATGAATTTGAATAATAACAAAAATTTTCATGTACTGTAATGTACTTGCACTGAAGTGATTTATTTTGGTTTGAATATAATATAACTAGCAAAACCTAGGTTCAAATTAATATAAATTTAATATTGAAAATTGTTACTGACATTTTTGAAATTTATTAAATAAATACACACAACTACCAATAACACTAATCTTAACTATAAAATATTTAATATAGTCTATAAAATAAAAGAATGGTGTTTCAATCTTACAATGATTGCAATGATTTGTGGAACCTTGTTAATACAGTGATTTAACAAGTTTCCCTAATACCTACATTGAAATTATTTGACTATTAACTGGTTGACCATGATGTAGATATCATTCATTTGTCCCCCTAAGATTCGAATCCAGGACCTTCGGCGCAACGATCAGAAGCGTAAACCATTTAGTCAAGGAGGCAGTTGATGTACATTTTATGTGGCATAATATGACAAAATATAATGCAGAATGTTCAGTATCACCATATTATATACATAACAATGTATTCATGTATATAGTGTTATTCAAACTCATAAGACAAACTCAGTTGCTGATGTAGTTTGTTCGATTGCTTAAACATGCTAAAGTCAGAAATGACTGTCTTTAATTGAAAAATTATGTTTGTGTAGGATAGTTACTCCATTAGTTGTGGAAGTTTTTATTAATTGTTTCATATATAACCAGGAAAAAATCATTTTGAGAATCGGTCAAACTTCAGGGCACAGCTACTATGATTCATATTAGGACCATTAATTCATAAGACTTAAATTTACTCAAGACACATTTAACAATGTTATCAGAGATAAAAATGTGATAATGTGAAAATTATACTTACATAGTAAAACTGATAGCATGTCTTATATAATTGAATTACATAATTGACAATTGTCACTTTAAAAAAGTCCAAATGATTCATTCATGCAGAACAGCTGATTGCGATCTTGTTATTAGAAATACATAAATCTGGTAATTAAAAAATAATGAAACTTTTAATTAATAAAGGTAATAAAACTTTTCTTTGAGTGGAAAATTTTTTAAAACATGGTGTATCTATTTAAAAAGCACAACATTAGACAGTAGTAATTATAGCATCAAACTAATATATATAATAGATATGAAAATTAAAATGCATGTTTCTTTACCTTAATTTAAATGGGGTTTGATATATTATTTCCTTTTTATTATCACAGTGAGGTATTATAGGTTTGATATTAAACAAAAAGAATTACTAATTGATAAGATTTTTTTATAGCATATTTCTTAAGTTAGGTTTTAAAGATTTTTTTCTTTCAATTTATTGATATCCTTGGAAGGAATGGAATTCTATGCTCATAGATAATTATGTATATAATCAATGATATTTAACGATAAAAATTATTCGTTTAATCCCGTCTACACTAGATAACATTATGGGTAACCTATAATATTTAATATGAGACTAATACTATTTTAAATTTACTTGTAGCTAATAAATGATGCTATAAAATTATCAATGCTTATGACTAAAAATAAACGGTTTTGCCTACAGTTACTAATGACATTGAAATTTTAAGAATTTTTTACGACATTCGCAGCGCTAAGTTTTGGTAGGTACCTACCTACCTAGGTATATTTTTGATCTTTACGTCATGCATTGTAAACAATAGGTCTACAAGCAAAATAAAGAATATCACTTACTTTTCCGTTGATCCCAAGGCCGAGTACCGTGGAAGAAATATCGTAGTCATCAGTGATCGGCGTTGTTTTTGGAGTTCTTGGAAAATTCATTTTAACGAAATATTACAAAACACTAACACAAGAGAACACGCACTATAATGACTTAACCATTATTTTCCGGATAAAGAATAGATCACACACTAATAACACGAGGTTACTATGTTTTATTTTGCGTAAAAAAATGACTAATTTGTATTTTGTAACCTTTCACAGTGTTGAGAAATTAAATTTCATGGAATTTCAGGCTCAAATCACAACTCTAAATTCCTATTTCCTCTTGCTGCGCCTGCAAACTGCAAAGACTACTGACCAATGCGGATTGCGGATACAAGTAGTGACATATTGTCATCTGTCAATGTGCAATACAACAAAAATATACTACACAGATAATAATTAAAGCTATTATTATTAATATTGTCTTTTTGCAAAATAATTCAAAATTTATAAATGATTTTAAGATTATGTCTCTAATAACTTTTATTTTAAATACTGTTGGTTATTGTTGAATGAATTTTTAATGTTTTATTCGAAGATGGCGCTATTATTGTATATTATTGTCTTTAATCTTTACTAGATGTCAGTAACAACTGTTACCCTTAACCTTAGAAGGTGCAGTAAATATATTCTAGTTTATTGTTGTTTTAACTTCAATCCACTACACTACGGATATTCATATTGCATTGTTATGAAAAATGTGGCACATGAAAAAGTCTTCTAAAACTCAAAAATAGAGCAGTTTTACATTTAGTCACTCAAAAATTATCAAGCTAACAAAGTGCTCTGTTAATTAATTTTAAATAAAAAAATAAAACCGACATCATAAGGCTGCGTTTCCACCAGAGATGTGTGTGGATGCGTACCGAGGAATGTGTTTCTAAAGAACCAATAATATCGCTTCATTTACCTCGCCTCGGTCAGCAAATCTCTTGTGGAAACGGCTCAGCGGAGCTAGGTTTTTGCGCATACAAAACGAGCAAGAAATGTGTGCGAGGAATGTGTTACGAGGAATGTGTGCGAGGAATGAATGAAAAAACCACACATTTTCACAGCTTTGCTACACGTCCTCTTACGACACGTTTTCCTCGCACATCTTTGGTGGAAACCCCACACATTTTCACAGCACATCTACACATCCTCGCACGACACATTTCCCTAGCACATGTTTGGTGGAAACGCAGCTTTATGCACTGAAAAGTAACAATTAATTTTGTATTAGTAATGAACCTACAGCTATAAATAAAATGACGTGAATAGTTGATAAATAAAATTCATGTAAAATTCAACAAGAGCATAAAACTATAATGTTGCTCTTGAAAGGCGATACTATATCACTAAAACTATAAATCTTGATTCTTGTTGAAAATTTAATTTTAGATCTTAAAACATCTAATTTATCGATAAGGGTTGATATTTTATAGAGTTTTAAACAAATAAGTACGACGCGGTCGCGCGAAATTATTAAACTATTCTTTCAATATCCTGAAAACTATTGATTGTAAAAATTCCGAAAAAAAAAATAGGACCACTTCAACAAGTTACTCTATCGTTTGATATCTTTATTCATCCAAATCGGTTTACGGACGGCGACGTAGGAGTGGTAAATCCAAAAAAAAAAAATACGCGTCAAATCGATAACCTCCTTTTTGGTTTTTTTTTGGGGTCGGTTAAAAAATACAAAAATTATACCTCGATTCACACTAAAAAGCATGGCATGACATACCATCGTGCACCGGTAAGTTAGTAATTTTACTAAAATCTGAGTTCAAATTTATGCTAAGATAGATATTATTTCGTATTTAATTACTAAAATAAAAATTGCAATTCATAACGGAACTTAGCTAATGGAGTCGTCATTACTATTATTTTTTACGAAGTAGGTAATTTGTAATAATTATTACGGTATGTTTATTGTTTAATCAACATGGTAAGTGTGTAGTAATTTTTTTACTAAATTTTATAATTATTATACTAACGAAATGTCAAAGATGAAATTAAAATTTTGATAAAGGTCTTGATAATAAATTTAATAATGGGTTTAAATCATTTAGAATGTATTATTATATTAAATGTTTCAAATGTATTAGCAGTTTTAAATACTAACCAAGATATTATTAAACTAAAATTTAATAAATAATTATACGAAAGGAAATAAAAATAATTGACAATACTGTGTCATAACTTCACGCTTGTTAAACCACTTTGATGATCTTGACTTTGTTGGCTATCCGCTATGACCAAAACATTATGTTACGCCTTACCCAGTTAAGCAGCCCTATATACCAAGATAATTTCATATAAAACTAGGTTAGCTAACAATAATTTTGAGTACCTAAAGGTACTACAAAAAAACTTACTAGGTAGTTTCAACATCCTGCATCCAATAAGTTAATCAATTCGATACATTTTTTCTTTCATCGGGAATCGAATGGCACCTTAAAATCTGTTTCTCTCGGCAATAACCTAGTTATCTCTAACGCGGTGTCTTACGTATTTGTCTTACGAGAGCGAACTGGACGCGAACGCGAAGCGACGCGGCGAGGCGCGAAAACAATAAACAGTATAGGCCTATTGAAGTGGCCCTCTTTTTTAAACGTAACTGTCTAAAAATAAATTAATAATTATATTTAACTATTACGCGTTCGGTCACGTAGGCCACTTCAATAGGTCTATACTGTTTATTGTTTTCGCGCCTCGCCGCGTCGCTTCGCATTCGCGTCCAGTTCGCTCACGTAAGACACCGCGTTAAAGATTTGCCCACTATAGCAGAACATTTATTTTTTCTAGCGTTCAACGTCGAAAAATAAGCGTTAGTAGTTAGTAAGTTCTTTTCTAGAGTCTCAGGTCGTTGGATCCAGATAATATCACTTCGTTCCTACTGACAAACAATATCTTACTTACCTCTATATTATCAGAGTATAGATTATAAACGAAAAGCCAGTTTATCAATTAATAATTTCGAATTGAGAACGACATACTTAATCATTGCTTAAAAATAAGTTTTTGAATTAAGTAACAATTATAATTTAATTACTAACAAAACTAACTAATCTAATTTAATAACTTTTATATATATATTATTAGGTACGTATGATGGTAACGCGTTATTAACAAATTGCTGTTAAATTTATAGATTTTATTACGTTCAACTTACATTGAGCAAGCTAATGCATCTACATAATTGATTGTGTAAGTTAGAAAGTTTACATGAAAAAATACTGTTAAAATACCTTTCATTAGGCATAGTGCATAAGAATTATACAATTTTTTTCTACATAATATGCATACAATGTTTATTCATTTGATACTACAGATTACAACAATAGATAATAATCTGAAACAAGACATTAAACATAGATAAGTAATTAGTTTGAAACTTCATAATTTGTTTTTTCATTTTTATTCACCTATTAATCATTTTTGTAATTTACTTACCGCCTGCCTCTGGCTGATTCAGACCGCTCTACTTGCCTTTTGAATCAAAAATACGATTGAAAAATCTAACTTTATTTTAGTATCCTTTTGCTTTCATTCAACAAATAACTTCGCATGTAAAAATGGATTCTGCAATGGCTTAGTAGTCGCAGGAGTTTTTGGTTTTGCTATTGTATTTTGACCTTAATAGTTTTATTGTCTAAAAAAGAAATTAATAAATCTTTTTAAATAAAACAATAATCTGCAAAAATAGTTGTAAAACCGCGAACCAGGGTCGCAAGATCGCCATGTTTTATATCTCCTAAGGCGTCGATAGTTGCATAGGTTCTGTCTTGTTTCATTATACATACCTTCCTTTGCTCACTATTTTATTTAAAATCAACGTTTCTCTATATGTATTACAGCCAAACGATATAATCTTGTGACATTTGTATCGAGTTATGAGCTGAATGACGTCATCGAACGGTCACTTTCACTGATGTGACTCATCTTGGCCACCAAAATAGCGACACGCTACGCTAAGCGTGTGTTTTTCAGAATATATGGAATCGAAACAAAATTGTTTATGTCACTATCAAAGAATCAATCTCGGATAGACATTTTTTTGTTATTTACATAATTTATAAAACAATTATTACATGCTACGTTAGACGTAATAAATGATGGTTAAAATGACCTTTTGTCAAATGATTTACATTTTTATGGTGCCTTTTCTTACATTTAATATCAACATAAGTGAAGTCCTGTGTCCCTTAGTGGGGTATGGGGCAGATGCATTTCGCATCTGTTTCACTGATCGATTTTTTTCTTAAGGGGCAAGTAGATCAGCCTTCTATGTCCTGCCAGACCGAGTATTTTTTTTATCTCCACCGGGAATCGAACCCAGGACCTCTCGGTTAGACTAGACCAAGGAGGCGGTCACTATTATCAACATGATATAAGTATATGTGTTATCATAACAATCATAACTTTTTATTTATTTACTTTTAAATTTCCAGGATAGTCCTAATTGCGTTAAATAATTATAAAACTTTATTTTAGGGGCTCGTTAGTCTAAGTTTTATAAAAGAAAAGAAGAAATTAATTTTTGCGTAGTTGAATAATGATTAATTAAGATTTAAAAGATAAGAAACAAAAACACAAAAAGGGAAAATATTATAAGATTTATTTTAAAAACATCTCGTTGCGTGCATGGCAGGTTTTCGTGGCCATAAAGTAAAGACGTCATGTCTGCGACTCTTGGGTAACTTAATGCTCGTTTGCAATATATAATCTGCCCACTTTACTTCCATTTACAAATAAAAATAAATATAACAATTCGATATAGAACTGCAAATGGAACTCAGTGTGAGTACAATTCACTTAAAGATTACAATACAGTTGAGCATTTTTATTCTTTTCATGACAAAATTCACTATTAGAAAGTATTCTTTGAATGCTAAAGATTCTTTTATTTTTTATATTAAAATACTAACTTTACTAGGATAGTAGGCTATAAGATTAAAAGCAAGGAATTACCAATATACATCAATAAAAGAATAATGTAAAAAGCTATTTTAATTGTATTTTGGATGAAAATCGACTTTGATCAGTGTTTCCTAGATTAAAATCTCGTTATCTGGGCATAGGATGCTTCACTTCTTAATCCCCAACGCAGAGGGTGTTTTGTAATATAAAAAGCGAAATTCTGTAACTCTTGACATGCGAAAAATGTCATTATGTCAACGTTTGTTTCAATGATCATTCGCATCGCTTATTTGGCACCAAAATAGTGCCAAAACAGTTCCCTCTAGAGTTTGATTGTCTTTGGAATATCACACAATTATCTCAACTCGATATATCTCAGAAACATATTCCTAACAGGACTTTTTTTGTTAAAATAAACCTTGTTGACGTTGAAATCAAATTACGATGCGTATCGCTCGCCATCTGCTGTAGTTACTCGTTTAACGTGTTACGATCCGATCGTCAATATTATGCAATTCTGCGGCTTTTTCCGATACGACACCTACAGTGGCATAATATTTTTTTTTTCACATGATCAAGAGCTAATTAGTTTCCTGGGAGCAAAATAGTTTTTTGAACCCTTAGGTTATAGTGATTTGAATTTTGAATGAGAATATTGTTAATAAATGTTTCAATCACCAAAGAGATCGATCACAAGAATTGTATGTAAAAATTACTGGCTGTCAGAAAATATTCCGAGTGCGGACCAAATAAAAAAAAGTTTCTGTCAAAGTAAAAAGTGAAGTCCCGTGTCCCCTAGTGGGGTATGGGGCAGATGCATTTCACATCTGTTTCACTGATCGGTTTTTTCTTTTTAGGGGCAAGTAGGTGATCAGCCTTCTATGTCCTGCCAGACCGAGTTTTTTTTTTAATTATCTCCACCGGGAATCGAACCCAGGACCTCTCGGTTGTAACGCTTACGCGCTTACCACTAGACCAAGGAGGCGGTCAACTGTCAAAGTAAAAACGCGCGAAATATATTTATGGAATTAATTATAATTATTTATAATATTTAATTACCTTAAGTTGGATCTCTTTAAGAAGCAGGTGAATGGACATGCTTGCATCTCTTAATTAAAGGTAGTAAAAAAAAGATGTTTCTATTTTTTTACTTAAGAGCGTACTTCTCCGTAAAAGACAATGCACCCGCGGTCCAACTGTCCATGGGCTATTTTATATAAAAAAAATAGATAAAAATCCCCGACTTTCTCCCGGGTATCGAGTCTTGAATCTTCGCCTGACCAAGTAAGGCTTTATAAAGTCCCATTCACATAATAATGTGATGCCGAAATGCTTAAATTATGTTAAGAATTCAAGAAACTGTAGGTAATTCATCTCATTTATTTGTTAATTAAACATCAGATGTAGTTTAACTGTCCATAGCAGTTACCTCGGAGTTAACGAAGCATTATATTAAATGTTAAATCGGAGAAACATTTTTTAATAACATGGTTATTTTAAGATGATATTAAGGTTAATGTTAGACATTAAATGTCAGTTTGTTATGTAAGCTATTTTTAATTTTCTAGTAAAACATTAAAAGTTATATAAGTTTTAGGATATTTATTCTCATAAAATAAGTTTACATTTCTTGACATCGTCAGAAAACAAATTGTTCTCAAATACATACTAATACTTTTCTAATCTACTACCATTTTTTTTTTTCTTTTTAAAAGATGCCTTGACTTTTTAGTTATTGTCTTTAGTTGGTTTGTTTTAATAAACATTATGTAATTTTTAAGTTTTAAGTTAATTACGTACAGTACTGGGCAAGAAATAATGCAAATTGACCTCTAGAAAGAGACATTCGGCTGGCTAATTTCGGATTTGTCCCTACAAAACAATATACCTAGTATTAACTGTCTATCAATATTCATAATATGTATAAGTTTTTACATCTATACAGAATAAAATTGGAGTCTGTTTGTAATATTAAAATAATCGCTTTTTACTAAATGCATATGGATGAATACACCGTACAAATACCAATTTAATTATTTTACAATTTTTGTCTGTTTGTTCCGGATAATTTCTGAAACGTCTAGACCGTTTTTGATACTTTTATTTAAGAAATTAATATAAATAAATAACAAAAAATAACTATTCCGCGCGGGCGAAGTACTTGATGCCCATCTATTATTATTTTGCTGTTCGCTATTTTACTCTGTTTATATGCTATATAACATCACAAATAAAAACATGTACTTAAATATATTTACTATTATACAAAAGGCTCATCAAAGCCGTTGAGGTGCGTACCCAAAATACTGACATACCAACGGGGTGACCGAAATATGAGCCAGCTTTCGTGTTATGAGTTATCTGTGGTCTAAACGTGTCTCTATAAACGTCGCAGGGTTCTAGCTTCCATAGACAAGGCCTCATTTATTTCTCTTGTCTTTGTTCATGTTTTAATATTTAGCAAAAGGCTTTATAAAATATAGTGAATTTTGATACTGATGTCTGTGTACGCTCATGTGAAGGAAACCAAGGTTCAGTTAGTCAAATATATTCGTAAACAGCTACCTGCACAAAACATCTAAATTCACGATTAAATTAGGCATTTGAGGTCATGGGAAGCTGAGATTTGTATGATAAAACACATTGTTTAGAGTTCAGTGAATGTCTTTGTTATTATAATCATTTTTGTGATTGTAATTTCATTATAATTCGAGCTTTTATACCCGACGTCACTAGTATATGTCCTTTGTTTTTCTTGATAGACATTTTTTGAACATCACATTAATTTGACGCGTTAGGTTTTCTGAAATTTGCCAAATTTTTGCGCAATGTTCCGTAAGAAGCTGCTACGAAGTAAAATAATACGAAGACAGTCGACATTTTGAAAACGTCCTGACATTTTAATTACAAATCATTACATAGTATAAAATAAAGTCGCTTTTTCTTCCCCTATATCCCTTTGTATGCTTAAATCTTTAAAACTACGCAATGGATTTTGATGCGGTTTTTTTTAAATAGATAGAGTTATTAAGGGGAAAGGTTTTTATATATGTTTTATACCCGTGCAAAGCCGGAGCGGGTCACTAGTTAAAAATAATTCGAAGCCGGAATGCCAAAGAAAGACCCAACAACACTGTCATAAATTCTCTCAATTTGCGGGGGGTTAAGAATGATGAAACCCTATAGTCATTCTCAAGATAAAATGTGATGTAAGAAAATACGGATTTTTGAAAATAATAATAATAGGGACAACTCACATAATTGCTCTGACCCTAAAGTAGCTGAAGCACTTGCGTTATTGTAATCAGAAACAACGATGGTATACAACCAAGATTTAGAAATAAACATTCGTGCTTATCACACAAATAAATGCACCTACCGGGATTCCAACCCGGGACCTTTCAATGCAAAGGGCAGGAGAACTCCCTGAAAATTAATTTATTATCTATCTATATAAATAAAAATGAATCGCTGTGTTGCTAAGCGCAAATCTCGAGAGCAGCTGAACCGATTTCGCTCATTCTTTTTTTATAATATTCCTTGAAGTACCTACGAAGATAGTTCTTATGGAGAGAAAAACTTAAAAAATCGACTAAAAAGTCTAAAAACAACACTTTTCTATATTCCCATACAAAAGATTCGTAATAATAATTAAAAGTCAATTTGAACTTTAGGTCATATCATAAAGTTTAATCCGCGTCCTTGGTCTAGTAGTAAGCGCGTAAGCGTTACAACCGAGAGAGGTCCTGGGTTCGATTCCTGGTGGAGATAAAAAAAACGGTCTGGCAGGGCATAGAAGGCTGATCACCTACTTGCCCCTAAAGAAAAAATCGATCAGTGAAACAGATGTGAAATGCATCCGCCCCATACCCCACTAGAGGACACGGGACTTCACTTTTTATAAAGTTTAATACTTTTTTAAAATACTTATTCTGCTATTCGGGACAGTGGGTCATCGGATATTAATATTTATACGATACTAAAAAATTAAAAAAATTAAAAATCGACTGTTAGGCGATGCGAAGTTCGCCTGGTCAGCTAGTAATGAGTAAAGGCATATTCATGGCACACTGCTCTGAAATAAACAAACTAATTCAGTTTATATAAACCAATAAGTAATAAAAGAGTTTTCATAAGTTGTAGTTAAGATCCATCATTTCAAACAAAAACCACTTCAAAATCAGTCCTTTGTTTAGTAGCTACAATGACAGACAATCATACACACGTCAATATAACACCTCTTTTTCTTCAGGTAAAAAAGCTTAAGTAGTAGCGATTGCTCTACTGAAGACTGTCCTTGTCAAAATTTAGCATTGATTTCATCTAGGCCAATAAAGTAGGCTATAAACAAAAACGCCATTGTACAAATTAAGTGTTAATGACCTCTGACGATGGGCTAGATATGTTTTATACAATACCTTAATGAGAATCAGTACACATAATATCTTATTATATTATTTTAAATATATTTTGTGATTTTTACATCTAGCTCCTGCCATTCAGGCTATGCTTAGAATTTTTTGGTGTCGTATCTTTTAAGTTCTATTGGTGTTGCTTAATAACTTTAAATATTAATAATTTCATATCCGACAATGATAAGTACATTTTTGCTCAGTATGATCGCCAAAAAATGCTCTTTCATTTGGTCATATCAGGATGCATGCAAAATATTACTGTTGTATTGAATACTAATCAGATTTTTTCATATATCGAGTGTTTTATATTTTAATAGTGCCTTCAAGATTTCTTAATAATTTAATTGTTTGAAATGTGAAATAATGAAATTGCATTTATCATATTCTGACCTATGCCTAAAGATATATTTTCTTAGTTTCACGCCTAAACAATCATCCTGAAATTTTGAACTCAAATAAAAACATATGTAAGGATATCAAAAGGATCTCAAAGCTAGTATAAAAAATTTTTTTTGTTAATGTCGCACATGACATTTGCAATTTAATTAAAATGGATTGCCGTATCAAATTAATAAACAATACGTTTTGCAACGTGGATAAGTGAATGAGAGTCGGTTCGCGGTTGAATGAGACTGGACTGAATGATATTATACGGTCAGTTTGTCACAGCCTTCAATGAATAAGTGGCAAAAAACTAAGAGAACTGTAGGATTTTTGTATATGTATTTTATTTTACTAGCAACCCTAAAACTGTAACATAATTCTAAGTAAGGTACAGAATAAACTTGATTAAATCGTGCATGCGAAAAATTCGTTTTCCAGTTCCAGAGATATACGTTAATGTCTGTCTGTGTTTCTTTATTCTACTTAATTTCCAAAAAGTCCTGTTTTTATTGAAATTTATTTAAAATATAACATAGTATATTTAGAGTTAAGAGCTTAGGTTATCATAATATTAATACGTGAAACAAAAACATTGTACTCCTTTTTACGAAAATTGCGCGAACGGATGATTGTGAAATTTGCCACGGTCAAAGTTTATATGGAGAAAAAGTGCATAAAACTATTTTTTATACTTAAAATGCATTAGAAATACATTAAATTTATTAAAATAAGCATAACGCACACTACTGCTTAAATTAAAATCTATACGCTGACGGGTCGATAGTAAATAAAATAATAGCGGTCCATTATTGTGCTGAAAAGGATCAAAGATCAATTGCGCAATATTTGAAAGCTTGCGAGCATCAATGACAATGCAAGCTTTAGAAAGGAATCGAGAATTATATTACTATCTGTTTATGCCAACTTCGACTTTTTTATTTATGTCACATTTTATTTATAGTTTAGCCTTCTGGCAACCCAAAAGCTGTCTCATTTATTGGTAAAACGTAGATAAAGTCAGTGTTTTGGGTACGTACCCCAGCGGTAATGGGAAGACGAAGTGGAAACTATTGAAAATCTCACGCAGTTGGACTAGCCTAATTTGCAACTGAAATGGATACAAATTCATATTACTTACATTGACTTTTGAGTGATTATATTAATTCTTTTGTTAAAGCAAATAAATTAATACAATCCAATTCGGGCAAAATTCAAATAAGTTTTTGGGTTTTTTCGTAATGTATTTTCTATTCGTATATAAGTTTTTATTATGTTGAACTATGTAAACATTATAAATGTCTATAAATTCTAGAAATTATGTATTAAAGTATAAGCAAAAGTTATGAAAGCTTGTCTGAGAATCGGTGACGTTCACAGTTCAAGAGAAAGGACTGTTACGGTTGGCATAATAGACAATGTCATCAAAATTTTATAAAATATTAAATAACATGGTTAGTTGGATTGAAGTTTGACCGTATAACATCTAACTGATTAGTTCGCTGCATTCAGTTGTATTCACGAATAAAATTACTAATTAATTTTAATTTTTCATATATGTATTAGTGCCTATAAGTTACAATAATTTTATGAAACTGTTAAAGATATGTCTTTATTGTATTCTTTTCTGTTTTCTTTGATGTATAAAATGTTCATTTGTTTTAAACATATCAGAGTAGGGCTGAGTGGAGGGTTTAAATTGCCTTCATTATTTTCCTTAGATTCATAAACGTTGGAATTTTTTGCGAAAGTAAGATAATCAGGGTCAAAAATGTACAATGTTAAATTTTGAATCGCGTCTATGGCTCAGACCAACAAAAAAAGATTTTATTGTTCTTTTTTTATTGATCTGAGGTTTATGGTTAAAAGTTGACTCATAAAAGTAATGATGTAATAGTCTATGATAGCCAATCGGTGCGTGACATTAACTTTTTTATTTAATTTGCTGACGCTCTCGTGAAAGTAAGTTCGCGCAATTTGTCATGTCATAGATAAAATATATAACACTACCATGTTAATTGAACTCTATGGATTATTAATTGTAGGCAATTAAGTTCTACTCTCTAATTGGATAAGTTAAGAGCACGCCTATGGAAGACTTTTTAATCACTTAAAAATATAATTTGAAATAAACCACACAGCCTTAAATAACACTCATAGTGAGCTGGAAATATACCAAATCATCTATGTACATACATAATATAAATATAAAAAAGTCGGGTTATTTACAATATTTATAACTCAAAAACGGATGTACCGATTTTGATAATTGATTGGATCATCTGATTTGTTGCATTCGTCTAATCTTAAAAATATCAGAATAACTATTAAAAATTCACGAAAAACTGTTTATGAAAAAATTCGTTTCTTATTAAATTTTATATGGAATGAACTTTAGGTGACACGTTATTATTCAAGTTCGCGGGGTCAAACCTAAAAATATACAGTTATTTGAGAATCAGTGACGATTATAGCGATGCAACGCGGTAATGTTGTCGGTATTTTGGGTACGCACCCCAACGGCTTTGATGAGCCTTTTGTATTTTGTAAATATATGAGGTACATTATTGTAAATAAATTGTTTTGAAAATAAACAGTTGAATTGAGAATCTCCTTCTTTGAAGTTAGTTGAAAAACTTCGCTTGCTAAACTCGGACACGGATTTACAAATTTCAAATGTTTCTTCATGTTTTAAGAGTTTGAGGGTAAACGCCCAAACCACTAAAATTCAGCTGAATCATCAAATTAATAGCTAACTTTGAATAGGGGTCGTAATATTACAATTAACTTGAAAAACGTCCAGCTAGTTGACCAAAGATATTGGCCATGTTTGTTAAGGACAATACCTATGTATTTAAGTTATTCTATTGTAGGCCTTAAAAGCCCTTATTTGCATAATGGTTTCATTTTGTTTGTTGTTTTTATTCTTATATTTTCAACATTTAGAAACCATTTTAATTTTAAATAAACGTTAACGCTGTTAATTTTGTCAAAATTAAACATAGATAAGTAATAGGTATTGTTGTGATGTGTTCAATTTTTGAATGTTTGTAGTTTTTTTTTTTTGTAAATTTTCACTGGTCATATTGTGGGACATAATAAAATAATAAATAAAGAGCAAAGTCCACTTCGACTATCAACCGATCTCTGAATGCAACTTGAAATTCAAAGAAGATAAAAAGCCAAGATAAACTATGAATTTTATCCCTAAAAGGGTCCGTCGTTAATCATAAGTCTGACAAGTACTTGTTACACAGGAAATCCTGGGTTCAACTCCTGAGGAAACAAAAAATATTTCGCTTTAGGAGTCACAGAAAGCATGTAGTTTAGACAAGTACCTTTTAATGCAAAACACTAGCAATCAAATTCTATCCTAGTCTAGATAGTAAAATAAAAAGTTTAAACTCATACAAGTAGATAAAATTTTAATAGAGACAGGTGGAATCTTGGAAATTTTAAGGTCCTTATTTTTTATTGAATCAAAGACGATGTCGTGAACATCAACTAGTTTACTAAATTACGTTTTTGTCATAGTAAGCTAGTTAATGCAAGTAATTTTAATGGGACCGACTTGGTTTTACAATTTGCATAGTGAAATCCCACAAATCCCTAGAGTGGTGTGCTGTAGAATATTTCTGCGTCACCGATTATGTATTTCCTTTCTGATCAAATAAGATCAGCTTTCGTGCCTATTAATTATAATATATATATATATATATTTGTTACCCAGCGATAACAAACAACAACAAACAACAACAAATATATATATATATATATATTTGTTACCCAGCGATTCAAACCACAGAACAACTAAATGTCAGAGGCGTTAATCACTTAACCACAAAGGTGGTTAACATATACTTAATTATTTAGATATGTTTAGATGGTCTTGAGCTTTTTCATTGCGACCTTTTTGGGAAACCCGACATGGAAAGAACTAGATTACGTATTAAAGTAATTTCTAGAACCAAGGAAAAATTAGGTCTCTTTAAACGTCATCAAGTGTTCGATAATAGCTTCTAGAAATGTAAAAAATCGTGTGTCATTCACACGATGAACACAGTAAATTTTGCAACAAAGGCAACCCTGAAATAATAAAATAAAAATAATACCTACAGCCCGCCATTTTGTTTGCATTCACTCCCCTCTTGACAGCATCGAATAAAACCCGGCGAAAGGTAACCGCGCAACTCAGTCGCCCAGAGCGGAGCTGTCAAAACGAAAAACGCGCGTAAATTTGACGTTTAACTTTTTTTACTTTTTTTGACGCGTGGCACTCGTAAGGTGTTAAAATGAAGTACTTTATTGTTTTGGCTGTTTTCGCCCTGGCCTTTGCCGCTGAAGAAAAAAAAGATGACGATGGCTCCAAGACTTTTAAGCGGTTGATCCCCGCTGATGTTTTGAGAGGTTAGTTGTAATCAGAGCTTATTATTACTTTTAAACAAATAAATATAACAGGTGTTACCAAATTTTTATTACACTTCGAAAACGTAATATATTGCCATATTAAAAGTTTAAGTTAAACGATATTCCAGAACGTAGAAAGTGAAAGGGAAAACTACGAAACAAAAACCCGCTCTGAAATGGTCTCTTTTTAACGAGAAATTATATTAAGTACTTTTTATGATATACTTTTAACCAAAAAATAAAAACTAAGTTTTAAAATATATAGATTAATATTTTTACCTGTATTTATTATTTTATTGTTTGTTTTCAACTATTTTACTTTTTTAATGATATTTGATAAGGGAACGTTTACAAACATTTTTTTATTACTTTATTAGGCACTTGTTTAATTGAGCTGAGTGATAGAGAAATCTTGGCTTAATTAGTGTAAATTGCAGTGTCTTGCGTGTTGTTACAATGCTTTAATTAATTTTGTAATAGCTGAGATGGTTACATTTTACAATTATAATTACTCATTAATTATTTATTTGCATATTACAAATATTTCCGTGTTTTTTTTTAATTCGGTGATAGATTCAGGTTTTTGCTCACCAAAAGTTCGTTTCAACATACCTATTTATTTACAATATAAATCCATACAAGTGAGTTTGTTTCTCACGTTCATTCAAAAAAATCGATTTTGTTAAATTTTAATCTTGTAAATTCATTTATAGTTAAAACTACCTGAGGTATACTTAAGACCATTTTTTTAAAAAGTTTTCGTTTAAGCTTTTTTGTTAGTTTGTATTTTTTGTAAACAACTAAGTAAGTACTTACCTGTTTTTGGTTTTTTACTCGCTCTCACTCATATTTTTATTATTTATTCTAGTTGCTTTTTGAAAAATTCAACATTAATTAAAAATTCCTCGATGACGTTATAGTTTCAATCCATAGTTCTAAAAAGTAAAATATTGATTTCTATTCAATATTTCTTTTTTAGTGTACTTTAAAGTCAGTTTCAAAAATTAATCAAAAAATTATTAAGTTAAAAAAAATTGTAATTGGTCTGTAGATTAAAAATTCAATAGGGTTGGCATACTCAGACCATTTAATGATATAACTGGTAATACCAGCTTTATCGATCGGAATAAAATGTGGTTCACATAACCAGATTTACTTTAAAGCTGATAATAACAATGATAGGTGCAAAAGATATATTAATACGGTTTTATTAGTTGTTGAGTAGTTAATATTTATATATCTACTAGCTATGGCCATTCCGCATCTAAAAAACATGTTTACCAGATGAAAGCGCGTAAATTTAATAAAATTTTAGAATTACTTATTAAGAAAATGTCCCGAGATTTCGCATGCTTTACTCGGAAACATTCAGCAAAAAAATTTTAATTGTAAAATTAATATAAATAGTAAAAATCACTTTTTAATCGTTTTTTAGAATAGCCCAAAGAAACACACATTTTTGAAAGTGATTTTAACCACTTTACAATATACAATAATTTAAAATTGTTTTCCGAATAGAAAAGTAACACATTATATTTTTATTTATTGGCGAATATGTATTGCTCCTACCGTTTGCGCCAAAAAAGGTCCTGGTTTCGAATTCCGGTAGGTATATTTATTTGTGTGATGAGCGCGAATGTTTGTTTCTGAGTCTTGACTGTTTATAAACTTATATATGTATTTATTTTGGTACCTACTTACCCTCGTTGTTTCTGAATACGACAACACAAGTGCTTCAGCTACTCTTTGGGATCAGAGCAATGTATGTGAGTTGTCCCAATAATAAAAATACATACATGGGGAGACCTGGTGACATAGATACATTTACCTGATACCTAGTACCAGATCTTCACTTAACTTAGTATTAAGACTTATGACGACATAATAACGATTTATTTATTATTTCGTAACATTAAAGCCTCTTTTGCTCTCACTTAAAACAGCCTTGACCTTGGTCTATTAAAAGTTTAAATGGTAAACAACACATAAAGCTATTTTAAAAATCGTTTTGAAATAATTAAGTAATTAACATTTATAAATATGTAACTAGAGATAACTTTAAAAATTTAGTGTTTAAATATCTTTTTTTTTTCAATTGCCGACAATATTATTCAAGTAAAAATATAGAATGATTCACGAAAAAGTGTTTATGAAGAAAATTCGAAGAAAGAAGTTTAGGTGACACTTTATTATTGGGAACTCTAAAGCGATACGAAGTTCGTTGGGTCCTCTACTAGAAAATTATTTAGAATAAAAAAAAGGACAAATGCATTTCAACGACTTAACAATGACAATGACATTAAACCTTTCTAATCTCTCAAGTCCACGGTCACTTTTTTAAAGCATATCTAATAATTGATTCTAAACATAAATTCAATAAGCTACGCCGTTTAAATTGTAGATACTATTTTTAATTTGGGTTGAAAATAAAAAAGTTTAAGGACTCTTCAATACTATGACCGTAATAGGAACGTTTTAGGAAAAAAATATTATTAGTGTTGAAAATTACAAAGAATATTTAGACTATACCAATTACCCACTAGATCACAACCGTCGCGGGCTATGCATCAAGCGCTTATAATTATCAATCAGAATATTTATTATTTGTTTTTTTTATCTGCTATTTGTGGCTTTTAAATAGCTGGAGAATTTCTCATGCCAAATAACTTTTATTATAAAAAGTAAGTACTTTATTTAACATGTGAGATTGAATCACACCGACAACCGATTTTAATAAATTGTATCTTAGACAGCCAACGTCAGCTTTAAAACAAAGAAAGTGCATCGAAATCGGAGCAGCCATTTAGGAGCTACGTAATCTACTATACACATTACACATACAGAGGGCTTAAATCGAATGAAGGTTTGTTCAAAAGAACACGAAATCTGAAAAGTTCACGTGGGTACAGTTAGTTATAAATAAACTGAACGAAATAAAGTTAATAATATATTCGAACGGTGTATTTTTCGCAATCGGATGTTGCAAGTACGATGGGTAACCGCTTGGGAAATGATATTGCATAGTTGATTTTTATTCGACTACTTTAAATTATGGGAACAAAAGCGGAATAGAGTGGCATATATATACATTTTTTAATTGTAACTGTGTTTTATTTATGTGGACTTAATTTGAGTTTGAATAGAAAAATATTTTATTTTTACATTTGGATACTTTAGCTTATTTGATCACAATTACATATATTTTCGATTTTTTCTGCCTACTTCATAATAGTTTATTTTTTTTTAAGGTTGATAGTATTGTACTAACCTATCATGGCTACAATATTATATTAAATCTGCTAAATTAATCTGCATTTTTTTCTAAAACTAGCTGTGCCTCGCATTTCCACTCGCGTTAATTTCCTCGATTGATAAACTGTCCAATATAAAAATATTATAATAAAATTTAATTTTAGAACCAGTAGTTCTGAGATCAGCGCGTTTAACAAAACAAACTCATAACTTTTTAATATTAAGTATAGATTAGAAAGCGAGGATAAAAATATGTAAAAAGAAATTTCAATTATATAGTACTAGCGATCCACCCCGGCTTCGCACGGGTAAATCTCGTCGTTCAGCTTGCGTTTAGAAACCTCAAAAATAAAAGTATTTCTCCACTATTTAATGGATGTTATTATACATATAAAACTTCCTCTTCAATCACTCTATCTATTAAAAAAAACCGCATCAAAATCCGTTGCGTAGTTTTAAAGATTTAAGAATACAAAGGGATATAGGGACAGAGAAATAACAAATAAAACTTCACGACCTCTTCGTACTCAACTGAAACAGGGCTCATTTACATGATAAAAACAATGGTACAATTTAATGATATATTTAAATAAGTTTTGTCATGCTTCCTGGTGTCCTTAGTTTATGCAACATGACTCACAAGTTGGTAGCCTCGTATTTAGAAGTTGATTTAATGAAAGTGAGTTACAACAACAATTACAATGCAATTTATAAATACTTTTTAGTAACTTTTAACCTGTTTTTATTAATTGGTATATTATTGTTCCTTTTACACGCAAAAAAGGTTCTCGGAGAGATCGTGTTTCTATGCTGTATTGTTTTATTTCTTGGTCAACTATGTATTAATAAATAAATAGAAGAATGTTAGAATTTTGACGTTTCTGTGTTTATGTAAAATGGGTCTTAAAATATTCTTCCATTTATTATTTAACAAGTCGATAGGTTTTAAAATTCATCAATTCCACTTCTTGTGTCTTTCCCTTTAAAAGCCGGAAGAAATAGAGATCTTGATAAAAAGAATATAAAAATTGCTTACATGACTAGGGTATTCATATAAGAAGTTTTAGCTTAGTTAGTTGTAAAAAAGAGAATTATGCATTATATAAGGTACACTTCACTTTCTCGAATTACTTGTCACTTATGTAACATTACAGAAATGGTATGTGAAATGTATTTATAAGAACCAATTAAGGGCAAGTTGACATAACAAAGACATGCTTTATTCTTTGCTAATTGAGCCGCGGTATTAAAGGGAGTTTTGTTCAGTTTTTACATCATTTTTCATTGTTTACACGCGCCACTTCCACTGGTGGCGTGATGATAAATCCCGTGTCCCCAAGTGCGGTATGGGGCATAACATTTCACATCTGTTTCACTGATCGATGTTTTCTTTAGGGGAAAGTAGGTGATCCTTCTAGCCAGCCAGTCCGAGTTTTTTTATCTCCACCGGGAATCGAACCCAGGACCTCTCAGTTGTAACGCTTACGCGCTTAAAATTAGACCAGAGAGGCGGTTCAAAAATTTACTTATTATATCTAATAGCGTGATATAGATTTCGATAAATGCATTACATCAACTTTGGAACCAATAATCGCTTCATAATCGGTTGGATGTTTAGGGATATCACTCTGTGGCGAATTGCGTGTGGCCTCTTTATTGAAGTAACTCTTTGCCTTGCCTTTAATTAAAGAATAAAATTTTAAAATTCTATAAGATTTAGAGTAAGTTATATAAGTTTATATATAAGTTTTTAGAATTTTTAGATATATATAAGTTTTTAGAGTAAGTATGTCATATCATCGTCGAATATTTTCATTCTATTATATATTACCTTCACTTACTCATATGTCTTTCTGACGTCCGGACTCTCAGTAAATTATTCTGAATATATATTATATATGTAATGTAATATATTGTAACAACCTTTTATATACTTCTTATATATTAAAAATATTTGGGAGTATTATTGGAGCAGTAGATGCAAATCTATAAATATACCAAGGTGATATGGAAACTGCCGCTGCCACACAACTAAATTATATAATATATATATATTGAGCTATATCTCAAAATGAGACTTAAGTTTCTCGTGTATATTTCATCGGGCAGGGTTCATATTCGTATGAAACAAACAGTTTATTTCAAACATTGTTCTCTATTGTTTTGATTTAACCTCCGTGTTAAAAAACTGTAATATAATCTGTGTACACATGTAATGCAACCCACCAAGCCATGTCGCTGACCTACTTCGAACAATGTGGGAGGTAAGTGACCAATTAAATGAACAGCGGTATCAGGTTTTATGTAGCAAAGGCTCACAAACTCTTATTTTTGTAGAGTACATATTTTCAACCGACTTAAAATTGAGGTTTTCAATTCCACTGTTTTATGAGGTAAAACTTTGTGGAAATTGAATTATTAAAAAAAAAATACAAGAAAAATTGATAATTTGCTCTTTTTAAAATTATAAAGGTAAGTATCTAGATGACATAACAGACGAAGTTTCAATATCTCTTCATTGTTAATTAGTTTATACTCAAAAGCGTGGAAAAATTAATTAATGTCCAGAACATTATCTACATAAATGAAAATAATCATACATTACTTTGGTCTTATAAGCAACTAGCGATCCGCCCCGGCTTTGCACGGGTATAAAACATATATAAAAATCTTCCTCTTCAATCAATCTATCTATTAAAAAAACCGCATCAAAATCCGTTGCGTAGTTTTAAAGATTTAAGCATACAAAGGGATATAGGGACCTAGAAAGTGACTTTGTTTTATACTATGTAGTGATGTGTTAAAATTTTAAAATAATTATAACATTATAGTTTATTAATTAATTATTAGCTGTTCCTCGCAAATAGAATAATTTTTCGTTTTTGTATCATTTAATGCTCATTCAGAAATTTTTCAATTCGAACAAGTAGTAGATAAGCGGGTTCAACCAACCAAACAAATTTATATTTATAATAAAGTATAGATTGTGTTTAAAATTTCCATGTTTGAACTTTACGTCTAGAATCTAGATCATGGCTAACTACTAAGGAATGAAGTTAGATAAAGGCTTTAAGATTAATGGAACCTTTCATATTAAAACTCCGCAGATTAAACGTACATCAAACATGTGTTTTTACGATTACAAAGCTGGCAATCCCATAGTTGCCATGTATTGTGTGCACATGACCGTTAAGGGCGATGTTAAATATTCCACACAAATATCTAACCCCTCTTGGTGTAATGAGGATGGGGCAGATACATCTTTGTATCTATTTCACTGATAATTTTTTCTTTAAATGTGTGTACCAAACGAAACATTGCTTTTCCCCGAATCTAAAATCTCTGGCGCAACACACAGACGCGTCAAGCCACGAAGGCTGTTCCAAACTGAAAATATATTTGATGAAAATGATTTCTAGTGCAAAAATATTGCGCAGGATTGAAGTGCTCGTGTAATCGAAAGTGTAGAGTTACTGCCCCAGCAAAACCGGATTGGCTGGTTTTACGTAACGTCTGTGCAGCGCGGCTAATTAAATAATTCATAATCCTAATAGACTGAAAACTAGTCTACAATTACCTCCATATAACATAAATGGATGTTATTAATTATTTACAGTGCTCTGTCAATCATAATATTACTTTTTTTTAGCTATGTGGTATATTTTCATCAATTTTGGTAAAAACCAAAGATTCGCGACTTAGCTTGTAAAAGCGTGATTAAGATTTTTATATGCATATTGCCTACACTATTATTAGATATTTTAAATAATTACAAAACTTTCGGTCGACGTAAAACTCTCACGGAATCTAGTCATTTGCTGTGTGACACAGGCCCACACAAAGTCGCGAATTAAAGCTAATGTTTTAAAAGCCCGTTAATTTCTCCCTGATATAAAGATATATTTCCTGTCAACAGATTTCCCCGGCCTCTGCTTTGCGTCAACCCGCTGCGCGACCGTGGAACCTGGTAACTCCTGGGATCTGGCTCCTTTCTGCGGTCGCAGCACTTGCGTCATCAGTGAGGATGAACCCCCAAGGCTGCTGGAACTGGTCGAAGACTGCGGACCTCTGCCATTGGCCAACCCTAAGTGCAAACTTGACACTGGTAAGTTAATAACCACTCCAAAATAACATCACATTTCATCCGCATCAAGTTTCTAAAAATTTAAACATTAAATTTCATTAAGTATTCTTCAATGATTAAGTTTACTTATAAAGTTTCAATTCTTGGGAGGGTAAGGGTATTTATTTAGACATTTATATAAAAAGATTTAAGGATTTCTATAAACTAAGTCATTTTTTACAGAAAAAACAAACAAGACAGCTCCATTCCCCGGCTGTTGTCCGATCTTCACTTGCGAAGATGGCGCCAAATTAGAGTACCCAGAATTACCAACACCTCCTCCAGAGGGAGAAAAGAAAGAAGAAGAGAAAAAATCCTAAATTATTATGTTAAATTAGTTTAAAATAACGCGGCAAATACGACATTAGGAACATGAGTTTTTTTATTCATCAGTCTCGTTAAAATTCGACTGTTGCGAAATTTAGAACAAAAAGTGAACTGTCAAATTTATAAGTCTTATTGTTATCTACCTTTTTGGAGAGTCAATATACAATGTCAATTGTCGAATTTGACATACCCTTTCAAATCGTTTTTCAAACCTTACCAAATGCCGGCCTCAAAAAACTTTCCCATAGTGTTTCCGCTTTCTAGTTTCTATAACATAATGAACAATTGAAATTTGTATGCAACATCCTCTTCCTGCCCTTTCAAAAACATTTGAATTACTATTATTTTTTAGAAGTTCATCGGCCTTTTTTACTTGAATACCTGCCTATTTTAAGTAAATGTGATATTGATATAAATAGAAAAGTTATTCAATAAAAAATACAAAATTTCCATCGCTTTATTTTTTTACTACCTCTCGATCTGCGAACATTTACAGGAAAATATCGTTATCAACTATTTGATTTTTTATATTAAATTTCAGTGTTCAATTACTTTATATATTACGGGGTTCTAATTGAAACTTTCACCCTAAGGATGGTAGTAGTTACATTAGAAAAAAGAGGATATCTATGCAAAAATATGTAAAATTCATCCCTTATGAGGAATGGAATTTCTAATGATCACCTTTTACTGGATGAATAATAGTTATCAACCAAATTTCAATTTTTAAATCCATAAGTAGGTACCTACCTAGTCGATATCTAATTTTATTTATCCCACTAATATTATAAATGCGAATTAGTGAGGATGTTTGCAACTCAATCACGCCTAAACAGCGTGTGTTGAATAAATTTTAGCACGCAATTAGAATATGCTCTGGATTAACGTTTAAACCGGTAGTGTGTTCCTGTGGGATAATATACATCCGCCCACATGGGCGGTGTTG
This sequence comes from Aporia crataegi, assembly GCA_912999735.1. Lineage (NCBI taxonomy): Eukaryota > Metazoa > Arthropoda > Insecta > Lepidoptera > Pieridae > Aporia > Aporia crataegi. Next base: position 5,173,969 of record OU538750.1, on the reverse strand, counting down.
CGAGTAGAAACAAGTATCTACTACATAAAACATTATTTGGACAAGATTTTTTTTTGTGTGGGATATACGACAAAGTTAACGCGAATAAAACCACAGATAATTTTTCAAAACACTTAATAAGAACATTCAAAAGACAGTTTCAGAAACGTAATGTGTCAGCTCTCTTTTTTGCCCTCTAGGGGGTCAAGGGTGGGTCCAAAAAATGAGGAATATGTACAAATAATATATGGCAAAAATTCGGTCAGAATTGCGCTAGGACTCACCGTTTTCCCGGAAAATGGAAAAAGATTTTTCTCAACAGAATCACTTAATACTCAATTTTATAATTAATCTGAATACATTATTATTAAAAATTAATCATGTCTCCATATATTAATCCTCATAAGTATACCTACATATATCTATAACATATATCTGTATAAAAAAGTATATAATATATTAAAAAAGTCGGGTTATTTACACCATTTATAACTCAAGAACGGCTGGACCGATTTTAATGATATCTGTTTTGTCTGATTCGTTTAATCCGAGAATAGCAGAAAAACTATTAAAACAGAAAAATCGTAAAAAAAAGTGCCTGAAGAAAATTCGTTTCCTCATACTTTTTCTATGAAATTACGTTTTAGGTGACACATTATCCGGAACTCTGAACGAATATAATTTGCTAATTTTGTTTATAATGAATTAGCTGTGCCATGAGGTTTTACCCGCGTTAACTTCGTAGTAACGTGATGTTATATAGCCTAAAAGCTTTTAGCTCTAAAAATGAAGATACTTCCATAGACCTTTTCATCACCCCTTTAAACCCCTTACAACAATTTTTTTGCATTAAAAAGTAACCTATGTCCTTACTCAGGCTCTAAACTATCTGTGTATCAAATTTAATTTAATTGAGTTCAGTAATTTTGGCGTAAACCGCGATGGACATACAGAGTTACTTTCGCATTTATAATATTAATAAAGAAAGGATAAACTCATAAAATACTGGACCGATTTTAAAAATTCTTTCACTTATATGGAAGCTACACTCTTGCCGAGTCACATGGCTACATTTTAAGTAAAGTAAGTAAGATTGTAAGATTACGGAGGTTGTTGAATAAAAACAAATTTAACTCAATCTTTTATTTGAGAATAATGAATCGCATATAATTATACAGAATATATCATTATAATTGTCAACACTTACGTACTTGTATAATACGAACATTTATCTATACAAATATAAATAAATTTTAATATTAAATTATATTCTAATTCACTGAGAGAAACTAAATATTATGTATGCTAAAGGTATTACGACCATTAAGCTGTAACAATACTTCCGGAACTTGTTTCAAGATCGAACCTGCGATCATTTTATTAAATAATTTAAATACATTTTAATATGAATAAGTATTTTTTATTTTATTTTTTATTTTTTAAATCACACACAACAGATTACAACTATTACTAAACAAATTATACAAAAACAATCATTTATAATCAAGGTTGCATTCCACAAAAATGTGTGTACATGAAAAATTACAAGGGAGTTAAATATGTCTACACAATTTAAGGTTTAACAAGAACAGTAATCTAAATAATAGGTACAATGAACAATACTAAATAAGAATATAATAGGGTTAAAATATAAGGAGACCGAGAGTCCAAGCGCTGGGATTAGACTGTCGGCTTGTGATACAGTATGCTTTTAATCAAATTAATATAAAGAGTTAGTTTAGGTAGAAAAACGTCAAAGGTTTGGTTACCCTTGGCTATTTCATTGCACTGACGAGCCATCCTAACCAGGGGGTTGTAAAAGGAGGTATTATTCTGATACACTTGCAAAGTAAAAAGTGCTAATTGATTTGCTCTACGAGCACTATATTTGATATTAAAAGTTATTTCAGCGAGCAAGGTAGGAACGTCTAATATGGAGTGAAGTATTTTATAAAAGTAAACGAAATCAAAATATCTTCGACGTGTTTCCAATTTTTGTACATTAAAATTAATGAGACGAGCTTCATAATCAGGAGTTTTACGCCTCGACTGTTGGCGGTAGCTTAAAATCCGTAGGCATTTGCGCTGCACTCTCTCTATATTATCAATATGAACTTTGTAGTGCGGAGACCATATTGGACTACCGTATTCCAAAACGCTTCTGACGAGTGTAGTGAAAAGGTAAAGGAAAGAATGAGTGCCCTTGAAGTCTTTAGTAGATCTAAAAATAAACCCCAGAAGTTGATTCGCTTTTTTCACTATGTGGTGGTAGTGTTCGCGAAATGTCAGCTTATCATCAAAAAGGATTCCGAGATCTTTGACAACATGTGACCTCTCAAGGGTCTGGCCGTTGATGCTGTACCCATTAACGATCCCATTACGCTTGTTAGTGAACGTAATAACGAAACACTTGTCTATATTAAGGTACATTAGATTATTTCTGCACCAGTGAGAAACAGCAGTTAAGTCTTTCTGTAAAAGATTACAGTCTTCGAAAGAGTTTATTGTTTTAAATATTTTCAGGTCGTCAGCGTATAATAGACATTCACATGATATGTTCTTAATGAGGTCATTAATGAAGACAACAAATAACAACGGGCCCAGATGTGACCCCTGGGGCACGCCTGACGTAATGTCAGTGGGGGTCGAAGTGTATCCTCTCAAAGCCACCAACTGACTTCTCTTATTCAAATAGGAGGCCAACCAGCGAAGGAGACTACCGTGAATACCACAGGTGGCGAGCTTGTTACAAAGTAGTCTATGACTCACTTTATCGAAGGCCTTCGAGAAATCTGTGTAGATAGAGTCAACCTGACCCCCTGTGGCAAAAGCCTTGCACAGGTAGTTTTTATATACAAGAAGATTTGTGACAGTTGATCTACCCTTAATGAATCCATGTTGATTTTCGGGTATCAGAGGCTTAAAATGGCTGTATAACTGAGTGTGTACTAGGGACTCGAAAAGCTTTGCGAAACATGACAAAATACTTATGGGTCTGTAATTTTCGCAGCGCGACTTGTCTCCGTTTTTGAAAATGGGTACAATATGTGCTATCTTCCAACGACTGGGAAAAACTCCATTTGTAAGGGATTTGTTAAATATGATGCTTAATGGTGTGCATAGCTCTTTTCCACAACGTTTAACAAATGAAGGAGGTATTTGGTCAGGACCGGCTCCTTTACTTGCATCAAGAAGCTTGATCTTCGTCATGATGTCCCTGTGATGATGTTATTGATTATGTTATTCCTAAAATTTAGAACTCCACAATAAGACTTAGTTCTTTAATGTCAATTATTAAAAACCCTCAACTAAGAGATTAATCCAATGTATTATCTCGTTTTCGCAACAACAAATGCACGTTATCAAGAAAGTGACAGCATTTGAGACTTTTATAGGCGAATGACGTTCACAAACGATTATGAAAATGATATTAGGGTGACTTATATTCGATTTGATACTTTGTCACTTACATTAAATGACGAATTTAGTTTTAAATCCGACTACAAAATACATAGGTGATAAATATAATTATTGAGGAGTTTTAGATTTTTAAAAATAACGGTTTCTAAGCATTTAAATTAACATTCTAGAATTTCCTTAAGAAACTCTTTGTGCGATAAATTGTGCAGTGTATCAACGATTAGTTTCGTAGATTTAATTCGATAATAATTAAATCATTCATAGTTCCATGCACACTATTACATTGACAGTAAAAGACTATCGAAAAGTCAACTCATTGATACTTATTAGTATCTTTTAAAGTAATCCATATTCATAAAAAGGATTTAGGCAATTACGTTTCGTTTTTGGAATGAAGTGATAGAATTGAGACATTAATTTTCATAACTTGTGACCAGCACACAAATTGTCATAATAGACTCTTTCATATACTTACATATATAGAAAGAGTTAGATCTGAGAGTTTGCTACAGCGTAATGGTAAGTATAAAAAAAATTTGAAAGCGATTAACAGTCTATAAATACATTTTCAACATTGTCAACTATATCTAAACATTGATCTTTCGATATCTATATCAACTATAGTGTTAAAATCACAATTCTTCTAATGTAACATTTAATTTAATCTCTTAAATTCCGGCCTCGTTTTAGCATAATACCCAAGTTAAGAACTTAAAAAAGGAGTTGAAAATAGTAATTTTATTTTGTGCTAATTATCTATAAAAATAATTTGTAATTACTTGTATATTATTGTATGTTTTATAGCGTTGCAAATACTTATTAAATATTCGCTAATAACTTTCCTTTAAGGAAGGAATGGAACGCGGCAGATCGGCCAATCAAAGGTGTCAAGCGAAAAACTTGTGATTGGGTAGTTTTAAATTTTTACATTCTATTGAAAACCTCCGAGTTAAGTTTGTAATATTTTATAATTAAAATCTTGATTATAACAATATGCGTAAATACGCATATTGTTATAATTTCAATAATATCGCCAACAATTATAAAATAAATTGAGTGCTGTATTTTAATCTCAAGTATTAAACTAAAACGAGACCACCATGAGACCACAGATATTGCACAAAATAGACACCGAATGCAAACGACGTTTTGAGCTCATTTCTCATGACAAAGCGACAAATGTCAAAGGGTGAAATAACGCGCGAAGTTTGACACAAGTGACAGCTGAGATATATATTTGCTATATACAGAGCATAAATGTCAATGATTTTAGATACAATAAGTGTATAAATTGTATATTATGATGTAAAAATAAATATTCGAAGTTTTAAAAATGTATAAAAATAATGTTTCGATAAACAAAAGGATAACATTCCATGATATGTATCCACTAAATGCTCTTAATAAAATAATGATTTATTGAATTTTTTTACTGAGTAACCAAACTGAAGAATTAAGTATTGACTTTGTGTTTTGTTATTCAATAAAATAAAAAAAGCTGTTTATTCAATATTATTGAAACTGAAAAATACTACATAAACTGAAAAATATAGTGTTGTGTGAATTAGAAATATTAAAAGGACAACTATTGCAATAGATAATATGACAAATGTACCTATAGGATTTTACAAAACATATTATGAAGCATTATACATACATTATTTATAATAGGTATACGTACCTAATTCATAAGTATAGAGTGGAATAATTGTAAAAAAGGTTAAAAAACAAGTAGGTACAAACAAAAGAGGTAGTGAATCCGGAAGTATGTCGATGACATTTAAGATCTATTTATGTACATTTAAAGATTAATTCCTCTCATTTTGACCTTTCAATTTTACTTACGCTAAAAATTCTATACGAGATATGCCCATGAAGTTAATTTGGCGCGAACAAACTTCTTTACAACAACGCAATGAGAGTCATAATAGTTGAAAATCTTTATCCGGCCTCAAGATCAACGAATCTGCTGTTTCAGTTGTCTCAAGTATTTAAATTATGGTGTGAATATGATCGATTTTTGACATATTCTCTACTTTTCTAATAATGGTTTGACTTTGACATTTCTAAAAACATGGACCTCAACGATTAAAAACATCTATACATATAAAACAAAGTCTGGTATATTTATATAATTTATAACTCTAAAACCGATGAATCTATTAAAAAAATATAGAAAAATTCATGAAAATGTGTTTATGAAAAAAAAATCGTTTCCTCATACATTTTCTATGGAATGACAGAACACAATGACACAACACATTATTATTTCCAAATAATAATGTGTTGGTCATTGTGTTCCAACTCTGAATCGATACAAAGTTGGCGGGGTCCACTACGGGGAAATAAAAGAATGCAAGAACATTCTTTTTTGAAAGAAAAGTGAAGTTTATAGGTTACATTTATCATTTTTGAGTAGACCCTAGTAGTTTGAGTAGAAAAAATACAGTTCCCTTAGTCTATAGGAACGACACAGAATAAATTAGATTTTATGCATTTCTTGAATCAAACGATAGTTCTAAAGAAGTCTCTCCACACCACTAAGCGATAGCATACGGACACAAAAAATAATCTCTCCGAAAATGCGTAGCAAAAATAATTTAAAAGCATTATCTATATAGGAGCTCTCAAAACATGATATACCCGACGGTAAAAAATATAGCACTTTAATACTACTAGATTATCTAATCAATAGGGCTGTCCAAAAGACGATGGCAACAGTTACTAAAATTGTCATTTACTTGTAAGAGTTCTATACATTATTTTAATAAATAAATAATGTTCAGAGATTAGTCAAACAAACGCAGAATTGTGGGAACGTTGATCCCAAAAACTCAGTTTGTATTTTTGTGTACAAACGCCTACTATTATTATTACTTTGAGTCAAAAACGAATGATTCGATTATGTAATATTGTTGTATAATATAACTTAAGAATATAATAGTCCATATAATGTGCTTCTAAAGAACCAAAGTTTGTAAATTATACTTGTTTATGTTTTTACAGAAACATTTGGTTGGATTGCGATCGTTCTTTTCTATTCCTTTAATATATTAAAGTGGGTATTATTCATACATATTAAAATTTTACTATTTAGTAACTCTCCAAAAACTTATTTCGTACGTGCGTTATTTATATTTTGAAGGGACAGAATTAATTGCAATGTTATGAATTGTTTTGGACAGCCTTACTGGCATGAGCTAGTCTAGTTCCCAAATACGCTTTCTGTTCTAAATTCAATCTAGTCATTGCGACTAACATGCTGTCTTTATCTAACATTATGTAATAGACAGGGATGTAACTAGACGACGATGACGCAATACGCTCGTACTATCTAGAATATGTCACTACGTTTGTCGATTTCAATAACATTTGCGTTTCTTTAACGTTTCTTAATATTTAACGTAATAATAATATCAAACTGTACCTCAATCATGAGTGGTAAAGTATTATCGAGTTATTCATAAAAAGGATATTTTAGATATGAAAAGAAGCAAGAAACTGTTTTAAATTATTAATTATTAAACGAATTCGACCTTTAAAAGTCCTACTGAAATCGATAACACTCATTATTGAGACAGAGGTAGAATAAATTTGGGTAAATAATATCAAAATTCCGTCTTTTCTGCGCAAAAGTAACTATGACAGAAAATTAAAAAACTTGATAAACTAAACGATATTGTACTTTTTGAAAGCGAATTTGGATCATCTAGAAAATCATGACTAATTTTTTGTGAACTTTGACAAAAATATTGAAATTACAAAATAAATCTTATTACGTTATTGAAAAGGACTTATATACATTTAGATATTAGATATTTGAAGCTCAATATTATTCATATTTTTTCCACTGCAATCTTTGACAATGATCACTAAAACTTAAATTGGATGTTCATAAAAAAAAACAGGAATTGTACTAATAAAAAACAAATATAAATAAAAATAGCATGGAAATAAATAAAATAGTTTCAGGGATTGCAGTGGATTAAAATTCAATTTTACTAAATAAATTTTAACCAATCCTGTCTACATTCTAATTATAACAACATTATTGTTATACATTATAATTAAGTACCATTTATTAATAATGCAATTTTTTTCTATTTCTGCCATTTAATTAATTTTTATCTGTGGTTTTAAGCATATGACAAAAATAGAAAAATACAACACTATAAAACATTGAAAAATGTATGCCATCATCAATATTAAAAAAATAGTTGAACAAAATATTTTTTTCAACAATATTCTGTTTTTATTACGAATTAACATATTACACCCGGGTTTTACAATCTATAATTAGGTTGTTGGAGTACGTATTGTAAGTTAACTGATATTATACAACTCCGTAATTATTAACTTCGTATTTTGTGTACGTGTTGGATACCCGGGCGTTATTTTAAACTTTATTGTATAAACATCTTGCCTAAAAACGTTGTTTAAGAGGGATTATGTTTAAGACTTGCATATGAACTTATTATAACTTATAACAATAATAAAAATTAACATTAAATCCAATTAACTACAAATTTTAATCTAATTTTCTATATTAAACCATCAGTACGTTCTACGGTACGATTTTGCAACAAATAAATCATTAGTGATATTAAACCTTTTTTAATTCTGAAAAATAAACAATGTCTGCCGTTAATTATTTTTTTTATTAAATGCGGAAACATTTACTTTGATTTATGTCAGATTGTAAGGTTAATCGTTCAAAACTTGAAACATAAAAATAAATAACATTTTAAAGTGATTTCCTTCACTATAAAATGATTTAGGTACTTATTTCGGAACGGAGAAAACCATACAATATATAAAAGTTGGTAGAAGCTAGAAAGCATGTCATGTATATCATTTTTCATTATACCTACATAATATACAAAATTTAATTTTGATTGTATCTTGTATCTATTGTTTAAATTTTGCTTATTAAATAAACATTTTAATCAGTATCAAATGTATGATTATCAAAGTGTTTAATTATTATGAAATTAGTTAATTTACTAAATTACTGTTAAAACGTTGACTTTAATGTGAAAAGTCTTAAAACCAAGTACTAGATTAAATAAAAAATAAAAATAAAAATACTTTTAAAAAAGGTTTAATACCAACGACTACCAAACTCAACTGACATTGACGTTTCTACATAACATCACAAACCGTCAAAATGTCAAACTATTCATTTTGTGCGATACGAACTCGACTCTCAACTACCGTAACAATAGACAAAACTAATTATAATTTAACATTGATTCAATCCAACTCTTATAATATTAAAACGTCAATTTTAGAGAAAAGAGTGTGAGGTGTGAGATATTAATCGATTTTAGTTTATGGTTTTTACACTATCCCATTCTTAGCTTCCTTTAGCTTAGGAGACTTCCATCTCTTATTGTCATGAATGAAAAGAAGATGAAAAGAATCTCCTAAGCTTAGATTGGGATAAGTTGTGATGTTATGATGATATTTCATTTCAGATTTCAGAACAACGTAAATCGATTAATACTGGAGAATTATATTTCATCGATGTGATCTCAGACTAAGATTGAAACAGCACAACACTACACAGACAAGACACATTTCTACATCTGTATCTGTTCATAAAAACACGTCTATGCATGCCTAGTATGTGTGTTTAAGTCTTTAAATACATATAGGCATGCTACCCAACTGAAATATTTCTTTATTTGGAATCCGAACCCAGAACCGTCGGCGCAACACGACGATACGTAAATACTTAGCAATTGAACTAGTTAGAGATTACATTACCAAGTGGTGCTAACTGCTAATGTATTGAATTTAAAATGAATACGTCTCGTGAAACGCGCTTTATACTTAGTAAAGTTTAATAGTTCAAAGCTAATCTATGAAGCCTTTGAATCTTAGTCCAAGACTCTTGGGCGATGTTTAGACCTATTAAGAAATGTACAGACAACCTACATAACTATCTATGTATTCACGGTAAAATATAATACTCCATTAAACTCACGTGACAAATTTGACACATTTTAAAACGTCAATGTGTCACTTGTCACAGAAGGGTTAAAGTCAGAAAAGTGTCGTAGCAATGAAGTGCTTAGTGCTCTGCAATGGTTAATAAAATTATGCATCTAGTACATTATTGACATTTTTGGTTACGTATTAAATCGGGGTTACTTAAAAATATAGGTACAATTCGGATTTAATTAAGTGTACATACCTTTTTATTTTAAAAAACCATGTATCTATTAAAAAGCCATTCACACGATTTATTGTTTTGAGTAGGTAACGATTTTTAAGTAACCCCGTTACATAAAATAAAGCAGTGATTTTTTACAGTTATTTTTCAGCACAGCACTAGCGTCATGATCATGAAGCGAATGTCTGAAATGGATGTGGCAATTGATAACATTTAAAAAATAATTTTTTCCATTAAAGTTAGAAATTCACAAACTTTAAATTGAAATGTCTTGAAGCATTGACATGACTGATATTAAGATAAAATAATGTCTAAATAGAAAAATAGATGGCGCTATAAAATACCAATACAATTCAAAAAGTCAGAACTTTTCTCGTTAGATAGTAAAAATTTGGCACATCCATTCCGACATGGGAAATTCAAGAAGTGAAATTCATATTTAACCGTTCAGTCTTATGACGTTTGTTTAATTTTTTAACAATTTATTCTGGTTTCAAACGATGCCACTGCACTATGGTTTGTCGTGGCTTGGTAATCATATCCTGCCAGTGTTTCGTTTCTGTAGCTCCCGAACCATTTTTTCCTGAAAATATATTTCTTATGACCCACATTGTATTTTTATGATGTTGATATTTATGATTTAAGTTTTAGATGCGTCTCTTTATGTATTTATCCACCACAAAAAGAGGAAGGTTCCCTCTTATCGCGCAAAATGCCTGAACGGTTCGTAATAGGGCAAAAATGCGATATAGGAGTAAGCTATGCTATATTCATAACGTATATTAGATAAGACTTACCAGCTAACAATATCCGACCGATCAGCTCATTCCTGCCAATATTGTCAAAGTCCATAACCTGGACGTCCAGGGAGCACTCACGGATCTTCTCCCAGGGCACGTTGAAGGAGAACGAGTCATTGAACACTGGGTTAAGAGTGCATTTGAAGACTGCAGTTTTGCGTTTCTCTATGCGCTTGTCGCCGAACTGGAGCCACACTTTTACGTACGGATCTGTAAAGGTAAAATATCAATTAATGTCGAACGGCACAGGTCATTGTCAACAGCTGTATGGTAGATTGCATTTTTGCTTTTGTTACGTACGATTCTAAATGTTAACAATATCAATTGAAATCAAATATAAGTAATAAATGCCAATCAATATTGAAAAACAAACACATAGCATAACACTCTTAGTTCACGAATTTTAGTTTTCCACACCGTAATTATATTATTACTATGTTGATTTTAAGAAACTAGTTGTTAAGATGTTAACATAACACCATTATATATATATTTAAATATTTTTATATGTCCGATTTAGCAACGCAATCTACAAGAGCGAATATAAGAAAAAGGCATGGAGCTAGGCAACGCATATCGAGGAAAGAAATAAATGTTTAGGTTGGACTTCGGAAAATAATCTATACACAGATTTCTAAAAAATATAAAATAGGAGGCTCCCTTAGGATAAACGATCCGCCGCCCATGGTCATCTTCAACTACAATTTAGGCAGAAATATCAACAAGTTTCAATGTCAAAAATGTACATTGTCAGTCTATCAATCAACCATGTGCAAAAAAGACTGCCCAAATTAAAGGTAAAGAAAAATGTAGTAAATGGATAGATACAATTCTAAAAAAATTCTCCATTTGTCAGACGGAGGACTCCTTAAATTAAATGACTTCGCAGTGCTAATGACTACGAAGAAATTGTGTTCTCCATTAAAAAAAACTAAGTTAATAAATCAAGAAGTCGGGGAAATCTGATGCCAATTAGATTGTGGGGCACAGTTCAGAGAGAGCAGTAGATTCGAATAAGAAGGCACGTTTCTTTAACTAAAAGTGCAATTTGAAGATTTATTTTGAGGGCCATTGATCAACAGTCGTTTAACCGATTAAAATACTAATATAATTTGTAATAAATTTTTAGAAATATCAAGACAATTGTTAAAATTCTATACATTTAAGATATAAGGAACATAAAAACACCTATTCGTGAAATTGTGAAAATGTTAGTTTAAATACAGACGTTTTCAACTGCCTGAAATATTCTGTGTAGGGGATATCAACTCCATATTTCACTGGCAAATGAAGAGGGAATAAGAATTCTCACGGTAATTTATCGTTTTTGCAATTTTAATTCAGACGATTAGAAGAACCAACTTTTTAAATTATTTTACTTAAGAGGCCTATTACATTTTAACTTTATTTTTTGCATAAAATAGTCAATTTTGACGCTTTTGTTCTCTGAAAATACAACTACAAATTTGACTTATTGAATAGTATAAAATTGTTATTTTTATAGTTTATAGCGGCTTCGTTTTTTACAATATATTTCAATTTATTTATATATATCCGAAAAGGTTTTTATGAAATAAATAATTAAGAAAGCGCGGAACATTGGATAATTTAAGAAAACTTAACGACAATATCAACTTCTCTTATGTCAGTCTTCTAAGTGCTTCTGACAATATAAACTTTTCTAGTGTAATCTTATAGCGTTTGACATAACTGTCAGTTTTTAAATTATTATGCCAATTCAAAATCAATATTCATAGTTAAGACGGGACAATGTATCTGGGAGCTTTCATCGAAGACGCTGCCTATTCCCTTTGAGATATAACAAAACAATGCATAACGGGATATTCCTCTTTTATAGATGCACCCAAAAAGTCCTTGGAATACATGTACCTTTTAAGGATAGCTTACTATACCCATTCTATCTTTTATTGGCGGTAGAAAGTTCGCCGGATCAGTTAGTACTAAATAAACAAAATACATTATACTCAAGATATGCTTTCGCATACTTAATTAACTGACGAGTATATACCGAGATATCGAATTAATATTAGTGACCGGAAATTACAAACGGAGATCATGTTATGTGTGGATCGGATGTTAGTTCTCATATATCTCTACACATCGAAAAATGTCCGTATTCATTCGGAAATGTTGAGATATTTTGTTCTCGTCTCAAAATAATGAATGCATTATTTATTGCTGTAACATTTAAAAAGCATAATTTTAAATTAAAATCTTTATAAAAAGAACTCAAACGTAATAATTTTATATATTTTAAGCAATTAAGAAAATGTCTCAAAATGCAAACCTTTTTTTGATGTGTGTATATCTAATCTAATATATTTTTTATATTAGGTTAAGAATTTTACGCGTTTGTTAAGCTAATTGTGAACATATTTAAAAAATTGCATAGAAATTATATCAAAATGGATTTAGTACTATTTGAAAAGTTCAATAGCAACTAAAATTTGTAAATCTATGAAGACGATATGATATTTTCATTTTTAATATCGGTCTCAGAAATGTTCTATTCCATCAATAACTTTGTTTGCCACAATTCGATATCAAACTGCATTAAAATGTAAACGAAACAGAAATAATCATTCTACAAAGAAAATATTTGAAATTCGTTGCCAAACCATAACAATCATAAAATCTTAAAGCACCTTTGAAGCAAAAAAAGAATTTGACCTTTAAAACAACAAAGGAATATATTTTTATTTTTTAACCCTTACAGCGATACTTAAAATATAGGTACAAACAAAGCCAAAAATGGGTTAAAATATAGAAAAAATATATATGAAAAGCATTGGAGACTTATAATTTACAAAGATAATGAGAAACGTGAAGTGATAGTTAGGGTGATATGGGTGTGAAGATGTGTGGAAATGGAAATTTATGTATATATATTAAAATCAGATAATTGTTGGCGACAAAATCGCGTAATTATATAATATCCTAAAGTCAAACTCAAAATATCTTTATTCATTAAAATCATATTTATTTATTTTGAATCGTCAATTTTTTAAATACCATGTAGTTTACAAAAATAATTATTTTAAAAATTATAATATTTGTTCTTATAAGACAGAGTTAGAGACCTACTTTCTTATAAACTCACCAGATTTTCCATTGATATCCTTTGCTTTCAGGTTGCGAGCTTTCAGAAGTGCCAGTGTGAGGACGCTGTTGCTAGGATGGTAGCATAATGACGTCAGCAGTTCCCCACACTTGTCCTTGGCTGGTGGTTTTAACGCCTTCCAGAAAGATGGTTTCTCGCTGAAGTCAACCTGAAATATTGATCTTTGGTTTTACTTATAATCCTCACACCTAGTGTGGAATAAACCGAATAAAGCAGATGTATTCCTGCACCTGTTCCACTGAACATTTTTAGCAAGTGCCTAGTGGTTTTCTGTGATTTCCAGACCGAAAGTTCATTGTTACCCTGAATTCAGAATCATCCATTGCGTTTTACTTTACTACGTTAATCTTAAATAAAGTAAAGGTAAAGAAAATTTAGATAAAAAATGAAATAAAAAAATTGTGAGCCGTCACGGGACGCATGGCAGATGTGAAACATCAACATTATTTTGTAAAAGTAATATGCAGAGAAGAACAGATTATGATAGGAACTAAATATATACCATGCGGCTATAGATGTTTCACATCAAAACTAAAATTATTAGATTAGGTAACGGAGAGATTTTAATGATAAGGTAGGATCTAATCGACTAGAAATAGGAATTGAGTTTCATAGCATTAATTCGGAGACTCTAGAATTTGCCAAGAAATGTAATTGTTTAGAGTTTTAGAATTTTGCTGATGTATTGGCCAGAAGAGGCTCGGAGATGGCTGTGGTTGGACCAGAACCAATCGTCCCCCTTCCCTCCAGATGGCCTGCATTAGTTATAAGGCAACACACCAAGGAGCTGCATAACAAATACTGGACTGAGGTGAGCGGATGTCGACAGGAAGTTGATGAAACTCACACGACCAGAAATACGTAAACTAACACATGTAATTACGGGCCATGGCCCTTTCAACAAACATCTGTTTAATATAGGTGTTACAGACAGCCCCATCTGCAGAGCGTGCTTGGATGGAGAAGAGACGGCAGCCCACATTATTCTGGAGTGCACGGGCGTGACCAACTACTGGGCCAAACACTTGGGGTCACCACGGACCCTCCCCGAGGTTATTGGTGACACCAGAGGTTTGATAAACTTTTTGGAGGAGCTGGGATGGCAGGACTAACCGCCCGGCTCAATACGCAAAATAGGTGCATAGTAGACGTCGAGTTGCGGAAAACAAGCCCGTCCATACTTATACTTATACTAGAATTTTGTTCTCGACTTAAATAATTCTAAACTTGTCAATATAAACCGTGTTGTTTTGTACTTGCTCATAAATTTTCACAGGCGTTTAAACTTAGACGAAGTTATAAACAAACTTGTCTTTGTTGAGATAACTCAATAGATTAAGTTTGCATGAATTATATAAGAAAACATCGATTTATTCAGGTACAATTAAAATACACGTTGACATAGTTAACATATATTTTAAGAAACATTAATCAACTTATTAAATATATGTAAATAAGTTATAGCAGTAAAAGTTAAATCAAATTTGACGTGCAATATTGTGAAATCTAAAATTTTATATTTGTTTAATTTACCTGACATAGAGGAAGAAAAACTTCACCAATGGAATCATCTCGCGAGAAACGATCATAGTCAAACACGTGCAAGTGTAGAACCTGAAACATATTATGGTTAAAAAAATCCCGATATTAATCTATTAATAAGTAATTAATGTTGTATACTGTATACCAATGAGTATAACGTAATGAATTTAGAATTGCTAGCTTATAATTGAAACTTATAATAATTCGAGAGCAATGAATCAGGGTCACCAGAAACCTATAAACCTCGGAAACTAAGAATGCTAGCTTAATGAAATAAATTGTGTTTAACAGACAATATAATACCTCTTAAATGAAACTAATAAAATTTAAGTCACTACGTTTTATTTACTAAAAATTACATGAAGAAAAAGAAATTGCTGATCTCTCCTTAAAACAAAAATAGGAAACATGACATTTTTAAACAACATTACGATCTTGGATTTTAATACTTCGTATTGCCTCCTCGTGCTTCCAATACAGCATTTACGTGGCTTGGCATGCTGCATACAAAGTTCCATAAACGATTTTGGAGAATATTCTCCCATTCCTCTGACATAACTTTATAATGACTAAGAAATTTTAATACCGTCATTAAGGAGTATTTAATTGTCTATTAAACAATTTTTTTTAATTATACTAACATTATTAGTTTCCGAGATTTTCAGGTATCTTCTCAGTGACCCGGATTCATTGCTCTCGTAAATATTTATTCAGTCTAGCTTTATCAGCAAAATAATTTTTAAATACGCCTACGAAATTTTTGATTTTATTCAAAACAAAAATGTAAATTGTTTCCCTATTTAATATTATTGTAGATGTGACGGATTATTTTAACATCCATAATATAATTTTGAGTTGTGTCTAAAGATACATTCTTAGTTAGTGGAATAAAAAAGAAATAAATATCTATGAAACCGCCAATACAAAAAGATGGTTGTTGTAAGTTTACCGTCTGTCTATGGAATCATTTCTCCTAAATGATCGATCGATTATGTTGCGATCTTTGCTGTTAGCCACAATTATGATTAAGATTTATTCAACCATTTATGAGGTACTATTTTTCAATAACATGGATTTTGTTTTAAAATGTTACTGCTTTTATGTTAATTGATAGCAGAGAAAATCGTTAACTTTACTCGGATTTTTAATTCCACGGAATTATGACTTTTCAGAAGTTGCCAACTTTGAAACGTAGCGACTGAAAACGTAAAACGGTTAAGCAAAATAAAAAATAAACCGTTTTTGACTTTACGGTTTCAGTGAGAAAAATTAATATTTAAAAATTTAATGATTATTTTAAAATTGCGATTACATTTTTTATTATCATATTATTGAAGTAATTTTTTTCTATTACAGGAATCCCTGCTTCAAAACTTTCTTGAGAAAACCTTTTTGTTTGTAAAATATTTGCGCCGCGTATGTTTGCCATAGTTTTACTTTGTTTTTCATTTAGCAATTAAAAATGTACATTCCAGTTCGTTGCACATGCACAAAACAAAAACTCTTTACATTATCATACGTACTTATATTTTAAGTGATCTAATTCGGTTTCATATTTTTTGTTATTTTATATTCAAAAAGTAGCAAAAACCTTTTATGATATCTGAATTGTCAAAAATTACAGTTTAGATTGAAAAGCGATTTAAACTGAAAATAGTTTTCAACAATTTTTTAGTTAACTCGCCCGTGAACGGTCCGGTTAAAAGTTCCAAAGTTAATATTTAAACTTAAAAACTGACATTTCAAAGGAAATGTTTCAGCGAGCTTTTGTGTATTAAGTTTTCCAAATGCGGAAATCAGGTTTCGCGAAAGAAAATCTTCAGATCATATTTTCTAAGGAAATTGGATGTCGTATGTTGCTATACGTTTTGACAGTTGTAAATATTAAATAATATTTAAATGTATAAATATGTATTTAAAATAACGTTAAATAAAGCGCACTAAAAAGTAATAAATAATATTTGGATGTCGGTGCCAAACTGTTACAGAAAATTATAAAGCTGCGTCTACGCTAGGAGAGCCGAGCACGAGCCGAACACAATTCAGCGCGCTCGTTCGAGGCTTGTAAGTCGGTCCACACTAGACGAATTGTGCTTGGATCATGCTCCGCTCGTGCTCGGCTCGTCTAGCGTAGACGCACCATAAAATCTTCATTATAAACCTAATGTCAACAATATTGCGCAATATAATTGATCATCTAGATCCCGCCTAAGATTACGTATTCTTTTGAGACAAACATTGCTGGGGCTAATATTAATTATTAATAAACCTTGTACAATTTTTTACTTTTCGTTTAATAATTCAAAAATGCTAAAGTAATCCATTTCAATAAAATTCATACGGAATTTTTTGAGTTTTGCAGTTTGAGTTGCGAAATCTGATTTGATAGTTTAAAAAAAATATATCTAACATCTTTTATGACTATATATTTTAAGTTTATAATAAAAGTATTTGATGATTAAGTAAAAAGTATTTCATACATCATCCAAATATTACACTATCAATATGACAACAAAAAAGGAGATGTAAAATACATACCCGGGCCTGTAGCTTTTGTATTGGAAATCCTTCAAAATAAAACGTCTCATTCCAGCGCGGGTTGAGTGTGCGACGTTTGATCTTCGTCTCCAGGCGATGTTTCTTATCAGGAAGTAGGGTAACTCGCACATAGGGATCGGATGTCCCACTCAAATCCTTTGCTGGGAGCTCCTTACCCTGTAAAATGAGACGCAGGAGTCAATTTCTAGGCGAAAGAGCTTTTTGAAATTAAAAAAACATCATGTTTGACATTAGGGGATAGATAAAAAAATATCGCTAAGATAATCGAATGATATTGACACTCATGCAAAATTTGCAACGCTTATTGTCACAATAAAAATGTCTTTCATAGGCATGATCTTAATGACATTGTACTTGGATTACCCCCAACAATGTCAATAATGAGTTTAGCATCGAAATTGTCTATAGATTTTATACTATTGTGAATAGCTGTCACTCTCATAGTGGACCACTTCAATTCATTAAACTGGTTGTAAACAGTAGCAAGGGATGGTGCTCCGTATGAAATGGCAATCGAAGTCTTACGTAACATTGTTGTTGACGAGGACCATAACAAAAGTCGTAATAAATCATTGAGCGAAAATTTTCTTTAATCAAATCCATTTCCATCAATAGTCACACGACAGACACTTATTTTTAAATTTACTTTTATAAATTGCCGTCAATTTATAAAAACAAATGACATATGAATTAACACATCTAATATCCAAATCTCATTGAAATTTTCTTATTAGACAATTCTAAAAACTTTCAGTGTGAGCAACCTACTATATAGCGTGATATTGCTGAAATATTTATTATATTACTTTTCATTATTATATTTATTATAATAATTCTTATCATTATTTTTTTAGTGGAGTCATTTTAATATGTAACATTTGACGTCTGTCAGTTTTATCTTCAAAGTGAGGTGACCTGCTTGAAAACATCGATTAAAGTGAATTAATCGATACGGACTTGAAATATGTGAATTTTCAAAATCATCAGACGAATCCCTGTCCCATTATTAATTTTTTCTTACGTAAAAAGAATAATAAATATAATTATGTTTTATTATAATCACAACGTGGTTATTAATTTATGGTGATATTTCTTCACAAGTTATCATTGCATCGATTCTACTTATCAGCTTTCGATTTCTAGAGTAACATCCATAGTGTTTAAAAAGAAAAGGGGTTAACTGACGCAACATTGTAACGACGTTCAGTTTTTTAAATCAGAAATTGTTTATTATGTTTAGAATGGTTTATAAGTGAAAAAAAATCGTAAAATTACTCGTATCGGTCTTTATTACAATAAATATGTAATCGTAAAAAGTTAAGCAATTGTGCAGTTCTAACAAAACGAAAAAAATATTTATTTTATGCCGCCATTACAAGGACGTTGTTGAATTTTGATGAGCTGTCAAATATTACCTATTAAAATGACTCCACCATAGTGTAAACCTTTTAATTAATATAATATTTTTAAATATATTATACATCGGTACATTGGACATAGGTACAATTTGAGAATTGAAATGGATAATATTATATTTACATTATTACGAGTATATGTGGCTTAATTCAATTAGGATAATACTTAAAGCAGACATCGTGATGTAAGTAATATGCTCTGTATACAAAAATATATTTCCTCTACATAATATTTGTCAGACTTGTTAGCTCTATGCCATGTAAATGTGCTAATATGAATAAAAAATTGCAAGTACCTGTATAATCTTCAAAATCAGGGTTGTATTCTGAAAGTCATACTCCAAGGAGAAGTGTATTTGTCCGACGTTCTCTGAAGGCTCCGAATTGTCAATATACATGTCGACCAGCGAAATAGAGCGATTCTGCAGGAACGCCATCTGTCAGTGCGTGCGTACGATTTATATCGGCGAAAAGGTGCCGATTCTCGAGTAGGCGATTGATTTTGGACTCTTTTTGCTTCAAAAGCATTATTGTTTACAACGTTTAGCTTTACAACTATAACTATTCAATTCATTTAATACTAAATTTTCTTAGCGAAACTAAATATTCTCCTTTGAAGCAAATACTACGACAGGAAAATATAAAACTACATTACTGTATTTCTTTAGATCGATGTAGTATGAAACTGTAGCATAAAAAGTTTTAAATATATCGCATACTCGAGAACTGGTAAATATATAATATTAAATCCTATATCTAATGATAAAATGGTGGACTATTCTGAATTCACTATATAAGTGGTCTTTAAATCAAAATAGCTTAAAGCCGTGTTGAAATCAAGTGGTAGTTATACAAAAACCAATAATTATGTATAAATACACAATGTGCTTTTTTAGCTACATAAAAACAATAAACAAAAACAAATGTGCAATCCTTGTGCACGTTTCTTGAGTCAAAGATGATTTAAATTATAAAAAACTAAATATAAAATATTATTTTTAATATTCAACAATAGTCGTATAACTAGGGTCGTATATTATCTGTCATATCTTAGAATGTCCAATACTAATATTATAAATACGAAAGTAACTCTGTCTGTCGCGGTTTCACGCTAAAACTACAGAACCGAATTAAATGAAATTTGACACAAAGATAGTCTAGAGCCTCAGAAAGGACATAGGCTACTTTTAATGCGAAAAAAAGATTGTAAGAGGTTAAAAGGGGGATGAATAGTTCTATGGAAGTATCGTCATTTTAAAAGCTTTTAGGCTATATAACATCACGTTACGACGAAGTTAACACGGGAGAAATTGTGAATTTCACAGCTAGTAATTAATATTAATGCTGTGAAATTTATGATATTAAAATTCTTAAAAAAACTGCTTCTAATAAATCTTATTTGCATGCTAAAGAGAGTGTAGGGACCGTCCTCCACTCTTTAGTCTCTGATAGAAATCGACGAAACAGAACAAGAACCCTTCATTCTTAGCGATTACAAAACTATAAATTTCTGAGTGACAAAATGTAGCATTTGCTCATAAACTTCGATTGAAAAAAGATCTGATGTAACAAACAAGGTTCTAGAAAAATAGCTTAGTCATTGGAGCGGATTTTTCTTTTCAAATTAGCAACGAATTAATTTTAAATTAATTAATACTTATATTATATTATTAATTATATGGTATTCAGTTAAATAATTAAAGACGCTAAGTCGACTTCTAGGGATCCAAAAACTGACCCAATTTGCGAACAACGCATTATTGCAATACAACGGAGTACGGCAGCCATTATTATGAGGACATATGCTACCTGGAATGACTAAATTAAAAAGTCAATTAAGTCAAAACTTAATAGTAGGTAATGTATACTTTAAATTCAAAGTCATAAAGCATAATCTAAGCTTTAGTGCTTAGTTTTATCCTTTTAAAACCACAAGTTGTAAGCAGAAGTGGTGGTGCGAAGCTTAAAAATCGTTAAATGTATTGTGAAGCTAAATTCTAAAACTAATAAGCTATGAAATCTTTACCAAAATCAATAAAATCATATAGAAAATATTATAAATAATATAAAAATATTTAAATATAAGTAAAGCAACATAATTAAATCTACTCAATCTAAGGAATAAATTCATTGATCTATTACTAAAAATTATTCTATTATTATAATTATTATTAGGTAACTTGGACTGATATAATTGTGTTATTTCAGAGATGATTTTTATACAGAAGGTTTAAAAGAGACAGAAGGCATAATAGTTTGTAAGGAAAATGCCCATAAAAACAGAAATATGTCCATCCCTGTCGTTTATTTTCCTTATTTTCAGACCAAAGCAAGACACAAAAAAGGCACAGAAGAAATATTAAAAATGTTACGCACGAAAATGTAGAAACTTATAAGACAGGTTTAGAAAAAATAATATCTTCAAAACAAGACGATAAATAACACTCGACCGCTTTGTTATTTCAAAATTCTAACTGTAAAGTGTTTTATTTTAACTTCGTAAATTTTTAAGTGAAAACAACAATTTTTCGAAGATTCGAGAGTTTTATACAGTGGAAATGGACACAAAATATATGTAGCTGATCTTTACCAAAATCAATAAAATCATTTATAAAATATTATAAATAATATAAAAATATTTAAATATAAGTAAACCAAAATAATTAAAAAGATATTTAAGCTTTATTTAATGTAACTTCAACTACACTATTCTGTATAGTCTTTGACCTTCCAAAAAAAGGAAATAAATTCGAAGTGTCTGTATGTCTGGGGATCTATGGGTCTATCTGTCAGTCTGTTGCATTATATTTTCTAAATGAATGTACAGATTTCCATGAGGTTTTGTTTGGATCTTAGTTATTTTATGAAGATTTTTATCCATTTATGAGATATTCGAATTTGTAATGTCGGGGGTTTTATTTTTATTATAATTGTTATAACATTGAGGGCCATTGGGACAAACCAATTATGATTTCTAAGTGACAAGATGTCATCTTATTTTCATTAAAAGAGGCACACTTAGGCTGAGATTCAAAGACGATCACAAAAGACGAGGTCTAAGCTGAGTGTTGATTTATGACTTAGGTGAAAATGTCTTCATCCATTATAAGATAGTCTTTGTATTCATCGTATCAGAGATATTTTAAATGGATTTAGCACAATATTGGGTGAATCCGGGATTTGGGTGAATTCTGACAGCTGATAATTGACAATAATTAGCGTCTTAAAGTCGGCCGGCCATCGAGTCATTAGGTTTAGCGTTCAACCTAAATACCGCAATGAACTAGGCCCGTTAATTAAGCATTGAGTTTAAAAATATTACAGTTATCATAAGTTAAAAATTATTTAAAAAGAAATGTTTTATTGCTTAAGTAATATGGAATAAAAAAGGAATGGAGTAAATATTTTTCTACTGTTTTAACAATACTAAGATAAGGTAAAGAATACTATGGTTGTGGCCGATGCTGTGAGAATGTTCTGGACTTTTAACCTAGCTCTGCTAGAAGGCACTGACCTATGTCTGTTAGAGCTAGAGATAGTTGAGCGTTTTTAGTTGTTACGGCACAGCGACTGAATCCCATAAACGCATATAAAACCGTTGCTAAGTGATATGCAGAGCATTATCATTTTCACACGAAAAAAAAAGGTTCCAATGTAAAGTAACTCAAAACTAAAGCACGAAAGCACAAAAATAAAACAAGCATACTAGATTACTTGCTCTGTATAAAAATTTAATCAGTTTATCGGTTTAAATGTTACATCAATTTCACTTTAAATTTAACACTAAAAACTATAGTTAATTTAAAACTGTATATACTCGTATTTTAAAATAAAATAAGCACAATTGCAAATTACCTAACTAATTTAATGTTTTAGGAACGTAATTTATTTGATTAAATTTAATCTATACTTAGCAACAAAGTTTAAAACTGGGCTGAAAATTAAAAAAAAATATAAATAGCATAATATGCTTGAATAATTATATTATTCTCACCTCATTAACTTACCTTTAAAGCAAAGCCGAGATTAAAATATATTGCATAAAATCAAATAAAATCAAAATATATAAAAAGCAATGTAATTTCAATCATTGCAAATTCTAACATATTATTAAGTGCTTCTAATGCTAATTTGACACTAAAAGTTATTAATTTGACAATGAATAATATGCCGCCATTTTTAACAACAAAAATCTACTTTTTCGTTTAGGTGCTTCTAAAACTATAAACTATGTTGACACTACATAAAAATGCATGGACCGTCGCCATTTTTAAAAATAAAACTATTTTGTTCATATACAACCTCTTCTACCTACCATTTTTGAAGGAAGCATGGAAAGAGGGTCCATAGTTTAGAAATAATATGCACTTTGCAATCACTAAACACTATGTCTGAACGCGTGTTAGATACACAATGATTAACTTCGTGATGGTTTAATTTTACTGACTTGTATGGCCCTATTTTGTTTGGATTAGTCATTACTTAGCATTGCAAATTTACTTTTGTGAGGCAGAAATTTAAAATTTATTATATAATTTATTTTTATTTGTTTGTAAGCGTTCCTACATCTGTGGTTATTTTTATAACTGTTTAAAAAACAATTTTAAAAATCTAATAATAAAATAAATCAATTTAATTATTATTATTGTATTATTTCAATGTCATTTATTTAGGTATTTTAATATTTTTTATTTCTTTGGTGACATTGAGATACATACTTATTTTATAATATTAAGTTTGTTTTTATATAAGGCTTGTCATTATCATTAGTGTGTTAATAACCTAAATAAAATAAAATAAATGAGGCGCAGTAGGCTGATCACTTGAAATGTCACTGCTCTCCACGTCTTATTACAAGATTTATAGCTACATTAAAAATTAATGTTAACTTATATTTTTTTAATTTGATTTTAAAATTAAATTTTATATTATTATCCATATGTTAATATTTTATTATATGTCTCTATAACCGCGTTTTATAAAGCATGTTAGTAGTTCATATGCATTTATATTACTTTTAAACCTTCATCTGACAGCTCAGTAACAAAAAACGTGATATTTATTAAGTAAACCCTCAGTGTGAAAAGTTATTGACAAAAGGATGAATTATTTATCACGAGGTCAGACTGAAAAACATTTCAGTTCGAGCATTGAATACCCTTTTCTTTATGAAAACAGCACCCTTACGTCTCTTGCTTTATTAGCTTTTTATATTCACACCACCTGTGATCATGAATATAATATGTTTTATGCAATACATCCATCAATGAAATACCACAGATTAAATACTAATAGAAAATAATATTTTGAATTATATTCTCATCTATACAGATAAATAAAATTGGATTTTATTAATTAATTAATATATATATATATATATTAATTATTAGATTATATATATATATATATATACTAAATGGATATGCACATCGCTTTATTACTCTATATAACATCACGTTACAACAAAATTAACACGGTTGAAAAACCGTGGGACACAGTTTAAAATATATTAATATTGTACAAACTATTCCTTCTTTGGCTAACTAACAACAGTTGGGTTAGCCAAAATTGTTAGTACAAGCAAAAGGCTTCCAGAACATCAACAAAATCGAAATAATACTTCAAATAGATACAATGCACATGATATTTAAACAAAAGAGGAGAGACATCATTAAACATTTGAAATATTATAATCGTAAACGATCGAACGAACCTTTTAAATCGGCAATTATTAACTGAAATTGCTTGTTCATTTTATATTCATTTTTCAGTACAAAAACATAAAATACATTCAAAACCAAACTTGTATTTAAATATTTTGACGAGAAGTATATTATAGTCAAGACTAAATTTTGTACACAAATTGAAATATGACCACATAACGAAAAATTATGTTTTTAAAAATGTAATTTGTATATTCCTATAAATATAATTTGACGCTATCGTGACCACCTCTATTATGTCTTACGGATGGGGTGCTTTTCCCTCATTCTTCCGCGTCTGTATTTTGAAGGTTATTTAGGTCTCTGGGTCACAGGTTACCCGCTACAGGCCACCCATCGGTAGATTCATTCGCGGTAGACTTATAAGACCGCTTTGATGTTATATATCTATTTAAAAACTTTGTAATAATTGGCTTTAAGAATAGTTAATAAAAGATATATAGCATAACGTATTTGTAAACTTCATCATAGCTGGTTAAGCAATGTAACTGCTTTAGCCTTTAGCTTATCAAAGTTAGGTTATCCAATTATGATCTGTCAGTTTCAACTGCATATGATTTTATCACTCAGAAGGGAAGTTAAGGTTTGCTAGTTAATAACTAATTAATTAACTAAAACTTAAAAAATTATTAAATATCCTAATACCTTGCATTCAACTTATATCACGAATAAAATACGTTAAACAAAAGTAGGTTAAAATTTGATGCAACGTAATATTCTTTTTCGATTCTGTTTTAATGAACCTCTTGTGAAAAGTGATAGTTGTGAAATTGCTGAGTCAGCTTTAATATTACAAGTATACAGAACAACTTAAAAAATGATTTTAAATGGTTGCGAATTTTTTTTCTTGTACTAGATCTATGATTACGTTTTCGTTAGTTTTTATTTAATTAAGATTTAATATTTATATAAAATTTTCTAACTTAAGTACCTATCTCTGTGTTGCAGTAGAGGTCCTGAGCTCGAATCCGGGGAAATAAATGTTTCGGTTACATACATAAAATTATGATTTGCATAGTTATTAACTGACTAGTATAATGTTTATTTATTTTTAAAACCATTATAAGAATAGATTTGTTTATCAAAGTTATTGGACTGATTTTAAAAATTCATTGATATTGAGTTAGATTTTTTCTGATGACATTTTTATTTATTCCCTATAGGCTATTTATTCCCGATTCCAATAAAATCGAGTCGATTATACAATCTTACAATTAAAATAGGTAAATTCAAGTAAGACAGAAATAATTACAGTTCATTAATTAAGTATTATAAGCTTCAATAAAAGGAAAATTCAAGTAAGTCTAGTATTTTTAAGTCCAATCAATGTTACAAGTAGAAAGTTAGACTTTAGAGAATTCTTTTGAAGATGTGTTTTCTTTCAATTTGAAAGAACTGCTATATGATATTGTTGAGTTCGCGATCAATGCTAGCATTGTTAGGACTGGCAATTTAATAAAGATAACAGAGGATGATTTTCACAAGATATTCTTAAATTCGATTTTAAACCTGCGACGAAAAAAGCGGGGTGCTATTAGACGTGTCTGTGTGTGGCATTGTAGCTCTTGAACGAATTGATTTTATGATGCAGTTTTGTTTAAATGCAAAATAAATAATCTGATGACCGGTAGTTCCAGACTTCTGCGCCAAAAGTTCCCGGGTTCTAATCCCGGTAGGTGCATTTATTTATGTAATGAGCACGAATGTTTATTTCCGAGTCTTGGTTATTTATAAACTTATATATATATATATATATATATACTGTGGTACCCTCGTTGTTTCTGATTACCATAACACGAGTGCTTCAGCTACTGACATTGGGATCAGAGCAATGTATTTGAGTTGTCTCAATTAATAATTGATGCAATTAAAACCCGATTGTTCTATATTCAATCCACAATGATCACTTCCTCGAATAACAAGATTCGCTGTCAATTGTCTAAAGCTCTCAAGTATTGCACAATGTAAAAGCAATTTTCTTTCGAATTGAAAATTGCCAAAGCTCCATTTGGCTGGTTAGATTCTTATTGAAAATTGTTTGAATTTCAGCGATATTTTCATACATCGTGATATTCTGAAGTGGCTTTAGCGAAACTAGTATGTTACTAAATTTAAACCAGACGGAAAAAAGTATGAGTGTAACTATTCTGTTTGTTTGTACTCGTGGTAGCCCCTAAAACAATGTATCAAGGTTTTTAAATGCTTATATATCTATTTAAGATTCATCTCGATCCATCTTAGCTATAATTTATGAACATCTGTTTATCCATTTATAAGATATTCTAACTTGTAATCAACATGTCGGGGGTTACTTACATTTACTTAAACTCGTTCTTTCTGTACCTTTTACTTAAAGCTCTTTTACTTTTAGAACTTAATTTTATCGAAAGTTTCAATCAAGGGATCAAACTCAAACGGAGAAATAGTTTATTTCAAATACAATTTGCATGCTCATTTGGGAACACCAATCTTATTTACTAAGTTTAAAGATGAGAAGAACGCGTCTTAGACCCGAGCGCATTTTTTGGAAATACCGTTTAATATCTATGTACCGCGTTTTCATCCGTTCTCAAAATGAATAATTTTCACCGTTTTGGGAACATTCATACAAGCATGTATGTATGTAAGGAGCATTGATACAACGCTCCTTACATACAACTAGTCTTATTATATTACAAAGATAAATAGACTATAAAATGCTAAAATTCGAAACAGTAGTTCCACAGATTCCAAACCAATCATGCAAAGATACATAGGTTTTTAAAATGGCTGGATCCTTGAATTTATACATTTGCTTCAATAATGTCAAAATAGCAATTGGCTTCCGTATTGGATTTATATTAGAATTGAGAGGCTGTTTGTTAAATTAAATCTGCATATAATAGCTTTAACTAGAATAGCATTGAAATCTCTAGCAGAAAACTTATCAATTTCGTTCTTTCATCGTTACCATCGCCTTTATCTAAAGAGTCTCCATCAATATACATTCACAAAGGAATAGACTCGATTTTGTGGCTTCAGCAGTGTCATTAAACCTCGTCTCGTTCGATATCTCAGCTCTATAATAGAAAATATGAGAATAATGGCGGTATTCGATATTGATTTTTGTTGTAGATTATTATTAAAATTAATTTAATATCTAATATATTACTAACGCTACAAAACTTATTGAATATTTAATTTTGTAAAAATATAACGCAAAAGAACCTACAAATATGATACAATTTCTTCTGCGTCATCAAACGATTAAAATGCAACATTCTTTATAGAAAACTCTCATAATAGATTAGTGAAAAACGTATTTCAATCGGTTGAGACGTATTTGAGTATAGTCTGTACAAATAAAAATTAAATTAAATATTTGTAAAGAATTGTTTTGACGAAGTCATAGCTCCTTTTAAACGTCTTTAAGATTTGAATTTTTATTCTTTAATTTAGCGCATGGCAAAGAGTAACTTCTATAAAAAGGCCACACGCAATTCGCCACACCATCTTCTTGGCTAAGTTGTTCACGCGACGGGCTGTTGTGTCGAATGTTCGAATCCCGAGTAAAAAAGATCCGATATAGGCACAAAAGGCCTACTGCCTGTGAAAAAAATGTTTGGAGATGCAGAAAAGTGTCTGTTATGTGGCTAATTAACTAAAGTATTTCACTTTATTATATCATAAGAAAGGGTCAAGACTGGATTGATGTAGGATTATTAATATGAATGATTAATGAAACATTTGAACGTACATTGGATTCGCCTAATGGATAATATCATTAATCAATGTTGGGTACTTATGGTCAATTATTTTGAATTATTACCCGAAATAACAAACAATAGCTGTGATTATTTTTGCCAGTATTTCAGCATTTATTAATAATAATATTTATTTATTTAAATCCGCCATCAACTATGTATAGTTGTATGTTTATACTACTAAACAACTTATAAACAAAACTGTAAGACCTTGTGTTAGAAGTTAAGAATTAAAATGATTAAATTAAGCACTTAACTCTCAAAGTTTTATTACAATCCTTAAAACCACCGCCGAACTTAACTCGTAGTACGGAAAACAGGTATTTTTAGAACTCTTAAATTAATTAAGTATTCGCATTTCACTAATAAAATGTTCAAAGGGAAAGTCTAGTAAAAGCCTTCAAATGCTTTAATTCATCTCGAGAATGAATAATTTATGTGCAAATGCGCTTGTAGTCATTTTTAAAAGTGGGTAATTTTAACTGAATCGTTTGCGAATGTGAACTTATTAATTTTTATAAACTTCAAAGTGTACAAATTTAAGTTGCTTCAAGTTTCTGTATTTTAAACCCCGCTTGACAAAGACAGAAAAAATCCCACACAGGTGGGACCATTTATAAACAAACTGATTGAATCACCAAATGTAAGCGCATAACTTCCAAACGACTGCACCAAATTAGATAGTTCTTTTTTTGTTGTGTTTATTATTTCCTGGAGAAGATTTCTATAAAGACAAAAATTAAGAAAGTTGCGCGAAACATTAGAAATTTTCTAATGTAAAATAGTCAAGAAAACTTTTCTAATGTAATCTTACAGCGTTTGACATAACTGTCAGATTTTAAATTATTATGCCAATTCAAATTCAATATTCATAGTTAAGACAGGACAATGTATATGGGAGCTTTATCGAAAACGCTGCCTAATCCCTTTGCGATGCGAGTATAACAAAATAATGCATAACGGGATATTTCTCTTTTATAGATATAGTATAAACATGATAGAGATGTATATCTTAGCTATAAACTATGAAGATAAGAACAAATCTTACCGACCCCTTCTTTTAAAATTTTACCGACTTCCTTGGAATTACCTTATAGAATTACTATTTCTGTTTTATTCATTACTTTTTAGTACATTATGAAGTCGATTTGTATTTTTTTATTTGTTACATGAATACTCATGAATACTGTTCAATTTTACCGAAATTGAAACAGTGCAATGTATAGCAATGTTACAACTGTTTGAATTGAATCGTTTTGAAGGATTAGTGAGTCTAGAAAAAAGGTTTTTCTGAAATATTAAATTCTCAGTGAAGCGATGGCAAAAGTTAAAAGTAATAAAACTTTATCCATTATGGTAATAAAGAAAATCGGTACTCAATTACAATTGTGTGGCGGAATTTCTTATTTTAAGTAATAAGATATTCTAGAATCTCATTAGTACCTACATATTGTTAAGAAGTTATTGAGAATAAAATCCTATAATAATAATATAATCAAGCCTGGAAAAGTATGTATATTAGCGATAAGGATTATAAATGATATGTTAATTACGAATAAAAATACCTCATGAATGTATCAACAGATATTTATATGTTACTAGCAGTGCCCGACGGTTTCACCCGCGTTAACTTCGTCGTAACGTGATGTTATATAGCCTAAAAACGTGTAGCTCCAAAGATGACTATACTCCCATAGAACATTTCATACCCCCTTTCAACCCCTTGCAATCCTTTTTTCAAACTAAAAAGTAAACTATGTCCTTTCTTTTAAAAAAATTCATTTAATTCGGTTGAATAGTTTTGGAGTTAAATCGCGGCAAACAGACAGAGAGACGGACAGAGTTACTTTCGCATTTATTATATTAGTAAGGATTGATAGGAAACATCACGATCACCTCTTTCAAAAAAAAAAAAACACATCATCATTGGTCGATCCGTCTAGGAGATACGATACACAGGCACACAGAACACGTGTTATAAACACGTGAAATTTAAAACTCTTCTTTTTTGCGTCGGTAAATATACTGCGTTGAGGCCATTTTGGAAAAACGCCAAAGCAGCAGTGAAATAACAATAAAAGTTAATTATTATTAGGATTCAGAACACATTTACCTTAAGCCATCCTTGATGTTTAAGGAAAAACAAATTTTCCAATATTTCGTGTAATATATAAAATATTTCAATGGCATTTTATTTATATCACTTATGTTATACAGCCAATTTCCCAAAGGGTAACCTGCCACGATTCTTACGTACCTCTTTCGTTTCATCCACTTTTATTAAATTCATCATACATCCAAAAAATATAGTGAGAAAACATAAATAATCAGAAGAGCAAAGGACAAAGATCTTTTTCAGGCAACCCTTTGTACGAAAAAATATATAACAAAACCTCATCCGTAATAGTACATCAAAAAGGTACTTTGGACGCAGACAAATTGTTATTAAAGTGTTGGGAAAACTAGGTATCAAATATCCATTTTTTTCACATCTCAAAAAAGGCATTGAGCGCATGTATAACATTTTATTTGGGGAAAAAACAAAAAAGTAATTTTCGTTTCGTTCATACAAAATGACAGACAATTTATCAGACTCACAAACGCGTTTTTCGTAGCTAAGTTGAAGAATTAGGTACATAACATATAAAAACTAATACAACACACACACAATAACATACTTTGAATAAAAACGCCGCAACTTTAAATAGAGTCTTGTTATACTTAAGTGAAATGGATCGAAAGGTCTCTCAACACATGGGGCGAAGGCATCTTTCCAAGAGCCGTCTAAGAGAGATCTACGTATGAAAAGATTCTTATGTACACAAACTAAACTAATTTAGTTATGCAAAATCAATTTTAGTCCTGTCATAAGATTTCTAAATTTAGTTCAAAGGTAGCAGAATAGCGTTTTTGAGTTTAAACTAAAATTAGAGAAATTTAGAGAGAAACTGGCACCAATGGCTGTATAAGTAGAGACGGGAGAAGGCCAAAGAAGAGATGGCACCGAGTGGTTTTAGTAGCTTCCACACAGATTGGGCTTAGTTTAATACAATATTAATTTATAAATTAAAAACAGCTCAAAAAAGCCTCCTACCCTTGTCTTATCCTATTTCTATTAAAGTTTGTAATTCTTGCAACAGCTGATACCACTTAGGCTGTAGGTATGTATTTTATTTGTTATTGTAAAGGTTTTTTGAACTTTCCCTTTATTAGTTTTATTATTTTCCTTGTTGGGTTAAAAAAGATAACTATTAATAAAAGCAAGCCAGTTTCTGTTATTTTTTAAGTTTTAGATATATAAAAGTATTTTATGTACAATTCGTACGAGTTTAGTTTGAAAAACTTACATTTTACTAAATGCCATATAGAAATAAGATTGGATTTTATGGCCTATTTTAAGTATGTAACATTATCTTAAATAATAAATAAATAACTATAAATTAATTAAATTATGTATACAACGCGGCAAAGCTGCCTATATTTTTTGATACGCACCCTAATCGTCATGTTGAGCCTTTTGTATTTTTGTAATTTTTTTTATGGCAATGTTAATCTATGTAAATATTCAGAATAAAATTTTCTGGGCTACCTCATTTTGTAGTAGGTAAAAACTGTGTTACAAAAACCTATGACTTCCTAGTGTTTAAATAAATTATGAAGAGTAAAAAGAAGAACGTGAAGGCATAAGTATGTAAGGGTGGACTTTAAATAATTTTAGATATATTTTTTACTATACATAATATTTTGTATTAGTGTCTATGTTTGTCTTTGTGAAACTGTTAAGGATATGTTTTTATTGAAGCCTTTATTGTATTATTTTTCTATGTTTTCTATGATGTATTTGTTTTTTATAGTAAACTAGCGACTCGCCCCGGCTTAGCACGGGTATAAAACATATATAAAAATCTTCCTCTTCAATCACTCTATCTATTAAAAAAACTGCATCAAAATCCGTTGCGTATTTTTAAAGATTTAAGCATACAAAGGGATATAGGGGAAGAAAAAGCGACTTTGTTTTATACTATGTAGTTATAAATAAAGATTATTTATATAGTATTTTGTATTTATATTTTTAAAATCTTATCAAAATCATTAAAGCTGAAGTTTCACCAACACGCATTCAGACATTTTATTTTGTTACACATCCCAATATTTTCCTCAACATTGACAGCACAGATAGAGAGAACATTTAAATAACAGTTATAGAAGATGATTAAAAAGTTTTTATTACAAAATAGATTGCAACCTTTTTAGTTTAAATTGTAGATTATTTTTTTAAACTTTTTTTAAAATTGCGGTTAATAAAAACTTTTTAATAATTTCAATTTCAAGCTGTTGTTTGAACAAACATATCCAGTCTAACTAACAACAAAACATTTTAACCAACATAGAAAGTTGTACTTACATAATATGCCAATTAAATTAGATGCAATTAATTTCTCCAAATGTGTTTAAATTTGAGAAGTGCTTTTAGAATTTTGAAAAAGGAACGAGCTACTTTTATATCCATAGAATAATGAACTGAGCGTAGCTGACGTTGACATAATTTTACCACAGAATTTCTGGTACTGACATTATTTACCACTATTAGATAAATAATGGATGATAATGATATATATTTTATAATTCAAATATATTCTAATATTGTTTCTGTTATTATAGTACTAAATAATATTTTATAAAAATACCGCTCAGTCTATTCTCTATGTTAATAGCACAAAGTAACAACTCGAATAATGAGTCGAGTTGTGAAACGACTTACAGATGGATGCGCCGGATGTTCCTGTCCTTTGACATTTTGTAGCTGCTTATTGTGGACAGTCGATGTGCGGTCGCCCTGCGCGGTGGACGCACTTGCGATTGCACCAGCGCTGCTTCCGGCTGGAGATTTGGCTTGTGGGGAACTTGTTGAAGTGGTCCTAGATAATAATGTAAAAGTAAAATTTCACAACCACTAGAGGGACAGATAAATTTTCGCAAATTTGACCGGAAAAATCATAATGTGCCTTCTAAAGCAAAACTTTTTTTGATTCTCTACATTTCCCTTCTCAAACCCATATATTTAGTGGGAGAATATTCGACACATGACTTATTTAGCCGGTAGTAAATGTTAGTTTCTATATAATTATAGCCCTTTTGGACATTAATGTCCCTGAGACTGCCATTTAAATTGTCCAGAACTTGTGCAATTAACTGTATCATTATGGTTAATTTGGTTCAGTTACTTACTCGAGTTGCGCCCTGATGAAGTACATGAAACAAAAAAAACATTATTAGTATCAGAACGTAAGTGTATAAATTACTTTCATGCTTGTATGAAAGAAATTTCATACTTTAAAGTATGAAATACAAGATGGCGCTGATATATCAACGCTATCTTGTAATTTAGACATCACATTTCAAGTTCATACAGTTAATATGTTTATTTTTCTATAATATTTAGCTGCAATCTTTATTCATCCCTATATTGAACTGTTCTCGTGCTCTTCTTTAGCTTTCAGATTATTAAAAAAATGTTTCTTTAATTTTGAATTAACCAATTTAAATGTTTGCGTTTTTATTATATACCTACATATTATATTTTCTATGAATTACTTAGTATTTATTATCTCTTGTGAATCTGTTAAGGATATATCTTTATTGTACTGTTTTCTATGTTAAATAAAAAATAAATATATCTATATTCTGATTAAATATTGGAGCTGCAATTCAGAATTTAGAAATTTAAGTGTTTCAAAATTATAAATTCCGTAGTCCTGGTACATGGGACAAAGCAATTTTTTCGTAAATTTCGCTGAGTTTCTTTACAGACAAATAAATGATCAGCCCTATGTGCCTACAAAGCCGGAATATTTGCTTCTTCGGGATTAAACCCACGACTTTCTGCAAAACGCAGACGTGTGAATCAATTAAATACGGAAGCATTTAATTTTTAGCTTTGTATCAAAATAAAATTACAAAACAAAAACAAGACTCAATTTGTTAAACTAATCCCATTTTTACCACATAAAACCAAAGTGACATAAACAGCGATGTTATTTTTAAACGTAAACTCTCCAATTTCCGCAAATTACACTCGTTTTGTTAAATTATTACGGGAATTAACGATGTTTTACCCCTTTATGTTTCGCGAGAGTCTAAAATAATTAAAATTTTACTAAGAATATTTTTTGTTTTCTCCTTTGTAGAGTTGAGAAACCAACGGGTGAGCATGACAAGACGTGATTGATGAATCCCAGGAGAATAGTTAAATAGTTATTAAAATAACTGATAACGCAAATTAAATTGCTATACAAAAGGAGTAAATAACACTAAGCGAGCATGATTTTGAAAAGATTTTCGGCTTTTCTATTTCTTTAATTAATGTCTGTTGTAGGCTGGAGACGAAATATATTTACAAAAATACAAAAGGCTCATCAAAGCCGTTAGGGTGCGTACCCAAAATACTGGCTACATTACCGCGTTGTATTGCTATACTAACGCGTTGGCCGAAATATGAGCCAGCTTTCGGGTTTCCTGTGGTCTCAACTAAGCGCGTTGATATCTCTTTAAACAATATGTAAGTTATAATTTGGATTTAATTTCTAAATTTAATATTGACGGTGTTTCAGTTGCCCGTTAAGTTAATATTTTTAAAATTAATATTAATTGTTTATATCAATAATGTACCAGTACACTAAAATGTAAAAAGTTTTGGATCTTCCCTTCAAATATTATGTAAGGAATATGCATCGTCTATACGACGCGACGCGCTGTCAAAGGCGGCAGGCAGGTGACACTTAGGCGGCCCTTATTTCATGGATGATTTCACAACGAAATATTTTTTGAATATGTGACGTGCACGTTTATCGATGTTTTATTTCTGATTATATTTTATACATTTTATTTGCTCTTACCACACTGGCTATGATTTATAAAAGCAGAATCAGTGCCCATAACTTCACTCGCGAGAAATTCGCCGCGAGCCTCAAATGTATTGGTAGAAGTTTTATAACCATAAAGACCTCAAGTGTAAAAGCTAGTTTTTGAGTATAGGTATATAATGGTATCATTTCATAAGAACCAAAAATTTAATGTAATAACATTATTACTTACGATAAAAAGCTACTAATAAATTATTAATAAAAAGAAAAATACATCTTATTTTTTTTTAATCTTACAATACCTGAAAAACAGAAACTACAATCAATGTGAATTTCATATTACAATTCACAAAGGTACATAACAATTAATAATTCAGAATCCAGATCACGTTTTAGTGAATAGACTACAAAATAGATGTCAGTTGTCAAGTCGCAAGTCATGACAACTGACACTTCAGCACCACCGGAATATCAAATCCACCTAAACTAAATCTAGTGAGAAATAATTAGTTTCATTTTAAACTCTTTGAAATCGTTGGGCTTTGTTCCCGGGAAATCAAGCTCGAAAAAAGTCGAGAACTCGAGAAATCATGTACCCTATATAGAAATTAAATCGCCGTTTGTTGTGTTGCGTGGTGGCGCGGGCCAAAGCGCAATGGCACCCTTTTTGATATCGATGCAAGCGCGAAGAGCAGAAGAGCGCAAAGAGTTCTTACTTTTTGAACAGACTGGGAAGAGGTCACCAAATTTAGAATCAATGTACTAAGCATTGCTTTCAGTTAAGCCTACTTCAACTGAAAATAAAATAAGAAATCGGCTCTAATAAAGCTATAAATGCTTTCGTTTTTCTAAAGGCATATTTCATCAGACAGAATGTAAGCTGATCTAATTGTTATTTATCTGTCTGTCTGTATGTTCAGCTCCTCAGTGTGAGATGTTCCATTGATCTTGCAAAGTTTTCATTTGTTAACATGCCATACCTAAATGGTGCTATGATTGTAATTTAATTATAATTTACATTTATTTTCTACCTGAATTTAAGATATTAACGTTTTCTTTCATGTTATTTTTTTTGTTTTATAAAACCTGTTTTTGTTTACAAGTTTTAAGTTTATTTTTTTTCTAAATAACCAGTCATAAATGATGTTGTCATTATAATTATGCGTCTGAATAATATTTTTTTTCTGTATTTAAAAAAAAAAAAGTTAATTAGCTTATTCATAAGATTAACGTTTTTAAATATAATCAACAAAAGTTTTATTAATTTGATACTTTTATTTGAGAGGAAAACAACTGAATTTGTTGACGTTATTAGAACCAAATAATATGAGAAAACGTACGTAAATGTAAATTTTTCGACAAACCGAGAAGCCCCGAGAAATTAGCCTCGAGAATTCTCGAGACCCGAGAAATTGAAAAGCTCGAGAAATCATGAACCCTACAACGAATGTAAGTTATTTCTTTGGTTAAATTACTTGCCTAAAGTTTCAAGTAGAATTCTTAACAATGCTTAAAATATTTTAATAAAGAATCTATTGAGAATTTTCATTATGCACCTTACTTTGTTTATCATTTAAAAATTATTTAAGTGTCGGAGACATGATTTTCATTATTTAGGTTAACAAAAAATAAAACATATTAAATATTTTTACAACGGCTGAATTAAGGGAGAGTAAAGGTAATGAACATTAAATTCAAGTTATAACAATACGATTATACTATAGTATTTGATATACTATAGTATTTGATATACTATGGTATTATACATATGTATTTCATTTATTATTTTGTTAATTTGATACGTTATCAAATGTCATTTGACGTTTCTTAAAAACTTGGAGCTCATACAGATATGAGCGTGAAATTACATCTTGTTACAATTATTTATTAGTCAAAGACAGAAGAAAATTTAATAGATACAAATCGATGTTATGCATCAAATATTCATAAGTATATCAAATTAATGGTTAGGAAATCACTATCGGTATGAAATGAATAATTTATAATTTAATGATATTATTATAACCATATTTTCCGATATACAAATTACTTATTCAATTCCTAACTAGCTGTCATCATATATTGTGAATTTAAACTCGATCCAAAATTATGACAAATCATACAATTAACATAATATATGAAGGTCAATTTAAAATACAAAGTTTACACGACACTCAAAAAAGCCTTGTTACTTTTCGTACTCATGTTTTTTTTTCATAAACAAATGCATAATTCATACTATAAAAATGTGCATACAATAAATATTTGTTAGTTATGATTATCTATTTTGTATTTTTGTATGTTTGTAATGAATATAGTCAAAAACTACGGGACCGATTTCATAAAGTCTCAATGATGAGACTCTTACTGACATGGGCTATATTGTACACCACACAAAGTCAATCGTTAAAGCTAGTGTTCAGTAATATAAAATAGCGACAAAGAAGCACATCACTACAAGTAACATTTGTTCGAAGAACGCGTATTAAGATGGCGTCTCATGTCTGGGATAAGATTTGTGTTTACAAGAATTCCCATGTTGAGATAAATTTATGTGTGTACCCTTATTTGTAAACTTATGACTGTAATGCCAATAAGACATGGGTTGCGTGTGTCCAGTTATATTTTACAATACAATAGCCGGAAGTGGACCTTTTCGTGCTTGTAATTGTTGGCTTATAAATTATTAATAAAACATTATTTATAGTAAAATTAACAAACAACATTAAAAGTGCTAAATAAAAATAATTACCATAATCGTTTCATTAAATTCAAGATATGACAGTTTGTAAGGATATCCCACACGTAATATTTAGCGATTCCCGGGAAGCTGGAACAATCTTCTAGTAAGATATAATTAAAAATTAACAACAACAATTCTGATAAAATTATGCTACAGGCGACGTAGAGGTTCGTAGCACTTTCGTAGACACATAACGCTATAAAAATATGCATTTCGCATGCTTCGTCAGTTGCGCCAAAGTTTAGTTTTGGTTTCTATTATATTTTTAATGAAAAATTGTTTAAAGTATTTAATATAATAAAGTTCTTGTCCAGAGGACGTTTTTTTTTGAAGGGTGTTTGGAAACCTTCCAAACCGGAAACTTTTTGTTGCTCCAGGAATTAAACCAAGAGCCACACAAAACAAATTGTATATCGCACGTAATAATTATATATTTTATTGATTTTCTATTCCACTACTAACTAATTATAAAACAATCGTTTCAATAAGAACGAATAATTAAAAATTATTTCAAAGGACATTGTAAAACTATGATTCAATGTTTAACACACAGTGCTTGAATAGAATTGGTTTCTCCGTTATTTTAAGTGTTTGTTTGTGGCTAACAACATTTCACACTTCAATAGCGAGACAGGTACGCATTTACTTTAAAATAAGTCCTCTCATATTTCAAGAAGCAGACTTGCATTTTCAATTTTATTTACTAATAAAAATAATTTCTAATAGGATATATAAGACGAAATTTTTGTAACAGGTAGACTATTTGTCCATTTATTACATTTCCGAGAAAACAACTCAATACACATTTGATCATGCCCATTTTATCATGCCTATAAAAACCAACAGTGAAACAGTTGCAGAAATATGTCTACTTTTTTAACTAAGAATTTATACTCATAAATGAATTGTACGGAAGCTGTGCGCTATTCGGGTAAATCTACATGTATTATAGCAAAAACACAAACTTAATTATTTAGAGTGCAAAAGGCGGTCTTATCACTTGTTAGTAATATATAGCTTGTTAGCTATAAGTATGTTTAAGTAGACACAGCTAGGATAACATTGATGAGTGACAACCAAATTATATGTACAGAATGTAGCAATGTGCTCCACATTGGGCCCTGGGGCCTTTTAAACTATAATCTTAAAGATAAGTCCGTCCCCGACATCAGTATTCGAAGCACGGAGTTGCCTGATTGCAAAATGCTTTGGAAACCGAAAACTAGTTTGCAATTTTGGCTCGCGTTTTTAAAGAAAGATTTTTAAATTTCTTTTCCATTTCGATATATTTCAACTTCCTAACGAAAAACCAGTGTATAAAGTAAGAGACAGTCTTTATGTTTGCATACTATATTGATCGTGGGTTGTAACTACAGTTCAGCAAAAGTATTATATTTATATAAGTATTTTGAGTGGGTGAGTTCGCAAGTGAATTAAATTTTCCCACAAAATATGTAATCGATTTAAATAATCCTCAAGCATTTCAAAGTACTATTCATATGGGTGTAAGATTTAAATAAATAATTCAAACATTGATATTTTATTCACCATTTTAGCACGTGAACTTTTATCATATATTTTAAAATTATATTATAGATATTCATAAGTAATATTTTGTGCAGTTCAAAGAGATTAAAATAAAAATTTTATCTTTATAAGCTACATTATTTGGCGCCCAATTCTACATTAATTTATATATTTTCTCTTCAATAGTGCCAGTATTTTGAGTATGCAATATTTAATTGTGGACTCATTTGGTAAAAATACAGTCCAGATTGAAAAAGTCTATTAAATTCTATGTGATCATTTCTGAAATTGGTGTTCTAAAACGATAGATATAATATTGTCCTCGCGATATTTTGTAAATCTAAAAAAGAGAGGTAATGCTACAGTATATTATTTTGTTATATATCAAAGTAGGCAGCG
This sequence comes from Aporia crataegi, assembly GCA_912999735.1. Taxonomy (NCBI): domain Eukaryota; kingdom Metazoa; phylum Arthropoda; class Insecta; order Lepidoptera; family Pieridae; genus Aporia; species Aporia crataegi. The sequence goes on along the minus strand of OU538750.1, from coordinate 5,133,936 downwards.
TTTTTGATAAAAGCTCCTAATCAGCTCGGTCTTTCCCGACTTTCTTCAATAATAATCGCTATATTTAAGCCAATTAACAAAAAACCTTGACAATATTCATATAATATTTTTTTTAAAGACAGACGCAGTGAGGGTCTTGTGTTATAATGAATATTGATAGTACTGATTTGATTACTGTTTAGTTATACTTTTATTATAACTATCTGACTGCCAATAAAATATAGAATAGGTACAGTAAGCTATCCTTGAAAGGTAGATATATGTCACCAATGACTTTTTTGTGCATCTATAAAAGAGGAATATCCCATTATGCATTGTTTTGTTATATCCCAAAGGGATTAGGCAGAGTCTTCGATAAAGCTCCCAGATACGTTGTCCTGTCTTAACTGTGAATATTGAATTGGAATAATAATTTTAAATCTGACAATAAGATTACATTAGAAAAGTTTATATTGTTAAATGCACTAAGAAGGTGACATTAGAAAAGTTGATATTGTTGTTAAGTTTTCTTAAATTTTCTAATGTTCCGCGCAACTGTCTTAATTATTTATTTCATAAGCACCTTCTCCAGATAATAACAAACACAACAAAAACGAATTATCAAATTTGGTGCTATCGTTTGGAAGTTTGTATGTACCGATGACAAACTCTAAGATCAAAATAAATTATGATTTAAAACGAGTGAAAATTACGTTGAAAGATCCGTTACATAGATATCTAGAACTAAACATAAAGGTAAAGCAATAATAAGGATAAGCAATTTGCATCAAAGGGTCATAGAGTAATAAAAATGTAATAATAAGTTGGAAGTTATATTTCTAGTATAATAAATATGATAATTACATAGGGTATAGGCAATAACAAGTCCAACTAGTCCTGAAAACATTAACTACATTAACGTAAAATTGAGTTTGGCCCGACGAAAATGTAATTTAAATAACGCTTAATTAGTTATTCGCTCTCTGTAATTAGCTTAGCAAATATTTTTGCCTCGTAAAAATGGTTAGATATAGAAAAATTTCATTAATAAAAAGGTGACATTAACTAGACATCAACACACAATTTTATAGCATTTGTGTTAATAAGTATGGAAAATACCGTACCCTAGACCTACAATAAAATTATAATATTATTGTAGGTAGTACAATATAATCTTCAATATTAACCCTATACGGTCAATAATATTCACAATTAGTAATAATACGCAATATGACCCTCTAGAGCCCGCCTCATAGCGCCCCTAATGGATACGCGTAACTTACTTGGTCATTATGGGATTGGCAGCTTTCAAATAGTAAAACCCCATCGAAAACTTTAACAGTAATTACACGGTTGACGAAGACTAATCAAATTAAAATGTAACCATGAAAAGTATTTTTTTATACACTTCGTTGCAATGGACTACAACAGGCGGAATTATCGCTAATCAGCGATCTCTTTCAGACAACCCAATTTTTGTTGGTTTCGTTGAATTTCTTCAAACCTGTAGAAATTTAATAACACCTCCATGCCATTTATGACACCCCGTCCGGCAAGTGGCAACTCTACTAAAAATTCAAATTAAATTATAAATTGTATTCGGGACCGCGGATCGAACCCGATACCTCGGCTACGCTTCGCGGTAGGCTTTTATGACCACTTAGCCTTGAAGCCTCTCGTTCAAAGTTGGCCTTACAATCCAATACATACAAAAACTACCATCGAATTAAGATTCCCCTCATATATGCGGGCTGAATGTATAACTGCTTGCTTTAACATAACCACAAGCTGTGTATAATTTATGCGGTAACTTAGCACAATTAAATATACGCCCACTAACAATGGAGATGTGGGTTCAACAAAGGACAGGAAAAATATGGCCTTTGTTAGGGACGTTATTTCATTTCTGAATGTTTTTTTCACTTTCCAATGATTTACTCTAGTTCAATTAAATTGTTCGTATTAAAAGGAAGTTATTTATTATAACAATTACTTGTGCGTAAACATGAACAAAGTATCGCCTTAAAGAGACCGTAAGAGAGGCATTAATGACACATTTACATATAATATTATTCTTTTTTAGAAAATTAAATTAGATATAAATTACTTATTAGTATTAAATTATTATAAAATAGGAGAGAAATGGCTAATTTAGACTTGGTGGATTGCCACCCATAGACACCCATAACTTCATGGACCGCTGGTGCGTTGCCGACTTTATAAAGACGCTGGAATTCTTGTATGCACTTTAGATTCGAGCGCGTTTTTGAACAGTCTAAACTTCTAACGTTCAAAAGTTACTTAAATCTAAGATTCGTTTTTTTATTGTTATTATTTTGTGTATTTATTCAGAAATGGCCCAACCGATTGAAATAGAGTTTTCACTGATATGTTATGACAAGTTTTTCGTACAATAAAATAGTTTTCATTTCGATATTCAATTTAAGATTCTATTAAAAGTGAATTAAAATTATAGTTAATCTGTACATTAAAAATATTAATCTGTATTTCACGGCAGGTGGCGACCCTTCTGATGATAATTTGTTTTACCTTAACCTGATTTATATTGTTACGCAAATCCTCATTTAATCAGGCTTTGTAAACAAACAACCTAATATTTACCGACATAAATTTAATCAATTCCTCTTATTTATTAAATTTATCAGTTAATACGGTCGAAGTGTTCTGTCTCGTTTTTGCTATAACAAATCCAAATCTGCGAGAAAGTGATGGAGCATTTCAGACATTGTTTCAAGATGTTTATAGGTTTTAGGTGCGTTCTTGAACATCCTATAAACTCAGTTTTAACTTTTAAGTAATGCGAACGTTCATAAGCGATCATGTATATTAGATTATATACGAATAAAGATATTTTTACTTCGACTTTGACTTTGGAAATAATTGGATTTTAGTTTTTTTTAAATATATTCGTATCTGTCGGCTTTTTGATAGGACGTACAAACTTTTTTTTTACTATCCACGTAGAATGTTTATAAATGTGTCCCATCCTATAGGACCACGTTATTGTTGTGTTTTTGTTACAAAATAAAATAGTACTGGGACATATTAGGGCAGGCTCGTTTATGTTTATTTTTCACTGATAATTCTCTACAAGTAGCTGCTCTATGCCTACCCAACTGAAACATTTAATTGTATCCCCGGGATTCGACCCCGGACATCCGGTGATGCACGCACACTTAACCACAGAGACGGTTTTGTATTAGTAACGCGTAAATATTTTGCAGAGCATAACAACAAACCACTGAGAATTGTCTTGAAAAATTCATACGCCTCACCGCTCGTAAAAGCAAAGTTTTCAAATGTTTTGCTCGAAAAGATTTGAATATTATGTCGTATGTCCTGAAAAAATTATACAGTTTTTTGCAACGAAGTAAATAAACTATTTTAAAGAATTATAACGTCTTTTTATCTATTCTAATATCTATTTTAGTCCAGCAATAAACTCAAAAAAACTAATACGTCGAATAGATAGGTATCTTCCTTTTGGTATTTTGAAATTCGATCAAAAAGCTAAGTTTTAGCGGCCCACCCCACTATTTTTTATTTATCCACATATCACCTATGTCCTTTTTAAGTTCTGGTCTGTCACTGTACCAAATTTCACCAATCAAAAAGCATTAAAGCGTAACAGACAGAGTACATTTATTCTTCTTACATAAGCAGGATATGGGTGTACAAAGTGCACCACTCCCTAACCCTTCGGGGAATTGACGAAAACCTGACTAATGACTAATATCGTCACGGTATTATAATATTATTATTAGTAGGAACATAGAGATATACCTTATTATATACCTTAATTTACTTACAAAATACAGGCTTTAATTTAACTACATTAATTTAATTTTAGATATCGAGTTTCAATGACACACTTTTATAAATTAAAGAATAAACTAATATTTGTAGCTGGAGTACACGCTTCTGCTTTGAAAAAACTAAACGAAGGTCGAACGTACGTAGAAACTTCTAGTGAACCTTTTTTGGTTAGTTAAAAGTTTTCATAACACGACATAACGTTGTTTTTAATGACGACAGTTTTAATGTTATTATAGACATGACTAAGTATAGTAGTATTTCATTTAACCGACGCAAAAGAGAAGGTTGTAAGACTGGGTCTGTATGAAAAATATATTCTCTATTGAAAATGGAAAAATCGTGTGAAAAAAACTATTTGATACGTCAATTTGTTCCCGAGAGACAGAATTTTAAAAGTATGACGACGTGATGTCATTTTACAACAGCTCGCGCAGTCCGTCGAGACGAGAAGAGAGAGAGAAAGCGAAGTGTTGTGCTGTAACGTAACGCTGCTGACACGAGCTGACTAACTTTAAATGCATTGAAAATCAAAACTCTTTCTCTATTTGAATAAAACAAAAACTAATATATTTGTTTACATAAAAACTCTAATATGTCAAAGTTTCAAGCAATTTTGCGTACCTAGTAACATTCTCCATTATTTTATATAGCGTCTGCGTAAATTATTTGTATGGCAAATCTTACAGCGCCCCTAGCGGTTACGCGCCAACTTACTTGGCCACTATTCGATTCACAGCATTCCCTTTAAAAAACTACCGAAAACTTCATAATTATTTCATATAAACATAAATAATTAGTTGTACGTTATATAGTGTTACTGACCATAATGTCTGAAAAGCATGCGAAACGTCGAGTTTAATAAAAACGTAGGTAATAAATTCACGCTTATGCCCTGTTATAATATTTTTTTTTAATAAATTTACAATAAAAATGCGTATTTTTAAAAAAGAAATTTATAAATTTCTCTTGGGGACATTTAACAATACTTTTTTAAAAACATCAAGGGAATAATAATGAGCTCATTGTTGTTGGAATATGAATTTATTTTAATCAAGTGCCTCAAATTTATTACTGAAAATTTATATGAGTTCCATGAGTTTACAGTTGAATATTCTATCTAAAACTGTGAATGATTTTACTTTTATTTATTGTTTTAGTATAAGACTATAGAATTAGTATATTGTTACGTTGACGGTCAATAAAGTCTACAATTATAACGCCCGAGTGTGAGAAGGTTAATCAAAATTAGTTAGTCTGACGTGTTTGTTAACTTAACAGACCGGTCAAATATTAATTGAGGTTCCGAAACATTAATTAAAGAAAAGCTTATTAGATAATAACAATTTGAAATTAAAAAATGTTTTGTTAGTAAAAAACAATTAAAACATAATTATAAAAAAGATAACTAGAAATAAAAATGATTTGTTTTTGATTTAACGCGTAGATACTGTTATGTTTAAAACATTCATTAAATGTCATTAATGAAATTTTGTTGTTAATTGTCATTTTCGTTGGCGAATTTGATAGCTCTGTTAGCTGATATGTTGATCAAAGTCGTTATCGTTATCATACTTCTAACAATTCACACTTGACAAGAGATTTGATAATTGACTATTATTTGCGTTGACCGGTCTCAAACCTGGTTGTAGTCATAAAAAAAAATCAATAAAAATTAATAATACACCGAGGCCGCCCTATTCCAAAACACGCAAGTATAATTAAACTATAAATTACTGGCGACAGAATAAAATGGTTTTTCCATGTTATGTGGGTCAATTTTGCATATTAAGAGTGCCCATTTGTTGAATTTATAGTGGAATTAATTTAGTATAAATAAAATAAACAGTAAAATTTAAGACAATTTAAAAAAACCCTCTACAATTTTTATTCATTGTAAGCTAAGGTATATCTTGATCATGTAAGCTTTCAAACAAAGAAAACCGAATCAGTTGGTTTATTTGTTTAGGTCAAATTTATAACATCCCTATTTGTGGGGCATAAAAGTACCCAATTTCAATAATTTGATCTAAGTTAGGCCTATTTCCGACTTTGTCCGTGTAGGTATCCCTAATGGGGCATGGGGCAGACACAATTCTGCATCTGTTTCACTAATCAGTTTCTTTACATGCAAGTAGATGATCAGTCTAGCCTATACAACCGAATTATACATTTATCCCCCAGGAATTTGAACCTAGGACCTCTGGCGTATCACGCAGACGCGTAAACCACTTAGCCACTGGGGCGGCTAACTTCCCATGAGTGAAATAATTTTTAACCCGGCCATTCTTTGCCTAACCAACCGAGAGAAAATTGTTTCGCTTACGTACACAGAGGGCTAATGACCTACTTGTAATATAACCATATAAAAAAACGGTTTGAATGGATTAACCACGTTTTTTAAATCACAATCTTATAATTTAGTTAATTTAATTATTACATTTTTTGACCAACCCGTTACCTAACCTTATAACTGTCATACGTCTAACTAAATCCATTTGTTATTATTTTATTCATGTTTCAAGTTAATTATTTTTGTTTTCTTTCTTGTGCAACTATGTGTTAATAAGTATATAAATTATTTAATATAAGCCCTTTTCTCTTCGCAGTCTCTCTCTTTCGACTTGTTTCAAATCCCTTTGAAAATATGAATCTAAAAAGCTCTAGAAAGTAGGGGCCACGTGAACACTGTCTATTGTTGAAACTGTCAATTGTGACACATATTGTCTTTGCGTCTTTTGTAGTAGTCTGTTGAATTGTGTGAAGTTAGACATTTCCGCGGAAAAATCGTGTTGTTTTATACAATTGTAGGTGAATGGAAAATGCATTTTCACATTTAAGTTTTACTTTTAATTTTAAAACCCTCTAAATCTTTATAAACGTCGTTTTATTGAAATAGTTTCTCGAATGTTGTGTAGTTCTAGGGATAAACGATAGCTTTTCATTTATAAAAGTATTGATTGACAACAAGCTACCATTAAATTCAAGTTAAACTGAATGTTATATATTGCTTGTATTTGCAATTAAATAATATATAAGCTAATCATCCACTCAAGCACCTGGTTTACAAAAAATATTTAAATTATGACAAAAAAAAAATACATACATATACATTATTCATAACATTTATTGAGTTATTAGAAGAATGAGTGTAGGTAATGAGGTCATAATCAAAGAATATAAGTGAATGAAAAAGGTGGCAAAGCTCGAAATAGACATTTGAAAATCGAATATAGATTATACCTACTCATATATGTATATGTTCAAAGTAGAGCATTGAACTATATATATATATAAATTTTAATTTCCGTTATATTCTGATTGTACATATTTTAACCAATTAACAATTTACCATTAAAAAGTATACTTGGAACTTTGCTATGTGTTTTCTGTTCTTCAGTATGGCGTGGAGTCATGGACTTTAACTCAGAGTATGAGCGACCGCTTAGAAGCCTTCAAAATGTTGGTATACAGAAGAATTTTAAAAAGATCGTGAACGGATAGAGTGTCTAACGAAAAGGTGTTGCAAATGGTGAATAGAAAGATAGAGATCCTAAGCACTATCAAAAAACGCAAGCTGCAGTACTTTGGTCATATAATGCGTAATGGCAAATACGATCTGCTCCAGCTTATAATGCAGGGCATAATCCAAGGAAGATGACTGCCTAGAAGGAGACTTACTCGTGACTTAAGAGGGCGTATAAAAGTAAATTGCCGATCTTAGATTTGATATTTACACTCGATACTAAGACACATTTTTTTATTTTTTTTAAATATAGATATAACATTATATGTAAAAGCCACTGGATTGAGTGAAAACATGAAATGTTAATATTTTATCGATAGAAAAAAAATCACAAAGTTACGTCTAATTTTCAACTAAAATCAATTTATGTCCAAAACTATGCATATAACAGAGTTAATATTTTAATACATAATATTAAATTATATTACCTAGTGACTGTGTTAGCGGTTACAAAAATATTTTATATTTTACGAGATATTAAAATAAAACTATTTCGGCGCTTACTACGTTTTTATTCCGCGTAGAACACTCTCGTTCTGTTTCACCTGGCATCGACAGTTAGATGAGTGCGGGGCTATGTGAAGTGAGCGGGTGAAATCTGATTTTTTTCTAGCGTCGTGCGCCCTCTTAAGAATCTTAGGGAATGGTTCAACCTGGGCACAAGATCCTTGTTTCGAGCCGCTGTGTCCAGGATTCAAACAGCCTTAATGATAGCCGACCTCTGGTAGAAGATGGCACCTCAAGAAGAAGACCATTAAAAAATAATAGAAACCTCAATAAACATACGCTTCGTCCAATGACTTTGCAATCAACTCAAAATTCACAACCACTTAATCGGATATAGTTTCCCCTTCAAAGAACGACTTTTGAATGTTCCCATCTAATATTGACTGTAGAATGCTGGCTTCTAAGAGCAACTGTTTAATGCCAGCTAGCAACGCTTCACGCTTGTGAGTAGGAGTAATACCACTTCCCATTCCTCCACTTCAGCTAACGCAGACTGGCACGACTCCAAGCTACAGCCGAATACAGACCGGTACGAAAGTCGAACACGAAACCCCACCCGCGCGCGTTCAAGATAGGTAATTTATCATACATAACCTATACAAAAAATATTATTCAAAAAATTTTATTATCACAACTCTTCATCATTCAGGCATTGTGTTCGAAAAGCACTTACTAAAGTGAAGTGCTATCGAGAGAAATTGAAATTTTAATGTCCAGTGATTTTTCGAGGACTTCTCAATTAAACTTGTTAACAAGCTAACTTTGCAATTTTTATTTCTGTTTAATTGTTTTTCAGATATGAAAAAACATATTTTGATTAACAATTTTAAGCGATTTCAAAAAAGGAGGAAGTTTCAATTCGACGCGTACGTTTTTTAAAAAATGTTTGTGACCTCAGAACTTTCGACTGGGTGAACCGATTTCGATGATTCATTTTTTTTGAAAGCTGATGCTTCTCGTGTGGTTTCATTTTAAATTTCATTAAAATCTGTTCAGTAATTTTAGAGTTACAATTTGAACTCGGATTTTTTTTTTTTGTTAAAATTATAAAAAATTCAATACGAATTTAAGTAAACTAAGTTAGAAAAAACGCTAGATCTAAATAAACATCGCTAATAATATATTTGTTATTTTTGTTTGTTATATATAAACACAAAAACTAATGAGCTTTAAAACTAGACAGACTTTTTTATAATGTGGTCAAAAAATGTATGCTACTTATATTATGAAGTGAAAATATTTGTAATTTGTTTGTAATGAATATACCACAAAAGTTCTGGCCTGATTTTGAAATAATTTCACTGATGGGAAGCTAGACGATTACTCAGTGACAAACATAAACCTAGCTTTGTTTAACAATAAACGTGTGAACCATGTTAGTAAAAAATATAACTGTTTACGTAACAGAACAAACATTGTTTGTGTATATTTCATTATGTTTGTTAAAAGTATGTTTAACCCTCAAGGGTATAAAGCGAGGCTTTTGTGTTGCGTAAAAACTATGCTATGTTAAAAATATTGTTGTTATTTTCTGTATTATTACATATTTTCCATTCCATTCAAAATATATTATATTATATTATAATATTATATTACATTATATTATATTATATTATATTATATTATATTATATTATATTATATTATATTATATTATATTATATTATATTATATTATATTATATTATATTATATTATATTATATTATATTATATTATATTATATTATATTATATTATATTATATTATATTATATTATATTATATTATATTATATTATATTATACATAAAATTCTCGTGTCACAATGTTAGTTACCTTACTCCTCCGAAACGGGTTTACTGATTTTTACCAAATTTTATATGCTAATTCAGTAGGTCTGAGAATCGGCTACTATCTATTTTTCATACCCCTAAGTGATAAGGGTAGCCCACCCCAAAAATTAATATGGCAAAACAACCTTTGCCGGGTCAGCTAGTAATATATAAGTATATCCGTTTATTTACACTATTAATCAAGAACGGATGGACTGATTTTTGTTGGATTCGTCTATTCCGAGAATAGCAGAATAATTTCACGAAAAAGTGTTTATGAAGTAAATTCGTTTCCTTATACATTGGCTACGGAATGACGTTTTAGGTGACACGTTATTATTCGGAGCCCTGAAGAGAAACGAAGTTCTCAGGGTCCACTAGTAATGTAGTAGTAAAAAAAAGGAAAAAGCACATTCTTCTTTGTCTGAAAATATTGTATATTTTTTTGTATGTACAAATTTGCACACAATTGGTACACAGATCATTGAAATACTGAGAAACGTAATAGAATAATTGTAATCTGATGTTTATTAATACGTAAATACTATGGTAATATATGGTAATGTATATTGGCTGACGCAAGTCAAACGAATTAGTAAATTTGTGGGTTTTAAAACATGTAAATGTATGAAATACGTTTTGCTTTTATTATCAATGTTAAATAGTTGGGCAACTCACATACATTGTTCTGATCCCAAAGTGAAGCTGAAGCACTTGTGTTATGGTAATCAGAAACAACAAGGGTACCACAATACAAGTAAACAAACATTTGTGATCATCACACAAATAAATGCATCTATAGGGATTCAAATTCAGGACCTTTTGGCGCAGAAGACAGGAGCACTATCTATTTTTAATACAACAATTTTTATTTAAAAAGATATAAAAAATCTTTTACTGATAAGAAAGCTTTTTGTCAATGAAAATCCCACCATTATTATAAATGCGAAAGATTATGAGGATGTTTGGATGTTTGGATGCATTCATAATTTATTTTCTACTTTTCTTATTTCCCAGATTGCAATTTATATTGAAATTTTACATTTTGAAATAGAAAGAATATAACACATTTTTAAACTATTTTTTTTTAAATAATGGATCGTCTGATCGTTTATTAAGCGGCTGTTTCGTTTGGAAGCTGATGTGATCTTAGCTATAATTTATGAAGATCTGTTCATCTATTTACAGTACTAGACAAGAAATAATACACTAACACACTACTACTGAAAGAACTGGTTTCTATTACCAATTCACAGCTGAGGGAAGTCATTATGTAAGAGAAATCATTTAAAATAGATTATCTGGATGCTAGGCTATTTATGATAAGATCGACGTGTTCTGAATTCTCAGCGTTGATCTATCAGCTCGTTAGTGAAGGAAATACAGTCTATACTCATATTAAGAGGCCTATAACAAAACTGTGTTGTCACATACAATTTTCATACAACTGCCCGTATCACAAAACTGACACACACCTTTATGCAATAATTTTACAGTTGTAATTTCGTTTATTAAACAATTTATAATTAATGTTTTCAAAAAGCAATTTGCAATATTTCTCATGAACTAACGGATAGATACTGCAAAATTTATTAATGACATACTTTTTTTTATTAAATATTTACAATAATGTACTTAAATATATTTACAAAAATAAAAAAGGCTCATCAAAGCCGTTGGGGTGCGTACCCAAAATACTGGCTACATTACCGCGTTGTATTGCTATACTAACGTGTTAGCCGAATAGATTAGATTATATAATTTTACGTAAAAATAGATACACAATAAAGAGAAATTTTCAGTTAAATAGAGGTTTTTGTAATTGTATGGTTATGATTGGACTTTATTTCTAAAAATTTCATAAGTATTTCAAAATTTGGAGGCCGCTATGGACTTTAACACTATTTAATAGCCATTATAAAATATATTAAATTTTGTTTACTTACTCCACTAATGCAATGCACGATCTCAAAAACGGTTTTCGTGCATTTTATGAAAATCATACTAGGTAACATCATACAAAACAAAATACATAATCATAAAATTGGGTTGCCTGGAAGAGATCACTGATTAACCATAAGGCCACCCGTTGCATTCCATTGCAACAGTGTTTAAAAAAAATGTAGCTTACATGTCAGTTTTTTAAATTGACTTCAATTTCAGTATACAATATAGCTGTCACTCAAAAGAAAGCTCACCATCAGTAAAATAATTATTAAATTCGATCCCTATTGGATTGACTTGAATTTCTTCCTTATATTGGGATTCAAAGATAATTAATTTATTGTACCGGTAGATAAAGATACATTTAATTACTTCCATAGTTATATAACGTTATAAAACATTGTATAGTACAATAATATTTAATAACATTGTGTAACATTTTGCTACAACATGTTAATATTATTAATTATGTTGTAAACGCTCCCACACTGGTCCAACCTTTTGTATAACATCGTATAATATCGTATAACAATATGTAACCATCAATTTGGGTCTACCTTTCAAGGAAGCTGATAGTGACTCTAAATAGGGGAAGTGGTTTTTGTTTTGGCATTTATTTTTTGTTTGAAAAAATTAGTTGTATGTAAAGTCGGTTTACGGACGATAATTTTACGTGATAACGTCATAAAAAAACATTGATGACAGATTGCATATTTTTATGAATTGAATTGAATTATCATTATTTTGCAGCACAAGTCGAACGCTTAAGCCGATTGCCTCTCTATCGCTTCTTCCGCTCTCTCGCTTGCACGCTCGACTCAGGCAGAACGTGACACTTTTTCGTGCGTTCAGCCGGCGTTCATCGATTTATAAGACGTTTCACGTCAAAAACAAAAGAAAAGACGCTCCTACTGAATGAGTCGAACTTTGAAAGCGAAACAACAGCACCGTGCAATAGAATAACAAAACCTATAACATTTTTTTTACATGAAGTTGTATAATCACTATCAATTATAACTCTAGTTACAAATTATATTTTGCTAAATTAATAAATTGTTAAAAAAAGACAACAAAATATACATATGTTACATTCTCTAACTGCCGTGTCGACCTTTAGGATAAATACTGATTATAAAAATCTCTACTTATATTATAAATATGAAAGTAACTATTTGTTTGTCTGTCTGCTATGCTTTCTCCCCTAAATCATTGAACTAATTCTGATGAAATTTGATAAAGAGATAGACTACAGGTTAGGAAAGGAAATGGGTTATTATTGCTAAAAGGAGTCTTGTGGTTGACCTTTGTATGGTATTTCGCCATTGTCGAGGATTGACGAAGATATATTAATTGGGTAAACATGCGGACGGCGCTGCGGTATGATGAAGACGATTGAAATGGTGTGCTATGATATTAAATTACGAAATATAATTAAAACAAGAAGTCCGCAAATTAAATGATTAATATATTATTTAACTTATATAAACATTATAAGTTAAATAATATATTAATCATTTAATTTATTATTTATGGAGCAGATTATTTGTAAACATATATGTAAATTGTATAATTAATCGATAGTTTATTAATAAAATTGTAATTACAAATAAAACACTACTCATATAAAAAATATATAAATTTATTATAATAAACAATTTGCCAAAAAGTTCTCACATTTGAATAGGAAAGTCAGAAGTTGTTGCTTTCTTAAATTACTAAAAGAAATTAAATCAATGTTGAAAGAATAAGCGATTGTATGCACAAATTCGTTCGCGACTGTGGGTACATACATTACATACTGATATACATAGGAAATTCTCTTTTAATATTAACAGTAATTTTAAAAGAGATTTTCCTATGTAGATATCCATAATAAAATATTGTTAAGTCTAAAGTTTCTATGTAAGTTTCCAAGTCAGTTGAGCGGTGAACTGTATCGCACGGGTCAGCACTGATCGAATATCGATAAATGTATATTGAATGTGGTGACATTTAGTAAGAACTTTAGTAAGAACCGAGAATGCATAATTTAACTACGGATTCCTTTGAAAAATATAATCCTGTAGAACAATTAAGATAAATAATGAGTTATTAATAACACAAGTCGACAAAAAAAAAATTTTTTTGGTCTGTTTTTTAGTGACTCTGAATATTTACATTGAAAAATAACCAAAAACACAATTTATATAAGAAAAGTTTGCTTTTGTACTTTATACAATGATAGAAAATATATACGATTTTTGACAAATGCTTAGAAGTTACCATTATTAAAAGCAAACTTTATGAGATAAAAATATTTTTTCTTTTATTAATTAGGTATCAGAAATCATAATCGGGTACACAGAACTCAGACTCAAAAATCGTGTATACCTGTGTAATTAACAAATAATGACGGGTTACTTACACCATCTATAGCTCAAGAACGGATGGATCGATTTTGATGATCACTGTTTCGTTGGCTTCGTCCAATTCGAGAATAGCAGAATAACTATTAAAAATATAGAAAAATTCACGAAAAAGTGTTTATGAAGAAAATTCGTTTCCTCACACATTTTCTATAGAAATATGTTTTAAGTGACACATTATTATTCGGAACCCTGAAGCGATAGGATATATAAGAAATTCGGGGAATCCAATTAGTATACAATAAAAATATGTAGGTACTTAATTATATTTAATATACAAAAACTCATCAGAACCGCAAGGTTGCGTACCCAAAATACTGTCTAAATTACCGCATTTTATATATGTTTACTAACGCTAAATTATATTAAAAAATATTATGAGATATCCTGTTTTTTTTTGTAAATCGTTTCAAATTACACCTATAAATTATAAACCACATTTAAAAAGAAAATAAATAAATAAAACAAAAATAACTATTCTGCAAGGTAATTATTTAGATATCCTAGTAGATAGAGTAAAAATATTAATTTTATGATTATCTGTTAAAATTAAGCGATCTATGTATAAGTGAAGTCCCGTGTAACCTAGTGGGGTATGAGGCAGATGCATTTCACATCTGTTTCACTGAAAGATTTTTTCTTTAGAGTCAAGTAGGTGATCAGCCTTCTATGAGCTGCCAGACCGAGTTTTTTTTTATCTGCACTGGGAATTGAACCCAGGACCTCTCGGTTGTAACGCTTACACGCTTACCCCTAGACCAAGGAGGTGGACAAGCGATCTATGTATGATAAACTATTTTTTTTGCCTACGCGGACTAGCGAATTAAATCTAGTTATATGTAAGAAAAGTTACCTAATTCTGTGGTAAAATTGTCTGAGCTGGGATAATGGAATGTCGGTATGAATGAAAAATTATCCAAGTTAGACCTTCATCGTGGTCATTGCAAAGTTTTAATGTAAACTGTCTAGCAGGGAGGATACTTAAATATTGTAATATAAATTTAGTCGCATTTTTAATGTAGAAAATTTGATAGAACAACTTTGAAAATAAATTAAATGGTAAATTATACTTGTATAAAAACATCGTTGATGTTACGCGACAACATTTACTTTCTGTCATTGCGTTAATTTCAGATCAATGGATACAGATATGTCCCATACAAACAGACAAATTAACTTTTTCTGGTTTTGATGGATTTTCTTTGATGGTTTCCATGTGGACAAACGCATGTGGTAAAGAAATCTATTCACCTACTTTTGAGTAAGGAATCAATGATAGAGAAGTAAAAATCATCTTCTTGCTACACTACAGCATACGGGATTTTTACAGACTTCTAAAAGGTACTCATTTCGACGCTATGTGTTTTATGTTTGTTACCTCAGAACTTTCGACTGAGTGAACCAATTTCGATGATTTTTTTTATTATTTAAAAACTGGTACTTCCCGTGTCGTTCATTAAAATCTGTTAAGTAGTTTTAGAGTTACAATTTGAAGTCAGTTTTTTGTTAAAATTTTAACACTATATTATGTATATCTGTTTCTATGTCTGCTTGTAACTTATCAATAGCCTAACCGACTTTGGTAAATGATATCTTATTGCAGGAATATTATTGGTTTAGAGTTTTATGTATTTAGGTATGTTATGCCTTTAGCGAAACTAAAATAAATAAGGAAATTGTTCCGATAAGTTTTACGAGGGTAGGTACTTAAAATCTAATAAAGTTTAATGATAGAAGAAAATTTTATCTGTTACTTTATGGAAGCTTAAGAATCTATATACTATGTCGTTAAATAATATTGATTTCAGAGTTATGGGAAGGTTTTTAAAAAGAGATTATGTGTTAAATATACTATTTGGTTATTTTAAATAATGCTGACAAAATCGATTTAGCCTGAAGTAAATCAGTGTATCAAACAATTCAATTAATATAAAACCAACCTCAAAACGCACTAAAAAGTAAAAAATAAATTTTGTATTATAAATGAACAAACATCACTAAACATACATGACAACTAACATAAATGAACTTACTATCACAACATAGTATAAAACAAAGTCGCTTTCTTTGTATGCTTAAATCTTTAAAACTACGCAACGGATTTTGATGCGGTTTTTTTAATAGATAGAGTGATTAAAGAGGAAGGTTTTTATATATATTTTATACCCGTGCAAAGCCGGGGCGGGTCGCTAGTAATTAATAAAAACACATAAAAAGTGTTGACAAATAAGATTATTATAAAATAACAACAAGGGCATAAAACTGTCATGTTGCTCTTTGAAAGGCAGCGCCAAATAATATATACCTAAATAAAAAGATATAAGCTGGACGCGTAAACAGTAACGTATGACATGTTTTTCATCGTTGACAAGTTTTGCTTCATAACATAAAATGCATGACTTAGATTATCATGAAATTTCGTCAAAAACTAGATAATATAAAGGGTAATAAAATTAAAATATTATAATTAGTATATATTTAATATAACAGACTTCTGTATTGCTAAAGCGAACTTATTAAGGTTTTTAAAAATTTTGATTTTCCAACCTCAATATCTCCAAAACTATAAATCAAATTATCTTGATTCTAACTTACTTTTGTAGAAAATTTAATATTCAATTTAAAAACATCAAATTAATCAATAAAAATTTATATATCATAGTAAATAAGTACGACGCGGTCGCGCGAATGACAGAGACTTTTCGTCCGATTGTGAAACTATTCTTTATATCCTGAAAACTATTCAGCATAAAAAAAATTTTAAAAATGGGACCATTTCGATGAGTTACCCTATCTATTGACACATCACTCATCCAAATCGGTCTGCGGATGGCGACGTACGAGCGGAACATCGGAAAGAAAATACACGTTGAATTGATAACCTCCTTTTTGGTTTTTTTGAAGGTCGGTTAAAAATCGCCAAAAAACGTAACAAACATACAAAATATAAAATCCTTCTTTTTTTCTAATGATTAATTTTTATCGACTCAAATTTAGGTATATAGGACCACTTCTGAAGTATGCCTTATGTATGAATTAACAACCATTTCAAGGTTGGCCCAATAATCGTGCAGTAAAAAAACATACAGTCGAATAAAGATTCTTTCCTTTTCCGGTTATATGTCGATTGAAAATTTCAATATAGTAACAAGTATAATATATAGGGTGAGTGTGAATAGGTGGGTGCTGGTAGACGTCATATCTTTTTGAACCAAATCAGAGGTACCCGGAATCGGTGTGTATGATGAATTTATTGAAAGTGGATGAAGTGAAAGAGGTATGTGGGGATCATTGCAGGTGGCAATCTATGGTCTTTATCTACTCTTTTGGGGAATAGAGGTTATAATGTAAATAAAAATAAAGCCCATTGTATTGTGGATTGAGCTTTTGGTGTTTATTTGTGAGGTACAAATGGTTTTTTATCCGACCATGTTCGTAAAATATGTTTATGATAAGGGTTGAATCACTTCAACACTAAATAATATAGTACTTAGTAAAAACACGTTTTGGCTCCCAGAATTTTAATGAAAATAAATCAATTTCACCCGGCATCTGCCACGCGATCTCGAAATATAAATTATTGTGTGAATTTTTCCATATTTTCTCACCGCTCGTAAATTTTGTTCGGTTTTTCGACTAAGACTAAATCTTACGCATATTTAAATATGACACAAAGATATATTGTTACAAAAACGTCACCTGCAGGAAGTTCTGAGGCTGTGGTGTTTCAAACAATGATATTTAGGTGTAAATACATTCTTACAAATACATCTTTTACATGAGAACATAATTAAAAAGAAAATAGATATAAAATGACATCGTCATATAACAAAATATTTAACTACTTTACTAATAATTATATTTTTTTATTTTTCAACAGATGCATTGAATCTTTAAGTCTACTTTGACTTAAAGCCCGAAGTTCCTTGAATGGGGCATGGGACGTCCTCAGTACGTCATCCCGCGTGATCTTTAGCTACGTGCTTTACTTCACTCCACGTCATGCCAATGTTTTGTAGCTGTTTTAATTGATTAGTTTTAAAAAACATAAAATTAAAACAATATTGTTTTAAGTTCCGTTGAACTGAGATTTTTTAAGTTTTGATCTAATAATATATATAATTGTTCTCCCTCAGTTATATTATTCTTATCATAGTTCTTTGGTAACACAAAATAACTGGCTCAAGTTATGAATACGTTGGCTGATTAATTTTGTTTTCGGAAATGAGATATATGGATTGTTTGGATATCACTTTATGTATAAAAATGCAAACATTAAGATTTGTAGAGTTTAATATGTTGTATTAATTAGTGTATACGTAAGCTAAGTGTAATTTACATTGTATCTTACAGTATATTACATAATTTGGTGTACTGAAGTGTAGTTCAGTACACTGTAATCTTCTACAATAATCTTTATATAAAATATTAAATTATCATTAACAACCCTATCCAATCCGAATAATGAATGGAATAATAAAATAAGACTTTATGATAATGGTTATGTTATATTGGAAATGACGCTCATTACAATTCCATTACGTTGAGTGATTTTTAAAATTCATATTTCATTTCTCTTATATTACATGAATCGCAAATAGCTCCGCTATCTTATTGTATTAAAACTTTAGGAAATTGCATATGAATATATAAATAAATAATTAGTATTAAGTAAGTAGCTTAGATATGTGGAAACTGTGAAATCTTGTAACCCCGTAGGGGCATGGGACAAACATTCCAATGTCTGTTGATTGAACTTTTCTTTACAGCCAAATTCATGCCATTTTCGCCGCATGACCATGTTTGGGGCGAAAATGTTTATTCTTAATGTTGGTTTTAAAGTAATAATGTACATTAGTTGGTACATGACAATAGTATACTTTAAAATCGGTTTGAATGTATAAATTGCGATGTTTTTTGTAAATTAATTGAAATATGACGATGATTGTTGATATGAGAAAAAATGTGCCAAGTGGGAAAGTTATTCAACGTTTTAAGATCTTATCAATTTGGTATACCAAACCCGTTTAATTAGGCTTTTTACTCTTCTATAAGTGTATGAGAACATCGTTTGCTTCTAAAATAGAGATAGTATTTATCATATTAAATCAATATAATAATAATAAGCTGTTTTATTTGATCCTAACTTAATTAACATTTATACTTTGGTTAGTGGGTTAGTATTTACAAGATTTAAGAAAAATGAAATATTTTTGTTCGTGATAATTAGTAATTATTTTATTCTACATTAGGAATCCCCGTGCGGGTAAAGGCCTCCTCCAGACTTTGCAATTTGGGTCTATATTGTGCTATTGCCAGCCATTTAGGTCCATCGACCTCGCGGATGTCGTCCGACCAACGTTTGGACGGTCGGCCAACGCGGCGCTTGCCGTCCATCGGGCTGCGCCACTCGATTACGATTTTCGTCCAACGTCCATCGCAATACTTCGCCAGGTGCCTGGCCCACTTCCAATTAGTTTGTCTCAGGTGTTCCATAGCTTGTGAAATCAAAGGTAATAATAAAACAAGGTAAACCTATGGATGGAACTCACCTTTGTGCATAATACTCGAAGAAGGCCACAAGGATTTCAATTGACCGAGTCATCGCCGCCCACATTTCGTGTGTTTTGCATTTTGACAGTGACGGCAGAGGTAACTTTGACGGGCCGTCAGACATTTAATGACATTATTACACACACTTTTTAGTCAATTGTCAAATACACTGGCGAATATAATACCTACTATACATAAAACAAAATCGTGTTACACAATTCATAACACAGGAACGGCTGCACATTTTTTTTAATTCATTGAATATTTCTCGATGCCGGATAACATAGAAAACTCATCAAAAATAATGTTCTCATACATTTTTATTTCTCATACGTTTTAAGACTCAGAAACGATGGCGATTGAGTTCGCGGGGTCAACTAGTATATAAATAAAAAATAAATGCAAATATTTACTTGTTTATATATAAACTGCTTAACCTATACTTTCTCACTACTTATAGATTCATATAAAATGTTAATGTAATTTTGCTTGTTACGTTTTTACGCCTAAACTAGCTTAATTTATTCTCTTTACTGTACTCTCTCAAACTAAATCCTAAGTGCCGTAAAATACTGTAAAAGTCGTTCCTTTACTATACACACTCATTCGTTTTAATTTTTAATTCTTTTCTACGAGATTGTACCTGAACAAATATGTATCTAATAAATATTTGAAGTTCGATTAAAACTTTTTAAGCGATTGTACACACGAATTTATAAGTGATTGTACATACTTAAAATTTTGAACATGTTTGTACTTAATTCAAAACAATAGAACGTTGTACGTGACAATACTTAGTTTAACAAAGTACAAGATATTAATTTCCGCCTGTAACCGACTTTACTTCGTGTAAGTTACAATAACTTTTCGTTGCAAGTGTACATCTTTTGTAATGTAATAAATTATAATATGAAAGTACCAAAAGGAGTAGGGTTTAAACACAAAACAATAGATTTTATTACCTACTACATGATTTTTACGATTTTTAATTTGATATAATTTATTATTTTTTAAAATATCTGACATAAGTTTTACAAATCTAATTTTAGATAATTTAAAATTTTATTATCAATTATTTTTTATCACTACTGTCACCTAAAACGTAATTCCAATGAAAATGTGCGAGGAAACGAATTTTCTTCATAAACACTTTTTCGTGAATTTTTCTATATTTTTAATAGTTATTCTGCTATTCTTGGATTATGGATGGGATATATGTAGGGGGATTCTGCTATTCTTGGATTAGACGAATCCAACAAAACAGAGATAATCAAAATCTGTCCATCCGTTCTTGAGTTATAAATTGTGTAAATAACCCGACATTGTCTTATTAATAGACAACTATAGTAAAAAAAAAAAAATTAAAACTCAAAAATAAAAAAAAACATGATAACATTCTGCTTGTTGTTAAAGGTAATAGTTGTTTAAAAAAAGTTCATTTAGGATTAAAAATGTCCTAAAATGAACATATATTCAAAATCATCAATTTTCTAGTAACATTACATTTTGGTAAATAAATAAATGTGATGTCGCGTTTTGAAAGTCGGTAAACAAGAGAAATTTTGCCTTTTTAATATTTCCTTTTTCCGGGAAAGCCGGGAATAATTCATTTCATGGTAAGCCATTTTTCGACCAAAAATATTATATATGAAGCTTGAATTATGTCCTCATAGTCATTATTATGATCAAATATATTATGTATATTATCATTAAAAAGCTTATTCAGTATTTTGGTGCATATTTTTCATACATCTAACATTTTTCATTTGTTGTAATATGTAATTATTAATATTTAATGTTAAATGAATTGTGAAATTTAAAAAACGAAGTATTGGCTTCAGAATAATAAATGTTTTATAAATCAATGTATAACTTATTTAGGATTTTATTAGTTTTATTAGTATTAACTAATTAATAATTGTAGAATGAATTTGGGACAACAATAAATACTACGCACTATACCACCTACGCAGCTATCAACAATGAATAAAAACGAAGAACAAGCACAAAGAATGTTCTAATTCACAGCGAAATTTCAAATTTCGAATGTTCACTAGAATTCCATTTTCAAATATTAAAATTTCAAAATGCGTATATTCCGAACCACCGGTACTCTGAGACTGAGGACAGGATAACCGCGCGCATGCTCCCTACAAAATTATCGCTTGAACGACCAGCGTATATGACCTCCAATTTTAATATAAGTACGAGGTTTTGTATAGAATCGAGGCTCAGTTAGGGCGACCAGGGGTCAACGGAAACTGGTCGTGCCGGGTGAAAATTCATAAGCTTATCGTATCTTTTGTAGTAGAATCCACAGTTGGTTTTAGTGGCGCTTTGTGATCGAATAGTTCTACATTGAATCTTTCATTACTTTGCTAAAATTTGATTTCCCTAAAGTTATTCAAGTTATTTCAATTGGTTTTCCAAAAGTTTTGTTTTTGTATTTATTTAGGACTGCTTTGTTTATAAGATTCAGAGGATATCTCCTTAAGAGATTTATGTAGACATGACATATTATTTTTTAAAAAAAATGTAATGAATCGTCTGTATCTAATTCAAATCCAGAGAAATAATGTTATGGGTGATATAAAAGCTAAGTGTAAAGAATTATTTAGTTATTCTAATAGAGATTCGGCATTTAATCTACGAATTCGTAGCAGTGCTACGGAATGCTACGGAGTGCTACGAAAACTATAAACAAAAAAAAAATTAGTAGTTTTTCTTAGGACTTATTGAGATATTTTTCTCTTTATATAGATACATTATGCGGTGATCAAGTGTAGGTATGTTGTTTTAATTTGACAAAATCTTTAAAATTTCTATTTGATGAGAGTTAAGTTCGGTGGCTAGTTTTAGGATTGTAATAAAACAATTTTGAAAGTGAAGTGCTAACTAACTTTAATCATAAAAAACCTTATCTTATATTTTTAATATCTAACACAAAGTGGTTGGGCTGCGATTCCGAACCATAAAAGATTTGAAATATTATTTATTATCATCTAAACTAAATTAATAGTATATGGTAATTATGGTAATATTAATATATGACATTTTTATTATGTTTTGTATGATCTATTTACGACATACTATCAGAGTTCTTATCTGTCCTCTGCTCTATCTGCAGATCCTCTAATGCTACTTGTTGCCATTGATACCAATGATCAACTTAGAGTGCGTATGTCCACTCTTTGCATTCCAATCGGCATTATCTTTTAAGGTCTAATATGTTTTCTAGTTTTATTCATTATTAGTTCTAATGTGAACACAAAAGACGTCGGTCAACAAGAATTCCTAGATATTTAGTGTATGAAACCTTGTTAAGGAGAGGGTAGTTGGAATTTGAACACTTTATTTTCACATGAGTGAATTCTGATTTACAAAGTTGGGAGTTGGCTGTGTGTAATATGTTTTATGAAGTATGTATAATTTGTTTTCGTATTAGGTCGTCTTATTTACGGACGAGTAAAAGATATTTTTAACATGGATATGATATATATATATATATATATATGATGACACATTTATGTGAGCTTATAACATTAAGTTATCTTTAATATGTTTAAAACTATACTAATGTACTTCAACAACAATAAAATATACAAATATGTTGCCGTGTTACATAACTCGAGTTAAAGATTTTGTTTTCTGTGGAAACTGTAAATACAGTATAAAAAATAGCACATCCTTTTAATTTTTATTCAATTAACCATTTTAAGTTTGAGTATGTTACAAAATATTATTTCCTACCATTCCGTCTAAATGTAGTATCCTTCTAAATATATTAAGTACTTGCTCTAAGCTTAACTGTGAATTAAGTATAATTTCGCTTCTAAATAATAAGACTTGATAAATTTAACATCAACTTTTTATAAAACTTCGTAATATTTGAGGGCGAAAACACAAAAATTACAAGGAAACGGCAGCAAATCCTTTTGGTAATAAATTCAGTGAAGGATTAAAATGAAAGATGAAACTTTATAAACAAAACACAAAAGCGGCACAGTAATAACTTTTTGTTACGAACTTTGGTAGCAATAGGTCTTCCAAAATAGTATTTGGTTTCATGAAGACACTGCAACATACCGGCAGCATATTTAGCTGTTATATCTTAATATATATAAATTACGTGTCACATTGTTTGTCCGTGATTGACTACTAAACTACTTAACCGATTTTAATCAAATTTGCTCACCGTTTGCAGTTTGATCCAACTTGAAAGATAGGATAGCTTACATCTTAATTTATAGTAGCAATATTATTTTATTGCAAATTCGTCTCTTCATACATTTTCTATGCAATGACGTTTTAAATGACACGTCATTATTCGGCACTCTGAAGCGATACGAAGTTCGCGGGGTCCACTAGTATTATATAAAATAGCGGCCGTTCCTAGGTTTATATACGTCTTAATTTATACGAAGAGCTTAATTATTCTTTATATTTCAAGTGAAGTTATGAAAATTATAAATGCAGAAGTTTGTGAGGATGTTAGCGACTTATTCACGTCTAAACGTCTGAACGGATTTAAATTTAATTTAGAACGTAAATAGAATACATAATAATGCTCTGGATTAACATATATGGTAATTTATATACCAGTAGTTTCTGTGTGGTAATTTATAAGGTCCTTTTAAAAAACGTTTCTTATTTCACTTCTAAATAAAAGTAATACGCTTGTCCGGGTATCCTTAGAGAACTATTCCTAAGAATAATAATAAAAAAATACTTTATTGATTACAATAAAGTATTTTTTAGATATTAATCTATGTTTATTTTATAAACGAGTATGTTAAACGGACTTACATATTAACGCGTGTGAAACCGCGGGCTACAACTAGTTACAAATAAGAACATTGCTAAACTTAAATATACGTCGTCCAATGACATGTCTATTTCATCAAAATACACAACGATTACCCAATCAGACAGAGTTTCCTCTTCTAAGACAGATTTCTGAATGTGCCCTTTCTAAGAAGGACTACTTAGTTTGCCCCTAAAGAAAAAATCGATCAGTGAAACAGATGTGAAATGCATCTGCCACATACATAGGGGACACGGGACGTCACTTCACTTTAACAATAATATAATAGTTGTAATATAGTAGAATTATTTAAAAATAAGTATACAATAAACGTCTCCCACCTGTAAACCTTCAAGACAGATTAACAAAGGACTGTTCAAACGATTTATCCAACTTTCTTATCTCGGGAAGTAAGGTAAAGAGATGGAAGTAGGTGACTCGTTGAAACTTCGTGTAACTCAAGCTGACTGCAAGATTCAAGATATTCTGCCATATTTATTAACTAGCTCTGCACGTAGTTAGGAATGGATTAACCTTAACATATATTAATGCGAATGTGAATTCAAAAGCGTGAATTTTCTTTTGAAAAAGCTATAAACTGAATTAAAAGGTAACTAAAAAGGAATATATAAAGCTGAAATAATCATTTTACGTGGAAATATTTGCATTTTTATATTTAATTGTTACAGAAAATTATAAAATAAATACAATATTTAATCCCAAGTCATCAGTCACCGAAAGAAATACGTTCATTTTATATAGTAAAATTTACGATGTTTTAAAATATCCAATTATTATTTATGAGTATAGATAATGCGTCATTGCTAATAAAAAAAATTACAAAGGGAAAATCTTATTTTAACTTTGTTGTATAATAATGCTTTGGTTAGAACGGTTTCCATGGCGACCTGATCGATTGAGACCTTACCATACACCCGTCTTTGTCTAACACAGACAATTGCGATATCTCTGTCTCGCTCTAGGGCTTATTATTTAATTGTCAAATGTGTCAATCATACCCATTGTTAAGATATTCCTAGAAGCTATTTTACCGACACTTTACCGACTTGAAAAAGGCTCTGTATTTAAATTTTATTTTCAATATCACAAAGGATAACTTGAGAATCGATTTGGCATAAGATAATATTCAAATGAGGTTTATTAAACTATGGTTAGCTCTCACAACGATAGTGTCAGAAATAATTAATAGCGCAGAAATTTCTAGTTCATAATGAATGAAGTTAAATTCTGTTAACCCCAATTTGATATGGAACGGACACATTTATGTTTTATTCATCATTTTCTCTACAGACAAAGGAGTCATTTAATGCCTTTTTTTATTAACATTATATTTAAAGAAAACAGTTTGAACAGTTAAGCGCGACCAAGCCTGCTGTAAACACAACAAAAAATTTAGTAATAAATGAAATAATTGTAAAAACTGTGTTAATTAAACTGTTTTCTTTAAATACGCTCGCGTAAATTAAAACATTATTATGGCTTTATTTATCCATACACAACATTTCAAAATACAAAGAAAACTTCTACTTAAGCTTATTTAGCTTCCGGCGCAACACACGCTGAATATCAAACGCGTGAGCTTAATCACGGAAGGGATAGGCAAGTGGACTGCACAGTTTTATGAGGGTAGGCAATATTTAAAACATGTATAAATTTCTAGTAGTGTAGGTAGTTTGGTGTGTAGATAATCCAAGGTGATATGATTACATAAGTTTCATTATATGTAGCGATTTTTTTCGCTTTATATTAACTAAATTGAATATCTTTTTGTATCTATAAGCACACGCTTCTCGGGCAGACACATCTCTGCGTCGGTTTCATAGATGATTTTTCTTTACCAAGTTCTTTAGTCAATCCTGGAACATGTCTGTTACTAACTCTAATCTCAGACATCTCAAATGCTCTGTTGTGTGCAAATGTTGTTGCAAAACGAACATTAACACAACAATAATGAAAGAATAACATTATGAAAGATCCTTAAAAACAACCTTTGTACATATATAAGGTGCAATCTTTTATTGAAATCAAACTAAGTATATCAAATCGAAAATCTTTAATTTTTAAGTATACAATAACAATTATAAAATCTCTAAATAATGAACACCGGTAATTCGTAACTTGTATCGACGCCTCGTATGTTATTGTTGAAAGTTCATGGCTAAATTATGCCGCACAACTCACAATGATACTGACATAAATAATTAACAGCGCAATTAGAAATTTCCCACTTATACTGAATTATGTCAGGGTTAAATTAGAGTTTCGACCTATATCGGCAATATTACCCGATGACTTAATGAATAATTAATCTATATCAACATTAAATATTTCATCATTTTTAACTCCGACGCGAAGAGTGGTTATAAGTTTGGTTTGTTTGTGTGTCTGTACAGTGTAGGTCTGTGAGTCTGGGAATTTGAATCTGAATTAATATCTTCCTATTTTTATTGTTAGTAAATTTTTAATAACAATTATATAATTATTTAAATTTACTTTTATGATTTACGGACTCACTAATACACGCCGCCTGAGCACGTGCGCGCATCCTACTTTTCACTGTCACGACTATGAAATGCAATCCATGGATATATTACTAAAATATGGTAAATTTAAAAATTCTTCACGCCGGTCATCAGTTTCCATCTGGGTTACGTAACGCTAGTGTCGTATATAGACGATTAATGGCGGATATGAAATATTCTTTTTATAAAGTTGGCGTTCTTCCTTAATAGTATGTTCCTTGATGAAATGCCCATTGCCTTCCGGCTACAACGGCCGGAGCCAGTCCCCACTCCGACACAGAACAGCTCTGCCCCGAGGCACCGTTTACTGACAGGTTCGGACACGCCACTCATCTCGCTCATATAGGTATGTGAGACATTGTATAGTATCTACAAAATAGATACATACATTACAGCTATAAAGCCAGAGGTAGAATTAAATATTGAATTATAAAGGTAAGATAAATGTAAGAGGTAAAAATAAAGATGTAAAAGGTTTATATACTCGTAAATGTGTAATTATGGTGTGAAGATGTGTGTAATAACTCTAGGACATCTACGTCATTTATATACTTATACATATATTATACTGTAACTAACAACCATGAGATAATACCAAGGGAATCCAACTAAAACACACACTTTAAGAACTTCTCTCGCAAATGAGGTAAAGTACTCACCAACTTTTTGTCGCCAACATACGACTTTATTACGGAAATTTTATGGATGTGTTAACATCAAAAAACATCGTATTAAAATGTAAGATTTACGTGTGTGCTTTGTAAATCTCTATGTTATTTTGTTAGTATCTTTATTATTCTGTGATGTGTTTCGTTTCTAATATAAATAAACTAGCTGACCTGACAAACGTTGTTTTGCCATATTAATTTTTGGGGTGGGCTACCCTTATCAGTTAGGGGTATGAAATCAGTAAAAACACTTTGCCGTTTCGGAGGAGTAAGGTAACTAACATTGTAACACCAGAATTTTATGTATAAGATGAAGACATAAGCAACAATAGTTTGAGGCGGAAAAACACACTACTTCAACTTGTGTTTTATTTTTGTAACCAATTACTTAATTAATTAATAACAAAACATTTCACGCGTACAGCTTTCGTATGTATAAAGAAATAAAATTAATTAATGAACGTTTTTCGCATATAACCCTGACGTTATTTACTTCGTATATCTATTAATATTTATGTAACTTGGAATCTGTTTTTAGTGCGTCTTTATTAAATAAATAGGAATACTTTGAAAGCTAAACATTAGTGTGTTTTATTAACGATTTTTTTTAACTTTGCTGCAAAGGATGCGTGAGATTTGTAACTTTGATGAAACAAAGACCACATTTAACTGAGTACACTATATTAATAGTAGCTTATCCACGAAGGCAAGATGACTGTTAGAGGCCCTTAGATGTACCTATAATCCATATTAAAAATTTCAAAACTCATTGAATGTTTCCAAAAATAAAAATAATAATGCACTACAACTAGTTTAGTTTGGTTTGGCTGGGATTTATCCGCACTTAGCCTCTAGTTTTGGTCATTGTGCGTGTCGACTTCATTTTTCGTGTTTACTCCATCCATTACAGGTAATCCAAAAGGCTAGCACCCTCTTTGGATTGCTGCATGCTTCAGGAAGCGATGATGGAGATTGGAGAAAGCGTGCTAGTTGATCTGCCACATTTTCGCATTCTATCAGCACATGCTGTGGCGTTTCTTCTGCCTCCGTACATTTCTTTGCACAGTGGTTGTCTGTGACACCTAACCTAAATAGGTGTTTGTTTAGGGGACAGTGTCCAGTCATAGTACTAATGATTTTACGGATTTTGTCCCGTTTTAGTCTGGTGAGGTTGCGGGCAAGCTTTTTCGATGTTTCCGGAACTACATTTTTCCATACTACAACCAGAGCATATTAGTGCCTTTGAGGTAGCTTGAATTACACTATAATATTTATTTACTAGGTGTCTACCGACCACGTGTACCTATTGTGTGAACTAAGGTTGTGTCTCTGATGTTGAAGTTCGAAATCAAAGGTACAAAAATAAAAGTCTTGTCGTTTGTAAAGGTTTCATTTGCTTGCTCTCTTCGTTATTTTATTTTTGTTTAAATATTCTCTTTTCATACGTCATTGTAACTAAAGAGAATTTATAATGAAGTACAACCGGGAATAGCGTTTTTGTGAAGTCTCAGAGCCGCTAGCACGGGCATGGGACATTCATTTTTAACCACGGAACGGTTACTGTATCTTTTAGTAAAATTATCGTTTAAAAAAATACAATTATATAATTATGTAAGTGTAATTGGAAAACAGGAAAGTCAGAGATAGAAATAAATAAAATAAATAAGTAATTATATCAATGAACATTATTAAAAATTAATAGATATAAACTAAAATTATGATCAATGACATTTCCTGAAAACTGTTGTGAAAATTGACAAATTGTGTAAAGCGCCATCTCGACATCTACTTTGTTAATAGGGAAATCTAGATTTACGTGTTAGAGTTTTTAGAAAACGTGATACTGTTGTTAAAAGATTTATGCCTAGAGAGCAGTGTTTTAACTACCTGTATAAGAGCTTCATAGCTGTAAGAAAAGTAATCATAGT
Organism: Aporia crataegi; assembly: GCA_912999735.1. NCBI lineage: Eukaryota > Metazoa > Arthropoda > Insecta > Lepidoptera > Pieridae > Aporia > Aporia crataegi. The sequence goes on along the minus strand of OU538750.1, from coordinate 5,104,436 downwards.
TCAAATGTAGAGAGGGCAGTAATAGACACTGGATACTTCAGCGCCATCCTTTCATAACTCATTCAGATTTTTCCATATTCCAATAGATGGCGCTATAATAAGTAGATAATGTCAAACCCTGGATCGAATTCCAAATATTCTTATGAATTTATAAAAGGTACAGTAATGAACGTGAATTAAAAAGTATTATAATATAAAAATAGTTCTTTAAAGTAAATAAAAAAGAAACAACAATACGAATCAAAATATTTATCTTATCTAGTTATCTTTGAAACTTTTATCGTTATCCTCAGCTTGCCGTTATCATAACAAAAGCGAGAGACTTTTCATCACAATTTTTACGATTTCCCGTGGGTTTTCCAAACTTATTTATACAACAGATCAGCTCTGGCTGAAAAAGGTAAACATTTCTTGGTATCATATTGTTTACGGATAATGCTTAGAACATTTGTAAGTCTACAACACTTTTCATAGTGATAGCTAATACATTTTATTGTACAGATAAAAAATGTAGCTTGTATCTCGTCACAATCTGTGTAGGCATCAAAATGTTAAAGGTTAGAATATTAATCAGAAGGAGACTAGCTTTATGTCAATGAAATAACTTTTAAATTGGATTGGTCAAACAATAAAATGACTTCTGTTTTATATTAAACGTACCTATTTATTTTTTGTATCAAAAACTTCTAACTATCGTCCGTCTTTCACATAGGTATAAAATAGGTAATGTATTATATATCTGAATATTTTTTTAAGTATGATTTGCAATTATCAGTGATGATTCCTTGTAAAACGCCTTTCTGTGTGTTTAATAATGCTCAAAAATAAGATAATTTTAAAAAATAATTTCATTATAATAAGCGATTTCAGATAATAGAAACACGTGTCGTGAAACTTATTTATATGTGAAGTTTACGTTGTTTTAAATGCACAAATATTCGTGCTAGACAGACTCACATGCAATTAAGAATTGTTTAACACTTTCAGTTTCCTAAGAGGCTACATTGCTTGCCTAGGGCGCAATATAGCGGTCTTGATATAACATCACATAATTATTAATTAACTTTAATTTACATGATCTTTTGGGAACTTCTCTAGTTAGTATATTGTAGAATGCACTCAGATCGATCAACAAGCAATGGCAAGAAATTCAGCCGGCTTTCAGTAACCCCCCATTACATTGTTGAATTTGACGTCAAAAAGCTGTATTCAAGCAGGTATATATGCTTTCTTACTTGTCAAGAGTTGAACTCTCAACTCTTGACAAGTGTAACACTTACTTAAGTGTACTTACGACTTGAGTATTTGATGTGAACGTCAAGCCTTTTTGATTATACTTGATTAAACTTGATGCACAATTTAAAACGAAAAGATCTATATTATTATCAACTATAAAACAAAGTCCTGCCTCTACATGTCTTTCTTTCCGTCTGCTGACGCAAATCTTGAAATCGTTCATCGGTTTTCACGAACAGATATTTCCCAGTCATTAAATGTATGATTTGTAAAGAACTTGTAAATTGCTTGAAGATAATGATCTTGGATGCAGCTAAACGATTGTCTATCGTATAATAAACAAATTGAGCTTTGCCACAAATCCCAAAAAGAATCTTCTTAAACCTTACCCAAGAAGGTTTAAAATTTCAAGAATTAAAATTAATTCATTCCCGTCTTTAAGGCCGTATTATGAGGTCGCGAATACAGCTAGTCATTCTAACTATACTTGGCAATATACCGAGTCATTATGGTGTGTGTTTTGCCGACAAATATTGGTTCATGTCAAGATCGATAGCATAGCAGGTACGGACTTAACTAGAAATATTAAGTCAGTACAAATCATAAATATGACGATTGTTAAATGAATACTGCTAGTGCTTTTATCATTATAAATATGTAATAATTAATATATAATATTACCTATACTAATAAAGTGACTATAATATACATGATACAACTTAAGTTTTTTAAATAATATAGTCCTTAACTAAACAAATATTTACATAATTTACATGAGAACATAGAAAGAATAAAATTAAATGACATCGTCAGAAACACTATGTTCACCAGTTGGTGAAGTTGTAGTTACAATAATAGTGGAAATTTAATAAATAAATAAATATATATATATATATAAAGGTTTTTTAATTTCACCAAAAATACAAGTTTGACTCTGTGTTGTCAGTCGTTAGGGACACAAACATTGGCGGCCGAATGCGAATCCTGCGGAATAACAAGTGATAGTAACTAGACGACACATTAAAGCCATTATATACCCAATATAACTAGGGTATGTAGGATTTACAGCCGCACTTACCTAATCTCAACTTATTAAAATATTAATTACTTACATTGCTTATTACAACGAAATCCCAAGAAGTTAAAGAAAGAACATGAATTGTCTTTAAATAAATTTAAAACTTACGTTAAGCAAAAGCTAATTGCTAAAGATTTCAACTGTCGATTATTTGATGATCCCTAGTAGTCGCTAATCTATATCTGACTACGCTTTTATACCTAACCCAGTGCACCGATTTAAATAAAATTTGGTACAGAGATAGCCCACAACCCGAGAAAGGACATAACCTTTTATCACAATGAAGGCTTGAAATAGGTCAAATACGAGGACGGAATCAGAAAAAACCTTGTGCACTGTAAATAGCAAATCACTATGATACAAGAAAAGGTTTTTGAATCCTTTTTTCTCCCTAGAGATTCCAAAATATACCTTTAATGTAAAATATTAAAGCGTAAAGCTGAACCATATTCAGAACTTTACAAGACACTTTCTAAGTAGTCCTTTTATCTAATTAACCCATCTCCCCGAACGTTGACATGGTTACACCTGTTTCTCAATCAAGGTTTTCCTCTTTACCCCAAACCTTTGACTAGCGATACCCTTATATAGAGATATTACTTGTCTGAACTAAAAAGCTATAGAATATGCGCAATCTGAAAGAGCGTCTCCGTAATTAAACTGAAATGCCTTAAAAGCCTCCGTAGGCTTCATTATGTTACATTAAGCGATGCAATCTTAGCGAACGCGGTTTTCATAGCTATAAAGTACACGTTTCACAGTTCGATGCTAGAATATCATTATTCAATGTTTTTTAATTATCAACGATTATGAATGAATACATGTCATTAATAATAACCTTATTTCATTTTTAAACTTTATTTCAGGCCAATAAAATCAACATTTTACGAGTACAATAAAATGTTAATTTATGGTTGACATTTCTGGGAACTCAAAATATATTCTTACATTTCTACAGAAATTTTTTTGACAATTAAAACAATTAAAATCGATCATTTTAATGAATAATAATTTATAATGGAATTAAGAAAGTATTTTTTGCTCAGTAAGTTTCCTTGTCAGTGTCACTTTTTTGCTAGTTACATGATATTTAATTTGTTCTTCTTCTCAAATTTCCTTATGGGACAACGTATGTATATGTTGTGATGCTCATGGAAATGATTTTTGGCTTCGTCATCTACCTATAATATGCCTTGAATAATGCCAAATTGGTTAAAATTTTCACACTTCTTGAAAATCAAAGTGCCGTCTCTTAAGCATTGCGAAATATAACAGCAATCTTGTCTATAAATTTCTAACCTAGGTATATACTGAAGAAGCGTCTAAGTGACAATATCAGACTTCTCCGGAAATGACGTTTCAAGATGGCGCCGACATCCGGCCACGGGTAAGGACCTAACCGAATTATTGGACGCTCTCTCGCGGATTACATTTCGCAATCTGATTTTAGATTAGATTATATTTTTATATATTTTCTTGATCTCTTTGTCACCTCGGTAAAAGCACATATTTTTTTCCATCCATAGATTAAAATAAAAAAGCTAAAAGTATAATATATAATATATTCGATGAATTATGTTCGACGTGTGTGTATATCTGTGGCATCATAAGTCTTAAACGAATGGACCAATTGAAAGCTAAAGTGACTAAGAAGGTTGCCGATCGTAACTACTTTTCATAACAAAGTTGAAAAAAACTTTATGCTTATTATAATTAAAGAAATCATGTCACGTCTATGTCACGCTATTGTTAATTATGTCGCGTTTTAATGAGTATTTTATAAAAAGATCCATTTCGAATAATAAAAGCCCAACTTTTGCCCAATGACCAATAAATTAACAGTTTGACAGTATAATTACATAACTTTCGCGTATTAATTAAATGCTGAGTCACGCTTTCCTGTTTTTGCATATTTTTAATGAGATTTTTGACTTGCAGATTTTGTGCAGCTTATTCGAAGGCATAGAAATCTTGGATGTTCAAGATTCTTATTAATGCGGCGGATAATTTGAAAGCGATTTGAGAGAAATGAAAGTTTTTAAATCTTATATATAAAAATCTCGTATCTCGGTGCTTGCGTTACTCCTACGAAACGTTTCGACCGATTTTCATAAAAAAAATTATGTATGTGTATTTGGTAGGTATAAGAATAGGTCTTTTTTTAACCCTCCAATCTCCACCAATTTTTTTTCCGCGAGAGCGGGTGAAACTGCTGGGCTCATCTAGTAATGTTCTAAAAAGAAAAGTTGTGTTATTTGTGTTTTTATCTTGTATCTTGCAAGTGGTAAAACAAATGGTCTAATTATTGTTATAATAATAATTGGGACAACTCACATAGGCATTAAATGCTAGAAATCAACTACGGATAATTACTTTATTATAAAATATTATCTCTCTTCAACACAATCACTCATCATGTATAAATATTTAAAAAATGCAAATAAAAACTCGAAAATTTCAAAAAATGGTAAAGTTAAGTTTTCAAATTATTTTCAAAAGCAAACCTCTAAAACAAGTCTGATATTTTGAAGCAAAATATTCGAATTTCAAATCTTTGAGAGTGCTTCAAGCACAAAGTAAATATCTTTGACATTTCGTAGTGATATTCTATATAACATTTAGTATTCGATTCAGCGCAACGAGACTGAACTCAAAGAATGCTGGGAGTGCAGTCTCTACAATAGTAGAATATTCCTTACATTTTTATTATTTCCAACATCAAATATCCATTTTGTAATTTTGTAAAATTAAATTGTTAGTTTTTTTTAAGTACACATTTTTATTGAATTTGTAGAAACTTTTGTAAATATTTTCATTTTTAAATATAAATTTTATCTAAAAGCGATGAAATACAATGTATTTTGCGATATATAATATCACAGAGACAGGATTTTTATTTGTGATTAATAAGTAAGCTCAAAAATGGACCGATATTAATATTTTTTAAATAATAGGATGCTTTTCTCTTTCGGTACTTTGGGCCACAAATAAGGTAGCATGTCACATAAACATATTATAATATAAAGGAACTTTAAAAGCTCATTTTAATTTTTGAATATTTTTACCCTTTATATTATCAATTGATCAGAGTGAGACAAAACATTCTATACATTAATAAGCTAATTACGAGGTTTAGGATTCTTACAATACGAGTTTAAAATTTAAGTATAAAAAAGTGTAATTCCTTGAACCCTGAGTGGGGCATGGGGATTCTCATGTCTGTTTTACTGATAATTTATTTTAAAGATCAGCCTTTTGTGCCTACACAACAGAAACGCTAATTTCTTAGGGATTTGACCCGAGACCTTAAGCAGCAGAAAAGTATTCAAAGAAACAGTTAGGTACGTGTACTATCTAAGTTTAACAAAATGTTATAAAATAGAATAACAGTGATGTAAAGTAATTTTCGTTCATCCATAAATTAACATGCGACACCAACCACTAATAAATTACACGACCAAACAAATAGTTTTGAGAAACATAGAATTCAACATTTACTTTTAACCACAGACGCAAAAAAGGGTGCGATAAGTTTGATTATAAAATGATAAGCCTAAATTAAATTATAAGCTGACTTTTCAAATATGTAAGATTATTAAAAACACTTTATGAACATCTGTTTATCGATTTATGAGACATATTTACTTGTAATTAACAGGACTATAAGGCGGGTCTCCTGATGGTAAGAGATCACCACTGCCATGGACAACCACGCCGCTAAACGCGGTAAAGTTGGGTTGTCGACCTTTCAGGAATTGTTACGCATGCCGCTTAAATTTCCCAAAATAAATTAGGGAAATGTAGATTATGGAAGTTCGTTCCACAAGCCAGGGAGAAAGCAGCGAGCGAATTGTACTGTGGACGAGTTCCAATGATCCAAGTGGTTACTTTGGAACTTCTCCGTGCACTGAGTAGTTTGCTGGTGGAACTGGACAAGAAGGATTGTATCGAAAAATTCGTTACAAATATGGCAAAAGACAGTAAAGAACGAAACATCTCTGCGTAAGGTTGTCATTCGAATATTTTTGCTTAAATGTCATAATAAATTATTATTACACCTCTTTCTTTTGACTTCGTTCAGGCATATACAATACAGCCTTAAGTTTTTATAGTACAATACATCTAGTATGCATCGTGCTACGAGACGCTACGGCTGTAGCACAATAGAATGAACACAGCATTTCGAAGCAAACATACCCAACGTAGCAGATCTCGTAGGCGATAACTTGTATGCGCTACGAATATTGAGCTACTTTAAATTCAAACCACAATTTTTAATATTTAAGATAACTGAGATTATATTAAACAAAGGATTTATTTTAAATTTAAATTCTTTGTGCTCTTAAATATGTTAGATAAAGTTTCATTTCATTGATCATTTTGTTTCCTTTATTTCTGTCGCTACCTAAAATTTGTTATCTAGAAATTCAGACCCGAGAATTCTGACGCAATATACAAATATGTAAACCACTTAATCACACAGGCGGTTTGCAGTTAGTTAACCAATTGTAATTGTTAGCTTAAAATACATATACTTATATTCTTATTAATGTTGTGAGACTTTTAGTTAACTGAAATGGACTTTAATTGTAAGCAATATTTGTTACAGTATTATTGAATAAAAAACTTCAATTTGGACTTCGCCAAAGTCGGCTTAAAAGACTTATGTCCAATGCACTGCTCGTACAAGAAACACAATACAACTTACTTGAAAGTCGTAAGTTACATTACGAGTTAAATTAAACTTAAGCCACGTCACGAACAAATCTACACAATATGGCGTCGTTAGTTAATGCTCCTCACGTCGCGAGAACGGGCAGGGCGCGTTTGTTCAAAGTTCTTTACTTTTAACTACATGAGACTTTTTTAACCATCGACAATTAAAGACGAATGTAATAAGTTTGACATTTCTCAGTGTCTGTCTATAGCATTATATCTTGCTAGTAAATGAATGAATCGATTATGATATACTGCAAATATGAATTGGCTAAAATTTTAAAAATCTTTTTACTGATTGTACCATGTAAAAAGCAAATCACTATAAAAATAAAATATAGTGTCCTTAAGACATTAGTATTTAGCCTTCATCATGACTCAACACATTTGGAACATATTTACAAAGACATAACTCAAAATAATAATCCGTATCACTTCGATGTTCGTTCGTCGTCGTTCCACAACTGCACGTTTTCCAAGGCATTTTTTGCCGCGTACCATCACTTTGTGGAACCAGCTGCCCTCTGAGATATTTCCGAGCCACTACGACTTAGCCTAGTCTCCACCTTAGCCTAGTTTATATTTTAACTGTAAGCGCAAAACTTAATCAACAACTTTGGTGGAGAAATAAACTTTCTTTTTAATTTATTTATTTATTTATTTAGAGATCTTCAAGAAAAGAGCTTATCTCTCTTTAAAAGGCCAGCAACGCACCTGTGGCCCAGTAGGCGTTGAGGGTGTCCATGGGCTGCGGACCGTTTCTCGTAAGTGAGCCTCCTGACCGTTTGCCTCCTATCTTATAAAATAAAATAGAAATTAATGCTCTTAGACTGCTCAATTAATAAATAACTACAGATTTTTATATCTCCTAGATTTTGTGGTACTAGTTAAGACTTATCATATGCCTCTCCAAATCGGTCAGTCTATAATTCTCACTGAGTTATAGATTAAACGAGGAACAACCGAGCAAACACGATTATTTGAGCAAGTTGTTTACTTCGAAAAGTATACAAGCAAGATAGTTATGACGCTTGAAAACTTTTATAATACATTAATGAAACATTAAGTATGTATAATATTGTGTAAGAGAAACTTTTTAAAGAATATCAACGCAAAATGCATAATGTTTTTTTTTACTACTTTTTACTCCGTTTAACTTACGGAAATTTAAAACACAGAACTTGATAATGGTTTTTTTAATTTTTATGATATTTTGTACGTTTGTTACATGTTAGGCCAATTAGGAAACTGTATAATTTTTATTGGAATTGATTCAACAATTTAAAAACTGAAAATTTAATCCGAAAACCAGACGATTTCTTATATTGATTAATTAAATTGTGAAATAAAATTTGTTTAAAAGGACTATAAATAAGCTAAAAGTAATAAGAAAAAATAAGTAATTATTCGGCAACTACAGGATTTATACAGGTTTATTCAATAGTTAAATTTTCGAAAATTTCTTTATTTATGGGGGCTAATTGACCGTAAATGGGGGCGCATTTATATTTGTTTTTGTGTTTTTTTTATCGCATGTTCACTGTTACTGTGGGCAATCTAAATAACAAACGGGAAGGGAAAAGCGTGTTGTTGATTCTGTGTTCTATGTTAGCAATTCAATCGATTTTCTGTGCAGTGTGGTTTAATATTCGCATTTTGTGGTGACTATACATGACTGGATACAATGATTGGAATTTGTGTAGCCCGTCATAGGTTACGCTATATATATGAGAATTTTTGTTGTCTGTAATCAGAAAACTATGTAAATCAAAGTGATTGAGGTGAAATTGAAGAAAAATTAACGGATATTAAACGGATGAACCGATTTTCAAAAGTAGTAGCTAAGATCCATCTCGATCAAGTTACCTTTCAAACAAACAAAATTCGCATCAAAATAAGTCCATTACTTATCTACTATATCACAGACATACACGCGTGAACCACTCCGCCAGGATCGCGCTGGAAACTTTATGAAATAGTAGCATTTTTTGATATGTCTATGCAGATAATGAAATTGTCAGTTTTAAAATCCGTCCATAACATATAGATATAGATAGCTGTGCTCAGACGTTTACAACCCTTTTTTCGAATTAAAAAAACTGTGTCCTTTCTAAGACTCTAAACTACCTGTGTACCGAATTTCATTTAATTCGGTTCAGTAGTTTTGGCGTGAAACCGCGACAGACAAATAGAGAGACAGACAAAGTTACTTTCGCATTTATAATATTAGTAAGGATTAAAATAAAGGTTCATATTTTGTAGTTAACTTTTTTTACAGGCAGCTGACTTAGAAACGAAATATAAAAAACCTGAAAGTTAAAGATATAGAGGCTTATTTTAGCCATTGGCATGTGTACCTCTATACTATACAAATCAAAATATGAGCCAGCTTCGGGATTTCTAGAAGTCATAACTAATATACTTTTGCTATACACGCGTGTATCGGCCTCATATAGTTTAATACTGGTGAGATTTATTTTGCGTGTCAATTCCGGTTGTTTATCCTATTGTACCTACATACAATTTTAGTAATAAGTCGCTAGAAGTCAAATTTCTTCAAAATAAAAAAAGTTGAATAACATAATCAAACATCAGAAATTTCTTACATAAGCGCAATGGAAACGATTCTATTTAAGTTACATTAAAAGAACGAACTAAAGATCCTCATTCATCATTCGTTCCTATTCATTCAGCTCACGTTTAAGGAATTCCTCAGGTGGAATGAGATATGGTGAAGTTTATGAATTTCGAAGGTTTTTGAATGAAGAAAATACAGGCCTTTCAAAAAAGATAAAGGTGCTGCTTTGTCATGAAACTAATTATTTATTAAATGTTGATAAGTCACGGTTAACGTCAGTATATATAGTCAAACGACACAACAGCCTTACATGACCTGATCTACATTCAACGATAATCTATGTAATAATCAAGCTATTAATTTTCTATCATCATTATCAATTCATTATCCATTTACCCGGTTGCCCGGATATCCGGCGGGTAAATAATGAGCTATTATTGAGTATTTAACCTGCAAAAGTGTTGATAAGATGGCTTTATTCCAATTCTGTTTAATGCAGTAAATATCAATGCTATAAATGGAAAATTTTCGCGACAGGAAATAGATTTTCCGAGGGTAGCTATGAACCTTTCAAAGGAAATAAAGGCATATTATACAGTACTAGGGAACTCTCTTTAGAAAAATCCTCAAGAAAATCTTTGACGACATTTCTTTTTATGTTATTATTATATGTATGTATTTACTATTAGGGCACTGAACAATAAAGTTAGTTCCTATTAGAGAAGTATTTGGATCAAAATTGAAGCAAAATTTGATCTTTGTAGTCTGTATAATAAAATATCAAAATTATTTCCGACATCAATGCTAACTAAAAATTGGTTACTGAAAAACATTAATTATTTATTGGAAATTCCATACATTTTAAATAGTTATCAAATAAAAATTAAAACCGGTTCATAATTGCGTCATATTCGTGTAACATCACACAAAAGTTCACAATTGAGTTTTAGATCTTTCTTTTGAAATACATAGTTTGATAAAATAAGTCTTTCTTCATAGAAAACAAAATCCTTTTAAAGACAAAACAAGCTTTATACGTTTTGTTTCTATAAGAAGTTAATTAAATGAGTCAGTTTCAGCGAGAAACATCAAATGAAGTGGAAAGAGTGATTGTTTAGCGATTCCCTTTGTTTACCCGATATTTATTATTCGATATACTTTTAAACTTTAACAATAAAATGAACTGAATAAACTTTGAATAAAATTAATATTCGATTATGTTGGTTACTACCAGCTATTTTAAATAGCCAGTTTTAGTAATGCAATTCAAACCTATAAGGAAGAAACCAATTAAAGCAGTTTTTAATAAAGACTTTTATTTTTGTTTAATTGAACAGTTAAAATATCTACTCGGAATTTAAATGACGAATATCCAGATAATAAAGTTTTTTTAGCTTAAATTTTAATTTTGTTATTTGTTATGATTTATTTCTGCGTCTGATAATTTTCAGTCTTATGTGCATACCTAACCGAAACATTCATTTCCTGAGATTCGAACCGAGGTCCTCTGACTCTCAGAGGCATAAACTACTTAGCCTCGGAGGCGCATCTAGCTTGGTATTAAATCTGTGGTGTCATTTATCATTGTGTCGCACATGCAATATGTCAAGTTGAGTTTATTACTTTGCTTGTCAAAGTCAGTTGGTGTACCAAGACATACTACTAATGGCCGAATCATCTGGCTTGGTCTCTTGCAAACTTTATGAGTTTTAAAATTAAATTGAAATATAATTCATTTCATTATATTTTCGACTCTCAACGCAAACATAGGAGTGTATGAGTTTAACGTGGCTGTGTGTCTCTCTTTGGTTTAGTAGCTCGTTAATTAATGGTCTGATTTTTGACGCAAATCAACATAAAACAATTTCACTCTTTGAATGACTTCGTTTAATTATAAAATTTAAATTTCCACCAAAGTAAAGTCAAAATATAATCTATGAATTTGTCTTGTCTTAGATCCCCTGAGGAATGTCAATGCCATGCTAATAACGTTATTAGGAGTTTGAATGTCAAATAAAATGCGCCGCCATGAAACTCCTGAAAACTGCTGAATACACTTTGAATAGGGTGACAATGAATATAAAAAATGTTATAAAGCAATATATTATTCTTACCACTAGTGACTGTAGGGGCACGAGGCACAAGGTTTGTAATTAGCAAAATAAAAAATCAGCATTTTGATTTTTGGAGGTCAATAAAAATGAAATGTTTATGCCAATAATCATTGGAAATCTAAAGCCACGGCTGGGTGTTGGCCTCATTTTCTAGTCTACCCACGTATATCACCTCTTTTAGAACGATAGAGAAAAGTGAACTATACGTCATTTATTAAACGCTAGTTAAAAAAAACTCTGTTTTCAATTGAAAAATCTTATCACAAAATTTATGAATATCAGGAACTGCATAAATATATTATATTATCATCTGTAATACTCATAATTAATGTGTGTAAACTTTCACGAACATCGTTTATAGTTAAATCGTAACAGCGAATCAAACTCACAATCGCATGTATAGAATAAAATTATTCTCGAGTTTAAAATATGGCCACCCTAACGGTCGGAATATCAAGAGCGCGATAACGTTTATGGGTGACCATTTGAAATCCTTTGTGCATTTAAGATCTGCTTAAAAGTTACTTCATAAAGATATCCATCCCCATATTTCATGAAAAACTTTAACTCTAAGGCAAATTAATCAATTTTATGCACTACATAAAATGTGTTTAACACAATTTTAAAACTATCAAGAATTTTAAATCAATAAAATTTATAAATATAAGATTTAAAGTCAATAAATCTCTGACTTTTACTTCTCTACTACTTTATTATAAAGAAACTCTAGCGTTTGACTGCAATCCTAGTGGTGATGGGCACCGTTATGATAAATTGTAATAAAGTATAATCGTACAATATGAGGCCGAAATTCTCTATTATTTAAAATTATCACAATAATATTGTGCTCCTCTATTGTGTTTGAAAAAATATTTTACTAACTTAAATTAATTAATTAATAGTCTTTTACGGACGTGGACTGTGGGCACAGAGTGCTTATAACACATTATAAGCTCTTTATTATATTATTTTTTTAAAATCATTTTTTAAATGAAATAGGAGGCAAAGTTATGAAAAGCTATCCGCCACCCATGAAAAATCTTATTTTGAAAGCTTAGTCATATTTATTATTAAATGTCTTCAAAAGTTTTAATTACATAAATTTTTCAAAAACAAACGAACGATACACATCTGCACCACAGAATATAAATTGAAATCTTTATAACCCCTGACACATTAATAAATCAATGTCAGATCGTAATTAGTTCGTATTTAACGTTAACATTTAATTCATTTTACACTTGAATGAGTAGAACCATTTGCAATTATGTTTTGTTAATTAACGTATAATTAAGTATTGGGGCATGGGGCAGACAGAATTGAGATTAAGTTAATTGCCGGTTTTTCTACATAAAACTACATAAAGTTCTACATTAAGAATGTAGAAGATATGTCTGAAAGCTATAACAGCTTAAGAATTTAATCGGATTAAAGAGCGTCTAAAAATTTTACAATAAATATTTATTATTTTTGGGTTCGTACCTTTTCATAATTTTATATACTTGAAATTGGTTAAAAGATTAAATATATTTCATGAGTCTAACATTCCTGAGACCAAAGAAAGAAGAATATTAATAAAATAGAGTTTTAAATTAATATTATGTTGTTTATATGTGAATTGTTAGTATGTTAAATTATTCAAAAAATTCCCAATCAAGGATAAAATTTATAAGGAACCGTAAAAATTGGAGAATCGTTTTTGAATTAAAAATTGCCCCTTTTATTGATGTAGAAACATTTACTGAATTACGCAACAGTGAAATCAAATCCACTTTGCAATATAAGCTGAAAGTTAAAAATATCCAAAGCAATGATCATAATACATATTTTTATGAGAGAATACTAATAAATCTATATAACCGCGACACCGGAAATAAGGTTCCGCGCTTGCGACGCGCCCACTTCCGTTCTACTCACTTCCGTAATTATCTTAACGTGGAACAGCCTATAATATAAAGTGGATGAGGCAAAGCGTTAAATTAAAACAATAAATCTATGTTATAGAAATGTAAGAATCTAGTATATTTTATCTTTCCCGCAGCATTCGGAATCAACAGTTCCAGCGCAAGACACAGATGCTTAACGTTAAAGGTCAACGCATGATCATTGTCAATTTAAATAGATTTCTATATTTTAACCCATTTTAGCCTTATTATAAACTTATTAATACGTTAAGAGAAAACTTTGTACACCTTTTTGAGAAAATTGAGCGAACGGATGAGCTTGAAATTTGCCACTGTTAAAGTTTATATAGAGAAGAAGTGCATATAGCTATTTTTTATATGAAATGCATTAGAAATATATTAAATTAATTAAAATAAACATTACACACACTACTGCTTGGATGACACACAGCATACACACACATATCTTACGTATTTTTGAATTATAATCGAATTTCGACCACTAGGCGACCACTAGTAAACTTAAAAAGAGATGTCTTTTCTTACCGAAACGCGTATATTTATTACAATCGTACAATTATTAAAAATTATGCAGGCTTCTAAATCACGTGATTTGTCGGGAAAATTTCAGTAATTTTAAAATTTGTGTTGATAATGCTTGCTTAATACGTTCGAACTGTTTTCTTAAAATCATATTATTAAATCGTTGTAAGGGCCTATATAAACAAATAAATATATACCTGTAACTGCTATTTTATCTAATTTAACTTCAAGTTAACTAGATAACAAATAGATACAATTTCAGAATACAAATGAAAGTTTACGAGATCGTAACAAATTATAGTCCATTTTATCTTTATTGTGTTATCTGTTTCGGAGCTGATAAGGGCACAGAGTATATATAAACTCTACAGTATAAAGTAGATTTTTAATTAACGGTTAACTAGTTTATCATTTCGTTGCACATCTTTGAAGGAGTGGGCGTTTTATGATTTTTATTTACTAGCTGACCCGGCAAACGTTGTCTTGCCATATTAATTTTTGGGGTGGGCTACCCTTATCACTTAGTGGTATGAAAAATAGATAGTAGCCGATTCTCAGACCTACTGAATATGCATATAAAATTTGGTAAAAATCAGTAAAGCCGTTTCGGAGGAGTAAGGTAACTAACATTGTGACACGAGAATTTTATATATCAGATTAGGACGTATTTTTAGCCTTTGTTTTAATTACTAATTGACGCTCTTCTTCTCTGAAACTAAAAGTTTTTGATAAATTTCATAAATTTGATGTTAAATATGTCCATAGTGGTCTCGCTTTTTGCAATATGTAACAATTTATTTAAATATATCTGAAATTCAGCAGTATGATTTTATAAAATGCGCGAACACTGTTTTTTGAGATCGTGGAATAAATACGTGGAGTAAGTAAATAAAATGAGATATATTTAATGATTTACATTAAATAGTGTTAAAGTATGGAGTAATATATTGTTACATTCATCTCAGTGATTTGAGCTTTGCATTATTGTGTATGAATGAATTGGTCCAATGCGTTCCCATATTTGTATTTCGTTTTTACCGACTTCAAAAAAGGAGATACTCAATTCGACACTATATCTTTTCTGTTTGTTACCTCATAACTTTCGACTGGGTGAACTGATTTCGATTATTATTTTTTAGTTTGAAAGCTGGTACTTCTAGTGTGGTTCCATTTAAATTTCATCAAAATTTGTTCTGTAGTTTTAGTTTACAATTTGAAGTCGTTTTTTTTTTGTTAAAAATTTATATAATCACATATTATATTATTAATATTTCATTGTTATAAGATTATAAATATCTTAAGCTTACAGGCTGTTCAAGGACGCGCCCAAATTTGAGAATGTGTATGTATTTGTACAAATTAAGTATGATTTTATTTTTCTATTTCATAGGAGACAAAGTCACACGATCATAAATAGATCGATAATAATAGTTACAAAAAACCCTAGTGGGCGTTGAAAAAAAACTAATATTCATTGAGTTTTGTCATAGTGAAGACTAATTGCAACAGTCGTGGTGAGAAATGCGAAGAAGAAAAAGGCTTTTAGTGAAATGGCAATAAAAAGACTACTACTATATTTAACTTTGAGCTGGAAAAGTTCGCTTCCGAGGCCATTAAATGCGCGTTTATTTATAAATAATTCATTGAAAAGTCGCAGTATAGTTAGTGAATCAAACATGAATGAAATGGTAAAGTAACAAAGATCTTTTATTCATTTAGTAAATAATATTATAGATAGTTACTTATTTTTTGATATTTTTAAACGATTTTTACTGAACTCTCGCAATGTGTAAAAAGTTATTCGTGATATTAGTTAAATCAGTGTATTAAAATCTGAAAAATGTGTTGCTGACGTTTTAGATTGTATAATTATTATTTCATGATATGTAACTTCTTAACATTGAAATGCAAAGTATTTCTTAAAATAGAGACAAATTTTACATGAAATACTTTTTTCTTTGATAAATTGTAGAATTATAACAAAAGATAATAAAACGAAGATTCTGTTTACGAACACGCTAAATTAAAACCTTAATTATTGGAAATCTTAAAATAAAAATATTTTATAATGTTAGAATTAACGTTAACGAGCAAAGATCTTACTTTAAAAATTTAATAATAAGTAAAATCGCTCCCTGCTCATCTTAGCTGAAAAACGCGTATTCCATAGCCAAATATTATAGATTAGTTCGGACACATTGTTTTAAAAATATAGCGTGGACGATACGGGGGAGTGAAAAGAATCGTAAGAAACGTTTTGCTTTTCTCTTTCTATTTCGTTTAATACTGAGCGTAAGCAGAATTAATTTAAAACTGGCTCAAACTCGCTTCAGTATTTCAGAGCAGATGTGTCTACGGCACTTTTAAGAATAGCGACTATACTTATGTCACAGTCGGATTGTATAATTGGCCATCTCATGACTTGGCCAAACGCATATTCTTAATCTTATTTCTTAGTTTATGAATATAAATGTATTATTTGAATTTATATAACTTTATCGAAATTAAGGTCGGTGCCAAAAAACAGAAAATTTTTGTTTCACTTAAATCACATATTTTTTTTCACATAAAGTAAAAATTTATCTCAGAACTTTCTCAGAATTAAAACGCACGCCTCTTTACAACACTTTCGGATTTTTAATGAGTCAAATTGAGAAAAATTAAAAACATCCCCATATTTTAATCTATCTATATAAATAAAAATTAATCACCGTAACGTATGTATGCGCATAACTTCCGAACAAAAGCACCAAATTGGATAATTCTTCTTTTGTTGTGTTTATCTGAAGAAGGTTCTTATGAAATAAATAATTAAGAAAGTTTCGCGGAATATAAGAAAATTTAAGAAAACACGACAATATCAACTTTTCTAATGTAATCATAATATAATAAATAAAACTTTTGACATAACTGTCAGTTTAAATGCTTAACTGTTATAATTTCTCATTTCATAGCACACATTCCGTTTGGTATTTTAAATTATGTATGTATTTTAAATAATTATGCCATTTCGAATTCAATATTCATAGTTAAGACAGGACAACGTATCTGGGAGCTTTCATGGAAGACGCTGCTTAATCCCTTTTAGATTTAACAAAACAATGCATAACGGGATATTCCTCTTTTATAGATGTACAAAAAAGTCCTTGGTGGCATATAATATGTACCTTTCAAGGATAGCTTACTATCCCATTCTATATTTTATTGGTGTTATAAAGTTCGCCGCGCTAGCAAGTTACAAATAAAAATTTCTTGTAGATACATAAACAGATCTTCTTTAATAAAATCTACCTCAATTATATCAACTTTCAAACAAACAAAAACATCGTACCAAAAGCTATTAGGTATCCAATATCCATTCATTTAGGTACATACTACAAACAGACACGCAGGCAATCAAACTTATAAAACTCTCCTTTATGTAATGGTTAATAAAACAATACTTCACACTCACTCACTCTTGCAATTTCTGACTGAAATACATCTATTGATTTTAGTTCGTTCGAACTTCTATTTGTTCGGGCGTTGTAATGTTTTCAGTACTCACATTGGATTTAAAACAATATAATTTAACGACACAAATTAGTTAGTAAATTTGATGTGTCTGTGTGTATTTGTCATCGTAATTCCTAAACGGATGTACGGTTTTTTTAAAAGCTTATGTAGTCAAAATGGTGCTAAACTATGAATACCACATTTTTTTTGTTGTGTTTAAAATTTAAAGATTTTGTATTTTATTTATGCTTGTATTTAAAAAGAACAGAAAATAAAACTTTTGTCTTTCTAACCTCGATTTATTATTTCACAATCGTTATTCGACAATCCATTATCCAACATTTGAATGTATTATAACGATGTGACGGAAGTGTCCCATTACTGAACGGAAGTCGTTTAAAGTTTAGAACTGGATATTTTTATTGTCTATTTCGGTGTTTGAATTTAGAATTTCATCAAAAAGTATTTATTTATTTCTTTCTTCATAGTATAGGAGGCAAACTTTTTAGGATAAGCGGTCCGCCGCCCATGGACACTTGATTCCAGTTGGGTCACGCGTGCGTTGCCGGCCTTAGTAAAGAATTAAATTTATATGTAAAGATTTAAATAATAACGTTGTAGGTTGTTGTTATTTTTATTAGATCACTAATACATCTAATATCACTGCACCAAAAAACATAATTTAATTACTTTTTATTATAACTTATTTTGATATCGCGAGATGAAAGTAATGATAAACTGATATTATAAAGAGGGAGGATTCGTATTTTTGTATGTTTGTAACGAATAAACTGAAAAAGTACTGGACTGATTTTAAAAATTCTTGCATTCATGGTCAACTTGACTAACTGAGTGACACAGGCTATATCGAATGGCCACGCAGACTAAAATTTATTACTAAAAAAAATTAAAAACATTGTTTTGCTAAAAATAGTTATGTTTTTATTAAAATATATTCGTATATATTTGAAAAGATTTAATAATTTTTATCAACTGCAAGCAGAGCCGGGTGATTATATATTAATATTGTAAAAGTTTTGTATTTTTGTTTAAAATAAATATAAAATCAACTTGGCTGATTTAAATTCTGTCATTGATGCGAAGCTAGACTATTTCTCAGTGTAAATGTTATATACGCTCATGCAGACGATGTCGCGTGTAAAAGCTTGTCAAAAATAAATAAATTTCTCTAGAATATTTAAATTCTAGGAAGTAATGAATTAAAGTGACTTGCAGTTTCCAAACGATTGGATTCCATCGCTTCACGTCTTGAAGATGGAGTACTCTCACTCACATGATTAATGATACCATTCGATTAATTATCGAATGGTATAAAAAATAGCCGACTTAATTGCGAGTTTTCGTTTTTGAGCATGGTGGAGACACATTTATTAATTAAAAACTTATCAACTAAACAGAAAGGTATATAACGAAGCACACACAGACTAAAATATTAAACATTATAAATTAAAACTTAGAAATAATAAAAAGATAAATTTTGTATGAAAGTCTAAATTTCAATGCACCTATTTCAATGATCATTGTTTTTACAGACGAAGCCGTGAGTGCCTACCTAACAACTATGAAATTCCTATGATTCAATCTCAGATTTCCCGGTGCAACTCGTGTGAAACACTAAACCATGTAGGTAAGAAATATAAAAGCTTAAAATAAGCCAATTAGCATTGTCTCAAAGCATTAAAGCATATTATAAATCATTAACACAAACGCATTTGGACACCATCATAAATTACATTTATATGAACATTAATTAATATCTAATACGTTCACCGTATCGAGAGCACATTTCTTCAATGTTACGTCACGCGAGGTGAATAATGGCGGGAAAACGGGAGCCATCATAATTTAACGTCACTGTCATTTTCTTTTTTTCTGAAGTAGGTCACTGCGAATCACACACTGACAACTGTGCATATTGCGGATTCGAAATTTAAATTTTTGACATTAATAGTATTCGTACTTTTTTTAAAAGCTTTTATTTAACTTGCAATGAGTCTTGTTTGAGTCTTAAAAGTTAAATTTGACCCTCTGCTCGGTTTTTGGATTACGGCTCCTCCTTTTTGAAAATCATTTATAAATATTTCAGGAATTTTATTGATTTTTCGAAAGTTAATGATTTGGAAGAAACATTAAAAGCAATATTATGTAGGGCGTAGGCCGTTCAAAAAGTCTCACAAAAAGGAGGTGTGACATTATAAGATCCTAAACGAATGAACTAGGAAAGCTAACTGATCGAGATGGTACCTAGTAAAAATTAGCGAAGATCTATTTCATGAGTATTCTTAATTGTAATTAACATATCTGGGATACTTAAACTGTCATTAATTTCGCTTGTATATAACAATTCGAGGTAAACGACTATTTGATAACAATTCTTCGAATCGATATTTACTTTACTTAAATGGAATAAAGATTAGTATTCAGGTTTTGTACGGAGACACAATCAAATTATCGGGATTGCTTTGGGAGTTAAAGCAATTTTAAGCTTTAGAACTAGGTGATACTGGTGTCTTCGTATAAATGGCACTCAAAATGCTGTGTGCTGTCAAAAGATGTTAAATTGTGCGTTGTTCTTATAGCCACAAAAGCCATTCATACATTTCAGTGATTCGTACTTTGCTTTAAAAGATCACATTGCAAGACCTCTATTTTATGTTTGGTATTATGATACAAGTGTGTAATGTTGGTGATTATCATTGAGGCGGTATTTAGAGAGCTGAGGACGGTAATCAAATACTCATGTGTATCATACGACGTTTTTCAACACACTTGAAGAAAAATACATTTTCAGTTTTATTTTTATTTAGTATGCGCGCGCATATTGAAATTAAATCTTCTATAATTCAAATGTTATAATTACTTGCATTGTTTCATCAGATAAGATGTTCTGAAGGGCGTGGAAAAAATAGCAGTAATTAATTTAAGGTTATATTATTCAGAAAGATCTAGCTAGCAAAAGATTTTTCCAAGCTTTTAATTTATTCAGTACTAGCTGACCCGGCGAACTTCGTACCTTCAATGAAATATATATATGGGCATAGTAGGAAAATATTCATAAAAGATAAGGTATCTATATACAAATTTATCTATATACCATCTGGGCCTTTGATAAACATCTATAAAAGAGGAATATCCCGCTATGGCTTGTTTTATAATATCTCAAAGGGATTAATTAGGCAGCGTTATCGATGAATGCTCCCAGATGGCTTGACTTTATCCTACACATCCAACTATTATCTATATCTATATATATTTCAATCAATCGACACAAAACCTTGACAAATTATATACCTAAAACTTTCTCATGAATCACTATCTCTTAGTGATACGAATGATAACCGTTCGCTAGTTTATAAGTTGTTCGCAAACAGACATACGCGGCGGATGACTTTGTTTTATAATAATACTAGCGACTCGCCCCGGCTTTGCACGGGTATAAAACATATATAAAAACCTTCCTCTTCAATAAATATCTATTTAAAAAAAAGATCAAGATCGTTTCAACCGTTTTTGAATTATAAATGGTGTATATAACCCGACTTGGTTTAATATACTAAACCAAGTCGGGTGACGTATCTACTTAAGTGATAGTTCCAAGTGTTTGAAAATTCTTTGAAAGTAATTTAAAAATTAAAAAACTAAAATCTTACTTTAATCTAATGGACCTTATTACAAAATATGGAATAAAGATGTTACAGTATTAGTTGCTATGATACTAAACCAAAACAAGTCATTTTTATATGAACCAATACTGGAATTCTTTAGTCCATGTTTTGTAATAAAGTCCAATAAGTATATCTTATACAAAAGGTTGAATGAGAGGTAGAACTGTATAAATAGGAAAATGAAATTGTTTTTACAATCTTCCTCGAAATTTTTCCATATTTTCTCACTGTTTAAACATTCCCTGTTCTACGACAAACATTTCAAAACCAAAGTCAGTTAAATCGGCCCAGCCCTTCGTGAGTTTTAGCGAGACTAACGAACAGCAATTTATTTTTATATATATAGAATGATATTATATTTTAGTTCATTGTATTGGTCTCGGTAATGTTGCACTCAAGCAAGAAATTTAAATTTATTAAATAATATCTACAAATCGATTAAAAGTGAAACTTTAAACAGAAAGCTCGAAGTTTGAAATAAGACTAACTTATAGATGAGTTAGTAATTTGAGATAATACTTCACCAGACTTCAATATATTTTATATTTTCCCTTTAATATCAAAAGACATTTTCATAAAAGAAAAGTTGGCCAGTAATTTTCGTGAAAACTCCCTACAGGAAAATTATGATACTTTTGAAGTCGCGGTTTTAAGAAATGAAAACAGTGTATGTTGTATGTATATTATGTTTTTCGACTTCGTCTTCTATTTTAAGAATTTAATAAACCTACGCCTAAGAATTTATATAATAATAGATTAGTTTGGTCGGCTGATGTTGTGAATACTATAGTCGGGTTTTGTGCGCGTGTTAGCTGGTTTAGCTCGAAGCCATGCCACTCTGTATCAGGAGTCACGAGTTTTGACTCACAGCTAATATAAATGGCGGGCGTGGTTACCGGCTGCCATTATTCAAAAGTTGCTCTTAAAAGAAAGTTCTAAAGATGTTCGTAGAAGGGGAAAAATCTGTCCAATTGAGTAGTCTTATTTCGAGTAAATAGTCATCGGACTAAGTGTTTTTATGTTTAGCGTGGTTTTAATTATTTTTATTAGTTTATTGCTGAATTGCTTAAAACATTTTAATACGTGCAACGAAAACTTTGTACACCTTTTTAAGAAAATTTCGCGAACGTATGAACGTGAAATTTGACACAGTTAAAGATTATATGGTGAAGAAGTGCATATTTTTTGTATAAAATGCATAAGAAATACATTAAATTAATTAAAATAAACATTACGCACACTACTGCTTGAATGATACACAACATACACCTACATACCTTACTTATTTTTATGATCTTACGATTATGGTCGAATTTCGACCACTAGTATTTATAAGCTTTATTTATTATAGTAAACAAACAATTGTAAACTTATTCCTTTTAATAATCGATTGAGAAATACTATTTATGTCTGATTCTACATATTGGCTCGTATATCATACATTATATAGCAATATATTTTATTTTTACCACAAAGGATCGATCCTTAACCAGAAAAAGACTAGGTAAAAATTTCACATGCAAATGACCTAGAAACAGTGACACTGTTTTATTCGTTGATTCTATTCATAAATATCACTACATAGTATAAAACAAAGTCACTTTCTCTGTCCCTATATCCCTTTGTATGCTTAAATCTAGTAGTTTTAACTACGCAACGGATTTTGATGCGGTTTTTTTAATAGATAGAGTGATTAAAGAGGAAGGTTTATATATATGTTTTATACCCGTGCAAAGCCAGAACGGTTCGCTAGTAGAATATAAAAATCAACCGAAGAAAGAAACGACGTGAAATTTTGCTGTTATAATATTGTATATACTAGGGTTTTGGCACGTATAACTTCCGAATAACATTTGTACAGTTATGTCAATGTCATACTAAGTATAATTCATTCGTGGTTTATTATTAGAACTTCCACTCATTCTTAGTTTTACCGAATGTAACTTTTTGCTACGTTTATTAGTAAGGGAGTTTGTATAATCTCAGTAAAATTAAAATATAAGCTTGTCTTTTTTCCGATTCCTAGATATAATTAATAACTATTCAAATAAGGTTCTAAATTCATTGGGAGTCTATGTCACAAAAACTCTAGCTTTAAACATAATATAGCTTTAGATTTTACTATAAAAATAGTATCTTTTATTTTATTTATAACTGTAACTAGCACTTTTAAATTTGAGTAACTATTAGTTATGGTTTTAGCCCTATGGACATGTAATATAGCTCATGCCATTCAAATGAGTCCAGCTCAAGTGACATAATTTATGAAATCGAAAATCGTTTGACAATTATAAACAAACATACGAATAATACTCTTTATAACACTTAAGTTTAGCTTTACAGATATAGTACAGATATTCCAAAAAAGCAACTAAAGTCGTTTTCTTAATCCAGTATGTACCTTATTAGTTCCAAGTCTTGTAATTACATTTAAAAACGCATATATTTTGAAAATGAAAAATTGTGCCTGCCATTTATTAGAGGAGAAAGTACTCTTTTGACTTTTTCGGTTTGAAGCATACAATCTTGGATAACTTGGTCAAAAGCGTCCGTCTGGATGGCATACTAATGTTATTTATTTTGTCCTCAGCTGCGCTGTCAATTTCAATATTTTATTAGGATACCGAATAAATACGTATTTTATAACTTGAAGGAATCATCTTAAGTATCTGTACCTTAACCTTGCGACGAAAAAAGAGATTTAATATATTGGGTGTGTTAATATATTATTGGAATTTGCTGATTTCGACTCGGTTTTTGTTTGAAAGCTGAGGTGATATGACCACAATTAATCAAGTTGTGTTTATCTAATCATGAAATATTCTTTTTGTAATTAACGAATCGGTGATTTTTCTCTGTTCAATTTTTCTTTGAGAAGTACATACCTAGCTAATAAAATTAATATATGAACTTTGAGTCATATATGCCGCGACCCATGTGTTACGCAAGGGCATACAATTCTGCCAGAAAGATAACAGCTGTCTTCAAAGGTGTCGACCATTATGACTTGGAAGACTTTGACTTGACTTTCAAGAAAATTCACCTCTAAAAGCCAGCAACCTATCTGCGATTCAAGTGGTTCAGGTCAAGTGGTGGTAACAGCAGAAATGTCAGAAAATAAAAACAGAAATGTCATATACCTATCGTTTTAAGCAATGCCAAAACTCCGACCGCAAAAAATATGAAAACTCGTCGGTTTCCATTCCCAAATTGAGTGAATGACATCGAGAACCATTCAAAAGCGGGTACGAACGAATAACGAACAATTGAGGCGATTTCATATATCGGTATTTACCTCGGGAGTTTTGAGTGGTTGAACATTAATTTAATATAATAAGTTTATAATATAATTAACAAATATAAAAAATATTGCATTTCTATATTTTGTTTGAATTTTTGTATACAAAATATATACAAAAACGAACGCTTTGTTTTTTTTCATTCAAAACCATTTACAATTATTTTTATAATATTAGTATAGATGAATTTATTATATAATAAATAGTTTATAATCTATAATATAAAAATGAATCGCAAAATGTGTTGGTAAGTGCATAACTCAACAACGCCTGGACCAATTTGGCCAATTCTTTTTTTATAATATCCCTTGAAGTACAAGGATGGTTCATACGGAGAGAAAAATTTGGAAAATTTTCGAAAAAATAAAATAAAAGAAAAACATTTTCCTCATACATTTTCTATGGAATGACGTTATAGGTGACACTTTATTATTCGGAACTTTGACGCGATACGAAGTTCGCGAGGTCCACTAGTAGAATATAAAAATATATAGTGTAGAATAATTAAATTATTATTTAATTATTATAAGGCTATATTTTGCATGTGCCTATAATAGTAGTGAAACAGTGATAAAGAAATACGTCTGTCCATACCCCAGTATTTGAAATTCCTTAGACTCGCGATCTAACCAAGATATATAGTAGTTGGTAAAGGAATCGTAGCTGGTATTATCTATATATATCTATCTATATATATAAAAAAAACAATTGCTGTCCGTTTGTCTAGCTATAACTCGAGAACGGCTGGGCCAATTTAACTGATTTTGAAATGTTTGTTGTTGTCCAGGGAAGGTTTAAGAAAAGATAAAATATGGAACAAGTAAAAACAATTTCATTTTCCCATATAAACTGTTTACCTACTTTCTTGTCAAACATTTGACGTTCAATTGCCATTCTATCTACGCTACGAATTCGCTGGATCAGCTAGTTATCAATAATTATTATAATAATAAACAGAAATAGATTGTGAAATAAAAATAAATTGAATGGTCCAGTTCCAAATGCTTGGGAAAATGAGAAACTGACTGAGTTATTCTTAGATTTGGGTGCGCTCTTGAACAATAAATAAACTAAGTTTTAAGTGACAATTATATGCGATCATAGGTGTGGTTTTGTATGAATAAAGGTTTTAACTTTGCGAGTGAAGTGGATTTATATTTTTAATGATTTATTTACTAAGGGACTCGTAAATTGTGGTTACGGTTTTAAATGAGATTTCGAGTTTCCGTGCGGGTGACTTGGGTTCTATAAAAGCACTTTAAATAACTAATTTTCTTGAGCTATGTGGATGAAAGTGAAATAATTTGTGGTTTGCTTTACTTTATTATTATATTTAATCTAAACTTACATTATGAAGAGAAAATATTTGTATTTATGTTGTATAATAACCATAATACGGACCTATTTCAAAATTTTTATCACCAACCGGAAACTAGAGTTTTCCGAGTGACAGGCTATATTTCCTATTATTATCCTCTCCCCCCTGGACCGCGGAAGCGTTTAGACGTGTGCATTCTATTTGTTTATTAACTTAAAAATCAAATTAAAAATAAATTCAGTGCGAATAAATTAAGGTGTGTACCAGGAGCGCATGAGTTGCGGGCAGTGAGTGCATCTGTGCGAACAGGACAACACTATTGAGACAGCCTAAGTTATGCGCTCCGTCTACGCGCATCATCGATACGTAAGCATTGTGAGTTGCCGTAATTCATAAGCGATAGCGGGTAGTGGAAATTTATAAGGGGCTGGCCCAAGTTTATTTTCTCGGGTACTCTGGTGTCATCTTTTGTCACAAATATGCCTCTTAAGCGTACACCTCCCAGCACTCCCACTCCCGAAGACTTAAAGGAAGCTAGGTTGAACGCCCCGAAAGCTTCTTTTTCGGGCTCCACGTCAGATTTATCTAATGAGGAGCGAAGCAATGTAACTATGAGGCGCAAGCAGGATGAGTCTTATATAAAAAAATTCATAACCGAAATTAAGGATATGCTTGCTAAATCAAACTCTCAAAATGAAAGCAAATTCACCTCATTGCAATCCTCTATGAGAGAAATCATGACACAAAATACTGAAATAAAAGACTCCATTGCTTTTGTCTCTAAGCAGTACGAAGATATGAAAGCTAAATACGAGAAGTTGGAAAAACAGAGGAATGAAGATCGTCTGTATATTGATCAGCTTGAAAAGAAAATCGAGTCGCTGGAAAGAACGTCTGCCTCGACTAAACTTGAACTAAGAAATATCCCTAAGATTACCGGTGAAAATAAGGATAGTTTATGTAAAATTGCTTCAAAAGCTGCAGATGTTATCGATTTTCCCGTACAGAAACAAGATATTAAAGATATTTATCGTACAAAAAGTAAGACTGGACATGGAGCAATTATTGTGGAACTGGGAAGCGTTATAATGAAAGAAAATATAATTGAAAAGGCACGCAGATTTAACAAAATGAACCCTGCTAACAAATTAAACACGGCACACTTAAGTTTGGAACGACCAGCAAAGCCATTTTTTATATCAGAATGTCTATCGCCCTGTGAAAAACGATTAAATTATCTGGCTCGAGCATTTGCTCAGGAAAATGGATATAAATTCTGTTGGACCTCATTTGGAAGAACCTACCTGAGACAAGATGAAGGTAAACGGCATATTAGAATCGATAGTGAGGGTGATTTAAATAAACTTCGTCTGAAACAATGACTTTTTGAGGTCCCCAGGAAACTCCGCCGGCCTACGATACCTTTCCTGCTTGTGAAAATCCGCCACTTTATTATTGTTTTTATAGATATTGTTTTATTTTTTTATATATTATATTATTGTCTTACTTTATATACACACTTATACTCTGTTCATTGTATTGTATTTTACATAACCAAAAAATTATACATTCTTAGTCTAGTGATCATGTTGAAATCGAGATCTTATCTTTGTAAAAATGTCAGCATTTCTCAGACACGAATACTTGCGACAAATAGCTTAATATTTAAAAAATGGCTAGATTTCTTGACAATATAAATAATGATATTGATAATATAACAGTGGCGACCGCCTACAGTTGTGATATAAATACTTGTAATGATTTAGTTAAAAAATCGGGAAACTCTCTGAAAATTATAACACAAAATATCCGTAGCGTTTATAAAAATATTGATGCATTCTTGGCCCATATAGCTCGTCTGTACTTTGATCCAGACATAATAATTTTAACTGAATGCTGGTTAAACGATAATAAAACCATACCCAGTCTCAAGGATTATAATTCTTATTTCACAAAAAAATGTTTAAATCAAAATGACGGTATTATAATATACGCTAAACAAAATATAAATTGTGAAATTGAAGAACCAAATCCCAAAGATGCAAACTTTCTGCTAGCTAAAATAGTACCAGATATTGTACTTTTAGCTATTTATAGACCACCATCCTTTTACTACACTGAGCGCTTTTTGAATTCATTGAATTATATTGTTAAATCTATAAAATCTAAGAATATATTTTTAATAGGTGATATAAATATCGACATAAAACCTGGAAACGGTGACAGAAACAGTAACTCTTACTTAAATTTAACCAGTGAATTAGGTTTTCTGCCAGGCCACACATATCCAACACGATTAAGAAATTGTCTCGATCATGTAATGGTTAAAACTGTCTTACAAACTAGTATTATAGTTATAAATTCCACCGTGACTGATCACGATTCTATTCTAATAAATTTATCCCTTAACAGTAAACGGACTAATACTCAGTGCCCTTCCATTGTTGAAAGAGTAAATTTTAGTGAAGCTATAAAATATGTTGAATTGGCTGATTTTACTTTTATGACTAATAAGCAAGACGCCGAGTCCGCTGCGACCCGATTTGTGGAAATACTGTCATCTGCTATTAAAGCTAACACTAAAAAAGTCCGGGTACCCAGGCGCAAAAAATCTCTTAAGCCCTGGATGACCCCGGGCTTACTTCGCTGTATCCGTCACCGGGATAAGCTGCATCTTAATTTAAAAAGGGACCCCCAAAATGAAGTTCTTAAAATAATCTACAAAAGGTACAGGAATTTTTGTTGCTCATTACTCAGAAAGTTGAAGCGCGAACACGATAAATTCATATTAAAAAGTGCAAAATCAAATAAAGAAACCTGGGCTGCAATCAAATGTGTCACCGATAGTTCAAGTAAAAAATCTTCTGCTGATGAGTTAATTAGGAATTGTAATGAATTGGATGCGGTTGAGGGCATAAATAGTTATTTTTCTAATGTTGGCAGAGAGCTAGCTGAAAAACTTATAGGGGGTGAGAATAGCTACACAAATACAAAATCTAATTGCTTAACTAACTCCTTCGTACTAATGCCACCAGATGAGGTAGAGGTGGAATCTCTCATCTTAAGCTTGAAAAATGATTGTGCCACTGGTTGGGACTCTATACCAGCTCGATTTCTAAAAATGATAAGACATGTCATTGTATCGCCGCTTACTATCTTGTTTCAAACATGTTTTAGGGAAGGCTGTTTTCCAAAAGTCTTTAAAAGGTCTCTCATTACTCCCGTTCACAAGGGTGGGGCACGGGACTGTGTCGCAAACTACAGACCGATTTCTGTGCTTACAGCACTATCTAAAATCCTCGAAAAAATGCTTAACGTGAGGTTAGTACAGTTCTTGAATCGGTACAACATTCTGTCCAGCTCACAATTTGGCTTCAGAATGGGTGTGTCGACAGAAGACGCTGTGGGTAGCTTGATAGAGTTTGTCACCGAAAAACTTGACAGGAAACAAAAATGCCTTGGTGTCTTCCTCGATCTTGCCAAGGCATTTGATACCGTCTCGATGCCTATGCTTGTGGACAAATTGGAGCGAATTGGAATAAGAGACTCAGCCCTGCTTATTTTTAAAGATTTCCTTAGTGATCGGGTGCAAAGGGTTAAGATTTATAATTATATTAGTTCAGACGCAAATGTAACTTTTGGAGTTCCGCAAGGCAGTATTCTTGGTCCCAGTCTTTTCCTTATTTACATAAACGACCTATGTAATATGTCCCTAACTAGTTGCAGGTTGTTTACCTATGCCGATGATACGGCTATAATTTTTTATGGGGACACCTGGACCGAGACACAAAATATTGCCGAAAGCGGACTGCAGAAGGTGGCTGGGTGGCTCAGAGAAAATTTACTTACTTTAAATATTTCTAAAACTTCGTATATTCAGTTCCAAACTATTAATTCTCATATGACTGATATAAATCTTAAAATACACATATGTGTCTCTGGGCGAAATTGTACTTGCATAAATATAACAAAATCCAATACTATTAAATACCTCGGTATCGAATTAGATAATAAATTGAGTTGGCTTCCTCACATTGAGATTATAACGACACGCACGCGAAAACTAATCTGGACATTCAAAAAATTACGTTATGCCGCGGAATTCGAACTACTCCGCACTGTTTACTTTGCCCTAGCACAATCGGTTATTGGATATTGCGTGAGCGTGTGGGGTGGAGCCTGCAAGTCACATCTAATTCAGCTTGAAAGAGCCCACAGATCTTTACTAAAAGTAATGACTTTCAAACACTACAGATTTTCAACCACACTTTTATATAAAGAGTGTGAGTTGCTCAGTGTTAGACAGTTATTCGTGTTAAATATAATAGCCAAACAACATGTCCATACCCCTTATGACCCAGAGGTTTGCAGTAACAAACGTCATATACCAAATGTACTCCCCACAGCAAAATTCCGAACTACCTTCGCAAGGCGACAACGAGCATATCTCTCAGTCTTTCTATATAATAAAATAAACAAAAAATTAAATTTCTACCCTCTTTCACTACATGACTGCAAATCAATTGTTAAGACTTGGCTTTTGTCCTTAAATTATGATGAAACAGAAGATCTACTTAACCAACATGCTACATTGGTTATTTAGTTATTTTGAATCATTAACTATATGTATAATATATATCTGGTGTGCGGGTGTATGTGTAGTGTATATGTATATTTATGTACTGTAGTATTTTATGTGTATGTACCTATATTCATTGTAGTTTATACTGAAATATTTTTTAATATATATTATTGTGTGTTTATGTATATTATGAGTGAAAAGATAATTAGATATAATGCCTGAAATTTACAAAATGTCTATAAAAAGTATATAGCCCTGTAAAATTATGAATAAGCTCTCTTGACAATTGTAACAATTAATATTGGGAGAAGCCACTGACTCCTGAGATACGGGCTTTATAGCCTAGTTTGGGTGTCAGAGTCTTCATAGGATTTCTGTAATTACAAAGATGTCAATAAAGATTATTATTATTATTATTATTATTATTTAAACTTCCGATGCAAAGAGTTGTTTGTTGTCTGTGGTATCTAAGCTCCTAAACGAATGGAAAGGTTTTATTTGTTTGAAAGATTGGCGAGATTAAAATGGATCTTAGCAATTTATGGATATATGTTCATTCATTCATGAGATTCTTCAATAATGTTGGGAGGTTATTGAAATTGTCTTAAAAAAATTTTGTCAATCCCTCGGAAGAAATCGAGATTATAGGCAAGTAATTTATAACACAAAAGCGACTTTATTTGTAGAATTTGTCAACGGTCCGAAATAACTTTATTAGGGAAAAAATTTAAAGACAATTTATTTTTTTGTTCATTTTGTAATGAGATGTTTGATGGCTTTAATAATCTCATCGAACCGCTCAATAAAATTAACTTCTTGGCACATGAATAACATCGAATTCAGTATGAATCTAAACTATTTTTTAATATTTTGTTTGTTGATATGAGATTGTGAGGCTTCATACTTGGCTAACCGATTTAAAGGATTATTTTTAAGCACTTCACTTTAGACTGAACTGTACAGTTTTACAGTGCTTATGAGTATTTACTGTAGTCGTAAACACTGCACTTCCCACCGACATAGGCGTGGGCCATCAGGCTAGCAGCGTAAAACCTTCCAAAAAAAAAACAAAAAAAAAAAACACTGCACTGTAGTCTTACATACTGTAGTTTAACATATTGTACTAGGATAGTGTACTTTCAGGAGGTAATTCGAATTAGTGACCTATCTTGTGGATATAACATGAAGTGCGGCAAACTCAATCTTAGAAAGCACCCTCAAGAGTCGAGTCAAGAGTAATTTTAACCCAGCCAAAGTGCTTTAGCGATTAATGTTGTCACCTAGTTTAAGGTTTTAGAAGAAAAGTTTATTAAGGGCTTCTTGCATTTTAAAAATGACATTTTAATTTCATTCACAAACGCACACACATATTGATTCTTCAATTTCTTGTGTACAAAACTTGTACGTATAAGCTAGAAGAATATTTCCTATATAATTTTCGACTTACCTGAAACAAAGAAAGAGAAAATTAGTATACATCAATATAGCTTCTACGTTTTTAAAATTGGTTAAAAGAAAAGCGACTAACAGAGGTAGTTTGAGTAAGATTTATATGGAAGCTCGGGGTGATATATTTATTGCCGGGCGATGTCGCTGGACACTTTGTTCTAAGATCAAGCGCCTGCTTTATCTAAAACGAACACATTTTTCTACTAAGCTTTCACTACAAGTTTTCAGAATGTCAAGAAGGCGCCCGCATCTGTGAACATCCGACTTAAGGGGATTGAATAATTTATATACCCGACTAAGTCTTGTGTTAAATACATAACTATTTTTGTTTTTTGTAAAGACTTTATGAGTTATTAATAACAGAGTATAAAAAGCTTATTTAGCGTTACGTCTGCGTTTTCTAAAGTATTTTCTGCCACCACCACTTTATGAAACCAGATATCTTCAGAGGTGTTTCTGAATCATTACGACTTCCTTCAAGAAAAGCGTATCCCTCCATAAAAGACCGACAACGCAACGGTGGCACTGTGTGGGTTTCTACGGGCAGCGGTTTGCTGACTCTATGAACTTTTCAGTGATCCCATAAGTCAAAGTCAAAATATCTTTATTCATTGAAATCATATTTGATCATTTTGAATCGTCAATTTTTTAAATTTTATGTAGTTTATAAAAATAATTATTTTAAAATATTATAATATTTGGTTTTATTAAGACAGAGTTAGAGCAGGTTCATTCCCAAGCTTTTTCATCTAAGTGATTCGTTATTTTATAGTATGCTTTTTTATAAAGTTTTCTTTTAATTGTGTTTTTAAATTTATTCATTGTCAGTTTAAGCATATCACTTGGGAGTTTAATATAAAAGCGTATACATTGCCCTTCAAAAAATTTACTAACTTTATGGAGTCTACTAGTGGCAACAGCGAGTTTATCTTTATTCCTAGTATTAAATTCATGACTATCACTGTTTTCCTTAAACAAGTTAAAATTTTTGTGTACATATTTCAGATTTTCATAAATATATTGACATGTGACTATCATTATATTTATCTCTTTAAATTTTTCCCATTTGCCTCATGTTAAGTCCTCTGTGTGTGACAGTAAAGACTAAGCACCTCTTATAGTGTTGTGGCAACAAGATTCCGAGACGTCACATAGTAATTAAGAAGCCTCATTGTATAATGTATATTCGAAACAGTCAGTTATTAAATTCCGAACAAGTAACACGCCTTTAATTTGCCAACCTGACTCAACATAGTACCGCCCTCAGTAAACTAATTAAACCATACAAAGTGGTTAAGTAATTAATTAGATGCACCATTATACGGCAAAGTGTAGATAGAATGAGTGAAAAAAATGCAGATATGAGTCTATCCCATACCTCAATACGTTACATTATTTTACCAACCTACAGGAATTGTGTATTTTATATTTAAAAAAAATTCTTTGTTTCGAATAAATTTACGAAAGTCATAAAAACACTCTTTTAATTAAAATGGCAGAGATTGAGCCATTGTTTCACAAAATGTCGGCAACATTTCTTATTCAAAATGCTATATCAATGTTTTCTGTTTAATTACTAGAGAATGGGTTTTATAGGCGGGAATTATTTAACTTGCAAATTTTTATGATGTTTTTAGAATATCTTTCCAGGTATTGTCAGGTGGAAAATTGAATTTCTATGAATTATTGTATTAAGATACAGATTAGATTAGTGATATCCATGTGATCTCTATGTACAGACACATTTTGAGTCATTTTACAGGCAAATAGGTGATCAGCGTTCTATAAGCAACCTAAATATTAATTGTCTCCTCGGGATTCGAACCCAGAACCTCCGGAGTATCTAATATAACTGTATGATGCACTAGACTTCACTAGAGTGTACAAAACTGCATTGTTTAATGGCAATTGTATACGCTACTATAATAAAATTCCAAGCGAGGTCGAAGAAATAAATTTAAATCTTACGTACATTAATTGCTAAAGCCTAGTATAAAACAACTGACTATTTGAATGATTCCTGTACTTAGAAATAATCTACTACAGTTAGAAATTTATTTTTAACTAGCTGTTCTCCGCGGTTTCAACCGCGTTAATTTGATCGTAACGTAATACTTATATTATATCTATCACTACTTAGTATAAAACAAAGTCGCTTTTTCTTTTCCCATATCCCTTTGTATATCCCATACGCATATTTTCCAATACATATAAAGTTTTTTATAAAAGATTTTTTGCTATGTTACCTAATACCAAATTCGTAGTAAGACAGGATGACTTTTAAAAAATAAATTTTATTGACATTTTACAGTTGTGTAATCAAAATAACAAGATTTTTTTAATAAAAAGAGTTAGGAATACAAATTATTAAAAAAAAAACATTTAAAATAGTCTTCAAAAAAAGAACGTTCTATATTAAATTTTATTAAGGCGAATGTTACCTATTCCAAGAAAAAACTTCGAACACTTTAAACGCATATATTAAACACAAATCTTATAATCATTTAATAATTGTTCCCTGCAGTTTCATCCGCGTTAATTTCGTTTAGACGTCAAATAAGAAACAATTTTTAAATGGAAGTACATTGTAAATTATCCCAGGAACACACTACCGATAAGTCCCGCTATATTTAATAATAATGAGTTCAAATCGCGAAAGTCTAAATTTTATGAACCCACTACCGGTATATAAAGTATACCCTGTGTAATCCAGAGCATATTCTATTCTCGTGCCAAATTTCATTCAAATCCGTTCAGCCGATTGTGTCACAAACATCCAAAAATTCTCACAAACTTTAGCAATACTTATAATATTTGTGGGATTACTAAATTTTCCCGACATTTCGCGTCTGGTCACGGGCGATTGAGATGTCAGTTAATATACACGGTCTATCAAATTGCTTTCTTGAAATCGTTTAACTTATTATATAATAAAAAAGTAATTGCCCGTAACCCCTAGTAGGGCATGGGACAGACACATTACTGTATCTGTTTCATTGATTATTTTTACAGACAGGTGATCAGCCTTTTGTGCATACCCGACTGAAATATTCATGTGTTTCCCCGGGATTCGTATTAAATAATATTATTTTATAACTAGCTGATTCGGTGAACTTCGTACTCGAAATAAAAGGCAGAATGGGAATTGAAAGTCAAATGTTTGACAGGAATGTTGGTAAAACAGTTTATATGGGAAAATTATTATTTTTTCCATATTTTCCCACCGTTTAAACTTTCTCTGGACTACGACAAACATTTCAAAACCAAAATCTGCTAAATCGGCTCAGCCACTCTCGAGTTTTAGCGAGACAAACGAACAGCAATTGATTTTTGTATATATAGAAGATATTATTTAATATTTAATTGTAAATTGTGTTTAATCTATGCATTTGAATCTGTTCAAACTGTTTCCTTTTAAATGGTACAACTAAAAAAAATCGGAAAATTATAATACAAAATTTCATTAGTAAACTAATATTTAATAATTTTTTAATAATTTAATTGGCCAATGTGTAAATGTTGATGTGTTTATACTATGTTATATTATATTAGCTACATTGTTGTTCGCTTGAGTTATGTAACTATTTTTAGGTATATGTTTGAGTGTTTAGTACTTCGTAATTTAATAGTCGTTCTCTCTTTAATTTTTATGTTATTTTTTTATGTTTAAATATTTTTGTTCCTAATTTGTCGTTGGATTTTGTCGTTTAATTTTATATTGATAGTTTATGGATAAGATATGTCACAGTCCTTTCCTGTTGTACAGTACTATTGCATGTTGTGATCTCCTCTAATTGAAGAAACACAATGTTTAAACTGTAACAGTACAATAGCATAGCTTGTAAAGTGTATTCTTTGTTGGAGATCCTAATAAAATAAAATAATATAAGATGAAGATAAAGCCCCACGCTTCAACCGGGACACTCGACCTTTTGTTATCAATAATGAATAAGAATTAAGTAATTTCAACGTGAAGTGGTCGAGAGTAAATCAAAGAAACTTGACTTAATTAAATTAAGGCTACTTAGGCGGAGAGCGCTCATTTTTTGTAACGAGTGCTCTAAATTTAAATTTAACTTGTATTCAGTTTTTCTGCAATCATTTTTAAAAAGGTTTTAAAATGGAAAAGTTTTTGTATTAAGTACTATTCAGATTACGTAAACATTTGAATAGATGTGCGTTTTACTGTTAGACGACCGGTTGGCCTCCTGCCTTTTGCGCCAAATGGTCCTGGGTTCAAATCCTGGTAGGTGCATTTATTTGTGTGATGAGCACGAATGTCTGTTGCCGAGTCTAAGTTGTTTATAAATTTATATATATATTTATTATGTTATCCTCGTTGTTTCTGATTACCATAACACAAGCGCTTCAGCTACTTACTTTCCGAAAACTGACTTCTGGAAAAAAAAGGATCTTCTCAATTTTCTATATGTTATTTTGTATTTATAAAACTGTTGTGAAGTTAGCTTCAAAATATGTAGTTGGCTACAAAATAGACATCAGACCATGTAGATATTACAAAAATATTACATCGCAAAAAACAAGACGAAAGAAGTTTAATTCTAAAACATAAGTAATATTTAATAATCGGTGCGAAATTGTAATAGTAAATCATGAAACCTTTACTTATTAACGTCAATCAGTTAATAAATACTCTTGTTTATTCTCTACAATAGTTTACAAATCGACGGAAAATGCTTATTAATGCTTAATTGCTTTCAATGCTGAATAATCACTAATTATTAAATGATTTAATATTATGTTCCACAAAGTGATTAATAACTGTGGTATACAATATTTAGCGGAAATGTATGATAAATTTATATTATACGTGTATCTAAAATATTATAGAAACAAATAATCATGGGTTAGAACTACGTATTACATATTTCAACCCCGTTAATTTCGACGTAACGTGATGTTATATAGCCTATAAACAGAGTGAAATAGCGAACAGCAAAAAAATAATAATGAATAGTTATTTTTATATTAATTATTAATATTAATTTTTAAAAATTAGCCTAAGTTACTCCTTATTACATCAGCTATCTGCCAGTGAAAGTCCCGTAAAAACCAGTCCAGCCGTTTCTGTTAGCCGAAACAGACAGATAGGCAGACAGACAAAAATTGTAAAAATGTTATTTTGGTTTATGTACCGAGTACACATTCATATGCATTTAATAAGTAGTTATTTTATTGTTACAAATAGACATTCAAATTTTGACCGCAGACCGAGCGGAATGGAGACATACTGTGGACGCCCTCTGCCCCATCCAGGGGACTTAGGACCTTAAAAAAAACTCCAATTTTATTTATCTGTATAGGTCGGTATATGCCGTTTTCATTGCCTGTAGGGATCTTTCAACCAGATCGAGATGGTCCGCATAACCTAGTTTAAAATATGCACTAATATGTATTATGTAATGTAATATGTAAAACATATTAGTACATATATAAATAAAAATGAATCACCGAAATGTTTGTAAGCGACTTTATTAACGCGGGGCACAACTTTTTTATTATAAACATAATTTCCATTTAATTACTTTCATATTAAAGACATATTAATCATGGCTTGATAAGCTAAAGCAATATCGTCTATTGAAGTCTGTTATTAAATTTTCTCGGAAAATTCTCTTATTATTATTATGTTCTTCATAAGATATATTCAACCGAATTCAAAAGGGAACATTCCCAATTTTGTCAAAGGAGTTTTCATATTGTGTATTACTCTTTTATCTTTCATTAAGAGTCCTATTATATTTTAACCTTATTTTTTGCAATGGTAAATATTGACGCTTTTAATAAAACTGAAAACCTTTGATAAATTTGACTTACAGATTAGTATAAAATATTTATCATTATAGTCCATAGCGGCCTATCTTTTTGTTATATATAACAATTTATTTTATTTCTCTTTGTATCATGGGTATTTTAAAAATACCTTAATATTTTTTACATAACAGCAAATTGTTTAAAAATATAATGATTATAATGTATTTAATATACGAAAGAATTATTCTTGCACTTCTCTAATCTGTCATCCATTTTTCCTTACCAGGATTGCCTGGAAGAGATCGCTTGTGAGCAATAAGGCCGCCCATTATACTTCTAAATTTTTTTTTTGTTTTCTTGTTTTTTTTCTTATGGAACTTTTTGAAACTTAATTTTGATAAATAATATGTTTCTATGCGTGATAAATCCCGTTACTTTTACTAAAAATGAGTTGAAATCGTCAAAGTTTAAAGTTTATAATATGTTTTCATTGTGTAATAATTAGGTATAAAAAACCCAACAAAACTATAGCATAAGAATCAGAAGAATTTATTTAAATTACAGCTTAAATATTCATAGTACGTTTTTATGTTTTCGCAATTGTAAACAGATAAGGATTTTTTGTTTGTTAGATCATTTTTATGAGTGGCACATTCCAAAGACCAAATATTATAATATTTCAAGATATATTTTTCAAAAAATGCCCATCATGGGATATGCTGAACAAAACAAAACCTTTCTTTTCTTCTTTCTATAATATTATTACAGATGCATAGCGAGATTTTGTCCTACTTTTATTTAAATTCTCCATTTCCTAATAAAAACAAAGACTTGCAATTACTTTTGCCGAACAATGACAAAGCTATTCAAGGTACCTTGTATCACACGTGGACAATGTTTTTGTGTCGAGAAAGCATTGTTCTATATTTTAAAGAACTTTTGCGTGTATTAGAAAACTAAAAAATATACGTATTATTTCACTGTTGCCCGGGGTTCTTCTGGTGAACACAGGGAAATACATTTTTCCGGGTTTAAATGCAGTCCAAAATGCACTTTGAACTCTTTTTTTCTTTATTTTGTGTTATGGCAATGTATAGTATTTTGTATTCTTCAAATATTTTTTACTTTTTATTTTAGTTTTACAAATGTATTTAATCGAGTTACCCGTGAAGGTAAAATATGTATTAATAAATAAATATTTATTTTAAAATGAACTTTATTTCGTTCGTATTTAGTCGTATAACGCTACAACTGAATTTTTGATATGCCTAAAATTTAAATTTTCCACGTCTTTTCCAGTGTTGAATGTTCTTGCTTATCCAGTATGTGTTTTCGTTTTGTCTTTGTGTTGTAAGCAACAATCAATCTTCTTTTCCTCAGAACTCTCTACCTCTTCTCTTGTTCTTCCATCACATTTGATTAACTCGATACTTCAGCACAAACAGATCATCATTAACGTAGGTATAACTTATTTTTCGGTGGATGGACAACTTATTTCCTACTTTAGCTTAGCTTAGTTCCTAATCAGTTTAGCTGGCGGTGGATCAACGGCTTATGTTTTACTACACGAAAGAGACAGCTTTTATATTGAGGTTGTTTGGTATTCAGACGTAGGTAAGAAACGGAGCCTTACCTTGACTCGACTATAACTAGGTTTTTTGTACTTCGTAGTGGCATTCTGCCAAAGCCAACAAGTTGCAAATTTACTTTTTAATAGGTAATAGGTTGAGAACATCTTTGTAATACCTTTTAGCATAAAATAATTTATCGATTTAAATTAAATATTTGAGATGCCAATACTAACAGTGAAAAAAGATTGAAACCATAAAGTGAATTTTTAGCGTAGAATTTTTTACAAAATAGCCAATCGATTTTAGTATAATTTATATATCTCCAAAAACCTATATAAACCTCTATAAAAATATTTATTTTAATCGGTTTATAAAATGATCTCAAACTCATGTAACAATATAGATCTTTTTTGAAAGCGATTGAAGATTCTGTATTCTTTAGATGTTGTGACAACATTGCGATATCTTAAAATAGTATAGGGAATCTATATCACAATTACTCTTCCTCAATTAATTATATCGCTGGTTTAATCTACCAAAATAAAAGGAATTGGCAATGCATATGAATACAAATATGTTACGGAAGTAGATAAGCGACTGCGGCTGCGATTGTGCTGCCAGTAAAAAACCACCTAAATTTGCGCGTGTCAAAGTCAAAATTGACAAATGACTCTTTTCGACTGACTTTTAGCGCAAACAGATACGAAGATAATATAAAAACTTAAATAACTTACTAAAAATATTTAACAATA
Source organism: Aporia crataegi (assembly GCA_912999735.1). Taxonomy (NCBI): domain Eukaryota; kingdom Metazoa; phylum Arthropoda; class Insecta; order Lepidoptera; family Pieridae; genus Aporia; species Aporia crataegi. The sequence continues at coordinate 5,064,340 of OU538750.1, read as the reverse complement.
AGCTATAAAATCTATGAAAAAACTTACAGTGACTGCGACAGATATTTTGACAGTCCAAGCTTGGTGATTTTACTCCCTTTGATTCCTTCATTGACAATATTTGTGACGGTCAGAAAATTCTTCGTCATGGTTGACTCTTGTGACGACACTAAAACACCACAGATTATGAGCACTGTCAACTTGAAAAAAAAAAGAAACACGAAATAAAACCTTTTTTAACTTACTTTTTCAAACAGCAACACATTAATTTTGCAACAATCAACACGCGTAGATATTTCAACAATAACAGATTAATAATAAAAATTTCTCTCTTTTTCTTTATCACAGTACTTAATCGATGCTTTTTTACATTTTTTTATATTTCCTTAAGGTTACTTGTCCAAGAGTGCTTTTTATATAAAAATATGTAATTAATTTAAAATTATCAAATCAACAAATACACGGACGTCTGGTCAAGATGACACACACATGTCTCTCTTATTATACCACCCTTTTATCGACGGAGGTTAATAATAGAATTAAGTTATTGGTTATAATAAACCATGTCATAGATTCCCTCTATTATTTCCATGTATTTATGTAACAGTACCACATAAACAAAGAGTTAATATTTCATTTTTAATATGTTTCCTTGTTTATGCATATTTCGGTGTATACTTAATATTCAAATATTTTGAATTATTTTACATATTTTTCGCGTATTTCATGAATTTTGTATTTGCTTGAGTGATGTTACCCGGATATTACAATGACCTTGATTAAAAATATATCCTTTGTAGAATATTCAGTTAGAAAAACTTCGCTTCAGTGTTTCACGCATTCGTATGTTGCGCCGGATGTCCAGGGTTCGAATTCCGAGTAAAAGCTTCGATTGGGTTGACCATTTACTTACATGTAGCAGTAAAATAGACGCAGAAACTAGTCTGCCCCATGCCCAACACAAGGTTTATCAACTGCGATTAAAATATATATTATATACAATTTAATAATAGGCTTATACAATATAACAGTTTCATCTGCTCTCGCTCTTAAAAACTTTGGGTGAGGTTCGTAGGGTAAAGTATATTTTAAGACCGATTCTCATACCTACAAAATACACATCAAAAACTTCATAAAAATCGGTCAAACCGTTTCGTGACACTAGATTTTTATATATTAGATTTGTTCTTCATAACTTATAAAAATTAAAAGACTATAATAATATTAGTGCCAATAGATACCTTTCTTTTCTTCCCTTTATAAAAAGTTCTGTATTATTTTTAAATTGCCCTTTTAGGCAAAATACAGTAGGTAATCTGAAAAATGCGCGAAAACAACGCAAAACTGTAGTGTAATGAGAAAAAAATTAACAAGTCAGATCAGCAAGCTCGTTTAATAAGTAGCGAAGTGCATGAAACATTTAATTAAAGTTCACAAATGAATTGTACGTATTTTTAATTAAACAAACATTCGGAACTATGCAAAAACGAGCTACACATTCTCATTAAATTTCATTACATTTTACTAATTTAGTGGATCTGTCATAAAATAAGTAAAATATTGATAAATAGTCGTACAAAATCATATTATTTGAAACAGAAAAGAGAAACTATAGACAATTTAAAAAATCTTTTGTTGAACATTTAAGGACATTTAAGAAAATTTCATATATTGATGGATAGTTCTTCATAGACCCGTTTCAATCACAGAATGAAAAAATAGCAATAAAATAGACCATTTTTTTAAAAGCTTAGATGCTACAGACACATACGTCAAAATTATACATCTCTTTATGTCGGGGGCTTCACTCACTCATAAAAATACAAAGTTTTAAGGGTATTTATAGGGTAGGTACAATTTAAGACCCATAAAAATAAAACTGTGATTAGGCTTTTTATGTAAAAACTCGTCTTGGGAAAAGTGCAAAAGAAGGGTGTTATTTTGACCTATACAAAGCCTAATATATCCTATATGCTAAAATTGATCTTTATATCCTTTTACCACGAGTCAAACTCAAACTCAAAATTAATCATAGAAATGGCTAACAGTTACTTAATGCAAGTCAATATTAATACTAAAGCTAGGATTAAATCTAAATTATGTAAAATCTACTACCGCTTCGGATTCTAAAGCTTGGCGTCCACCAGGCGGCCCGCATCGGGCTCCATCGCAACGCAAAAATCCGTTTGCTATATATTTTATATGAAACTGCGTCCACTAGAGACGGAGCGGGCCGGACCGTGACGGAATCCGTCGGCGGATCACTCAGCGAGCGTATTTTCCGTCGATGCGACCCGGCTCGGCCTGCCCCGCCTCTAGTAGACCGTAGCTCGCTTGTTATACGTACGATTGACAGTTAAAAATCCGCCGCTGCGGCGCGGATTGCCTGCATAGTGGACGCAGTACGCAAAAATGCGCGTCGTACCGTTGCGGCCCCACCCGTCCCAAGTAGACTCTAGCTTAAGGGTGGCGTTCTGGTAGAAAAGAAACGGCGCAAAAAACTCTCCAGCATTTGCTCTTTTAATCAGATACAATATTTGGTTTACAAGCTCAGATTTATAACCGTTATATGTGAGAGATGGATCAATCAAATTCCAAGCATTCTTGTCTTCTACATAATCGTTAACAAAATAATAAGCTTGGCGAGTTTTTGTTTAACGCATGTTTTAAATTTAAGATTACAGATTTCGCTTGGAAGTTTGTCATAAAGATGTATACATTGTCCTTTAAAAGAGTTATTCGTGTATTAAATGGGAACAAGACTGTAAATAAACTCGCGTGCTAAGTCTAGGAGTCGTGTAATAGCGTTCTTTATGATGTCTTGGCACCAACGTAGTCGCTTTGTGCCAAGATACCACGAACTCTACGGACTGTTCGCTTAATTAAAACACTGTGGTAAAATTGTATCGTATGTAAGCTGTGTAACGAGTATAAATTTGTCGGTGGAAATAATTTTCCTGATAAGTAATGGACAAAATCACGAAGCTAAACTTGCGTCAGCTTTCAACAAATAACATCAAGATTGATCTTTTATGAGCCTCATGCCACAAACAAGCAGATAGATACGTCAAACTTATAACATTCCCTCCCCTCATTCCCATATTTAGGAAAGAAAAGAGACTACATGTCTTACCAACTAAGATACTGTTCGGTATTTAATTTTACAAATATATAAAACGAAATAAATGCGAACTATTAATAATAATAATAGTTTAACTCTCTGGATAACTACATACTTGAAATGTATGTTTCTAAGTACTCATTAAACTATTTCTCTGTATTGTCATAAACTACACAGTAACTTATACAAAATCTCTAGCGAAGTACAAGAATTCATTTTTTGAATGATACAAGTGCTTGGAAATTATTTTTTCTTGTATATTGTAAAAGTAATATCCCACATAACTTTTACAAAAGAAAAAGTTAAAATTTATTTATAATATATTCGTATTAAAATAAAAAATCTCCAAATGGCCACTGCGTTGGATCTGTATACGTATTCCCTTGTAACCTACTATGTCTTTTAAAAAATATGTTTGCTTGTAAACTTCTTGTTCGAATTGAAGTTTTTTTTTGTAGTTGTGTTTTAATTTTAAATTAAATCACGCTACGACGAAATTACACAGCACATCTAGTATACAATAGATTTTACAAAATGTTAAACCGTTCCTACTAATAGAACTCAACGTGGATTTTAACTCAGACGCGACCTCAAAATCTCAATTTCCAATGATAAAATTGAGAAAACTGAAGAAGAAAATCGACTTGGAATGAATTTCAACTGGGTCAAACACTCACTTTTCACACTGAAGTAAATCCTTTGTGTTGAGCAATACAACTCAACTCGTTATGCACATTTCACATTGATTCGAGAGTTTTGGCGCCATCGCAACGAGTGCATCCTGTTTTATATTATTTTCTAAAATATTTTCGAGATTTTATTCGTAAACTTAGTGGAGTTTTAAGCATAAACTGTTCGGCAATGTGCACGATTTAATTAAAGATAAAATTTAATAGAACTTGACTTTTTGTGATGTGGTCAAAATTCCTCATTAAGTAAAATAACCGTCTTCTTGGGGCATGAAATAAAGACATAGCTTAAAGGTCCTGTAACGTCAAAAACCTTTAATTAATAAATCACATTAATTCACCAAGTCAATGTTATATGTAAATGCTCTACTATACACCTCTCCACGTATACATCTTATATATAAAATTCTCGTGTCACAATGTAAGTTACCCTTACTCTTCCGAAACGGCTTTACTGGTTTTTACCAAATTTTATATGCATATTCAGTAGGTCTGAGAATCTGCTACTATCTATTTTTCATACCCCTAAGTGATAAGGGTAGCCCACCCCAAAAATTAATATGGCAAAACAACAAAATATAGACAAAAGTGTATGTTCGTATATACGTTACAATTTTTCTCGCTTGCTTTCATGGTTCAAATCGCGTCTTCGTCCACATGTATACATACTCTTAGAATGGGACTAGATTTTGTAAGTGAAATAAATGTCCTTAGTTATTAAAAAGTTTTTCCCGCGACTTCGTTTGTTGGTATTTCAACCACTTAAAGCCTTTGTCTACCAGCCTATGTCCTTTGCTAAGCTCCAATCAATCTCAGTACTGAAATTAGTCGTGTAGGCGTTAGTTATTTTCGCACAAGTGGAGAAATAGGGATAGCAATTAAATTTCATATTATTACACTGATATATTGTTAAATGCTTTGCGCTCTACCAAAATCGCTTCGGTAAGGAAGAGATAGGAAATTACTAGAACAAAAAAGAGAGAACTTAGTGTTCAATTCCTGTAAGAATAGAAAACAAGGACAAATAAATATGATTTTGAGTATGTAAGATTTTAATTTTAATACTTTTTTACAACAAGATTTGTGAAAGCGGTACGTGCAATGAAGTTTCACTTTATGGCCCATAAGAAAACTGAGATTACAGGTTTTAAGAGATTTATCATATAAATGCAATTTTATAACCACAAAACTTAAAAATAAAATGTGTTTGTCATATTGTTTAGCATAGCCGATAGCGGATGGATATTACTTTTGTTTTTGAATACATACGAAAAAAGAGGGTAGTAATTATAAGTTTGACGTGTCTATAAAATATGTCTGTATGAGGCATTGAACTAATAAACGAATGGACCCATTTCAATGCAGTTTTGATAAAAACTGACGTAATTTATGAAATATTTTTAAGTGTAATCTTCAAGTTTTTTAAATTGCCTGCAAATTCACTTGATATAGAAATATTTTAAAGTTATAAATTTGTATGTTATCAACTTTTTCTGAAAACAAACTAATTTTATATATTTTTTGTTAGCTATATTAAAGCAATTAAAAATTTAATGAGACAAAACGGCAGATCCTAAAACTCGTTTTAAGTTACAAGTAATACGTGCTGAAGTTCATAACATTTCTAGAAAACTTTATCATGGGATACTTAAAGTAATTATTAAAGGGGTTCGGAAGGGTTCTTGAGATAAATTGAACACAGATTTCATTCTTGAACAAGCCTAGCACGTGCGCAACGAGACAATTTGTCTACCCGTTGGGCGACTGAATTATTTATCCCTATGCCACACGAGTATCTGTTATTGACTTTAATATAAACAATTGAAACCTCGCCTACTTGGGCATGAGGCAAACATACATCTATTTAAATAATATTTTTACATGCAAAATATGTTTTGTTTCTCTGGGTTTAAATGATTTACAGTAACAGTAGTCTTTAACACACAAAAAATGTTTCAATTGAGTAGGCATAGAAAACTAGTCACCTTGTAAAGAAACAGAGGCAGCAATATCTGCTTGATTCTCTACTAGAGGATACGTTATTAAACTTTTTATCTCAACTGTAACCTTAGCCATATATTTTTTTTACGAAGACGCGAGAAACATACACAGGTCGATATTTGACAATTTGTTTTCGTTCACGTACGTGATATCTCGTCGCTCACATGCTAGGCCAACAGGACGAGTAATAGCATCTATTAACTTGTTCTTCCTACGTCTGTATGTCACTTCAGTTTATCAACTTTGTTATTATATAAGAAAATTGCTTTGTTTGACAGTGAACCGTCATCAATACCAGATATTGATTACAAATAAGAATATCTCAGAAATGGATGAATAGAACTTAATAAATTGTAGCTAAGTTAAATCTTAATCAAATAATAAGAAAACTGAATTGAAATCAGCTCATGGATTTAGAAGTTACATATGCTTTTTGTCTATTTTATATTTTTTTAAATGTTTTTGTAATGAATGCTTGTCTTTTAAAAAAAAAATCTACTTCAAAAAGAAGCAAGTTCAAACACAACAGAAGAAAGTTTTTTCAAAATCCGTTTAGGGATATTCAAAACACTTCACTATCATTCGGCTCACATCAAAATATAGGAAAAAATGGAATGGGCGAATTATGTATCTTACATGTTGAGAAAGATTTTCCTTGATCATAAATAATTTTTCGGCCATGTTTAGCCTTGAACTCGACTTGAATCGGATTACGAATGACAAGGTTATATAGTATACATTATATACTTATTCAGTTGCTTAAAATTATACATACATACTAGCTGACCCGGCACACGTTGTTTTGCTATATTAATTTTTGGGGTGGGCTACCCTTATCACTTAGGGGTATGAAAAATAGATAGTAGCCGATTCTCAGACCTACTGAATATGCATATAAAATTTGGTAAAAATCAGTAAAGCCGTTTCCGAGGAGTAAGGTAACTAACATTGTAACACGAGAATTTTATATATAAGACAGGATACGTAATAAAATTTATTTAGGTGCTGCGACATACGTACAGACCTCAGCCAGACACAAACTTTTAACAAATTATTTGGATCGGGAGTTTTAATAGGTTTAATATAATTTTCCTGACACCAGTATAGCTTGGCAGGGCATGGGGTAACTTGCTCCATACTAAGTGACACCCATCGGTAATAATCTTTGGTATTCAAGATACTGTTCATACTTTTGCACAGAACGCAAAGTAGCTATAAATATGAGTCTATCGCTCGAATTTATATCGGATACACGCCCCATATTGTAACGATGTTATATCGGGCATAAAACGGCAATACTTTGCCACACTATATGCATTTCAGTCTAAATTTTTTCGCTTCAGTCAATAGCGACTATGCCGTTAATATTAGATTGTGATAAATGTAAAACATTATAGTATAGTATGGCTACACAGCATTAAGTGACAAATACTGCGTAAGATTATTTAGGTGAATTTATGTATACGTGATAAAATGATATTTTGATATCCGGCTACTTTGTATAAGTCAAGATTTTATTGTAATATATAGTTAGTATCAGGTCGATTAAGTAATAAACCTTATTACTCTAAGTCATCTTTTATTACGACACTGCAACAATTGGTGACCCCGAAGTGATTTCCAATGGACATTTATACTGTATTTAACACGTTACAATAAGTAAATTTTATTAGAATATATAATAATGCAAAAAGTTATACAAGTATATAAGATTCTTCAAATTGATTTATAGTTTTTAGTGGAAATATTTCTTAACAAGAAATGATATCCAAGTAAAAATAATGAGTAATGTGTGTTTCATATTATTTCTGGCATTATTATAAGGACTGATATATGCCATGAATATACTCAAATTTAAGAAAAGCCAAATTCCCATACAAGCTGGACCTCCAACTTATTTCACGCGTCCACACACACAGCATACAAATGGACTGGTGCGTTATCAAAATTATCTAAATATATATTATTACTAAATGACATGGCGTATGAATTTAATTTCATAAAAGCAGAAATATTTTTTTAAGAGACGAAAACTTTTTAGGTTAGATAGATTCTAACAAGTCTGGTAATTAAAAGCACAAAATGTCACAAGAGGAATATAGTTTTAAAATAACACGCGTTAAAAGTGCAAATCATAACTATTTTTTTCTTTCTGTTGATAAAAAATCTTATATACTCTTAAAGCTAAAAAAATATCGCTTATTAGGCACTTTTGGACGCCGTCACGTATGATTTGGGCGATGTCCTTTGAAAATTGAAGGTGCAAAGGATTTCCATACTGCTTTGTTAGCGTGTTTTTAATTCGAAAGTAGACAATAATGGGTTTTCCTATCTTATTTCTGCTGACTGACCGATTGTAAAAGTGACATTTAAAGATTTTTTTTGATCTTACTTATGCATACCATATTTTGAAATAAACAAAAACAATTGTCCACGAGTCATGAATGCCTTCAACGTTTGTAACTTTATGTGCAACGAAGCATTCGTGTAAACTTGTTATAATTGGAAAAACTCTCAATCTATAAAATAGTAAATACTCAAAGAAAACTTTAATTCAAAAAGAAACATAACTATTCAAAGACCGGGTAATTACCGGCTTATATCTAAAACCAACCGTTCTTTAGGTATCAGTCGATAAGATAACTCATGAAGGTAAAGCTTTTTAACAAATATAGTATAAGTTAGTGAACCGACAATGATTTAGAGGTAGATTAATTGAAACTACAGGGAACTCTAAAACCGACTAATTTACTGCCAACGTGTTAGTATAGTAAACAACTTGGTAATTCGACCAGTATTTTGAGTACACACCCCAATGGTTATGATGAGCCTTTCATATAAAAAAAATTGTTAATAAATAAGAAGATAGATATTTAAAAATTGCAAATTAAATAAAAGCAAAGAAATAAGAAGTGAAATAATAATAGTAAAAGATACATTTTTATGTCTATTTCACTGATAAATATTATTTACCTACGTGAAATTAGATGAGCTTTCTGTTTCTTTCCATCCGACACTTTTTCTTTCTACAAATTTCGAACCCAAGACCTTTGGCACAACACGCTTTTAATGTCAGACGGACACTAAGCGACGGAAATAATGGGGCAAGAGCAGATATGTTCCTACTTCTATTTCACTCGTTTCGCTCGTTTTTTAATAGATAAACAGGTCATCAGCCTTTTGTGCCTGCAATGTAGTTTCAAGCGCAACAAAATGTCAACCAATAGAGGTAATGAAAAAATAACTAAAGAAATAATATTTATCTTTATATACTGTCTTTTATCATATTGCTGGATTAAAATAATAGCGAAAGATTAAAAAGGCTTTTTTGTAATTTAATTAAAATTTCATAATTCATTCAAAGCTCAGCGATGATAAATACAAAGAATACATTTTGCCGTTTAATTAATAAATGTCCGTAATTTAACTTTTACTTTGTTTATCGCTTCGTTTTGTATGTTTTGTTATCTCATTGAGTTGCGTTGCTCTAAATAACATTTATTATATGCTGGCCTAATAATAGGAGCGAACCTCATGCAACAATCTTTATTGTCTTTATGTTAAATAGTTGATGCCCAAGAATTTGTTTGAAGACAAATTTCTCTTCTACTCAATGGTTTATAAATATTTTGTTGTTGTGGTTTTTTTATATTATTTTAGTTTTTTTACCTTAAATTCTTCTTCTTGACTCAAAGGCCGTAAATGTATATATAAATAAATAAAAGATTACGTTTTGTAAAGCTTTGAAAACTTGAAATAATGTTTTTATTTTCCATACTTTCAATATTTTATAAATATACTTAAGTAGGTATTCAACTGATATACTTAAATGTTATTGTATGCGATTTTTATTATAAATATTGTTTTAAAGGTATAAAAAATACAATACACAATTATAACCAAATTTTAACAGTTCCGATTTAAGAAAAAATACTTTCACGTTTATTTAGAAAATTGCGATTTTAATTTTTAAATCTATAATTATTATATTTATAGTTTATATCTTATATATATATCTTTATAACTAAATAAATACAATTGTGTAAAATTGTGATACTTTCACTCTGTTATCCATTGTTATTTGGTACAAATTCGCAAATTTTAACAATTTATGTGCGCCCTCAAAATTCGAAACAATGGAACATCGAGCGATTACACATTCTTGACAACGGACACTAATCGCCCAGTTATATAACGACCATGAGATAACGGGCCAAATATTTAAATTTAAATTTTATCTCCACATATTATTTACATTTATGTAATCAGCCATTATGAGCTCATTACATACTTACATATAAAAATACACTCTTTGGCAAAAACGAACCTTAGGAAAGATGGAAAGAAAGAAATTAAACACTTAACACTATTATTGCTTAGAAAGATCACTTAGAAGAAGGAAAACCGATAGACGGGCGCTACGCGCGCGTAACGTAGCAAGACTGGCACGGCGCTACGTAAAGTGCTACGAAGGGCGCTACGATCTGCGCAAATGACCCAGGATGCTATTTCGGCGAAAAGTTTTATATGTTTATTTCGTTTTGTTTAATGCTTAAGTGGAATTGAATATGTACAAATAATAACATTTTAAAACGTTAGTACATACGTATTATGCTTTTATCTTTATGAACTTCATAACAAAATAAGTCCATACCTGTTTTTAATTACCTACATAATGAATTAATAATATAAATAATTTTTTTTAATAAAAATCTATTTAATGATTTTACAATTGTAATGTTTACAATAATGACGATATATTTTCTAATGTCACACAGCCTAACTAACTTTTACTCGCAACATCGACCATGAGAGCCATTAACTTCCCATGATTGAAAGGATTTTTAAAATCACTGCAGTAATTTTAGTATATATTCATTGCAAACAAAAATACAAAACTTTTCTCTTTGTAATATTAAGGAGGTATAGATTATGATAAATCACTACTGGAAAAAAAGACAGAACAGGTTAAATTTGTTGATTTATTTTAATAGTACTAATAAATTACAAAATTTTATTTACAATAATGTACTCAAATATATTTACAAAAATACAAAAGGCATAAAAAAGTCGTTGGGATGCGTACCCAAAATAGTGGCTGCATTTCCGCGTTGTATCGCTATACTAACGCATTATAATGAGTGCTTTAGAGTTTCCTGTGGTCTCAACTAAGCACATTGATATCTCTTTAAACAACCGACGCGCTTCTAGCTCCCAAAAACGTTAAATACTAATCCAATATGAATAACATAATATGGGTTACATTCGTGAGAAATGCGTATAAATAATTGGAATTTCAATATTTGGATTCACCTTTAGAGCAAGTGTTCATAACCGCTATGTAGTTTGAAGTGACTTTAATTGTGAATTCACTAAGATAAAAGCTCTTAAAAATTTATATGTAATTATAAAAAAATATTATTTTTGTAAAAGCTTCAACAATTGTCTTTTAAATTTATGAATAAAAAATTTCATCCCATTTTAAAACAATCGAAAACACAAATAAACTGAGTGAAAATTAAAATGGGAACAGTATGCATTAAAGTTTTAATGCATCTGAAAATGGATTTGCGTTCGCATCAGGTGGAGCCATTTCAAATTGGTGAAAACCCGTTTTCAATAAATGTAAAGAAGTTTTTACAAAGATAAGGTTCGGAAAATATCATTTTTTATCTTGTTACGTGTATTATGCCAGCATAGTTATAAAGACATGATAAAGTACATACCTAATCTATTTCACAAAGATGATTGTTTGATTGTGTGGCCAAATGAATGTATTGTAATCATTTTGTTGTTGAATAGGTCAGAGGTACATTATATCCCATAAATTTTGAAAAATTAAACAAAGCTTAAAATTCACATAAACTACTGTTTCAAGTTAATTACATCGGCTGATGTCGTGAAAGCTCGGGTGGGGTTTCAAGTTAAAGCTTGTCGTTAACCATGCTAACCGATTTAGCTCAAAGCTCTATTATTTTTATAGTGGAAAATTAAGTCCCGTGTCCCCTAGTGGGGTATGGGGCAGATGCATTTCACATCTGTTTCACTGATCGATTTTTTCTTTTAGGGGCAAGTAGGTGATCAGCCTTCTATGTCCTGCCAGACCGAGTTTTTTTTATCTCCGCCGGGAATCGAACCCAGGACCTCTCGGTTGTAACGCTTACGCGCTTACCACTAGACCAAGGAGGCGGTCTATACATATACAGATACGATACATCATACAGTTAATAAGATAATAATCTTATATCGCACATTTCGAATCCGAACATCGATATTCGATAGTTACCGAAACGAAAAGCTTATCCCAGATGCTATGTTATTTACGTGGTAGCGCTCGCAGAGTTAACATAATATACCTATTTACTGACTTAAGATATTTACACTGAAATAACACAGCTTGATATTAATTTACCATCGTGTGGCTACGCTTAGATCTATGTTTTGCGATAAAGATTTAGAAGGTAAACGCACTGAAATAATGACGCTATAAAAACTTTACTTATAGCCAGTTTTATGACACGCCACATAAATTAACCTTTATAAATCTAAAAATCGCATATGAAATATGTGATTATTGGGATCTAAAGACAAAAATATAGTTATTTTTTTATACATAACGTCAAAATATAATAATATTATAAGTATATTCTTGTATTATTTATGGTAGATTACAGGCAAGAACTCTAATAGGAGCCCTGACTGGACACTTCGAGTGTCGCAGCCACCTCTACAAGATGAGACTTGCTGAAATCCCAATATGTAGAGCATGTGGGGGAAAAAAAGAGTCGATAAGGCATATACTCTGCGAATGTGACTCAAAAGCTAGCAAGCGACTGGACGTCTTCGGATCGGCGTATCCGAACCTAGGGGACTATCGGCACTTCACATCCAACGACATCCTGAAGCTCATGCAGTCCTTCTTCAGGGATCTTGGAGTGAGTGAGTAAGGCATGGGGCAGTACAAAAGGATCTAAAGGTTAGATGTGCATCCCGTCGGGGAGCCCCGGATGATAAGATAAGATATTCTTGTATTTTATTAGTGTCTGCATGTAGACGTATGTAAAAAAGTAAGTGTTTAGATTGTGTAGTTACAGAAGGCCGACCACTGGCCTGTATCCCATGCCCCATAGGGAGAATTCACGATGATAAATCAGACAGTCTCATATTTTAAATACCTTTGTGATTTCCTGATTTAAATTTCTTATTCAACACCTAAACACAGAGATATTAGATCAATGATTACTGAATTATGGTAAGCATCTCAATGGTCAAATAGTTAAAGTAAGTGTCTTTCCGCCTATGGTTTTGAAACCTTGCCGAATTGTGATTTCACTTTACAAATAATTTAAATATAAGATGTATCGGTATGGTATACAAAAGTATGCATTAAAAAAATATTCAACACTGTTGGAAGAATTGAAAAGTTTTTCATCGCATTGCTAGATTTTTTCGAGCGAGTCTTGGTTTCAGATTTAAAAAGTTTATTGGTTTTTATATTACATTCATATTGAGGTCATACTTTAAACAAAATATTGCGTTTTTTGTACATACTAGCTTCAGTCACGACTCACGAAAACCTCGTAGCTAACCGGTCATAAAAGCCTACCGCGAAGCCTGATGTATTGGGTTCGATCCCGATCGATTGAATTTGTAATTTGTATTCGGTCATAAGTGCGCGGAGGTGTGGTTGAATTTCTGCAGGCTTGCTTGAATAAACCCTTCTGCAGCGGTAACTTATGACTGAGACCTAAATCACCCCTAAAATACAGACGTGGAAGGACGAGAGAATTCACCGCGATTATATTCCCAAGAAAATCACCCCATGAAATGTCATACAGACAGAAGGTCATGCTGGTGGTCACAACCCCCTAATGAGTGAGGGAGACGACGCGAGAAAGAGAAAGCTTTAACCGCATGTTTAGCGTACTTCAAGCATCCTTTTCACAATAAATCCTATATCCTTTTCTAAGGTTTAGTATAGGATTTATTATTTAATTAGTATTTTATATTTAACTTAATATGTCAATAAATATTGCATATTGGGTTGTCTAACAAATTTCAGTTCAGTCATATGATTAATTAATAATTTAAAAAAACTTTTTTTAACAATTCACCGGTTTTGATTATTAGACAAATTCTATATCAATCGAAAGTATCATCAACGTAAGAAAGTGACAGACCTGGTTCGAATTTATGAAATTAATATGAATAGTATGGTTAATCACCTATGTAGCAAAATTTTTCTAAATTCTAATCTTTTTTTAATGCTTGCTTGTCTGAATTCGAATTTGAAGGAATGCATGAATGTTTCAATCTAAAAGGGATCGAGGACTGCCCATGTACTTGTAAAGACGACGATCAGCGAAAGGCGCACAAATATGTAAGCTCATATATTATGTCTGATACACTAGGGTTAACAACGCAATTTCAATTTAATTAATACAAAAGAAAATATTCTTTTCATACATTTTGGTATGAGAGTTCAAACGAAGTAGCAGCAAATAGCTAGTATATTTTGGATTATAGTTGAGCTTGCATTCCGTCCTGCACAGTGCATACACAGACTGAATACCGAATATCTAGAATTCCATTCTAAGCTAGGTAACCTAACCATTTTGGCATGTGTTTTAAGTGCAGAATGAATTAGTTTTCTCTTCAGACATAACAAAAAAACTGACTTCAAATTGTAACTATTAAACAGATTTAGATAAAATTTAAATGACCACATGGAAAGCTTTCAAACAAAAATCATCAAAGTCTGTTTTTCTAGTCGAAAGTTCTGAAGTAACAAACATAAAAAAACATACGCGTTGAATTGAGAACCTCCTCCTTTTTGAAGTCGGTAAAAATTACGTTAAACGCTTCTTAACCACCGACAAAGAGTGAAGTTTTATTAGGTCTTAGTATCTGTGGCTCCGTAACTTAAACGAATGGACCGACAGTTACATTTTTTTTTCAATTTCAAAATTTCTTTATTAAGTAACTTATAATTTAAATTTTTATAACAATGCCAGTGTTAGTAATAAGTACCCTAGCAATAATAACTATGTTAGTAGAAGGTATTATGAAACACTTGGTTTATAAAAAACTATTTACTGAATTTTAAGACATTTTATATGTGAGTTGCGTTCATGGTTTAAGATAATATTAAGGTCACAAATATGTTTCCTTAGGAGAGGAAACATTTCTAAAAATAAAAGAACTGACTGAAGTGACTTTATAATTCGGAAAAAGTCTAGCTTCCGTACTTTTCAGAAAATATTGTAAAATTTGTAAAATTGTATAAGGTCATTCTCTACCTGTAGTTTTTAATTCATTTATTTCATATACAATTATTTTCTCATTACAATATTAGTATTAGGCATTTTATAATACACAATATGCCTAATATATTGAATAAACTAAAAGTTACTAAACCGATTTTTAAAATTATATCTTTAATAGATAGCTAGAATCTTTTTGAGTGCCAAAGGCTATATTGTATATGGTCACGCGGACAAATTCGGGTGTAAATGCCAGAGATATATATGAAACGGTATTTTAGTATAACCCAAACTAAGTATTGCAAAAGAGATAGATATGTTTTCCTATATAAGCTCAAATGAAGCGATTCAGAAAGGCCTGTAATTACGGCCTCAATTATTCAGCACTGGATACTATGACGTCACACGGTACAGCTAGCAAAAAAAAAGTTTATTTAAAAAAAACTGCTTCACAATCGGTCAATTCGTTTTGGAACTAAGATGCTACAAATAAATACACACACATGTCAAATTTATAACATTTCATTTTTCGTCCACGATTTATTGATGAAACAGATATAATCTTTCTACAATGCAAATACATTCATAAAATTCTATCAAACAAAAGAAATCATTAACATCGATAATTGACTTAACACGTCCGAATTAAAAACCTCCTCCTTGAAGTCGATTAAAATTCAATTATAACAAGATATAGCAAAACTCATTCAATTATTACATGCACTCAGGTTACAGGATTTTTTATCACTAACTATACCAAAGCTCATCAAAATTGGTTAAGGGTAATTAAAAACCCGCTTCTAAATACCTCACTCGTCTGCGTTTATGGAGTACATAGTTCGAATTCCAAGAAAACAAATAAATGTTTCTGTTAGGCAAAACAATAACACGTATTAAGTTAACACATAAGCGAAGTTCCATAAGGTGTGGGGCATGGGGCAGACGCATCTGTTTTACTGATCATGTTTTTTATAGGCAAGTAGATTTTTTAATTTGTTCCACCAGAATTCGACTCTAGGATCTCTGGCGAACCAATGAACTATGTATTGGTTATTACTGTATAGACCTACCTGAGAAATGGACTCAGAAATATGTCTGTCCTGTCCACCATCGCATTTCCCCTTTTCCATTTAAACCCGTTCAACATTGAATTTTAAAACATCCTTCAACTTCAACGTTAGTCGACTTAAAGAACTAACAATCTAGAATCAAATGCATTTTCTTCAACAAATGTTAGTTCTTACATACATAACAAATTTGAAAGTTTTATCCATCTGTGGGATTAGTGCATGTATTTGCAAACAATCGCGTACCGAAAACTATTTAAATAAATGTGAACTTTATAATTTACAATCTAAGCTGACAATCCACAATCTTAAGCTCATATTCATAGACATGACTTTACGCATCTCTGCAAAGTATATTTTCTGTAATATTTGTGTATAATAAAAGACGTGAGTTAGCGAATATTGTGAGCTGGCGTTGCTTACAATTGTGTAACCTAATATTGCTATTGATTAATTATTATTAAATGTTGGTAGACATATATTACACTTTCGATTAACGACCGATTGGCGCAATTGCTAGTGCTCCTTCTGCGCCATTCAGGTTCGAATCCCAGTAGGTAAATTTTTTTGTGTGATGAGCACGAATGTTTGTTTCCGAGTCTTAGTTTTTTATAAACTTACTAGCTGACCTAACAAACGTTGTTTTGCCATATTAATTTTTGGGGTGGGCTACCCTTATCACTTAGGGGTATGAAAAATAGATAGTAGCCGATTCTCAGACCTACTGATAATGCAAATAAAATTTGGTAAAAATCAGTAAAGCCGTTTGGGAGGAGTAAGGTAATTAACATTGTGACACGAGAATTTTATATATAAGATATATTATGTATTTATTGTGGTACCCTCGTTGTTTCTGATCACCATAACAAAATGCTTCAGCTATTTACTTTGGAATCAGAGCAATGTTTGAGAGTTGTACACTGTATTGTGACAAGTATTATTATTACTACAATTATTGCTTTCAGCTCCAAATATTGGTTCCTTTTATTTATTTAGAACCCCGTGGTTTTCGCCGCCCGCGTCATAGCGTGAAGTTAAACAGCCTCCATAAATGGACTGTCCAACGTAAAATTCTTCGATTCCAATTAGAAATTCTTGAAATTAGCGCGTTCAAGAAAACAGATAAACAAATTCCAGCTTTATAATATTAGTCTATACTAATAAATCTATATTCATTTTTAAGTATTTGCTCTAAGGCAAGTACATTTTTTTAAAGGAGGGCCTTTCAAAGTCAACAAATTTTGAAAATTTTAAATTCATAGTTTAACAAATAATCTCAATTCTTGAAAACTTGGAGCAATTGTGTCATTATTTTTGACTGTGGTTCTAAATATGTTATTTAGGATTCAAAAGTTTAAATGAACAAAAATAATAAAAATTAATCACAATAACCGAAAAATGGGTATAGTTTGACCAAATTTTTAGGTTTTTCTTAAATGCCCATAATTTTCAAACTACATGGGATAGATTTTTTCTGATTTTTCTCATGATGGTTACAGTCAATCCTGTCACCCCGTTTCGGTTTGGTGTTGAGCTCAGGGACACCCTGTATAAGATGACCTAATATAAATTATAATAAATAACAAAAATTAAAACATAAATGCAGCTAAAGATAAGCAAACCAAGAATTACAAAATAACCATAAAATTGTTAAGCAAAAAACTATTTTTCAAAGGCTTAGGAGTATCAATAGGTCTTTTCTGCGAACGATACAAGAAAGTTGTGAATTACGCCTCGTGTAAGTCGCATCTTTTGTTCCAGCCCATAGTTAATAAACAATGTGAAATTTTAACCAACTATGGTTAAAGCGGTCATTATTTTAATAATGTAACAATCTTTGGCAACTGTACGTAATATTAGCTGGCGTTGTGACTTAATTTATTTCCTATTAGCGTATTTATAAAACCACCACACCATTGAAATTGAAGAAAATTAAAAAAAAACCCCGACTCCCTTACAAACAGAAAAAAGCATAAAAATCTGTTCTTTCGTTAGAAATAAAGGAGAAAACAAAATAAATTATAATATATAAATATTAAATTATTAACTATAAAGACAAATAAAATTGGATTGTCTGTTTGTAATAGGTATTTAAATAATCGCATTTAAATGCATATGGATGTACATATTATACACGGTACTACATTAAATATAGGTATAACATTTTGTTTGTCTGTGTGTCTATCTGTTTGTTTGTTCCAGCTAATCTCTGAAACGGCTAGACCTATTTTGACGGAACTTTCACTGGAAGATAGCTGATGTAATAAGGAGTAACTTAGGCTACTTTTATTTTAGAAATTAATATAAATAAAAAATAAAAAATAACTCCCGCGCGGACGAAGTACATAATACATATCTATTATTGCTTTGCTGTTCTCTATTTTACTTTGTTTTTATTCTATATAACATCTTGTTACGACGAATTAATGCGGGTAAAACCGTGGGACACAGTTTGTAATATATATAATAAAAAAATATCATAACCTACTTTTTATGGTCAAATATAAGCCAAGAAAACGTAAAATAAATAAGGAAGGGAATAATAAATAACACCATTTCGGCTGTTGTTCTTCGAAACACTATGTATTTTGAAGAATATTAATTAACTAGCTGCGAACCGCTGTTTCACCCGCGTTAACTTCGTCGTAATGTGATGTTATATAGTCTTAGGGCCTCTTTCACGACCTTCAAGTAAAGTGTCAAGTAAGCTAACCGCCACTTAAAGTAGCCAGTAACTCAACATGTCAATTTCACGACTTTCAATTATTGCTAATCATAGGTTAATTGTCCGTTTTAAAATCTGTCCATATTTAGATATAGATTACTAGCTGTGCCTCGTAGTTTCACCTGCGTTAACTTCGTCCTAACATGATATTTTACAGCCTAAAAGCTTTTAGCTCTGAAAATGACGATACTTTTATAGAACTTTTCATCAGTTCCCCTTCAACCCCTTACAACTCCTCCCCTTACGTTTTTTTTACAGTGTTCTTTCGTTCTATCATCAATAGTTTCCGCAGCGCATGCGACGAAAGAAGTTTTAGAGCACTTTTTTACACCTTGAGTTACGTTACTTAAGTTTTAGTAAGGATCCCTAATCTTTTCTAGCAATAAATATAACCTATGTTACTCAAGGTGAATGTAGCTTTCCAATGGTGAAAGAATTTTTGAAATCGGCACAGTAGTTTTTGAGTTTATTCATTACAAATATAACCACAAAAATACAAATCTTTCCTCTTTATAATATGAGATAAATACTCACACCAAAACTGACTACTTAATATTTTCTTAATATAAATACAAGAAAAGGTTTTTTGGGAATCAATATCTGATCATACTCAATTATATTGCAAACGTGAGACCAGGATATTGAAAGGGTCAAATCGTTGTACCCAACCTAATAAGGTTATATCATACTTCATTCAACGTGGTTAGCCATAAAATCTGCGGATTCCAGTTCCGAAATACCTACGCTTACACAATTTTCACGGTTTATTTCTTATGGTACATGTATTGGGTTTTTTAGCACAAATTATATTTAATAATTGCTTTAAGTTACAATGCTTAAAATATTATGAATATATTGAGTTTTTAGCGTTAATATTACATAAGTTAAATGTGAACATAAAAGGAATCAGTTATAGGCCATGTGTTTATACTTAATTGTTTTAAATTATTTTTTATGACTGTTGATTGGTTTGTTACAAAAATTTTTGTAGACTCATTGAAGAAAGTCCCACTCTACATTGTTTTTTATATCTCAAATATGAGTGTTTTCAATGAATGCTTCCAGTTGGCTCATTTTTTTCGATGTCTAATAATTATTACCATATTTCAACCAATCTTCAGAAAATCTTAGCAAATAATTTACAAAATATCTCTATCTTATTGTTATTATTGGTAAAAACCGCGTGATGACCGCAAAGTAGATAAATTCTTTGTCGTGTAAATCTATGCATTATGCACTATTTTATTATATGTTTTTTTTTTCTTCTGATATCTTATCACTTAGACTGCAGAATTATTTTCATGGTAAATAGATTCCATTACATATAATATAATGTACAGATATTTTCAACCACATGTGGGCGGTTTTATTTTACATATTGAAATAACATTGTTGAAATAAACAGAATGGGTAATAACAATAATAATAAATTATTAATTAGAAATCAGAAATTTTGAATGGATGTGGCTAGTTCTGTAGCTTTATCGCAAGTCTGCTAAAGTATTTTTTTAAAGCGTCTGCTTTAATTAGATATTTGCATGGAAAATCTCACAGCACCCCTAGTGATTACGCGAAACTTTCTTGGCCACTATGCGATTGAGAGCTTTCCAACAGTAAAAAAATCTATGAAAAACTTCGATAGTAAAGCCCATCACAGACTTAGCTATAATATATTTTAATATACCGTAATATAGTATATATTATAGCAACACAACCACACACTGAGAAATATATATTTTTCATTTTTATAATGGTCATCTTCGTACCATAATATATAGTAACATGCAATAATTTATAATATGGTATAGCTTGGTGACGTCACAGAAATATATATATAATATCTGAGTATGCGGTCACTCGAAAATTAGTATAGAAAATGTATCTATAGTAATATGCCTAGCTATAAAAATATTGATATATATTATAACTAAGTCTGTGATGGGCTTTGTTTCATTTTTGACGTACTGATATTAATTCGAAAACATAGAACTAAGAACTCCAACCAGATTCCTCCTTTGTCAAAGGGTAAGTCGAAACTATCCAATAAATAAATCTTAATCTTTTCGTTGTTCAATCCGTTATCCCTTAAAAGCATATATCCAGAATCCGTTCGAAGCGCCCATTTGCGGAACATCAGTCCTGACGGTAACTAAGACGGATCGTGATGAGCTATTGAGACATACAGACAAATAAATAAAGCAACAAACTTCAGTCGGCTGCGGCTACCATCAGGGAACCCGCCTGACCAGTACTAAGTCAATGATAAAACATTGTAATAAACTAATTTTAACTCTCGAAGCAAGTTTTGACGATTCTGAGTGTCTGTCTGTGACAGTTTTTCCCAAAGGGGACGATAATGCCCCTTTGTGGGCGCTGGAGTCCTAGAGGAGGGCGGTAGGGAGCCCAGAAAAAGAGCTTGGTCAAATTGGTTCTTGGGTCAATTGGAACCTGATATTAATTAACTTGTTAAAAGTCATGGATTCATCCTTCACATTAGATTAGTTTTAAAACAAATGTTGGTTATTGTTAATCTATAATATAAAAATGAATCGCAAAATGTGTTGGTAAGCGCATAACTCAACAACGCCTGGACCAATTTGGCCAATTCTTTTTTTATAATATTCCTTGAAGTACAAGGATGGTTCTTATGGAGAAAAAAATTTGGGAAATTTTCGAAAAAATAAAATAAAAGAAAAACATTTTCCTTATACATTTTCTATGGACTGACGTTTTAGATGACACGTTATTATTCGGAACTATACGCGATACGAAGTTCGCGGGGTCCACTAATTTTGAATAAAAGTAATCTTGTAAAGTTGCATTATTATTGTTTTCTCTAGTAAAAGTCTCGTTTAGAATATAGGTTTCAATAAACTCCAAGCGAGATTAATATGTTTTACCGAGGTTTTTCAGGTATAAAAATTGGGGGACGCTATTAAATAACTGATTTTCAAAGTGGGCGTTAGATGAAATAAGTTTGGGAACCTCTGGTCTATGACATCATATCTCACGTAAGGGTTGATGCGTTTTTTTAAATCTGACATGACCGAGATGTATTTTAGCTGCAATTTATGAAAATCGGTTAATCAATTTATGAGGTATTTTTATTTGTATATAAATTTTACTTGTATCTATTATCTAGTATTTTATAATTCTTAATAATTTAGCTTGTAAGTATCTTATTGCATTTTTCCGCGATCTTTTATTGCTCGCCCATAATGTTTTTAATTATTTAGTTTTTATTAATAATTCTAAATTACAGTCTAACTTACAATATTTAAAATAAGTCGTGGATTGAGTCATTGTTGCCCGTTTTATCAAACAGTGTGCCACATTATCTTTGCTTACAAATCTCCAGGCATTAAGTTCACAAATGAAGAGCGAACAGCAAGGAAGTAGTATTCTAAAACTAAATATAACACTAACTAAAACCTTTATCACAAAAATTCCCTCATCGAGTGTCAGTAAGTATCTGTATTTCTGTAGTTCACACCAATCCCGAAATCTCCGGAACGGATTTTCTTGCAATTTTCACCAATTTTAATTTGAATGATTTAGTTTTGAATTATTTTTGACACATATAAGCACATTATAGCTCTTTACACTATACCATATTTCTAATATACAAAAAATATATTCAATCGGATTCACAAAAATGCGACCTTTACTAAGGATTACAAAGATTTCTGAGAATTTAAGGAATGTGGCTAATAAATGTCTAAATTATTCAGTCCTCGTGTAATAATCATGTTATATTCTAAAACTAATTCATTGAGTTTATAGACATCTATCGTAAACATAGCTACTTGCTATCTTTGTAGAGACCAAGTACAGAGAATTTCATCAACCTCTCTTTTAGTGTCAAATTTCCAACAGATGGCTCTTAAATAAACGCATACATAAAATTTAAACGGGCAAAAATAAAATTTAATTTAGAAACACTACTAAGTACAAAATTCGATTGTAAAGTACTTAAAATTGGGTATAAAAACTTAAAACTAAGTTACTATTCAGGTAACTATAAAATATGTATATTATTAATAAGTACATGTACTTTGTTGGTTGTGACTAAATTTCAGAAAGTCTATAGAGTATGAAAGCATGTTCTTAGTCCACAAGTTGCTCAATAGATGGCGTGAAATATGGCCATAAAAGCATTCATAAGAAATGATAATTTGAATTTCTTTAAAAAAACAAAGTTTGGTTTGCGTTGTACGTATATAATGTTATGTGCAATGTAATGTCATTTATACTACAACTGCTCGGAAAATACGGCATAGCTTTTTTAATAATGAGGCAGAACAGACGTTGTCGTTATCGCCAAAAGCAGTTGTATAAAAATTCATTATTAATTTGTTTTTTTTTAAATTTTGGGTAACATTATAAACCTAGTCGAATTTGGTAACTTAGTTTAATATTATAATAATGAAAAAAAAAACCATTGAAAATATCGCATGCGGATTCCTTTTATAAGCTATATGTAAATCGTATGTAGTTATACCGATTGGATATTTATAAATTTCCAAGGACTGACATGGTTGGTGGTCATGGAATCTCCATAATTAAACAACGCGGGGTTGCGTTGTTTAATTATGATTATCGATCTTGGGCAATACCCAAGGTCTGACGATGGAACCGGGAGGTGGCCATAAGAATGTAAATACATACATCGCATAATTGTTCTCACATTGCATTATTATCTAGATTAAGTCAATGCCGTGAAAACTGTTACATTATATTGAAAATGTTTTAATAAATTAGTCGGTGCTCAAGGTTTACCTAAGATGGTTGTTTAATTGCATTTCTCCTTCACATAATAGTTACATGCTAACCCGTACGTAACCCACAAGAACTTTGTTATAAAAAATTTCAACCCTGCAATGTTTGGCCTCGTTTTATTTTTCTCAAGGAGTAGACCCTAGCCAATATAAACAGCTTTTCATATTAAATGTTTTTAAGATAAACTTATTTCCTTCATCTGAGCGTTCTTTTTCTGTCAAAGTGCAATTCCAACCTCGCGTGTATTAAGGCCCTCGGTTAGAATTGGTCACTTTCTCCCCTTGACTTGCAATATATTATTGTATGTAAATAATTTTTCCTCTTTTGTTTATTGATTTTTGTTTCGTATTTTTTATTCTAAGTTATAATTGTTAACCTCAGTTGAAATTAATTTAATATATAATGTATAAAACATAGCAGTTTAAATTATTATTGAATTTACCTATTGGAAAGTATATTGCAACAAACGCATTATATACCAACACTACCTACGACCACACAAATTGGGAATTTTATCTAGTTTTAAAAATCATATATTATGTTAAATTAAAAACAATTAAATGACTATGAAAAAAGACTGAAGAAGTTCCTGAAATAAGAAGTATTTTCTCTCTGTTTAGCCAGTACTTTGTAAATGAACATACAGCAAAATAACTAACTTCAAGAGAGATTTGCATTGCGTTAGGCTAAATTTATTTAACTTTTTCGCCGGCCTAGTTAGTGGCTTTGTTTAAATTTTTTCTGTTATTTTACTAATTTCGCATTTTTCCTTTTAATATTTATTTTTATCTAATTTTAATTGAATTAAAAGCGTTAATTTTTGTAATCATTTTCATCTGGTTTAATTGTGAGGCGTGTTAGAATATTTTCTGCTGTCGATCTCTTGTAAATGTTTTTCATGTATTATGTGGCGTAAGTAATAAATAATTATATAATGTGAAATTATAATAACTTATCCCACATCACGTATCTTAAAATTTGAAAAATCCTACTTACCCCAATGTCTTTGTGCTTATAAGAGGTGTCTTCATGTTCAGGAACCCATTAAGCCTGCTCATTCCCTTTTCCCGAATGCTACCGCCATCTGTTGCTGACGAGTCTGCCCTGTAAGACATTTTCCTTTATTTCACATTCACACTACATTACCGACTAAATGCGTCTTGTTGGTTGGAATACACAAAAAAAAAACATAGACAAGAAATATACAACACAAAATATTACAAATATGCCGTATATATTTGATAATATTAGTATAATCTATATAAATAAAAATGAATCACCGAAATGTATGTATGCGCATAACTTCCGAACGCCTGACCAAATAAGATAATTCTTTTTTTGTTGTGTTTGTTATTATCTAGAGAAGGTTCTTATGAAATAAATAATTAAGAAAGTTGCGCGGAATTTAAGAGAATTTAATAAAACTTTTCTAATGTGACACGTTTGACGCGTTTGACATAATTTTTTTAAATTATTATGCCAATTCGAATTCAATATTCATATTAAAGACAGGACAACATATCTAGGAGCTTTCACTGAAGACGCTGCCTAATCCCTTTAAGATATAACAAAATAATGCATTACGGGATATTCCTTTTTTATAGATTTACAAAAAAGTCCTTGGTGACATATATGTACCTTTCAAGGATAGCTTACTGTACCTATTCTATCTTTTATTGGCGGTATGAAAATCACCGGGTCAGCTAGTAAATTAATAAAATAGACAATATATATTACCTAAGCTGATTTTTGTAATAATTATCATTATGTATTCTGGCCTGTGTTTTTTTTTTAAGATATAGTGAGAGTCAAGTAATAAATAATTTATATAGACTTCGTGGACGCCGCGAAGTTTATATACCATTAGAAAAGCAGTCACGTAATATACATAATTTCATACAAAATATTTGAGAATAAGTAATATATGTTATCGCGTGATTTTTTCCGTTTTAGTTGGTATTTTATGTAAATTCCCAATACTTATCTCACGAAATAAAAACAAAAAAGATGTAATGTTCTAAATCATCACTACATAGTATAACACAAAGTCGCTTTCTCTGTCCCTATATCCATTTGTATGCTTAAATCTTCAAAACTACATAACGGATTTTGATGCGGTTTTTTTTAATAGATTGAATGATTGAAGAGGTTTATATATATGTTTTATATCCGTGCAAAGCCGGGGCAGGTCGCTAGTAAAAATATAAAACTCGTAATTAAAATTTATCAATTACAATTTTAAAATTCATTCTGCAAAATTGTCGTTCCCGATTCGAGTTCGTATAATTATCTGAATTCTTTATCAAGGTATTATTGCAGAGTACATACAATTTTTTTATTATTTAAATGTGAATGCAAGTATCGCATGGCGCAGTAAGCTACGTGCAGACTTAGAATTTTTACTGTTTTTGTTTAATTTTATAGCTTGTTTTATAGTCGACGAATCTGATTAACAAAATACCATGAACAAGGTGTGTCACCTTATTTATTATGTTAAGATTCATTGTTTATTTCAACTTTAGTAAATAAATTTGATATATCTAGGAGCAAAATTTACCTTACACAAATGAATAATCATTTTTTTATAAATAAAACCTTTACCTTGCACAAATTAATACATAGTTTGTAACATATTTTTATTTAATTAAACTAGTTTAACAATATAAATAGATTTAATTTAAGTATATTTTCACAATGATTTAAAATAAGTTAGGCCAATTAAGATAAACTTTAAATAAATTGATATTTACTAAAATAGCTTTTGTTGATCTTTCTTTATTATTTATGGTTAGTATAGATACAAATTACTAGCTGGTAATAATAAAATATTAAAATTACCTTTTCAGACTCATATCGGCAGTTTAAATTTGGAAACTCATGAAGATGTCACCGTTACTGCACCGGCTTATTTACATTGCGCCACGCTGCGACAAACCGAAATTCTTACGATTCGATTTTCAAACTTTTAAACATAGAACACATTCACACGAGATTTGAATTTGGAACAATACTGTATAAATAGATAGAGCAAGTTTGATCCACCAATTTCGCGTATAGACTGAATTTCGTCAGTTGAGGCATTCGTTTTGCCGTATTTACTTACAATGGAAAACTATCTCTATTTCCGACAAAATAAAATACAAATTCACTTATCAAGACGTGCTTTAACCATCCCCTATCGCGTTGACAATTTGACTTCATACTTATGTCTTGCAAATAAAGTATATTTTCGACTGATAAATCTGACTGAAGAAAAGTGTTTTCTACTTGACGCCGTTGACTCCATTGAAAAATAAGTCTCTTGTTACAAGGAAATATTGTGTTTGCTTGTTGTTTATTGCAACAGCTTTGTGTGTAATATTTCAAAAGAGAAAAGAATTTTATCTTCAATAGTATAATTCAAATTACGACAAGCTCTTTGCCGCTGTGTATCGGCACGGAGAGGGTGGAAAGGGTCCACAAATTTGCCTACCTCGGTAGTGTGATATCGGAAACGGGGGGGATCGAGGAGGACGTTGCTTTGAGAATCGCCAAAGGGAGAGCAGCCTTCGCCCAGCTCCGTCCTGTATGGTAATCGCGGAAACTGACTAGAAGAGTTAAGCTCAAGATATTTCGGACGAATGTAAAAACTGTGTTGCTGTATGGATGTGAGACGTGGAAGGTCACTAAGGACATCATGCAGCGGCTCCAGGTCTTTATCAACCGCTGCCTTCGCAGTATTCTCGGTGTATTTTGGCCAGAGAGGATCGCAAACGTGGATCTATGGGAACGATGCGGCGAGACTCCAATCGACCACCAAATCAAGCGTCGCAAGTGGATCTGGATAGGTCACACGCTACGAAAGGATTCCCAATATATACCGAGACAAGCCTTAGACTTGAACCCTCAAGGAAAGCGAAAACGTGACCGCCCTAAGCAATCCTGGCGGCGGACGATCACCGCGGAAGCGAGGGCAGTTGGCATGACATGGAGCGAAGAAAAGCGCGTAGCTCAAGACCGAGTGGAATGGAGACGTACTGTTGACGCCCTCTGCCCCATCCAGGGGACTTAGGACTTTAAAGAGAAAAATAGATAATTCAAATAATAAAAACAAACGACGACATATTATCCCCCAACATCGCAAGAATCTCTCGTTTACTGTGAGTACTGATTATAAATTAAAGCAAAATAATTGGCTAGAAAAACAGTATTAACTTGAAATGTCATGACTAAATATCAGTTACGACACTGATGTACAAAAAAGTATAGTCACGCTATAAAAATTATTTTACAAACACGAAAGTATAGATTTTAATGTTTTGTACTTTGCTTTATAATGTAACGTTGATTATCATCACGAATTATCAAAAATTCATCAAATGATTCAGAAATGAAAATGTAATCTAGATAAAAATCTCGTGTCATGGTGTTTATGATTTTCATAAAATTTTTCATGTGTATTTGGTAGGTCGTAAATAATTTTTATCTTCGTGTCCCAACCAAAGTTTTTTAATCGCAAAAACAGGTGAAACCGCTAAGCACAACTGGTATGAAAGTGTGAATTTGAATGAGCTAAGATTCGAAAAATATTATTCGCTTACATCGATTAAAAGGGTTCAGTCGCGCATTCGCATTCCAGTTTGCATGGTCGGGTCGCATATTCGTAGAACGTATTTCATGCTACGCAGTAGCTAATTGCTACGACGTAGCTCTGTGCTACGACATTGATCACTTTCGAATTAAAGGTTGAGTTTGGATTTAAATAATAAATGGGCTCTTGATTTCAATATTAATTTTAATTGAATAATTGTGTAAAAAGGGCACACCTTAAATCAATCCAAGGGTAACAAATATCTTAATAATTATAGTTTTTTATATTGGATTTACATTATAATAGCATTCTAGCATACAATTTGAAATAAACATTCTAATTATACTATTATAAAATGGTTTTTGAAAAACAAATTTATTTTTATTAACTCGCTTCTTTGTTAATTCTTGTGTTATGGGTAATGTTAATTTTTACTGAGGGATTTTTAAAAAGAACTCTCCAATAATTTTATTCTAATAAGATTCTATTAAAAGTCCAAATCGGCACAAATCCGCGAAATTAGCTTTATTTGAGTAGATGGCACTTATGTATCGAAATCTATCGTCGTTATACTGTCATAGAAAACTCGACTTTTAGGTGAAGGGTTACAGTTTATTTTCATATAAAATAATTATTACGTCTAATTTCCAGCATGACGCCTTAATGGTTTATTTGACGTATTGTACGAAGAGTATTAAGTTCATAATGTCAGTATTAGCTATACAGAAACATAGGGTATTAACATAGATTCAAAATATAATTTATTTAATGCTAGCAACCCTATCTTACTTTGTTCAGGCTAATTAATAGTTCAGATAATAAGAATATTTTATGAAAAAACTTTTTTTTCTCTAAATTTCGAAATGGTTTATATTTATTAAATTAGATATTGTCTCATGCTTTTTAATAGAACAATTCCAAGAATATTAACAATTATTATCAGAAAATTAAAATATAATTTCAGTATATGGAGGAGGTTTTGTTGAATTTTCGAAAAAGTGCTAAGCAATTTTTATATGCAATCATTAGCAATATGAACTATCAAATAAAATATGTTTTTTTTATAATTAACAATAATTTACTTAAACATATTTACAAAAAACAAAAGGCTCATCAAAGCTGTTGGGGTGCGTACCCAAAATACTGTACTGTACTACTATACTAAAGCGTTGGCCGAAATATGAGCCAGCTTTTGGGTTTCCTGTGGTCTTAAAAAAAATTAATTAATTAATCTTATAAAAGAATTTTTATAGGTGCTTAATATCGTACAGAACACAGTTGATTTGGAAAATTAGTTCTTCATTAAAATCACTTGAAAAGAAACATTTTATTTCAACGGTAGATATGAATATTTTTCGAAAGATTTGGTCAGATACTTTGTCTATGGTTAAAAATAAACGATGCAGCTCTCAGCTCAAGGGCCGGTATTCATAGGAATTGGGTCAATTTAGGTCAAAATAGTTCTTAGGTAAGGAGGTAATTTTAGTTCTGAAGCCTATAAAATATGTATTTTGAACATCACCTTAAAAATAAGAAAATTTGTTTAAAAAAAAAACAAATTTTCAAAAAAAAAACCTTGTATTTTTGATACTTCAGTTTTAGTTTTAAATCTGATACTTCTTAAATTATTTGATGCGCGGTCCTAAGGGCTGAAGTCAAAATTTTGAAGTTTGAAGAAGAAGAGCTACAGCAAAGCTCAAAACATATGTAAAATCTAATTATCATTTGTAATTGTTATTTTTATAAAACAATATAGTAGTAATTTTATCTGAAGCATACATTTATTTCTTGTCTGATCATTCCTGATTCTGTATTTTGGACTTATTTTGACTTAAGACACATAATCTCCAAATGCTCAAATAGTGACTTATACCTAAACCGTTATGCTTAAGCCCTTATGACCGCGCATCAAAGAATTTTTCTTTAGCCTCTTATTTATTTATTTTCCATACCAGAGTTGCCTAGAAGAGATTGCTTATTAGCGATAAGACTGCATTGTTTTCTTTACTACTTTTACAGTTGTAGTTATACATAATGAAAATATAACTATATGTCTGTTACTCTTTCACACCTAAACAACTGTACCGATGTTGATGAAATTTTATGAAGATTAACTAGAGTTTTTCGTAAAAAAGGCTTGAATGGGTTCGAATTAGGCAAACACATAGGCGATGTCATTCGCAAAAGCTAGCAAATAAATTATACACTCGAGACCAACGAATCCGGGTCACTTAAAGAAACCTGTAAATCAGAAACTAAGAATGGCTTAGTGAAATAAATTTTGTTTAATTAATAAACAATGTAATACCGCTTAAATTAAAATAATAAAATTTATGAGCCATTATATTTTATTTACTAAACATGTAAAAAAACCTGCTGATCTCGCCTTAAAACAAAAATAGGAAACGTGAAATTTTTGAACAACATTACGATTTTCTTGAATTTTAATACTTCGTATTGCCTCCTTCTGCTTCCATTACAGCATTTACGTGGCTTGGCATGCTGCACACCAAGTTCCATAAACGATTTTGGGGAATATTCTCTCATTCCTCTGACATAAATTTATAATAATTAAAAAGTTTTCATACCTTAATTTAAGGAGTATTTAATTGTCTGTTAAACATTTCATTTTATTTTGCTAACATTATAAGTTTCCGAGATTTTCAGGTTTCATTTAGCACAATTTTTGGAAAATTCAAATAGCTACATCGGCATTTTGTTACTCGGAAGTCTGCCCCTTGGCCCCGGAAATTACATGATCTTTACGCTGTAATAAGTGAGATTGAAGACAATTTAAAAAATCCCTTGGATCATGATTACTAGTAAGAATATCGCATAAATGGATAAAAAGATCACTTATTAATCTAAAATCCACCATTTCAGCTTTCAAACAAGATGACATCGATCTGTCTAATTCGAAAAACCGTTAAGCAGCTACGTAGGCTGATGAATACACAGTATGTTAAAATTATAAAATCCTCTTTTAAAATTATGAAGAACAAGCAGTGTTAGCTATATCTGTAAATTAATCTTAAAAGCAATTTGCATTAGATATTAGCTTAGGATGATTAATTCTATTTATTTTGGCGACCCTAACGACATCGTTTCGTGGCTCAGCCTGAATTATTACAAAAATGCTTTACTAGATAATTTGAATAGTGCATAATTAATTCTATACTTAATTAAATGTTACTATCTAATAATAAAAAAGTTAACTTTAATAATTAATAACAAAAAACATGGTATGTTTATGTTTTTATAAATAACACAGATAATATGTATTGCAGACTGATTATTTTATTATAAACAAGCGACCCGCCCCGGCTTCGCACGGGTATAAAACATTGTATATAAACATTCTTCTTCAATCATTCTATCTATTAAAAAAACCGCATCAAAATCCGTTGCGTAGTTTTAAAGATTTAAGCATACAAAGGGATATAGGGACAGAGAAAGCGACTTTGTTTTATAATGTAGTGATTTAATTATTGCTTTAATTTTTTTAGCCACTGTTATTATTATCAAAGAAACGCGGAAAATACACTGAGTGTAAGAATTATACGTCTATGTAAAGATTTTGTTTTTCCCCCGATATTCGAACCCCGATGCTACACTAATTTGTAATTGATTATTTTAATTAAAATCTTTAAATATTTATTTATCACAAAGACACATCTATCATTACAGCTAAAGCTAAAGCGATAGTGTTGTAATACAATTATGCACACATAATTTCAAAATAAAAAACTAAATATTATTATTGCCGATTGTATATTTTATATTGTTCAATATATATGCGATTGACTGCAATAATTGAAATACGTTGACAAATTAAAATATCCTATAAACAGATCAACCTATTTTTATTAATTATAGCTAAGATTCATCTCTATCAAGTGAGTTACAAAAAAATATATTTGTCCGTTCGTTTAGAATTTACGATGCCACAGATGCACACACACAGATAAGAGACATGTAACCTTATAAAATTTTCCTTTTTTGTCTAGGTAAATAATGGTTATAAAAATGCAGGTATAAATAGTTGATTGTTAACCAAGAGAGCAAACAACTATTTTTAAGGCGAGTGTTTTTTGAATTCAGGGTAGGGTAAGGGATTCTAGAGTAGGGATTCTAGAGTAGGGATTCTAGAGTAGGGATTCTAGAGTAGGGATTCTAGAGTAGGGATTCTAGAGTAAGGATTCTAGAGTAGGGATTCAAAGTATGTCAATCGAATCTAAAAGAGGGGGACACTACTTCTTATCACCTCTATGATAAAATATTTTTCCCGGGATTTTGTTGGCTTTGTTATTACATTTTTAGCGTCCGATATAACATTATTTCGAGTAAATATAATATTTTAATTGAACCTGAGGCAGACATCATTTTTAAGTATTAAGTAGGTATCGTAAATCTGAGTTTGAATAGACAATAACAAAAGTAATAATGTGTTTAGTTTGTGTTTGAAAGCCAGTAACTTTTTCATACAATGTTCGTGATCGATCTCTTTGGTGATTGAAACATTTACTAACAAAATCAAAATTCCAAATTCCCTCAGGGATTAAAAAGCTATTATCCCTGTTTATAGGGAACCAACTAGCTTTCTTTGAATGAATGTGATAAAAAAATAACACAGCTTAACATTCGCATATTAAAAAAGTTTCTATTCTCGAACATTTAATAGCGCATTAATCTCAACTTCGAGCTGAACTAAAGTTTGCCGTATGTTTCGAATACTATTTATTACTCGGCTGACCTCGTAAAGTTCATGTTTCTTCTTAAAAATCATTCACCAGTCATCTAAAACGTCATTCAAATAAAATGTCTGAGAAACAAAGAATGAAAATTGATTCAGCTGTGCTTGAGTTATAGTATCTTTATATTTATACTTTGAATATTTCTTACAACTTTTTTCTTAAATAAACTTGCTCAAAGTATTTAAAAAGGTAGAAGTTGCTAAACTGTACCAAAAAGGTTTAAATATAATTTTAGATTGAAAACTTGGCTTTTTAATTGAAATTATATAGATACCTGTTTTAAAATACATTTTCAAATTTAAAACATTAGTTAGTAAAGCAATAAATGGTAAATGAATATATAAGAAAGTAATTGGATAAAGAACGAATTTGTTATAGATAAATCCATTTTTAAAAATATCAAAACAAAAGTTCTATTTCTAAGTCAGGATATAAACATTGTTGTTCAAACATTTCAAAGACAAACTGGAGATGTTTATGGTGTAATAAAACTGTTTTCCTTCGAATTTTTTTCTATTTTTTCCGTTTAACAAAATAATTGCATTTTTCTATGAGATAAACTTTATCTTAATCATAATTAAAAATGCTGATACGGGAGTAGTGTGGAATAGAAAATAAGTAGTGAAAGTGAAGTCCCGTGTCCCTTAGTGGGGTATGGGGCAGATGCATTTCACATCTGTTTCACTGATCGATTTTTATTTAGGGGCAACTAGGTGATCAGTCTTCTATGCTCTGCCAGACCGTGATTTTTTATATTTTTTTATCTCCACCGGGAATCGAACCCAGGACCGAGGAGGCGGTCATAGAAAATAAGTAGCTTTAAGGTAAAGTATGCAAAAAATTAACAATACTCTTATAAAACTGATAATATTTACCTGATCGCGCAGCTGGTTCCCTCTTCATCGTCCTCTCGTTTTCTCCTCCGACTCCTGATGTACAGATACGCGGCAATCGCAAACAAAATGGCTGCCAGACCAATACATAGTATCGATAGTAATATCACATCACGCACTTTCATTTTAACCTGAAACAAGAACATTTATTAGATACTAACCCTTTATCGGCGAGTTTTATTCGCAGGGATTTTTTGTATTGGCAAAATTACTTTTCACTTATGTAAGTGTTTTATATAGGAAAAATAACTCTTCATTTAGTAAAGTGCTCGGGCATGACCACCTACCGGGCCAAACACTTGGGGTCACCACCTTCCCCGAGGTTATTGGTGACATCAGAGGTTTGATCTTTTTGGAGGAGCTGGGATGGCTAGCCTCCCAGCTCAATACGCAAAATAGGCGCATCGTAGCCATCGAGTTGCGGAAACAACCACGTCCTACCTTATAACTTATAGGCATGGGCGCCGGCAGGGGGGTGCCAGGGGGTGCACTTGCACCCCTTGGGAATCTCGGGATCGACAGGAATTATTGAAATTAAAAGCCGTCTAAAATAAAAAAAAATATTCATAATGAATAGTCAGAAATTTGTAAATGTCTCGAACATAAATAAACCGGGCTGCAATTTTTTATTAACAATCATATACGGCGAAGATTGTAAAAAAACTAAAATCTGCACCACCTGGAAATTATTTCTTTCGGCGCCCATGTTTATAAGTAATTAATTGCTCCTGATAAATTGATCTTGGTTATTTCTAAATTTATTATTTATCTTTTGGAATATTATGGATTGACCAGTTTACAATAGAAAATCGATATCTACTAAACGCCTGGTAGACAACTTCAGTACAGTTTCTTAAAGGTAGCCTAATGTCTTAATTTACGCTCGACACGTATTTACTGAACGTGATCCGAATGAATGAGTGAACGATATTTGAAAGCGTCTCAATTATACATAAGAACTTTTTATCTAGATTCGATATATACCGTGAGTGGTAGATATTTCAAAATATTTTCTCATCTACCTAAAATTAACAGAAAATTAAGTTATAACGGGCTTAAAACAACTTAAAAAAAAACGATTATAATACTTTTTTTTTTGTTCGAGAACTGACATGATTGAGATCCTTAATTACGATTTATGAAAATCTGTTTTATTTATGAAGCATTTGTTTCTAAGTAACAAGTTGGAGGAACAGAGCTTACAATTTCACTTGTTAGAATAAAAGATATATGCATAACTTTTATAATTTTCGTAGGACACAAAAGCATACACGTAAGCTCTCAGAATAACGCACTCGTATTGACAGAACGTGATCCGAATGAATGAGATCTGTTTGCAAATTGTTTTTAATATTTATGACAGTGAACTTTTCTCTTTGCTTTACCTACGGATATTTTTGAACAGTTGATATTTTAAAGCTGAAGATAATGTTTCTTTGTTTGAACGCGCCATTCTCAGGAACTACAAATTGGAATTGGAAAATTATTATTGTTAGTCCATTTCACGCCATGACAATGCGAGATAAGCATAAATGTTGCAAAGATAGTAAAAATTATCCTGTTTGAGGAGTTAAAAAGTTTGAAAAAATTAATTTTTCGTTTAGCAACAGCTGTTCTTACATTAACGCTTTCAATCAATCAAACCTTCTGTTAATATAGTAGATTTTTATGTAACCTTCGTGTCGGAGATATATTGTCTTTAATTTTATAAAAAATTGCAACTGAATTATATAGAAATATCTAGGAAATATCGTATATAAATTCTCTAACTCATAATATTTTCTTCTTAGAATTAAATATTCCATTTCCTGTCTATGTTTAAGCCTATAAATAGGTGTAATCCTAATTAAGTAACAAATATTAATTGTCTTTTTTAAAATAAAACTATTTCAACGGATTAAGCACGTATACAATTTTACAACCATTTAATAAGTAATTACGATAAAATTTAGTATTAATCTATTAATTGTAAAATTGTTAAACATGATCTTTCGCCATATAAATATTTATTACCTTATAATATTTAAGATATCAAAGCTTAATGTTATGTAACTGGCAGTCTAGACGTACGCCAGGAATTTACAATAAATCTTTGAGTATTAATTAAATTTTTGAGTGTCATGTTGAGTTGTTTCTGTGAATAAATAACGATTTTTCTTGAAATAAGCGAAATTGTTCATAAAATATTATAATACTAGCGTCACGTTGTAAAACCAATTGAATTCATTTGTTGTTTTTTTAACTCGTGATGCAAACAGGTGTGTTATAAGGTTGATGTATCGTAGCTCATAAAAAAATTATAATTTTGGAAAACCTTTTTTTTTGGGTTTAAATTATAATAAAATTATAAAAAAAATTTAAATGATATTTAACAAAAAATAATAAAGAAAATTTAAACTTTTGCATTGTATTG
Organism: Aporia crataegi; assembly: GCA_912999735.1. NCBI lineage: Eukaryota > Metazoa > Arthropoda > Insecta > Lepidoptera > Pieridae > Aporia > Aporia crataegi. Next base: position 5,028,086 of record OU538750.1, on the reverse strand, counting down.
GCCAATTACTCGATCGGAACCTATTTCAAATTTAACTAATCGACTGTAATTGACCACAAACCACGTTCAATAACGCTTAAAGAGCCAATCACAGAAATTTCGACTATATTTTTGATATTTTTGATCATTTTCAGATAACTTTTATCAATACGTATCTTTGATCTTCGGTCTATCGAATTCGTCAAAGTCAAAATATTTTTATTCAGTGAAATCATATTTGATCATTTTGAATCATCAATTTTTTTGTTTCTTAATATTACGTAATTTTTTTTAAATAATTATCCTAAAAATAAAATAATATTTGGTTTTATTAAGACAGAGTTAGAGCAAGTTTCATCGCAAGCTTTTTTGTCATCTAAGTAATTCGTTATTTTATAGTAGGCTTTTATATAAACTTTTCTTTTAATTGTCTTTTTAAATTTATTCGTTGACAGTTTAAGCATATCACTTGTGAGTTTATTATAAAGCATATACATTGTCTTTTAAATGATTTACTAACTTTCGTTTTATATTTAACTAAACTAGTTCTTATTCTGCGTGCGGATAATATATTCGCTACTGGGTCCGAAACAACTATTTTTGAAAACTTTTTCTGTTTGTATCTGTGTTTTAGCATGTGCAAAAACTACTGGATATCACTACATAGTATAAAACAAAGTCGCTTTCTCTGTCCCTATATCCCTTTGTATGCTTAAATCTTTAAAAATACGCAACGGATTTTGATGCGGTTTTTTTTAATAGATAGAGTGATTGAAGAGGAAGGTTTATATTTATGTTTTATGTGCAAAGCCGAGACGAGACACTAGTATTTTATAAAATGCTATACTAATAATTGGTTTCAAAAGACTAGAACAATTTATACATTAAAACATTTGATTTTCTTAACGAAAACATACTAAATAATGATGTTATAAATAAACAATAATTTGTACGGCAATGAATTATTTTTATTATTAATATTTACTGGCTACATTATTTACTATCGGAGAGCTGTCAATCCCATAGTAACCAAGTAATTTTGCGCGTAATCACAAGGGGCGCTGTCAGATTTGTCATACAAATAACACAAATAGTATTGAAAAGTACAAGACTTCGGGTACATCTAGTTTTGTATATATTTCCGTTTTCTTTTAAAAATACAAAACATATTTATCCCTAAAACTATTTGGCGTTTGGCATGAATCTCGACCTTCATGATATAATACATTCAAATTGATTATTGAAACAAATTACACTATAAGAGGTAGACGAAAAACATTTCATTCGATTTGCCAATGCTTCTGCCAAATAAATTTACGTTTTTCTATACAAGAGCAGTAAATTATATAGCGATTTTGTTTCGAAGTTGTTCAAAGTGTTCAATAAATTAGGTAACATTAGGTTTGAATCTATGAAATTTCGTAACCCCTATGGGGTCATGGAACGGACACATTTCTGTATCTGTTTCACTAATAATATTCGTTACAAGCAGAGGCATTTTGTACGACCCAGGATATTCGATGTAACACGCAATTGTGTGAACAATTTGGCCACAGCTGTTTTTTCCAATTTTTCAAACACAAGAGTGTTTCTAAATGCTTGTGAGCCTGTAAATGCAACCCCGTTATTATTTTAATCATAACATAGTATTTTAAACATATGTCGTTGTATTTTAAACAAGTAGGTACAATACCTACATCTAACATTACATACAGGCTTCATATTTGAATATAGTTCGACTAAATCATCTTATTTTATTTTGTATTTGATTTCTTCTAAACTAACACTTTCCCATTACATGATTTTTTTTGATGATGATGATTGATGATGATGAAACAAAAGAGGCATTATTTATAAGTCCATCACATGAATTTTTACAACCTTAATAAGTAATGGCTTATAAATGTCGAATAGTTTTTAAATTAATGCCATAATATGTTTCAAACCATTACATGCAAATGTGTTTGGGCTCGGCTTGGCTTAATGCCAACGCAAACAATTACAGATACTTTACAACCAACGCAGTCCTTACTAAAATAATTTGTTTTTATTCTAATTAATATAAATGAAAACAACAAAATGCAAAATATATTTCTGTTCCTTTTGGACTTTGAGTCCAAATAAAGAGATTTCGACGTGCTTAGTTGAAACCACAAGCACCCTGAATCCTGACTAATTTTTCGACCAACGCAGTAATATACCCAAAATACTGGCATTTTAGGTACGTACCCAAACGTCTTTATTTATAAATATATTTAAGTACATATTTTCGTTGTAGGTATATATATCTTACCTATATATAAAATTCTCGTGTCACAATGTTAGTTACCTTACTCCTCCGAATTGGCTTTACTGATTTTTACCAAATTTAATATGCATATTCAGTAGGTCTGAGAATCGGCTACTATCTATTTTTCATACCCCTAAGTGATAAGGGTAGCCCACTCCAATAATTAATATGGCAAAACAACGTTTGCCGGGTCAGCTAGTATATATATATATATATATATTTAATATTATATTTACAATTATATTTGTCATATCGAATTATAATAGCGAACACATTGCAATAATATATTAATCTTGTATAACAAAAACAAATAAGACTTGAAAAGACACAGAAAGATTAACATTCCTTAGGATACATGATTTTATGATGTAAGAAATCAACATGTCATAGTTTTTTACATTATTACCTATACATAATATTTCTTCTCCGCATTTGGCAAAGTACCTTGTAAAATATTAAGGGAGATATTGTTTTTGTGGTTTTATTTATTAAGAGATTATAAAAATCTTCAGTCAATGTTGAACATTTATGCATTTGATATGCTTATAGAATGATAAACTAACTCTACATCTCTGAAGCCAGTTAATTATTATAATAATTAAATTTACCAACGATTTCACCAAATATTCTAGACAGAAAGTTCATTTGCATTTCCTTTAGAGTTAAGACAGCTTTATCCTAAGCAATTAACTCACAAAACAGGGCCTGAAAAACATAATTTAAAATATTGTTTTGGACACAAAGGCCATTGTTACCGAAACAAAGCTAAGTAGTGGGCCAAAGAGGGCCTGACAGTTTCTGCGTCAATGCGACGCGACGTAAGGTCGATCGATCCGAGTGAGTTTATAACTCCTAGTGGACTAGCTATACACCATGGGCCTTATTACAAAACATGGAAAGATGTTCCAGTATTGGTTGCTAAAATACAAGTCTAACGTTCATACAAAAATGACTTAGTAACATAACATCGTTAGTTCATGTTTTCTAATAAGGTCCAATATTCCTTCAAGGAAGTGGATGGCACTAGCAACAATACCTTCGGCTACCATTTGACAATTATTATAATCTTCGTCGCCAGTTGGACGTGAGGATCAGTGATGGAAGCAGACAAAAAAATTATTTATTTATGCATTTCAATCTTAAATCTAACTTGACAGGATATGACCTAATGCGTTAGTAAGCATCAATACAATCTACTATGAATACAATTTACACAAAAAATGCTTCAATTTATACTCCATAACAAACGACAAAAAGCGTTATCCTGGTGAACTCAGCCAGGCCGCAACAGAACAGGTCCAACTCAGATGCTACCCGGTTTAGAAGCCGTACCTAAGGATCGCGTAACTGCGGCCTCACTAAGAAGATTTCTACGCGCATGCAACACAGCTAACAATTGCGACCGCTTTCTCCGACTTACACACCTATTCGGCACCCTTAGCCCCATTCTTTTAAATACATCCGGGTTATGCAGACGGCCCCTTAGGACTTTAAAAAGATACAGGCATATTACCAAGTCCCTTCTGAACATAAAGCAATTTTAGTAATAATTAAATAATTGTAATTTAAGATGCACAGTTCGAACTGTTTTCTACAAATAGTCATCTCAGAATAAGAAAACTGGAAATATATTACTAAGGTACATTTCCTTCATTATGACTTATACCTTTTGAACAGTGCAAATCTATTTTTACAAATATAAAATATTTACCTTTTATTCGTAATTTTTATATTTAAATATGTAAACAAAACGTGTCCAAATCTGTCATTATGTAGGTACGTACAGGTACAGTAAAGAATCGTTTAAATGCAGCATATTCCAGCATGGCCCCGCAGATTCGTAACAATTTTTTTTTATATTAAGCCTATTCCGTTTAATCCGTTTATAAATAAATTACTAAGATAACAACTCAATTCTGTAAAGAAGAAGTTTAAGAGCCTGAAAAGGACCTTCTTTATCTCGTGAAACATTATGATTAAGATTATTTAAAGAGAGGTGAAAATTTATAGGGATTCAAGCATGCATATTTTCTGTAAATTTTATTCCAATAAAAACTTCAAATAGTGCATTAAAAAGTTATTAGTAAAACCGAAATAATAATGGCACCAACTTCCAAATATTTTTTAAATTCCATTTTGTGTGTATATAATTACTTTTTAGTTGGGGCATGGTACCTAAAAATTCTCATTTAAACGTTTAATATGTCGATTGAAAATATGTATTATTTGACTACCGTTCTAAACTTTAATTCAAATCTAGAAACTTTCAAATTCGTCAAATTTCTCATTTTTGCAATTTCTTACAAATATTGCAAATAGCCAGCTACATTAAGCTATAAAAATTAAAAATTTAGAGCTATTTTTGTCAGAAATATGTTCGTTACACTAAAAATTGTCACAAACTGCCTCGGTCTTTTCCCACGTAGATATAAATCCTTCTCTGTTTTTATTTTGACATAAAATATTTTTCAGCTCTCTGCACTCACATAGCGGGGTTCTTTTACAAGAATTTCAGTTGAAATTGAAATTACGGAACTTTCATGAAGTAGTAAAACTTTTAATGTGTTAATTCTTAAAATTATAAATTAAACTGCCTCCGTGGTTAAGTAGTTTATTGCGCTGGAGGTCCGAGGTTCAAATCCCGAGATAAATAAATGTTTCTGTTAGGTAGATAGAAGGCCGATCATCGTGTAGGTGATTGGCCTTACAATCCCATAGTAGCCAAGAAAGTAAGTCAGATTTTCTATAACAATTAATGCAGATAAAGGCAAAGATTACTTTACTAGACTTTTAATAGACCTACTGATACCATCGCAAAACACGATTTAGCTTATTAAGTACACATTATTATTATTACATTTTTATTAGTAAAAGTGTTAATAAATAATGTATCCTAGACAAAACGTTACGTTTATTTAATTCCAGCACAAACATTCGTAACGAAAAATAAAAATGAAATAACACAAAAAAGACCAAAAAGCGCCGAAAAGAAATCTAATTATATTCTACAATGTGGTAAATTTCTTCATAAATCATTTTAAAAAATTTAAGTACCGATTCCTTAAACATTTCTAAATCTTTAAACTTTTTACGGTATATTTAATGTTCGAAAAACAATTTCTAATATAGTTTCTGTGTAACCCTAACATACTTATGACAACATTCTCTCTCTCTGTAGTCGGTCCCTCATGTCTGAGGATCGTGGTCAGCATCGGGGCAGCATCTGGAGCGGATGATGACAACATTAACTATATCTAAAATATATTTACAAAAATACAAAAGGCTCATCAAGCCGTTGGGGTGCGTACCCAAAATACTGGCTACATTACCGCGTTGTATTGCTTTAATAACGCGTTGGCCGAAATATGAGCCAGCTTTCGGGTTTCCTGTGGTCTCAACTAAACGCGTCGTATCTTTTTAAACAATCGACGCGCTTCTGGACCCTCAAAGTCTCTACTCCAAAAGGAACGAAAATATAAGAATCTATGAGACTCATATTTTTGTCTTTTGTTGCTGTTTCATTTAGGTAAAACAAAGATTGATCATGAGAGGCCTAGGAGGAGTAACCACTTATTTATGTTCAGCATATATATACGCACCAATATATATCTCAAATATAGCTTAGACTTCAATAAATACATAATATTAAAAATCACAACTGTCATTGTACTAAAATTCCTTATAAATAACATCATAATAAATTCTTCGAAGCTCAGAATACGAAATTCATAATATTCGGAATTGACTTGGAGATTCGAATAAGCAATTATGAATTCTTTTTCTTTGGATAGGCAATTATTATGATTGCTTTATTACTAATTTGATTTGAATTGAATTCTGAGATAATATTTATCTAAGACATAAAATTGTACGAAAATAACTGTACGCAAATGTGGTATCAGTAATCATTGTCAAAGCGAATACTTGGTTGTAAGTTCCTTAAGAGTTAAAGAATTTATAAATTAAATATAAACAAATCCATAAACTGACTTTAAAATGCACCAAAAAGTATTCAATAAAACAAAAATAATAATTCTACAAAACACAGCTTTAGGGTAAAGGTTTTATGATTTTCTGTTTGAGTTTATGAGATCATTTTTGAAGTATATATCTATGAAATAGAAAAAAAAACATTAAAAGCCTTAATTAAAAGCTTCCTTTTTTGAAGTCGATTGAAAATATTGTCTGCGTTTCGCGTGTATACAAACGCATTGGCCAAAAACATGAGCAAGCTTTCGGGTTACCTGACGAATCAACTAAGCACGTTTATCTCTATAAAAAAAAAAAATCTATTCTAATCAGAATATATTTATATCTCTATAAATATATTCTGTACTTAAACTTTTTTATTAAATATTTATTTATTTTTTATTTATAATATTTAAATTGAACTGCTGTATCTATTTAAAAAATTCGTTCACTGACGGAAGCTAAACATTTTCTGGGTGACGCAGTCTGTCTGCTTAAACAAAGTCGCGAAGAAAAGCTAGTAATAAGCAAATGAACAAAACATTTCTGTTAAAAATATAAGATTTATAAGAAAGGAAAAATGTTAAAGAAATGAAAACATATTAAATGTTAATTTATAACAAGAAATATGAATTTTAATTAATAAAAGAACAAAGAATGTATAACAAGCTGGCAACTTGAGCGAAATTATGCGTAAAATTTTATCAAGTTAATTTTGACAACCGCGAACGACAAATTTGTTCGCACCCTAGTTCATTAGGGCCGTTGCTCATGGATATTTCAGTGAAAATATATTTTTTATAAAATGCGAGATAGCTGAGGTCAGCTCGTACCTTGTCCATCCTAAGGGCACTAGTCCCATTACCACCAGTGTCTGGCAGAGTGTAATGGTCTCCCCTTGAGTGATCCCTCAGGGTATGTTTTACCCATGCCTCCCGTGGAGGGCATGCTTGAAACTAAGAGACTCACTTATCGCCTTGTTGGAGAAATAAATGTTGAAGTTGCCTATATTTTAATGTTAACTATACAATGGTATAGTTTAAAATAGAGTACTATTTTAATACACCTTCAGTCGAGCTAAGGTTGCTGGGTATTATACTAAGATATTCCAAATACAACAGCATCTTGATTAAATCTTGCCACGATCGCATAGTAACTTCTAAAACGAATTAGCAAGTAACGCTGAGCTATGCGGCTTCCTTGTGGAACTCAATTACAGCCAATCAGCTTCTACAGAAGCTCCATTAAGCGCAAAATGATATTATAAGTCATTTATGATAGAAATCTAGAGTGTTCTTAAGATACTAACGTATAATACGCGTTGCATTGAATTATAAGCTACTTGTTTTTTAATAATTTAAGCAAGTTTATTTACATAGATTTAAAAAAGAAAAAATTATTTTTGTAAATATATTTAAGTACATTTTTGTAAATATTTAGTAAATTTTATATTATATAAAAGAAAAAATAATCACTACATCCCTTCCTTCTTATATCCCTTTGTATGCTTAAATCTTTAAAACTACGCAACGGATTTTGATGCGGTTTTTTTTAATAGATAGAATGATTGAAGAGGAAGGTTTTTATATATGTTTTATACCCGTGCAAAGCGGGGGCGGGTCACTAGTTTACAAATAAAAATAAGCTATAAGTTTGTTATGTTAATGTATCTGTGGAGAAGCTAATGTAATGTATTGATTATAATGTGTTTTTTTGCAAGCTGATATGATCAAGGCAATTCTTATCTACAGTTTAAAAACATATGTTAATCTATTTATGAAGTATTATTTGTAATTAACTAATCAAAAAGTCGCGGGTGGAAATTTCCATCAATTAAATTTCCCCAGTTTCCTCTTATTAAATTACTCTACTTTTGCAGCAATCTCAAAGGAAAACTTGTATTGTTATGGTTTATATTATAAATTCAGTCCTTAGAAACTTCAGTAAAGACCAGTGGCGCCCAAACATTGCTCTGATATGGTCCGTAAATTTTCATACAGCGGACTGCCCCATTTTGACCCACTCAGTAGTTTCTTCTTTTACCTCAACTTACTATTTAAGGTAAGTAAAATACACTTTTAACGTTTGTTGGTCAGTAAAATAGCGAGAGAGCAAGTAGTTGTATATTGAGTGTTGTATAATGTACTAGCGACCCGCCCCGGCTTTGCACGGATATAAAACATATATAAAAACCTTCCTCTTCAATCACTTTATCTATTAAAAAAAATTGCATCAAAATCCGTTGCGTAGTTTTAAAGATTTAAGCTTACAAAGAGATATAGGGAAAGAAAAAGCGACTGTTTTATACTATGTAGTGATGAAGCAGGATCATTTGCGGGTATTTTCCCTACATACTACACTACATATGTTAAATGCTATGCTAATGCTAATGTTTCATGTAGATGTATTTTTGTAGTGTGTATGACAAAACAGCCGCAAACGATTCGACCTAAAAAATCTGACTTGCCCCACTCTAAACCAGAAGCTGGGTACGCCCATAGTTTCAACTTATAAGATAGAATTACCATAAATGATGGATTTATCTAAAAATAATGAATACTTATAAAAAAATGCTGAGAAAATACTTACTTAAATTACATACTTTATCATTACCATTTTTTATTAACGCATAGGTATCATAGTATTTTTTAAATAATTATATGTACCTAAAATGTACCTACTAAGTAATATATATTAATAAGTCTAATTATCAGACTTTTAACTGGACTCAAAGGTGTTTATTAGCGGTCAATTTTTTGATATAATAACAGAAATAATTATTCTACAAGGCAATCGCAGCAGGTGCTTAATTTATTAATTTTAAACTATCTGACCCGGCGAACTTTGTACCGCCATTAAAAGATAGAATGGATATAGTAAGCTCTCCTTGAATGGTATATATATTTCACGAAGGACTCTTTTTTTACCTACATCTATAAAAGAAGAATATTCCGTTATGCATTGTTTTGTTACATCTCAAAGGGAGTCGCTAGCGTCTTCGATGAAAGCTCCCAGATACGTTGTCCTGTCTTAACCATGAATATTGAATTCAAATTGGCATAATTTAAAAACTGACTATTAACCTATATTGTCAAAAGCACTAAAAATGTGACATTAGAAAAGTTGATATTTTCGTTAAGTTTTCTTAAATTTTTTAATGTTCAGCATAACTTTCTTTATTATTTATTTCATAATTTCATTTCATTTTATTTCATACAATTTTTCCTCAGTATAGCATTTTATTTTGATGGCCCTATACAGAGCCGCGACCCATCAAAAGGGGAAAGGCTGTTATAGGCGTATTTACTGAAGCTATTTGTATAACAACTACCAGAGTTCAAGGATAATGTATGTTTTGTTAAGATATATTCCCTGAAGCTTAATTATTGTTTGAATTATTGTAACAGAGATTAAAATTGTTTTGTTTTTGAGTTATTTTCGTCGAAATAGAACTTATAAACTTTGCTAAAGACAATGTCGCAAATAATTTTCACGCTGATAGAGATCGTCGTTTTGTTCGTAATAGATAAACTAAAAATTCTTTCACATAAATATAATATTAAGTATAGAAAAGAAAAACACAAACTTAAAACAATATATGAAAACCTTTTGTTGAAGTTGGTTAAAATGAGGTTCAGATATAAGGTTTCAAAGCTGTATTGAAATACGTGACAATATCGTACAATGCGAAGCAAGACTGCAGATGACAGTTTATTGGAAAATTTGCTCATTTCAAATACAATATATTTGTAAAGGAATTCTTTATCGAAAGAAAGATTTCACATTATTTTAGAACTTATATATATATATATATATATATATATATATATATATATATATATATTTTAATTATTAACTTGCAATAGAGTGTTATAAGCTTGACGTGATTAGTCTGTCTGTGGCATTGTAGCTCATAATCGAATAGGCCAATTTTGATATGTTTTTTTATTGAAATCTGACGTATTCTTTATATATCTTAGCTACTGTTCATATATTAATTAAAAGTGTAAAGTGAAGTCCCGTGGTCCCTAGTGGGGTATGGGGCAGATGCATTTCACATCTGTTTCACTGATCGATTTTATCTTTAGGGGCAAGTAGGTGATCAGCCTTCTATGTCCTGTCAGATCGTTTTTTTTATCTCCACGGGAATCGAACCCAGGATCTCTCGGTTGTAACGCTTACGCGCTTACCACTAGACTAAGGAGGCGGTCAATACATTAATAGACATTCATTAATTAGATATTCTTATCTGTAAAAATCTAACTCTAAATCTAATTAATGAGAATAAATAATTCTTTAACCATAAACATCTCGTCGGGGATTTTTACGTCACGTTTTAAATTGTCATTATATTATACCACCCTAGCGGTTGAATTTAATTTAAATGTCATGAAATAACAAGATCAACTTTCCCTTTATTTATTTTGGTTGATTAATATATGTTATATTATACCTAAAAAAACCAGAAACAAAATAAAAATACTAAGTATAAAAATACTTTTGTAATACTATTAATTATAACAGTGACCTAGTGAATTCCCGTAACACCTAGTGAGGATGGGGCAGACACATAACTGTATCTGTTTCACTGATCATTTCCTTTGCAGGCAAGTAATTAGCCTTCTGTGCCTACCCAACCGAAACACTCATTTGTCTCCCAGGATTCAAACCCAGGACCTTCAGCGCATCACGCAGACGCGTAAGCCATTTAGCTACGGAGATGGTATAAGATAGACCTAAGATAGTTATTAGATCTCGCAATTATTTGACGTGATAACGTCTTATAAATCGATAAACGGCTGCACGCACGAAAAATTATCACGTTACGCCTGAGCCGAGCTTGCAAAAGAGAGAGAAGCACGATCGGCCTAAGCGTGTGATGATAATTCAATTCAATTCATAAAAGTATGCAGTTTTTGATGAATGTTTTCTTATAAAGTTATTACGTAAAATTTTCGTCCATAAACCGACTTTACAGACCACCAATTTTTTGTCAAAACTGTATCTGTTGTCTGTGTCTCTTGACCTTCTGTTGTTTTTGGCCGACCATACAAATAGAATTCCAAGACAATTCCTACATTAACGTTCTGAAGCAATCAAAGCAGCAATAATAATAAAATCTTAATTAACACTTAAGTTCATTGCAATGTAAAGCTTTATGCTTTGAAGTTAATAGCCGGAATTTTACTGACGTCAACCTAAACTGACGTCTATATACAATATATCATTTACTAGCGACCCGCCCCTGATTTGCATGGGTATAAAACATATATAAAAACTTTCCTCTTCAATCACTCTATATATTAAAAAAATCGCATCAAAATCTGTTGCGTAGTTATAAAGATTTAAGCATTCAAAGGGATATAGGGAAAGAAAAAGCGATTTTGTTTAATACTATGTAGTGATTTACCTACAATCTACTTAAATACATCTACAAATATACAAAAGGCTCATAAATGCCGCTGGGGTGTGTAACCAAATTACTGACTACATTACCGCCTTGTATCGCTACACTAACGCATTGGCCGAAATATGAGCCAGCTTTCGGGATTTCTTGTGTGGTTTCAGGTTTTTCAACTAAGTGCGTCGATATCTTTTTAAACAATCGACGTGCTTCTGGCCCCATGGACCCTTACGTTACTAACGTAAATTTGGGCAGTAGATGTGATATCATATTAGTATAAATTAGAAAACTTCACTGGAAATTCTTTTATTCAAAGTTGTATACAAAAAATCTTAGCCTGAGCCTCGATAGGGTCAGTAGAAATACATTCAATTTTTCTCGTGGAAATCGTGCGAATTTTTCGGTTTCACGATTTTCCGTTTTATTATAGCTGTACGTTTTTATTCTCACCCTTATTGGAACACGTACTTTGGTGTGAAAATGAAGGAAATTCTTGCTTGTATTTTCGCGCTAGTGGCTACACGAATAATAATGTATGTGAGTTCAAATCAGTATGACTTTGATCTTAAGTTAGCGTTTCTTATTAGATCGACTTAGAAATATTTGTATTCCTTTATCATTTTAAACAGGTATGTCACATTTTTCTATCGCTACAATAGCGAACTGGCACTGTATTAAAAATTATAATAAATAAGTACTTTAATCTAGAAAAAAACAAGTTAGTAATAAAAACCGCACGACATCATAACAATTCACAAGAGAATACACAAAAGACGGACAATATCGTGGATCCCTTTTCGTACTCGTTTAGGAAACTATGCTATGGAAAATTGAAATTTTATAATAAACAATAATATAAAAAAAAAAAATGAAAAAATTGAAAAAAAAGTATATTGCCTCACGCGCACAGTAGAAATAAGTAAATAAAAAGTAAACAAACAATCCCTCCATTGTTATTCTTAATTGTAATCATCATAAGTGGAGGAAGAATTTATTTTAGGTCAGATCCCTTTCGAACCTTTTAAAGATTTTGCTAATACCATGGTTGAGATATTGAATGCAGAACCTCTTTGCTTGAAGGCGATTGAACAAAATTACACTAAAAAGGAATAAACAAAGAAAAGGTTTTAACTTAATATCTTTGGATAATTTGTATATGACTTTAGTACCCTTTCTTTGTGGTTATTTTAATATGCGTTTTGGGTCTATGAATTAAAGGAAATGTAAAATTCTGTTTTAATAGTCACTACCAACAAATTAATCTTACTACTGTAAAATAATACTGATTCATTATCATCATACTTTAGGCTTCTCCAGTACTCCTGACATTGGGCTCTCTGCATCCATTACGAGTCAAGGTGCTGATTAAAACAAAATATTTATAAAAAGGATTACACAACAACATTAAAGGTGCGACAAAATACATATTGCTTGTCTTAGTAATAAATAAGTATATATCAAAAGTCCAACTCTCAATATCTTTATTCATTAAAATGATATTTGATCATTTTGAATCATCAATTTTTTAAATATTATGTAGTTTATAAAAGTAATTATTCTAAAAATTATAATATTTGGTTTTATTAAGACAGAGTTAGAGCAGGTTCATTCCCAAGCTTTTTTATCATCTAAGTAATCCAATCATCAATCATCTAAGTAAATCAATCTAAGCTTGAAGTATTAAATATTTATGGTATTTTATTTTATTTGCTTTTACGTGTAACATGAAAATACAGTTTGATAAATTACCATAATCTCCAACGTCCTCCAGACAACCAGCTTACCAAACGTATTTAAATTATTACACGTGGCGATTATTAAATTTATAAGTCTTAGGCAAATTTAGTTACCTCGTTTAATATTTACATATATTTTTGAGAAACAAAGTGTGTAATGGTTCTTTATATTGAATTATCCTCTGTTTAGAAATTATATTTTAACCTTAATTCTCTTCCATCAATCTGGAACATTTTATGAAGTAATTCAATATTTTATCACGCTTTCAACATTATGCCATTACGAAGATTTTGATCAATTTAACGGTAAAAATTTCAGGACAAAAGGAAATTGAAAATTTTTAGTGACTTGAAATGTAACCATGTTAAAAATTACCTATTTTTAAACAACCTTAAGAATAATAAATTTCTATAAACGACTGTTTGTTTATTTTGTGTATTACTTTTTTGTATATTTTTTTTTTTTTTAATTTTTAAATTCTAGTGGCCTACCTCCCGGCGACTCACGCCCCGGGGCCGAGGAAACTAGTCTCTAACTATTCCCCTTCCATTTGGAAGGGACTTTGGGTACTTTAGTATATTTATTTACATCAGTTTTACAATCTATTATTCTAAAATACTTTATACACATTAACAAATTCTCATTACATTATTATACATTATATACCAAATCATTTATTTCTACTACTATTCCTTTTCAATAATGCCGTTACAATCTTTTCGCAATACATTATAAACTTAGGTGCCGTCTTCGGGTCAGACACGAGTTCAGCGAGGTTTCTGGCAGAGATGGCCATGTCGATCTCAGCCTCCGCGTCCCATCTCCATCTTGCAGTCACTGGACATTCAGTGAGGCAATGAACCGCGGTCTCCAGGGTTATGCCGTCGCATTTGCACGTCGGGCTCTCCTTCCTCCGGAATCTATGCAAATACTCCGAGAATGCGCCATGTCCCGTGAGCATCTGGGTTATTTTGCTATTCAGTGTCATGGCTCTGACTACTTTTTTGTATATTAGGTCATTACGAGGTCAATTTCAAATCGCTTTAAATTAAGCTTTTGTGTATGGCGGATGCTACACGCTCGATCTTTATCGTGATATTTTGATCGTAATCCAGAATCAATAAAGTAGAGGCGTATCACGTTTCGTGATACGGATCCCTGGATTTCTGGAAATCTAAAAATCCACGATGTGTGTCAATTGTCATCGATAAGTATCGAGCGTCTAGTATCTGGTCGATATTTATCGCATCAGTATTCATTCTGCGATCTGCCAGCGATGGAAGTGGACGCAAATGACAAAAATACAAATCTCATATTTTTTAAATATCTCCCTGTTGATAGATAATGTAAAGTAAGAGCTAGCTTTTCGCTCACAGTAATAGCCTTTCTCATTAGTGTATCTTTTTTAATCAAATATCGTGTAATTAACTACAGCAGATGTTCAAAGCGAGCATCGGGCATGCGAAAATAATTTTCATAGACATCCATTTCTTGGTATTCCCGAATTTGATTTAATAAATTCAGATGTGTATATTTTTCTCTATCTTGAAACTAATGTTTCGTCCATTTTTTTTCGCTTTGTACGTTTTTTCAATGCTATCTTTATTTATTGTCACTCATTATTGTAATACGAAACTTACGAGTGTACTCAATGAAATTTACCGTCGTACTGACGCGATTAAATTTCAAAATTTCGAAAAAAATACTAGATACATATCATAAATACTAGATACATATATATCGAGCGTGTAGCATCCGCCTATGAAAGGTCAAATTTTCCATTTAGCTGATCCATAACGCGAGACCAATTCGACAAACACAATAATTATGTAAATATACGCGCTTCAATCCATTCAAACTGTTTAAAATATATCAATCCGTATTAATATTATAAATGCGAAAATAACTATCTCTTACTCTTTCACGCATAAAACACTGAACCGATTTAGATTAAATTTAGTTCAGAGATAAAGTAGAGATTTTTGGCAACGAAAAGGCTGATGAATTGGCAAGAGAAGGGTCAAGCAAACCACTGATTGGACCGGAACCCTTCATCGGGCTGTCATATGGAACAGTAAAGGCGGAGGTTGAGACATATGTTGAAAGAAAACATGAAGCCGAGTGGAGAGCAAAGAGAGGACTTATGCACTCTAAGGCAATGATTGGTACGGATGGCAATAAATGGCATAAAATGATCTACAAATATGGTAGATCACAGGCAAGAACTCTAATAGGAGCCCTGACTGGACACTTCGTGTGTCGCAGCCATCTCTACAAGATGAGGCTTGCTGAAACCCCAACATGTAGAGCATGTGGGGAAAAAGAAGAGTCGATAAGGCATATACTCTGCGAATGTGACTCAAAGGCTGGCAAGCGACTGGACCTCTTCGGATCGGCATACCCGAACCTAGGGGACTATCGGCACTTCGCATCCAATAACATCCTGAAGCTTATGCGGTCCTTCTTCGGGGATCTTGGAGTGAGTGAGTAAGGCATGGGGTAAGTACAAAAGGACCTAAAGGTTCGACGTGCATCCCGTCAGGGAACCCCTGATGATAAGAAGTAGAGATTGAGAAAGGACATAAGTTACCTTTTATTGCAAAAAGGTTTAATGTTGAAAATAGCAACACGCGGACGGAAAAAATAGTTTACTATGAATGATTAAACAATTTACCATAAAAAAAATAAATCACACTGAAACATGAATACTATTCATCTAATGACTTCTAAGCACCCCTTGAGTGAGATTGAGTGAGTCAATCCCCACTCCCCAACTCTGACTGCTACAGAGTGGCATTGCCCCAAGCTAAAGCCGAATACCGACTGGTACGAACATGAAACCCCACCCCTGCGATTACCACATCAGCCGACCGAACGAAATCTTTCTATACAGTATACACACTTGATGTGTAATTTTAACTTGTTTTGAAATATATTGCGTATCCTGTCAAAATAAACTAAACACACGCGGTCGCTTGTAAAAGCTAGTCATAATAATTATCTCTTTTATATTAATGTTTGAAGAGCCTAGCCATTGCGAATTCGCAAGTAAATAGGAAGGATTATCAGCTTTATGGTTTCGTGCTGAGCTCAGCTCGTGATAAGGGTGAATAAAACAGATTATGCTATATAAATTGTATCTCTATACATTTATATACTAGTAAATATTGAAATAATAAATGTATTTTATTTACGCGAGTATACATTAAAAAAACAGTATTATACTTTAAATGAAAGTCCCTCGTGACCTTGCAGGCTATAAAGGACGCAAAACTCACTACATAGTATAAAACAAAGTTGCTTTTTCTTTTCCTATATCCCTTTGTATGCTTAAATCTTTTAAACTACGCAACGGATTTTGATGCGGATTTTTTTAATAGATAGAGTGATTGAAGAGAAAGGTTTTTATATATGTTTTATACCCGTGTAAAGCCGGGGCGGGTCGTTAGTATAATATATAATAAGTCAAATAATTATAAAAATTGTATAATTGATAAATAATAGTCACCTCTATGGTTCACGCGTGTTGCGCAAGAGAACATTGGTTCGAATCCCGAGGAAATAAACAAATGTTTCGGTTGAGGCACATAAAGATCACCTAAGTATTACAGGAATTATTTTATACCAGCTACCATTCATTAAAATTAAAATCAAGCAAATTTTTGATAATCCTACGCTTAAAAGCTGAAAAGTAGCTCAAAATATATGCAAGATGAGCATCATATGATAACATTCTATAAAGATGTGCACGAAGACTGTCATTAGTTCTGGGGATGGAAGATTGAATGTATTTATTGTATACAAAGATCTGGAGGACTTCATTTTCTGTAGAAGTTCGCAGCTGTTTAATTCATTTGAGGAGATTTTTTTTCGCAGTCCGCGACATAACGATGTTGCATTAAGGTAAGAAATTTGTATTCCCAGAATCCTCATAATGGCACTTTTATCTTTTATTTCGGTAATTTAAAACGTGTATGAATGTTCTTTGATAAAAAAAATAATAGATGAACATGTCATTGGTTTAACACCATTTTTAATGAATACCCATCAATAAAAATAGCACCTTTATAATAGGCGCTTTGACTCCGCTACGAATAAAATCACAAAGAGATAGCTTTTAATTATAAGTAATTACTGAAGGCTAATTAATAGTGCTAAGTGTGTGAAGTCACATATCCCCTAGTGAGGTATGGGGCAGGTGCATTTCACTTCTGTTTCACTGATCGATTTTTTCTTTTCGGGGCAAGGTGATCAGCCTTCTATGTCCTGCTAGACCGAGTTTTTTTTTCTATCTCCACCGGGAATTGAACCGAGAACCTTCCGGTTGTAACACTTATGCGCTTACCACTAGACCAAGGAGGCAGTCTAATAGTGCTAACTAGAGTTAAATTCCTGTATGTATTAAATTACTCTACGGTACTTAGTTATATTAAATAATAGTAATTTTAAACAATAAAGTCCTTTGTCTTTATTCTTACAAAAGAATACTCGTTGATATCAGTACATTCATTTAGTAGCCAAGATTCACAGACACGACTTACAACGCGAGGGGTGTTTAGCGTCAGGGGCTTAAAGTAATAGATCCTATGGTTTAAGAGAGAAACTTCTCTGGTAGAAACGACGTTATTTTATTCATTTTTAAGCTATTGTATAGATTTTATCAAGAAATTTCGTAACGAAAATAAACCTAAGACCCGGCCCCAGCCGTGCATCGTCTATTTCTTTCATTTACGCCTTCATAAATGCTTCGTGTAAGAAAGAGACTGTGTCATTTCACACAGTTTGAATATAAAAATAAACTACAAAGAGGATTTGTCTATTCACTCCTAGATGGAGCGATTTTGAAATTGATGTATTCTTAAGGTGGTTCGATCAGGTCCCACAAAACTTAAAGCTCGCTAGATGGCGCTACTTTTTCTAGTTTTTATTTTTTTGTGAAATTATCTTTATATTTTTATAAGTCTACTTACGCGTAAAATTTGTGTATAAAGTGTTTTAAATATGAATAAATAATGCATAAAAAAAAAATACCTAATTATAATTGCATAAGCTGATAAAAAATGCTATGCAATTGCTTTACCGCGGTAGTCCCCGAGTGCCACACGTAAATTTTTTTATTTATATTATTGCACCTATTTCCTAAACTCGTAGGCAGCAACCACAGACTACCACCTGCAACGATCGCTACATTCCTTTTTCTTTTTATTCAATTGCAATTCGATTGCGCGTGCTATTGTCACGTCCGTTCTCAAGTACGTTCTGAAAAGGCTAGACAAATCCAGACAGGCAGAGACGTAGACTACGTCTACAATCCACCTATCCATTAAAAATTGTCCTATATATACTTGTTAGCCTGTAAACGATGTTAAACTACGAAAAAGCCACCGTTTGCAATTAAAACTTAGAAAAGTAAGCAAATGCAGTCTTGGCTCGTACGAATTATTATTATTGTAAAACGCTAACAGATGTTTTCAGCGTTTATAACTTAGCCCTCGGCAAAGTGATTAAGAAGATTTATAGCTCCTTTAAAATTAGTACAGCCTCTAAATATTTCTCCATAACTCCAAGATATATAATACGCTTATTTTATACGCGATTCTGTAAGTTCATTTATAAAATGCTAGCTGTAATTCGCGACTATACCCCTGGTGGTTATATAAAGACTATAACATCATCATAAAGTATATAATAAATAATAATAAATTTTATTTTCAAAAAATTTACAATAATGTTCTAGACGACAATCAAGTTACTTGTATTGGGGGAAGCGCGCACTTTTCTTATGGGTCCAAAATTTGACTAATAGGGTATTCTACTATGTTCGAGAAAATACTTCAAAATTATGATTTTCTTAATAAAAAGTCACAAGTTATTTCGGCAAAATAAACACGTTTTCTTACCATAAAATTAAATTAATTTCCCGCGAAAACGCTGTCAGCTATTTTGGTGACGTAATATAGGTAAAAACAACAGAGTAGACGTGTATGAACGACCGCCACTCATTCAACGTTAACAACTATAAATATTTAGTGTTTTTTTGGAAAAATAATTAATTACAGTCATTATCGTTGGTGTGTATAAGGGTCTAGTTGTACGAATACTAGCATTAAAACTCCAGAAAAGTTGTTTATCATACCAGATGATATTGAATTGAGGAATGTTTGGTCGGAACTCGCAAAACGAGATCCTAAGTCATTATCAACTAAAAGTCGATTGTATTTATGTGAGGATCATTTCAATGTAAGTAAAACTCGGAATTTTAATTTAACAGTCCGGAATTCGGCAGAACAGAAGTATGGGTTACATGCAAAGAACTTTGCAACCATGATTGAATCAATTTTTGGCAGATTTTTACTATGCTTTTACAAAACCGGTTTGCAATTTAATAAATAGGTACAAATAAAATGCACAAATAAATGACGAAAGAACACAATTATTACTTCTTGAAGTTAAAGATTATTGATATCTACCTAAACAGCTAAACACTGAACAGTTTTTGCCTGTATGACGTCACAACATGGCGGCTCGTGTTTTAGGTCACATGATATGCAGATTAAAAATTACGACTTTTAATTTAATATAATAAAACAACCATTTGCTTTTATGACTCGAAATCAGAATATTTAAATTCACTACCGAAAGTATCCTATTTAATAAACTAATATTATAACTTACTCTAATTAGGAAATTTTCAATCTCATTATATTTTAAGCTGCTTAGTGACTTAATCAAAGCCTTTCAAGTAGCAAAAAGTACCTCTTGAAAGTATATTATATAATTATAAAATATAATATATATAGAGAAATAATTTGTATTTTTGTTTGTTAGTAAGCAGTATAATTTTTGTTTTACTAACACTGAAATACGAAAGTACTTGACAGGGTGAATGAAAATTTCGTGAATGAAAATGAAGACTTTATTCGTCGAGTGGGTGATTCTCGAGTAAAATGTATGTGAAATTGAAGATTAATTAATATAATTGTATAATTAGTAGAAGTTTTCAATTAATTACAATCTTACACAATAAACTTCAAATTCACGTAACAAACGTACATTTTCTGTATGTTTGTTATAATACAATGGAATTGAGAACCTACTCTTCAAAAGTCGGTTGAAAATAGAACTTAATTAAATATTTATTTTAACAACGAAATGGACCATTTCTCTGTATGCGGGACTCGGAAAGTTTAAAAAGGGAATAAAAGTACCTGTATTTTTCCTCTTCAAACTCTTCAAAAAATATTATGTTATACCGTATCAAAATAATCTGTGTTATTATTTTATCAAAAACTTTGTTTTACTACTTACGACAATCTGTAGGATATAGAAATCCATAATGTATCATGGAAATCTGTTATTTATATTCAACATTCGAAGCATTCCCTGGATATTTTGAAAAAGGAAAATACAGGTACTCTGGTCAACTAATGCATATTTTATTAAACAAGATGGCGCTGTGATATTATATTTAGTAATATGTTTGTGAATGATTTATTAAGATCACAACTATGAAATATAAGGATAGATCTTACATTTGAGTCTCTATAAATTTAGAGAAATTGAAATGAGAAAACTGTTTTGAAATGATGAGACATTAGCAAATTCCTTTTTATATGAAAGGCTATTTAGAAGACATCAATAAGTAAATGAGCTTAAAAATAACATAAAGCTAAAAAACTCTGTCAACAACATTCTAATTTGAGGTAAACTTGCTAGTGGTAGTTTTTTCATTTACTTATACAAGTATTATCGATTGTAACTTTATTCTTCTATAATTTAGTTAATGATTTAACTTATGTATTTATCTTTCTAAATTATACTTTATCATTACCTCTTCATTTCCTCTCAATAAATTATTTCACTGTCTGGTCTCCAATCTTATGACTAGGTTGCCTGAAAGAGATCGTTTGATAGCTTATGTTTATATTTTTTTATTATATAATAAAAATAAATATATAAAAAAATAAAAAAAAATAAAAAAAAAAAAAAATAAAAAAAAAAAATAAATAAATAAAAATATTATATAACTATCACTATGCAGTGAAATGGGTACAATGTATGGTGGGTTTATATTTATTTTTTATAACGTATAATGTAAAAAATCATAAAATAAATAACAATCATACATATTTTATTTACATACATAGTTATTTTCGTACCCTCCAGGTATCTGGCAAAACGTTACTAGACTTTTTTGTTCTGATCCCGAACCCAGAACTATTTTGTCGAAACACAGCCAACATTTTCGTTGGTTTTTTTATTTAGTGTCTTATTTGTTTTTCCTCTGCTATTTGTCTTACTGTCAAATATACGTTTTTATACTTTTAAATGACCTTTAATATTGCCTCAAAACACCAGGGCGCGTTTAATTGTCTGAAGCGTACAAGTTTAACGAAGTATGAAGTGTAGTCTAAAAGACAATTCGATTTGATGGTTAAACCAATAACCGAAACTCAATTTAAGAATATAAAATGGAGTATTTAAATAAAATCAATTAATCAAACGAAGTGGCCCGTACTAACGAAGTACCGAATGGTCCAATTAACGACAGCTTTCAAACTGACAGAGCTATAACAGACTTTGCTTTGTTGAAAATATGACCATAAATGCACTAGTACATAGGTATAGGTAGGTATGACCACCTCCTTGGTCTAGTGGTAAGCGCGTAAGCGTTACAACCGAGAGGTCCTGGGTTCGATTCCCGGTGGAGATAAAAAAGAAACTCGGTCTGGCAGGATATAGAAGGCTGAACTTGCCCCTAAAGAAAAAATCGATCAGTAAAACAGATGTGAAATGCATCTGCCCAATACCCCACTAGGGGACACGGGACTTCACACACATAGTGGGTATGTGGGGGTTCTCACTTGTCCCTGGAGGGAGGGCGATGGGGGGGAAGGCTTGCAAAAGTCTTTGCATAAAAAGCTTTGTCTCGTTCAAGTAACTAGTTAGGAAGTGGCAAGACATTTGAAGATCCATTTTGTTTACTGATTTCGATTATTTTATTTGTGAGTTAATAAAGTTTTAGCCCGCTGCTGAAAAAAGATTAATACTCAGTGATTGAGAATTTATTTCAATTAACCTACATAACATTAAAAAACTATAAAGGACTAAAAAATAGAAATAATAATTAGAAAGAAAATATTTTGTATTAAATAATTTATGGATCTCCTAGGGACGTTTTCCTGTAACGGTTAAGGTCGGCTCTTAAGTTCCCGTCTCAAATCCACCCTGTATATCATGCTCGCTCATTTAGAACCTCCTTTTTGAACTCGGATCGTAGCATCAATCAATCCACTGTCACAACGGTAATTCACACGACACTTACCGCTTACCGAATATTACAATTTGGGTGAAATTTATTAGATGTTATGTATTAGCAAGATTGATTACTACGTAACAAACACATAAAGTCCTTGTTTTTCTTTCTATCATTTACTTCCTTAAATAGCTCGTTACTCATTCTTTTTCCAAAAGAGAATTCTTTACTTTTGTCTCTGGAGTTATTGGCACAATTTGTGTATTAAGCTAGCTTTCCATCTTTGTTCTCATTATATTATGCATGTTCTAGGCCTTAGAGTATTGTTTTTATCAGTAGGTAATTTCAAAATCAAAATATCGTGTATGATAAGCTAATAAATAAAGTTACCTATTATAAATTAAAGTGAAATTCAAGACAATTTAAAAGCTCCCCGAAATGTAAATTACAAACCCCGTAAAAGGATGAATACATCTTAATAAATCGCAGATTAGAACTATCTCGATCAAGTCCACTTTCAAACAAAAACATAATAGCGTCGCATTGGGAAATTCATGTGGGATTAGATAATATAGAAGTACAGGAACTTATAATTAAATTTTGGGGAGAGCTCATCGAGTGACAGTGGCTATTCATCAGATTTTGATTTAAATAAATAAATAAAGATTACCTGTAATGATAATTATTTCGTTTCACTGTCGCACACCCATATCTACTTATTTTACAACAGCTTCAAAAATTTTAAAGAAGTTGTTATTATCAATCAAGAATTGATACGTGTAACATCTTGTAATGAAATATAATATTAGTATTTACTTTTTTATTGAATATTTACAATAATGTACTTAAATATATTTACAGAAATACAAAAGGCTCATCAAAGCCGTTAGGGTGCGTACCCAAAATACTGGCTACATTACCACGTTGTATTGCTATAGTAACGCGTTGGCCTAAATATGAGCCAGCTTTCGGGTTTCCTGTGGTCTCAACTAAGCGCGTCGATATCTCTTTAAACAATCGACGCGCTTCTGGCTCCCATGGACCCAAAGTTTCCACTCCAAAAGGAACGAAAATATAAGAATCCATGAGACTTTCATATTTTCGCCTTTTGTTGCTTTCTGCAATCGATGCCGCGCCACCAGCAGCCACGGAAGTAGCATGGAGATGCGAAGACGCCAGTGTTTCGACGCAAGTCCCACACAAGCGCCTTACCACGACTCCAAGCAACCAGTGTCATACCATCAAGACGCCTGCCATCACTGCGTATAATGCCATTCGTCTCTAAAATGGCCGGCACATTAACGGAGACAAACGCCCTTCGGATAACATCTTTGATGCTGGAGTGGCGAGAAAAACGACCAGCACTCTTGAGACATGAGAGACCATGACGCCCAAGTGTATCCACTAACGCTCTACAACGACACTGATGAGGAACTGTACATTTTAATATTAGTTAATAAATTTGTAAAAAGTATCCGGTAGTAGTTTAGTTTCTTACATTTTGTAAAAATATCGGGTCTGTTATCATGTTACGTTTATCGATAGCTCCATCTCTATCAGTTCCTCCAACTCTGGTATAATCTTGTACGGGCGTAAGCATCATATTGTTATAAAATAATGCATACATAATGTAAAAAAGACGCTCGTTCAGGTTTCCATAGAAGCTGTCATCGAAAAAATGAAAAAGAAATGGAAATAGTATAAATTAGTCCGTTAATTTATGCTACGAAGCAACCGACAGACAAGACACACGTCAAAATTATAACAGGCCTAATTTGCATCTGGTATAAAAATATAAAACTTTTCTATTTTTATTATCTTGTAAAGGTTTTTTAAGATACGTTCACTTTAGACCGAAATAAACAAGAACAAACAGACCTTATATAATATTACAATTTTGCAGAAACTGTAAGGATCTTGAGGTTTCATCAAAAGTTATTTAGATATAAGAAACTTTCTTGGAGGGCTTTCAATCTCCTTTATTCCACAAAAAGATCCCGAGGGCCAAATTATACTTCATGACAAAAACTTACCTACGCATTACCACAGACTTAATGATATTGACAGTTTTTCTAAAATTTACACAATATATTTTAATAGCGCCCCGGCTTTGCATGGGTGTAAAACATATATTTAAACCTTTCTCTTCAATCACTCTATCTATTTAAAAAAACCGCATCAAAATCCGTGGCGTAGTTTTAAAGATTTAAGCATACAAAGGGATATATGGACAGAGAAAGCGACTTTGTTTTAAACTATGTAGTAATATATATTTATGACAATTTACACTTAGAAAGTCCGTTATAATAATTTTATTCATTTATTTAAACAAATACATCAAAGAAAACATAAATAGGAAAGTTAAAGAATACAATATACATATTCTCAGTTTCACAAAATCATTACGACATGGACATTCATGACAGTGATTCTCTTGGGATTCTTATGGGGATGATTTTGTTAGGGCACAAGATCATAATTGTTATATTATATCTGACTGGAATAACTAAACATTCACCTACACGAAATATTACTTTCCATCTCTGCGTTGTTAATATTGGTATCAGGAATTATCTTCTCATTCAAAATTATTTATTTAAAAAAATCGAACCTATATAGCGAGTTGCTATACATATTATTGTGGTCTCTGCAACATCCTATCTTGTGAGTAATGTTGATGCGCAATCACTATTGTATTAAATAAGAGACCCAAGCACTACTGATAATTAATTATAAGTAGATATACCAAACACAGTTACATTAAGATCACATCACTGAATATAAGAATTTATAGGAATCAGAGGAGTCTGATATAATGAAAATAATTTTGCCATGACACAGCTCCTTCCCGAATTCTGTAAGATTTAAAATTTCGAATTATTACTTTTCAATTTAGCGCGCAGTAAAGAGTTACATTAGTAAAGAGGCCGCACGCAATTCTCCACACCTATAAATATAGATATAATAATTTTACTTTTAGTTTGCCTCACTGTTAACATTCCTATTACTATAGCAACGTGGTTTAATTAATTCTGAATCTCTAAACATCTCCACTTACCTGAAAAAAGAGAGACTACATAATATTAAAAAGATGAAGTGCCCTTATGAAAAGAAATTACTAATTAAGTTTTCGAGAATAAAAGCTCTACAATTTCAATATTCATCTAAAGGGAAATATTTGAAACACTTTGATTAGTCTTGGATGTACCATTTTGACATCATTAATTAATAGTGTTTTATGAACATACATGTATATGTTTTGAAATGTAAATTAATTAAAATCACTTCACTTTAAGCGTGAAAATGAACAGCCTCGTTCTTGTGTTATTTTGTTTTGTTATTTTAAATTGAAATTAATTTGTACCAATACAATAAATAAAGAGAAAATATTTGTCGTTTGATGTTTGTCTTTTCCGAAACGATACGACTTGTGCACCTTCAAGAACAGAGCTACCATCTTAAAAGACCGGCAATGGTTTAACTGGCGTTGTAGGTGTCCATGGGTGGTCTAATAACATTTAGTATGGACTTACCTTTCTCATTTATATTTATTGAAATTATCTCCGTACTGGTTATATCTTGTACACATTTATTAATTACTTTCATTAACAATATGTACCTACTACGTGCAGAAAATCTCCGTACCAAACCTCACATATCTATTTCGACAACTAATTTTTGGCTAGAACTTGTGGCTTATACAAGAATTCGGATTTAGCCTAATATATCTTTTCCGGCTCGGCTAGGCTCGTGGTGAGGAAGAAACGTATTCAGCAATCAATCATTATTTAAGGATTTCAAATCAATCAATAATTATATTCGAATTCACAAATCGATATGTGAACCATAGAGACAAGGTTGAAAAATTCTCTAAGGAGATAACCGCCCGTGATTACTTTGCACAATATAAAAAATCTGACAAATAACAAATGACGAAAAACTGATGGCGGATCAAAACCACGTCATTAAATATTTATTATTTTTTACAAAGCAGTTTAAACATTTATAAAGATTACTATTAAATATTATAATTTATTATATACTGCATTCTTGCAGATTTTACAATCTTGATAATTATTTACAAATCCACACTTATATTATAAATTCGAAAGTAACTCTGTCTGTCTGTCTGCTACGCTTTCACGCCTAAATTTGGCACAAACATAGATAATAAGTTAAGAAAGGACATAGGGTACTAAGGGACGTAGGGTAATATCTAATTTCACTAGGTGGGTACACAACATATTTATTGTGACCATTTCAATGTGCTCAAACACGGTACCTCTGCAGTAAGTTCTGGCTTACCTACTAACTATTGTATTATTATGTTTATTGATCAGTCATGTCAGGTCACCGGATACCAAATTATGAGTTGATACGACCAATAAAAATGGCTCTTAAGGCCTTTACCGTAAGAAGCGAGCAGGTCGTCTTCAAACAAAAGAGATAAGAACTATCTTAATATTCAGTCACTTTTAGTATAAGTTCCTATATTTGACTTGACGTAAAAAATAAAATTCTGTCCAAAAAACTGTCTAATGCGGACGAAGTGGCGGGTGCTGCTAGTTAATAATATAAAATAAGACATCCCGTTGATCTTCGGTTGTCTATATGTGTTTATACAAAAGATAATCTATGAATTATACTCGTTAGGCTTGCATTAGTGAGCTTTCTGCCCGTTTGCCTCCTATTGTATAAAAAATATCACTACAAAATAATAAAAAAAGATATATTCTAACCCTAAATAAAATCATTTGCATAATACTAAGGTCAATAATAGATTTTCAACGTCTGTTTATTTTCAGCCCATTACTCACGGATGAGTGCCAGGGGTGATGAGTTTGACGTTCATAAAGTACATGACATAAAGGTCATTACGTAATGGTTTGTTATATTGGGTGGGGAGAAATATTTTCTTCGCATTTTAAATGAAAACTCAAGAGTTTTTTAGTTTATTTTCATTTAATTACAGTATTTAAGGTTACTTAACAATTTACTATTAAAACAATATAAAAGAAAACACACTAAATTTAAATGACTCAATGACTTTCCTATTTACTCGAAATACATAATCAATGGGAAAGTTTCCCTTCTAAGAACGACTATATACTGCCCCCAAGAACAACAGCTGTAGAATGATAATGTTGACTGGTAGCCCGCCGGTTATATTGGCTATGAGTCAATCACCACTACCCACTCTAACTGCCACTCTAACTGATACAGAGTGGCACGGCCTTGAGCTAAACAGACCAGCACGCGCACTTATTAACAACAACAGAAGACCCGACCCGAGTGTTCACAAAATCAGCCTACTGAAGTAATCTATCATTGTATAATATATATGCCATTTTGTTCGATGACTTTCTACCATTCTGTAGATATTTGTGTAAATACGTAAATCTAGCTTCCAAATATTGTTGTATTTAATTATTATTTTTATTTTATGCACTTTGAAGTAGAATTATATCATTTTTTAACAAACTATATTAATCTTGTATGGACGTTGTTCGATTACATTTTATCAGTATAAAATTTAGGTTCTCCATAATCATAAAGACGGTCGAAGTCAAAAAAGTCTCAGATACTTTAATATTTATCGGCAATTTGAAAATCGGGTCACGTAAGGATCTGTGACAAATTATATAGTTTGTTTGGTGAGTTAAATTTCTTATGTATAATGAATGGTACCCAGTTTCGCTGGGTTTGCTTGTTTTTGAATTAAAATGAAGATTTTGTATTTAATTTTTATGATTTTTCATTTCTTCGATTCATCTCCACCCACCACCACCAATTGCAGAATAAATAACTAACTAATCCGACTCTGTTTGACGTTAAGCCAAGGTAACTTTTATTGGTGATACGAATTTCGCCGTATCAGCTAGTAGTAAATAAACTTACATAAACATATGGAACATTATTCGAGATTGCTGTTAGGTAATAACCCATAAAATATTCAAAGCGTGAACTTCGTGATTCAACATTTCTGAGGGTCAACCTTAATTAGCCCACCGAGCATTTTCTATTAGATCCCCTATTGTGGTACTTCCGGCCATCTTGAATTATTTAATACTTGTTAAGAACATGATTATTTTTGCCACAGCAGGTTGTTCAATGTTATTTTATAAACGCTGACAAAAAAGAGGGAAGTTATAAATATGTCGTGTGTGTGCGTCTTTAGGTGTGTGTGTGTGTGTGTGTGTGTGTGTGGCATCGTAGTTCATAGACCAGGGATTTCCAAAGTGGTCGTTATCAACCCCAAGGGGTCCATATCAATTTCCCAGGGGACAACACAAACGAAAACTGTTAAAAATCGACCCGTATTAATTAACACAAGTTATTTGAAACTTTCAAGATACTGTATAATTTATGTTACGCGTATTTTTACTTTAATTGTATTAATCATTATCTATTACTCTTGATGTTTACTGAATTTTATGTCTATTTTGATGAGAACATGATGTCAAGTTTACTCACTTAACTGCCCGAAAAAAATTAAATTAATATTTTCTGTCAATAGAAAAAAAATTAGTGATAGGATTTCTAAAGTACATAATTTGTCTATAGTCTGAAGAATCAGTTTATTTTGAGCTTTCAAAAATACTTACTAAAAATTATAAACCTAAGCTAAATTTGAAATTAAAAATGTGAATAACAATTTAAAGTATAGGCACCTGTCTTCTGGGATTGTAGCTCCAAAGCTGGCAGTATTTTCTTGCTGGATCGCAATATTGCGCTGAGCAAGGAAAACTCGACTTTGGGTTCTCAAGGGACAAGTCCTAGTCAAGACGAGGCGAAAGATTTAGGTACAATAATTTATAGGCTGTAATCTAGCCTTTTTGACCGCCTCCTTGGTCTAGTGGTAAGCGCGTAAGCGTTACAACCGAGAGGTCCTGGGTTCGATTCCCGGCGGAGATAAAAAAAACTCGGTCTGGCAGGACATAGAAGGCTGATCACCTACTTGCCCCTAAAAGAAAAAATCGATCAGTGAAACAGATGTGAAATGCATCTGCCCCATACCCCACTAGGGGACACTGGACTTCACTTTTTTTTTTAATCTAGCCTTTCGACGTATAAATAAAGTCCTTATTAATTGTTGGACACGTAATCAACATACAAGCTACGAACGACAAAATCATTTCTTTTTATAGGGTGCAAAAATGTATGACTCACCCTGTATTTTGTATAATTTGCATGTTTCTCAATTAACCCCAAGCACTGTTTCAACTGATCCTGACATGAAGACGGTTGAAACAAAATATAACATTTTTTAAATTTGATTTTAAGACATAAAACAAATAATTTTGCTCATTAGTAGACTGTTAAACAGTCTATTATTTGATATATTTCCGTCATTGCTCGCTTACCTAATCTGATGCAATAGATGAAATATTTTATCGTCTCTATATTAAATTAAGATCTCTGTAAGATTTTTCAACCGTAGCGGTCTACCTTAATATTTAAAGTATTTAAACATGATTATAACTTAAATTAACCTTTGACCATGCATAAAGCTGTGCAAAGTTTAAATTAGCTTGAAACTTTTAATTGCGGAGTCTGCATTTATATATATGTTGGTTTAATGTTAGCCTTTCGGGCTTCGATTCCTGGGAAAACAGATTCAAAAATTTTATTTTTTTCAACAACGACAACTTATTAAGTTGTATGATAATAATATATAATTTTTTTATTCATTAATTTTAAATTATAGTTTTAAATGGCTAAAACATGATAAATTAAAAAGAAATAATAATGTTAGAGTTGGAAGCCTTTAAGGTTAAAGATTTTATGATTTTTACAAACGTTGGCATTGAAAAAAAAATATTTTTATTATTTTTATATTTTTTTAATTATATATATTATATTATTATATATATTATTACTATTATTATATCTTTTTGAGAACACCATATTAATGAATAGAGATTGAAATCAACTGTACGTCATCTATATGAATTTTTACTTTTTGTTTAATTTTTCAATTAATTTCGATAAATTTTACATGAAATCTTTAAAATTGACTTATATTTGGCGTAATAATTATGTGACCAACTGCCAAAAATACATATAAAAGAAACTTTTTTAAAACGGGTTAAATTATGTTATTTAGGCTTGTGTTACCTAAAACTGGGTACAAACTTATTAATTAAACAATGGGTAAGCCCTGTAATTAAGATAATTGTGAAGAAGGCCTTTATTACAATTTTAATTGCGACCTTGGAAACGTTTCATTAATTTTTAATCATCTTTTGGGCTTAAGTTGATAATTTGAAAAAGTTTTCTAAGTAGTACCTATAAGCCTTAAGAAATATAGGTAAGAAAAAAGTCCTAGAAAGTTTAAGTATTCTCATACTAAACAAAATCAACAGTATTCATACTAAATAAAAAATGGAAAAGACTTCAAAAGATATAAATTCAAATAACGTATCAGTCTATTTCACAAAGATCGTTTCCATAAAATTGAAATCCATTTGAAATACTTACTAGTCGGCCAACTATGTCAAGATATAGTGGAATAAAATAGGGTACACTAAAGTTATTACATTTAGCCTATAATTGGCTTTCGTTACCGAATATTATGCTGAGTAAATATGTGCATCGAGAAAAGCGGTTTAAGGCCAATAAAGTCTGAAGATGACCTGGATGAAGGCTGTACAGGACACAATAAAGTGATAATTAGTATACTTAATCAGAAGAAGATCAACAAGGGTAAAGATTGTACGTAGGTCACACTAAAATTTTTACGTAACTTAAAAAAACAACGTGTTATAACCAAAGTATTATATTTATTGCTTTTCCAAATACTCTCCTTTACATTTTAAACATTTTTTCATGTGATCGAACCATTTTCTAAAACAGGAGGACCACAGATCTGAAGGCATATTTTCTACGTGCTGATTGAACGCTATTACTGCCTTTTCAGAATTGGTAAAAGTGAAACCTCTCATCAAATCTTTGAGAGGTTATGGTTTCATTTTTACACACACCTCTCCCAAAGCATTTTGAAGACGAGCGACACAGTCTTGCGGAGAGAAAGAACTTTTAAAATAATAAAAAATCATCGCTATAAAATCTTTTCGACATAGTTCCATTTTCGTTGCGTACGTATAACTTTAATGTGTGATAAAAAACAATTAACAAATGATTTCCCGCCAATTGTTTTTTTTTATTACTAAGAATGTTGCAACTAGGTTTCATGATTTCTCGAGCTTTTCAATTTTTCGGGTCTCGAGAATTCTCGAGGCTAATTTCTCGGGGCTTCTCGGGTTGTCGATGAATTTCCATTTTCGTACGTTTTCTCATATTATTTGGTTCCAATAACGTCAACAAATTCACTGGTTTTCCTCTCAAATAAAAGTATCAAATTAATTATAAAACTTTTATTGATTGTATTCAAAAACATTAATCTTATGAATAAGCTAATTAACTTTAAAAAAAATACAGAAAAAATATTTTTGGCTTGTTATTTAGAAAAAAAAATCAACTTAAAACTTGTAAACAAAAATAGCTTCTATAAAAATGAAAAAAATTACATGAAAGGAACCATTAATATCTTAAATTCAGGTAGAAAATAAATGTAAATTATAATTAAATTACAATCATAGCACCATTTAGGTATGGCATGTTAACAAAAGAAAACTTTGCAAAATCAATGGAACATCTCACGCTGAGGAGCTGAGCATACAGACAGACAGAAAAATAACAATTAGATCAGCTTACATTCTGTCTGATGAAATATGCCTTTAGAAAAACGAAAGCATTTATAGCTTTATTAGAGCCGATTTCTTATTTTATTTTCAGTTGAAGTAGGCTTAACTGAAAGCAATGCTTAGTACATCGATTCTAAATTTGGTGACCTCTTCCCAGTCTGTTCAAAAAGTAAGAACTCTTTGCGCTCTTCTGCTCTTCGCGCTTGCATCGATATCAAAAAGGATGCCGCTGCGCTTTGGCCCGCGCAACCACACAACACAACAAACGGCGATTTAATTTCTATATAGGTACATGATTTCTCGAGTTTTCGACTTTTCTCGAGCTTGATTTCCCGAGAACAAAGTCCAACGATATCCAATTCCATTTTCAATAAACCCTAGATGCAACATTCGAAATTCAAATAGTTCCGATTAACTAGAAGTGCAAAACTTTTAGAGTGCCCCATGTAGCATAAAAATAACACTATAATACAGAATAAAAACCATTATAATACAAATAAAAAACATTAGAAAGAAAGTGATAATATTTATTAATTATTACAGTATAATTAAACACTTATAATAATTAGTATTATATATATTTTATGAATCTTTTTTAATATTCGAGAATAACGAACACAAAGGTATTGTGAATTAACTGGGGATTAATTCTGTTTTTAATTTGAACGGCGTGAGGAACGGATTATAAAACCTTTTGTTTTCATTTAATTTGTTATATTCTATGCCCACAGAGCGGAGCTTACCTAACTTATACCGAGTTATTGACTTAAATCATAATGCAGAGGTAAATTTTTGGTTTGTTTGCTAATTCTCTGATCCTAATATAAACATTATTTTTCTGATAAGAAAGCTAAATAGACACTTTCTGAATTAGTATAGAAGAAAATACAAACCATGAAAAAACTTTTGTAAATACATTACCTCCATCTCTTGAGATATACACTAATAGAAACTTCGTATTGCTCAGTTCAGAGGAAAAATATATGAGGAAATGAATTTTCTTATATTTTTAATAATTATTTTTCTATTCTCCAATAAGATAAATCTAAAAAAATTGAGATCATCAAAATTGGTCCATCCGCTCTTGAGTTATAAGTGGTGTACTATATGTTAATAATTAAAAATTGTGTACGAATAACCCGATTTTGTTATATAAATATAGAGTGACATTTTATCTCTAATCAGTGAATGATATATAGAAATAAATCTACCCCATGCCTTACTAGTGGCTTTTAAGAGTTTTGAGAAACTTTTAATAATAGAAAAGTATCAAGAAACTTGGCCGACTCCATGGCTAAGTAGTTTTAGCGTCGGCATGATGAGCCGGAAGACCTGGGTTCGAATCTATTCGAATCGGGAGGAAAAATTAACGTTTCGGTTGGGTAAGAACAGAAGGTTGATCACCTACTTGCCTGTAAAGAAAATGATCAGTGAATCACATACAGCAATGTGTCTGCCCCACTAGGGGTTACGGGAATTCACTTATCTGCATCTACGGTTATATTCAATACGGTTATAGTCAACAGTCAACACCTATAATCTTTTACCATGTCTAAGGTCGATGAAGGTCGAAGGTTGGAATCGATCGCACGGAAGGAAAAATTGACATAGTAAATTATGCATGTATTTGGACAAAGGAACTATGATAAAGACTTTTTATTGTTTACCCCAAATTTCACTAATTCTACTATAAAAGCTATGATGCCACAGACACGACAAACTTGAAAAAATCCCTCTTTTGCACCCGTGGTTAAACAAATAGAATACTATTTATAACTAATTTATAATAAATTAGCGTTAACCTAGATTTAGTTAATAAATATAAACTAGAAATGTGATCTCTGGTATAAATAATAATATTATATTAATAAACTAAACAAAAATTTAGTTTATTTGTAGTGTAAAAACCATTAGATAGATAGAAACAGAACGACTTAAAATGTCACTAAACTGATGCGAAATGCGTTTCTTTTATATAAACACAAAAGTATTTCATAGATTTCATTGATCTGTATTCTGTACCAAGTTTAATTTCGGAAGAACTTAAAGATCGCCTAGCAGCGAAACGTCAGGCCAACAACGAGATCCCTTCCAAAAATGTATTATGCTTTATGTACGAATCTGTATGAATAGTTCACGTCTTAGTAGATAAAGTATTAATGAAGGCCCAAAATTACCACTCAAACTTATTAACTTCCATTGTTCACTGGAATAGTTGAGTAACAATTTTGATTGAATTTATAGTTACTAATGCCAGCGAATGTGTACGTTTAAATTATTATCTATACTATTAAAAGCTGAAGAGTTTGTTTGTTTGAACGAGCTAATCTCAGGAACTACTGATTCGAAATGAATAATTCTTTTTGTTTTGGATAGTCATTTATCGAGGAAGGCTTTCTTTTTAGGGTTATATAACATCACGCTGCGACCAATAGGAACGAAGCATCTGTGAAAAATGTTGCAAAAATGGAGAAAATTATCCATATTTGAGGGCTTAGAGCCTTAAACCTTCCTCGATAAATGTACTATCCAACACAAAAAGAATTATTCAATTCGAACTAGTAGTTACTGAGATTAGCGCGTTCAAACAAACAAACTCTTCAGCTTTATAATATTTAGTATAGATTAGTATAGATAAAAACGAATACAGTACGTAAAGGTCATGCAAAAGTAGACCTAACATGCTAAATAATGACCTAAATATACCTAAATTGCTGTAAAACAGGTCAACGGTACAAAAAAGTTAATGTAATTAGTCATTCGTGTGTGAAAGGGAACTGCCTGAAAGGGTTAAGGCTGCTTATGAACTAGAAGTCTTCTTTATAATATCTACTTATAAAAAAACATTTCTGTTGGTAATCAATAAACTATGTTTTCTCAATAATAATTTTATCTAATCTACTTGTGTTTGAGAAA
Source organism: Aporia crataegi (assembly GCA_912999735.1). NCBI lineage: Eukaryota > Metazoa > Arthropoda > Insecta > Lepidoptera > Pieridae > Aporia > Aporia crataegi. The sequence goes on along the minus strand of OU538750.1, from coordinate 4,992,828 downwards.
AGATTTTTATATTTTATTTGTAATAAATAATCCTACTACTGAATTGATTTTGCTGATGGGAAGTTAGAATTTCTTATTAACATAGAATATATGTCCACATCCGATGGCGCGAGTGAAAGTTTTTGATATAAATACAAGTTAAATCGTAGAATATTTTGAAAACATGACGTTTTACTTTAAAATTGGAATACTTGTTGAACAAATACAAGCAACATTGATTTTTCCATTTAAGATATATGATGTGAATTCCCCTAACCCCTAGTGGGGCATGGGGCAGACACATTTACAGGTAAGTAGGTGATCAGCCTTCAGTGCCCCACCCGAAACACTCAGGCGCAGTACGCAGACGCGTAAACTTAGCCATGGAGGCGGTTAGTTAATTATAATATATGATGCCATAGAGAAAATTCACAGAAACACATATCTTCGTAGCGGGGTTAAAACTTAATCGCTAACTCCTCTACTCATTAACGTTCCTCAACTAAGATCAATCAAATGTCTTGTCTCGTTTTTACAACAACAATTTCAGTTCAGTGAGAAAGAGACAGAGCGGAGACATTGTTTCCAGATAAGCAATCCTTACAAAATACCTGTGTTTTTAAATAAAATATTTTTTCCGTTGTTTGTCATGAAATCTAATGTTTTGAGTCACAAGGGAGTCTACATTTTAATGATAGCTTTAACACTTTTACATTGTTTTTCATATTGTACGATTTCACTACGCCAACACGATATGTAAAGTTGAAACTTCTGTGAGTAACCCACGAGTTTATTATTGTTATTTTAGGTATTGATCGTAAACTTTACTGTAAAGGAAATGATTAGGAATCAGGATACAGAGATATAAGTGCCGATCCTACACGTGGATGTTTGCTGACAACTGACAAATATAATAATAAAATATTTGTAAGAGATACAAGATCCATATCGGATGTAATCATTACTATAAATCACAATATTAAACAAATCGGCACTAATTAATTATTTTCACACTAATTATTAGCAGTTCGTCATTGAATCGGTGACGCGCCTGCGATCCCGCCAAAAACAATGAATCTTCCTCTTCTTTTGTTTTTAAAATGGCCGCCTCGCTTTCACCAACATGACGCTCCGCTAGAGTAGCCCGCGCTTGTCATTTGTCACATGGCCACCCTTCTGAACCGTGCGCCGTCATATTTATTGGTTACCAACTCAAAACATAACATGACAAAGTTTATTATAAACTAGGCCGAGCCTGTGACTTGAACATTAGTCTCTTTCGATGACACAAATTGTGTTGTTTACTTTATATGTACATCAAAGTTAGTAATTTATGTTGAAAAAAGTAGCAATAAAAAATTAACAGTTTACTTAACAATTTTGTTAATTCTATTTTTGTCATATTATCATGACAAATATCAATTTTCATGTCAAAATGCGTATTGTGAAACTCGATGGGCTTGGTTTAAATTGCTTGAGCGAAATGTAGAGTTGGTGAAATGAAGTGGAGATCTTAGCCGTGAGGCATTTTTAAGTGATTCCAATTAGAATTGCGACTATACGGTCGTGGGAAAATACTGGAATAGTGTGCATACTGTCATATTATATAGACATACTCTTTGAGAAATAAATACATGCCTATGATTTCTTACAAAAGTAAAAATTATAAAATACGCAAAACCCTAACTGCCCTTATTCTATATTATAAGCGAAATGGTTCATTAAGTTGCTTTATGTATTTTAAGGTTTATTCAGAAGAGATTTATACATTAACTCATTAAAATGTTTCTAAAGATTGAAAAGGAATCGAGGCGAGCTAATGTCCATAATAACTTAAACCATTTGATAAATTTAAATCGAAATCTGAATACAAGAAAGAAATCTCTTTCTAGAGGTCGATGTGCATTATTTCTTGCCCAGTTCTGTACTTTAAATCGTATATAAAAGTTATTTTATAATCTGTGTATCAGTAAGTTAACCATGAGATTACTACTGATGTTTTCAATAGGAAAGCTGTCAATCTCATAGTGACAAAGTAAGTTTGGGCGTAACCACTAAGGGCGCTGTAAAATTTTTTAAACAAGTAATTGACATATACGCTGTCGGAAAATCCTTTACCAGTTTACCAGACTTGTGGTAGAGCTACTGTATAGTATATCACTATTACTATGTTTTCTGTGTATTTAATATTATACATTTAATATGTAATTGTCATAATAATTATAAAAAGCTCCCACCGCGGCGGGAAACAACTGCTCGCAAAATCCAAAATCTACATAACGAATTACGTGCTGTTTCCATCTTCCTTTGTTGACGTCAGTTGAAAAATATATGATCTCGAAATGTCATATCGAACTTTTTCATACAAACACAAAAGTTATTCCTAGATTTCAATGGTACTGTGTTCTTTAAACCAAAATATAAATATTTTCTTTATAATTTAATAATTACCTAAATAATTACTTGAAAAGAAAACGTTTATTTTAAGTAGTTCCCAATTTATTAAGCTATGTAGAATCTTAGTTAAACGTCAGTTCGTACAAAATAAACCAGTTATATGGAATTTATCGCTGTGTTGTTACTTCGATAGGTGATTAACGAAAAAGTTTTCCTAAAAATATCTTAATACTGATTTTGCTACAAGATTCCTTTTTACATCAATACTTACTGAGACGCTTTTTCTGTAATAATAACAACTCATGCTGCTGTTATGCTATGTGCTCATCATACAAATAAATACACCTACCAGGATTCGAACCCTGGACCTTTTTGCGCAGGTGGCATAAGCACTACCTATTAGACGACCGATTGGTGAAATTGGTAGTGCTGCTGCCTTCTGCATCAAAAGGTCCCGGGTTTGAATCCGGTAGCAGATATGTAGCAAAGATCAATCTTGATCACGTATGCTTTCATTCTTTAAATTCATTGATTGAAGAGCTACTATGCAACAGACAGACACACAGACCTACAAATACACATCATACTTATAATATCCTCGTTAAGATCGAACAGTATAAGTATTTCTTTTAAAATTGCAGCTTTTTTGGAGTCAGTCAAGCATAAAAATTCTATATCTTTTACAATTGTACATATCCGGCCATTTCTCATGTTAACATCGCTACGCACTTTCGCACGCCCGAAGGCTATATTTCCTGTCAATGTTGTGAAAAGTATTTTTTGCCTTCATTTTTTATTTGTAGAGAGTATCTAATCTTTGGATTGATCGACCCGATTCCAAAAATTATTTCACATAAAGCTAGACTGTTTCAGAGCCAAGGCTACATTTTTTTGCTTTGTTTTGCGGAAGATGTACATATATTATATATAAATAAATAAATAATTGGGACAACTCACATACATTGCTCTGATCCCAAAGAAAGTAGCTGAAGCAATTGTCTTTTGGTAATCAGGAAAACAACAAAGGTACCACAACAAATAAATATGTTTATAATAAATATATAATATATAACTTTACAAACAACCTAGACTCGGAAACCAACATTCGTGATCATCACATAAATAAATGCATCTACCGGGATACGAACCCAGGACTTTTTGGCGTATAAGGAGTCATTTGCGTCAACCGGTCGTCATTATGAATATATAAATATTGTATATATGTATGTATCAACAATGACATTAAAGTCAAATGTATCGTCATGTTTTCGCGTACAATCTATTTATTTTTAACGAATATTAGTTTGTACCAAACACCGTCAAATAATATATTATCTATACATAATTTATAGACAAATCGTAATAAAAAATAATAATTATATAGTGTTTAATATTTACCTAACTGAAAATATTTGAATTTATTTATTTATTTATACATTAAATGTATAATTTACCTAAATTACTTCTTATATAATGTTTTGTTCTTATCTATAAGTACACAGTCGGATTATTTACACTATTTATAACTAAAGAACAGCTGAATCTAATTTGATAATGTTTTGTTGGATTCGTCTAATCCGATAATAGCAGAATAACTATTAAAAATATAGAAAATTTCACGAAAAAATGTTTATGAAGAAAATTCGTTTCCCTTTATATTTTTTATGAATGACGTTATTATTCGGAACTCTGAAGCGATACGCGTTCGTGGGATCCACTTATTACAAATAAAGGTCCAAAGTTAAGTTATAATTCATATTTTTGTATCAGCAGATAGATTATATCTATAATTTATTTGCGTTACCATAACATTTCTTGTCATCCCACTTAAAAGTATTAGCCGTTCTGTCCGTATCTAATCAAACTTTTTCAACAAAACATACAATTCACCATAAAACCTTTATTTTTATTGGTCTGACCCACGCTAACGATAACACCTTTGTTTCACAACCGTATAACCAGTACTAACCGGCAATATCCGTTTAGAGCCTGTTATAACCGGATAATACCAGTTTAGGAAACAGCTAATGAGTTTTGTAACGATTTGTCGACATTTGTCACGCTGTTATTGAAATATGGGCTGTGGTACAGGCCAGCATTAATTGTGAAGCCCCAAGCTGGAGCACAAAAGTCCCACGTTACCAGCTTTAAAAATCACTTTTTGGCTAATGACTTGTGTATTTATCGTGGAGAGAATGAAATAAAGACCGTTGTTAAGAGTTGGCCGGACCTCGAAAGTACATAGGATATGGGCTAGGTGTAGGCTTTGTTATATTATACTAAATGCAATTACGCTTCCACGCCTTAACCACTAAGCCAAGTAGTTGATATTTAGGTTAGAGATAGAGGTTAACGAAGAACATAGGATACCTATTATTGCAAAAAAATTGACGGACTGTCTTATAATTAACAAGTCTAGTCTTTATTTAGGAATTTTAATATTATATTTATTGTGAAGCCTAAATTTTCTTAGGCTTCTCCAAATATAGAATTATTACATTATCTACCGTAACCTAGATGATTAAAGATTCGGGCTCCTAAACTATTATATTATATGAAGGCATCAAGTCCATTCCTGTAGTTGAACACTGTCGCGTGAGCGGCATCGATTATGAGTGGAAACCCGACATAAAGCATCATTAAGATACAACATTTTGAATAATTATTTTGAAAAATCGATACTGAAAACTGACTCGTTATTCACCAACGCGTTAGTATATCGATTCAACTTAGTTATATAATTATTTTGGGTACGCATCACAACGGCTTTGATGTTTGTTATAGGTATTTAAGAAATCTGGATTTTAAAACTTTTGTAAATATTATTAAAAAAAAACTATATTAAATATTTTGTGTATTTTAAGTCATCAAATTTGTAACAGTTTTAATCTACGGAATAAGTGACGTCTCGTTGCCCATAAGGGGTAGACATATTTTTTTTATCTGTTTTAGTTTACGTATAACAAATATGGAAGTGTACAATATATGCTATTGCTTACCCAAAAATTCGGGTTCAAAATTCATTCGTTCTAATTATCAGAATCTACTGAACGGATTTTCATGCGGTTCAGAGAGCGAAACCTGTGGAGAGTGTTTGGGTATAACTTATTGGTTTTATAAATTTGTTAAAATATGGCGATGATTATTAAAGATATAAAAAAACTGAGCCGTCTGAGAGATTTCATCAAAAACACTCTCTTTCTGGACATAATAAAAATATGGAAAATTAATCTCATACTTTGCGTTACATTTTTTACAATTTTCTTTAAAAGAATTGAAATAATGAACTAGGATTTAAAACCGAAGTATATCAAAAGCATACGTCTAAATAAAATAATTCATTCAAAACATTTACATTGAATTATTCTGACGTAGGGCAGTCGGTTTTGTCACATGACGGGGGTCTGAAAGGGTTGGAAGCTCGACCTAAAAACAAATAAGATATACCAATTAATATACACAATGATATCACCTCCGTGGCTGTTTTGTCTGCTTGTTGCGCGTGGCTGATTTGTCTGATGTTGAATCACGGGGAAATAATACGTGGGTCTTGGGTGAATGGGACTTTATACTTACATATAAAGACATCAATGAAAGAGAATTCTATCCGCTCTATCCCCACAAGGGGATATAGGTCTTTTTGTTGAAAAGCTGTCAAGATTGAGATTGATCAAAGCTGATATATGAGGATCTGTTTATGCATGAGACATGCTTATTTATAATTAACATACAAGTTATTCCTTGAAAATCGTATTTCCATTCTAAGTCTGGTAATAAGTTAACGACGTGTTTCTTATAACATGCTAATTCATACCATGACGTGCATTCAAATGCTGAAATAATGTTAGGGTTGTCACTCAGAAAATGAATTAAATCTATACCTACTAATATTATAAAACTGAAGAGTTTGTTTGTTTAAACGCACTAATCTCAGGAACTACTGGTTCGAATTGAATAATTCTTTTTGTGTTTGATATTCCATTTATCGAGGAAGGTTTTAGGCTATATAACATCCCGCTGCGACCAATAGGAGTGAATCATCAGTGAAAAATGTTGCAAAAACGGGGAAAACTATATTTCTTAAACGCGATCATAATAACAGAAATTGACGCGGACGAAGTCATGCAACAGCTAGTCATGTATATGATTTAAATCATCAGGAGCCGAATACATCTTGTATTGTCTGTGGCAATATTAAGTTTTTGGTGCCCTAATACTTTTTAATTGATTTTTTTTTATTGCGTACAACAAAGATTTATATTTGTTAGTAGGTAATCAATTTACTTAATTGGCATCCCTAACCATATGTAATATAATCGAAAACTTTACTTGACGCAATTTATTAAGTGCCTATTACAAAATTGCGTTGACACATACAACTCTCATACAACTGCCCTACACAGAATCGACACGCATTATTTATGTTAAAATTTTACACTTATAATTTCGATTATTAAATAGTTTAAAATTATTTTTTTTATAAATAAATTTTCAATATTTCTCTGATGAACTAACAAATATTTAGCGTAAAAATGCGTACCTTGTAAAGAGGAATTATCAGTTAAATTTGAGTGTTTTTTGTGGTTATGGTTATGATTGGAATTTTATTTATATAAATTTCATATTATTTCAAAATTTGGGTACCATTACGGGCTTTAACACTATTTGATAGACATTATAACATATATTTCATGTTGTTTACTTACTCCACTAATTCAAACTCCAAAAAACAGTTGTCGCGCATTGTATGAGATTCATACTAAATAATACCTACTCACTTTCTGAATTTCGTATATATTTAAATAAATTGAAATATATTGCAAAAAGCAATGCCAGTTTGTACTATAACAATTATTATTTTCGCTAATCTATAAGTCAAATTTCTCAGTTTCTAGAATAAGACCGTGAAAATTGACCATATTTTTATGTAAAAAATAAGGTTGAAATATCCTAATAAGCCTCTTAATTTTTATTTCAAATAACTAAAAACTTAGTAAATTGAACAATCGTTAACTCGTTCCAACAATATGAAATTAAATTCTTTTATTTTCTTTCTTTTCTTAATTCTTTTTTCTATTGTTTTTCTCCTACGGATACACACATACTATTAATTTTTAATTGTGTGTAAATCCTGTAGAAAAATGCAAGCAATTTATTTGCCGTATGTCCCAGTAGAAATCGCGGGATATCACTTTTAAAAAGTAAAAAGCAGAGATGTTTGAATCCACTAAAAAACATATAATATCTTTACTTCAAATGAAATTTAAATGAAATTTACGCATGGAAGGAAATGCCCAGCCTGGTTATTTGCAGATTATGCTACAGGCTTTTTTATTACTAGATGAAAATGTATGTCTGTTAGTAGTGTATTTAAGTACACAGAGATAATTCGAAATAACGAAAATTTAAAATTTTTGCACGGTGGATTAAATGGATGGTTGCAATATCGTCGATTAAGTTCCTTTATTAACGCGAGGTAAGTTAAAATGGTTATTAATATAATATGTATACGGAACATAAAAATAATTAGTATTTAAAAATACTGATGTAAAGAAAAATTTGAAGAAAAAGGGTTATGTGAAAACACTCTATTTAAGGGAAATTACAAAGAAATATCAGTACTTAGATGATTTATTACGAATTAATAAAGAATAAACTGATACTATGAAAAAAAACACAAACTTATTCCTCCACTTTACTCAAAAGCAATTATAAATCTACTTAAAGTACATAAACTCCTCTTTTATGCCTCGGGCGTTAAGAACTTGAACAGCTAACCAGGGTTGGAGTCTAGTTAAAAATTCCTCGTAGCGAAGTTTGTATTGCAAGTATTATAATGAGTTTTGTTTTTCTAGGTTATGCATATTAAGTTTGAATGTTAAAAACAGTCAATTAACAGTCACACGCTTACAGTGTATCGCCATTGTCCTTGTGTATAAAGAATGTAATTAATGGAGGCCAATGGTGGTTATTACAAGCAATATGTATTTCGTGTTTCTTTATTTAACAAAAAACAAAAAACTCCATTAAAATCGGTCCTCATAGACAGACACACATACCAACGGACATTCAGACATATAGAAACGTATAACACTATTATTTTTGCATTTGTGTTAAAAACCGCCAACTAGAACCTTTTAAAGTCGATTGAAACAAAACTTTTACATGATACATATGAATATAACTTAGGAACTCTAGCTGGAAGTTGGAATGAATAGATCATAATAGATAGTAAATATTACCTATTACAATATATCACGCGAGTCAGCACCCACTTAGTTAATGAATATTGGTTTTATGTTATCAGTTTCTGATAGCGATATCGATTTCAGCTGTTTTTATTACTAAATATATTTCCACTTGTATGTCCAAAGCTTCATTTTAACTCGTTTTACCTTCTCACTTATAAATGTTTAACTAATAACAAACGACGGAAACTTGTGTTATGAGTACAAGGAATGCAACGATTATGATTTTGTTTGATAATTTCTGTCATTCAAAATACGTTTTTATTTATATTAGTGTTAAGTTCTAATACTGAGAAAACGAAAATATTTCTCGACTAGCCATAAAAGGCTAAACACCTCGTCAGTAAACAGTAAACAGACGCAGAAATGTATCTAACTATCCCTCACAACATTTCCGGACTTTTATAACTTTTATAAAAGTCCTTTAAGACTTCTTTTTATAACCTAACGGTTTTTATAGCCACAGAAAGACGTTAATTCATATAAAGTATACGTATATATTAATCTAGAATAATAGCTAGTTTCAACAATGAAGCTTCTTTAAAAGTTACTGAACATTAAACTGCAATCTCCCAGTACTGAATGCAGTAAGGGTGAGAACATACACCTTAAAATAAAATAACCTATGAGCATTATGGGGTAGCTCATACATTATGAGGTTAAGAAAATGTTGAACGTAATTTGAAATCCGAAGGCTTTTATTCAAACTATATACCTTTCTGCAGATTGAAACACATTAATTGAAAATTAGTCAGTAAATGAATCCTTAAAAATACGAAATTTGTAAAATAACTTAATATGCATGTACATTATAATTTGATAATTTAGTTATGTTTTATTAATTTCCGTGAAATGTAGATATTTAAACAGCTAGAAATATTTTGATGATTGATTTTATTTATTATGTATTTAATTTAACTGTATATAATTAATTTATTAAATTTAAAATTTGTTTAACATGTTAACTTAAAATTACTAGTGCAATCGAAACGAAACCTATATAGAATTTTGTAATTAGTACTCCTCATTCTCTTCCCTTCTGCTGTACAATTTGACTAATAAATTACTTTTTTACTTGTATTCGCCACAAACAAGCATTTTTATTCAATTCAAAAAATAACCAGTTCTCGTACATAAACAAAGTAAGGGCATCCGAGTAGTAGGCCTTGACAAATTAATTTCATTTAATATAGATAAAGCTATAGGAACTACTGATGGTAACTGGTTCGAATTGAAAATTATTTTTCTGTTGGATATTCTATTTATTGATGAAGGCTACTTTTATTTATTGGGATTTTATGACCTGGTATTGACAACCTTTAGGTCAACTCTTATTTTGAGTATATTTTAATTAATGTCTTTATTTCACGCCCCAAATAATATGGTGGAAATTTTACTCGTAGTTTATAGGGAATTTTGACAACATCACAAAGTCACGTTTTGCTGAATTATATCACTTTCCTTCAATCATGCACATTTACGAATTTATACTTAAAATTCCACCAATTTTACCTATAAAATCTCGAAAACACACAACTTTTAGAAAATAATATAAAACATGACGCGTTCGTTGTTGCGATGGCGCCAAAACTCGTGTAGGCTACTATATCAATGATATAGACTTTATCGCGCTACAATTAACTACTATAGTTCATTCGCGTTAAGAAAATAGTGACTCATCAGTGCAACTGCAGGGTAAGGGTGTATTCATAATGGAGAAAAAAATTAAACATTTTTTTTTCAAAACATTAAATAAGTTTAATAGAAAAATAATAAAGTATCAATGATTTTAAACATGTTAAAATATTCCTATTAAGGTAATTTTTAATGTCAACTTAAACGCTATATTAGTAGAGTAACACATATTTGGATTAATGGTAATAAAATAAGTACTAAAATAAAAAAAATACAAAATTGTCTTAAAACTAAGTACTTAAATCGCTAATCAGTATCGCTAGATTCTCCCGTTACATTTATTACGAATGAATTTTGTTCTGCATGTTCCATGACGTCATCCAAACCCCACATGGTATTTTCTTCGCGTATCACGTGGTCGCAGCATTTCTTCCACCGATTGGCGTCTACTAACGCGATTGCGTCATAAAATAATTTTTTTACGTCACTCATTTTGAATGTAGTATTATTCGCAGCAATATAATTTTTTATTTGGGCCCACACCATTTCAATCGGATTTAATTTACAATGGTAAGGCGGCAGACGAAGAATTGTAATGCCATTGTTTTTAGCAGTCTCATCTACTAAATATTTATTATATTGTGGGGCGATTTCGGCGACTTTCAATAATAATTCTTTTTTCAAATAACTCATATCCATAGATATGCCTTTGTTTTGCAACCACTCTAGTATTTGCTGCTTATTCCAACTGGCCGTGGGTATTTTTTCAACTTTTACCGAATGGTAGGGAGCGTTATCCATGACAACCACACTTCCTGGTTCAAGCTTCGGTATTATACCATTGAACCAATTAAGGAATCTTTCACCATCCATTTCTTCATGATAATCTTTTGTAGATTTAGATTCAAAGACTAGTAAACCATCTTCCAGGAATCCTTTTTCGCTGCCAATGTGCAATATAATTAACCTTTTCCCTTTCCCTGTCGGAGCTTTTGGGCCGGTTGATAAGCCATCTTGGAAAGCTTGTCTTTTATTCTTGACTGTTGTATCCAACCACACTTTTGTTTTTACGTGTCCGGCGTTTACCCACGTTTCGTCGAGATAGTAAATGGTTTTATTAGCGTTTCTATATTCTTTTATTTGTCTTAAGTATTTTCGTCTCCATAAAACAATATCTTCTCTTTCCACTAACAATGTTCTACTATCTTGTTTATTGAAATCAAAACCAAGCTCGTGCAGTATTTTGTGAAGTGTTGTACGTTTGAAAACAGGAATATCTTCATCAGCTTCGCAAAGTGTTATTATTTTGTCCAATGTTGGATACTCGTTATTTAAATATATAGAGTGTACTTTTCTCCTTATTGCACATTTGTCTAGTTCATCTAATTTATCGACCGTGGATAGTCGAGCTCTTTTTTTCACAGGTGATTTCAATGTATTCGTTTCTTTTTGTTCTTTTATAATTTTATAAACAGTGTTTTCGGACACACCGCATGCACTTGCAGTTTTAATTACTATGCTCTCCACAGTCTCATTTAAATCAATCTGTTTGAAATACTTATAAACATTGTAAATTACGCGTCTCTCTCCACTATGTATAATTGATCCACTTTTATTTTTTTTAATAGGTGAGATATCCATTTTCCAAATTTAATTTTAAACAAGTAGTACGCAAAATACACAACCGATCAGTTCGAAGGTCTGACTTCAACTGAGCACTGTGAACTCGCCTTACTAATTTCTAGCGTTTTAATTGGCTAGGGGGCGTGGCTTGGCCGGCAGTCGGTGATGAGTCACTATTTTCTTAACGCGAATGAACTATAAAGTAAATAAATTCGTGAATGTGTAACTAGCATTACCTAGAACCTAGATACATCGCTTAGAATAGCAATGATCTATTCTTATTCATCTCGTTCTATCCTTGTCAATGGACGTCCAATGTCTATGTAAATGTCTTATCTAGTGCTGATTTAAAAGCCCTATTTCAAAATTGCTTTGACACATAAAACTATTATAAAACTGACACGCATCATTTATTTAATAACTTAACACATGGGTAAGTTATTATTGTTATAACTTGTAATTTCTTAATAAATATTTTATAATTATGATTTTTTTTTAAATTTAATACTTCCCTGTTATAAACTGTAGAATATTTAGATACAAATTTTAAGTTAAAATTCCTATGATAAAGAGAAATTGTCAGTTTAAGCTCTTTTTTGTTTAACTTTATGATTATTATTGAGATTTTATTCCTAAAAATTTCATAAGTATTTCAAAATTTTAGGGCCGCTTTAGACTTTAACAATATTTAAGGAATATTATTACATATATTTTATTTTGTTTACTTACTTCACTAATTCAGTCCTCGATCTCAAAAAACAGTTGTCACGCGTTTTATGAAAATCATATTGCTGAATTTCGGAAATATTTAAATAAACGGAAATATATTGCAAAAAGCAAGGCCGCTATATACTTTAATAATAACTATTTAAATAAATTTAAATTTGTTAAAAGTTTCTGAAAATAAGAGCGTCAAAATTGACAATTTTCTGCAAAAAGTAAGGTTAGAATGTAATAGGGCTCTGTGCGTCAACCATGAATCTTATTGAATTTCCGATAGATTTTTTACTATTGAAAAGCTGTCAATTCTTTAGAGGTCGTATAAGTTTGGGAGCTTTTATAGATCTACAAAAAAGCTCGTGGTGGAAAATATCTACCATCTAAGGATAGCTATTATTATATTTTTTATTGGCGGTACGAAGTTCGCCGAGTCAGCTAGTTTAACTACTTAAGTAAGGTTACAGATAAACATTTAAAGTGTCAGCATTTAACCAAGTTTAAAAGTCAGTGGTAAACATCTAACCACAGTCGTTTTTACCAACATGGTACAACAAAAGCCTTGATAATCCTCTGAAATACGCAGTTTTATGTAAATTGATGAAAGCTCTCGCAATGCTTTTAAATTATTCGACAGAGGTCTTATAATCGCTCGTGTGAGTTGGTTTACTTTGAATAACAGTCCTTACGTTAATATAATATTCTTGTCGTAATACCGCAATGTTATCTTTATTTTATCTCAAGATTTTACTCGCAATACTGTTCGCGTGGGCATATAAAGTATATGTCATTTAGATGTCTAGCTTCTTATTAATGGATGACTTTTTTATTGATTCATATTTATTTAAATTTATTTTTCAGATTACAATATCCATGCATGGTAAGTTGGGTTGATTATGATTAAAAATTAGGTGATATGAACTACGGATACTGTACAATAAGAAAGCCTCAGAGTTGTGACGTAGGCAGTCACGTATGCAGCTGCAGTAGCTCCAATTATACCGTGATAGAACAGTTTTCATTTCCTTTTTATATTATTTCCCCGCAATCGGCAAGCATGTATGATGAATTTATTGACAGTAGATGAAAATGGTAGTCTGTGGTCGCTGCCTACCCCTTCTGAAAATGGGCGAAAAGAATTAAAAATTTACAGAGATGTGCAAAATAGGTTATAAAAAGATAAGAATGAATGGTTTTAAAGGACTGGTTGGTAATAAAGATGGTTACCAAGTAATTTATTTAGTAGGTTAGGTTAGGTCAGTTTAGGTTAGGTTTGACCGCCTCCTTGGTCAAGTAGTAAGCGCGTAAGCGTTACAACCGAGAGGTTCTGGGTTCGATTCCCGGTGGAGATAAAAAAAACTCGGTCTGGCAGGGTATAGAAGGATGATCACCTACTTGCCCCTAAAGAAAAAATCGATCAGTGAAACAGATGTGAAACGCATCTGCCCCATACCCCACTAGAGGACACGGGACTTCACTTAGGTTAGGTCACCGGTTAACCAAATTTATGATCAACTTGCAAACAAACTTGAAACAGTTCAATAATTATTTGGTTAATTTTTTTGGTTCCGTTAATATTTTATCGGAAAGCAAGATAACTTTATTAATAGTGTAAAAAGATTTCATTCGTTTGTTCGGTTCAACGCATTTGGCAACCTAAGTGGCCTCCACAAATTACTTCTAGGTATATGTGGCCTGACAAGAAAGCATTTCAATTCAATGTTGCCGTAGCTCATAGTGAGACATTTTTCATCACATTAATTCTTTGATGTTTACAAAACTTAGCAAAAAGTATTTTGCATTCTGCAAATACAAAATATGTCCTACAAGGTATTTCAATTAAAATATAAAATGCTTTTCTAAAAAAGTTTTTAAATACAAAATGGAAATAGGTATTTTGTATTTTGCATTTCAAATACTGTTATTTTGTAAATGTCACATCTCTGAATATTTATTATGAATTATGATTGTTTATGATTAATTTTTGATCAAAAGACTGTTTCAAATGTCTGTGTGCCTACGGACTATCTCATTTGTAGCATAAGTACCAGCCCAGTATTTTGAGATATGAAATTGAATTTAGACGTGATAAAAGGTATTTTTTATAAAAGTATTATTTGTAATTAGGTTACTGGTAAATTGTATTTAACTTAAATTGTAGTGTCTTGTTTGTAAACAAATAAAAAATTTGTCGTAAATGATTTAGGAGGTAAGGTCCCCTTGGAGAATTAAGTTATGGGTCTATGTTTATAAAGACAATCTATCCGTTTGATCTGTATATCATTCACTTTGTACGACAAAGTTTGACCCTCCCGAGAGCTTAAATAACTGATGAGTTCGTGGAAAGAGTTTGGTGAACTGACCTTATTATGTATTCGGTTTAACCTACTTTGTTAGAAAGGTAGTGTCAATCATATTTAAAACTTTATTATTACTATTAGTTTTTTATGTAATAGCGGACAAAAAGATAACTTCTCTGATGGCAAGAGATTGCTGTCGCCTAAAGACAACCTCGCCGCGATCCGCGCTTTTTTGTGTTGCCGACCATTTGAGTGAAACAAAGTAAAAGTATTGTTTCACGCTGGTATTCTGTAAGTGCGTTTCTAGTATATTTTGAGTAATAATAATTATTTATCTTTCTTACAGAAAGAACTTTGATATTTATGAACAAACTTGTTTGGAATGGAATGCTGTGCTCCTGACAAAAAAGAAATATGTAATATTTTTGACGTGTCTGTGTGTCTGTCTGTAGGGTGTCTCTGTTCTTCAAAGCTCTTCAAGGTATGAACTAATTTCGATAATAATTTATTTGCCCTGTTTGTGGTACACAGTGTAAAACGAACAAAAAATTATTAAGGACAAATAGCAAACTAATGCGAAATGCAGGTCTTTTGTTAAATAGCTGATGTGATCAAGATGGATCTTAGCTACAATTAACAAAAATCTGTTTATCCGTTTATATGATCAGCAAATTAAATAATTTTAACAAAAAAACTGACTTCAAATTGTAACTCTAAAACTACTGAACATTTAAATGGGACCACATGGGAAGCACCAGCTTTAAAAAAATCATTAACATAAGTTCCCCAGTTGAAAGTTCTATGGTAACAATATAAAAAATATACAATCGAATTGAAAACCTCCTCCTTTTTTAAGTCGGTTAAAAATACAGCATCTTTTAAGAGCTACGCTGCCATAGACAGACACGTTTTGTATCATATTATACATTGTATCAGATTACAAAAGGCTTAATATACATCGCCACGATCACGTTGTGCAAAATAAAATTTTAACATTATTAAACCTATGTTGACACACAAACAATACCTTTATTATTTTTTTGTGTGAATTAATATTCCTTTAAGAACGCAATTTCAAAATATTATTTACTTACAAAAGCCAAATTGAACCTCTGGACAAAATTGCTAAGCGCTAAACAAATTATCTTGGAAGAGCTTAGAACAGTCTCGATTAAATAAGCTTTTAAAAGTAACTGCATTAAAATAACCCTATTAGTTTAAGAATATTAATAACAGATATACACGTAAAGCGTATTATATCACCCTTTTTAGTGAGACAATTGTAAAAAATGATTAACTAATAAATAATTAATTTGATGTTAAATGAATTCACTCACACAAAAAGAACGTTACACTCTCTAAATGTCCAGTAACAAAACCGCTGGTCAACTTATCCATGACCAGCTGTCATCAGTTAACTTAATATTAATACGTGAAGCAAAAACTTTGTACCCCTTTTTACGAAAATTGCGCGGACGGAGCAGTATGAAATTTCAAACACTTATAGTTTTTATATAGAGAAGGAGCGGCGAATGCTTATATTTTTATAAAATTATGCATAAAAATACAGTAAATCAATAAAATAAACATTATGCACGCTTGCATGACACAAAGCAGACACTCTTGTATACATACTTGAGAACATTGTCTTGAGAACATACCTAACTTACTCTTGAATTGTGGTCGAATTTCAACTAATGAGCGACCACTAATTTTATAAAAATGCTTATGGCTTTTCGTAGATGTGCTACAATGCTACGGAGGTGCTACGTCACGTAGCAAGTCTACACATAGATCTTAAAGTTTGCGTTTGTCTTATCAGAGTCCAAATATTAAAAAAAACTAAACTAATCTTGACTATCAATATTATAAAGAAAAAAATTGTACTTTTTTAATGAATAAACTTAAAACAAACCGTCATGAGCCTATCAGAGAAATAATTTATAAAATCAAGTTTGCTGATTTTACAACACAATTCTAATTTCAACCCAATGCGAAACCCGATATTAAGACAGTCACTCTTTAATTTGTTTCCAAAATGCCATTTTCATGCAAATATTTGATAAACGGTTAACGCCTAATTGATATTTCCGTGGCCTTTGTATGAGTGTAAATGTCTCATTAGATATCGAACCGGCAATCTTATAAATAGATTAGGTTACGGACGATCCATTGTCTACCCTAAAGCAATCGTTGAATTAATTTTCCGTCCCGTTAAATCTACCTTTCTCTTTTTTGAAAATATCTAAATGTGGAGACAAAAAATTAATTTAAAAATTGTTTTGGGCTAGACAATGGATCGTCCGTGAACTCTATTTAATTCTGTATAATCTATGTTACAATCGCATCCGTTGATCACGAAATTGACATTCAAGAAGAATATCAAAACCTTTACAGATAGATTGGATTTCCTAGCTCGAAGAAATAGGAAAGAATTTTATTAACCAAGAAATAACTCGACACAAAGAAATAAATAATAATGTATTTTATTTACAAAAATATCACACATATAAAAGCAAACAATCCAAACTAAAACTTATATGTTTATAACAATTCATTTAGTTAATATTATATTTAAATAATTAAGACAAACACATATTATTGTGTTAAAAGTCAAAACTTGTTATATAGATCATATATGTTTTGGCAGAAATTTTAATTACATACAAAAATATACGTTCAGAAACACAAAATAATTTATTATGTGTTTACGGTCGAAAATCAAAAGTTACACGGAAATTTGGTTAAGATAAATACAAAATCAAAAAACCCTATTAGTAGCAAATAGCACTTAATAATTCTTAAGTCATTATTAGATTTTCAATAAAAAAATTAATATGAAAATAATATTTACAACAATGTACATAATAATATTTACAAAAATACAAAGGGCTCATCAAAACCGTTAGGGTGCGTACCCAAAATACTGGCTACAATACCGTGTTGTATTGCTATACTAACGCGATAATGTAGATAGAAAGATAAGATTTATATTTATTTTTAATAAACTTTACTGAACTGAGGTTACATTATTTCACTAATAGGAAGCTACACGCTATCCTAAATATACATTTTATTGTTCCATGCATGCGATGTGCGTAAAAGCTAGTGAGAAAAAGCTTGAAATAAGCTAAGAAACTTACCTTTTCACTGTTTTTCCATGACACAAATAAATAAAACACAAGCACTTCACTAACTTTACGTAATTAAATTTGAAAGACGCGCGACGCTCAAAACGCAACCTCTCCTGGGGAAGGCTGACGCGGCACTGGTTAAAAGGATAACAAGGCTTTTCCGTACGTGAGAAAGCGGGAAAATCACAGGAAAATGTATCTAATAAAATAAAATAGTAAAATCGTGTATCGAATTCAAAAATTTAATATTATAAGGAGAACAGATATGTTTTATGTTTGTAATGACTCTATAAAATAAAAAATTGACGAAATTAAAACTTTTTCAACGGGAGTAAAGATTTATGTACAAACATACAACCAATATTACACTCTCTTACTCCGCCCTGTCACAAAATTAGAAAATAAATGTAAAATTTGTGATAAATACGCGTATATTTCAAATCCATTCAAACTGCGTTGTATAAACTCCATAAACTCTTTTTGTGTTCATTGTTTTTAGACTTCAGTTTTGTTTATTATTTCTCTTCACTATCACTACATAGTATAAAACAAAGTCGCCTTTTCTTTCCCTATATCTCTTTGCATGCTTAAATCTTTAAAACTACGCAACAGATTTTGATGCGGTTTTTTTAATAGATAGAGTGATTGAAGAGGAAGGTTTTTATATATGTTTTATACCCGTGCAAAGCCGAGGCAGGTCGCTAGTAAATAAATAAGTTATAAAAACAAGTTCTCGCAGACTTACGCGTTAAACTATTTATATGCTAACATTCAAAGAGACTTCAATATTGACAATGTCGAAAACAAAATTTAGAAAACTGTCAAAAATCATTTTACGCCCGATGTAAATAAGGGATATTATATAAGACGTATCTATGGGGACAATTGAATTAAGACAATTTCTTTTTTACCCTTAATAATTACGCACTAGCGACGAAACGCGTAGGAGACGCTTGTGCGTAAGGAGGGTAAAAATTTACAAAGTTGAACGAAACGAAATAGAAAGTAAAAACTAGTAATTAAATCAAACTTAACTAACTTAACTGTAAGTTATTACAGTTAAATAAACTTTAAACCAATTTGAATATGTCAAAATATGGCGCATATTTGCTGAAATAATAAGACCTTGTTAGAGTCAGAAGCAGCTTCTACATTAAAATAGGTATAGTATGGCCTTATGGCACATCCACACAAGCCTGCCGGATCACACGTCTTTTGGATGCCAACGGCATATTAATAAAAAAACAATTACTAGTTATTAATAAACACAGAATCAAGAGTAAAATAGCTCCAAGTAATAAGGCAGGAGGCATTTCAATTTTTTAATTGAGATGACAGCCCAGTAATTTTATTAATAGAAAAGTATCGAAAAAAAATATGAAAATCAAGGCGGAATTACAACATAATTTGCTACCGAAGCTGCAGGCCACCACACCGGTAAAGGCTAAAAAAAATGGCAACAAAGTCAGCGTCAAAACAGTCGGAAAGCCGGCGGCATGTGTGGAATCACCATTATAAAGCAAATTTTCTCTTCATCGTCCCTACATCCCTTCTTAACATTGTGAAAGAAAATATGTCTATGTGTCTATAACGCTTTCACTCCTAAACTACCGATTTTGTTGAACACAAATTATAAAGTACAAACTCAACAATACAGTTTGTATGAAAGAACTCTGATAGCGCGATTTAAAACATAATTTCCCGTTCATACCTTATGTTTATTTTTTCTAATATAGTATAATTCTAGCTGTACCTGCGACTTCGCCCGCATTGGACAGTTTTTTGGACAGGAGTTTTTAAAGTGACTGGATATTAGAATAGTTCTTATCTCTTTTGTTTGAAGACGACCTGCTCGCTTCTGACGGTTAAGGCATTGGGAGCCATTTTATTGATCGTATCAATTCATAATTTGGTATCCGGTGACCTGACATGACTGATCAATAAACATAATAATACAATAGTTAGTAGGTAAGCCAGCACTTACTGCAGAGGTACCGTGTTTGAGCACATTGAAATGGTCACAATAAATATATTATGTACCCACCTAGTGAAATTAGATAGTACCCTACGTCCCCAATTACCCTATGTCCTTTCTCAACTTATTATTTATGTTTGTGCCAAATTTCATTAAAATCGGTTCAGTGGTTTAGGCGTGAAAGCGTAGTAGACAGACTGACAGAGTTACTTTCAAATTTATAATATTAGTATGGATAGAGGCTAGAGCTCTAATTTATAATAAGTTCTTGATATGAACAAAATAGTATTCTTATTCCCAGACTCTATAAAAGTTAAAACGCGTTAACGAATACAATTTATTGTGTAGGGGCATAAATCTGTTTATCTGTCATTGTATTATGTCGGCCAAATGAGATTTATCTCGTATAAATCAGTTTCATTTCTAAACTAGCACATACTGGCGACTTTGTTTGAAGACGGTATAATTTATTTAACAGAATATTATAGCCTATGTCTAAAGAAAACAATTTGAACGGATTAAGAGCGTATCACAAGATTTAGGTTCGTAATATTGTCTTTCAATGTGTGATATTCGCATAAATAAAAGACTACTATAGTCTATGTCGTTGGAATAGAGTCTAGATTCCTATCAATGTTTTTTTATCTATGGTAGCTTTATGTCACCGGCATGACGCAACGTCTTAGGCTGGTTTCAGAGCTGCCAGTATGCGACCCCTCCGCGTTGTTGCAGTGAGACGATTTCTGAGTGCCAGGTGCCTTACATGTGTCTCTGGGAGCCCGTACGTGCATCCCGCACAGCTCTGAAACTAGCCTTTTGTTAGAAAAAACAGCATGAACTTGAAATGTTGGGACTAAATATCAATACTATTATCGCTGATTTATATTACTATTCAAGTTCTTTCTACTTCATAAATTTTAACTGTTTGCTTTCACACCAGACGAACCTTATGATCCGTAAGTAGATATCAATTGTCAAAATCAATCACCTCGTTTGTATCTACGAGCGAATGAGACGGACATACAAATAGAGCAATCAAACAACTCTTCTTTTGGTAAACTTTCAGTTACACTTTTCTGTGGGTGACTTTACAGGTTTTAGTTAGTTTAACTAATTTTACCTAAGTATAAACTATAATGGTAGACTAGGGCACGCTAATAACTTAGGTGGATAATGTAAGACCCTGACCATTTTGTTGTAATTTTGTAGGTATGGTAAATAAAAAAAAGGTAAAGTACAAAGTCGCCGAAGAAGCTAGTTCAAACAACACTTCTTTTCTATCCAATCTAGTCACACGTGTCCTAGAACATTTTCCGTCTCGTAATTCAATTGGAGACAGACGCAGCACCTAATTGCATTTGCTGGCGTTCAAATTACGTGATGTCATTTCATTGTTAACCGACTACAAATAAAAAGGAATTACGTGACGTCGTTTTGTTTTTTATTTTCTGTTGTCTTTTTTCTATTACACTGTGCGATTAGAATAAGAATTGGAAGGACCTTCCGCGAATTTTAGATTACTTTTATCAAACAACGAATATTTAATTAATTAAATGGGGCACGTGTTTAGGAAATACTACTACTACTATTTGGCCTCATTGCCACTTAAATCAGTGGAGATGGCGGTAAAGCGCATATATATAAATAAATTGTATAGGTTAACATATAATTCAGTTAAACAAATTAAGGTTTTCTTATCTTTCATATAAGTTTCAGGAAACAAAATATGAAAGGACGATGAATGGAGAATTTAATTAATAATTATGTATTATATAATAATACTAGTGACCTGCCCCGGCTTTGCACGGGTATAAAACATACATTAAAACCTTTCTCTTCAATCACTTTATACATTTAAAAAAACTGCATCAAAATCCGTTGCGTAGTTTTAAAGATTTAAGCATACATAGGGATATAGAGCCAGAGAAAACGACTTTGTTTTATACTATGTAGTGATTACTTGGGTACTTATGTAGGTTGTAACTTGTAGGTAAACAATGTTGACGATAGACGACCTCAAAATAATTTCTCAGTGACATTGCAGTGATGTTTTAGAGATCTGCATAAGGTACAGGACAATTATTATTGCATACCTATTTAATTGATTATAAATGATTTTAATCCATATTAAGTGTAAAAATTGTTACTCAGTTTTTCAGTATTATCGTATGTGTCATACTCAGAGAGGTTAGAGAAGGTTGTAGTAGGTATTTATCCTGTTGTACCGTCATGACCCAGAAAGAAGAGGCAGAGCGCCAGAGGGAGTCCAACCCGGAGGCTCACCCAATGAGAAAGACGCGTTCTAGAAGGCGCCTTCGCGCGCATGCCTTACCTAATGAGAAAATATGGCGTTAATATCGTAGGAGAGTCGAAACAAGAACTTTCAAATGTTATTATTTATAAAAAAAAATTAAGCTTTAATAATTTCATTAGTAGTCTAAGATCCCAAGAGAGGAGAGGATCCCATTCATTGATCTGCTAACTAGTTGAAAAGTACCTACACGCAATTATTATTTATAAACAAAAATGCCGTAATTTTCTTGTCTATGAAATGTTTATGGATATTTTTTATTAAGAGTACATTAATTAAAATGTTTCTGCCTATTTCACTCTGTTTGACAAATGTATTTAATATAAATATAAATTTTCAATCATATGAAACATGCTAAGGTTCAAGTATATTATATAAACCGGAAATATGTATATGTAAGTTTGTGTAAGTGAATGCACTGATCTGTTTTCTAATTAAAATATATAACATTAAAAAATTATTATTTCAAATACGATGATAATAATAGTATTGCCTCAGAAAAATTGTTCCTAATAACTATTAAGACTGAATTTAAAAACCGGAGCGAGCGAGATGTGTGACAGAAAAGCATTGTAGTCCAGTCATTTTAGGCCAAATTAGGTGCATATCTCGGAAAATAGACATACCTAGTATGTTACCATGTAAAAGCTTGTATTTTGGCATCCTAAAACTATTCTCAAAATTCACGTATAGATAATTGGATGGTCGCAAGTTTGAAAGTCAGGGGTCACAATAATCGATTTTTTTTTAATTTTTTGCAAATATCTCGTTTACAATGGGTTTTACGCTATTTGTATTCATTATCAATATTGTAGAAAATTAAATTCTCTACAACTTTTAAATTTAACATTTTTTTATACCTTGAACTGTTTTCGAGATAGAGGGCGTAGAGCGCGCGGTCAGAGAATTATCTGGGTAGTCTCGATCAAAAACTCGTAATATTAAGGTTATAATTTATTGCTAAACATATAATTATCATCATCATCATTATTAAACTGGAGAATGGATGTGTTGTAATATTATAATCTTTTAATTTTTTTCAAGAGAGTTGTCAACACGTCTGCCAAAATCGCCATGTCGCCACTCGTGACACAGTCGTGCTCTCAGCTCTATACTCTGTAGTCTGTAGTCTGTGCCAACTACCAAAACAAAACAAATGGCAATGACCATTGGCCAATGACGAATGAGTTGAATGTTTATGACAGATGAGCATTGAGCAATGCCCAATTAGCATTGAGCGCCGCCGCCTGAGCCTGAGCTGTAGCCTGTTATGTAAACTACATTGCCACAGATTCGGTTGAACAAATGAATAACAACGTAGTAACCTCGTCTAATACAATCTAACTAGTAAAAAGGATACAAGATCATCCATTGCATAAGTAATGGCACGAAATATTTATACAAGCTTAACGATATATGATCACGATGTTTTTAACTACGTTAGAGGTTATTAGCATTCGAAGTATACATTCACTGACCTTCGTAAGTTTACATTTTTATCACAAACAGTTATCTATTCTCTTTTGGAATACACTAACGTTATGACAGCACGACAAAGTCTTTGTTTGAGCATAGCTCTACTTCTCTGTTTAACTGTTTTTATCTTCATAATATTTTTAATTTTGGACAGACCAGTGAATCAATACCAGTTAGAAAGAGTTGTTATTTTAAGCAGACATAACTTAAGAACACCATTATCTAAGGAGCTTAATAAAATTAGTCCGCTTGGTTGGCCAGAATGGAAAGAAAAACCTGGATATTTGACCGAAAAAGGTTTTATCTTAGAAGGGTATATGGGTTCTTTTTTTAAATATTGGCTGAATAGACATGGTCTACTGTTAATTGGATGTCCGAAGGAGGAAGAATTTTATGTCTACAGTAATAATTTACAGAGGACTCTGAAGTCTACAGAAGCTTTTGTTTCAAAAGCTTTTCCCAATTGTAACATTACTATACATCAGAGCAGAAAAAGCATTGACCCAGTGTTTAGCCCTATTATTCATAACAATACAGATAGTTTTAGCAAAATAGCAATCAAAGAAATGAATTCAGTGCTGCAGTCATTGAATTTAAAGTCTTCTTATAATTTTATGGAAAATATTTTAGAATATGAAGCATCAGAATTGTGTAAAATAGATAAAAAATGTGATATGGTCACTGAAAAAAATTTATTAAACATTACAGCAGGTAAGAAACCATACGTAAGTGGACCACTGAAACTGTGCAATATGGCAATTGATGCATTTTTTATGGAATACTATAGTGGCTTATCAGAGGAAGATATTGCTTGGGGCAAAGTAACAGAAATGTCAGATTGGAAACAAATTCTACCTCTCACAAATGGGTACCATAATGTCATATTTAACACAACACATGTTGCTAATGATATTGCCAAACCGCTTTTAAAATATCTCTCTAATTTATTCATAAAAGATGAACCAATAGTTACACTTTTAATGGGCCATGATGCAAACATCAATGTCCTCTTGAATGCCATGGAATTTAAACCATTTGTATTGGAAAATGAATTTGTGTCCACACCAATTGGTGGCAAGATAGTTTTTCAAAAATGGCAAGATCTAAACAATAAAGAGTTTCTACTCAAAATAAATTATGTGTATCAATCAATTGAACAAATTAGAAACAGCACAGTTTTGTCCGAAGAGAATCCACCCAATTTTAAATTATTAGAATTGAAAAAATGTGAAACAAATAATGATGGATTTTGCTCCTGGAATAAGTTTATAGATTTATTACACTGATCAGTTGTAATCTAGTCATGATTTTATATGTTTACATTGTAGTATGTAAGTGTAATATTATATTTTTGAATTTTAGTTGTTTTTGTTCTCCTTATGATCGAAGATACAATATTATGATTATAATATTTCCCAAATTTTAATCTACAAATGAAATTAAAGTATCAAACAGTAAAAATTAAATAAAAGGTATACCTGACTGCTTTATTTATATAAAGGTAATTTTAATTTTGTTCTGTTGCTGGCTAATCTTAGAAATAGCTCGATGGGAGTTTCAGTAGCAAAAAATGATGTTTTAAGAAGTATTAATTTTTTTATATTAAGTATTATAAAATTAAATAATGCATCGAGTAGTCGCGAATACAGATAGTAGTCTAGTGAACATGAGCAAACACATTTATTTTTATTTCACCGATCGTTTTCTTTATAGGCTCTACCTTCAAAAACGTTTTTGTTTTCCATGGGAATCGAACATAGCTTTCCGCGCGACAACTAAAATTCATTCAACTAAAGGCGTGAATAATATAGCAGTAAGTAGTAGTAAAATACAAAAAAAATCTCATTTAAAACACGAAGTAGAGTAAATATTGCTTTAAAATAATTATCAACGCAAATCAAATTTTAAAGGCAAGGCAATTGTTTAAATTTAAAACTTTCAATTCTTGTTAAGTCATTTTTTATCTAAACACGATACTGGGGAAGTGAAATACGAATAATACATGAATAATATCGACAAACTTATGGCGAAGGAATAGGTACCTACGCCGCAGTGTAAATTTTGCCGCGCTTGGTTCCGCTCTGACCGCGCTTGGTTCCGCTCTGACCTACTGAAAAAAATCGAGATTTTGATTGATTTTCTTAAAATATTTATTTGTGAGTTTAGTGATATAGTTAATATAACACGCTGAACTTTAAATAACTTAGTTTGCTTCACTAGGCTATAAACTGATGTCTGTAGAAAATCTGCAACAATAAAGAGGGTAGGTAGTTAGGTACCTACTCATTTGCTGTACTTACGTACATAATTATTATCTTTATTTTATCGCCAATTAGTCTATGTATAAAGTGTCGAACATTTTTGGCAGAAGAATGTCAAAATTCCGGTTCTGTTTCGAGTAGCTTTATCAAAATTATGTAAATTTTAGTGTTTATCCAAATTTTATGTTTTCGTGGTAAATTTAAAAGTAGTAATGTCTCTAAAATTCCCTTCAACGATACCTATAATCGCAGACGCTCACAAAAAATGGTTGAAAACTCTACATGATGCCCAAAAGCTCATTGAAAGTGATATTGACTTACAGGTATCTAAACTAGTCTATAACAGGTAAAGTGAAGTCCCGTGTCCCCTATTGGGGTATGGGGCAGATGCATTTCACATCTGTTTCACTGATTCATTTTTTCTTAAGGGGCAAGTAGGTGATCATCCTTCTATGCCCTGCCAGACCGAGTTTTTTTATCTCCACCGGGAATCGAACCTTCCGGTTGTTACACTTACGTGAAGAATTTGCTTAGTTGAAAACGCTTATCTTAGCTACTACTGGTTCGATTTAATGTTTATGCATTGCATAAAAGAGAAATGTTGCAAAATGTGAATAATTTTAACAAAAAAAAACCGACTTCAAATTCTAACTCTAACTACTGAACAGATTAATCAAATTTAAATGGGACCACATAAAAATCACCAGCTTTCAAACAAAAAATAATCATTAAAATCAATTCGCTCAGACGAAAGTTCTAAGGTAAACAAAAAAAACGCGTTGACTTTAGAACCTCATTTTTTGAAGTAGGTTAAAAATTATATGTAATTATGTATTAATTAATGTAGGGTAATATGATATGGTATACCTACCAGTACCCAAGCGAATGTGCTCTTTTTTTTGAAGTTGAATAATAATGAAAATTAAGCATCTAATATTCAAGATTATAAAATAATCCTGTGGTTTTAATTAAAATATCTCCTAATGACTGGACCGACTGTTGAAATCTTATATAGATTGTTACATCTTTTTTTAAAATTAAAGTCCTAAGTTCTGAGGATGGGGCAGAGGGCGTCCACAATACGTCGCGTCGCCATTCCGCACGGTCTTGAGCTACGCGCTTCATTTCGCTCCATGTCATACCAACTGCCCTCGCCTCTGCAGTGCTCCGCCGCTAGGATGGCTTAGTGCGGCCACGTTTCCGCTTTACTTGAGGATTCGGCTTTCGTTTTGCCTCGGTATATGTTGAGAATTCCGTCGGACCTTAAATAGGTTGATTGTATTTAATTTCCAGCGCAAAGCTGCCAAGGGCCTCAGGCTAAAGGAACGCCGGTTGCCACCACAGGTGCTAGGAGCTATGTATTCGGAATATTGTAGTTTAATCAACCAAATGTATGACGCGTATCTAAACAGTGTTCAATTGCAAAGAGCCCCATATATTAAGGCTTTGATAAGCGTTTTTATGAAACGGTAAGTTTAAAATAATCAAGAGCCACAGCCACACATTCAAAAAATAATATTAAATATTATTAATATATTATATAAAACGTCTTGATACGTTTATTATCAATCAACTTCAATAGAGTAAACAATTTCACTGCATGTATTTTTTTATAGGTATGTATTTATGTAAGTTACAAAAGCTAATGCCAAAGCTTTTTTGTTTTATAGATCGTACTTAGACGAGTCTGATAATGTCTAAAATTATCTATGTTAGTTTATTCAACAGAAACTAATATTCACTTTACTAAACCAATAATTTCAATCTATTCATTGTTAAAATTGATCCCTAGAAATTTCCACTAAAAAAATTTAGTCTTAAGGTCCTAGATCATGAAAATCACTGAAAAGAGTGTTACGATTTATATTTAACCTATTTATATATGATTGATAACAGTGATAATTTGTATATATTAAAATGAAAGACCATAAATTATTTTCCTACTCATTTTAACTCTTAAAACCTTATAGTTATTATATAATAAACGTCAACAAACACACAAAATTGAGAAAAAATGCAAGAACATTCAGATTCAACCCAGTAAATCAATACAAATTGATAAAACAAAACACTTTTTGAACACAGAAGAAAAAAAAAATATAACTCTGTAATTTTTTGTACTTTTACAAAGTCTTCTTCTTAAAAAGCCCTAAAATCTATACATTTTTTAAGTAAATTCTCCATAGAAAAATTTATGAGAAATCACGCGAATTGCCGATCGACGCGATGCCTAGTCATATCTTATGGGTATCTTTCCCATAACCCACACACAGGATTTCACTACACTTCTAAATTCATGATTCATGGACAGACTGCTAATTTTTTTTTTTATTTATATTACGCCTGTTTCTCTAAGGGGTAGCGACCATAGACAGCCACCTGCCACGTTATTCATGCCAATTGTCACTGCCACATGACAATTACTGGTGCTTTTGACTTTCTCCTAGTTAAGTACATCCTAGATTTGGTCCAGAAAACTACGTCTAGATCTATTCTATCAGCACCCAATTATTATTATAACATATTGTCATATGTATTTCGAATATTTTTTCAGGATGTACGAGTTACGTAATGAAATAGTGCATTTAATTGTCAATGACTATATTTACGTTGACGACAGCTTAATACAAACAAGGAGGACTCCATTCGACATCCAAGTAAAAACCTAATTTATCGTACTTAGGACGTGATTCCAGAAAAACTTTACTTGCAGAGTAAAAAGCCTTTTCTAAAAAGGCCGGCAAGGCACCCGCAGTCCATGGCGTCTATGGTTGTCTATGGCCGGTGGTCTAACACTTAGTAAGCCTCTTGCCCATTTACCCTCTAATAAAAAATCCAATGAGACAATGTACATAGATTTACTATATTATTTCAGATAGTTATACCATACCATCTACCATTAGAATGCCGAGAGGATTCGATGGAGCATCTTCTGCAGAAAATGTGGGCAGATGCCGTCGCGAGGAAAAATGCACCACCACCTAAGGTACCTAATTTTTAATGATTTTCTAAATAAAGATTTCCTAAGTAAGTTTACGTAGTAGTTTAATTAAGTTTTTGGAAATAATCTAAAGAAACTCTACACAGTAAAATTTCGAACGATTACGTTAATCCCTCATTGTAGATACACAAGATAGTGAAATTTAATACAATAAAAAAACTCGACACATTACAATAAACGGATCAATAATTCATAATATGTATTATAATTCTTTCAGTATAAATCACAAAATGTTTTTGATGATGAAGACGGTTTCCCGGCGCCAGCACATCCATTGGTCTCTGAAGAAGTATTCATGAAAGGTAGAGTATAAATTGTTATCGCCATTAAAAGATTTGAACATTCCATATAGTTAAAAACTCATAAAACTTTTCATAAAATCTAAAAAGTAACTCCTTCACTAGTCTTATTGAATAATTTGAAATAATTCAAAATAACAATTTTCAGAGGACAGCGAACACACAATATACTCTGATGAATATCTTCAAGCTAGTGTTATACAGCGTCAAGAAAGACTTCGGTGAGAAATTGACTTGTTAACTATTATAAATCCAACGTGGATTGATTTATTGACTAACATAGTCCAATAAAAATCATTTGGAATAAAATCACATATGAAAAAGATTCAATTAAAGCGTTTTTAGCAAGAAGGCGTTGCAGAAAGACAGTTTTTAACATACACAAACAGATAAGTATCATGTGTCTGTTTATAGAATTCAAATAAACAAATTTTACGCACCAATCATGTCTCGTCACTTTGTTATAGTTCTTAGCTACAATCATGATCATCCAATAATGAGGTATTCTTATTTTTAAGTTACACTAATTATGTATTATATAATAATACTAGTGACCCGCCCCGGCTTGGCACATATATAAAACATATATAAACCTTTCTCTTTAATCACTCTATCTATTAAAACAAACCGTATCAAAATCCGTTGCGTAGTTTTAAAGATTTAAGCATACAAAGGGATATAGGGACAGAGAAAGCGACTTTGTTTTATACTACGTAGTAATGGGGGGTTTTCAAATTGCCTTCATTTTCACTTGTTTTATAAGCGAATGACATTGACAGGATAACTTTGCAACATCTATTTTATTTCTATACAAAATATGTCTTTTTGCTACGTATTCTCGCTAGATGGCATCTTATACCACCAACCCTAAGAAATCCTATACATAAGTAAATTCTCCTTATCAATTTTTAATATCTGTTTCTCGGAACTTAAACTATAACGAACCAGGCAAAAAAAAATCAATTTTACTCTCTTAAATGTTTAAAATTTTCGCTAAGCCCGACTTTTTACATATATATTTTTATGATTTGACGTAAATTACAGGCAATACTTCTTAGAAGACTTCAAAGCAAAATGCAGAAGAAAAAGAATGTATTTCTCCGGAAAAGAAAAAGAAGCACCTTTATATTTAAAAAGACAAGCAGCTATATTGATTCAGAGTGTTTATAGGTATATTAATTTGTACATATATAATAAACATGTATAAACAATATGTAATCACACTATATATCGTAATATCAGTAGATCTGAGCATTATCGCGTTCAATCATCATCACCGTTTTGTCCCTAGACGCAAAAAAATGGGGGTAATATAAGTTTGACCTGGCTGTGGCATCCATGCTAAATGAATGGACCGATGTTGATGTGGGTTTTTTGAAAGCTGACATGATTGAAAAGTCTCTTAGCTACATTTTTGAACTCTTCATCCATATATGATTTAAAACTCTCTTTCTCTTTTAACTCTTCATCAATGATTCCGGTTTTCGAGATAGTATTAACTACTCGTATATTTGTGGTCCTTCGTGCCGAATTAGTTAGGTATTACTTGATGTTTTTAGGAGATATATGGAAATAAAGAGACAACGTATAACTGACACTAAAAGGGATGTACTGCTGGGTCTCATACCTGATCCATTTAAAAAGCGGCTTAATTATGAGGAAGAAAATAATAAGGTAATAATAAAATAACTATAAGGCTCGTTTTAATCACTACTTTAGCTTATTTGGTCTCAAAATTATTAAAAGTTCTGGGTAATTTTTTTTACATGTAATTTACAGTAAGATCTTTATTTGTAAGATCACCTTCTTAATTGATAAAAACATATCTAATTATATGTGTTACTCACTCACAAGTTTATGAAACTACTATACTCTTTTAAGTAATACGTAGAAAATTAATTGTCCTCATGTGCCGTCCGCATACAAATTATATGTCATGGATAATTTGAAAATAAGTAACAGAATAACACATTGAAGTTGAACCTGTATAATGTTTGAAGAAAACGGCTTAAGCGTTTATTTTCACAAACTTAACAAGTATTAAATTATTACTAAATTGTCCCGACATTTCGCCTACTTTACAGCCTATATGGTCACGGTCAAAGGTGACAGCCGAAGGTATTGTTGTTAGTGTTGTTAATCCAGAAAGCATTATACTTTTTTCTGGATTAGCTGCTAATGCAAAATTATGGAGTTTTTGAAGATTTTTTTAATGTAATATTAACGCCTAGGTCTAGCTTACAATTAGTAATGTAAACTTTGTAGATGTATTTAAGAAAACGAAGTATACGCCTGAAATTAAAAGAAACCTATGAAAAGGCTTTTGAGAGAGAGAACATTAGGATCGTGGTATATAAAAAGGACGATCAAATTGATGATATAACAGACCATGTAAGGACCTGGTTTAGGGAATGGTAAGGGATCCAATTAAAAAATAATTGATTAATTTTATATGACTCGTCGTATAAAATTGTCATCTTTACAGGATTTATGGCTATGGTTTCTTCCCTCAATACCCATACGAAATAGAAGGCGGTACAGTGATGGTTATAAAAGGAAACTACCCTACAATAGAGGAGAAGCAAGAAGAAGATGAACGATATCTTGCTAGTATCAAAGGGAAGACGAAGGAGATGGTAAGAGAACCAATAAAAATTTCGATGCAAGGGAGGAAAGCAGAAGATAATATTATATACATTATACTATCATATTGTAGTAATGGAGAAATAAATCGTGTTTTTTTATTAACACTTCATTGCACGAGAAATAAAACAATACAGCAAGAAAACATAACAATTTAGAAGTGCAACGAGCCGCTTTTTTAGAAATCATAGAAATCGCTTACAAGCGATTTTTCCTCTTTGTTATAAATGACTATTAAAAAATACTTCACTAATATACCATTGTTTATATTAAGAACGTACCCAATAATACTTTTCTTATTATATGGACACTTCATTTATTATTTATTAACAGTTGGCGCACTGCACTAAACTTTACAATTGTTTAATAGTTTACAATACTAATTCAAAAGAGTTAATAAATTTCAAGAAAGATCATTAATTTGAACCTGTGTCTACAGTTAAAAGCGGAAGAAGAACAAGCGAAATTAGATGCAATACAAAAGGAGATAGCAGCTAAAGAGCAGAGGATAAAAGAAGCAGAACAGCTTTTTCGTCTACGCTGTAACCCGCTTTCTGACCCTGGATACCAGCCGCAGACTTCGCGTGTTATGGGCGATGTTGTGGAGGTATCCGGAAATTTATAAGTCTACAAAACTGACGGAACCAGTTTTGATTAGTCTATTGAACAAGTATGAAAGTTGTGGCAGGTGACAATCTTTGGTCGCTGCCTACCCCATTCGGAAATAGGTGTGATAATATTAATAAAGCGTTACATGGTCTAATTTTGATATTTTGCACAAGACGACGGTTTGAATGTTACGATTCTTTAGGCTTAGACAGATACACAAATTAAAATTATAACAACCTTCCCATTGTATCGGTGATTAAGAAAAGATTAGGAAGTGATGGTAAGTTGGAACGCTACGTTTTTTGAGTATTTTAGCAAAACTCTTTGATTCGATAATTCTCTATACATTTATATTAAAAAGTAAAAACATTAACTTTTATATTAGGAACGAAATAACAAAATTAACCTAAAATAAAACCACTCATTACGGTGAAAAATTTTTAGGTTCTCCAAAAATATCAAGCGGCATGGTCCCTTTACGATGACTTCCCGCCACACACATGTCCGGAAGCTTTCTTTGGCTACATGCAAGCGATACTTACAGAAGACATTATGCATCAAATACATTTAGACTGCAGGAAATACGTTGATGAGTTGATGAGGTACAGTATTTGTACAATTGTATATAACTGATTTATTATGTGGAACATAGTGATGAGATTTCTTGTCGGAGTTTTGGCGCCATCGCAACAACAAGCGCGTCATGTTTATATTATTTAATAAAGGTATCTATTTTTTTCTTATCAATTTTATTGTTAACTGATTAAATTTTCTATTACATAAACCAGACAACCAGCGAGCAAAACTATTTTTTAAATTGACAATGAATATGATAGATAATAGATCCTGCGGGAATAAGTTCTCGGAATAACCTGGACAAATGCACAGATATCCATGTATAATGCACACGAAGTTATTAATAATAACAATAATATTATCTGATATATTAAAGGTTGGATCTTAAACTATTAATAAAAGCACAGCAAGTGATGTACAAAGCTGTCGGCTGGAAGTTTCCGAAATTGCCGATGAGGAAGAAACCGATGTCGCCACGAGTGCCTAAGCCCTTGACCATCAGTGATGATGTATTAGTGAGTTTTCATGTAAGTGTCTGAAATTTGTTGAAAATATCTACGTAATTTTTTGCGCAGATTTATTACCTTGACTAGTATGTATTTTTGTATATGTTTTAATTACAAAAACCGAGTTTTTACTCACTTTTAAACCGTCAGCTATATTTGAAACTAAAGTTTGGACGTCATCTGCTAAAAGAAAGTTTCTTATATGAAAATTGATTCTATATTCCAGTCTGGTCGTCAGTTCTCGGGTCTAATGTAACAATTGGTCTATTATGACGTAGCTATATTTTTTTTTACAGATTTGGTAGTCTCCTAATTCTACTGACATTTTATGATCATTGCTTTAATCGTAAAGAAACATAGTTTTCTTTGTGTTTTAATGACGTACCTAATATTTTCTTTTAAAAAAAGTATTGCCCAATTTTTTCGAGAAATACAGTACTATAGGTAAATTAGGTACCTTACTTAATATTGTATAAGCACTTTAGCTGCAAGAGAAAGAAAATACAATAAGAATACATAAAATTTAACTTGGCATGTATGTAAGTTATGATCACAGATACACTTACACATATAGTAAAATGCAGCAAGTAGGATGGTATGATGATATAGGAATGTATTTCTCAAATAAATAATTAGGAGTACAACGGGCTTATCATTAACAAGCAATCACTTCCAGGCAACCCTGATAGGGAATAATAAATTAAAGATCATGGAATGGTGCAAGAAGTGTAAAACTTGGAAGCTAAAGGATAATTTATATTCTAATTGTACTCTGTTTACAGAAAATCTTCGATCTGGGCCTGGTTTCAAAACCGACAAACAAAATAAAGGAAATAATTGGTGATTTAAACTACTTCGCGTACGATGTTAACATACGAGACCCCAACGCTAAGTAAACATTTGAATATTCATTACGCTGGGTTATAACCACCTCCGTGGCTAAATAGTTTACGGGTCTGCGTGTCGCACCGGTGACCCTGTGTTCGAATCCCGGGGAAACAAATGAATGTTCCGGTTGAGTAGACAGGAGGCTGATCACCTACTGTCTGCCCTATACCCCAAGGATAATATTCGTAACAGTATTAACTTTTTTTTCATTTCTCGGTTTAAGTAGTATGATTTTGTTTGTCATTTAATGCCTTCGTCGTAGGATAAACGTAGCCTTTGTGTTTTTTAAAAGTACTGATTGTATCACAATTCATCGAAATCGGTTTCTTTGATGGTGTTAGAGTTTTGTAACTTTGTCTTCTATAGGTACTCTAAATCTCCAACGCATCAGAGGGGTATTACAAGTTTAACGTGTCTGTGTGATATGTGTCTGTGGCTAGAACTACCGAATCAATGTTGATGGAGTTTTGTTTGAAAGCTGATATTTGGACAATTTATGAATATATTTCATATATTTAAGAGATATTCTTACTTGTAATTAACATATAAGTTATGTTCAATTAATGCTTTAATTTTAGAGTTTTAATTTGAGATTTAGTAAATTTGAAATTTGAAATTGGAATATTGTTTTGTTTACACTATATTGTTTTGTGATGTATTTTTTGTTTGCCAAATATTGTTTGTCTCTTTTCAGATTCCCCCCACCATCATATGGTGACATACGTAGACGGTTGACTTTATCGTGTGTTTACGCGTCGGGAATCGAACCGGGAGCCGTTCGTAATAGAGCTGTAATGCTTTTAGGACCACCACGCAACGGAAAGACATTTTTGGTGGATACAGTTTGTGGGGAATTAAGTAAGGAATTAAAAAATACTTTATTTAAGTATGTTTTCATTTATTACTTAAGTATGTGATGTGTGGAACACCATAACCTCTAGTGGGGCATGGGATAGACACACTTTAGAGAATGTTACACTGATCGTTTTTCTCTTCATGGCAAGTAGGTGATCAGCCTTCTATGCCTACCAAACCAATTTTATTTTTTTGTTTTCCCGGGAATGGAACCCGCTCGTGCAACGTGTATTGACAAGAATTTGTTATATACATAGAAAACATAGTAATTGTGTAATTAGAAAATAATATTTATATATTTATATATATATATATATATATATATATATATATATATAGAAAATAATGTAGTATTTAGCTCATGTTTATACAAGTGTAAGTATATAAAAAAATTTACCGTGAATTTTTATGGGAAAGTATCAATAGATTGCGCTGATGTATCTACTTTTAAAGATTTTTTTTGTGTTGCATAATCCTTTTATTGTAGAAGACTTACAATCAATAGGAGTGGAGCATCAAGAAATGTTGCAAAAATGGGACAAAAAATCCATTTGAGTTAATTAGTAAGTTTGTAACCATGAAGCATAGATTATATTTTGTATTTGTAAAATACAGATGCAGTAAAAATTGACATCTCCCCAGAAGTGTTGAGTGCGCAAGTGAATAAGCCAGCGAAGGCTTTGACAGAAGTGTTCTTGGCGGCGAGGGCTTTCCAACCAACTGTCGTCTATTTGAGAAACATCGAACGGGTGTTTTGTAAAAAGGTATTTTTGTAGTTTAGACATAATTTTTCTTAAGTACATTTCTTATCATTTATCCTTCATTTAAACAAACAACTGTATATAGCTTTTAAATGCAAATTCATTTGCGTGTTTTAGTCTTGCATCATATCACTTAAAAGCGACATACAGTAACTTCTTGTGAGGCATGTGGCAACCACATTTCTGCATTTGTTTCACTTATTTACAGACAACTTGTCAGCCTACTGTGCCTACCTAAGACAGACAGACATTTGTGTCGAAGCCTCAGGGTATCCATAGTTGCTTATCTTACATGAGCCGCCTGCCCATTTGCCTCTTTATTTCATATAAAATCTCGCTGACACGTAAACATAGCCACAGAGGTTTCATATCACTTAACAGCAAAATTTTTAAAATCAAGGGATGCAACGAGCGACATAACTGTACCTATAATGATTACCTAACGCAAAGTAAATTTGTAAGTCCGTGATAGTCATTTCCATACGAATTTCCTTTGCGTTAGATGACACCCAGACTTGTGGTAACTGTATCACAAGTGTAGAAGTATGTTTATGGAAAATCTTACAGCGCCCCTAGTGGTGATGCGCAAACTTACTTGGCTGCCAGAATTGACAGCTTCGCAATAGTAAAAACCTACAGAACATTTCGACCCATCCTATAAATAAATTTGCTTTATTGTATCTGTATAAAAATATTGCATGGATTAATTATTAATTTCAGGTGGCACCGGAAAATAAATACCTAAAAGCAAAAGCAATGGCCAAGTCCCTCACTAAACTAATAAAACAAATAATATCAGATGATAAAATAATATTTATCGGTATGTTTTGTGTGTTCAACAAAAGTATCCTGAACTGATTAAACCCGGCAATAGCTTTTAACTTTTATTTTTTTCCCAGCCTCATAAGTCAAGAGTTATGGGAATAGACAGACATTTCTACACCTATTTCACTGATCAATTTTTTATAGGTGATCAGCCTTCTGTTCCTATACAATGGAAACATTTATTTATTTCCCGCGCAACACAAATACGTAAACTAAAGCCACGGAGGCAGTTTTTTGGCGGCAAACAAATTGTATTATAATATGAAATTATGATTTTTAAGTCCTAAGAAATCAGTTGCACAGATTTTAAAAATCTCTATTTTAACTTTTTAACTGCGTGTTTACGTATATCATTATTTTAAAACATTATCAAGAAAAAAGATAAAATTCGTTTATGTTATGTTAATATATTCGGAAAGTTCGAAATACTTGTAGTGAAACAGAGAAATTGGCAAATTTTTGTTTATTCTATAGTCTATACACTGCTAAAACCATTTTAATTATATTAAAAGCTATTTTAAAAAAATAAAATAAAAATGTTTGTCCAAATTTTCGTTTTTTCAGCTACCTGTTCAAACCCCTTTGTAGCCCAAAAAAAACCGATGGTGTCTTTATTTGACGAAATTATTCTAGTACCTAGAACAGACTACAACAGCCTACGGACATTTTTCTATGACCGATTGCAAAAGTAAATCTCATTCTGTACTATATTCTTAGAATTATTACTTATAATAAGTCCATATCTAATCTAACAAAATTTATTATAATTAGAGCATGAGTTTCAGAGTAAAATCAATAAATCTTTCGCATTTAAAATATTGCAAGTGAAATACAAATAAACACAGCAGCTTTCAAACAAAAAAACTACATCGAAAACGGTTCATTCGCAGATTTGATGCTACAGACACATGTAATAACTTATTGGTGGTGAGAAAGTCGATTAGGATAATACGAATTATACTTACTTACAACATTTTATTATGAAGAATACAAAACCAATACAGGAGAGTCAATATTAGCGAACCCTTTAGCATCCGCCAGTAAACGCAATACTCACTTATTGCTGAGACAAGCAATATGTATTTTATGTTACCTTCAATATGTATGTTATGTTGTTCAACTCATTTTATTAATTATTAATTTATTACTATACTAGCGACCCGCCCCGGCTTTGCACGGGTATAAAACATATATAAAAACCTTTCTCTTCAATCACTCTATCTATTAAAAAAAACCGCATCAAAATCCATTGCGTAGTTTTAAAGATTTAAGCATACAAAGGGATATAGGTAAAGAAAAAGCGACTTTATTTTATACTATGTAGTGATTACACACATAGATATATACATACAGTCGTTTCCATCGGAGTTTATTTATGAATTTCTAACAGGATAAGAAGCATCCCACGCGACTATTGCGTGCAATCGGTGGCTCAAGTATTAGAGGGTTACGGCTTCGGAGTCATTGTTGAAGTGTTTAATAAAGTTATGACACCTGAGAGAATCGTAAGGTATTTTAGCGAATGTTTCATACTTCTTGACTATAAAATGGCTAAAAGTACGTGCGTACGTTTTTAAATGGATTAATTGGAACTTTGGCACGATTCACTTACCTACCTGTCCTATTCTAAAAGGCTTATTTGTCTATGCTCTGTGACTACAAAATGGCGG
The DNA here is from genome assembly GCA_912999735.1 of Aporia crataegi. NCBI lineage: Eukaryota > Metazoa > Arthropoda > Insecta > Lepidoptera > Pieridae > Aporia > Aporia crataegi. Next base: position 4,954,139 of record OU538750.1, on the reverse strand, counting down.
CATTGTTTTACCGTTCATTTTCTGATCAATTGATCAGCGAAATGTACCCAAGCGAAATATTTATTCACAACTGTACAACTATTACAGATAAAATTTACATAAGTTTTTATATAAAAACAATTAAACTAAATCTTATATTAAAAATAAGTAATATTAATATATGGAATACAAAATACTCTAAAGTATAATAAAATTACCTTTAAAAATTAAAAATATTTTTAAAAAATTATTCCATGTGGCATGATAACCTTAATGCTGGCAGTATTTCCTTAGCGAAATATTTAGTTTCTCTGGGATTCCAACCCAGTACCTCCGTCGCAACACGTAGATGCGTAAATCACTTAGCTACGAAAGCGGCAATGAAAAATAAACATTAATATAACGTTCATATTTGCTAAGAACTACCCTCAAGCCAAGGATTTAATTCTACATGGCCTTCAAAAACAAACACTGTCAAAGGCAAACATAATCTCTTTTAATACAGACTATAAAGATAACATTCTACTACATTTTAAGAAGAAAAAAGGGGAATTAGATCTGATATTTAAACTTTTTGTAGATTGAATGTAACTCCACTCTCCCCAGCTGAATTTTTGGAGCCTCTCATTGAAATTGGCTTAGAAGCTACAAGTATTGAGGTAATTTTGTTTACTAGCGACCTTCTCCAGCTTTAAATTGATTCCTTAACGTTATTAACATCTTCTTTTTACAGGATTACAAGGAATTTGTCGACTTCTACATCGCAAACTCACCTTTGGCAAATGAAAGACCACAGTTTGAGACAATAAATACAGTCAGAGCTGTCCTTTACGAGAAATTGGTTAAAGCGAATAAAGTCTGATATTTTTATTTTGATAAAGAACCTGATTTTTGTAACGGTATTTATTAATTGTTTAATTACATAACTAGCTGGCAGCTTCGGCGAATAGATAGATACGTTATTATCAGAATCACTTCATCAAAGGGCATTTAGGCAGCATTTTTGCAGGGATTTTCGACATCTTAATTACTATCCATTAGTGAAATCCATTCATATTCAGTAGATTTAGAGATTAATGCAAACGTTTGTCTGTCACAAACGCGGCCAGAGACTTTTGTTTTGTGTGGTGATGAAGATATAATAATATATTAGATATTTAAAAAAATATGTTAATGCAAGTTCATGTGTGCTGGCAGCCCACTTCCTTGTAGACGCGACTTCATTCGCATCACTTAACATTGAAATGGAAAAACATGCGGGAAATTTGCCATAACAATTTAAAATCCCATTTTAATAGGTGAACTGGTTCTGAGATTAGGCCAAACAATCGCACAGATTCTCTAGGATTTTACTATAATTATAGACTGGATTAAGCATTTAAATTTATCAATCTATAATTGTAACAAACGAAATTTTATTTATTTTATATAAAAAACTATTATTTTCTTAATTTAAGTCATAAACAGTATGATGTAGTTTTTGTATACAATGTGTATGTATAATAATTTAAACTAAAAAATTACTTATATTGCGTGTTTAATTGTCATGAGATAAAAATATGTGACTCTGTAGTTTATGAGGAATGTATGCGGACGAGAGGCGATAGGTATTTGCTTCATGCCATCTCTATTCTCTACTCGTCTAATAGTCTAAGTGCGAAAGGGATAGCTGCAGCTCAGAATGATTTTAACCTATCAATAATGGATAAATCTTTCGCTCTCACGTCGTCTTCCTCACTCATGAAACTCATGACCACCTCCATGTATGTCTCAATGATGGGGTGGTTTTCTTGAGAATAAAATCGCGGTGGGTTCCCTCGTCCTTCCGCGTCTGTATTTTAGGTGATTTAGGCCTTTCGGTCACAGGTAACCGCTACAGACAGCCCGCCTGTAGGGTGGTTGAATTTCTTCAGGCAATCCTGTAGAAATTCCACCCCACCTGCGTGCCACTCGCTAGATGTATTCGGATACAAATAAAAATTAGATTATAAATTGCATTCGGGACTGGAGATCGAACCGATTGATACCTCGGGCTTCGTGGTAGGCATAAGACCGCTTAGCCACGAGGCTCTCAAAAGTGCACAAATAATGGTTGCGAATTTCTAATTTTTCAAAACCAAAATGATTTGTATAATTTTTTCAACTATAAAATGAGAAATAATTGCTCCGTGTCCATACAATTGATTATTCTTGTGACTAAAACTTACTCAAATTCCAGAAAAGTATAAAATTTGCTCATTTTATTAAACTTTGGTCCACTTTAATAATTATGTGTAATCATACTTATTGAATGTCCAATTATCTTAATTTCAAATTTCGATAAGGATACTGCGGAATACATTTGTATGGAAAAAATGCTGACTAGTTCCTGTTAAAAAGTGTAATTAAATATAGGGGCACCTCTGGAGTATTATTTTACAAACATAAAAAGAGAATACTGTGACTTCTCTTCTGAAGTCTGCTGAAAAGAGTAAAAATCTCAGTTTACACTTGAGTAGTGAAAGTCGAGTTAGATTTTTATATCTGTTTATTAAATGATGATGATTACCACCATATTTTTTAAAAACATGCAATTCATTACATTATTTAACTACATTTAATTTAAGGTAAATTAAATTAGTAAATGTATCATATAATTCTTGTGCTCCGCTATTTTTTTACTATAGCAAAAAAATATTTTCAATTCAAATTAAATAAAAAATCCATTTAAATATTATTGTTTATACCTACCTAATAAAAATTAAGCAACGAATAATAAGTTTAAATCATGTTTTACAGAAATTAGCAAAACTAACAAACTAAAACACAATATTATGCTTCCTATGAGATGAAAACGGAAAATATGAATTATCTATGCCGGTCTATGCTTTATTCCCCGCCAATCTATGCTGGTGTTGTAGAGTATACATATTAATCGTTAATAATAATAATGAGTAAAAAATAATAATCATACATTCATAATTCGGAAAAACAATGAAAAATATGAGTGAAATCTGGTAATTTGAACAGTTAAAAGCAAAGCCTTTTATACCTATTGTTCGTATGTTGCATTAATACACGATTATAAATTTAAAAAATTTATTTATCTACTTATTAGTTTAACTATCCCACTTCTTAAATTCGAGACCATCTGGTGGTTTTACGTCCACCTTTTCGTTCGCTACTTGCTTCCAATTTGTGCTTAGGACTGTACCACCAGACTCCACCTAAATATATTTTTGTTTTTAAATCAAGTCACTATATTTTGCCATTTTTAATATTCTTATTATTTGTAATCATGTGAATGCAATATTTAAAATGTAATGTAAAGTAAATCCTCTAATGGGATAGACAAAATTTTCACTAATGTCTACCCAACAAAAACATTTGTATTTTCCCAGAATTTCCAGAAGCCAAGAGGCGATTAAACTTAAATTTCATTCAAACTCAAAAACACCTTATTAAAAGCTATGTGATCTTTTGCAGAGAATATGAGTTGACCAAATGACTTCTGTCTGTTAAAGAGTACTCACAAAACTCTTATTCATAGCCCGTCTAACTTCATCCGAGCCCTCTCCATATATTTTCTGAAACAGTGCATTAAGTGCTGCGTCTCCTTCAGGCTTTTCTTCCTCTTCCTGTAATATTAAATAAAATGAAATATTAAAAACTGAAAATTTCACTGATGGTAAGCTAAACTTTGACTGACAGGCTATATTGTAACATCTACACAGATCATGCATGATTTAAAGGAAGTTTATTAAAAAATGCAACATTACATACCATCTTTTTGATATCTTTCTCAATTTTATCCCAGTCTTTTTTGAAAAGTTTTGGCGGCTTTTGTGGTCCAGATGCTTCGATAATAGCTAAGAATGTTTATTTATTGTATTAATATTATTATTGGTTTAGTTGAAAAAGTATTTTCTGTTTAACCTTTGTATCAAAGAATTTCGTTTTGCAGGGATTTAAATCTAAGACTCCACCTTTAACATGCTTTGAATGTGAGCTGTGTAACATTTCTGAGCACAACAAGTCTGAACAGATTTTAATGAAATTTAAATGGGATCACCAGCTTTCAAACAAAAAAAGAAAAATCGAAATCGGTTCACCCAGTCAAAAGTTCTGAGGTAACAAAAAAAAAGCGTAGAATTGAGTACCTCCTGTTTTGATGTTGGTAAAAATAATTTAATTTACTATACAAATTGCTATAAAAATGAAATCCCATAAATCTAAATGTGGCATGAGGCAGACACATCTCTGCATTTGTTTCACAAGTCAGTTTTGTTTCAGGCAAGAAGGCAGGCTGATCGATGGGTCCTACCTGCCTAATCAATCAGCAATTGTTACCTAGGACACCTCAAAACCTCTGGTGCAACATGCAGATGTGTGAACCAGTAACTGTTTTAAGGTCTTGATCCCATCCAGGTGTGTGACCAGTTCACATTTGCCACTGAAACTAAAACAGTCTACCCACTGTTCGCATATTGAAGCCTAGTAGGTGCTTCAATTTTATTCCTTTGCAAAAAGAACTTCACCCACCTTGTGGTATAGCTTTAACTTTTTCTTCTTTGCCCTCTCCTTCAAGGTTTGTCCACCTCAACCCTTCTTTCTTTCTTAATTTTACTTCTACTTTTGATGGAGATACAACATATGAACACATTGTAGGCACTATCTCATGTGCTAGTTCTAATTCTAAACTATATTCTGAATCTGTATTTGGCAGAGCACTAGATACTGAGAGCTATGGAAAGTACAAGTAATAAGAATTTCAGTTCTCATTAATAACATAAGGGAGTGACTATTTTAGTAACATATTAAGATTTATAACTACCCTCAGACTGGCATTCAATAAGTATGCAGAAGATCCTGGCATATATGCCAGATCAATCTGGCAAAGACGCAAAAATCAAAATATACTAATATTTGATTAAGAAAGATTTTATTATACTAGAGTAGTCAGCAGTTGAGTTATAGTTAGACAAATGAATGAATAGTGAAATTTTTTTAGTCTTACAAATTAGTTATAAGAGCATACTTACACTCCGCTCACCATATTGCACTTTCACTTTATCACTTGGAGCATTTTTAATAAGTATTGTGACAACCACTTGTGACTCAGTTTGATACCAATCATGTTTAATTTTTGGCTTTCCTACCTACAAGATGAAACATATTTTTTAAATAAAGGAAAAGTGCTTTATCATGTTATAAGATTTTTTGAGGACAGACCTAAACTAAAAATAATCATTACTGAGTTTTATAGATGTAAAGTTTTTTTTTTTTTTTTTGAAATAAGATACCTATTATATTGAAATATTTTTGCAATAGGTATATAGCGATACAAACCTCCGCAGCTGTGTTTTCCTTACAATCTCCCATTTTCGTAGTTATATTTTCCTTAAAACAGATATATGTTCCGCTTTTCTAAAAATAGTTAAAATCTAGTTACAAAATTGAGAACAGTTTCTAGTGTTTTCCAAACTTTTGCAGTTAGCTGATTTTTTGACAACTAACCATTTAACAAATTATCATTGTCAGGATAACATGTACCTAGCCTGAAGACAGACTAATAAATTTATAGTCTATTATTTTATCACACTAAACTTCTGATATAATGGACAAAAAAGCTTTATTTAACATAAAAATAATATTTTTATTATAATCGCAATAAATTCACAATAACTAAACACGTGACTGAGGCGGACTCAATTAATAATAATTATGTTCGCCGGACTACTTAAATCGAGCGTGTGTTAGGACTATTAGTCCGGAGCGGACAACGGATTTGGTTTGCTCTACGGAGCTTGGTACGCCAAATCTGACCGTCTGTAGAGTAGTCCGGCGAACATAATTATTATTAATTGAGTCTGCCTCGGTCCGCTGGTTTGCACATCGGATATGGTTTGCTCCGTACCAAATCCGCACGTGTGGAGGGTCGGACCGGACAAAATGTTTAGAGTGAGAGAGACTTATCGCTCCACATCATTTGTTAGACGAGGATGGTGATAGCCAGATCTGCTGTTGTAATGAAGAATGCAGTAATTGGCAAAAAGAATTATGTCAATTATTTGCTTGAAATGACAACGTAAGCCATACACTATGCAATAATAACTAAATTAACTAATTTTAAATAAAAAAATAAAACTGACCTCAAAACAAATTAAAAGTAAAAAATAAATTTTGTATTATAAATGAATTTATACGATAAATAAAATACGTAAATAGTGTTGTTAAATAAAATTCATGTAAAATTCAACAAGGGCTTTAAATTGAGATGTTGCTCTTTGAAAGGCGGCGCCAAGCCATTCAATTTTTTTTATTAAAGTCCTGGAATATTCATTCAATTTTTTATTTATATATTTGGCATAACATATATTATATATAGCATAACTTGACAATAAGTCGCTCTTCCGCAGAAAAAGACTTTCTCATAACAGTATAATTTTTTGTGATGAGAGGTTTAACTAAATTTAATAAATCTTGAAAGGTTTCGCGGTTCATTCGCAGGTATATTTTAAAATCATCTTCATCTAAAAACCATAAATTTTGTGTCCAACGACATAATGACTAAACGTGTGCACATGAAGGCGTACGTGAAGCAACTGTCTGATCCAGTCCGATCTGGTCGTTTGTAGCGAGAGCGGATTTGGTCGGCGGATTCAGTCCGCCGGACTAATTCCGAGCGTGTGTTAGGACTATATATCCGAGCGTGTGTTAGGACTATTATAGGTATCGAGAAAAATTCGAGACTTTTTGTAATCTATGATTTTAATACATAAGCCATGTCAAAATAACTAAAATGAAAGATCGTTGATCTTTCTTGTAACTTGTTTTGACTTTGACTTGATCAATGACAACTATCAGGTCATACAGACAAGTCAGCTGTTGGTTGCAACTTGGAGGCTGGACTCTGGAGCCTGGCTGCTGGAGCACAGTTGTATGATTTGTCTAGTGTAGAACTTTAATAATACTGATTTGTTTTTCTTTCTAATGAAACACTTCGTTTTATATATAGTTAGATTGACGAATTACGGAAGGCCATCTACTTAATCTATAGATTAAAACATGAGGGCAAGTATATAATTTTTTATGGCACCTATCTTACGTTACAAAATCGTATTTTATATCCTTAGTTTATTTTTGTGATGATATTGTGAGAATTTGATTTTATTTTATAAGATTGATTTTATTTTATAAATTGTTAGTTGTAAGTATCGAATAAATATTTCACTAAATTTATAGCGCATAGCTCTCTATAAATTATACAATATAATATTATAAAATTTGCAATTTTTGGAAAATGTGGTGAATAGCAATTATATATTTTTCTTGAAACCTTTATTTAAAAGTCAAATATTTAAATGTTTTTTTTTTATAATATAGAACTATATAATTTAAATATTGTGCTTATTAACAATTTTGAACATTTTTTGTTCATAATTGCAATTGCAAATGACTTTATAGTAATTACTTCACAATCAAATTCAAAGTCTTTTGGCATGATCTGAAATAATATATGTTGTTTTATCTTTCAGTTGTGGACCACATCCTTAATAAAAAGAATTTTAAGTATAGAACACAAGAAATACACAACAATGAGTGCAAAGCGTGTGGCTGTTTGTCAAATGACATCTGTGGCAGATAAGACACAGAATATGCTAGTTGTATCGCAATTAGTTAGTCAGGCAGCTAAAGATAATGTTCAGGTAATAACTAATAATCATATTTAGCTTTTAGCTGTATACTTACTATTATGTATGAAATAAAACAATGCGTGTGCTCGGTAGCATGACAATTTATTATGTGTAAGAGATATCTACCTACAACCTTATTCTTACAATAAAGTAGGGTAACTACCTACATTTAAATAACACAACACTTACTGTTGATTTTATAAAGTCTATGTTATACTATAGATTTTAAATAAGATTGTACTTCTACTATTTGCAAATATTTTTTATTATTTTTTATTGTAGTATATTTACAAATGAAAATGTTCAATGTGGGGGAATCTTTAACCCACTTATCAATCAACTAATCTTTAACCCATATATATATTTTTTTAACGCAAAATGGCCCAATCGAGAGGCTAAGTGTGTACTCTGCCCCGGAAAACTAACTAACTAACCCATAATTTTAACTAAAATTTATACTTTGTTTACAAACAGGAAACAATGTTTTATTTTTTAATTTTGTCCAAAAGTCCATCTTTAATATTCAATTTTTATTTAATTTCAGATGATGTTCTTTCCGGAAGCCTGTGATTTCATCTGTAATAATAAAAAAGATACCCTCAACTCTGCAGAATCAATTTTGACTGGTAACACTGTGCAAAAATATAGAGAATTAGCATCAAAACATAATGTTTGGTTGTCAATGGGAGGTGTACATGAAAAGGTAGGATATCAAAGAGGTCTGTTTGCTTATTGTAAGTTTGTTGTCTCAACACTTTAAATCTGTAAATTAAATTATCTTTATTAGATAGATAATAATTTTTGTTGAAAATAAGATTTGTTAATTTACAAAAAAAACTGACTTCAAATTTTAACTCTAAAACTACTGAATAGATTTTGATGAAATTTAAATGGGACCACACGAGAAGCACCAGCTTTAAAATAAAATAAATCATTGAAATCGGATCACCCAGTCAAAAGTTCTGAGGAAACAAACATAAAAAACACATAGTGTCAAATTGAGTAACTCCTCCTTTTTTAGTCTGTAAAAATAAAAATTTGTGGGTAGGGAAATTTTCTGTTAAAAAGTTGGTTTTAGATGATTCTAAATTCCAACAATTTATTTTCATTTACAATTTTTTTTAAATCATCAAAATTAATGAACTAGCTGTGTGTGGACCACTTCATTAGTGTTATATATGTCAATATAGGTTTTAGAGATTTTGAAAAGAATTTTAAATCTATTAATGTTTAACAGACTATGTTTGACATTTATTCCATTCAACACTGCAATGCCGGCTACACATTTAACGATATATCGTAAGGTTTATTTGGCACATCGATTTGCGCAGATAAATCGTGAGTATGAAAAATCGTAAATTATCGTTCATCGGTGACAGTTGCAATTTCTATTAACATATAACCATTCCTAATATCGCAAGTGCGTCATTATTTTCCATCATGAATTTTTTTTGCGTAATCTTCTGTGGAGAACTGATAATTGACGCCGATATCGGAGGCGTGGAGACACTAAGAACGTTCGATTTATCTGCACAGTCTGAAATCGCCACAATATATCGTTACGTGTGTAGCCGGCATAACTGTATATAGATATAAAGTAGTCTCACTGCCTAAGTTTTTATGTCTCAGACATTTCTAGGATGATTTGGATGCAACAAAAATCTTCAATACACATATAATAATTGACAACAAGGGAGATATAGTACAGACATATAGAAAGCTGCATTTGTTTGATGTGGAAATACCAGAGAAAAATATTAGATTGAAAGAAAGTGATTTCTGTACTCCGGGCAGTCATATTGTGTCACCAGTTGAAAGTCCCGTGGGAAAAATTGGTACGTTTTTATAGAATCAGTAGCACGCGAGTTCTACAACCTAAATCTTAATTGTTACGAATGCTAGATTTTTCTACTAGACAACCTAAATGCAATTCTATAATTATTATCTATGGATTTTTACACTACGTTTTATGTACCTCGTAGATTAACCCGGGCCATAGTGTATATTGAATGTTGGAGGTTTGTCTAATCACCAATATATCGGTAGATAATCTGTGAAACAGATGTAAAAATGTTTCTGTGATGTGTCACATGTCATAATTATATTTCATCGAAATCATTTATTTTAAGATTTTTTTTTTAATTTTCATTATTTTCAGGTATGTCAATATGTTACGACATGCGATTCCCCGAGCTGAGTACTTTGCTAAGTATACTCAACGCTGAGATACTAACGTTCCCTTCAGCTTTCACCTATGCAACTGGCGTTGCGCATTGGCATTTATTATTAAGGTATTTCAAAGCATATAGTAAAAAGTTAAAATTCACAAAACCTCAACCTACTTCAAAAGAGGATGTTCTTAAATTTTATTTTGTATGTTTTTTCGTTAACCAATTATGAATCGATTATTTATAATATTTTAATATGGTTGAGCCACATAATACATGTTATGCCAATCACAGGCAAAGTAAATACCACAAACATTCATACACACCTTACAATGACACAATAATCACCAAAAAATTACGTCTAAATTAAACAAAAAACCACTACTAACCGTTACAGTAGAGGAACTAAGAACCCAATTTTGTAAAAAAAAACTAACCTTTATAATATTAAGGCACTAAGAACGCAGTTTTGGGTTATCTTTCAGAGGTGGTCTTATATTTTTTATTTTCATTTATTCAACTGAATTCAGATGTGTGAACAAGTTATCCATTTAGGCGTTTCATTAATATTGAATTATTTTATCGTTTCAGAGCGAGAGCTATAGAAAACCAATGCTACGTTATTGCTGCAGCTCAAACGGGTCACCATAATGCTAAAAGACGGTCTTATGGTCACGCCCTATGCGTCAGCCCTTGGGGCGAAGTCCTAGCCGACTGTGAAGAGGAGTCCCCATGTTATAAAGTCATTGATATTGATGTTGGAAATTTCAAGGATGTCCGGAACAATATGCCCGTGTTTCAACATAGAAGGTATGTCAAATTTTTGACTCAATTCTGATGTACACAAATTAGAGTAATTTAGTTGTCAAAATCAATTTTCGTCCTGTCATACTGATTTTTAAATTTAGTTCGAATGAATAGCAGCGTTTTCGAAATCACTAAACTAAAAATAGACTTGTTTTAAGTTTAGAGAGGTATTTACGAATCATTACGACTTAGGGACTTTCAAGAAAATAGCGTACCTTTATTTAAAAGGCTGGCGCCCTTGGCTCAACCGGCGTTGAAGTCTCCCATTTGCCTACTGTGGGCATCATTTTGACCAAAACGATGAAATAGTCGTATTTATTATTGTCTTGTTTTGCTTCATCTAGCAAAATTTTACGCTGAGCCAAGGCCTTTTTGACAAACTGCAGTACACACACACACATTTTACTTTAATTTATTCATTGTTTGTTTTATTTTTTGGTTTAGTCAACTGTGTTCAATTATTGTTTGTTTTCCTAGTATTCTGTATAATTAATATATTTTGTGTCTGAAGTTGCAAATATAAAGTTTTTATCTATGTATACTTCTAATCTTATTGCGTACCGAAAATTATAAAATATATCTGTGATATATTTCAGACCAGATGTTTATTCTTTATACGCGTTGAGTGTGCGCAAGAATCTTCTCCCAGAACATTCAACAAAACGATCACCAGTCGAGAATCGAACCCCTGAAACATCCGAGAATGAACCAATGAACGTGTTTGGACACGTCAAAGTGCCTGATAGCTGCGTGTTTTATAAGTCAAAGTTGACGTACGCATTTGTTAATTTGAGGTAAGTCTATGGTTGACCATAGATTGCTTAATACCTTTTACTGTACCATATTATTAATGTATTTTTTTGCTACTTTTAAGAACTTATGTCTTGTATGAGCTTATAGTATTTCTCTTGTAATATTAAAACTTTGTGTTAAATTTTCGTACTTAAATGAATCGATTTAGATTAGATAAAAAGAGTCGAAAAAATCAGATAGTGAAGTGTTTTATTACTCAGAGTTGCGATCACTGATCATCTTATATCCAACCGAATGTTTTTTTGTTTCTCTGGGATATGAAACCAGGTCCTCTGTCGCAACATTAATAATCATTTGCCCACATAGGTGGTTTAGATTTATTCTGAGTGACCTAAGCCCATTCACTATGCCCATACAGGCGAAATCGTAAGTACTAGTTCAAACACGACAGCAACCCATGCGACACCTTTCAGAGTCGTATGGGTTCCTACCGTGTCTGAACTAGCTCTAAAACCTAGTTAATAATATTAAAATACAATAGATGCGTAATACCAGGCCACGTATTAATAGCGCCTCTGAGAGTAGCTCAAAGGAATCAAGATCTAAGTGATGAGGAAGCAGAGGACTTTTACAGGACCATTCGATTAGTGCAAAAGGTAATGCATGGGGAGAATTAATCGAATTTTATACCTGACGCATTGAGACATTTTACACCTTAAAAAAGACAATTTAAACCCCACAGATAAGAGATATTTCACACCTGATACATTAAAAGACATTTTACACGCGATGCATAAAGATACATTTTACATCTAACGCATAAGGAGAAGCGTTATAAGTTTAAACGTGTCTGTGGCGTCTAATTTCGATGCTGACAAGATCGAGATGTATCTTAGCTACAATTTAAGTCTGACAAATATTTGTATGAATCGATTTTGGAATTCAAATAGCAAATGGTGTCCTGTTTTTGAAAATATGTATCTATATATTATTTTCAGTTAATGGAGAAAGTTCACAATACACAATCATGTACTGTGACGATACAAGATGGGCCTGAAGCGGGGCAAACTGTCAAAGTATGTACTTTATTTTATGCTTTATTATAATACTAGCGACCCGCCCCGGCTTTGCACGGGTATAAAACATATATAAAAACCTTCCTCTTTAATCACTCTATCTATTAAAAAAAAAACGCATCAAAATCCGTTGCGTAGTTTTAAAGATTTAAGCATACAGAAAAAGCGACTGTTTTATAATGGTAATGGTACTAGTGGCCCCCGCAAACTTTGTATCGCTTCATAGTTAATAACGTGTGTCCTAAAACATCATTCCATAGAAATTGTATGAGGACACGATATTTCTTCACAAATACTTTAATTTTTTTACGTTTGATAGCTATTCCGCCCATAGACAAAGCCAGTTGAGTTGTCACTCTCTTTCAAATAACATATTTCATTTGAAAGAATGTGACAAAACATTAGTATATGAGGTTTTTATGAAAAATGTTATAGTATTCGTGTTTATATTATTTCTTTCTAGCATTTACACTGTCACATATTGCCGAGAAAAAAGGGAGACTTCATAGACAATGATCTAATATATTTGGAATTAGCAAAGCATGACCAGTGAGTATTCTATCAATAGTATTAGAATAAATAAAAAATAACTATTATCGCGGACGAAGTACACATATCTATTATTATTTTTCTGTTCGCTATTTTAATCTGTTTATAGACTATATAACATCACGTTACGCGGGTGAAACCGTGGGACACAGCTAGTTATATAAAGCTGAAAATTGTTTGGTTGAAAACGCTAATCTCAGAACTACTAGTTGAATTTAAAATTTGTGTCGGATAGTCCAATTAACGGAGAAAGCTGTAGAATATATAACATCACGCTAAAACCAACAGAGAATCACAAATGTTACAAGCATTGTGATGTTAAACCCTTGCGAAACTAATCAAAATGTTTGGTCTAAAGTCGACGTTCAACAAATTAAAAATGGTCTATGACTCCTATTTTTCCTCAGAAAGTTTTATTACCTTTTTTTTCCAGATATACTTCAAAGCACCCAGCGAAGCCTCCGAGAACCCTTCAAGAAATGCGAACCGAAGCGTCTATGCTTAAAGAAGAGCTAAGGATTCTTACAAAGAATAGATAGTATTTCTAAAGGAATAAAATTCGAATATTTAAGTGTAAATAGTAGACTACGCATATATTTAATCAAATTACAGTTTTTACTTCTGAAGAGTTTCGAAATATGTTTTTTTGTTACTTTTCTGAATTAGTTTCACTTGCAAAATGCAAAAACTCACTAATTTCTAGCTGGCCAATTTTAGCCGTTACGTCTTTGGCAGAAAGTCGATAATTGCAACTTCGGAAGTCAGGCATTTACAAAGATTCTCTAAGCAGCATTAGTTATTTTTATTAAATGGATAATTATTTGAAAACAGCTTACATTACATTACAGAACTCATTTTCAGCATGTAATTAATTTGATCAAAACATGTGTAGTATAAATAACTTAAAATTGTATTTCGATAAAATTAATTATTTACATTTAGTTAGTGTCTGTAATGAATCATTTATCACAAATGCACAATAAGTAATCTTAATGATTTTTTATCGATATTAATATAATATAAATCATAATATTTGGATTTCCATAAAATCATTCATTCTCTTTATTTTTTCATTTTGTTGAAGGCATGATTTTAATAAGTTAACGTCGATTAAAACAACATAGTAACTTCTTGTAGTCTACGTGGTTCCTCGATTGTAGTTTAGTGAGTTTTATATGGTTTGGTGAAATGCGCTAAAAATATACGAAAGAGTACGTACTTAGCGCTTACTACGTACGTGCGGCATTCTGCCTCGCTCGCTCAGTTCGCGGCGAGATACGTTGATTACCACGCCTGTTATAGAAGTTAATGATTTCTAACAAAATGCAACGAAATAAATTTTTCAAACAAGGACGAGGAATTACTAACATATACACTTTCGGATTATTGTCGACAGAAAGATTTTAAACTAATGAATGTTAATAATGTACAAGAGCCTCAGAGACGTCTCATAAATGCAACTAGGAAGAGAACTGTATCTCGTTATTAATACTTTAAGAATGACAGAAAGATCAGGGTATGTGTACCAAGAAAAATGTAAAAATGAATCTAAAACGCATGTTTCCATAAATGTCTATGGCAAAATGTTTTGTACTCAGTACAATTTAGATCTTTATAAATCGAAGAAGGACCAATGTTTTGCAGCCAATGTATGATGAGCACGTGTCTTCAAAAGAACAAAGACGATATGCTAAAGAGTTGGATAAAGTTCGGGCGAATGAAGATAACAGCTTTAACTCAATTACGATCGACCTACAAAAAGTATTGCACTTGCCGAGTAGTGATGTTTCTTTACGCACTTGCGTAAATTAAACGTTTACAATGCTACCATTTATGAAGCCCGTTCTCCAAATGATGGTTTTTGTAACTTGTGGTCTGAAGTAGATGGAAAAAAAGGAAGTGATGAAGTGGAAACCGCACTATCTTTGGATTAAACGTCTACCACGAACAGTTACCGAAATATCTATATTTTCTGATACGTGCGGAGGTCAAAATCTTAATCAGTTTCTGTTACGCTTAATGCTATACTTAGTTCAAGTTACCCACCTTGAAGGTGATTGAACATTAGTATTTAGAATCGGGCCACACGTATGGAGGTCGATAGTATGAATAGTGCTATAGATAATCAAATGCGTCTTATGCCAATTTTTTCTATGTAATGTTATAAGATTAGCTACATCGAACAGAAAGCTTTTTTTTTAATCTCCTTTTTTCTTGCGATCTGCCCAGTGAGCATTAAGCGAGAGTTTGGTGGTGGACGAAACGTGTCACAAGTCATGAGTGGTAAGTGCCCAGTGGCCCAACCAGCTAATAATATACAGTTCTTTCTCCTAATCTTTGATGATGTCTTGATGAGCTCTTCTCCTAATTCTCGAGAAAGTGATTGTGTTGGGATTCATGAGGTCAGAGGCTAGTTCATTAGGATGGCGGTCTATGCGTTTGGCGTATGATTTCAATCTCAATGATATTTCTTCACTGACAGTCGGAATCGAAAGATCACGGTGAAGCTGGTCATTTGTTACATACCACGGTGCGTTTGCGATCATTCGTAGTGTTTTCGATTGGAATCTTTGGATTATATCAATGTTCGAATTAGAAGCAGTACCCCAAAGCTCGGCACCATACGACCATATAGGTTTTAATATAGATTTGTATAGGAGAAGTTTGTTATTTAGGGACAGTTTTGATTTGCGGGTCAGGAACCAATGGAGCTTGCGAAGTTGTGTACTTAAAGCTTTTCTTTTGGTGAAAATATGTTTTCTCCAGGTGAGACGTCTGTCGAGGTATATACCTAAGTATCGTACGTCTTCTTGCTGAGGGATTTGTATTCCGTTTAGTGCAATTGGGGGGCAAGAGGCGTGTTTAAGTGTAAATGTAACCTGGACTGATTTACTTTCATTCGCTCTTATGCGCCAGTCTTTGAGCCAGTTGGATATAAGGTCGAGACTTCTGAAGCATGTTAGATGCGACTAACGCATTGGGATGTGACGCAATCAGAGCTGTGTCGTCTGCGAAGGTCCCCACGAGTACATCGTTTAGTGTCGACAAGTCAAAGGTGTAGATAAGATACAATACAGGTCCCATAACACTTCCCTGAGGGACACCTGCTTGAAGAGGATGAAGTCCTGTTCTGTCTTCGCCTTTTTTGATATAAAAATTTCGCTCACTAAGCTAAGATTTAATTAATAAGTAGTGATTTATTGGTAAGGCTTTTAGTATTTTGAAAAGTAGGCCTTCGTGCCATACGCGGTCGAATGCTTGAGAGATGTCCAAAAAGGCTGCAGAACAGTATTTTTTGTGTTCAAAAGCATCATTTATTTTTGTGACCAGACGGTGGACCTGTTCAGTGGTGCCATGTGCTTCCCGGAAGCCAAACTGGTGGGAAGGAATTATCTTTGACTTCACCAGTTCTGGGGTCAATCTTTTCATGAATAGAATTTCGAAGACTTTGGATAACACCGGCAGAAGACTTATTGGGCGGTAGGACGATATATTTTCTGGGTCTTTCCCTGGTTTAAGAATTAAAATGATCTCCGCTACTTTCCATTGCGCTGGGAAACAGAAAGCTAAACAAGAAAAAAACAGCAAAGAAGCCGTATGAACGTAGGTATTGTAATGAGCCACTCTGATATCTTGGACCTAAAAGAGTTGAGAAACAAATTAATGTTTAATAGGTCAATTGACTTTGTAGGACAGAAGCTACAGTGGTTGAAGTTTAAATGCTTCAAGTTTGAAAAAAAGCGGCCTAACGTTGTTCAATATAGGTATGACTAAGTTTCCAATTAGGGTAGACCGAGGCGAATCGCATTCACATAGAACCCACTCAACCGACGTTTTGCGTCTCTCCTCTCACCCTGCTTCTCTCGACCTAGGTAGTATTTCGATCGCGCTTGTGAATCACTGGTGACGAGGCTTGTTAGAGACTCGGTCATTTGTGTGTGATGCAATTTTGGCGCTCATCTAAGGTACGTACTTACGATTTCCTTGTGTCATATTACCGATTTGTGTTATAACTCGACTAGTACATTGGTTTATATTGTTAAGCAAGATATTAGAGATCCAATTCGTTTTTAAGTATGATCTTAGAGGTTAACGTTTAAAACATTTATTTCAAGTCTTGATTATGGGGCTAATCGGATCATATCGTCAGGGGCGAATTGGATGACACTTTTAAACTGATTTATTACATGATTGATTCATATTTATTTCATTGTAGATGGTTCGCAGGTAAAAAAACAAAGACTGATGCCGGAGAAAAAAAATGAGAGGCTGTAAACAAAGTCCAGAACAAAGAGTTGACCTTACGTAAGGCTGCTGAGATTAAATAAAGTAAAGAAATTCTTCCATCACCTTTAAAGGCACCAATTGCTTCAAGACTAGTTTCAAAACTGATCTTGCACTTAACATTCAACTCAGAGTAAGACTACTCTCCTCGAAAAAGAAACAAAGAAGAAATTTAAGGTAGACAATAAAACCAAGGAAAATAAGGAAAAGGCTGTGGTTTTTTATTAGTAGATACCGATTGTGTCTACTAATAAAAATCTTCGGAAGCGTAAGGTAAGGTAAAATTATTTTTAGTTTATTATTATGGAAAACTTTTGAGACTGCGAATTTGTCGTGAGTACTTGGCAATATTAGCTATTGCAAGTTCTTCAACAGTCTTTAACGTCAACTGTTATAAAGAATTATTGTTTTTGTTTATTATTTTTTTGTTGACAAGTATTTTGTTGTTTTACTTTAAGAAATAATTAATCCACATATCAAACCGACTTATAGTAGCAAGTCATTATTTATTAGTTTTGGTTTATAAAAAAATATATTATTTTATATTTCTACCGACTCTCACTTGTTTTAATTAATATACCTACATATTAAGCAAATCCAAAACATTAAATTTTCCCACTGTAATTATGTATTAAGGATAATATGGGCTAATCAATATAAACACTAATTCCAGCCAAAATGCCGTTTTGTCAAAATAATGAATATGTCACATAATGACTTCTTGCAATAAGCCAATGTTACTACCCAATTCTTATCTTTTACATAATACAGCTAGACTAAAAACATAAGGACAAATGTGAAAAAAAAATCAAACAAAATATTTACAATTAATTTATTAGTTATTACACACACAAACACTCGCGGTCACAACAGCCTAACCACAAAGCAGGATTTTAATCAGCGCCTGCAATCCAGTGCAGTTGGAAAGTGATTAGGCGCAGGAGACCTCAAGTATTTAGGAATATACATTACAATCATTTAATACGAAATTCTTTTTGTTATAGAATAAAACCTATAATGTCATTTTGGTCTGAAAAATCTTACTCTAATAAAAATATTTGCTCATATAACTCACAAAAATATTATAATTCAGCTATAATTAAATATCCTAAAAAAATCGTTACTGAAAAAAAGATAAGACATTTTTTTAATTATAAATCTGAGAAAAAGTTGCAAAAAATATTAAATTAGGGATAATTTAATATTTCTTTGGGATATGAGAATGTTTCGCTTTGGTTTACGCGAGTAAAGCACATAAAAACATCAACAAAGCGAATCACATTTATCTCGACGTATACAAAACACCAACTTCGCGACAATAGATATGGCAAAGATTATAATAAAAATTATTAGATTATAAATTTATTCTAATCGACAGTTGCTTGGCCACAGTTTTTGAAAAGCATTCAAAATGTCAAAATATAAAAATTATATCATTCCACTATCTGTCTTGTATTTTAATTTAAATACTTATTCAAATTAAAAAGTGTTAATTTCCATGACGATTTGGAATCATCTTTCAAGTCACGAGTTATTATTCATGATTTATGTACTACGAAAAACATTAAAAAGTGAACTCGATAAAAAAATGTACCTTAAAGCTTATAAGAAAAATTTTATGTGATTAAAAAAAAATAGTTTATTATTGTTAGTCTTGTTAAAGTTTTTTTTTGTAAATTACTAATATAAATAATAATGCTGTTTATATATAAAGGAATTTTAGAAAATTAAGAAGTCGAGAAAAATAAAAATTAGATTATATATTTTTTTTAATTATGCAAATCTATACTAATATACTGAGAAAAGAATTGTATGGGTGTTTATACCATTAGAGAAATTCGACTAAAAATTTTGTAACAAGCACCTGTTAGACAGAGAATACCAATTATTTAAGCATTAGTATAGATTATAGAATATATCATGGCTATATATATATACCTTATGGTGTAGGAGCAATAGCTTTATTAGGTCTAAATTCAGCTTTTTCAACATCAAGGGCTTTTTGTACTGAATTAAATAGTTTCGTTGATGATATCCTGTGGTTAAGTCTTGCACTACGACGCACCGGAGTCACTGTAGGTGTGTTATTTTGTTTGCTAAAACAAAAAATCTCTTTAATATTTAACCCAATATTATGCTTAGATTTGGGATGGATGGATTATTATTATTATTATAATGGCTAAAGCCAATCACAGGCCAGAACAAATAATAATAATATGTCACACTTATTTTTTTGTTTGTTTTTGTAATGACAATAGGTGTTGCAAAGTTAGTCTGAGTGTCAATGTCATTCCCACACAGAAAAATAGCAAGGTCTCTTCAACGTTGTCCTTGCATAGGCCTCCTGGATAAATGTAACATCCATAAATGTGTCGTTTAACACTTACTTAGCCCCCTGCAATGCAAATCTCAATAATGTGCTTTTAAAGACATTCTTGGCATCAATCAATTTGGGGTCCACCTTTTTATTGGAGCCAGGGTTTATCTTCAGTTGCATGAACTTTGCCAACAATTGGTCAATATTGGCTTCGGCTACAGATTTCTGTAATTATTTAAATTCAAATAATTATTTCTTAAGTAATATTTATTATATGTAAACTAAATCTATCTATCCGCCCGAGAGGATAAACAGCCTAGACAGTGGATAAGACTGGCTGCTGATAGAGGAAAATGACTTTTCGTCCATAGCTGGATTCTCCACCAAAATAGAAACAATATAAAAAACAGATTTGAAATATATTTTAAAAGTATATTTGAATTTTTTTTCTTCTATTTCTTCCTGTGATTCTCATTAACATGTATTATATGGCTAATATGTTTTAATAAATAAGTTGCTTGAAAATAAAAATGTAATAGAATTATTTCCTTACCTCTGTACCCTTAGCAAGTGCATGTTCCCAACATTGCATAGAAGCTGGCATATCTCCTCTGGCTTCTTCTAAGGCAGCTCGACATTCCCAGTATGCTGATGTATCTTGGGCATCGCTGTATGTGTCTCTAATAGATCTGAGCCATCGGGCACCTTCTTCCCAACTGTAACCCTATATTTAAATTTAAAAATATTTTATCCCTTCAAGTTACACACACACATAAGATACCTGTAAGACTTAAAATTAGTTAACACTTACAATAGCACTAATATTTAAAAAAGCAATAATCCCATACAAAAGATTACAACAAAAAGTTATGGGTCTTTTAACCACAAGTCATATTAGTCACAGTGGATATAGATACTTACATTTCTTAATATATCAGCCAAATCATTCAATGCACCGATCAATGCATCATCCACTTTTTGTGATTGTTCAGAAATGATTGCCGTTTCATAACTCTCATTACAATGAGAGTTATGAAACGGAGTTATGAACGGTGATGGACTACAGTCCATACTGTCTATGTTACTCGGACTCCGCCACATATTTAATGACTGCCCATTCAATTCTGCAAATGATTCATTATCACTGTCACTTTCTAATGGTACATTTTCTTTATTTTCATCTTCATAATCAAGTTTTGGTACATCAAATGACTGTTGAACACCAAAACAATTCAAGTGCTGATATGTATCAATACTTTTTCCATGTTTTTCCAACCATTTCACTAATTTCATTCTCATCTCATCTGGATTAGTTAATGGTGTTTGGAATTTAACCTTCTTTCGTTCACTTTTAACCTCTGATACCATTCCTTGGAGGTTTTCGTCTTCATTAATATTCTTCAGAGATACTTTGTTTATTTTCTCTCCGACTGATGCCCATTTATGTATGCAATTTTTTAGTTCATTTTTGTCAATTTTTTTAAAGTGTACAGCAGATATGGATCTACGAATCGGTAGCTTGGCGCGTTGGCTATGCTCAAATGTAGTGTTACTTTTGGTTTGTAGCTTAGATGTGATTGGTTTCTTGTCGTGTTTTAAATTGTTCTCTGTACAAATTGTTTTAGGTTTATATAGTCTATCAAAAACGGATTCTCGCCTTCCATCTGAACTTTGAACACTACTCTTTCTTATAACATTAAGTTTTGTATTGATTGTAGGTATAAAGCTCTTCTTGTTATTTGGTGGAGGCCTAACTGGAACAATAGCTGATTTTCTTAAATTAGTATTTTCTTTAACTTTAGTACTTGCATTGTGTGGCACTATGTTACTAAAGGTCTTATTTTTCTTAACATCTTTCATATCCATATTTTTAATTACACTTTTCATATTGTTTTTTGTGTCTTTTATTTCATTCTTCTTTATATCAACATTAGTATTTTTTTTAATGTCTGCTGTTTCAGGTTTTTTAAGATTATTGACAATACTTTTGATTTGTGGTTGAATCTTTTTAGGTAATGCACTTGACACTTCACCTTTTTTCAGATGTACATTAGAAATGGTAGCTGGTTTTTTCAGCAAATTTGGGATTTTCTCTTTCTCTGGTTTTAAATTATTTAGAAAATTTGGCAAATTCTTCAAGACTGCTGAGCTGTCTGATGCAGATTTTAGTCCATCGTTTCTTTTTACTTCAGTTTGTCCATATTTTTTCAAATTAAGTTCACGTAGCTGTAAAAATATATGATAATACAAGAGACTTACACATAACTTATACTTAAACTTATGGTAAATTTAAAAATTCCAATACCATCTGTATTCTCGCCTGTGCTCTTGCCTCTCTATCTTCTCTTAATTTCTTAATTTGTTCAATTGATGCCATCTATGACAAAAAAGTTAATAAACTTTTTACTAATGATTCAGGATTCTAGAGTCAATATCATAATACAAGTTAGCTGACCATGAATACTTGTGAAACTGACACATTTTTTACTGTAACTACTTTAGGTACCTTACTGTTAAAATATCAACGAAACAGTTTCATTTATATTTCTTCTTATTAGACTTCGCGCCATTTCTTAGATGGTCAGGGTTCTTTATAAAAAGACTTGATTTTCCTGAATATTAACTAGTGACCTGGTTGGGATGAATACATTTTGAATATATTTTAACAATAATCCTGAAGTTCACTTCAAAAATTCACTTAAAAGAACAAAAATTAAGGACAAATAGAAGTATAAGTAGACTATTATTAATGGATTGGAATAGACTGCAGTATTTAAATTACGGCTAAAACTTAAAAGGTTAAATATACATATTAGCATACTTTATTATATATTAGTATATTATGTACTTACAGAAATTGAATGTAGGTATAATAATAGAAATTTAACGCGGGAAACAGTAACAAATAAAAAAACAGAACCTTACATTAACATGTAGGTATATAATTATTTATTTATCTTTTTCTATCATGATTATTGATAAAATGACAATAACTAAATTATATTATTTCAATAAGAAGGACTTTAAATTGATCTCCACATCACTCTTGTTTTGACTAATAGAAAAATATGCAACTTACATTTGGTTTTATACTACCTATCCTTTATTGGTTATTGCTTAGAATAATTGAAATAAATTAAATTTTTATTCTTTTAAATAATATAAATAATGTGACTCAGGGGAGTCAACGGTTATTTTACTTTTCAAGCACAAATGACAAGACAAATAACAAAACAACGACTAACGAGATTGTTCCAATTTTCAAATTTGAAATCAAACGACTGGTCTGTTATGTCCTACGGTTATGTCAAACTCAAAGTCAATTGCCATCGCCAAACAATAAGAACTATGTTGCCATTTTCAGACGTTCATGATATGTATCACTCTGTAATAATATTTAAAAGATATTATCTTATTTTATTTTATTTGATAATATTATCACCATTAATTATGTGGTTCATATATTTGTTTTCTGTATTCCATAGTATTTAATATCACCACTTGACCAACAGAAAAATGTTAACGACGTCGAAAATGTCATTAGGGTACATAAACATTAGTCTGCACTCTGCCGTCAAAATCAAAATAAATTCAATGTTCAATTGTTCAATGTTGGTTGCATTGCGAGCGCTAATGCCCGCTAGGTCACGAGTGTGTTAAAAGTTGCATTTGAGTCATATTTGGTGGATTTTAATATTATTACGGATTTATTTGTGCCATTGATAATAAGGTGAGTCAGTTGTTTCTCATAAATAATATTTTCGTCACGTCTTTAGCCGCAATCCCCTTAAATTATGCGTAGTTACAGAAAAGAAGTCTATGTTAAAAGCCGGGCGTGCAAAATCTTAGAAGTTTTTCGCAAAACAGGTTTTCTCATACCTTTTGTTTTATCAACTTTAGTCTGCAGGTAGCGTAACCTCGACTATAAACAGCTATGCTTACAATTACACAAAACCTTATAGAAATGTCTAGATTCTTTTAAATTTTATACCTTATAAATACCTACCTATATCGTAAAAATAATTTTTATTTACTAGAATATTTAAGTAGGTATATGTACATCAATTACCTGCTTATTATAATGTTGCCTTGATAAAGAGTGTCAATAAACCTTTATTTAAGAGTCAATTACTCATAAATGATCAATTATTAAAACTTCGTGGTTTATCGTTAAGGAAACATAAATTATATGTAATCTTTTTCTATTTACGGAATGTATTTGATAATGAGACTGGTATGTACTTAATAAAAATGATGTTTTCGATGATTCTGTCTTTAAACAGTTAATGGTCTTGCTTATTACTTTTTATTTATACAAACTACCTTTTTACCCTAAAAGAACTCAGCTTGTAATAGGAACTGGACAGAATAAGCCCTACATTAGCCCTTAATTTAAAATAAATAAATATAATACTATAAGTAGTTCCTAATCGCTAAGGAAAAACAAGATTAAAATAATAAAAATATGGCGAAAAATAATAAAATATGATGATAAAGATTAAAAATATAGTTTTATGGTTGACAATGTAATTATAATGTCCACTGTAGTAGACATACTTTTTAAATTACTTAAGTTTATTTATACAAAATAATATTATTAATTAAATGTATGTACCTAGTGCTGATTATTAATAGTAAGCCAAGAAATATTAGATGATTTAACATAAAAGGCATATTAGACTTATTAAGTGAAAGACAAGATTTTTTAAATTGGAATATGATCTAGTTCAGTCCATCAACAATTATATATGTTAATGTTGATAAAAGTGAAATTACGCTGTGAAAAAGCAATTATAAACGAGTTTTGTTTTAACAATTGAAGGTCATGGCAAGGTTTCATGTTGGTAACATTACTTATAAGAAGAAAAAGTAGATATTTTAATAATGCCCTTTAAAAAGTTAACTATTTGTAAGTATTTAGATTATTTTTATATTTATTTTATGAATAATCTGTGGAGTCAAGTGTTTCCAATTCGATTCTAGTAGTATTTAAAGTTGTCCATAGTTAGCTCAGTTTTACACATTAATTTAATTTATTACACATCTTACATTTAATCTAGTGGAAACTGTTCCTTGTTCGATTCCTAAGAAAAAGCTTCAGTAGTAAGCACAAGTAAAAAGTAGGCACAGTGGACTATTCACCTATTTGTCTCATCATGTCCTATCATATGCTCATTGATACAAGTGTCTCCCATTAACTACGGATATTAAACATAATTTTTAATCGTTTTTCTTAATTAAAATTTTAAAATATTATGTAGTAGCTTGTTAAATATTTTCTGTACAATCATTCATGCAAATAAATTAAACGCTATATAGGTATGTGAAGGCGTAAGAACCAAATTCACTTTCGCATTTAAAGTTTATTATATAATTATGTTAAATGAATATAAATTTCGATTTCAATACACTTTCTCTCACTCAAGAGTTTCCGCGTTCTTTTGACCGACATTAAAAACATACGTTATTAAATAAATTTATCGATAATTTACTTTCTTAAAGTTTCCACTCTAAAGTCTAAAAATACCGATGATAGGTGCTTTGCTTTGTTTGACTACATTAGAGTTGCCAACCGTCTTGTTTTGCCAGGACATGTCCTAGTTTTGGTAGTGTCCTGGGATGTCCTGAATAGTTTTTAAGCAGCATCCTGGGTTTTTAAAGCGCCATGATAAAGTGATGTATTTTAAAATTGGCGCACCACTTATTATTCGAATACTTTCATTTAAAAAATAATGATTATCAACATTACTTGAATATTATTATTTCATTTATTTTCACTACATAGAACAACTCTATTACTGCGTCCTGTTTTTAACCGACCTTCAAAAAAACCAAAAAGGAGGTTATTAATCTGAATTGTCCTGGTATTTCCGACGTCAAATCGTAGTTTTTTTTTAAATTTGGGGTTGGCAACCCTAGACTACATCCTTGTTTTGTGAACTTGGCTGACAATTCCGTGTAGATAAAGGAAGGAAGGAAACATTCGGTTTAGATCTTATTCAATTTGTAGCAATGTATTCTTACTATATGTTTACCTACGTAAATTATTTATATGTTACGCTTAAACTAATTTTAATGGGTTTTTGTGGGAGAGAATTGGTTTTTTATGATTTTACTGTCTTAAAATTTTCACTTCGCGTCATTTTCCCATTCGGGCCGCCATTAGAAAAATGATCAAAACAAGTTTTTAGTAATACACTTTCTGACTTATTTTACAATAAAACTGTATTACAAATTTTGATTCTAAAATGATTGTACTGATAAAATTTGCTATCAATTTTTTTTTATGGATAGCTGTTATTATGTAGGTACCTATATTATATATGTATAATATTATTCTACCAGGAAACTATGTAAGTTATTATTAAAATATAATAAAGCATTCGGATAAATATCCTCTATTATGGTTAAACTGTTTCTTTTAAATGTGTTATATCTTCTCTTGTTAGTAAGGCATTATTATGAGCATTATAATAATAATTTTTGTAAAACTTCTACCGCATAGCTATCAAACCACAGTATTATTATACAAGGCGTTGCAGATAAAGTGGGTTAAACCTTAAACCAACATTGTATTTTCATCATTACGTAAGCCTTAGATAATATACCTACCTAATACTAGCGATCCGCCCCGGCTTCGCACCGGTTTACACGAACAACTGGTCACCAAGGCAATAGGTACCTTATAAATGCATAAAAAGATCTTTCTAAATTGTAGATAAGAACATCTTGGTCACGTCAGCTTTCTAAAATAAAAACCACAGAATGTAGAAACATAATTAAACTAACAATATCTCTAGTTCTGCAACTGAGGTTAATAAAACAATGGAGCGGATGGAAGGACAAAAATGCATACGCGTCGCAGACAGTCACGCCACAGATATTTCTTGCAAGAATTTACAGGAAAACGTAGTACATTTTTGCCAATTAATCGGCTCCACCGTGTCATTGTTCTTTTAAGTTCTTCATACCTTCTAGACCTTTAGACTAGCGACATCAGTATGTAATGATTGTCGCCTAACGCTAAGGAATTTGTGTGGTAATGACATATAGTGTGCTTTTCGACACCATCCAGCCAATGCAAATTTGGTCTACCACGGTTCCGTCGACCGTCAGGATTCCCATCCAAGAGTCTCCGCAGAACTCTACTTTCTCCCATCCGGACAACATGAGCCCCTCATAACCTTTCCCGCGATATAGGTGGTACCTACTCATGATTGTCAAATTTAAGGAGTAGAATACAAAATGCCCAAAATTATTGCGTCGGCACGATTGAGTCGTTTGTTAACTATAGTTGAGCCATTACAAACGTGCGCATAAATCATTATGTCAAAGGGATGTGACAATGTCGCACAACTCGTTGTCGAAAAAGGGGTGCCTCTCGGACGCAGGTAGGTGTTTGTGAAAATGGTGTTAGGTGGACTGGGTGAAATGTGTGAGGCATGCAGAGGAGTTACAGGATCGCGATTTAGCCAAGGCCATTTTAACTTTTAAGAGATCAGAGAATACAGCCTCTGATAATAAATTTACATGAAGATGACAGCGATAGCTGCTCAGACGATGACGATGACATCGACGTAGTTACACACAACACTAGCAGTGCGAGCGAGAGTTCCGATATGCCTATAAGTGTGAGCGAGAGACCTGATAAAAATGTTTTATGACTAAGTGCGCACGTTTGTAATGGCTCAACTATAGCAGACTTGGCCCTCCGGATGTCATTTCCATACAAATTTTTTCAGACATCCGACACACTAATAACTTGTCTAAAGGCTCCGTAAGCTTGCACATAGAGCGATGTGTGACGCTAAGATGATTCAGCGACTGGTCGTGTATTAATAAACTTGATATTGATTTATAATGAAGGCTTGTATAGAAAGACGTTCTCGAACCCATATTCCAAAACGTATAGATAGATTTAATTTTTTTCTTAAATACATAAAATTTACAAAACTTTAAACCGGCTTCATAGTGTTCTATTAAAGTAATAAATAAAATAGAAGTAATCAATATGTGGAAGTCAGTATCTACCTAAAGAGTAATTTTTTGATTTTTTCCTTATACTTGGAACGAAAATCAAACGAAAAACAATCATTTAAATCGATTTACAAATGACTTTAAGTTTCATTAATTGTTTTATTGTTACTTACACCTATGGATGTTATTCGAAATAATTTGATTTGACAAAAAGTATTGTTTTTAGAATGATCAGTTTCTTCTCTTTAGATTCATAAACATCTTCAACTTTACCACGAAAAATAGATAATTAAGGTCAAAATAATATACTATCCGACATGTTAATTATCTATATAGATACTTAATTAAAATTGGAGTGTATAGTTTTTAATATTAAAATAACTGCTTTTTACTAAATGCATATGGATGTATACACTGTACTTGTACCAAAATAACATTTTTTGTCTGTCTGTTTTTTCCGGCTAATCTCTGAAACGGCTGCACCGATTTTGTCGGGACTTTCACTGATAGACGCTGATGTAATAAGGAGTAACTTAGACTATTTTTCTTTAGAAATATTTATTTACGTTACAACCAAATTATCGCGGGGTATATCTAGTAAATTATGAATAAGAATACTTCGAAAATGGATGAACAGTGAAATGTAGCTAAAAACCATCAATTTTCAAATGAAGTCCGTTAAGACAGACAATTCAAACTCAAAACCTCCCTCTTTGCGTCAGTGGTTAACATTATCATAAAATTAACACGAAGAAGACATGATGGGTGTGGTATTATTGTAGCGACTACGCACTCGCACGCGAACAATTTAGCACCCCAAAGTTCTTAAATTACGATCTAGAAATAGGGTTCACCCCTGTCTTGAGCACCCTCATATATTATATACCTACCTTATAACTTAGTAACATAAGTATTGTTTTCGATACATTTCGTCATACATTAACACTATGATTCATTCACTTGGTCATGGACCTACGTCACACTTGTTATATTTTGGTCAATTTACACAACTATACTAACATATAACTATACTATATTGTGTTAACTTTTTATTTTGTTTGTCAACTATTTATTTTATTATATCAACATAGAAACACGTAGAGTCTACGATATAATAAATATTTATAACTCCGCCTGTGGCGTTCATGCGTCTCTGCCGATCTGTAGCCCGGGTAAAGGTACCAGCCGTAAAAGGTCAATGACGATTTGCGGCCCGTGGTAAATAACCCAATTCCACCACGGCCACCCTGCGCACGTGAAGTCAGTCAGTCAGTCTAACTGACGCGGAAGGACGTGGGAACCCACCGTAGAAAAGCCTACCCATCATATTTGGGAGGTGGAGATCACCACCCTCAGACATGAGGAGCACGAAGGAGGAGGAGGAGCTATGATATAAAAGCTATGTTTTTTTATATACACTTTGTTGCACTGGAGTGCAACAAAGTGTATATAAAGGCAAAGGCAAAGGGGCGGCCTTATCGCTTATCAGCGATCCAGGCAACCCACAATTTTTGTTGGTTTAGTTGAATTTCTGCAGGCAAGCCTGTAGAAATTCAATTCGTACCACTTATGACACCCCGTCCGGCAAGTGGCAGCCCAACCAGAGACCGAATACAAATACAAATTAAATTACAAATTGTATTCGGGACCGGGGATAGAACCCGGTATCTTAGACATCAGGCCTCTGCTGTAGTTTGATTGAAATCCATTCTGTAGTTTTTGTTTTTGATTAAAAGATGTAACAAACATCTAAAATTGGGTTAGTGCAAATGGTCACATGATTGTAAAAATAATTATATAAAGAAAGTAATGACGCTTTAATTGTAATTACGGTGTCGCGTGATAAGGCACAGTTGAAAGTATGCATTTGTAAATAGATTCAAGGCTAAGTGGAGATAACTCCACGAGTCGCTCCTGATAAATTATTCGTATTATTACTAGATTTTACTCGCAAAATTCACTCGGAAATAACGTAGCTTGCTCAACAATTGCTTCAAGTAAATGTAAAGACAACTTAAAAACGCCCCGACATTTTAATTATATATAGGAATTAACTAACCTTCAAAAAATAAAATATTAAAATCTGTAATGTTAATATGACATAATTAATAAAAATAAAATATTTACTAAAAATAAATTACAATAATAATTATCTTTTAAATTTTTATCTTGATATAATTATTAAAGAACAAATTCTAAACATAATTACACCATAAATTATATCACACCCCATTGTATAACTTAAATTACAAAAAATTGTCGAAATTTCTGTTGTACCGACTACAGTTATCATCATAGTTATAATGCTCATATTTGCTAAGAACTAGGAAAAATCCAGCGAACATTATATGGCTGTTATCTTAAGTGGTCGTACAAAGTTGCAATCCTATTGAAATTATTAGGAGAACGATTTGAGTTGGT
Organism: Aporia crataegi; assembly: GCA_912999735.1. Taxonomy (NCBI): domain Eukaryota; kingdom Metazoa; phylum Arthropoda; class Insecta; order Lepidoptera; family Pieridae; genus Aporia; species Aporia crataegi. Next base: position 4,924,132 of record OU538750.1, on the reverse strand, counting down.
TTTTGCTTTCCGGAGAAGCAATAAAGAAGTTTCAGTTTTATATTATCACGTCATAGTCCAAAGGTGGAGGCAAGTACCTTGTTCGCATGTTCCAATCATAATAATATTGATATGTGAAGCAAAAACTTTGTACCCCTTTTTAAGAAAATTGCGCGGACGGAGGAGCAAAATTTTCCACACTTATAGTTTATATAGAGGAGTGAAAATGCTAATATTTTTTTAAAATTATTCATAAAAACACTTCAAATCAATAAAATAATCATTACGCACACTACTGCTGCGATGACACACAGCATACACACACATACTCTTGAATTGTTCAAATTTCGACTAATGGCCGACTTTTAGTTTCAATAAATTCATCATACATGCTCGCTGATTGGGGCTGCTTTTGACCTGCCCCTTCTCAAGTACGTCCTAGATTTGGTTCAGATAAGTCGTCTACCAGCACCCACTTCACCATTCACACTGTTCCTATCATATTTGTTAGTCTATTTTCATTCATTTTCTCCAAGTACCCAAACCACTAGAATCTGTAATTTTTACCAAAGAGCTTTATAGCAGTGTGTTCGCAATGCCTTGAGTTACATTACGATATTGATAACTCTCGCTGATCTGTCGTCATACGTTCCAGTGTGTGAAGAGCGTAAAAGAAATAAATACCTACGTAATAGTTATGCGTCAAAATGGCGTCAACTAAGCAAAAGAATGTTTCGGCTTAACAAATCCGCGTTGAGAATGTCATTGACATATGTCATATGACTTGATTTTCGTTTAGGTTATAAAACACTAATATGTTCCTTTATAATCTCCTACGCAAGCAGGGCTGTTACAGGTGTGTACTGGCAGTCTATGTCCTAAACGAAGGACTGATTTAATGTGGATTTTTACCAATTTCAAAAAAAGGAGATACTCAATTCGACACTGTGTTTTTTTGTTACATCAGAACTTTCGATGAACCAATTCTGATGATTCTTTTTTTGTTTGAAAGCTGGTACTTCCCATTTAAATTTCATCAAAATCTGTTCAGTAGTTTTAGATTACAATTTGAAGTCTGTTTTTTTTTGACGTGACAACGTCTTATAAATTGGTTAGCCGGGTGACACTTCAAGAAACTGCGTTACGCTCCGCTCACGTTATGCGCTCACAATGAGAGCGAGTGAGAGGCACGCGTCCCTTCCACTCGGGCATGGTTAGCCCGCCTAAGAGCGAGAGAGACAGACATAAAAAGATAATTATTTTACCACTCAAAGTCGTTGTCACGTAAAACTTTCGCCCGTATACCGACTTTACAGGCAACCAATTTTTTTTGTTAAAATTTTAACATATTATTTACACTGTTTGAAAGCTTGTTTCATCGAGATCTTAGTTACAAGGACACATCAGATAAGGATAATTCAGTCGATATAAGATCATCTTTTGATACGCAATATTGCTAGATCATTTTAAAAGACCGCGTCGGTCTTGACAGCGGGCTGTTAACACCAAAGGATATCCGATTTGTGACTAAGCTATTCGTATAAAAATGACGCGCTCACGCATGACTCACTGATTTCACTCATTCCAATAGCATATGTTGTCTTTTTATTTACGACGCCGCCCAGACTTCGCATTCGAGCAATTATAAGTTAGGTTGCTCGAAAATTTTGAGAACACTCACGGTTTCATCCGTGTTAATTTCGTCATAACGTGATGTTAGACCTATAAACAGTAAAATAGCGAAGAGAAAAATAATAATAGATATGTGTTATGTACTTCGTCTGCGCGTAATAGTTATTTTTTTATTATTTATTTATATTAATTTCTAAAAAAAGTATCCTTAGGTAACCTTATTACATCAGCTGTCTACCAGTGAAAGTTGCGACAAAATCGGTGCAGCCGTTTCAGAGATTAGCTGGAACAAACAGACAGACGAAAATTGTAAAAAATGTTATTTTGGTATATGTACCGTGTATACCATATGCATTTAGTAAAAAGTGGTTATTTTGATATTACAAATTTACACTCCAATTTTATTTATCTATATTGATAAATTAACATGTTAGATAGTACATAATTTTGACCTTAATTATCTATATTTCGTGGTAAAGTTAAAGATATGTTTATGAATATAAAGAGACGAAACTAATCATTCTAAAAACAATAGGTACTCTTGTCAAATCAAATTATTTCAGATAACATCCATAGGTGTAAGTAACAATAAAACAATTAATGAAACTTAAATAAATGCTATTTGAAGAGTATGTATATGTATTTCCTTTTTGTCTAGAAACAAACGAATAATAACAGCGAAACAGAAATGTCTGCAAACAGGATTAAACTCCGCCTAGGATTGACCTAGAGGTTTTCAGGCTAAGGTCGCTAGTTAAGTTTTTAACCGTTTTAACCCATATACTTCAGTCTAGATTTTTAATTAGGACATATATATAATAATAATATAAAGCTGAAAGTTTGTTTGTTTGAACGCGCTAATCTCAGGAACTACTGGTTCGAATTGAATAATTCTTTTTGTGTTGGTGAATAATTCTGTTGGATAGTTTATTTATCGAGGAAAGTTTTAGGCTATATAACATCACGCTGCGACGAAGTTAACGAACGCGGGTGAAGCCGTCGGGCACAGCTAGTTGTAAATAAAATATAAATATAATACTAATAAAACATACATGTATATAATATTTTTGGATTTTTCTAGTTTTATATAAAATAACATTGTTTACCGCTTTTTCAGTAGTTCAGAATGTATACTAATAAAGTTAATACATAGTTTAAAAACCTGACATACGCTTTTTATTATTAAGTTTTGTTACTTATTGCCTGTTTACACGTATTAAGTAGGCAAGTGATTAAGTCACTTTCAACTTGATTTTTAACTAAATTCCCGCGTGTAAACAATCACTACATTTTTAGTCATAAGTGGTAAGTTAACGATTAAGTGAATAAGTTATTAAGAATAGAATCAATTTTTGGTTAAGTAACCGTCGCCCGCACCGCGCTTTCATTCCCCTATAGGCGTGGCCTTTACTAAATTTTCTTTTAGTTCTCATTTGAACGCAACAATTAGCGAAATCTGTAACATCTGTCTACCATTGTTACAAAACTAAATAGATTTTAAGTTAAATACGTGTCGACTACTTAAAATTTAGTTAAAATCAAGTTGAAGTAAGTTAATCACTTGCCTACTTAATACGTGTAAACAAACCGTTAAATGAACAGAAAGATTATGATACGATTGTTTGTTTGAAAGCTGGCATGATCGAGATCGATCTTAACAAAATTTATGAAGGTCTATTGTGAGGTATTTCTAATTGTAATTATTAACGTGTGGGGGATTTGTAACTGGACGTCTGTCCATTATACAAATTTGAGAGCCCTTAAAATGACACATAACAGGTAAAATGGCGCCATTTCAGTCTATAGAGGTCACAGATAACGCAATGACGCATCACAGACAATGGCATTCCCATATATTAAACAATGGCTGCTATTTAAACATTTTGGCGTTCTAATAAATAATATTGTTTAATAATACTGGGTGGTTTATTGTCCTGTGAAGGCCTCATTCATTGTCAGGGCTGCTAAATTTTTCTAGACTAATGTTTATTAATATGTTATTAATACCGTTCTTGCGTCGACGGTTAAAATGTCAAAGCACAAATTATGACGTTATAGGAACACATCTCTTCTTTATTATAAACTAGATTTTGCTTGCAACGATGATTTTCCATGCAAATTTTCAACTAATTTGTCTCTTCGCAATAAAAGCCCTATGACCTATATCCTTTCCCTAAAGTTAAGTCTGCATTCGTATTAGTAATAATATAATGTTGTTTTTTACAGTAAGAAAAATGAATACCATAGATGTAGTGAACGAGTTTTTAGATGACCTACGGTGAGTTAGTTTGAATTTGAACTCAACTAACCATTAACCAAAATAACTAATATTTAAACTATAATTTACACTTATACTAACAAAACTAAATTACTAACCTAGTTAAAGGTATGTTATGAAGAGCGTATCTATCTGTTTCATAAAGGCCGACGACGCATCCACTGGCCTATGGGCGGTGGTCACAACCTAACATATATTAAAAGATTTATTGAAAGGTTTCTGTTTCCTTCGTTGTTGGAATAAATTGATAAAATACATTAAGTTACGGTGTAAGAATTAATATCAGTCGAATTATTTCCTAGTTGCCACCTATGTAAATATATTATGTCACGATTCCATTTGATAATTTAATATTCTCTTGCTAAAAAACAAAAACGAATCAGTTGTGTGTGATGGTTTTACCAAAATGTTTCACAAAATAACATTTGTATAAAATGTTAGGTTAACGTGTTCTAAATTCAAAATTTAAATAATCAGTGCATTTATTTGTTTTTTAAGACAGACTGGGTTATGTGAAAGTTGCTAATTATATTTTTGAGCTATATGTAATTAGGATCTGTGGAAAGAAATGTGTTTCATCTTTGGTTTTAACTAGTGTTTAAAGCGTAGATTATTTGTGTATGGCTAGAAGTTTGAAAGAGCTGTACATGTTTAAAAGAACTTTTCTCCGGTTTCTGTTGGCTAAACAGTCGAACATAAGTAAAATACGAATAAAGAAAGCAGATTATCTAAAAACTAATACTGAGCATGAGGTGTTTATGGATCGCATAAACGACGACTTGATAAAGAATATCGAGGTGTTGCCATTAATAAATAAAGATTATGCTAGTTACAAAATGGAACGAAAATCATGTTTTACCGCCAGTTGCTTGATCGTGCCTAGAACAATGAATTGGTAAGTTATAATAAAGTTAGAAGAGCACTCACAAAAACAAATTTTACAAAAAAAAAATTGGTTGCCTGTAAAGTCGATTTATGGACGATAATTTTACGTGATAACGACATAAGAAAACATTGATTTTGCATACTTTTATGAATTGAAATCGTGCCTCTCTATCGCTTGTTCCGCGCTCTCACTTGCACGCTCGGCTCAGGCGGAACGCGATTCTTTTTCGTGCGTGCAGCTGGCGTTCATCGATTTATAAGACATTATTATTTTATTAGGTTATTATATTATTATGTCAATATGTGCTTACTGTAGCGATTCTATCTTTAAAAATGCTACCAGAATTATCTTGACAACACATTGAACTACGTAGATATTATGTGTCATATAATTATTAATTCCAATCATCTTAAACCTCAGATGGCGCAGAAGAAAGGAATCGATTATTTTTAGTAGATTTTCAGAATAAAGCAAGATTTCTAATAGTATTTATATTAAGTTTATTAGCTGTAACTGGCCGTTAATGAAACGCGTTTAATAATTAATTTGTCACGCATGAACTGTTCCTCGCTATCAGAATGTTAAGAGTAATTTTCCTAAAATTTCACGTGTGACGGCGTCTCCCAATTCGACTGTATGTTTTTTACGCCATAACGAGACCAGTTATGACTTATGAACCGATTTTGATGTTACCTTTTAACCGACCTCCAAAAAAACCAAAAAAGAGGTTATCAATTCGACACGTTTTTTTTTTGATTGAAGCATAGGTACAATAAAAACTAAAAATTCACATAGTGAGAATACATTTTCGTTTTACTGTCAAATCGGTTTTGGTGTTACCCTCAACAGCATGATTAAAATAAAAGTACATATAAAGTGCAATTTGAAGTCGATTTTTTAAAAATGAAATACATATATGTTTTGTCTGATAATAAACGCATTGACCCTGCTTACATATATACCCTTGCTTAAAAACGAATTCTCTTGTTACTTCGATTAACACTCAAATGTCACAACTGCATTGTAATCACTATCACTACATAATATAAAACAACGCTTTATTTATTTCAAGTCGGTCCAGTTTTTGAGATAATTTATTATAAATAAAAAAAAAAATCTGTTGTCTTTACAATACTTATCACTACATAGTATAAAACAAAGTCGCTTTTTCTTCCCCTATATCTCTTTGTATGCTTAAATCTTTAAAACTACGCAACGGATTTTGATGCTGTTTCTTTTAATAGATAGAGTGATTGAAGAGGAAGGTTTTTGTATATGTTTTATACCCGTGCAAAGCCGGGCCGGGTCGCTAGTTAGATATAAACAAATATCATCGTCAAAATATCAAATAAGTTATATACTTTAATAAGCGCTTTAAAACTATTTATCTGTCAACATATACAATTCGGTTGAACAGATACATTGCAATACATTGTAAATATCTACCAATGAACGTATGATAAGGCGTAAGTAGTTTTAACAACACAAAATATTTTATAAAGAACTAATGCGTTATCATGCGTAATAAAATACGATTTTCAAAACTATTGGAAATAAAAATTACCTCAGCATACAATTGTAATTTAATACGCGTAGTCTTTAACGCTACAAATATATGTACATATCTACTTTCTATATTTTGTAATGTTATGAAAAATATAAAGTACATATTTTTCTTATATATAAAATTCTCGTGTCACAATGTTAGTTACCTTACTCCTCCGAAACAGCTTTACTGATTTATACCAAATTTTATATGCATATTCAGTAGGTCTGAGAATCGGCTACTATCTATTTTTCATACCCCTAAGTGATAAGGGTAGCCCACCCCAAAAATTGATATGGCAAAACTACGTTTGCCGCTAGTATATATAAAACAAAGTCGGGTAATTTACACCATTTAACGCGAGAACGGATGCACCGATTTGTATGAGATTTGATTTGTTCGATTTGTCTATTCCGTGAATAACAGAACCACTTGACTATAGAAATATTCACGGAAAAGTGTTTATACAATTCGTTTCCTTATTTTTTTATGGAATCACGTTTTAGGTGACACGTTTATTGTTAGGAACTCACGAAGTTCGCGGGGTCTACTAGTTATCTATACAGATAAATACAATTAGAGTGTCTGTTTGTAATTTTAAAATAACCGCTTTTTACTAAATACATGGATGTATACACGGGACATATACCAAAATAACATTTTTTACGATTTTTGTCTGATTTTGACGGGACTCACTGGCAGATAACTCATGTTATAAGTAACTTAGGCTTTTATTTTAGAAATTAATATAAATAAATAATAAAAAAATAACTATTCCGCGCGGAAGTACATAATACATATCTATATTATTATGCTGTTCGCTAATTTACTCTGTTTGTAGGCGAAACATCACGTTACGACGAAATTAACGCGGGCGAAACCGCGGGGCACTATATTATATAAAGCATTGCATTAAATTCATTTTTTCTATGCTACGTTGTAAGTCTGTTCGGTTTGTCGGTTGACTGACAGTTCTGATTTCAGTGAGGTTCTATATTACAAAGAAGAAAGCCAGTATTTTATGGTCCGATTTTCAGATTCTGACGCCTTTTTCAACTGAAAGAAAAATCGATACGTGTTTACATTATACATGTGATGTTTTACATTTATTACGAGCGAAATTTCTCTATATGCGTGACGTTTTCTTCACTCATAACTAATCGTTAGTTACAAAAGATGTTATTTTTATAAACTATGTTGCGTTAGATGACTTATAATCTTATCAGCCTCGTGACCAAGTCAGTGTTCGTTAAGTTATATCGTAGGTGAGTTGCGTTAAATATTATACGATTTTTTTTCAGTTTTTCCTCAATTATTCTGAGGTGTATAGGTCGAAATTGCGTGTAACAGTGAGTGGACAACATTTTTAAGTTATTTTTAAGGTTTATTAATTGGAAACTATGTCTTAACTAATCTGTTGCTAAGTAAGCTATGTTGGCCGTTTTGACATATTACAATAGTGATGTGAAATTTTCTCCTTCAAATGTAATTATTAATTAATACGAAACATGATGAGCTGATAGACGTCAAAACGGCCATCATAGCTCGCCGCTAATTTAGTTACTATCATGTGCAATTGAATATAAGAGAAATATTTTGAGCAGAGGATAAGTTGAACAGTGGATGTTTAAGCTTATTCCCGTTGCACGGACAAACATAAAAAAGTCCGCGTTCTCTTGAAAAAATTGTAATTTTTAACGTATCAAAATATAAATTAATGCATTATTTATTGCTTTAACATTTAAACACACGTCGTTTTAATATGAAAATCGTAAAAATCACAAACGTAATAATTTTAAAATATTTTATGCAATTACAAATGTTAAACCTTGAACGCGGACTTTTTTTGATGTGTATACGTCTGCTACAGTGTTTAACATAGAGATAGATAGTGTTATAGACGCAGAAATATGTCTGCTTGATCCCACTAAACAAACCTTGTAACGTGATAAAAACATAATTAAAAAACATAAAATTAGTTTATCACGAACGTGACGTGAATTTTTTATGTCAAATCGTAACTGTTAGTTAGACATAAAAATGGATGATTTATTATTATTAGTGGTTTTTTGCTTGGTAACTAAACCTTTAAACCATGTCTTTATTACGTATTCCAAGTAAAATGGCGGAAATTTTTCTTTAGGCATATTTATTTTGACCACATCACAAAGTCACGTTTTACTAAATTATATATATCACTTCAATCGTGCACATTGCTGAATAGTTTATGCTGAAAACTCCACTAAGTTTACACATAAAATCTTGAAAATACATAACTTAGAAAGTAATATAAAAACTATGATGGATGAAAATTAATTTAGAATATTGCTAGTTTTATTGTACACTGCGGTTTCGTCCGCGCTTTTTTCGTAATACGTACAGTGATGTTATATAACATACGACTAATAAAATATCCAAAAAGTATTCATGAGAATTACTTTCAGTTTCTGAAAGGCGAGACATCACAAAAATTAACTAATCAGCTATCAAATCTCTCGTCAAGAGTAAATAGAGTTGCAGAAAGTCCGATAAGTATTTTGATTTGATCAATTTGTCAGTTGTCAGAAATCTCCTGTCAAATAACAATTTGGATTTCTAGAAAGCTAGTTAAGTCGTAATGTAATCATAGATTAAACTAAAGTCAAATCCCTTGTCAAATGATTGTTGCTTCTCGGCGAATTAGCTAATGAATAAAATAGTTTTTTAAGAGAATGTAATAGTTTTCCTACGTGTATTTCTTTCTGAAAAGTATGTACCTAAACTGTATTTACTTAATTAATATGTTTGTAATATTGTTATTAAGTACTCACAAATTAATTTTAATAACAGTCATTTTTTAAAGGAGATAAAATCCTGGCACACGAAAAACCAACGAAAATACTTATGTGCGGTTATCTCTTCTCTTAACCCATTTTAATCTAACCTGTGCCATATGATTTATATTATAATCTATTCATATAATAAAACTAATTTATATTTAAATGACATTTATTTTGCAAAATATTATGATTAATATTAATAAATTAAGTGAGTTCAAAGTTATAACTTTGAACTCACTTAAAGTAATAAAACTATAACAGATTTTATATAACAATTTCTGAGAAATTAACCAGTTTAGAATTACAATAAAAAACAAAAGTATAGGATGGCAATTAGGCAAGCGGCTTATTTAACAGAAATTTCAATATACAATACTTTTACTTATTTAACAAATTTTCATATTAGATGCGCTTTTCACAAACGTGGGTAAATAATAAAGCCTTTATTAAACAATCGTACAAAACACATATTTCTTATATACTAAAATAAAATACATTGACACCAGTTTCGCGAAGTTTGCTACTCAGCATAGGCCTCCCCTAAAGCTTGCCATAGAGTACGATCTCCTGTCTTCCATGTCCATGTGGCGCCTGCTGTTCTTATGATGTCTTCCCATCTCCGACGATTATTCCGTGGGCAAATGGTATAGTTTTAAATTGACAGGTTTTCTCTATGACATAAAAAGCCTAGAAGCAAATATTGATCTATTAGCTGACGCATGCGAATTTATCTCCGTAGAATTAAGATAAACCGTATTACAGCTCGACACACAACGCCTCCATCAACAACAATGTTAAGAAAACATTTTAGTTAATCCATAAATTGACCACAGGAAATCTGTGTGGGTCTGTAGATTGGATAATCATAATATTAATACGATAAGCTAAAACTTTGTAGGTACCCTTTTTACGAAAATTGCGTGGACGGAGGAGTAATTTCCCACACTTATAGTTTATATAAGGACGGGTGGAGAATACAATTTTTTTTTATATAAAATTCTCGTGTCACAATGTTAGTTACCATACTCCTCCGAAACGGCTTTACTGATTTTTATCAAATTTTATATGCATATTCAGTAGGTCTGAGAATCGGCTACTATCTATTTTTCATACCCCTAAGTGATAAGGGTAGCCCAACCCAAAAATTAATACGGCAAAACAACGTTTGCTGGGTCAGCTAGTTTTTTTTTATATAAAATGCATTAGAAATACATTAAATAAATTAAAATAAACATTACGTACACTAGCAACACACATACCTACATACCTGGCTTATTCGTGAATCGTATCTATTATTGTGGTTGAATTTCGACCAATAGGCGATCACTTATATGAAAAAATGTGTCAATGTTACCAAATGTACTTAGGTGGCGATAAAAACCTTAAAATAAAAAATATTTAACGTGTCAACGCCACGATTTGAATATCTATTCTTGTTAATGGAACTTTTATCAGTACATAATTATGTTGTAAATAAGATAAGGTGTTTGATTGATTTGAAATAGTTGTATTAGAGTCACAAAGAGGCTCACAAACTCATTTTCTTATATTTTTTTAAGTAATAGATAAACCTATATATAATACGAAGTGGGGTTATTTACACCATTTATAACTCAATACGAATGGAGTTTCATGATTTCTGAATTGTTGAATTCATTTAATCCGATAATAGCAGAATAGCTATTGAAAATATAGAAAAATTCGCGAAAAAGTGTTTTAATGTAGAAAATTCGTTTCCTCATACATTTTCTATGGAAAATCTACGTTTTAGGTGACACGAAACTCTGAACGAGATTCGTGGGGTTCACCAAATAAAATTAACATGTACCTATTAAGTAAATAAATAATTACATCTATGCCTTAAGGTAGCGGTTGGCGTCCGAGACCGCGACGCGAGACCGAGACCGCGACCGGAGACCGAGACGCGAGACGCGCGACAGCGAGACGGTCGCTGCCCCGGTCAAGTAGTGTCTCCGGTCGCTCGAAAAGCACATGTATTCAGTGTTTATAGAACAAGCATTATAAGATTATTAAGGGTATACCAATAAGGTATATAATATATGTATTATTATTTATATAATAATAGTAATTAGCTCTAAAAATGACGATACTTCCATAGAACGTTTCATGCCGCTTGTCGCGGTCTCCGGTCGCGGTCTCGGCCTACAGTACGTGCCGAAGAGACCGAGACGCTTGTCGCGGTCTCGCGTCTCGGTCTCGGGTCGCGGTCTCGCGTCTCTGTCTTTAGTGTTTCCGATTTCCAACCAGTCAATATTTGATACTTGGCACAATTGCATTGTCGAATTGTGAATAATATAACCTTACCAAACTGCTTTGCACGCTATTATTTTTATAACACGTTATGGAAATTAAAACATTTACAAATGGCGATAGGTAGACTAGGACCTAAGGTGCTTCTTGATCTTCCAGGTGGAAATGCTGCTTAGCATTTCCCGCACCATTCAGGACATGGGAATATTATAGAGTTGGCTCACTCCAGGTTATCTCTGCTATTCCTCTAGCCCAGAGGTTCCCAAACTTAATTCGTCTAACGCCCACTTTTAAAATCAGTTATTATATATATAGCGCCCCCTCCCCTCCCCCCCATTTTTTCACCTTAAAACATCAATAACAGACTCTTCTTACCAAAGAGATCAATAATAACACAACTTTACAATATTGGGTAAAGCCAAAATTTTATTACACTTTTAGGTTTTTATTTGCGCCTTATGATAAATAAAGAAACATATTGAGTAATATGACGAGTTTTTGTTTCCGATTGTAACATTGATGTATTTACTAGTTACGTAAATATTAATTTCAAACGTATGTTAATAATTTTTATTCAAAATTAATCAAAAATAAACATTTGTATAGATATAAGGACTAACACTAGGTTTTAAGAAAAAGGCTACTAACAAAGAATGTTCGTGCAAAAAATGTTATTATTATTATTTGTTTTAAAAGTAATCTAATGAATGAGGTGAATTTGATGATTTTTAACAAGTGTTCAGGTTCCAATTGACTCAAAAACCAATTTGACCAAGCTCCCCAATTTTTTTGGGCCTCTTATCGTCCGTCCTTTAGGCCTCCAGCGCCCACAAGGGGGCGTTATCGCCCACTTTGGGAAAGACTGCTCTAGCCGTATGAGCAATAGCCACTTAAATCGTCCTCTGTTACATTCCGCCTTCCAATAGTGTCATCGATTTAACTTGACAGTTAAAAGACATTAAATTTTACATGTAGTTTCTAATTGACGCATTCTCATTCCAGCGGTGGTAGAATGGTTGATTCGCCAATAGTTCGCGTGGAGCAGGGCCAGCTGCAGGGCAAGCTAGTCAACGGGCCTTCAGGGAAGGGGTATTACAGCTTCCAGGGTATACCTTATGCTGCACCGCCCCTGGGATCTTTGAGGTTCAAGGTGAGTTATCACTGTTTTGAATTTTGTCTAAATTTTAATAATACGCGACCCTTTTGTTAGTTGAAAGGTTCCAGCGAAAAGTACAAAAATTCTGTTTACATTATTAGTATAAGCTTTTATGGCGGATTGCGTGCGGCCTCCTTTCTCATGTAACTCCTTGCTGCGCGCCAAGTTGAAGAATAATTTGAATATTCAAAAATCTTGAGAATTCGAGACGGAGCCGCGACATAGAAAAAACAGATGCATTCTATCATCCCGATCCGACTCATCACCATCAATGTTGTATATCTATATTAAGATCTAAATTCAGTGTGTTCGTCTCGATGTTACCGCGTTGTATATAGCAGTTAAATTCAAATATATTATTAACAGTGTCCAGAGTATTATTTGGACTACAATGATGGTTCATTACGACGTCCCACAAGAAAGGAAATTAGGAAATCAATAATATAAAGATTATGAAGGCAACCAGCCTCACTTTCAATTATACGTGTAATCGTTCAAAATGGCGTTAACTTTGTTTAACGGACAAATTTAACGAAAATTAAGAAGCTCGTGTGATCGTTATTTCTTGGTTCACAGTTATGGACCATCGGTTTCTGGTTAAAAAGATTGTTCGGCGGTGAGATCCATATAGAAGCAATATTAACTATACTAATTTTATAAATTTGAAGTGCTTAGGTTTAACGAGCTTATCTCTAACTGGTTCGAATTGACAAATTATTGTTGTGTTATATAGTCGCAAGCTATAAGGATATATAATATAGGATAGGTACATGTTATAAATGACTGCCTCCTTGGTCTAGTGGTAAGCGCGTAAACGTTACAACCGAGAGGTCCTGGGTTCGATTCCCGGTGGAGATAAAAAAGGACTCGATCTGACAGGACATAGAAGGTTGATCACCTACTTGTTCCTAAATAAGAAATCGATCAGTGAAACAGATGTGAAATGCAGCTGCCCCATTCACCACTAGGGGACACGGGACTTCACTCACATGTTATAAAATGTCATAGACTATATTTTGTTGAAAACTACATTGAGTGTAACCGCAAACAGAAGCTAGTGTTACATAAGATTGCAGCTAAGCATTGGAAGTGTCCCAAAAGTAAACACTGGCAAAATATCAAATAACATTAGGTTCTGCGTGTTTGTCTTGTCTTGCGTCGTTCTGCGAACTAAAATGGGTGTTATTGATGACATGTGCCCCGCGGATTCACGTTTATTTAGTCGCAACGTTAGCCTTCTTCGATAAATTAACTACCATAAAAAGATTTCAACTCGATCCAATAGTTCGGATATTAGCGTTTAACAAAAAATATCTGTTCAGCTGTATATTATTGATACTTCTAATAGTCGTATAATAACAATTATTTAATACAAGATGACACGGCGAACTTTGTGCCGCTAATAAAAGATATGGTAAGCTATCCTTGAAAGGTACATATATGCCATCAAGGACATTTTGTACATCTATAAAAGAGGAATATCCCACCATGCATTGTTTTGTTATATCTCAAAGGGATTAGGCAGCGTCTTTGATGAAAGCTCCCATACGTTGTCCTGTCTTAACTATGAATATTGAATTTGAATTGGCATTATAATTTAAAAACCGATAGTTATGTCAAACGCTATAAGTTTACATTAGAAAAGTTTTCTTAAATTTTCTAATGTAACTTTCTTAATTGTTTCTTTCATATAAACCTTCTCCAGGAAATAGCAAACACAACAAAAAAAGAAATATCTAATTTGTTCAGGCGTTGGGAAGTTATGCGCGTACATACATTTCAGTGATTCATTTTTATTTATATAGAAAATAGATGAGAACATTACATAATTACAACATCCTAGACTGCTTTTTTAGTATGAACTGTATTATGGAAGCCTTTAAATTTTATTATTAAATCAAATTAAATTGACACAAATTTAACATTAAAATTCAAACAAAAAATTTAACTACAAATTATTGTAAGGTTTATATCAGAGGTTTATAACGCCTATTTTGAGTTAAGTTTAATATTATAAGCAAATTCAATGTCCTAAGTGGTATTAATGCGGTGACATGGCCTCTCTCACATTGAACTAGCGCGATTTGTAAGTTTTCACCACGTATGGTATAGCTAAGTGTAAAATTTAATTTGGCCAACAGAGCGATTGATATTCGTTTTATATTATATTAAACTAGATGATCCGGCGATTTTCGTACCGCCAATAAAAGATAGAATGGGTATAGTAAGCTATCATTAAAATGTAGATATATTATACAACCTCATACTTTTTTGTGAAATACTTAAAAACTTTTTTGTAAAATACTTTTTTATAAAAGAGGAATATCCCACTATGCATTGTATTTTTATATCTCAAAAGAGGCTTGACTTTTGCCGACACTTTCAACAATTATCATTATGTTTCAACCAATTTACAAAGAATCTTGACAAATTATATGTCTTAACCTTCCTAATAAATCTATCTATCGGTGAGACTCGCATGATAATCAGTTCAGTAGTTTTTAAGTTCGTCGCGAACAGACAGACTACGCGGCTATTCTATTTAAAAAAAACGCATCAAAATCCGTTGCGTAGTTTTAAAGATTTAAGCATACAAAGGGATATAGGGACAGAGAAAGCGACTTTGTTTTATACTATGTAGTGATGGGTCAACAAACCCAGTTACACAATTCTTTTATATAAAAATAAAACAGGCTCGCCCCCTTTGGGACTAAACCATAATATCTGGCGAAATGGGTGTACTGAGTGCACCTCTGCCTACCCCTTCAAGTAGTTTAAGGCTTGACGATATTATTATTATTAAAAATAAAAGATTTTTGTCTTTGTATTTTATTATTATTATATATATTATTAAAAAATAAGTACTGTAGAATAGATTTAGAAAATTATTTTATATAACTTGCTGCATGCACGCGCGAGTCGTGACTAAAACAAAGTCGGGTTAGTTACACCATTTATAACTCGAGAACGGATGGAGATATTTTAATGATCTTTGATTTGGTGGTTTCGTCTAATCCGAGAATAGCAGAATAACTATAAATATATATAAAAAAATCACGAAAAAGTATTTATTATGGAATGACATTTTAGGTGATACGTTATTATTCGATATGAAGCGATACAAAATTCGCAGAGTCCCCTAGTAAAAGGCCAAAGTACCAATTGTCAAAACGTCAATAGAATTCTACAAAATATAATATTAGGCACTTGAAACTCGATTGGTGTGCCAAGTGTGTGAAAAATGCGATAGTAATATATCACTATGATAAATATGACGTCTGATAAGCTGATTGTATTTGTATAGAGGATACAAGTTTATCTTAAATAAAAAAAAGAAATGTAGGTAGAAATTATTAGGTTTTGTAAAATATTTCATGATTTCCTTTAGCTATAACCTTATAATTATGTTGGATTGTCATTGATTCTTCAATGAAATGGTCAATTGACTAGGACGTGCAAAAATTAATTATTTAGTCAATAGCACAAGATGTCATTTGACTTTTTCGTTATTATAAAACGCCACAGCTCAGTGAACGCCTTCTTAGATCTTTCTTTCTCCAATTTCTCGTGTAGAAGTCATAGTGCTAGTATGGCTACAGTCTCTATATTTTCGGTGAAATATATTTAAAAGTTCACCGAAATGCTGGTTTCTTTTCATAACGTCCTATAAATTAAAAACATAACAAACTACAAGAGTGTGTACAGTCCCAACAACTTTTCGAAACTAGAAAACTGTTTTAATAATTCCTTTATATTATCGAACAAAAAAAAAATTAAAATCTTTATAGGTTTTGAGTTTACTCATTAGTTTTAAATAGTATAGATAACGTAGCACATCTGCAAGCGAGATCTACATCTTCTAGGTTATTTTGCTCTCATTAATTATTTTCTTTACAGACAGGTTCAAGGCAGGTGTTGTCTTCCAAACCCAAATAGTATGATTTTTTGTTCCAAACTTAAACTCATGGGCTGTCGCTTTTCATACATCGATTGTCGAACAAAGCTACGGAGGTAGTTATCAATAATACAGTAAAGGTTGTGTAAAATATATCTTTTTCTTATTTCAGGCCCCTCAGCCTCCGCAACCATGGGATGGGGTCCGCGATGCCACCGCAGAAGGCAACGTTGGCGCTCAAATCGACGAATTCTTCGGTAACACGTACATTGGAGATGAAAATTGTCTCTTCCTTAACGTATACACACCAAACCTCGATGGCGAGTTCCTTCCAGTCATGGTTTTCATCCATGGAGGAGCCTATCTCTTTGGTTCAGGAAGTTCCTCTCTTTATGGTCCTGACCATCTCATCGAAAAGGACGTAGTTATTGTCACAATCAATTACAGATGCGGAGCCCTCGGATTTCTTAGCTTAAACACCCCAGAGGTACCTGGAAATGCTGGCTTGAAGGACGCTGTTCAAGCTCTTAGGTGGATTAAACAGAATATTCACAACTTTGGTGGGAATTCGGGAAATATCACCATCTTTGGTGAAAGTGCGGGCGGGTCTATCACCTCCATATTAGCTGCTAGTCCGTTATCAAAAGATTTAATCAGCAAAGCAATAATTCAGTCAGGATCCCCATTGAGTAATTGGGCTTTCCAGAGGGATCCTATTGAAAACGCGAGAAACTTAGCTAAAGAACTAGGCTGCGAATCGTTAGATTTAGGTGATGTCTTAGAGTTCCTATCCACGACGCCAGTCAGAGACCTCGTTGAAATGAACAATAAAATAAATCCTTTAAATTTAGTATTTCAAAGAGGATTCTTTGGTTTTGCTCCGGTCGTAGAGACAGAATTTCCTGGAGTTGAAGCAGTGTTGACTGAACCCTACATAGATGCTATTACGTCTGGCAAAGTAGCCAAAATTCCTATTATGATTGGTACAACGACTCTAGAATGCGTCACAGAGAAGGTTGAACATGTTCCAAAAATGATCGCTAGTCAGTTGAATATTAATCCGGGTGACGTTAAAGAAATTGAATCCCAAGTTAGAGATTTGTATTTCAAAGAATCGGAAGGTGTGCAAGAGTCATCGAAATTATTATCTGACCTACTTATGAATCATGCAACACATAGGTTTATTACCAACTTGGTGAAGGTTTCCGATCAGCCGATTTTTTACTACAAGTTTGATTATGTTGGGGAATTGAATATTTCCAGTAAAATGCCGATGAGTTTGGGATTGAAAGTCGCTGGACATATGGACGAGCTTGGATATCTATTTTCAAATGACTTTCTCAAAGATGTAGAACCGATCCCTCAAGACCTTACAATAAGGGAGAGACTTGTCAGATTATGGACCAACTTTGCTAAGTCCGGGTAAGTTATTTTCATATGATAGAATTTAATTTTAATGGAGTCTTAAAATTTAAGGACAAAAAGACCTCCTACTATGTAAAACGTCAAATAACCTCCTTCAGTTATTATTATCATTCATTTCCAAATTATTATTGTTTTAAAGGTAACTAAACATTACATAAATTAATAGGGTTTAAAATAATTATTTCCTAATAACTAACACTATGGTCTTGGTTTCAATTAGATTATTTTACTGTCTAGTCTCCTCTCTGATCGGGTTGCCTGGAAGAAATCGCGGTAGCGATTTGTAGCGATAAGGCAATCCATTACACTATCTATGTATTGTATTGTATCATTATAACTTGTAATATCATTAGCTTGTTTGTTGTGTTAAAATCATTAAATAAATAAATAATTACATGAAAACATGTTTCGGTGAGGTAGACACGGGGAGCTAATTTTAGTTACCTATGAAGAAAATGATGAGTGAAAGAGATGCAGCAAAATGTCTGCTCCGTGTCCCGCTAAGAGGTTTATACGCTTTTCTCATTTCAATTAATAATATATATTATTTATTTATAGAAATCCAACTCCAGAAGATAACTTCTACTTAGCAATAACTTGGACGCCAGTAACAAAGGACAACTTGTGTTATTTGAACATCAACAATGAACTATCGATGGAAACAAATCCAGACAAAGAAAGAATGGAATTTTGGGATGACATTTTTGCCAAATACTATATACCACGCGAACAATTTGTCGTAAACAATGAAATTGAAGCTAAAACAGATGTAGTTGACTCAACGCCTGTGATAGTCCAAGAAACTGTGATCCAAACTACCGTTAACAAAGAACCGGTTGAAAATCTAATCGTTGTAGAAGAAACTGCATCGAATTTAGCCGATTTTGAGAAGAAAGTTGAAGAAATTCAACATGCAATGGATGATGCGCTAACTCATAACGGAACTTTCGTTGAAGAAAACAAAAATTCGCTGAGCAAACTTATAGAAAACTCGCAAGGGGAAGAAATTCGCTCCGTTCGCGAAATAGTAACGATTTATAAAGAAACACACACAGAAAACGGTGTTGAAGAACACAAATTTAATGGTAATGATAGAAAACCACGCCCTTCCAACGAAATCAAAATGGTTCAAAATAGTAATATAAATCCTAAAGATGTAATTCGGGCTAACGACCCACCAGAAGATGATTTGCCCAAAAATATTGGTGTTAATAAATTCGTCAATTTCTTTGAATCGCTCGGGAAAAAGTAATTTTGGTAACGCCCATTTCAAATCGGTTAAGTGTGCAATTTTTGATAAATCTAAGCGCCATCTATGTTTTGCATTTAGGAGTAACATACAAATGATCGCTTCCTTTATTCCGACGTTAACATAATTACTACCCCATGCCAAGTACATCTCATCTCTTGATGGAAAATCTTAATAAGCCTGTTTTACTTTAAACTCAATTCGTATATTAAAGAGAATTGACAAAACATTTATATTTAAAACAGCCTTAGAGAGAGTTTAAATTCATATGACGTGCTTAACGTTAAAGTAAATAAACTTTCATTAAATAACAAGCGTTGTTTAGTCCGGGTTGCTTAAAACGGTCTGTAAAAGTTAAACATTCGAGATGTTAAGTTGTTGTTAAGCGTTGCTACTGCCGCCATCTTGTGAAACAAAGTTTTCGATTCAATGACAGTAACGCAATTTTTAAATGTTCAATTAATTAAAGACTATAAGTGGAGGAATATAAGTGCCAAAATTGTTCAACGGCGCGCATTATTTCAAAAAACTGTCAAAAAACTTACAGTCTTAATTATATTTAATAGAAAAGAGAACGTGTCTCGAAATAAGATATTCCTACACGATTTTAAATATGTAATGGCAACATTATTTCACAGATTAAGCAATAAACTCTATCGACTTAAGTGTTGTGAAATGGTTTCTAAATATAAATAATAATTAGGATAGTGTGACAGTATTTGACGCAAAAGCCAGTCGAATTATTAAAAAAAAAAATTATTGCGTCATTGTAGTCGATTTCTACAATTTTTTTCATTCGAAGTGCTAATAACGATAGGATTATTGCTTTGTCATACAGCAGACTCGAGGTCCTGAATTTAAAAAAATATTTGTTCAATCAGAATGACAATTTGATATTTACAATTTTCTTACATTCCTTAGTGCATTTAATTGTAATGTTTGCATTTAATCACATCGAAATATTTGACGTAATTTGAATTAACATTCCCATTTTGAAGTTGAATTAGTATTCCACATTAATTCGATTGTTAAATTTGACATCATATTTTTGTGTTGCTAGTGTATTATATAAATTTCCCATCTTTATTAATGATTGTATGAGTGATGTCTAGTGCCTTTATATTTTAAACATTTTTTTGCTTAACCCTCATATTATTATTTAATGTTTTCATATTTAGAAATGTAATTGAGTTAGAACGACTTAGTCGTACATTTATATATCAAAATATATAGTTATACTATTTTATACAGATTTCATTATTACAATTTGTTTTACATTTCACAAAATAACCTTTTATTTGTATTTTTCATTATTAATCTAAATGTATGACCCGTTCACTTAATATTGGCATTTTATGTAATACTTTTTCTTAATCTAGATTATATTCAAGGATATTTTTTTCAAAATAACGTGTTTACCACCAAGAGTCATGTGATATGTTATTTGATGCCTCTGGGATATCGTAACGCGAGAATATATTATATGGTCATTAAGAAATTCAAAAATTTTGATAGAATAATTCATAATCGGTATACGAATATATTTAAATTTTTGATTGGTTTTTCACTGTTTGCAATCGCATAGCATCTAATTTCGCGCGTAACATTTTATGCAGACGCTATCAAGAAATACTTTACTAAACTCATAGTTGATACAGGTGTCAAAATATTGTAGAATCAGTTATGCTCTGTATGATAACATGAATAAACTTTATATAATTTGCTAAATGTAGATACATTCTGTGCCAATACTTTCAATTCGTTAATTTAAGTTGAACAAGATGTGTATTTTTATATAATTATTATGAATAAATTATGATAAATAAGTGTTGTTTTTTATTAGTACCAAAAATCAACAGTATCTTACTTTTAATTTGTACTTCAAAATAACCAAAAGTTTATATAAACTTTTCATTTATAAAAGATCTTTATATTGTGTTTCTTTTGGAAAGAATAAATAAAAGTGAGTGTTTCATTTCCTGAGAAAACGACGCATCCTAGTCCAATTCTGACAAAAATGTTCACCTAGGTAACCACACCTCTGTTGATTGACCCCATTACGTTGACAGAAATTTTCATCGTCCCCCACGAGCTAATCACCTCCGTGGCTCAGTGGTTTACGCGTGTGCGTGTTGCGCCGGTGATCGGGAAACAGATACATTAATGTGTTTGTCCCATGCATTTACGGGGGTTACGGTAATTCACTTTGCATAGTCACACCTCATATTTTACCATAATTTTAAGAAGAAAATGATCACAAGTGTTGTGTAATCTTCCCTCTTGGACCGCTCGATGAGTGCACGCGTTTGGTGGAATTACGTTAAATTTAGTATTGAATTTATTATTTATGAATTTTAAAATAATAAATCCTGTTGACATGACAATCAATGTCACAATGTCTACCCGCTTTAGGATGAAAAGAGAAGCAGAATATTCACAATGGACTTTCCCGTCTTCATTTTCTTGCAAGAGATTTGGTTAAATCAAAATTATATGAATACCTACTGCTGGACTTCGTATGGAAAAGTTTTTTTTAAGAAAAGATACAAAAAATTTTTTATGAAAACTACAATTTCGATATTATTTAGAATGTTTATTAGCACCACAATAATTCGTAATAAACATAATTTTAAAAGGTAGCTGAAATAATATATTTTTAAGTGGTAACATTTCGTATTGTAAATCGAAGTTAAATGATAAAATTATAACAATTTT
This sequence comes from Aporia crataegi, assembly GCA_912999735.1. NCBI lineage: Eukaryota > Metazoa > Arthropoda > Insecta > Lepidoptera > Pieridae > Aporia > Aporia crataegi. The sequence goes on along the minus strand of OU538750.1, from coordinate 4,902,281 downwards.
TGTCATGTACAAATGACTAGCTATGTACAAATTATACAAATAAAACTTAATCTAATTAATTATATTTTCAAGTAGAATGAATGCTTACAATTATAACAAACGGTAAACAGCCAGTGTTAAAAAGAATAGTGGTGGGAAAAGTTTCAACAGATGTCATTAATATTATGTATTAACAAAAAGAACCATATCTATGGAAGCTATTGTACTCTGTTTAAAGTATTATGTATACATATTATAGTTATCTTCTATTAGATATATTACTAGATAAAGTATAAAAGATTGTGCTTTTAAATAACGATTATTCGATTTCGGTATATAGTTCCGGTCTCAATCGTTAAAAACACATCTTTTTATTTTAAAAACGTAATAAAATTCGCGCCAAGATACCTACAAATTTCATTCCAAATTCCAAAAGTTATTAGTAATTGAATAGACAACACAATACACATAAAAGTGTAATTTTAATATTTGATTGATGTAATATTGTTATGTCTTTTAAAACAGTTTTTTTTTAAATAAAAAATGATATTATTAAAATAAAACGGTATACATAATATGTACTTTTCAAATTATTTACTTCTGTATCTTAAAATCCAATTGACATAATTTGAATAAAAAACTATGCGATATACATTTTACTATCTACAAGATAAAATCCCTTGTACCTACCCTAATTCCTACTTATCCTTTGGATATTTGCATCTTCCACAGATAATATATTACTTTTATCACCAATACAGATTATAAACGTCAAACCTAATGTTCGCCAACCCGTTGTAACCATAGACATGCAATATTATTTTACATTCGCTTAAATCATGGATAAGGAGATCTTTCGTTTATGCAGCTTCTTAAGTAATCCTTCTCATAATTATTTATTTTTCTTTGTATTATATTAATAAATTATGATTTTCTTAAAAAAAACCTATCTATCATCATGTTACATTGAGTAAAACCATTCCCTATAAATATGTTTCAGCGTGATTGATTATCTGGATTAATTTGCCCGGTTTGCTACTTACTACGTATTACATATGACAAAAGATTAGTTCCTCCGAATGAAGTTTTGGCCTTAAAATTGCAATAAAAAAGCGTAATAGAAAAAATACTTTCAAGACTCCTTTACGAATTGTAGCATCAATAAATATTTTTGCAACAGCTTGCTTAAAATATGCTTATTGTTTTGATTTTTTATCAATAATAGTAGGTAACATTAAATAGATTCAATGAACATTAAGTTTGACTTTATCTGTACAAGATAATTTATAAGAACATTTTCGTTAATATCGTCCATAGACAGTAGAACACGAACACGTAGAAACAGATCCGCACTACCTGATGGAGGTAGTATAGCCTGTAACAAAATATTAATAACTAATTAAAACTACACATTTTATATTATTTTATATATATATCCTTTTAAGCTATGTGCTTGAAAAGTGAGTGGCGTCCGTAAAATAAAAATGGGACAAATTGCCTGAATTCACTCAAAAAGAGCTGAAAGTGTTTAAAAAAATATTCCAGTAGTTTTCGAAATTTGGAACAACAAAAATTCAAATATTTTATCTTTGTATCGTTAGTTTAGGTTTCAAAGCTATGAATAGGATAGAAAATTCAGATTGTAATCTCTAGATAGGTATAGTTAATAGGTAAGTATTATTAACATATTCATAGATCACAAATTCGTGGCTTTACCTTTTCCACTTAATTCTGGCTTGAGGCAAAGTCTCGTCTCCCTCCTTGAAGAGATACCGCCGTATCCCAGCGAGATATTCGTCGAAGTACTCATCCCAGTCCACCTGCTTCATACTAAACGGGAATATCTGGAAAAACAACATTTCTAACTAATACCTGTAAAAACCGCCTTCATGGCCCAGTTCACGCGCTTGACTTTGAATGCGCATGTCGTACAAGTGGCAAACGCTCCGAAGCGTTTCGTTTTCTACAAACGCTAACGCTTTAGCGATAACGCTAACAGATTGGTAGCCAAGGTGACACTATGTGTACTAAGATGATAATGCGACGACAAAAATGCAAATTGTCAAATGTTTACTATCAGCTTAAAGGTAATGTTGCTAGCGCAAAAAATTTCAAATAGTTTTCTTTAAATGTGTAATATTTGCGTAAATAAAATACATTACTAGATAATAATACCTGTTTATCTAGCTCGGTGGTCTGATCCCAAAGTTCCCTCGTTCGGCGGTTGCAGAAAGATATCTCTTTTGTTGAAAAGTAGCAGATGACGGAGGAAAATTTGTGTATCTTCTTGTAAACCTTAAGCATTCTGAAAATAAGAAAATATTTTTATCGAAAGCTATCGCAAAAATTAGGAATTGTTTGATAACTATAACGAGATAATCATAACTCATTAATTATTCAAATATAAAATATATTTTTCAACAACTTTATCAGTATTGTTTTCAAAAAATGTGTCGAAAGTCGAAAAGAATCTTTAAAACATCTGTTATAATAATTCTCATCATCTTCTTCATCAAACAATTAAAAATACTTACTGAGGTTTTCGGCCTATACAAGAGGCAAGTGCATCAACTAAAGCTGCTGGTATCAAATGCAGGAAGAATATGTATATTTGATTCATTAACGCATATTTGTTAAGAGTCAGTGATATGTACCTGAGAATAGATTTCAAATTTATTTTTTAAAACTTTGTTGCACAAGAAAAAAATCTTGTATGAACGTTACAAATAAAATCCATCTTAGTTACCTTAGCTTTCCAACAATAAAAACCGCATTTAAATCGGTTCATTTGCTTAGGAGTCGAGTGTTATCATTAACTAGGAGTTAATGACCTACAATGCCAATGCCTGCCGACCGCCTCCTTGTTCTAGTGGTAAGTGCGTAAGCGTTACAACTGAGAGGTCCTGGGTTCGATTCCCGGTGGAGATAAAAAAAACTCAGTCTGGCAGGACATAGAAAGCTAATCTCCTTCTTGCCCCTAAAAGAAAAAATCGATCAGTAAAACAGATGTGAGATGCATCTGCCCCATACTCCACTAGGGGACACGGGAATTCACCACCTGCAATGCCTTATCACTAACAAGAGATCTCTTTCAAGCAACTCTGTGTGCCTAAACTCGTAGTAAATAAAAGTAAATTTCTGTGTCTAATATTTATTTCTCCAGGATTCGACCCAAGACCTCCAACGGAAAAGGCAAATGCGTGAACCATTTAGTCATTGATGTTGCAACGTACCATACAGCATTGGAGAGCGGATGTCTGTCAATTCTCGCCATATTTTGTCTCATAAAGTCTCCCCAAGTGATTCTATTCTCGACTGAGCTTACATAGTTGAATATCGGTGGTTCAGGCGGTGGTGACCTTAGAAATATGTATTAGTAGTCGATATAAAAACAATTTATACTACTTAAAACTTATACTGCTAGATAACTTTCTTGGGGCAGAAAGAACGTCATTACTGTTGCAGAAATGTGCGAAAAGATAAGATAGATATTTTGATAACGACACTGTAATTACGAAAATAATAATAAATACAGATTGATTTTGTTGTATTTTGTAAACATTCTTCTAATTCGAATTGACTAAGGAAATTAATTTCATAAAAATATTAACATACTTTTAAGTATTCCTAGTTTTAATAAGGTTAGGAATTAAGATCACAATTATAGCTTTACCTGTTATTTGTGTAATTAACCCGATATTTTTAAACTAATGGTGATTTAGATCTTAGGATTAAACATAAGCCGTTAAGCCTCCTTGCCAATACAGGCTCTCCCGCAATCTTGACAACAATGAGGTTTCCGCTAGATGGCGTTAAAATAAAATTAATCGAGACAAAACAAGCTCGAAACGCTACAGAATATTATGGGGCTGGAACAACGCCCTGAATTGAACACTGACAATTTTTTTATTTATAAACTTATTACTTCACGTAAAGTTTTAAAATTCCCTTGTATTAATAAACATAAAGTATGGATCTTGTAAGTTACTCCATTGTTTAACCATCAGAATAAAATTTCGTTAAATTATTTTATTTTGTGTTACGTGCCAATTTTACAGTGAAAAAATGGATAGAGACTTTGAGATTGATGCTTATTAGAAATAAATGAGACGCTTTTAAAAAATTAAACATATTCATAATACTACTTAATACTAAATAATACTTTTCTCGCACTGTGCATCGCCAGCAGGCTCCGGTGCCTAGCTTGCTCGCGAAACTAAATGATTTCCCTGTCTCTTCACCGGAAAGCGACCTATTCATCACAGGGGCGGGGAAACTAGTAACCACTACAGGAGAATATTGGAGAATATTGAAGTCGAACCATTCAGTTTGGTCGACGGTTCATGGGTGTTTTTGTTGCTATGTCATGTTTTACTTCTGTTCTTGGCTTAGGCCGTAAATGTGTGTATAAATAACTAAATAATAAATAAATATTATATGACAAAGGGGGGCTACCTCACCTACTCTGATACGCTCTGCTGACGTGGTAGGAGGCAGTAATAAGTCCGTTGACAACAAAGTCCACGGGTACCAGGTCAGCTGTCACGTCCTTATCACATTGCATCGTACGAAGCATTCCTGTAACTATAAGGAAAATGGGCACATGTGGGAACCACTGAAAGGTTTAGAATAGGGCAGTAGGAAAGTAGAGAACTTTTAATTATTGGATAATAACTTATTTCAATTAAGTAGTAAAAAATTTATCGACAATTTCTATAGTAATCTCATGGTTCCCGTATAGTTTGGTCAAGGAATTTTTCGACAACATTTTCGTTATTTGAAATACAGCAGCGCCCCTAGTGGTTACGCGCAAACTTAATAGTAAGATTGACAATTTACCAACAGTTAAAAACATTTCGATAGTAAACTTGTGGTTTAAATGTACTAATGTAATAAAATTCATATGTCAAAACAAAACAAATAAGGTAAGCACATATTTTACGTTTAAAATATAATTTTATAATAAAACTTACCACTACCAACAGCTACACCTGTGGGTCCATACATATTGTCAAGCCAACATTTGAGAGGTTCCTTGGCTGTTGACGTTACTGAAAACCCAACATTGTGATTAGAAATAATCTTTAAAATTCATAAACAGATCACTAATTTGTAGCTAAAATATATGTTAGCTTTCAAATAAAAAAACCGCATCGAAATCAGTCAATTCTTAACACTTCTTTTTTTGTCGAGAGTTAATTATAATAATAATTTTAACTTTTCTATAGGAGCCCAAAGCTTGACTTTCGTGGTAAAAATATAGCCTTGAACAAAAAGCTATTACTATGCAAAGTTTCGATAAAACCCCTTTATTACAATAATTAAAACCCTTTAATTATAAACACCGAAACAGGAATTTAAAAAAATCCTTGATTTAGTATCATAATTAGGTACACTTTTAGTTTCCTATAGGAGGTTATGAAAAGAAACCAGCATTTCGGTGTTTAACTTTAAACATATTTCACCGAATATATAGAGACTGTATCCATTCTGGCACCATCTTCTACAAGAGAAAGAGGATAGAAAGAAGCAGTTTATAATAATGAAAAAGTCAAATGACATTTGGTACTATTGACTAAACTCTAAAGAATTAATTTTTGCACATTCTATTCAATTGACCATTTCATTAAAGAATCAAATGACAATCCAACATCACTACATAGTACCTATAAAACAAAGTCGCTTTTTCTTCCCCTATATCCCTTTGTATGCTAAAATCTTTAAAACTACGGAACGGATTTTGATGCGGTTTTTTTGATACATAGAGTGATTGAAGAAGAAGGTATTTATATATTTTTTATACCCGTTCAAAGCCGGGGCGGGTCGCTAGTTTCCTATAAACAGATTTGAGACGACTGTATTATATATAAGCACTTAAATATACACACAACATACCAATAGCAGGCCTGAATATTCCAAGCGCCACTCCTGCGCATGACTTCCGAAGCTCCTTCTCCGTCAGCGCCTTCGTAAATGTGTACGTATTCGGCCATTTTCCCAGGATTCTGAAATATTTGGGGAAAAAAATCACGAAAGCGATAATCTTTTAAGGTTGTCAGTCACTCGCCTAAAATTTTTAGGTTAATTTTTAACTTGTGTATATGAAATCCGTCATAATTTTTTCAGATAATTTTCTTTAGATAATAGTACGTTGAGGAAGGCTTTGATAGACTTTATATATTTAATTCTTCGACAAAATTAACCAAGCTAACCAAAACAGCTAGTATATACATAAACGTATAGAAAATTTGTTATAAGGAATATCTTGTGTAAAAAATCTATTTTTTTCGTGTGTTTAGACTGTTGTAAGGATTATTTTGTGTAAAAAAAAATTTGTTTATGGCTGTAAAAAACATACATGTCGAATTTTTTAGTTTATTTTAAGATCGTTTAATAAATAGACTAGTGCTACTTACTGTGGCAGCGTGTCATTAATTTGCTTATCTGTAAGTTTGTCTATCATCTGCTGTAACTCTAAACAGTTGGCCTCAATTGGATAGAATTGTTCTTCGATTTTCGAGAGATGCGAGTTTGAGTACGCCGTGGAAATGTGCATGAAGACCTAAAATTAAGTCAATTTTTAATCCAAATATAACTATTTCAAAATATAAGCCAACTTCAAAGTGAAGTAGAGTAAAAAATACAACAAAAGTAATAATTCAACAACGCAAATATTTGTAATAATTTGTATGTGTTAGGGTAAAGATTATATGATTTTCTGTTACAAATTGTCACCAACTTGAATTTTTTTATTTAATATTTTAAGTGTACCTACATTGTAGTTTAAAGTGTTTTTTTAATAATTTTTATTTCCCGCTTTTGAGTGGACCATTTCGTAGTCTTTTTTAGTTTCTGTTGAATTTTACAAGAAATGCATAAATTTAATTTTTTTTGCAAGAAATGCATAAATTCGCTAAAATTTATTTGGGTTAGACCTCTAAACTTTTCTTAGTGAAAATTATTAATCCTCACTAATATTACAAATGCGAAAGTAACTCTGTCTGTCGCGATTTAACGCCAAAACTACTAAACCCATTTAAATGAAATTTAGCACACAGATAGTTTAGAGCCTGAGAAAGGATATAGGCTACTTTTTAATGCGAAAAAAGTGTTGTAATGGTTTGAAAGGGGGGATAAAAAGTTGTATGGAAGTATCGTCATTTTTAGAGCTAAAAGCTTTTAGGCTTTATAACATCACGTTAAGACGATGTTAGCGCAGGTGAAACCGCGGGGCACATCTAGTTAAACGTTAGATGTCGTCTAAACTTACCTTCAAGTCTTTCATTTCTCTAGCCAATTGCAATAAATATAATGGCGCTTGCACATTAGTAACGAGTGCGGCGCGGAGATGTTCGTCAAATTTGACCGTAGCAGCCGAATGGAAGATTATATGAACCTGGAAAGGAACATTTAAACTGATTAAAACGCATATTACTAACATTTATTTCACATATAGTAAAACCTACTATCTAGATGGTATTCGCGACGACATTTGCATCCAACAAATACATTCATTCATTATTAATTATTCACAAATTTACATTTTCAAATTTTTTTGTTTATCCAATTTGAGAATCTCATCTCATATATTAAAATTTCGATATATCACAATCTAGCCTAATGTAAGACTGTGTAATTAATTTCTGACTTAATTTGCTCAAATAAAAATGTTATATTATAAAAATTTGTATTTAGTCTTTATTTATAGCGAAGACCAGTGGTAATATGGCAACAAGATGGCGCCGCGGTCAGGAGTAAAAAAAGGCTGAATAAATGTTAGAAGGATTCTAATAATAAGGTTTCTCTTAAGTTACTTAATTGCAGAAGTATCATCCAGGTTTTGAATCGTAATAAATTTTCTTGAATTGATAATAAATTAATAAAAATTGTGTACTAGACGGATTTTTTCACTGTGAAAAGTGAAGAAACGTGAAAAAATATGTATTAAGACACTTTCGAAGATACTTTATTTACCTTATTATACATTCACTAACCCTAACTCACTAGATCAGTTTTTAAAAATTTTCGCATTATATTAGGTATCCCATATATATATTTTAATGAGAGGCATTAGATTATTTCACTGTCTAGTCTTGATTGGGTTGTTTAGAAAAGATCGCTTGTTAGCGATAAGGCAACCCATTACATAGCTTTGCATATATTTGTAGTGTCAAAATAATTAAATACCTTTTCAACTATTTTCTGTCTGTCATGTATACTCAATCCAAGTCCCGGTGACTCGCAGTCAGCCGGGATAACAACAACTTTGTGCCTAAACTTCGGTACTTCCTCCTTTAAAAGATCGAACATCTGAAATAAACGAAAAATTATTAAAATCCTTTTTATTAAAGTAACTAACATCAAAATGCACTAAACGGTTATAAATAATACAGAAATATATCCTAATTGTTGGGCTCCTTGGATGGAGACCTTGGCAGAACAAGAGACAACTTTGGCTCGCAATGTATATACTATATAGAAGCATTTATATAAAAGCATGGACCTAGAGAGGCTGATGATGATGATGATGATGATGATGAGATTATATAATTACAGTATTTATTTATTAAATAACGAAACGTTATAAAAATCGTTAAGATTTACGATCGAAGCGATATGTACATTATTTTTTACTATATGTTTGACCTCAAGTTCAATTGCAAGAATTTATTTTAATTATTAGTAGTGGCTTTCAAGTTTCGATTTAATATTCATTACTATTTATTCAAATTTAAATGGAAAAATGAATTTTTAACGTCTTTATCGAGTGCTTTTAATAATATTTTTTACTATCTAACATCGTAGAGATGACATTTCAAGTTTCTACTGGGGGTTCATTCAAGGACAACGCTAGCGAGACCACGTTGCTGAAAAATAGATTTTTCTCTATGAAAATTACAATAGATGTTTTCAAGGTTAGCGTGAGTGTCAATGTCATTTCCATACAGATAAAAAAACTTGGCTTTGTATTTTAAATTCAAATTAATTTTGTTTTAAAAACATGATATTCTTTTTACAAATTCAGTCTTTTGTTTATTGATTAGCGTTGTATTTTCATTACGTTTAAAAATTTTTCGTCATAATGGATACTTTAAAATTCGTGTAATTATGGAATATAAGTTATAGAGCCACCAACGCGACACAAACGGCACGTTACATCAAAAACGTTTACGGAGAGAACTGTACAAACGAACGCACAACCCGTTATTGATTCAAATAATTTTATTTATTATTATTCATCAAAATAATTTTAATCCATTTGCGACGAATAGACAAGGTAAAAAAACTTGATAGATGGGTGCCCCACGAACTTAACAATCGCCAGCGCAACCTAAGCGTCAAGACCTGCCTCGCGCTGCTCAATAGACAAAGAAATGAAGGAATTTTGAACCGAATTGTTAAGTGAGATTGAAAATGAATTCTGTTCGACAATCGAAAGCACTCAGCAAGTTGGTTAGATCCTGGTTCAGCACCAAACCAATGCCCGAAACCAAAAATGACCCCTAAAAAGGTGATGGTCACTGTTTGGTGGTCTAGTGCGGGTGTGATTCACCACAGATTTTTACAAAACGGCATGAGCATTACTACAGATGTGTACTGTGAAGAATTGGTGACAATAATGGAGAAGCTTGCACATCGGCAACCAGCTTTGGTCAATCGGTCGTCCCCACTGCTCCTTCACGACAACGCGCGACCACATACTGCACAACAGACAGTCTCCAAGCTGCAAGAGCTGGGGTTGGAAGCTCTCCCTCATCCGATATACTCACCAGACCTTGCACCTACCGACTATTACTTTTTCCAAAATTTGGCAACTTTTTAGTGGGTAAAAAATTCAATTCCCCAGAGGCAGTACAAAATGCCTATGTAGAGTTTGTTGCCTCCCGTCCAGCTGATTTTTACAAGAATGGCATCAAACTGCCAATGCGTTGGCAAAGATGCGTCGATTGCATGGGTGATTACTTTGAATAACAGAAATAAAAAAGTTGAAAAAAATAAGTACTTTCACTTATTCCATACAAAACGGCAATTTCATAGGTAATGACCATTGATATATTGGTAAAACCGAAGGCAGACCCAAGTTCATTGTGTAAATACTTCACTATGTACCTGGATAGCTGTATTACTCTATATTGAACTTTCTTGGAGTCATGTATATGCTAATCAAATGGATTATATTATATAACCTCCAGGCCATCTAGAATAGGCTAACGCTTCACAATGACACTGATGAGGAACTACATTTTAAACCTAGGCAAAGCGATGCTGCTATTGACAAAGATAAATCGTCAGAGTACCAACAGGTGCAGAAGGTAATGATTGTAACCAAATAATTTTAATGTTTAATATGTAAGTTAATATAAAATCCTTATAAAAGTTTAATTTAACCACGATTGATGTTTTGAAACAAAACTTTACGATTGTTTTTTTTTAATTCATATAATTTTATGTGTGGCGGCAATGCAGGATATTATTATATTTTTTACTTTGTCGACTGACAGACAACTTTATTACAAAACTAAAATTTTGATCCACTCAATTAACATTTCTTTAAGTAATAAAAACATTGGTACTATATAATATTTAATTTTGACCTCAACAGTCCAAAAAGTATGCAAATCATATAAATTAAACAGATAATGTAAATTATTATTCAATTATAGATAAATAAATTACTCAAGATTATCTAAATACTTACGTTAACACCTACCGCAAATATTATTCAGTATGAATTGTTTGTTATTTAACAAGGTAACAAATGTAGAAGTAATGATTATTAAAGTGTGATTGATGTGCACAAAAAACCATTTAAACTATGCCATATAAGGTAATTAGAGAATCCTTATTTATGTATAATCTATCTATATAAAACAAAATTATTATAACTCATCATTTATTACCCAAGATCGTCTCAAACAATTTAAATTATTTTTGATTTAAATTGTGTTATCTCTAATTGAAATGGTTGTAATAATTTAAAAGTAATTTTAATTGGTTAGAGGATGTTTTTATAATAAATGTAATATTAAAAGCGTTTATTTTTGCAACAGTGCCTACAAAAATTGATGTAAATAAAAATATCTAACAATTGTATAGTGTAAATTAAATATAAAAGTCCGTTTTCAACATTTAATGAATTATATGCGAATAAAATGCATAAAGAGAATGTAGACGAATGTCCACTTGTTTTAATTTCCTTTTAATTACGTCCAATGACAATATTTTAAATTTTTTAAATATTATCTGCGCGCTTAAATCTATACTCTATGCTGATAAATAAAATTGGAGTGTCTGTTTGTAATACTATAATCGCTTTTTACTAAATGCATATGTACACGGTACATATACCAAAATAACATTTTTTACAATTTTTGTCTGATTTTGACGGAACATTCACTGGCAGATAGCTGATGCAATAAACTTAGGCTACTTTTATTTTATATATAAATAAATTTTATAAATAAATAATAAAAAATAACCATGCCGCACGGACGAAGTACATCATACATATCTTTATTTTGTTGTTCGCTATATTACTCAGTTTATGAGCGATATAACATCACATTACGACGAAATTAATGCGAGTGTAACCGCGGGCACAGCGATTTATATAAAGTCTATCGTCTATAGCCAACCCTTTAAGACTCAGTTTATTGATCCATAAAAGCCAATGTTTAAGCAAGTGGTAAAAATTTCAAAAACCTCCAAAATTCCAAAAAAATTGTGGAAGTTTTTATGATAAGCCACAACGAATCTGCTATTCACAGTTATAAATATAAAAAGAAGGGAGCAAATTTGAATTAATTTTGGCTCAAAACATCGCAAAATTTCATTGACTCGTACATTTTGTATGTTTGATGTCACATGACTGGCTCTTCTACAACAAATATAGCACAACACTTGAAGCTCAAGTCAGCAAGTTAATAAAAAAATTGTATATATTTCGATAACGTACAAGCGCAGTAGTGTAAACATGACCGATGTCAATATAATATTGACGGAGGCAAAGCAAACACATCAAATAAATAACCTTCATCCTTGGTAAATATTTACTTTTCATATTTTCTTAGGTTTCTGAGGTATAGAGGCCTCATGGCTAAGCGGTCTTACAAGCGTACCGCAAAGCCTGAGGTATCGGGTTCGATCACCGGTCTCGAATGCAATTTATAATTTAATTTGTATTTGTATTCGGCCTCTGGTAAGGCTGCCACTTGCCGGACGGGGTGTCATAAGTGGTACGGAGGAGTCGTTGAATTTCTACAGGCTTGCCTGCAGAAACTTAAACAAACTAACAACAATTGTGGGTTGCCTGGAAGAGATCGCTGATTAGCGACAAGGCCGCCCGTTGCACTTCAGCAACAAAGTGTGTAAAAAAACCTATTTAACTGAAATATTGTGTAGTCCATTCGACTTACGCTAAGCATATAATATATGTATTATATATGTTATGGTGTATCTATAAACTAGTGGTCGGAATTCGACAATAATTTAAGAGTAAGTGAGATATGTATGTGTGTGTGTATATTGTGTTATTCAAGCAGTGAAGTGAAGTCCCGTGTCCCCTAGTGGGGAATGGAGCAGATGCGTTTCACATCTGTTTCACTGATCGATTTTATCTTTAGGGGCAAGTAGGTGATCAGCCTTCTATGCCCTGCCAGACCGAGTTTTTTTTAATTCAAGCAGTAGTAGAGTGTAAGGTTTATTTTAATTAATTTAATGTATTTCTAATACATTTTAATAAAAAAGCTTGAAGCACTTCTCTATTAAATTTCACGTTTCGCCGCACAATTTTCTTAAAAAGGTACAAAGGTTTCGCTTCACGTATGTATTAATATATAGAAGATGAGATAAAGTCGGGTTATTTACACCATTATAACTCAAGAACGGACGGACCGATTTCGATGACCTCTGATTAGATGGATTCGTCTAATCCGAGAATAGCAGAATAATTATTAAAAAGTGTTTATGAAGAAAATTTGTTTCATCATACATTTTCTATGGAATGATGTTTTAGGCGACACGTTATTATTCGGAACTCTGAAGCGATACGAAGTTTATGGAGTCCGTATTATATTTATGCCGGCGCCAGACATGTGTTTAAACATTTAATCAAATATGTGTTCACATGTGTGGCACGGCATTTGAAACTATTGTCAAATATTTGAGTACTTATTTGCGCTTGCCGTTCTGTATCAGTTTTTTATGTGAAAATTTAATGAAGTAGTTTACGGTTTTGTATTCATACTACTCCTAAACAGTTCAATCGATTTTTATGAAATTTTTGTATATGAGAATACTCCTTTCCCCACAGCTCATTATATTATAGATAGATACTTACAGGGTCATCAAATATCTCTTCAATCCTCGTGTATATATCCTTCCCTCTCTTCTGTCGAACCAGTAAGTAGAGATTTTCAACGCCAGGACAACTCCGGAGCAGCTTTTCCACGAGGACTTTTCCGAGAAAACCTTTGGAAAATAAGGTTTTATTGCATAATCTTTAAAATCTTCTACCTTCACGATTTTGTGGTTAATGTATCTGTGTGCTGCACAGGTTTCGAATTCGAATCTGCATTCGAAGCCCAAAAGAAAATAATAATAATTTAAAGTAATTGTCTTACAATGTCAAACAATTTCACCGGATTAACAAAATTTTACAAACGTTGAAAAAACTTTTGCTAAATATATTTTTTTATAACCTTTCTTTTGGGAACGTTGAAATGGTTTGGGCACTTAGAGGATGAATGAAAAGAAAGTATGATATTCATATATAAGACCTTTTTGGACCAAATCCAGATACTTGAGAACGGGCAGGTCAAAAACAAAAACACCCGCAATTGGTGAGCAAGTGTGATGAATTTAATGAAACTAGATGACAAGAAAGAGGTATGTATGATCATGGTAAATGGCAGTCTGTGGAAGCTGCCTTTAAGAAATAAGGCGTTATAATATAAATAAATAACTTTAAAAGGACATTAAGGATTAAACATTTACGACGAATTTTACCCCCTCGAAAAATATCGAAGAAAATATAGATTTTATTCGAATACAGACTAACATAAAGATGTTTGAACTGTTGACAAATCTTCTGAGAACGTTTATTGTTAGATTCAATTAATTTTCTAATATTTTTTAAATTGATTTGTCTAGGTTGGTTCAGTATAAAAAAAAGGCAAAGAAAGCATTAGCAACGAATTAATTTTCACCTGAGCATCATATATACACTTTGTTAACGATTCTTATTAAAACAGTCATAAGCCTTAAAATTAACTGCTTTGTTAATTTAATATCTTGATACAATAATAAAGTATTAATTATTTTAACTTTGTTGTCTATTAAGTAATCTATGTAGAAGCACTCTTCGTCAATCAGATCTTCATGGTGTATGGAAAAATTTGAATAAGGATAATTTGATAATTTTTTTTAGGTCTAAATTCAAATCAACAATAAAAGCATATTATATTGTTTATTCGGGCTTAGCACTTAACACTGGCTCTATATCCTGCGCTTTATAGATTGGGCACTTTAACGGTTTTGATAAGCCTTAAATATATCTACAAAATATATTAGAGACCGTCTATATAAAATTTCATTATTTTCAGTGCACTCAAGCATAGATTATGACATTTTAATGAAGATTTGAGTTTGCCAATATACCTAAGCTAGCTTTTGGTGTTAAATAAATTCACGAATTACCTGTTGCACCCGTAATGAGAACATTCTTGCCGTCATAAAACTTCTGAATTTCAGACAAACGCCGTGTCTCGTTCATATTCTGATCGACATTAACTTTGGAACACTCGATACAATATTTTTTATCTGTATTAACTCGCTTTGGATCTTTGCACATGCCATTTTGATTTCTAAAGTTTTCCCGCGCAATTCCTTCAGGGAGGGACGCCATCTTGTTTGTCTATTCCGATGTCATGTCTGTGGACAAGGAAAAAATAAAATTAATATCAGAGTTATTTTAATATCTCCCGTTTATAATTATTGTTCATGTCTATTGTATCGATCGACACCATGGCTCAATGTTCTTTGTATTTGCGTGTCCTGGGTTCAAAATTCGAGGAGACTAATGTTTCGGTTATTACACAGGCTTGTTTGCCAGTGAAAAAATATCAATGAAACAGAAATTTATGTCATGTCCCACTACAGGTTAAGGGACTTTTTTATACCCGCGTGTATAATATAATCCGTGGAACAATAAACTCAGTAGAACTAAGAAAGAAGAAAATGTTTTAAATTTTAATGCTTTCTTTAGCGCAGGCGACATACCAAAACTTAGGTAGTATAATTATTAATAATTATTTTACAGGTGTAAGTTGTTTTTTATGTTTCTTACGCAGTTGTAAAGTCTATAATGAACAGAAATTTAAAATTATTTTTCGGTATACGGTCTACTCTACTATTCGGTCTACAGACGGCAACGTAGGAGCGGAATATCGGTAAAAATACACGTCGAATTGATTGATTTTTTGAAGGTCTGTTAAAAAAATTTAAAGGAGTTTATGAAAAATTTAACTAAAACGTATATCTATGTTGACGATATGATAATTTCAATACAAAATCAAATAATTTCAGCGCTTATATATAGTGATCCAGCGAGAAAATGCTGCCAGCGTTTTTGGTATACAAAACGTTAAAGTTATTTTTGTTTATTATTTAAGTATTTTTTTATTAGCATCTTATTTTTAAGTTATATTATTTTTAGTTAAATATAATAATTGTAAAAAAAATACTTCGATAACAACGATACAAACTTTTGAATATTATTAATTTAAACTGGATCACTTTTCGCCATCTTTGAAATATGCGCAGATAAAAAATAATCACTTACATGTTACAGATTAATGCAATGTCACTTGCGTGCCTGCACTTTTAATTTTGTAAGATAAATGACGAGATCTGATGCATCGGCTACCTTTTAGGTAAGTCATCTTCAGGGCTAATATTTAAAATAGCTAGGGTTGCCAATTTACTTAACAATTTTTTTTAGTATATGTGTAAAATCCCTTAACCCCTGTCTGGGAACACATTTCTACGTCTGTGATCTGATCACTTCCAAGGTAATCAGCCTTCCGCGGTACTCAAACCCAGGAGTTCCGGCGGTACAGATGTTTAAACCACTGAGCCACGAAGGCGGTTTTTATTATATATCCAGTTTTATTCAAAAATACATATTTACGACATCTTATTTCGTATCTTTGCGTGACCTAAAAAACCGAATTGTCGAATTGTACTTTTTGGTGTTTTTAAAGATCGGTTAAAAAGTGAATACCTATAACCTTTTGTGGGGCATGGGGCAGATACATTTCCATATATGTGTCACTAATCATTTTCATTACAGCCAAGTTGGTGATCAGCCCTATGCATACCCAATCAAAACATTCAATTTTTCCCCGGGATTTTACAATATTACAGTAAATTTGTCCGACAATTCCCGCGCTCCTTATCCTACTACCACTATTATTTAATTCATTCAAACAATCATCTTTATAGTTTTTGTTTACTACCTTACTCTTAACCTCGCGGAGACAATTAATTTATGGCAATCAATAATGCAGTAATAAAATGTACACCTAATTTGGTGCGAGCCTGACAACGGGTTTTTTTTATTTCCGAGTGTATATAGACTTCGAGAAGATTCACTTGAGAGTGAATTCCGGAAGCGGTAATCACTACATAGTATAAAACAAAGTCGCTTTTTCATCCCCTATATCCCTTTGTATGCTTAAATCTTTAAAACTACGAAACGGATTTTGATGCGGTTTTTTTAAATAGATAGAGTAATTGAAGAGGAAGGTTTTTATATATGTTTTATACCCTTGCAAAGCCGGGGCGGGTCACTAATATATGTATTATATTTCACACGTACCGGTTGCTGGGTAGCTGGCGCCGGATACCCGGCGGCGAAGTGTATGGCCATGTCGGACAATTACGCCGGTACGTGTGAAAGGTACATGACCATACACTTCGCCGCCGGGTATCCGGCGCCGGCAAATGGTACAAGTGAAAAGGCTTCTTAATCTCAACATCCGACAAAAAATTTAAAGATTATACTTCGTCAAAACATGGCTGGCCATATAAAAAGTAGATTCTGCTAATGCATTAGTTGTAGGAGTGTCAAGTAGTATTTTTATTGTAAAATATTTTCCTGTCTCTTTGTCATTAGGTATGATACGAAGTTCACCTGGTCATCTAGTGATTCATATAGATGAAAAATTACTTTTATTTATTGGGGTTTTATGACCTGGTATTGACAACCTTTAGGTCAATTCTTATTTTGAGTATATTTTGATTAATGTCTTTATTTCGCGCCCCAAATAAAATGGTGGAAATTTTACTCGTAGCTTATAGGGAATTTTGACCACATAAAGTCACGTTTTGCTGAAATATATCACTTTCCTTCAATCATACACATTGACGAATAGTTTGTACTTAAAATTCCACCAATTTTACCCTTAAAATCTCGAAAACATATAACTTTTAGAAAATAATATACCTAAAACAAGACGCGTTCGTTGCTGCGATGGCGCCAAAACTCCCCATGAAAATTTACATGTACCTACGATTAGTGATGTACAAAGAGATTTGTGAAAGCCAGCTGTTACTGATTTGTATGAACAACGCGTAACGTTACGCGTTACGACGCGCGACGATTTGACCGCATTGAGTGGTGTAATAGATAACCTTATGATTTGAATACGAAACCTTTTTTGTATTAGCTGATCTAAATATATGCAAGATACGAATCGTAATTCATCTATTTGACATTAATAATAAAATTAATTTAAAAAAACTATAAATGTAAATAGTTACTAGTGGACCCCGCGAACTAATTAATAACATGTCACCTAAAATGTCATTCCATAGAAAATGTAAACGAAAATTTTTTTTTCATTTAATTTTTTTTTACATCAATTTTTCAATGCTTTTAATAGTTATTCTGCTATTCAGGACGGAGACGACAAACCAAAAACCATGAAAATCGGTTCAGCAGTTCTCGAGTTATAAGTGTTCGAACAAACCCGACTTTGCTTTAAGTAAATAGATAGACCTTTTAATATATTATTTAAAAGTTGCTAAAATGATTAATGAAGTAATTTAAGAGTAATTTTGATTTTTACTATAGTTTGGAATTATCACTGACTAGCTGTGCCCCGCGGTTTTAACCATTTTTTAAACCATAGTTTTGGCCTTATATACCCTTCCTCGATAAATTGACTATCCAACAAAAATAATTCAGTCGGAACAAGTAATTCCTGAGATTACCAATTAACTAACAAATACATTCTTCGACTTTATAAAATTAGTATGGATAATTTATTTTAAAAATGCCTTTCTGTGTGTTTCAATAAAAAAATATTACTTTAATATTAAGAAAATAAGGAAAAGGAATCATGTTATTTCACACAATAAAGTTTACGGTGCTTTAAAATTATTTAGAATTCGTTCGTTAGCTTCGCAGAAATCTCTAAGCGTTACCCTTTTTGTCTTATTTAAGCTGATATTAAGATAAAACTTAACATTAAGTACTCATATAAGAAAAATATGGCGCTTATATACTTTCTTTCGCGCTATAGTTATTTCATATAAACACAAAAGTAATTCATATGCATGAATAATTCAGTGAATTTTTCTTTGCCTACTAATGTGTACCTACTTTTGCAAATGAGGCATTTATAATAATATCTTTTATACGTAGGTACTAATAATATAAATACGAAACTGTTTAAAGCTTCCTCGCAATTGAACCGATTTTGATAAAATTTAAGAGATATAAAGCTTGGGAAAAGACATACCGGTTTCGAAAAAATAATATAATATTTATAATTTAGGGAATGGAAGTTTGTATGGAATGACGCCATTGTCGATTGCCGAAAATATAGAAATGATGTTATATAGAAATGGGCGAAAAAAACAAAACCTATTATATTTTAATGTATTAACTTAATTATAGCTAATTTAAAATTACCGCACCTATTCGCTACACAAATTACTCTGTAATTGTGTAATATCGCGTGGTTGTGTCGTATGAAAAGTAGTTAATTATTCTCTAACAAGGTCAATGTTCTGATCACGCAAGTCAAATGTCTGTAGGTTTAACAAACCTTTTCAAAAAACAACGTCAAATATATGTTTGAAGAAACTAAGTGTTTCGGTAGGGTATGCACAGGGCTGATCACTAACTTGCCTGGAAAGAAAATGATCAGTGAGATACAGCAATGTGCCTTCCCCATGTCCCACTTGGGGTTAGGGGAATTCACTGTTTTAGTGGACCCCACGAACGTATCGCTTCAGAGTTCCGAATAATAACGTGTCACCTAAAACGCCATTCCATAGAAAATATATGAAGAAACAAATTTGTTCATAAATATTTTTTCGTGATTTTTTCTATATTTTTAGTAGTCAGTTTTGTAAATGGTTATTCTGCTATTCATGGATAAGACTAATTCAACTAATCTGTATATATAAAAATCATGCTGATCGTTTGTCTCGCTAAATCGAGAACGGCTGGGCCAATTTATCTGATTTTGCTTTTGAAATGTTTGTCGTAGTCCAAGGAAGATAGTAAAAATAACAATTTAATTTTACCATATAAACTGTTCTACCTACTTTTCTGTCAAACATTTGACATTCGATTCCCATTGTAACTTTATTGGCGGTACGAAGTTCGCCGGGTCAGGTAGTTATTAATAATACATTAATGAATTAATTATGTAAATTATTAATTAATAATACATTATTGATTAATAATTTACATTATTAATTAATCGTTAAATTTTTTATTAGTAAGGTTCATGGTGTATTCAAAAGTATCACAAATTTTGTATTTTTTCAAATCTCCATCAGATATTATACACTTGTGCCAACGTTTTTTCCAATTCTTGAAGCACTTCAAAATGTCATTTTTTGGTATCTTTTTGCAATCATCGAAGGTGATGACGTCTTTATCTCCTCATCACATTGACCTCTTCAATTTCGGGAACAAGAAAAAGTCTCAGAGAGCTAGGTCTGAGGAATACTGTGGCTTTGACATAATTAGTGTGTTTTTGCAAAAAAATCGCGGACAAACATCGAAGTTGGTTTTGGCCGAATGTTATCAATTTTAATACGAATTTTTCGGCGCCCCGTCTCAAGCCTAAATCATAGTTAATAATCGAATGGCAAGCCAATCTATATATTCAGTCTTCAGCAATGTCTCTAAAGGTATTTCGAAGATTAACTAATAATAATAATAATCTGTTATTTAATCGAAACATGTAAGTATTTTTATAATAATAAATAGCCGATATAGAATTCATGCTAAGTTAATTTGTCAACTATAGAATTTATTTACAAAAATGTACCTGTATTTACAAAAATACAAAAGGTTCATCAAAACCATTGGGGTGTGTTCAAAATACTGGCTGCAGATAATCTTAGTCAATCACTTTATTATTACACAAACACACACATCTTTCTTCTGGCTCTCTGAGAACATCTTGTAAATATATAACATTCATTTGGTCAAAAGTAGCTTCACCATATGACGGCCTCCTTGGTCTAATGGTAAGCGCGTATGCGTTACAACCGAGAGGTCCTTGGTTCGATTCCCGGCGGAGATAAAAAAAAACTCGGTCTGGCAGGACAAAGAAGGCTGATCACCTACTTGCCCCTAAAGAAAAAATCGATCAGTGAAACAGATGTGAAATGCATCTGCCGCATACCCCACTAGAGGACACGGGACTTCACTTATGCTACAGTCAACACTTAAAGTTGTTTTTCACACAAAATTTGATACAGATTCTTCGATCCATTACAAAAATCTAAAACAAGCCAAGACACGTAGTAAAATAGCTGTTAAAAAATAAAGTCATGTCATCAAGTATGTCAGTATAATTGAGGGACAAGAGTACTTACATAACAGGAAACACGTAACAGGAAAATAAGATCGAAAATTCAATATAATTTTTGAACAGTCGTTATATGTCAGAAGTATAAAATATGGCAAAAGCGAGAAAACGTGAACACGAATTAAAACTACAGGCGCCATTTATTACCAGAGATTAATAATATTATACACAGACCCCGCGAAATTTGCAATAAAATAATATTGCGACTATAAATTAAGATGTAAGCTATCCTATCTTTCAAGTTGGATCAAACTGCACACGGTGTGTAAATTTGATTAAAATCGGTTAAGTAGTTTAGGATACCATCGCAGACAAACAACGTGACGTGACACGTAATTTATATATATTAAGATAATAATTAGGACAACTCACATACATTGCTCCGATCCCAAAGTAAGTAGTTAAAGCACTTAAAAAAGCATATAATAAAATTACGGATTATTTAGACGATAAAAAAGCTTGGGAATGAACCTGCTCTAACTCTGTCTTAATAAAACCAAATATTATAATTTTTAGAATAATTATTTTTATAAACTACATAATATTAAAAAAAATAACGATTCAAAATGATCAAATATGATTTCAATGAACAAAGATATTTTGACTTTGACTTTGAGGAGTATGAAATTTCCCACACTTATAGTTTATACACAGAAGGAGCGGAGTATGTTTTTTTTATATAAAACTAGCGACCCACCCAGGCTTTGCACGGGTATAAAACATATATAAAAACCTTCCTCTTCAATCACTCTATCTATTAAAAAAACCGCATCAAAATCCGTTGCGTAGTTTTCAAGATTTAAGCATACAAAGGGATATAGGGAAAGAAAAGGCGACTTGTTTTATACTATGTAGTGATGCATTAAAAATATATTAAATTAATAAAATAAATAAAAAATATTTAAAAGTAGTAGCCAGTATTTTGGATACCCAACGGCTTTGATGAGCCTTTTGTATTTTTGTAAATATATTTAAGCACATTATTGTAAATATTTGATAAAACTAATTCTTATTTATTAATATTTATTCTTATTTGAAAAGCTAATTTTATTATATTCTAGAGTATTTTGTATTCCAAATTTTTGTTATAATATTATATTCTTAGTTATTTTGTGTAATAATTATAAATAGTCAAGTTTAAATAAAAATAAACATATATTCTTATTTTAAAAAATTAAAAATATAACAAATTTTATGTTACCCGTTAAAAAAATATACATACCCGACTTACTCTTGAATTGTGGTCAAATTTCGACCAATGGGTGACCACTAACACTTTAATTAAGGATTGAATTTTCCTAATATTTGCCCCAATACCACCATTTGGGACATACACCGACTCAAGTTCAGTGCGTAATGCGCCTTCCAATAAAAGTGAATAGCTGAAGCGTTCAACACGAAAAGTTTTTAATACACAAAGCATTAAAAGTATAAATATTTAGCTATAGCAAGATCGCGGAAAGAGTTCTTAGGTAATCTAAATCTAAGTAAAACACATGTAGGTTATCAGCCTTCTGAGCCTACCCAAGCGAAATGCTAATTTTTTACACGAGATTTGAAACCGCACCGAAACCAACTTTAAACTTCAAATTTATATGTCCTTGTGGATATTGTTTTGAAATAATATTATTAACATAGCGTTATAAATTTAATTTATTTATATATATTTACAAGAATAAGAAAGAATACAAAATACTGACTTTACGCATTAGTGAAGCAATAAGTGAAGTCCCGTGTATGTAGTGAGGTATGGGGCAGATGCATTTCACACCTGTTTCACTGATCGATTTTTTATTTAGGGGCAAGTAGGTGATCAGCCATCTATGTGTCCTGCGAGACCGAGTTTTTTTTATCTCCGCCGGGAATCGAACCCAGGACCTCTCGGTTGAAACGCTTAAGCGCTTACCACTAGACTAAGGAGGCGGTCAAGGTTAGCGAAGCAATACAACGTGGTAACTTGTACTAACGCGTTGGCTGACAAATGAGCTAACTTTCGGGCATAAATTAGCGGTCGAAATATCTACAATTTTACAATTGAATAAATAAAATAAAAATACGTGCTTTAAATTAGGTCAAACTGTTTTCTAATGATAGATACAAACGTTAGCCTTTCAAGTTAAAATACTCATTTCTGATTTAAAATATCGACCAACTCTCTGACTAAAATACGAGTCTGAAAAATAATAAATATTCTTTTTAATAATTAATGTTCATGTTAATTTAAGAATGTGAATTTACTAATTAAGTCTGACCTGTACCTATTGACTAGAAGTTACTAACTTTATAATTGGTAACAATTGAATATAAGTACCTACATATCGCACCCTTAGAATGAAAGTGACTCAACTCAAAATTCATGTAACACTCGATTTTACCATAAACTGACCTTATAAAGCATATTCTAAAACCTTGTAAAGTAGAAGTGACCTAAATCTGAGTATAACAGGGGACAGCGCATACTTTGGTCTCTATATATTATTAAGATGTATTCAATACTATAATTTTTTGAAGACAAATCGCATTTTTTGGATTAGGTCACTTTCATTCTATGGGTGCGATATTTTACTAACATACAACTTATATATATAAAGAGCGTCCCACGGACATCCTTCCTTTTATTTCTGACACAATTTTAGTTAGTAAAAAATAATCCTTTTAAAGCTTTCGATTGGTATGATAAAACTACATTGTTTTTCTCGTGTAAAGGGTTCGATTCCCGGTTCAACCATGTAATTATTTATGCAGTGATGGCAGGCGTCCTGATGGTATGACACTGGTTGCTTGGAGTCGTGGTAAGGCGCTTGTGTGGGACTTGCGTCGACACACTGGCGTCTTCGCATCTCCATGCTACTTCCGTGGCTGCAAGTGGCGCGGCATCGATTGCAGAAAGCAACAAAAGGCGAAAATATGAAAGTCTCATGGATTCTTATATTTTCGTTCTTTTTAGAGTGGAGACTTTGGGTCCATGAGGGCCAGAAGCGCGTCGATTGTTTAAAGAGATATCGACGCGCTTAGTTGAGACCACAGGAAACCCGAAAGCTGGCTCATATTTCGGCCAACGCGTTAGTATAGCAATACAACGCGGTAATGTAGCCAGTATTTTGGGTACGCACCCTAACGGCTTTGATAATCCTTTTGTATTTTTGTAAATATATTTAAGTACATTATTGTAAATATTTAATAAAAAAAGCATATATAAAAAAAAATATTTAAATATCTATGAATGCAGTTTAAATTGTTTTTTAAATTAAAATAATGTCTTCTTTCAGTAAAATGATCCATCTACAATATTTAAGGTACTTTCCCTCCATGTGGCATGTCCGTGGGACGCCCTGTATGTATTAAAATTTATTTAACATTTATGTAAAAAAAATCATGTGTGTAATTCACACGTGGCAGAACCTTTAAAATGTTTAAGAAACACTGTATAATACTGCCTATCTCATTTTCTCCCACGTTAAATCTTATGAATTTATGTGTCTGTCTCTTTTTACTGTCGCTTTTTCGTTTCATCGACTTTCAAAACACAACGATGAAAGAAGTTTTCACTTCGAAATGCATTTTCAACTCTTGAATGAAATTATTTGAAAATGAAATCTCGCTATTTAGTTATACTGGTGCGATAGCTTTCTGAATATATATCCACATAAGAATAGGATATGAGGATAATAGAATTTATTAGATAAATTATTCTTAAAGAATCTATTCTCACTAAAACCTCTTTTTCCATACAAACTATTCCTTGGTGTCAACTTAATCTATATATATATACCATCTATAAAATAATGATGTTATATTGTTTATTATCTGTGCCCCGCGGTTTCACCCGCGTTAATTTTTTCGTAATGTTACATAGCCTATAACCAGAGTAAAATAGCTAACAGTAAAATAATAATATATATGTATTATGTACTTCATCCGGGCGGAATTGTTATTTTTTTAATTATTATTTATATTAATTTCAAAATTAAAAGTAGCCTAAATTACTCCTTATTACATTATCTATCTGCTAGTGAAAGCCTAGTCAAAATCTGTCCAGCCGTTTCAGAGATGAGCCGGAACAAACAGACAGACAGACAAAAATTGTTAAAAATGTTATTTCGTTATATGTACCGTGTATACATCCATATGCATTTAGTAAAAAGCGGTTATTCTAATGTTACAAACAGACTCCAATTTTATTTATCTGTATGTTTAGATCTGATTGCATCGGGTAGTCCTGCATTCACCGAATCCATTCTACAGTTATTTTGCCGATAAGCCAGACCCGTCAATGACATTGGCTATATTTTATTGTGGCACGCAGATGTCGATAAAAATGTAATAATAAGTAGGTATATAATTTTAATTCAATTAAAAATATAACTTCGAACAGTTGATAATAAATGAAAAGAGAAAAACCAACATAATATCACGTACTGGACCATCGTTACTTTCCGAGATGACCTAGAAACTCGCTGGCTTAGCAGATATATTGCAAATAAACACATTGTACACGGAAGTCTCTCTGCCCATCCACGGTCCAAGTATTTTACACTTTTTAATAGAAAATAGTTTGGCTACGGGCCTTTTTGACGATTAGGTATTTAAAGCTGTTATGCAGGGTGTAAATTAATGTCAAATATTATTAATGTGACAAGACAAATGTTGCTAAGTTTTTGGGACGCTGTCAAAAAGGGCTTAGTACAGCCTAATCACTACATAGCTTACAACAAAGTCGCTTTTTCTGTCCCTATATCCCTTTGTATCTTTAAAACTAAGCAACGGATTTTCATGCGGTTTTTTAATAGATAGAGTGATTGAAGAGGAAGGTTTTTATATATGTTATACCCGTGCGAAGCCGGGGCGGGCCACTAGTTGAGAAATAAATTGTACAAAATAAGACGTTTAGATTTGACCAAATACAAAAATACGTTAACATAAATATTTAAAAATGCATTGCATTTTAAATAATATGGAAAGTTGTATTTAAACATTGGTACATTATCTAACAAATTTATGGCATTCCACCATCATTTTTATGTATTTTTTTTTTATATTTTAGCATGTTTCCGCCACAAATTGGTTTAAAGCCACTTTCAATGATTTCTGTAAAATTTATAACCATTTAGAAGGTTCCAATGAATTTGTCCTATAATTACGATTTCTTTTTATTTCTGGTCAGTTGTTTTTTAAATATTATAAGCATCGATTTATTTTTATGGGAACAATCGCATTAAGGAGATTGAAACTTCCTTTTTATCCTTTAGTGATCGTAATTGACAGATCATTGACTTAAAATGTCAATGACTTGTAGGGCACATAATACATAAACAACAAAATTCATAGAGCACTGACGTCTACAGCACCTTTTATCTACCTTCATAACGTAAAAAACTATAAATCTACTTTAAGGTAGAATAAATGAAACTGATAAAAAAATTCTACAATACAAAAATACTTGGAAGCCGGGTCAAAGCTTTTGATTTTGATTTTCTACAACAGTTTGGCACCGACTTCTAAATTTTCTAGTAGAATTAGGTATCTTTAATTATTTTATGCTTTATTTATGCACTGTGAAGTCGATTTATATATATTTTTACGAAATATGATATTTCGTAATTGGAATGTTATTTGTAGTATTTTTCCCATTATAATCATTTCCCGCCATTACTACAGATGACAAAGCTCCTTTGATTTCCAATATATACTATAATATATAGACAAAATTAATCGACAATTTCTTCAAACAAAAAAGATTATATTATGTTGCTTTCAAGTGAACAACACTTTGCATACAAACGCACTCTAAACAGTAAGTAGAGTGGCCTTTCGACACAGTTTTTGTATTTGGGTCACTTGGCAGGTCACTTTGTATGGAATTGAACCGTTATTTTGCCCGAATTATCGAAACATAGACTTACTCATTTTACTTTTACTCTATGTCAAGAGCAACGCCAATTTTAATTCAAACGTTTAACTGACGCGCGTAAAAGTTTTTCATTTGGTACTTCTTAAACCCACTCCGAATTAGATTCTGATTTCTAAAATATGTCTTTATGTTTGTAATGCAAATGTTAGGCTAATTATAAAAGTCTATGTGACATCGTTATTTGTAAACGGATTGAGGAATTTTGATGCGATTATTTCATTTGAACACTGGCTTGATCGAGTTAGTACTAGTTACAATTTATGATACATTTATAAAATATTCTTATTTCTTACCATCACGTCGGAGGTAGAGGGGTTTAATTGTATTAAATTTCACATGTAATAAATGATCTTTTGTTACACAGTAATAAGTACCTACTAATTAGGATTGTATATAATAGCTTACATAATATCTACCATTAAAACTAAAATATTAAATAATTGAATTTATATATGATATTAAAGAAATAAACATAATTTATTATTATACTAGCTGACCCGGCAAATGTCGTTTTGCCATATTATTTCTAATGAATATTTTGTTATTGATCAGTTGTTGACCACCGAGTTGAAAATTATAACAGAAAATTGGAGGTTGATGGTATAAGGATGAAAATTAAGGGTTATATGTATATTTTAATGCCAAATCATAAAACAAAATAAAAATAAAAACGTCCAAAAAATAAAAAAAAATCGGATGAGCCACTCTTATTAAACAATAGTTTACTATTCTCACAATCAGATATACCGAATACACACAAAAAAACATAAAAATCGGTCAAGTCGTTTCGGGGGAGTTTGCTTACAAACATGAAACACTATGATACGAGAATTTTACATAGACTATTAGTAGATTCAAGGAGTGGAAAATAATGTTAACTGTTGTAGGTTTCATTGCCCAACCAAACGAAACCTCGACTAATCCTGGCCGATACAGTTCTGTCACAATATTATTATTATCGGATAGGGGGCAAACGGGCAGGAGGCACACTTATAAGAAGCAATCCACCGCCCTTGGACACCCTCAACGCCTGTTGGGCCACGGGTGGGTTGCCGACCTTTTGGAGATAGGTACGCTCTTTATATGAGATTGACATACATGTAAGTATATATTTTTTATCTTGTGCTAAATAAACTCTATTATAATATATTTTGTGATAAAATATATGATTTTACTATATTTTACATTACTAATTCTATTTATGGGTTTGTCACTCAAGCTCCATTTGTACACTTCTTATTTCTTAAGCAATCTTAAGAAGTGTACAAATGGAGAAAGCAATATGATAATATCATCTTGGAATGTCCTTCAAGGTTATCCAGTCACTTTCTCCCCGTTAACTTGAGACCTTCACACTTAACTCTCTCTACATTTGAAACCTTACAAGTGTACCTACATGCATGGAAATAATGAATATGTGCAACCTTGTCCAACTTCTGACAGGGAATTCCTGACAGGTTTAGTTCTGACAAAGAAATCCTGTCAGATTTATTTCTGACAGTGTTGCATGCGAAGCACAGATTTAACTATATTTATTTAAATGTACATTAAGCTATAAAGAATAAAGTATCTAATTCTAAAAATAGAGAAAGAATAAAATCAAGTTTAGAATTAAAATTATTCGTTTCCAATCTGAATGTGCTTTCAGTTCCTAACGGACGAAGTCTCTATGTAAGTACTATTACAAACATCCGATTCCGTTCAGCAGTTATCACGTGATTGAGTAACTAATATAAGTAGGTACATACTAAAAAAACAAACTTTCACATTTGTTATGTTACAAGCTGATACGTTTCGCAGTATACATACACATGTGAAATTTTAAATTAGCTTCAAACACGTACTTTGTGAAGCTAATGTTCGAATATATTTATATTCGAACAAATATATTGATGATTCGCATTTCTTACACTTCCTTCATTGATGTATTAAAAACTACATCAATGATTTCCCTACGTACTTTTATTTATTTTTTCTTACCAGGGTTGCATGGAAGCGATCGCTTGTAAGCCATAAGGCCATACACTTCTAAATAATTATCCGTTTCGACGGGTATAACAAACGTTTTTCCAAAGTTTGCGAAAAACATCTCAACTAAAAAACTTTCCATCTCATCGAAATTTATAAGACTCAATCAATCATTGAAATTAGGTGTACAAAGCCCTTTTTGAAAAAATATAAGTAAAATTACTATTAAAAAATTACTCTTATTTCTATAAGTGGGTAAATTCGTCAAATCAGTGCTTTATTAGCGTAACAAACAAATAAACTTTCACATTTATAAGAATAGTATTGTTTAGAGACTGAAGAACTAAGATTTATTACAAGTAATATTTAATACCTATTATTTGCAGTCAATTTTCTTCCGTGTTAAAATTTTCATTTATAACATCTTTGATATCAAATCATAGTAGGAATTTAATGATGATATTGTGTTTTAAGTATTTTAATATAGTAAGATATATAGGACTTGAATACATAATTGTATAATTTCTAACATAGTATTTCGTACAAAATAACAATTATAAGATAATTGATGTTATGTCATCGAATGCACGGCCGTTAATATCTAGGTCAGTGGCACAGAAAATTTCGCAATGCCTAACATTCTTTTTAATCCGGAAAAGCAATCTACGGATTTCTCAAGATAGCAAAACGGTCAACGTATTTCCGCTAAGGAAGAACTTTCACGACATATGTTTCTCGTTATGACATAATAAAAATAGCAAAACATAGTATCATAAATTACCTTTTTCCTAAATTTATTTTTTATTTATTTTACATCACCGAAATCTATAGAAACAGTTTTTATAGATATAAAATGTGCTTACCTGAACAAATCCTTCTTTTAAACCAATACAACTGTCACTAACACTGGCACTCACAATTTAAAAAAATCACTATTGTCAAACGAAAAGCGCGCGCACTGCCATGGCGGACTGCAGACTATCGTAAGCCGCCAAAATATGAGGCCAAAATGAGTTGCATAACGTTTATTACAGCATATTACATAAAAAATCGCCGTTGGGGTCTCTGTATATTATTATTATGCAAAGAACGATCTCATTTTTTCTAGGTTATGAGTACGGCGCGAATTTTTATATCGAATGGTCAACGCGAGTCGAAAGTTACTAACATTGTGGAGAGTGCCTATTGTTTGTGACAATCGTTAAATGTCCCCACTTTTTGGTGGGGTTATTGGTGAGTGAAATAACTGTTCTCAAAGTGATAACTCATATTTTGTTACCGATTGTTTTTCGTTCTATATAATTTAATTAAGATTCGCTACACACACTAATTACTCTAAACTGTAATGAGTTTAAGTCGCAACAATTTGCAAGAATTATAGAATTTTTGAAATTAGATACATTTAATTTAAATGATAGGTATACCTATCATTTAAATTACGTTATAACGTACAAAAAGTGCTTTGAAAAAACTTTACCGCGAATCTGAACTCAAAAAAAAGTCACAAAAAAAAGAAAGAAGCAGAAAATAGAATACTTATTAAGCAAAAATATTTAACAGATTAAAAACCGGTTATTTTTATTTTGAAAGAAATTCTTAAAACGAGTAGGCAGGTAACGTAAGATTACATAGAGATTTTCGGCTATTAAATAGGTCTACTGTGAATGAAACGGACGGAAGTCAATAATTATAGTAAATTACTTACCCATAGGCTAACATCATCTCCCTTCGATTATCTGTAAAAAAGGCATAAATTATTTCAACAGTGTTTATATAATTAATAGCACCAACAAAGTACATAATATTTTGACACTTTCTAATTTGACAGGCAACGAGTTTTGCCGGGAAATAAACCAAAGACACGTCTTGAAATAGCTACCAGTTTTAGTTAACAAAATTGAAAATATGCTTAAATATATAATCTTTAAAATATAATGTTCTCGTATAAAAATGATTATGTCTATTTTCAATATTAAAATAATAAAAGGTAAGTACATATTAGATACCTACAATTGACGTTACATTAGAAAACTTTGCAGTATGCAACCGTGTTAGCAAGCAAATCCACAGGCGGAAACTAGAGGTAAGAAGGCCGATAGATTTTTAGGCACTCAAGATGGCCTAATTTAAGTGTTTTCTCTGCAATACGCCAACGCATGCGCCATTTGAAATAAAATATTTGCAAATCGCTATATTGTGACGCGGACATAAATATGTCCGCATATAATATTTAACACATCGTTCTCGTTTTAAATTTTCTACATATTTTGTTTCTTCATTCGAATCTGATATCTGTACGTTTGACTTTAGAGTTAAGCGTAACATACCTACGCTTGTATCAAGATAAGCCACTGAAACAATTTGAAAAAATATCTCGCTAATCATCAAGTAAAATATGTTTATTGTTTTATTTTATGATATGATTCCTGCATTTGTATAATATTTACAACTACAAGCTAGTGTTTATTTGATGATTATTTATGTACAATGTAGCCTATGTCAAGTCTAGCTTCCCATTGGCGAAAAGCGAAAAAGAAAAAAAGTTATTACAAACAAAAATACCCAAATTTAAAAATCCAAAGTTTGTTAAACATACGCATTTAATCCAGTGAAACTGTTTTCTTTAAATACAAATATTTTTAATATTTTACAGTTTAAATAAAAAAATCAGTTTCTGTTGGTTTCGTGCCTATTATATTATATTATTTTCAACGCCTAGGATGTGGTTTCAAATAATAAATTAATAATTGGCAATCTATCTAGCAATTATTTACGAACCTGCAAGTCGTGTTGAGTAGGATTCATTAATTATAGAATAAACAATTTAAACTTAGGTAAAAAACCAAACTAACCAAAAAACTTTTACCCATCACTTTCTTCATGGGACATTAGGTATGTACAACAGCAAAATATATATTATGATACGGGATCTACCTTTGAAGGTAGAATAAAATTAATTAACTTTTCCGTTAGAAGGTATGTACTGCAAAAATTACAATGACATGACAATTGACAATGGCGATATGACATGAAAATATATTAATAATACGATACGTCATAGGCGTGAGCTGTCAAAAAACCAATAATAAAATGAACAAACTATAGATACAGAATGCCTGTAGTTGCCAGTTAATAAAATGTTTAAATTGACAGAAGCTAGTGTTTATATAGTAATATATTTAAAAATAATACAAATTAATGAAAAATATTCCAACAGATTTTTGTGAGAGTGGGTTACCATAGTTTTCTATAAAATGTGCATTAGTAACAAAAAACCTTAGTAACCAGTGTCACAAATAAGAAAGCAAGTATTTTAGATTCATTGGTTCCAACCAATGAATCTAAAATGTCACTGTTACGTCAGTTTTCATAAAGAAAATGAAAATTTTACAATTTACATATTTTAAAGTAAGGCCTCAGATTAACTAGGTATTAAAAATATTGATTTTTTAGTTTTGTGGTTCTTGAAAACACTGATCTAAATATATTATGTATTAATTTAACTGTAGCGTTTTTAACTATTATTTCTATCGGAGGAATCCAACAATTTCAAAGAACAGAAATTGGATATATTATATACTGTATATACAGTAATTTTGCTATCAATAAAGCCCATGATCATATTTTGCGTTTAAAAAAGATTTCAGGTATTTCTCTTTTAAAATATTTATTTATTTGCCAAAGCTTTAGAGGCTTTGGTATCTATTTTGTCATTTCGTGTTGGGTTGTAGATATATTTCAAATATTCACAATAATAAAAATGTTTCAAGGCATACTTTGAGCAACAACTATAATTCAGGATTGTAGAATCCTGAACCAGCTGCAAACATGCTTCAAAGACAGTATTATACAGAGCATGACTTACGAAGACGCCAGATAGATACATTAAAAATCTTTAACGATAATGTGACAGAAATTAAAGAGAATGCTGAATACAAAGTAGAGTTCACAGCAAATTCAAGAAATATGGTGTTAAATATAGTCCTTGGGCCAGATTTTCCTAATGAAAAACCAGTAATCTTTGTTAATCCTGTTTTCAACCATCCCTGGCTGGGTGAAAATTCAAATCAGGTTGTGCGTGCGCCAGGAATTATGAATTATACTGTACACTCAGATTTAGGTAAGGGATTCATGAATACAACCAACTAATTTCCTTTTTAATTAGCCTCTCTATGAATATACAAAATATTTGCTAATGAGGGAGCTCAACTGCGCAGGGGTGAGGCCAAGAGGTAAGTTTTAGGGGTTCGAACTTCATAAAATTTAAGATACTATTAACATTTATATTTAATATACATTTAATTGTTGTGAATCAAGTAATGTTTTCACAACGTTAAAACCAGGCTATGCCTAAGTATCTGAGATAATTCATAAAATCTATCCAGAATTTTCATTTGTGTCCTTTGAATTTGAACTTGAACCTCCAGTTCAGCATGCATCAATGTCTGAACCATTAAGAGGCAGTTAACTATGCAATATTTATCATATTCTGCATATTTCAGTAGAATTGTTAAGAGTTTAAAGGATTTTACTGAGAACTGTTTTATAGGTAGAGTGGTACAAGCAATAATAAGAGAGTTCCAAAGATCAGTCCCAAATTTGCCGAGTGAAGATAAATCAACAGACACAAGTCCACAATCACATATAAGTTCAAATTCATTAATGTTTCCCGAGCTAAGTGAATTAAATATTGAAGAATTACAGGAGATATTAGAAAATCCAGATTTGCAGGTATTTGGCTGCTTAATTTTTGATTTAGTATTTATGGTGCATAAACGAAGTAATATATATATGATGGAGAGAATAGGCAATTTACTATTTAAAAACAATGTAAACTACACTAGACTCAAAACATAATCTACACGTCATCCAATGACGTGCCTATTTAATCAAACTGACCTCCAACTCAAAACACCACATTGAGTTCTCCTGAAGACACAAGCAGATGGCCTGCTAATTAATTTTAAGAAGCATGACACCAGCATCGCTGGCGTCACAACCTCCAAGGTCAGAGCTATCGCTCGTCCCTGGTGACCTAAGCAAACCTCTGAGAAGGTTCGATCACCACAAGTGAGAGTGCCTCTAGACTGGGGTGGGCACGGCCTTTTTGTAGTAAAACGAAACATAGTCGATTTATTCCGGACACATTCGTAGCATAGGCGAGTTATTCCGCCGGTGCGCCGACATATAGAAATTTCAATACTCAAAAATAATGAAACACTGTGATGGTCCATATGAGGTGTACAAAATTGCCAACGCAGTCACATTGTTACTAAAATCCATAAAACAGTTAGTACAAAACAAATACATTTACATTTTTAGAGTTGCTTGATAACAAAGATTTATGAGAGACATTGTTCTCTCCTTCAAAGGAACCAGAGCCAAATCCATGTTATAGAAAAGATTTATAAAAATGGTGAGAATAGATGTCTTGTTTGTAATTCAGTTAATAGAAAATGTACAGAAAAATGTCTGTTTGTTCCTGCTATTCTCAAACACTAATTTGTATGAAAAGGGAAAAACATTTTTTGAGAAACTTAATTTTGTTAATCTTTACTACGACATGCAATATACAGTTGAAGAGATCAGCTATTTAACAAATACATAACAATTAACTTCATATTAAAATTTTCAGGATAAATTATTAGAAAACAACCCAAAATTAGCAGAAATTGATTTAGAAACAGAAGAATTGATGAACAGTATCGAGGAAATTGCACAGGACAACCTCGCTAAGCAACAAATGCTTGATGATATGAAGTCCAAAGTTAGTATTTAGTACAGAATAGGTCGTAAACGACGCGAGCCACGGAGGTAGTCATTTTGATATGTAAATCCTACTAATATAATACATCTATGAAAAATATTTGATCTGTCATATCAGCCATGTCTGTTCATGTTTTATTAATATGTACATATAATAAGTTATATAAATTAAAAAAAAAATAAAGTCTGATTTTAGGGTTTGTTTCATTTACAGGTGCTAGATGGTATATCGACAATAGTCCAAATGAAGATGAGTTATGAGGAGTTAAATAAACGGTACCAAGAACTATGCGATGGTTACTCTCCGCATCGGATCAGAGATTGCTTGAAGGATGCTGCAGTAAGAGCTGATGAAGACGCTGAAGCGATTGCTGAACAGTTTCTCTTAGGTGATCTATAATTTATTCATATTAATTATTATTAAATATTATTTTATTCTCAGGTAATTTTTGACATTTTTTACAAAAAACGCCCGTCCAAATATAGCAGCGAAACAAAATTCTGCCTGGAAAATTTTACTCATTAATACATGTATTTTTATTTCTATAAAAATTATATTCCCAAATTGATACATTATGTCGATGTATCAATATAGAATATCATTTCTAATAGACCACTAATGATGCGTTTTTTAACTGATTTTTAAAAAGGAGGTTCTCAATTCCTCTGTATTTTAAATGTTTGTTATCTTAGAACTTTCGTCTGGGTGAAAGGATTTTGATGATTCTTTTAAAGCTGGTGCTTCCCGTGTAGTCCCATTTATATTTCATCAAAATCTGTTTTAGAGTTATGTATTTATAAGTCGGTTTTTTTGTTAAAATTATCTGTTGTTTTAAATATGTCATTGAAATGGATCTTAGCTGCAATTTATG
Organism: Aporia crataegi; assembly: GCA_912999735.1. Classification (NCBI taxonomy): domain Eukaryota; kingdom Metazoa; phylum Arthropoda; class Insecta; order Lepidoptera; family Pieridae; genus Aporia; species Aporia crataegi. The sequence continues at coordinate 4,866,885 of OU538750.1, read as the reverse complement.
AAAATCTGTTCATCATCAATCAGATCATTTGTAATTAACGTTTTTTAAGTTGTCTCCAATTACATGTTTTTGTATTAATTTTCAGGAAATATAGCCGTCGAGACGTTTGTCATGAAGTTTGCTGAGAAACGTGCGTTGGGGCAGGCGAGGCGAGCGCGCGAGGAACGCCTGGCGCACCAACTAGCTCAACTAGATAAGGCCACCACATAAAACTAATACCATTATCAAATTTATAACAACTATACTAATACTGGTTGTGCCCCGCGGTTTCATAGCTCATATTTATTTATATCGATCAACAGCCTAAAAAATAAGTTTCTAGCTTATGAATCTAAAAGTGACAATACTTGCATACAACTTTTCAATCTCTTACAACCCTTTTTTTTTCATTAAAAGTAGTTTCTCATGCTCTAGAGCTGCGGTTCCTAACCTTTTTCAGCCGTGGACCCCCAAGGAAATCAAGCATAATGCCAAGGACCCTTGAGTTAAAAAAAGATGCAATTTTCGGACAATATAATATTTTAGTATTCCTTTATTAAATTAAAAAACAAAAAACAAACTTTTTCGTAGAAAACGAACGAACAACTAAGTTCTAGTTGCAACCAAGAAATGTTTGGGTTGATATTATTACTCAATTGCAATCTCAAATCAGATTCATATAATTACGAGAAGTGTTGGCGTAGGTAATTTACATATTTATTTTTGTTAATGCTCTATGTAAGACAGATGCGTATAGGACCGCGGCCCCCACACATATGCTCGCGGACCACAGGTTAGGAAACATTGCTCTAGAGTCTAAGACTATCTGTGTACCAAATTTCATTTAAATTTTAAAAAAATTGATTCAGTACTTTTGGCGTGAAAGCGCGACGACAGACAGTTAGTTGCTTTTGCGTTTATAATATTACTAAGGATTATAAAGCTGAACAATTGGTTGAACACGCTAATATTAGAAACTACTGGTTCGAATTGAATGAAATCTTGGATAGTCCATTATATCGAAGAAGGCTTTCGCGGCGACCAATCAGATTGGGGCAAAAATGTTTCAAAAACGGAAAAAACGCGATTAAAACTACGTGGCACAGCTAGTTCTAATATAATAAAAAATAAAATTGTAAGGAGTCGTATCTGGATATACCTACTAAATTTTGAATTCTTTTACATATAGACAGCTAGAATCTTTCCTGGAAAGGTAAAAGTCGAATATACATCACAATAAAACAAAACATAGTAATAATATAAAGTGTAACCTTATGCTACTAAGCGATCTCTACCAAGCAAGTACTTAAGATTCGTTTATATCTAAAGACATTGAGCGTTGCAGACATTGTCTTATTATTTATATGAGTTTTTCGTTATTCATGGGAAAAAGAAAAAAAAAATTTTAAATCAGTCTTATGAATTAATGTGTCTGTCTCTTTTTACTGTCGCTTTTTCGTTTCATCGACTCAAATCACAACGATGCTAAAGAAGTTTTCACTTCAAAATACGTGTGCACGGTCCAGATGTTGTATTCATACTGCGCTAAGCGCTAACTTCGGGACATGAACCGCGCAGAATTAATATTTCTTTCTACCCGTGTCTGTTGGTGTGCGTGCGGTCATGGAGATTAGAAGGAAAGAAAAAGATTGCTGTAGAAAATAGTGTCCCAGAAATATGAACATAATAAGTGAGGCACTAAGATCGATAAATTGTCTCAGTTCATCTAACTTCATCTACTTGTACATAGTTCATACTTGTAAACAGCTAACTTCGCAGATTTTACATCCTGACGGCAGCGCGGCTGGTGGCTGAAAAATGAATTATAAATTCTAGTAATTTTCTGGATGTGTGTACGAAGCGATCGTTCTCTCTAACCTCCACGCGCGGCCGTGTTACCATAGATATAAATACGTCAATACAGACTATATAATAAAATTATATAGTCTGTATCTATGTGTCTGTAGATATAAACGGACCCGTATTAAGTAAATGTTATTAATCAAAACAATAAACTACGTGCTTTGGGAAATTGATGATCATACAATAAATTGACAGTCATTTTAGCCAGATTTATGTAGATTTTGCAGTATTAGACATTTTTTTATGGTTGTTGTTGAATAAATTTTTAAACATATTGTGTTTTTAAATCCTAACTTATTCAAAATATTTTCATTCATAGACGAACGGCCAAGAAACTCGGTCGGTTTTTTGACCTCGTGCACTGAATATTCCTTTTAATAACAAGTGAAATAGATGGCAAAATGCAAGAATATCTGATAAATGGATGAGAGTTTGCGGGCCTTTTAAAGGGAGGTAGGTAGACTTTTTACACAGCGGACAACAGGCAGGCTGAATGGTAAGTGCAAACGCACCGCGACCCGCGCTTCTCTTAAAACTCCTGAGATCGTATGGTGGAATTCACTTGGGGAGTTGATTCCACAGGCAGGTGGAATACTCTACGCCCTAAGTATTAATTGTTCAGAAATATCTCTAAAAATAGCTGGTTAAACAAGGTAGTGGTGCGTGGGAATGACTTAAAAAACTCATTTATAGAGCGACAAATATCGAGGTGGTACTGATGAATGTCGAAAGAAGGTTTTAAGGTGGTTGATACGATAATTTTTGCTTTATTTGATGGAGTTTACACCATGAGTAACATAGGCTATATTTTATTGTGATTAATAATATTTATATTGTAGGCGCGGATAAAACCGCGGCGCAGTGCTAGTTATTATTTTATTTTATTATATAAAGCTACAATACCACGTATCCATTCACACATTCATTCATTGATCGGCTTTTATTTCGAACCGGCGAGGAAAAGGGAGGAAATTTCGATTCCGAATCGAACTTGAGGAAAAATATATCGAAGTCCAGGGTCCGAAGGAGTAAAAAAAAAATTTAATTTAGTTGTAGGTGATTAAAAGTGAAAGTACCTAAACTTAATTATATTTTTATAGGATATTGTGATGACGTCAAGCATTATCATAAATCACGCTTCAGATATGATTAATTTCTTAGATAATATAGTTTTAATAACGTCAGTAGATCTTTTGCGATAAAACTATTTTTTATTAGACGTCATTAAAATTAATCTTATTAGCTGATTAAATTGCGAAGTTTTGATTTGTTTACAAGGTCATGGAATATTTTTCAAAGGATTTTGTAATTTATAATTAAACAATTGATACTTGAAATTTTTAACTTACCTTGATCTCTTACCTTTTCTACATAGTCTTCACTGTAAAACCTTGCTAAGGCCTGAAACAAATAACTAGTATGTGTCAAAGTTCATCACTCAAAAAAGTTTTTATATGTGCATAATACTCTTATAAGCACATATAAAAACTTTTTGTATGTAACAGGTACAAGCGTGTAATGTTGGTGAATCATACGACGTTTGTTGAGCAAAAGCGCTTCCGGAGGTCTGGTTGTGAGTGTATTAATTAAAGGACTTAGGAAAGTAGTTTTTGACTATATGACACTTCATAATATGGGCGTCATTTTGTCGGTTGCCGTTACACAATTGGTTAGATTTTGTAACAGAGAAAAAATTATCAAAGTTACCTCTTATTAAATATAGATTCATATTTTACAGGTATACGGGACCAAAAAATTCCTCAATAATTTTTCAATAGATTAGCCTATATATACACTTCAATTGTACAGTTTATAGCGTTTAATTAAGCTATTTTGTTAGTTTTTCTTCTTATCGTTAATGAGACTCCATTCTTGTTATTAGAGGCTGCGACATCCCTTTATTGTCTTGCTTGCAGATATTGCAGATAAATAATAGTTCTTAGATGTTGTAGATCATTTAATATAAGAAGTCAATAATACATAACTATATAAAACACATATAAAGATAGAAGAGGGAATAAAGTTTATGACTCGATGAATGATATAGAAGAAGTAAATAACAGATATAAAAGATATTATGTAATTTTGTGATGTCACAGTTGGCTTCCAATCTTGATTTGAATTCGAATATTATTACTCATCAATTTAGCGTATGCCAAAGAGTTCCTTCATAAAGGAGGCTATACGCAATTGGCCACATCACCCCCCTACGCAGAGCCACAAGTTCAATTTTTTTGTACTAGTAATAGTTTTTGAAATAAACGTAAAAAACTGTATTGTCGCATACGACCTTCTAATTTAGACGCGCCGGTGCCCGTTTTCCCATACATTCGATACCCCCTTCACTCCTATACGGCTATTGCCAGCGACGGCCGACGGTCCTGTGTCTTTCGGACTGGCGCGCTCCGTCGAAACTAATTACATTAATTGGGAAATACTCTATAATATATATAATAAAAACATTTTTCTATGATAGGTATAACTGTTAGATATAATTATAAGTTTGAAAAAACGAGAATCTATAACGATCTCTTGAATCCGTCTCTCAAACATCTCTGCGTAAGAATAATCAGGGGGTACAGAGCGCGGGATGCAAGCGCTCTATTTCAAGAGTTATTGTTTATCAATGCCTCACCTTAAGACGTACATAGGGTATGCTGCAAGGCGACTAAACCTATGTGTTATTGGGCTTGTTTGTTTCTATCAGTGTCGATGTACTCTACGAATAAATAATAAGTCAGGAACTCTAATTCAGAACAAATTTCAACCAAAAAGTGGGCCTACCTTAGTCCAAAAGGACATACGTTTCAAAGTACGAATCATTTCCAAGGTTAAGAATAGACACAAATTCAGAACGAAAGCAGGGGTTGGTTCGCACGCGTGCTGCAATGTCTGCTATGACAGTTGAGTCGTAGCGGCGTGGAAGATGTTATGCAATACTTGTGGACCGGACCAATTCAATAATAAAACAATATTATTATACAATGTTTTTTTAAAATATAATTAAGCAATTTACCATTATTACTTTTTACAATTAAATGAAATCTATGTCCCGCGAAATCTTTCTTCGCAATGTAGTGAAGACGGATTCTAAGAAATTCAACGATTATACATTTTATCAAAACAATGTAATGGTCGTTATTTGACTTAACTGCAGCTATCCACCTATCCCCTTTTTCCGAATTGGATCTGCAGGGAAACTAAAAGAAAACAAAAGAAGCAAAATACATTACTGTTATAAAAAATAATCTAAATTTTATCGATTTACATTACAATATGTCCTGAAGATGAAAAAAAATCCATCTAAATTAAGTCTGAAAAATTGACTGACTTTGTCTTACATTGTATTGACCATCTCGGTTTAACAACGTATTTGAAAATCTTTGAATATAATTATAATTTTGCTACTACTTACTAGTGAAAAGTGATCCCTGGACATTTTATTTTACTATGGCTCCGGCACCACTTCACAACATATGCTGGCACACAGCTGTATTCAGATATTGGGCTAGTGTAACAGAGAACTAGGTAGACCTAATACCTTTCTCGAATAAGAGACGAGTCAAAAGTACCAGTAGTTGGACATGTATGATGATGAAAGTGGATGAAGTAAAAAGTATATGTAGGGATAGTTTTGTAAATAGGCAATAAAAATATGGGTAGGTGAAGACGTAGGTACTTCAAAAATAATATTTGGTTTCATTGTCTTCCTGTAATGTACTAGCTACTAGTTTTAATTTTTTCTTTTTTAAGTACCTTATAAAGGTATGAAACACATTGTATTTTAACGAAATAGCTGGCTTAGCTCGTTTGAGTGTAAAGTACTGAAAGACCATCAGTAGGTATGAGTTTACAATAGATGCAATTCCACCAGCTCTCGTATTATGCTCATTATCAACCAACTATTATATGATTAATAGCTGACCCGGCAAACGTTGTTTTGCCATATTAATTTTTGGGGTGGGCTACCCTTATCACTTAGGGGTATGAAAAATAGATAGTAGCCGATTCTCAGACCTACTAAATATGCATATAAAATTTGGTAAAAATCAGTAAAGCCGTTTCGGAGAGAGAGACCGATAATGTTGCGTTTTTTAACAGATTTTTAAAAAGGAGGTTCTCAATTTCTCTGTATTTTAAATGTTTGTTACCTTAGAACTTTCGTCTGGGTGAAAGGATTTTGATGATTCTTTTAAAGCTGGTGCTTCCCGTGTAGTCCCATTTATATTTCATCAAAATCTGTTCAGTAGTTTTAGAGTTATGTATTTACAAGTCAGTTTTTTTGTTAAAATTATTTGTTGTTTTAAATATGTCATTGAAATGGATCTTAGCTGCAATTTATGAAAATCTGTTTGTTTATTCATGAGATCATTTGTAAGTAACGAGTTTTTGTCTCCAATTACATGTTTTTGTATTAATTTTCAGGAAATATAGCCGTCGAGACGTTTGTCATGAAGTTTGCTGAGAAACGTGCGTTGGGGCAGGCGAGGCGAGCGCGCGAGGAACGCCTGGCGCACCAACTAGCTCAACTAGATAAGGCCACCACATAAAACTAATACCATTATCAAATTTATAACAATTATACTAATACTGGTTGTGCCCCGCGGTTTCATAGCTCATATTTATTTATATCGAATCAACAGCCTAAAAAATAAGTTCTAGCTTTTGTGTCTAAAGTGACATACAACTTTTCAATCTCTTACAACCCTTTTTTTTTCATTAAAAAGTAGTTTCTCATGCTCTAGAGCAGCGGTTCCTAACCTTTTTCAGCCGCGGACCCCCAAGGAAATCAAGCATAATGCCAAGGACCCTTGAGTGAAAAAAAGATGCAATTTTCGGACAATATAATATTTTAGAATTCCTTCATTAAATTAAAAAACAAAAAACAAACTTTTTCGTAGAGAAACATTAATGAGATACGATGATTACGATGCTAAAGAAGTTTTCACTTCAAAATACGTGTGCACGGTCCAGATGTTGTATTCATACTGCGCTAAGCGCTAACTTCGGGACATGAACCGCGCAGAATTAATATTTCTTTCTACCCGTGTCTGTTGGTGTGCGTGCGGTCATGGAGATTAGAAGGAAAGAAAAGGAGTGCTGTAGAAAATAGTGTCCCAGAAATATGAACATAATAAGTGAGGCACTAAGATCGATAAATTGTCTCAGTTCATCTAACTTCATCTACTTGTACATAGTTCATACTCGTAAACAGCTAACTTCGCAGATTTTACTTACCGACGGCAGCGCGGCTGGTGGCTGAAAAATGAATTATAAATTCTAGTAATTTTCTGGATGTGTGTACGAAGCGATCGTTCTCTCTAACCTCCACGCGCGGCCGTTTTACTGTTACCATAGATATAAATACGTCAATACAGACTATATAATAAAATTATATAGTCTGTATCTATGTGTCTGTAGATATAAACGGACCCGTATTAAGTAAATGTTATTAATCAAAACAATAAACTACGTGCTTTGGGAAATTGATGATCATACAATAAATTGACAGTCATTTTAGCCAGATTTATGTAGATTTTGCAGTATTAGACATTTTTTTATGGTTGTTGTTGAATAAATTTTTAAACATATTGTGTTTTTAAATCCTAACTTATTCAAAATATTTTCATTCATAGACGAACGGCCAAGAAACTCGGTCGGTTTTTTGACCTCGTGCACTGAATATTCCTTTTAATAACAAGTGAAATAGATGGCAAAATGCAAGAATATCTGATAAATGGATGAGAGTTTGCGGGCCTTTTAAAGGGAGGTAGGTAGACTTTTTACACAGCGGACAACAGGCAGGCTGAATGGTAAGTGCAAACGCACCGCGACCCGCGCTTCTCTTAAAACTCCTGAGATCGTATGGTGGAATTCACTTGGGGAGTTGATTCCACAGGCAGGTGGAATACTCTACGCCCTAAGTATTAATTGTTCAGAAATATCTCTAAAAATAGCTGGTTAAACAAGGTAGTGGTGCGTGGGAATGACTTAAAAAACTCATTTATAGAGCGACAAATATCGAGGTGGTACTGATGAATGTCGAAAGAAGGTTTTAAGGTGGTTGATACGATAATTTTTGCTTTATTTGATGGAGTTTACACCATGAGTAACATAGGCTATATTTTATTGTGATTAATAATATTTATATTGTAGGCGCGGATAAAACCGCGGCGCAGTGCTAGTTATTATTTTATTTTATTATATAAAGCTACAATACCACGTATCCATTCACACATTCATTCATTGATCGGCTTTTATTTCGAACCGGCGAGGAAAAGGGAGGAAATTTCGATTCCGAATCGAACTTGAGGAAAAATATATCGAAGTCCAGGGTCCGAAGGAGTAAAAAAAAAATTTAATTTAGTTGTAGGTGATTAAAAGTGAAAGTACCTAAACTTAATTATATTTTTATAGGATATTGTGATGACGTCAAGCATTATCATAAATCACGCTTCAGATATGATTAATTTCTTAGATAATATAGTTTTAATAACGTCAGTAGATCTTTTGCGATAAAACTATTTTTTATTAGACGTCATTAAAATTAATCTTATTAGCTGATTAAATTGCGAAGTTTTGATTTGTTTACAAGGTCATGGAATATTTTTCAAAGGATTTTGTAATTTATAATTAAACAATTGATACTTGAAATTTTTAACTTACCTTGATCTCTTACCTTTTCTACATAGTCTTCACTGTAAAACCTTGCTAAGGCCTGAAACAAATAACTAGTATGTGTCAAAGTTCATCACTCAAAAAAGTTTTTATATGTGCATAATACTCTTATAAGCACATATAAAAACTTTTTGTATGTAACAGGTACAAGCGTGTAATGTTGGTGAATCATACGACGTTTGTTGAGCAAAAGCGCTTCCGGAGGTCTGGTTGTGAGTGTATTAATTAAAGGACTTAGGAAAGTAGTTTTTGACTATATGACACTTCATAATATGGGCGTCATTTCGTCGGTTGCCGTTACACAATTGGTTAGATTTTGTAACAGAGAAAAAATTATCAAAGTTACCTCTTATTAAATATAGATTCATATTTTACAGGTATACGGGACCAAAAAATTCCTCAATAATTTTTCAATAGATTAGCCTATATATACACTTCAATTGTACAGTTTATAGCGTTTAATTAAGCTATTTTGTTAGTTTTTCTTCTTATCGTTAATGAGACTCCATTCTTGTTATTAGAGGCTGCGACATCCCTTTATTGTCTTGCTTGCAGATATTGCAGATAAATAATAGTTCTTAGATGTTGTAGATCATTTAATATAAGAAGTCAATAATACATAACTATATAAAACACATATAAAGATAGAAGAGGGAATAAAGTTTATGACTCGATGAATGATATAGAAGAAGTAAATAACAGATATAAAAGATATTATGTAATTTTGTGATGTCACAGTTGGCTTCCAATCTTGATTTGAATTCGAATATTATTACTCATCAATTTAGCGTATGCCAAAGAGTTCCTTCATAAAGGAGGCTATACGCAATTGGCCACATCACCCCCCTACGCAGAGCCACAAGTTCAATTTTTTTGTACTAGTAATAGTTTTTGAAATAAACGTAAAAAACTGTATTGTCGCATACGACCTTCTAATTTAGACGCGCCGGTGCCCGTTTTCCCATACATTCGATACCCCCTTCACTCCTATACGGCTATTGCCAGCGACGGCCGACGGTCCTGTGTCTTTCGGACTGGCGCGCTCCGTCGAAACTAATTACATTAATTGGGAAATACTCTATAATATATATAATAAAAACATTTTTCTATGATAGGTATAACTGTTAGATATAATTATAAGTTTGAAAAAACGAGAATCTATAACGATCTCTTGAATCCGTCTCTCAAACATCTCTGCGTAAGAATAATCAGGGGGTACAGAGCGCGGGATGCAAGCGCTCTATTTCAAGAGTTATTGTTTATCAATGCCTCACCTTAAGACGTACATAGGGTATGCTGCAAGGCGACTAAACCTATGTGTTATTGGGCTTGTTTGTTTCTATCAGTGTCGATGTACTCTACGAATAAATAATAAGTCAGGAACTCTAATTCAGAACAAATTTCAACCAAAAAGTGGGCCTACCTTAGTCCAAAAGGACATACGTTTCAAAGTACGAATCATTTCCAAGGTTAAGAATAGACACAAATTCAGAACGAAAGCAGGGGTTGGTTCGCACGCGTGCTGCAATGTCTGCTATGACAGTTGAGTCGTAGCGGCGTGGAAGATGTTATGCAATACTTGTGGACCGGACCAATTCAATAATAAAACAATATTATTATACAATGTTTTTTTAAAATATAATTAAGCAATTTACCATTATTACTTTTTACAATTAAATGAAATCTATGTCCCGCGAAATCTTTCTTCGCAATGTAGTGAAGACGGATTCTAAGAAATTCAACGATTATACATTTTATCAAAACAATGTAATGGTCGTTATTTGACTTAACTGCAGCTATCCACCTATCCCCTTTTTCCGAATTGGATCTGCAGGGAAACTAAAAGAAAACAAAAGAAGCAAAATACATTACTGTTATAAAAAATAATCTAAATTTTATCGATTTACATTACAATATGTCCTGAAGATGAAAAGAAATCCATCTAAATTAAGTCTGAAAAATTGACTGACTTTGTCTTACATTGTATTGACCATCTCGGTTTAACAACGTATTTGAAAATCTTTGAATATAATTATAATTTTGCTACTACTTACTAGTGAAAAGTGATCCCTGGACATTTTATTTTACTATGGCTCCGGCACCACTTCACAACATATGCTGGCACACAGCTGTATTCAGATATTGGGCTAGTGTAACAGAGAACTAGGTAGACCTAATACCTTTCTCGAATAAGAGACGAGTCAAAAGTACCAGTAGTTGGACATGTATGATGATGAAAGTGGATGAAGTAAAAAGTATATGTAGGGATAGTTTTGTAAATAGGCAATAAAAATATGGGTAGGTGAAGACGTAGGTACTTCAAAAATAATATTTGGTTTCATTGTCTTCCTGTAATGTACTAGCTACTAGTTTTAATTTTTTCTTTTTTAAGTACCTTATAAAGGTATGAAACACATTGTATTTTAACGAAATAGCTGGCTTAGCTCGTTTGAGTGTAAAGTACTGAAAGACCATCAGTAGGTATGAGTTTACAATAGATGCAATTCCACCAGCTCTCGTATTATGCTCATTATCAACCAACTATTATATGATTAATAGCTGACCCGGCAAACGTTGTTTTGCCATATTAATTTTTGGGGTGGGCTACCCTTATCACTTAGGGGTATGAAAAATAGATAGTAGCCGATTCTCAGACCTACTAAATATGCATATAAAATTTGGTAAAAATCAGTAAAGCCGTTTCGGAGAGAGAGACCGATAATGTTGCGTTTTTTAACAGATTTTTAAAAAGGAGGTTCTCAATTTCTCTGTATTTTAAATGTTTGTTACCTTAGAACTTTCGTCTGGGTGAAAGGATTTTGATGATTCTTTTAAAGCTGGTGCTTCCCGTGTAGTCCCATTTATATTTCATCAAAATCTGTTCAGTAGTTTTAGAGTTATGTATTTACAAGTCGGTTTTTTTGTTAAAATTATTTGTTGTTTTAAATATGTCATTGAAATGGATCTTAGCTGCAATTTATGAAAATCTGTTCGTTTATTCATGAGATCATTTGTAATTAACGAGTTTTTGTCTCCAATTAAATGTTTTTGTATTAATTTTCAGGAAATATAGGCGTCGAGACTTTTGTCATGAAGTTTGCGTTGGGGCAGGCGAGGCGAGCGCGCGAGGAACGCCTGGCGCACCAACTAGATAAGGCCACCACATAAAACTAATACCGTTATCAAATTTATAACAATTATACTAATACTGGTTGTGCCCCGCGGTTTCATAGCTCATATTTATTTATATCGAATTAACAACCTAAAAAATAAGTTCTAGCTTTTAAAATCTAAAAGTGACAATACTTGTCTAAAGTGACATACAACTTTTCAATCTCTTACAACCCTTTTTTTCATTAAAAAGTAGTTTCTCATGCTCTAGAGCAGCGGTTCTTAACCTTTTTCAGCCGCGGACTCCCAAGGAAATCAAGCATAATGCCAAGGACCCTTGAGTGAAAAAAAGATGCAATTTTCGGACAATATAATATTTTAGTATTCCTTTTTGTTTAAAAAACAAAAAACAAACTTTTTCGTAGAAAACGAACGAACAACTAAGTTCTAGTTGCAACCATGAAATGTTTGGGTTACTCAATTGCAATCTCAAATCAGATTCATAGAATTAGGTACGAGAAGTGTTGGCGTAGGTAATTTATTTATTTTTGTTAATGCTCTAAGTAAGACAGATGCGTATGGGACCATGGACCCCCAAACATATGCTCGCAGACCCCCAGGGGTCCGCGGACCACAGGTTGAGACCACATTGCTCTAGAGTCTAAGACTATCTGTGTACCAAATTTCATTTAAATTTTAAAAAAATTGATTCAGTACTTTTGGCGTGAAAGCGCGACGACAGACAGTTAGTTGCTTTTGCGTTTATAATATTACTAAGGATTATAAAGCTGAACAATTGGTTGAACACGCTAATCTTAGAAACTACTGGTTCGAATTGAATGAAATCTTGGATAGTCCATTACATCGAAGAAGGCTTTCGCGGCGACCAATCAGATTGGGGTAAAAATGTTTCAAAAACGGAAAAAAAGCGGAGAAAACTACGTGGCACAGCTAGTTCTAATATAATAAAAAATAAAATTGTAACGAGTCGTATCTGGATATACTAAATTTTGAATTCTTTTACATATAGACAGCTAGAATCTTACCTGGAAAGGTAAAAGTCGAATATACATCACAATAAAACAAAACATAGTAATAATGTAAAGTGTAACCTTATGCTACTAAGCGATCTCTACCAAGCAAGTACTTAAGATTCGTTTATATCTAAAGACATTGAGCGTTGCAGACATTGTCTTATTATTTGTATGAGTTTTTCGTTATTCATGGAAAAAAGAATTTTTTTTTTAAATCAGTCTTATGAATTTATGTGTCTGTCTCTTTTTCGTTTCATCGACTCAAATCACAACGATGCTAAAGAAGTTTTCACTTCAAAATACGTGTTCACGGTCCAGATGTTGTATTCATACTGCGCTAAGCGCTAACTTCGGGACATGAACCGCGCAGAATTAATATTTCTTTCTACCCTTGTCTGTTGGTGTGCGTGCGGTCATGGAGATTAGAAGGAAAGAAAAAGATTGCTGTAGAAAATAGTGTCCCAGAAATATGAACATAATAAGTGAGGCACTAAGATCGATAAATTGTCTCAGTTCATCTAACTTCATCTACTTGTACATAGTTCATACTCGTAAACAGCTAACTTCGCAGATTTTACATACCGACGGCAGCGCGGCTGGTGTGATACATAATTAGAGACAAACCTTGAGAAATAAAGGCTTTATTCAGTTTTAAAACAAGACATTAGAATAACAGACAATATATGAATGACAGTGACATCAATCAGCTAGTAGCAAGGAGTATTCTATATCATTCACCCCTTCCTTGAAACGTAACATAATCGTTAAGATGAACTGGTGGACGTCTGGAGCGCTCAGAGCGGCGTAACTCAGCCAATGACACTTCACTTCTTTCTCTTACGTCACTAGTTGTAGGGACATTGACTGTTTGCTCTGTAGGAACTATTTCAGCAGCATCAGGCTCACCTTCATCTGCGTAAGACTCATCTTCATCTGAAGAATATTCATCATGGGCGGAAGGTAGAGGAGCCAGGTGTCTATTCGATATCGTGCCCTCCCTTCCGTCTGTATACCTGACATAAGAATAGTGTGGATTACTTTGCAAAAGTTGTCCTTCTTCTACAAGAGGCTCAAACTTTGAGTTACGGACATTTCTTTTTATGAGAATTGGGCCAGGTGTCATGAGCCACGCTGGCAGGGAAATACCATTAGGACTTCTTCGGGAATGATGAAACATTCTCTCATGGGGAGTAGCATTAGTAGAGGTGCACAACAGCGAGCGAATTGAGTGTAGAGCTACGGGCAAGACTTTCTCCCAGTCTGACGTCTCCAGGCCTCTCGACTTAAGACTGAGTTGGATAGTTTTCCAAAGAGTTCCATTCAAGCGTTCGACTTGGCCATTCCCCTGCGGGTTGTATGGAGTAGTCCTACTGGAAGCAATTCCAAGAGAAGTTAAATATTGAGTAAGTTCTTGAGACATGAATGAGCTTCCTCTATCCGAATGGATGTACATTGGCGTTCCAAAAATGTAAAAAACCTCGTTCAAACATTTTATTACTGTGCTCGATGATATGTCTTTACATGCGAAAGCAAAGGGGAATCGGCTGTACTCATCAATGATCGTCAAGATATACTTGTTTTGTGTTTTCGATGGTAAGGGTCCTTTAAAATCAATGTTGAGACGTTCAAATGGAGTTGTCGCTTTTATTAAGTTGCCTTGAAGTCGTGAAAATCTCGGTTTTATAAAGTTTTCGTCTTCCGCGCTATGGCGTCTCGACCGAACAGCGATCGGTTTCGTATTCGGCGATAAATTAGTAAAAAGAGAAGCTGGAGGTAGAGATGCTGACATTACGCTGCATATCTTTAAAGGTTCTCGTGTTCCTCCGAAATCAAGGTGCAATGATGAATGATTTTTGAGCAAGTCATGTCCAATTATAATATCGGCACAGAGATTATTCACAATAAGCAAGGGATGTTGTCTGTATTGATAATCGTTAAGTTGGATTGTTGCATGACAAACACCTTCGACAAACGAAGTGTGGCTTAAGGAAGCCAACGTAATAGATTGTTTACAAGGTTTTATCTTTAGTTTGATTTCTCGGGCTAAATCCCTATCTATAAAACTTACAGAGCTACCAGTATCGATGAGTGCATCTGCCCGGTATTCATTTACAGTTACAGGTACGGTTGCTTTGCTAAGGCTGCTTGGCGAGGCAGCTAATATTGCAGATAGTCCTTCGTTGCTATTCGTATCTTGTGGTTCAGTAGTTATAGCGTGAGCTCGTTGGCTGCTCCTACAGACATTTGCAAAATGACCCTTTTTAGAACATAGTTGGCATTCGACGTGAAAAGCCGGGCATTTTACTCTTTGGTGTATTTTTCCACCACAAAAGAAGCAGCGTCTTGGTTTAGAGAGCGGACGAGTTGTTGCAGCGGCTACATTTGGATTGGAGTTTGATACAGCGTTCAAGATAAAAGAATTCGTTCTTGTGTTAGTAAATACTTGCGTATTCGCTTCAGCGTCTTCTAGAGACATTGCTACATTTACGGCATCATCTAAAGTTATGTTTAGTTTTTCAAGTAGTCTTTCTCTTATTTTTTGTGAGCTTATACCAGCTATAAACGCACCACGCATTGTTTCGTTACGGTGCTCCTCAGCGGTAACTTGCTTGAAATTACACTCTAGTGATAATGCTCTAAGAGATTGAACGTACTCCTTTATGGACTCACCTGACTTTTGTTTACAAGTATTCAGTAAGTGGCGAGCAAGTATTTCATTTTTACGCTTCACGTAGATACTTTCTAAAACCTTCATAGCTTCTTCGTATGAAGAGATGTCCCGAATAAAAGAGAAAATATTTGGCGAAACATGATTCACCAAGAGTTTTAGTTTCATAGAATCTGAGATTTCTTCCTTGCATTCTTCTGACAGGAAATTTTCGAATGTGTACCTCCAATGCTTCCATTTTGTATCCGCGGCAGAAGAATTCGGCTCTTCTTCAAAGCGATCTGGTCGAAGATACCGCATCATGGCGGATTTGGTGTGATCGGTTTTGTTATCTGTTTCTTTCTTGGGCGGCATTTTCTTATGTTTTATTTTAGTGATTTTAAATTTAAAACTGAATAAATTGATACATAATTAGAGACAAACCTTGAGAAATAAAGGCTTTATTCAGTTTTAAAACAAGACATTAGAATAACAGACAATATATGAATGACAGTGACATCAATCAGCTAGTAGCAAGGAGTATTTTATATCATGGTGGCTGAAAAATGAATTATAAATTCTAGTAATTTTCTGGATGTGTGTACGAAGCGATCGTTCTCTCTAACCTCCACGCGCGGCCGTGTTACCATAGATATAAATACGTCAATACACATATAATAAAATTATATAGTCTGTATCTATATGTCTGTAGATATAAACGGACCCGTACTAAGTAAATGTTATTAATCAAAACAATAAACTACGTGCTTTGGGAAATTGATGATCATACAATAAATTGACAGTCATTTTAGCCAGATTTATGTAGATTTTGCAGTATTAGACATTTTTTTATGGTTGTTGTTGAATAAATTATTAAACATATTGTGTTTTTAAATCCTAACTTATTCAAAATATTTTTATTCATAGAAGAACAGCCAAGAAACTCGGTCGGTTTTTTGACCTCGTCCACTGAATATTCCTTTTAATAACAAGCGAAATAGATGGCAAAATGCAAGAATATCTGATAAATGGATGAGAGTTTGCGGGCCTTTTAAAGGGAGGTAGGTAGACTTTTTACACAGCGGACAACAGACAGGCTGAATGGTAAGTGCAAACGCACCGCGACCCGCGCTTCTCTTAAAACTCCTGAGATCGTATGGTGGAATTCACTTGGGGAGTTGATTCCACAGGCAGGTGGAATACTCCACGCCCTAAGTATTAATTGTTCAGAAATATCTCTAAAAATAGCTGGTTAAACAAGGTAGTGGTGCGTGGGAATGACTTAAAAAACTCATTTGTAGAGCGACAAATATACTGATGAATGTCGAAAGAAGGTTTTAAGGTGGTTGATACGATAATTTTTGCTTTATTTGTATTTTTATATTGTAGGCGCGGATAAAACCGCGGCACAATGCTAGTTATTATTTTATTTTATTATATAAAGCTACAATACCACGTACCCATTCACACATTCATTCATTGATCGGCTTTAATTTCGAAGCAGCGAGGAAAAGGGGGGAAATTTTACAGATTCCGAATCGAACTTGAGGAAAAATATATCGAAGTCCAGGGTCCGAAGGAGTAAAAAAAAATTTAATTTAGTTGTAGGTGATTATAAGTGAAAGTACCTAAACTTAATTATATTTTTACCTTGTTGTTGATTAGAAACTAGCATAATATTGAGTATAAGTTGAAAAGATTTCAAGTATCTGATATCTGAGCAATAATAAAAAAAAATCTTTTCAAACATTTGATCAGACCATTGTGCCAATAGTGCCCTGGGGGCGAAATAGTAATGTATAGGCTTTCTTTATTCGTATCTAGTAGTGTTTGTGCATCTTTAGCATATCTTTAGGCAAAACATCGTTAATTGTCACATTTATAACTTCAAGTACTTAAAGAGTTTAATGAAGCATGAGCCATATTTGTGTATTTATTGGAACGAAGTTCTTTATCGCGCGTTGTGAAAGGGGGCTAGACGGAAAAAATTCTTACGAAAAGTTGTCACGACATTTTTTATAATAAATAAACGCGCCACCTCTTACGAAATTATAATTAATAAGTTTAATAACAGCGCCACCTATATGCAGTAAAGTAGTTTTGGACTTTCAATACAATTTAGCAAACTAAACTTCCACACAACAACCATAGTTAGTTTTGTGATGTCGAGTCATTGTGTTTCGAAATAACAGATGTCACTGTAATAATTAACAAAAAGTTGAATATTATTTATGTTTATATATTATTGTTTAAAATTTCCTAAATCGGAAACGATATTATATATCTTTTACTTATCTATAAATTTAATGCAGGTTTGATTTTAAAAAAATGTATATTGTATAAGTGCAAGCGAAACAAAGTAAAAAAAATTCCTTCACTAATTAATCGAAAGGAACTTCGTTCCATCCGGGTGTCCCTTGACACCTCTCAAGTTTTTTTTTCTTTAGGAAGGGCATGTAGTGTATGTTGTAGTAAGTATTAATGTCATGATAAATGAGTAAGGATCAGTCAGTAATAAACGTAAGGCATGAAAGGATTAACGTTTTATTTGTTCCCAAGCCTACACTATTTCATTCGCAACAGAACCGTTTAGTTTGTTACATGGATGTTCCCTATGTCTAAATTTCCAGTCCCACCTTCGATGCTAACAGCGATTCCAGATGTAGCTATTATATTATCTTGTACTATGTTTTCATTTGAATCACCGGTTATGCGAATGCCTGGTTTGTCAGAATTAGGAATTTTTATCTCAATGGTATTGCGCAAAATTTGATTATGACTAGCTGGAGCTAACCGAATTGCTGATTCAATACTTGAAGTATTATCTGTTTGTTGGATAATATTGTCCGTCAAGGTATTATAATCCGCCTGAATTAGGACGCCATGTACACCTGAGTTCCTCACGGTATTCCCTGAAAGAGTATTATTGTGCGCGCCACTCAAAATAAAGAGTCCTCTTGGATAATTTTCTACCACATTGTTTTCAACTATGTTATACGCACCACCATTAGGGATTCGAATCCCCCCATATCCATCTCTCTGTCGAATTTCATTAATAACTTGATTATGGGTAACAGTTGTATATGTGGCACGGGATAAGTTGATGCCACTCCCAGAATTGGAATTTGTGATTAAATTACCTGTAATAAGATTATTCCGACAATCCCCAATGGCATGATCTGCACTTCCGAAAGTAATGCCATGACCATTTTTTTTATCAATGATACAGTTTCTAATTACAGAATCTCTTAATCGTCTCAAAATTAAGGCAGTTGACACATCCCTCACTTCAATGGTGTCCAGTGTAAGATTACTCATAATTGAATCTATTAATATTCCGCCAACTCGTGAAAGCCCTTGTGCAGCGCGATTTTCACGATCTCCATCTAAGGTGAGATTAGAAACTATGACATTCAAATTAGTACCACTTCTAAAAAGCGGGTTTCTTACGACATAATAAACGTCCGTCCCACTTTTCTTTAACACGGTTTTCCCTATGCCATCACCGACCAGATTTACCCCTTGATGGAATCGAAGGCCATCAGCTATTGAGTATGTACCCGCAGGAATGTAGACGGTACCTTCCAGACCTCTCTCAAACAAATAGTACATAGCTCTGTGTAAAGCTGAGGTTTGAGAAGCCTCCACCCCAGGAGTCATTCCAAAATCCTGCGCATTAACGCGTTCTGGTATTGTGGTTGTTGTAGGTTCATCTATAGATTCAAGGTCTTCACCGGTAATTTCTTGGAACCGACCGGGACGAATGAAACCTGGAACATTTTTAAAGAAAAGATTTTTAATTTCCTACAGAAAAAGAGGAGCGTCCCAACTTATATGACGTGTCCTGTGTTTAAACTGAATTCTATACGTTTTTTTTCGTTCCAAACCTTTCATGATCTAGAATCTAGATGAATTTTGGTTCCAATTTAAGATCTCTATCTCTGCATCCATTAATGAGATATTTTTTATTTATAATAATCATGTCAACGGATTTTTAACCGAACTCAAAAAAACCAAAAAGTAGGTTATCAATTCGACGTGGATTTTTTTCCTATGTTCCACTCGTACGTCGCCATTCGTAGAGCGATTTGGCTGAGTGAGGTGTCAAACGATAGGGTAACTCGTTTTTTAGAATTTTTACGATCAATTTATTTTTTGTTTAAAATTAATTTATTTAAATTGTTATTTATATTGGATTTGCGAGCCAAAAATTGGGCAGAATTCTATTATTATTTACCAGTGGCAAGCCCTAGATTCGCAAACATTGCGATAATATACACTACCTATTTATTATTAGGTAGTTTGTTAATATGGATTTTGAGACGGGACAGTAAGAGTACCTTAACCGTTATTGTTACAAGAAAACGTTTCTAGGAGACCATCCATAACTTTTAATGATATTCTGAACTGCATTTATAGATTTTCGAAAAAAACTACAGTCAGCAAAAAAAAAATGCTAAAATACCAATCATTTTTTTTTTACCTGATTGGTACTTGAAATGACAAAAGTCGCCAGAAACGTTTCCCATACATTTTGTACGGAAAAATGATAAATCAACTCGAAATATTCTGTTGCCAAACGATAGGTACTATTTCCTATTGTGATCAAAACACTACACGGAATCTATGACCGAAGTTTAGCTTCATTTAATAATAGTGCTTTTGTAATCCCGGAAATTGTGATGACGTCAAGCATTATCATAAATCACGCTTCAGATATATAGTATCGTATAGTATAGTATCTTAGATAATATATTTTTAATAACGTTTATAATTATCAATAGATCTTTTGCGATAAAACTATTATTAGACGTCATTAAAATTAATCTTGTTAGCTGATTATTGATTTGTTTACAAGGTCCTGGAATATTTTTCAAAGGATTTTGTAATTTATATTTTAACAATTGATACTTAAAAATTTTAACTTACCTTGATCTCTTACTTTTTCTACATAGTCCTCACTGTAAAACCTTGCTAAGGCCTGAAACAAATAACTAGTATGTGTCAAAGTTCATCACTCAAAAGAGTTTTTATATGTGCATAATACTCTTATAAGCACATATAAAAACTTTTT
Source organism: Aporia crataegi (assembly GCA_912999735.1). NCBI lineage: Eukaryota > Metazoa > Arthropoda > Insecta > Lepidoptera > Pieridae > Aporia > Aporia crataegi. The sequence goes on along the minus strand of OU538750.1, from coordinate 4,846,499 downwards.
GTATGTAACAGGTACAAGCGAGTAATGTTGGTGAATCATACGACGTTTGTTGAGCAAAAGCGCTTCCGGAGGTTCGATCATTCAACCTATTTATTCTCGTAAGCTATTTTTCCTTGGTGGAATTCTTGTATAGTTTTTAAATTAAAAAGGGTCGTAAAAGATACGCACGGCGCCATACAACGGCGCGTGCGGTAAAACATTTACTTAGGCGGTGTCTTACGTGAGTGAACTGGACGCGAACGCGAAGCGACGCGGCGCGGCTCGAAAACAATAAACAGTATAGACCTATTTGATTTGTTCGCACGAACTAGACGCGTCGCCCCGCCGCACTAATTCGCATCGAATCCGCGCTTAGCCGCGTCGCTTCGCGTTCGCGTCCAGTTCGCTCACGTAAGACAAATACTTAAGTGAGAGTACCTATTTTACCGCACGTTAAGCGAAGAAGAGATGTGGTAATAACGAAATCTGATTGATTATTCAAAACATAATATCTCTTCTCGTCTTCTCTTCGAACAATGTAAGTATACAAGTTTCGTAAGTGCTTGTTTTGAGCAAATATGTTGAAAAACGACTTTATATTCTTATAGAAAATATTATTTCATTTCAATCAAGCAAAATCGAAGCGCGACATTAATATGAATTGTTTATTTTTCATTACCCTAAGTTTTTAAGGAAGAAACAAAAAGCAATAAGATTGACCAAAACTTACCCCATGGCTCACGAAGGCTGCTAAAAGTACCACTTTCGTCCACATATTATCACCTTCTACAGTCCTGTGCCTTTCTCTAGAAAAAAGTTCACTTATATACCTGCATCAGATCGTATTAATTAGTACGATAAAGTTTTAATCTGATTGATTATCAATCAGATTAAAATCATGTCAAAAATATGTGATTATAAGCAGGACCCCTCTCCCCCTAACGAATTCCGTAGTACCGGGTAGACCTATATAATAATGACACCTCAGCTGCCCGCCCTTTTCGCTTGGCGGCGCTCAGACAGATCGGACTACCTACCCGGTACGCGTGAGCCATTTCGTTTTCATTTTCGTTCCTGTGTTTTATGATTTATAATTGTTGATTTCATTTCTTTGTGGTTAATTACGTGTTGCTTGATTGTTTGTTTGAATTATTTATTGATTGATTAGAAGTTGCTAAAAATATATTATTTTTAGAGTTTACTCCTTAAGAATCGATTTTCATATATAAGGCGCCCGGTATGAGAAAAATGTGAAGAGGAAAATCTACTGATTACGTTACGTACCTCGTTACGTTTTTGGTGCGCAACTTTCTAATTTGTTTGTGAGTGTATTAATTAAAGGACTTAGGAAAGTAGTTTTTGACTATATGACACTTCATAATATGGGTGTCATTTCGTCGGTTGCCGTTACACAATTGGTTAGATTTTGTAACAGAGAAAAAATTATCAAAGTTACCTCTTATTAAATATAGATTCATATTTTACAGGTATACGGGACCAAAAAATTCCTCAATAATTTTTCAGTAGATTAGCCTATATATACACTTCAACTGTACAGTTTATAGCGTTTAATTAAGCTATTTTGTTAGTGTTTCTTCTTATCGTCGATGAGACTCCTTTCTTGTTATTAGAGGTTGCGACATCCCTTTATTGTCTTGCTTGCAGATAAATAATAGTTCTTAGATGTTGTAGATCATTTAAAATAAGAAGTCAATAATACATAACTATAAAAACATATAAAGATAGAAGAGGGAATAAAGTTTATGACTCGATGAATGATATAGAAGAAGTAAATAACAGATATAAAAGATATTATGTAATTTTGTGATGTCACAGTTGGCTTCCAATCTTGATTTGAATTCGAATATTATTACTCATCAATTTAGCGCGTGCCAAAGAGTTCCTTCATAAAGGAGGCTATACGCAATTCGCCACATCACCCCCCTACGCCAGCGACGGCCGACGGTCCTGTGTCTTTCGGACTGGCGCGCTCCGTCGAAACTTATTACATTAATTGGGAAATACTCTATAATATATATATAATAAAAACATTTTTCTGTGATAGGTATAACTGTTAGATATAATTATAAGTTTGAAAAAACGAGAATCTATAACGATCTCTTGAATCCGTCTCTCAAACGTCTCTGCGTAAGAATAATCAGGGGGTACAGAGCGCGGGATGCAAGCGTTCTATTTCAAGAGTTATTGTTTATCAATGCCTCACCTTAAGACGTACATAGGGTATGCTGTTTAATACCCTACATATTTCTTATTGTACCTTAATGATTATATCCAAGATAAACAACATTAACTGATTGTAATTTAATGATTAATCAACAATATTTGGAAATTACCAATAAACCATTAATGAGTGCAGAGTCCAGAGTTGATTGTTTACTTTTCTCATAATGTTTTTTACATTGTTTTAGTATATAATGACCCTCCACTCCAATGTAAGTTAGTTCTGTCGCATCAGTCCATAACAAGAGTTCGTAACATCAGTTGTAACAAGTGAATCATTGTATTAATTAGTACTAAATATACTTCGATACAAAACCCCAACGCTGCCGATTGTCATTTCAAAACCTTCCCAACCACCCGACCATTACAGCTGCAAGGCGACTATACCTACATGTTGTTTGTTTCTATCAATGTCGATGTACTCTACGAATAAATAATAAGTCAGGAACTCTAATTCAGAACAAATTTCAACCGAAAAGTGGGCCTACCTCAGTCCAAAAGGACATACGTTTCAAAGTACCAATCATTTCCAAGGTTAAGAATAGACATGCTTGGTGATTGGTTCCAATTCAGAACCAAAGCAGGGGTTGGTTTGCACGCGTGCTGCAATGTCTGCTATGACAGTTAAATCGTAGCGGCGTGGAAGATGTTATGCAATGCTTGTGGACCGGACCAATTCAATAATAAAACAATATTATTATACAATGTTTTTTTTTTAAATATAACTAAGCAATTTAGCAATTTACCATTATTACTTTTTACAATTAGATGAAATCTATGTCCCGCGAAATATGATTAATTTATTAAGTTTTTGTCTAGATGACATTAAAAGAGAATCTTTCTTCGCAATGTAGTGAAGACGGATTCTAAGAAATTCAACGATTATACATTTTATCAAAACAATGTAATGGTCGTTATTTGACTTAACTGCAGCTATCCACCTATTTTTCCGAATTGGATCTGCAGGGAAACTAAAAGAAAACAAAAGAAGCAAAATACATTACTGCTATAAAAAATAATCTAAATTTTATCGATTTACATTACAATATGTCATGAAGATGAAAAAAAATCCATCTAAATTAAGTCTGAAAAATTGACTGACTTTGTCTTACATTGTATTGACCATCTCGGTTTAACAACGTATTTGAAAATCTTTGAATATAATAATAATTTTGCTACTACTTACTAGTGAAAAGTGATCCCTGGACATTTTATTCTACTATGGCTCCGGCACCACTTCACAACATATGCTGGCACACAGCTGTATTCAGATATAGGGCTAGTGTAACAGAGAACTAGGTAGACCTAATACCTTTCTCGAATAAGAGACGAGTCAAAAGTACCAGTAGTTGGACATGTATGATGATGAAAGTGGATGAAGTAAAAAGTATATGTAGGGATAGTTTTGTAAATAGGCAATAAAAAATGGGTAGGTGTAGACGTAGGTACTTTAAAAATAATATTTGGTTTCATTGTCCTTCTGTAATGCACTAGCTACTAGTTTTATTTTCTAATTTTTTAAGTACCTTATAAAGGTATGAAATACATTGTATTTTAACAAAATAGCTGGCTTAGCTTGTTGTTTGAGTGTAGTACTGGAAGACCATCAGCAGGTATGAGTTTACAATAGATGCAATTCAACCAGCTCTCGTATTATGCTCATTATCAACCAACTATTATATGATTACTAGCTGACACGGCAAATGTTGTTTTGCCATATTAATTTTTGGGGTGGGCTACCCTTATCACTCAGGGGTATGAAAAATAGATAGTAGCCGATTCTCAGACCTACTAAGTATGCATAAAATTTGGTAAAAATCAGTAAAGCAGTTTCGGAGGAGTAAGGTAACTAACATTGTGACACGAGAATTTTATATATAAGATGTATTAAAATTTATTTAGGAAATATATAAAATATCTTCGAAGTGCACTTATCTATATAAATAAAAATGAATCTCTGAATGTGTTGCTATGCGCAAATCTCTAAAGCAGCTGAACCGATTTCGCTATTTATTTTTTTATAATATTTCTTGAAGTACGAGGATGATTCTTACGGATAGAAAAATTTAAAAAATTGCCTGAAAAAGTCTAAAAACAACACTTCTATATTCCCATACAAAAGATTCGTAATAACACTTAAAGTCAATTTGAACTTTGATACCATACCATAATGTTTTAGTAGAAGGGTTGCGGGATGGCAAAACAATTGAGTGACGTTTGTATCGTATAAATATTAATAAAAAATTAAAGAATAAAAAAGTAATAAAAAATAAAAGTATCGACTGTTAGGTGGTACGAAGTTCGCGGGGTCAGCTAGTAATAAATAAATATAATTTCCTCGTCTTTTCTTCTAGTTAATAAATTATCAGTCAAACTTATACGAAACTCATTTTACCTTAGTCATTACTATCCATTGTTATAATCACTAATAAATTAATAAATTTGGAATAAATTATTAATATTATTAATAACTAGCTCTTGCACACGACTCCGTTCGTGTTTACCATATTTCAACCCCTTCAAGGCTATATTCACAATAAAAGGTAACCTATGGCTTTTATCAAGCCCTAGTCTATTGTACTAAGCTTTATCAATGTGTGTTGAGGCGTGAAAGCGTAAGTAGCTAACATATACACAGAGTTATTTATATCTACTCAAGATTGACATATTGAAATTATTTTAATTCTCGAAATCGTTAATCTTCGAGTTGTGACGTGTAATTAATTTTTACTAATGTATAAAAAAATATTTTTTAAATTGGGTTTTACTAGCCCTTTTGACCTCGTCTTCATTTTAAAGTAAAATGGTGAAAAGTTTACTTGTGGCTTATAGAGAAGAACAACTATGAAATTCGTCAATATGTCTGAACGGATAGTCAACGTTAATTCTCACATGGCTTTGATCATAATCCGCTATTGCCTTTTTGCTCCTAAATTCACTTATTTATTGAAATCCAGCCCTTGTTGGCAATTTTCTAACCTTCTTAAGGTCGCTGACCTTTCTCTTAAAAATCTTTTAAGTTTAAATCTAAATTGCTGTTTTACTGAACAAGCTTGTACCCACGGAACTTCACCGGTTAACTATGAAGGTATTCACCAAATTACCAGTGTAGTTCCACCTAAACTCTCACACACGTTCCGCGCTCGTGTGATGTGACGGTATCGAGCAAAAAAAAGAATTGCGGTAAGGCGATTCCGTAGCACTCAGCTGACTGTACTTACGCCAGAATCGAATTAATGAAACATAGTTATTTACGAGACAGAGCTAAAGATAGATAGAAATCCCCACTAAAACTAAAAAAATATTTTTTGAGAGGTATAATACGTTTTGATAAAAGTCACCTTTAAGAGGTTTTGCGTAAGTTATCAGTAATTCTGTATATACTGATGTGACTTGCGTACAACAACCCCTTTGGAGTGGGCCGCTGGGAAATAATAATATCTAATTAAGAACTTCATAAACAAACAGACCATTTTGATAATTTATGTGTAAATATTTTATTCAAATGTAACACAATACTACGAATTTTCATTAATATTTTATCATTTTGTTTGTACGAGTTTCAATTTTATTTACAGTTACACAACAGTAGGGCTTGGTGCTTGATCAGTTCTTTTTTATTTAAAAATAGCAAATTCATTGTTACGTGTTTTTTTGTTATTGGAAGTAAGTAAGTATAATATTTTGAAAATTGAACAATGAACGTGCAATATAAAACAGCGTTATCATGTGTATGAAATTACTTGCGTTTAAGTCTTATTGTTAAATGTAGGTAATTTGTACATCTTTTATAAAAGTAACTTATATTTTGTAAATAATATTTTTCGGTAACACTACTTCAATAAAGAAGGTTTTTTTATCGAATAAGAGGCAAACGAGAAGCGATCCACCGCTCATAGCCACTCTTAACGCTTGTTGGGCCACGGGTGCGTTGTCGGCCTTTTATGGTCTGGTCAGACAGCGGGCGGGTCGTGACTCGTGACGCTGGCGTGATCTAATGTACCAATTACTATAGTAAAGGTCACACAGAGGACGACACATCTTGGCGCTTGGCCTAGATGTGTCGTTGCGGTTACGTCCCGCCCGCTGCCTGACCATACCATTAAAGAGAGAGAGAGGGATCACCTGTTTTGTATCAAACAAAAATGATTCTTATATACGGTTCTTAATAGTCTTAAAATCGCGTAATAAACATTTAAAGAAGTCAGTTTATAATCTTACTAGATGAAAACCCGGCTTCGTTCGCGTGAAATTTGACTCATAATACACATGTAGGCAGTGTCGGCCTGGCACGTGTAGGGCTTAGGCAGGGATTTTTCTTTAGGGCCTCCAATTTATATTTATATATACTAGTATAGAAAACAGTAATAAATATGCAAATTCGGTCTTTGACCCTTCCTCAATAAATGTGTTATTTTTATAACCTAAAAATTATTTTATGATAGAAATTAGAACAAAGTGAGACGAATATCTTAACTAAATATATAATTTTTAATGTTGGTAAGCTTTATTATAATAAAATGTTTTAATATAATAAAGAATTTTAATTTGTTCAAAAACACAACAAAATGATAAGCGATAAACACCATTCTATTTCTTCTGCATACATATATAAAGTATACAATGTCAATAGCACCAGGGCAGAGGGAGGTCAAAAGGGGCCCTAATATCTAGTCGCGGCTAAGGGCGGCAGGGCCTCACACACTCACGGCTTGATATCTTTAATTTTTTTAACATTATTTTAGGAGTCATCGCTGTTTTAACTTGGGCCTCCTCACATTCCTAACGCCGACTTTACATAAAGCATAATCTGAAGGTCAATAAACTACGTTATTATTATTTTTTTATAATTATATTAATTGCCGATTATCATGTACTTATGTAGGTATATTTAAGTATCCAATATCCATTAAATTCATGTGCATGTGCAATGCCAAAATACTATCTGTATTTTATAATTATTCTTACAATATTAAGGCAATAAAAAAAGGTTAGGGGCTCGACAATTCAATATAATTTAAACGTGATGAACTAACTATAACATATGTTGGTCAAATACGCGAAAGGATTCGTCAAAAAAACTCTAAACACAGCGTATTTTTGCGATTTGACTCATATTCCAGCCTTAAACAAAATACTCGACAATCCGATTTTTTTTTTCGATCGAGTCTACTGTACCCCTTGACGAAATTATTAATATATATATCTTTTCCAGGGAACATGTCATTTCTGGTGGAGCGTGATTTGTCAAATGTGCCGAACATCAAGGAGTATTTTAAGGGGAAATCTATATTCATAACCGGCGGTTCGGGTGAGTTTAATTTTCAAATCAATTGAATACTTTTATCACACGGTCATATTTTACCCCATTAAAACGTTGCATCAATGTCTTAAATGCTCTGTCACTGTCTCGCTCATATGCAATTGTTGTTACAAAAAAGAGACAGAACTATGAACAAAGTTTTAGTTTGTAGTTTGTAGACGTAGCGGATCTTGGTTTCGCCAGGTTATCTCGTTTCCGCGTCACTCGTTAGTAGTGAGTTACTGAATAAATAGGACCTGGATATTAGAAAAAGTATGAACTTAAAAACACTTGAAAACTGTTAAAGTATGAGCTTGACATGGTGTACGGTCAAGGTAAGTAAGGGTTCGTCATCTTTAAGTTGACATTTGCTGGCACCAACAAGGCATCAGTCCTGCCAACGTTTAATTTCAATCGAAATAGAAATATCGCATTGACGTTTGCAATAACTGGCTAATTAACTGAATGGCTAATCGAGTGACCAGTCAATCAATAAAGAAAGATGCAGTGCAAGTGCATTTTTGAAATCTTTATTTTGTATATTTTTTTACAGAATTAAATTAAACTGTAGTTGTTAGGTATAGTGTAATTTATTTATTTCAATTAGAATTATTTTAGATCATCACAATTACAAAAGAAAATTGACACTGACAATTAAACAGAAAATATTTGATTGAAACTCTTACCTACGAAGTTTTTTTGACTAGGCCATTAAAAATGTTTTATTTTGACATATATAAATTTAGTTATAGGTGTATACTATTTTAACTCTTGTTATTTTATTAAGTAAGTAGAATTTTATATGCATTTGTCTACTTACTATTTTGGTTAGTAGTAATATTTAATAATATATACGTAGTTTATAAAGGAATAAATTTAATAACTAACCAAGGTTTTCGTTCGCAAACTGTACTTAATCAATCAATATCAAAGTAATCTATTTCCAGCTAGTACCTAAATTTGACTAACATAACTCATGTATTTACCTATTAATCGATATTAAAAGAAAGAAGGAACTATTAACCTACCATAGTTATAAGTTTTCTAACTACCATTAGGTCTTTATTGTCCAACCAAATGTATAAATGCAAAGATCTGTCTGTCTGTTACGCTTTTAAACATTTGGAACGACTTTGATGAAATTTGACACAGAGATAGACCAGGGGAAATAGACCAGGGACGATAATTTTTGAAATCAAAAAAATAGTGTGATGAAACCCATCGGAAAAGGAAAATAATATAAAAGAATATAACAAAAAATTGTAAATGCAAGAGTTGTGGATCTTTTTACTATCTACAACTTTGTCATTTCACATTTTTCGATAGGACTTGTAGTTTTGCTGGAAATCGAGATAAACCGTTTTTACCCTAAAAACTTACCTTTGGGCGCATTCCCACTGAGTCGTGACGACAGATAATCGTGTTACACATTTGTCGAGGCAGCCGCTCGCAGGCTACATTTTTAGAATTATTAATTTGGTTCGAGCGGCTGCCTCGCCAAATGTGTAACACAATTATCTGTCGTCACGACTCAGTGGAAACGCGACCTTCCACTTCCCGACCTCAGATCACCCGTAAATTATTTTTCCTTTCATTTTATTATTTTCTCTTCCTTTTCCAATGGGTTTCATCCTACTATTTTTTTTTACTTTTTACTATTTTCAAAGGCTTCAGCTTTGGTCTAAAAGGACATGTCCTTTTATCGCGAAAAAAGACATAAAGTGGTTGAAATAGGGGATTGAAAGTTTATATGGAAGTTAGTCATTGTCAAAGAGGCCGTATACTGCCGAAGATATAAAAATATGTAGGTTAAAAAGGTTGTAAAATTAGAATTAATATGACCCAAGACTGAAATTTGAATTGTTAATCTAAACGTTTATTTAATATGTAAATTTATACGTAATGTATAATTTTCATTACTGTTTGCTTAAAGAATTTGCAATTTTAAAATATAAGTATTTATTTCAATTTATTAAAGGGCAGAATTATTCATGCGTAATTTCACAAAATAATGGCGTCGAACAGTTTGGACTGTTCTGCGCCTCTAGTTAAACGATATTAGCTTCTAGAAAAGAGTAGAAGGAGGATGGGATAGGCACAATTCATCTGTCCCACTGATCATTTTCATTAGAAGCATTTCCCTGTGCCTAACCAATTGAAACACTTCTTATTGTTAGTTTATTTATTTATTTTGTATTTAGCACCCAAACATCCTAAATGCTAACCTTAAGCTAAACAAAAAACGTAAACAATGGGCATACTATAGTTTAAACATATCACAATGACATGGGTATAAATTGTAAAATAAAACGAAGAACAACCAAGAAATAAAAATTAGATAAACACTAATTTTTTAGACCGCGCAAAGCATCCATCGCCTGGCGACGATAGACACATAAGGGGTCATGAAATATATCTATGTTTTCATTCAAATTGACAATTAAGTTATACAAGTTATAAGTTTCCCCAGGGACTCGGAAAATTTTGTGTAGTTATTGTAACGATACGACTTATGTATTGCCATAACATTGCCAACGTTAATGGGTGACGAGAAATAAGTCTAAAGGACTTGAACGAATTATCGAACTAACACCTATTTTTTAAATATTTTCCACAGGTTTCATGGGCAAAGTGCTTATAGAGAAACTACTGTACTCCTGTTCTGATCTTGACAAGATTTATTTGCTGATAAGGACAAAGAAAAACGCCTCACCACAGGAAAGATTTGCAACTTTGTACGAGACACCAGTGAGTGAACAGATTTACATTACAGAAAAATTACATTTATATAGAGCGTATTAAGATTAGGGTTACTAAAACGCAATAGTTTTTAATTATAATATGTTAATGTCTAATGTAACTTGTGTATATAATACAGGTTACATTTCATAAAATATCGCACAATGGTGAATTAATTATCAGATTATAATTTAAATAATTAATAAATCTTTTAACTTTTTTTAAATAAATCTTTTAAATATTTTTCTAGATTAGTTCTTTGTGTTTTAGGTTTTCAATCGTTTGAGAACTGAGAAACCTGGACTTTTCGAATCTAAAGTGGTATTCATATCCGGCGATATAGGCGCACCGGATCTTGGTGAGGATATCAAAAAAATAAAGAAATAATTTTATTCATCAATATGGGTATACAGGGTTACTGCTAACTCACGCAAAACCTAAAAGGTGACTTAGGCACTAACAACATTAGTTAGCTTACTTATGTCAAACCCAAAAAAATATTTTTTTTAGTTTTAGTGGGGACTTCTATTTATCGTTACCTCTATGTTTCGTAAATAACTATGTTTCATTTATTTGATTCTGGCGTAAGTATTCGCAGTCAGCTGAGTACTATGCAATCGTTTGCTTGACACTGGACAAGTGCCCACCCCCGTCCACTTTTCAGCAACCCCTTTCTTTGCTAGATACCGACACATCACACACGCCGCGCGGCACGTGTGTGAGAGTTTATGTGGAGCTAAGAAAATAAGAACTGCAATTTTTTGTACGACAGAATTTATTATTAAATTAGAAAAAGTAGTACAAAAAACGTTTCAGTGTTTATGTACCTAAGTCACCTTTAAGAGGTTTTGCGTGAGTTAGCAGTAACCCTGTATACGTTTTCATATAGAAACAAAACATTATTATACATAGACGTACCATAAATATTAAACTACTATATATTACTATACTATTATACCTTATATGTATTTAAATTAAATTATTTAGAAATAGCTTTATCGCCTCATCATCATTACCATTACGGTGATTAAAACATTAGCTTGGTAATTTTATTTGTCTGTTTTAGATTTATCAGATGAAGACAGAATCCTTCTTATCAATAAAGTTAATATAATATTCCATGTTGCTGCTAGCGTTCGGTGAGTTTTGGGAAAATACAATTCAGTTTGTTACTTTCATGTTTAGTGTTGTGTTACACAATTTTTACAACAAAAAAGTCACAGTTTCACTCATTTAAGTTAAAAATGCTGTTTTAAATGCACGAATGTTAGTCGTCTATTTATAATACGAATAGGTCATTTAACCAGCAATAGTAAATGTACAATATGTATGACACATTCTCTTAAATAGATTTAAGTAAATAAATTGTTTTTTTTACTTTTTAGTACATTGTAATGTCGGTTAATATTTAGATATAAATAAATTTGATTATTGTTTTCAATCTGACATTTCTTTTTCCTTCGTTTGTGCGTGATGTTCAAACATGGTCGAAACACATACAAAGATACAAACTCCAAAAATCAAATTAACGAACAATTAACACAGATTATTAAAATTCGAAGATTATAGGAAATTATTATTTTTATTCTCATTACAGATTCGATGATACTTTGGAATACGCAGCGAAATTGAACCTTCGTGGTACGAAACTTATGATTGAATTAGCTCAAGAAATGCCCAATTTAGAAGTGAGTATAAAAGTACCTAAAGTGCGATAAATCTTTTTCGATGTGATTTTAAAAAATCTCAAAATTAAATGATTTTAGAGCTTTGTCCATGTATCGACGACCTTTTCTAACACAAATCGGGAAACGATTGAGGAAATCATGTATCCACCACACGCGGACTGGCGAGCGACTTTGGATGTTTGTGAAAATATTGACGAACAAAACCTTCACATATTTACTTCAAAGTAAGTAGAGAAAGTTTTATATGAAAACTATAGCTTAAAATATCTCCTTATAAAAAATAATACGAGAGTGGTGTGCAATAGGAACATGGATACAAAAGGAAATTTTAAGATGATTGGACATGAGATTCTTAATGAATGGAAACAGGCTAACAGATATGATATAATATAGGACAGTTGAGAGACAGAGATCTGTGGTCGCTGTCAACTCTTTTTAGAAAGACCAGGGCGTGATAATAGAAATAAAATAAGTAAAAAGTGACTTCTTTTATTCATACAGAACAGCAAGTTTTTAATCCTTCCTATTTTAGGTACCTTGGAAAGGTTAATAATACATATATATTTACTAAACAACTGGCTGAGCACGTTGTGTATGAGCATAAAGGAAAACTACCTGTTGTCATTATAAGACCATCAGTAGGTATGAATTTACAATAATATTATATAAATAAATTCTTATTTTAAGATTCGACACGTTTCTTCAACTTTTGAATATTCTAAAGTGAAGTCCCGTGTACTGGGCATACCCCAGACAGAAACATGTCACATCTAGGTGATCAGCCTTCTATGCCTTGCCAGACCAGGTTTTAATGCTTACGCGCTTACCAAGGAGGCGGTCGAATATTGTAGAACTTTTCAATATTACAGTGGTGTCGTCATGGAAGGAGCCTTTTGTAGGATGGAATGAAAACTTCAATGGACCAGTGGGCTTATTAGTTGGTTCAGCGAAAGGTATTTTGATTCTAACTAGTATAAACATCGACTGCCATCTCGGGGCACAAGTTGATACCTATCAATCTATTTACAAATGTCAGTCGAGGACAAAGCAATAATCCTGACCATCACATTACATAATTTTTACAAAAAGCTTATAGAAAACACTAGAAGTATTATAAGCTTCTTGGATTATTATCAAATCTGACAAAATCAACCTTCATACAAACGCTTCAAAAAGAACTTAGAACAATATTTCAAATTCTCTGGCACTTTCTCACTGACGTGTAGTTGTTGTTAAAAAAATAAGACAAAACACTGAGCAAAGATCATAGGTAAGCAACGTCATTTTTTGAATTTGTAGTAATAGAACACATTTACAGACAATAAAGTCATTAACAAAACTACGAATATATGTATATGTCTAGAAACATAACACAAACTCAAAAATGGCACCACGCAAATATGTACCTAAGACATATTTGCGTGGCCTTCGACCAATCACTTGCCCACATCACCGTACGAACGTACTGACCTTGATGTTTGTCAAGGTCAAACGTTGGTGGGTTCATTTTTGAAGCGCTATCTGTATGAGAGTTACGTTTCTAGACATATTATTATTCGTAATAACAAAACATTTAAAAAATCAATTCATTTATTTAAGTGTTTATTTTTGCTCACTCTTAAATAAAAAAATAAAGACTGTTTACATGAAATTATTAAATTTATTAATTTATTTAAACTATGTTCCTTGTAAGTGTTTGTAGACTGTTTGATGGTTTTAAATAGGTATCTCAAAATATAGTTTAAGCAGCGTTTTTGATGACAGTTCATACAGTCTTTAACAATCACCTCCTTATGAACCAATTTATAAAAAACATTATAAATTACACATATGTAATAATTTTCTATAAATCTCCCATGGAAATACTAAGTATATCTAATGTTGACAACCGCATTAAAATCCGTTCACTAGAATTCCAGATTCGTGACGAGGCGATGCGAGGATTTTCATATAATTTTTTATGTTGATACAGGTGTAGTACGTATTATTTACGGCAAGCCTGATGCGAAAATTGATTACATTCCGGTGGATAGTGCTGTAAGACATTTCATCACTGTTGCATGGATCAGAGGTACTAAGAAGTAAGGAAATGCACTTTTTTACCAACCTCATATTTAACGTCTTCTTAAAATAGATACATTGTAGGTACACAGATATTGGTCGACAGGGTGTTAAAATACAAATACAAAAATTGTTTCATTTCCAAACATTGCAATGGCGATTCTGTATTTGAATAACTGACTTTTTTGATTTGCAACTCACTAGAGTTCTAATGAGTTTCGTGAAGTTGGTGAATTGGCGCCAAATCATTAGTTCTAATGAGTGTTGTAATCTGTGGAAGTTATTGAATTGGTTCCATATTGGCGTCAAATCATTACATTGAAAACAGTAGTGTTGTGAACTCCGTAGTTCTAATGAGTGTTGTGATCTGTGAAAGTTCTTGAATTGGTTCCATATTGGCGCCAAATTATTGCATTGAAAACAGTAATGCTTTGACAGAGTAACCTTCGTCTGTAATGGATCGATAAAATAGAGGCTTCAATTAAAATTCGTACTTTACATTTGATTTTCCTTTTTTCCACAGATTAGAGCCAACAGATGACGTCGCAATATACAATTGTTGTACTGGGAATCTGAAATGCATCACATTGACAAAATTGAAAGAACTTGGCAATAAAAACATATTTAATATGCCGTTTGATAATAATATTTTTGGTATCAGCGATACTATCACAAGCAATAAGTCATATCATTATTTAGGTGTAAGTTAAAATAACAATTTTATTAAACGCCTTCAAATATACGATAATACTTTGACAGGACTGATTGGTGCTTAAGTTTGGCGGCGCGGCATTGCTTTGTGTATAGCGTATTGCGTCAAAATATCTTTATTAAATGAAATGTTTGATCATTTTGAATCGTAAATTTTTTGGTTTCTTAAGAGGATTGTGAAGCTGTTAGATTGTGTGACATTTTGATACAAAAAGCGATAACGTTTTCCCCCTCATTAACATAATCTAATTTTCATAATTTTTGAAAATGTTGTAGATAAAATGAAAAACTAAGTCCGTACGTTTTTATTTAAAAGAAATATTGCGTATGATAGAAGTTATTAGCATCCAAACATCTATATTTTTGACTTAAAATCTTCCTCGGGCGTTTTTATTTTTTAAAATTAAACTAAACTGAATTACTAAAAAATAAAAACGTACAGACCTAGATTAAGGTGTACTGAATCTAAAGAGACCAAAATTATCTAATTTCGTAAATGTTTAGGGGGGTAAAAACGTTATCGCCCAAAACTATTTTAAAAAGGAAATGTAGGTAATTGCCTCTAAGATTTGCAACTCTCTTTATCGCACGCCCGGAGTGAGGCAAAGCGGTATGAAAGAGATAGCATTTTTTAAAATACCTACTCACGCCGCGTATCGGCATTTCACAATCCTCTTAAGATACTGCAACGACTCATTTAAATAAATGATATTCCTAAATTACCTATAACTCAAAATTCGGTTTAACTGAGATTCACGGTAATCGTGCGACTGTATAAACTATTTCTTCTTTCAGGTCATCTTTCAACAGTTGCTGCCAGCTTTTATTATTGACACAGTATTGAAACTTCTTGGCCATAAGCCTATGTAGGTATTTATATCTACTTTTCATAGCCCATTTTCCTATACAAGTAGTTAATTGCCTTGCGTATATATTAATTATCTATACATATCAATATACAAATTGACAATATTCAAAATTTAATCTCGTTAAACCAAAATTTTGTTTATTTTTTCATACTGTTCACAAAATAGTAAAAAACAGATTTTAATTTGAAACATTACCTACCAACAAATTAAGTTATTAGTAAGTAATTAAGCGGGCAGTTTCAATTTATGGTGGGTCATTCGGCTGATAATTTACCTTTTTTTGTTGGTGTAAAAATTTATCCATTCTATCCATGAAAGTTATGCATTTCGTCTGCCCGATGCTATATTCTTTACTTTGTTTTATTTCATTTTTTATTCAAAAATTCCATTCAACTGGTTCAATTAACACTTCCTTAACAAGCAAGTAGATTCGTGGCAAACCACGATTTACTGCAGGGGATTATACGCTGCCTCATCATATTTGACCCAAATTCAAAATTCTTTTCAGGTTGGTTAAAATCCAGCGGCGAGTATATAACGCTCTTTTAAGTCTCTCGAACTTCATAACGCAAAAATGGACGTTCGTTAATAATAACTTTATAAAGCTAGGCACGTATCTAAAGGAATGCGACGTAAATGAATTCAACTTTGACGTTGAGAATATAGAGGAAGAAGAATTTTTTAAAAATGGGTTGATGGGCGCTAGAAAATATATTTTAAAGGAAAAAGATGAGGATTTACCAAAGGCAAAGGCTCATTTAATAAGGTAAATGTTTTCAATTTTTCAAATCTGCTCTCAGGCTACACTTTCATCAAGAGCTTGGAAAATAATTATTACATAGCATATGCGTAAATAAATTGTATGAAAAATCAGCCCTTAATTATGACGTCAAGATCAGAAAGCTGTGACGTAGATTAAAGAACGGCAGCTGAGAAATTTGGCATACTGGCAAAGGTGAGGGAATACTTTGCAAAGAGACAGCTTCCAAATCTGTAAGAAATTCAAGTTAAAATCTTTCTAAAATAATGTTACCCCATCCAGCTCCAGCTAGGGCTTGTTTAATTCATCTTGACAAGTACTTTAGCCCTAAATATATCCAAAGTCTGACCCTGTCAAGTTTGTGCTCATTTAATTGATCTCAATAAGTTAAAATAAAAAGCTTGTCTTTTTAAATGTTAACATAAACTTATTTTCTTCATCTGAGCGTTCTTTTTCTGTCTGAATGGAACTTTACGGTTTAATTCATTGTATTTTATTTCCGTCGTAGGCTATGTATCACTCGGAAGAAAGTGTTGCGTCTTTTGCCTTAGGTACTACACCATCGGTTAAAAGAGGTCACTTTCTACCCTTGACGTACAAATATACTATTTCTTGTAGTCAAATGGCATTTTGTTATAAAAATTATTTTTTGTTTTCAGAATGACTTTTATTCAACGCACATCTACATTTTTGCTATATGCCGCTCTGGCCTGGTATACGTGGAACAGCAGTTTTGTCCAGGGCTACGTAGAAACATTTTTAAGCCTTTGATCATAATTCCGTTGCACGCACTAAGATCACTGGATTTTTTCTTACAAAAACCAACTGATCAATACTTCCGGACTAAACTTTTAACCTTTCGGAATATGTAACCTCTTATAAGTTGAATATTTCAATTTAAAAATATATTTCACAATAAAACTGATATATTTTAAGGGTGTATTGTGCAGTAGGACTTAGAAATAAAATATAGAGAAATAATATTACTAGTGCATTTTCTGTTTTTCACACCTTCACAGGATCACGACCTAGAAAAAAACAACGCAATACCGCAATCCTAGCGATGAGCGATTTTCGCAAAAATAATCGACTGAATTGAAAATTATGCATTCGATTGGTTCCTGCTCAACTGCATTGTGCTCATAAAACTGATTATTTAAAAGAGTCATAAACCAACTACTTTAAGAGATTACATTTTAAATTATTTCTTGCATAAAATTCTCAATTTTGACGCTCTTATTCTCTGAAACTGAATGCCTTTGACAATTTTGACTTACAGAATAGTATAAGCTATGTAGTGATTATTTTAGTCAATAGCGGTCTTGCTTTTTGCAATTTATTTCAATAAATTCAGCAGTATGATTTTCATAACATGCGCGACAACTGTTTTTAATATCTTGGATTAAATTAATGGAGTAAGTAAACAAAATAAAATATAATGTCCATTAAATAGTGCTCAGGTCCATAGCGGCCCCAAGTTTTTCAAAATACTTATGAAATTTTTAGAAATAAAATCCCAATCGTAATTATGAAATTATAAAAAACTTTTTTGCTTATTTGTTGCTTAATAACTGTCAAAACTTCAATTTAGGGAAGAAAAATGGTGTAAATCTGGTTTCGATTTTTATTTCTTTACACCCACAAAGAGAGGCTTATGATGTGGTTTTGTTTGTTTGGAAGACAATATAATAACCCGAAATATTATTTACAGTGATAAATGGATGAAGTCTTCATAAATCGTAACTCGGCACCAGGGGCGTAGCTACCGCCCTAACGCCGTATTAATGATACTGGACCCCCGGGCTACAGAGGCCTTTAATGGGGCAGGAACGGCTATCAGACTTGTCAATATTTTTATAGAGACAAACATTTTAGAAAAACTGAAATCGTCTTTATAAATGATTTAATGAATCAATTTGCCGAAAAAAAGGCAAGAAAAGTGTATATTTAATTTAAATTGATTTGTTAGATCAAATAAGAGCAAGCGATAACTTAAAATCAATAAATAGGTATTTATTTTAATTTAATGCAAGCATTTTTGTTTTGTGAGAAATCTTTACCCTTCATTTGGGCCCCCAACTAATTTTGATACAGGGCTCCTTCGAGGCACGCTACGCCACTGCTCGGAACTATCTTATTCATGTCAGCTTTCTAATGTTAGGGCCACACTAACGGCTAACGTCAATGCCCACTAGCGCGATAATTATTGCGAGAATTTTTGAAGTTTCGATAACGTGTTAAAGTGGGGGCTACACTTGAACGGTCAGTGTGAATAATTATTGGCGATAAAAATGGCGTTAATTTTACTAAAATTCAAGCAAGATGGACGTTGACAGAACTCTGTATTTCATGAGTGTAAATTTTTACTATTTGAATTTGTTGAATTATTACCGAATTAATATTGATGAATTATTACTCCATAGCCATTGTACGTATTTATTTCAAAGACAAACACATGCGATCCCGTCGCGCTCACGACGCACACTGATGACTGACGTAGTATGGCCGCTTCATCGCATTAATTCTCGCGTTAATCTCTTTGATGTACCGCCACTTGAGCTATCGTCTAATACCAAACGCCAATGTTAATGCCGTTGTCAAATTATCGCGTTAAGTCGTGGCTACACCTACAGTAAACGTCCATTATCGCGATAATTAATGGCATTTCCCGTTAGTGTGGTCCCGGCATAACACAGACATGTCAAACAACTCTCTTTTTGTGTTGGGAGTTAACTATAAATTTTTATCCTACAGGGTGTAGGAATAAAAAAATTAAAATTAAAAATAATTTATTTTGAACTACATCCCAATAAGAAAGTCACACGTGTAGTCTATTGCAGTTCCCAGGACACCCCTGCTGTAAATATACCACGCAATCGTCCCATATGCAATAAATTTAAAGAGTTTATCCAATAACACCATTCTGAAAGCAAACAAAAAAAATATTTCAAATTGAGAACCACTTTTAGTTAATAGATGATTGATAAATAAAAATATAAAGTTTGTTTGGATGATCGTTAAAATCATCAATTACTGTTTCGAATTGAAAAATTAATTTTGTGACGACTACATTTATTAAGGCCTTTATTGTTTAGTGGTCGCCCATTGTTCGAAATTCGACCACAATTCGAGAGTAAGTCAGGTATGTGTGTGTATGCTATGTGTCATCTAAGCAGTAGTGTGCGTAATATTTATTTTATTGATTTAATGTTTTTTTTTTGAATAATTAAAAAAAAATACTAGCATTCTCCGCTCCTTCTCTATATAAACTATAAGTGTGGGAAATAAATATTCCTCCGTCCGCGCAAATTTCATAAAAAGGGTACAAAATTTTTAATGCACGTATTAATATATCAAGCTACGTTTACGTGAGTGAAACGTCGGGGCGTAAAGTAGATAAAACTGTAAAAATAATCTAAGTAGTAATTTAGTCTATACTTATTTGTAATTAGTAGCTGACATTCGATATCTTCCAAATCTTTTTACTCTAACTATGAAACATTTTTAGAATTCGTCATTCTGTATCAACTAATTTACTCATAACCTTGACAAATTATATATCAAAACCTTGAATCGCTCTATCTATTGGTGAAACTTGCATGACAGTCTATTCAGTAGTTAGTAGTCCAGCTTATAATGCAGGGCAAAAACCACGGAAGACGACCGCCTGGGAGGAGACGTTCTTCGTGGCTTAGGAATCTTAGAGCATGGTTCAACCTGAGCACAAGATCCTTGTTCCGAGCCGCTGTGTCCAGGATTCAGATAGCCTTAATGGTAGCCGACCTCTGGTAGGAGATGGCACCACAAGAAGAAGAAGTGATTCTTTATTTCATTATACGTAACAGACAGACAGAGTTACTTTAGTAGGGAATAAATACTACTTTCCAATTGTGAAGTTTGTTTTGTTTCTTGTGAAATAAATAAAAATAGATATACCTCTTATAATGCGCCTTAGCTTTCGGCAAATCCTCCAACTTCTCTTTCAATATGAAAACCTTTCCCGCCATACACCCAGTCTTAAAGTACTGAAGACGATCTATGGTCTCCATTTCGTAGAAGAAGTCTCTCTTCTCCTCCATTTTGATTTTATCGCGCAACGCAAGAATATTATTATTAAGAAACGTCCATTGCTGGGTTAGGTAGTAATGCAGTGCGATGTTAGCTGTATATATGCGCCGTTGTAACTTAATAAGCCTGAAAGTAAATTCAAATACTATATTTGTAGGGAGAAAATCGCCTCCGTGGTGATGTGGTTTACCTACGCGTCACGCCGCAGGTCCTGACAACAAAACACATGAATGTTTCGGTTGAGTAGGAGGATGCTGATGACTTAGTTGCCTGTAAAGGTAATGATCAATGAAACAGCAATGTGTCTGTCCCATGCCCTACTAGGGGTTACGGGAATTCACTATTAGTGACAAAAACAATGTCTTAATATATATAAATTACGTGTCACGTTGTTTGTCCGCGATGGACTCCTAAACTACTTAACCGATTTTAATCAAATTTGCACACCGTGTGCAGTTTGATCCAACTTGAAAGATAGGATAGCTTACATCTTAATTTATAGTCGCAATATTATTTTATTGCAAATTCGTTGCCTCATACATTTTCTTTGGAATGGCGTTTTAGGTGACACGTTATTATTCAGAACTCTGATGCGATACGAAGTTCGCGGGGTCCACTAGTCTTATATATAAAATTCTCGTGTCACAATGTTAGTTACCTTACTCCTCCTAAACGGCTTTACTGATTTTTACAAAACTTTATATGCATGTTCAGTAGGTCTGAGAATCGGCTACTATCTATTTTTCATACCCCTAGGTGATAAGGGTAGCCCACCCCAAAAATTAATATGGCAAAACTACGTTTTCCGGGTCAGCTAGTATATATATATATATTAAAAAGACAAATATTCAGGAACGTATCAAACTGCGCCGGCTTACAGAACTCCCTAGGCGCAACTTTCAGAACATTAGTTAGCAAGGCAAAAAAAAATAATCCTACAACACAGTAAAATCATTTATATATATAGATTTTGTGAGCCAGGAAACCTCATAGAACGCCCTACTAAAGTATAATCATAATCTGTTCAATGGTTAATGATTTCTCACAATCTGGCATAGAGGACAAATATATAAATATTGATGTTAATTTAGATCAGCCGTTATCTGTTCTGTAAAATTTTGTAAGCTTACATGGGTTGCTTCCCAGCAATCTTCAATATGAGATCAATTAGCAGAGCTGGAAGTAAATGGAAGAATAGTACCTGAAAAAGAGAAATTTTCATTCTTGCGTTAAAGTTTGAAAATCTTTTAGAATTGGATTTTATTTATTTATTACAACTTCGTTGCAATAATAGGATACAGATATTTTATTTATATACAATGATATTCTTAAATATATTTACAACAATACAAAACGCTCATCAAAGCCGTTGGGGGTGCGTACCCAAAATACTGGCTGCATTACCGCGTTTTATCGCTATACTAACGCCTTGGCCAAAATATGAACTAGATTTCGGGTTTCCTGTGGTATTGTAATGTGCATTGGATTATTTTGTTAAAATCCTTTAATTAGATAAAGATATTTTCTATAGATATGAATAATTAACACAGTTGTAGAATAAGTAACAAGACTGGAAGAGTGTCGAAAAGTATGATTTTTGGCGATTATACTTTTTGGATATTCCTGAATCTTATAAACCTTTAATAAACCATGAGGGAAAGAAGGTCGCTATATAGTCAAATATAGGTTTCTTACATTGAAGGTGTATTGAAATCGCGACTTAGTAATCCCTCCATCAACAGCCCACAACATGTTGTCCAATGGTGTCTCTTTTATTATTTCCTTTCCGTGTTCAACTATTTCTCCAATCGTCATTGTTTTCATGTGACTTGTAGAACAGTGGTACACTTCAATATCATCTGTTGGTTCCAATCTGAAAATAAACATTCCATATTACCTACCTACTGACTTACGGGTCCCATAAACTAAGCGCCTCGTATCCAAGCTACGAATGGTAGCTTTTCGAGTGTCCACGTGTTCCTGCATCTTCGGCAAGCTTCTACAATGATGAACTTTAAAACTTTAGCCCCCTATTTCAATCAGTTTTAGTCTTTTTTGGAATGGATGGAATCAAAGTAAATATGTTTGTTACTCCATAATTATTGTATACCTAACTCCCATGTTAAATATTTCTAAATATCCAGCAATTAGTTTTATATAAACCGATTGTTTGTTAAAACTTCCAACTCACCTACTTATAACTGCTAGGATATTGCTAACACTGGCAATGTTATTTAAGTTAGTCATAAGTTAAGCATAAAGACATTTTGAAATGAAAAAAAATGAGTCTTTTTTGGAATAACAACCTATGTATTTTCCCAAACTCTATTACATATATGTCAAAAGTCATCATCAGTGGTTAAGGCGTGAAAGCGTAACATATAGACAGAGTGACTTCGCATTTATAATAATATTTGTATATATTTTTATAATTTATCTGTATATATAATCTGTACTATTGTACAGATTGATAGATTTTCCCGACGCCTTGCGTATTTTTTTATGGCCACGGGACTTTAATACTATTAATGTTTAATAGACAATGATTCATGCTGGCAGACTTAATTATTAATATTAATTCTTAACTCACCAACCAGAATGCGATGTGTTTGTGTCAAGGTTGGGATTGTTAGGTGCAGAATGCAAGGAAGATACTTTTTTAAGTTCTTAGTTTTTGATTTTAATATATTTATAATATTGCCATAAATAAATAAACTCACTTTTGAACACCTCTAATCCATGCTCCAACGATGAATATCTTAATCGCGATATCTACTGGCATATAATCGGCAACCAAATCGGGATCCGAGTACACACTCCGTAAAATACCTGAAATAATAAAAAAATACATTGAAAAATTGTTTAATTTAAAGATAAGGGTTTTTTAATGAAACGATGGAAAATAAAGAAATAATTATTTAAGGTCCCGCCAATTTTTTTGGTCCTTATATACCAAATTACATATACTATGGGTATTAGGTACTATATACAATAAAATATAGTTGAAATTTCTTTTGTGAAGTCGCTTAATGATGCAATTGAGAATAGTTTTACTAGTGGTCGTCCAATGGTCAAAATTCGACCACAATTCAAGAGTAGGTCAGGTATGTATGTGTGTATATGCTGTGTCATCCAAGCAGTAGTGTGCGTAACGTATATTTTAATTAATTTAATGTATTTCTAATGCATTTTATATATAAAATAGCATTTTTTACTGCTCTATATAAACTATAAGTGTGGGAAATTTAATCTTCCTCCGTCCGCGCTATTTTCGTAAAAAGGGATACAAAGTTTTTGCTTCACGTATTAATCATATGATTTATGACTTAAAAAAAGCGTGTGAAATGAAATGTGAATTCCTAGACTTGATTCTACGTCTATTCCATAGATCATTTTACTAAAGGCAAACTCAAACTTTTGATTCGAATGCTAAGGAAGATAAATAGCAATGCGTAATCACTTAGCCGCGAAGGCGGGAATCAAAGCATTTAATTACAAAACAATATTTCTTTATAATTAAATAATTCTATATAAATATATATAATATAAATATAAATAATTCGGGATAATTTTGTAATAAATAATTGTAAATTTTTTTGTTTAATATACATTTGAATTGTCTGACACTCGCAAGTAATAAATAATAAATAACTTTATGATATTGGTGCGCTAAGTTGGTTTTTACAAACGGGGACAAAAGCATATCATAGTCACGAGTTGTAGTAGTTGTAGATACCAATTCCTCAACACATTTTCAAGAAAACAGTACCTTTAATACATAGATAAACAAACTTAATAGCAAATAAGAAATTATTGCTTTTCAAAGAGCAACATGACAGTTTTATACCCTTATTTTATTTATCAAATATTAGCGACCCGCTCCGGCTTTGCACGGGTATAAAACATATATAAAAACCTTCCTCTTCAATCATTCTATCTATTGAAAAAACTGCATCAAAATCCGTTGCGTAGTTTTAAAGATTTAAGCATACAAATGGATATAGAGGAAGAAAAAGCGACTTTGTTTTATACTATGTAGTGATTTATAATAATCAACTTATTATCATCAACTATTCACGTCTTTTTACTTATAGCAGATTCATACAATACAAAATTTATTTTTCACTTTTTAGTGCGTCTTGAGGTCGATTTTATTTTCTTATTTAAAATTAATTTATTGAGCATATGTGTTGTAAAAGACATTACTGTTAAAGGCAGTATTAAGTAGTATTGAGGCATTGTATTAAGTTAAGTTAAATATTTTTCATTTGTTTATTTTATTTTTAGGTATTGTAACTTCTTAAGTAAATAGATATAAGGACTAATACTAGGTTTTAAGAAAAAAGTCTACTAACAAAGCTATGGGAATGATCCTGCAATAAATGTTATTATTATTATTAAACGATAGTTCAAGTTTTTCACCTTTTCCACTCGCTATTAATATTCCAACGGGTCCATTTAAGTTCTCTACCCAACCTGGCAACGGCTCTTCGACGGAACTAATTACTGTAAAAAAAAACCATATTTTAACGGGTTTAATAAGTATTAACGCGATACTATGCTCGTCCCACCGTTTGCTATACGTTACTCATCTCATTTACTCTGTGTACTCATAAATGATTGCCATTGAGCTTAATGACAATTATACTAATATGAATTATGTACTTTACCTTCTGTGGGTGATGTCAAAAGATGTCAAATTGTAACAAAGTTGTTTCATACAAACAAAAGTAAGTCGTATTTATTTTTTATTTATTAACATTTGCACAAGAAAGAAAATACAGTAAAAAGAAAATTAATTAAGTTGGAGTGCAACAAGCGGCCATATCGCTAACAAACAGTCTCTTCTGGACATCGCTAAAATATAATACAATATATAAGATGCATAAGATGGGTTTGTATAAAGATTAGCGGGTGGCCCAAAGTCGTTCGTTATGATAATTAAATTTTTTGCGTGTTAATATTGTATTTGCGATAACTTTGGACTTATTGAAGCAATAAAATATTATAATTAATGAAACCAACCTATAGAAGGCCTCATAATGACAATCGGCAATTTCCCTCTCTCTTCGTATATGACGTGTTCAGCCAACTGCTTAGTAAATACGTATGTATTCGGCAATTCTCCCAAATATCTGAAATAGCATTATATGCATTTTACATATGCTATAATCATATTATGATTATAGCATATGTAAAATAATTAAACGTGTATAATATGTAAAATTTGACCATGGTCTAGTGGTAAGCGCGTAAGCGTTACAACCGAGAGGTCCTGGGTTCGATTCCCGGTGGAGATAATAAAAAAAACTCGGTTTGGTAACATATTGAAGACTGATCACCTACTTGTCCCTAAAGAAAAATCGATCAGTGAAACAGATATGAGATGCATCTGCCCCATACCCCACATGGGACTTCACTTTTATGTAAAATAATGTATGTATAAAATTAAGTTAGATATGTAAATTCAAACTACTTTTTACAAATTTAACTTGTATGTAATATAGTTGTCGTTCGAGTGAAATCTTGCAAGATACATTTGACACATCCGGTTGCCGATTAAGCTTAAATTGTACATAGGTACACATGTAAATAAGATGACAATGCGTTTAAACGAATACGTAGAGCATTAAGCATCTAAAAAATATATCTTACTTTGGCGTCAAATACTTCAAGGCCTCTTCGTCCAGATTCTCGCATACTTCAAGTGTATCTCTCCAATCAGCGTGTGGGGGGTAAATAACTTCATCGATGTGCGCACGATTTGTGTTGGCGTAGGATGTTGATACATGGACCAATACCTACGCAAAATATTAAGTTTGAAACACTTTCCAGTGTAACTTTTGTATGGTACTGAGAATGTTGTGTTATTCCTGTAACTATGAATGACATAAAGGATATATTTAAAAGACTCACTCCCAAATTCTTGATTTCTTTCGCTAGCTCTACGACCTCCCTTGTACCTCTGAGGTTAAGTCTTGCTGCTACTTTTAATGTATCATCGAATCTGAAAAATTGTAATTCAATAACACGTTTTAATCCGAAAACTCAAAAGGCATATAGTGTAGTCTTGTCAAGTGTTGTGCAAAGTGAACTTTATATGCACTAGTTTAAATGGATTTGAAATTAAGGAAGAAGATCTATTAAGGTAAATTAGAACTTAATTGGAATAAAAGGTTATAAAGATTAAGGCGTTGTAGATTTTATACGAATTCATAAAATATGGATCTTAATGGCAGTGGCATTAAAAATACCTGACAGATGCGGCAACGTGAAATATTATGTGAACTCGGTTCATGATTAGTGCTCTATCTTCATCTGACATACCTGAAATTATATTCAAATAAAGTTATCAATCGTTCCAGAACACGAATGTACTACTGTAATGTACTACTTTTGAGAAAATAATAATTGTAACTTATTTGTGATAAATATATTACTTAACGCACTTAATTTTACATTGATAAGCATTTTAGAACGGATATAAATGACAGTAAAGCAACAAAAAATTTAAAAACACAAACACATTAGTTATAAATAAGAATAGGTATCTAACTCATTATAATTATATTATAATGTATAAACTGATTTGCATAAATTGTGGCGTTTGTTGTAATAAGACCTCTTTTTGCGTTGAGATTTGGGACCATCCATAAATTACGTCACACGTTTGGGAAGGGGTCGACAAAGTGTGACATTGTGTGACAAGGGGATAGGAAGGGTCCCAAATTTCGTGACGTCTCATTTCCTTATTTATCTACGTGTAAAAACACGAACTCTGCACTATTAACGAAATACTAAAAAACATTAATAAAAAACGTAAAATTGCAAAATATGTGACGTCACACTAGGGAGGGAGGGAGTCTCACGTCTCACAAATGTGACAGGGACGGAGGAGGGGTCAAAAAATCATAAAATTCGTGAGACGTAATTTATGGATAGGCCCCTTTGTACATTGATTGACTTAAAGGCACTTACCAAGTCCAATCTCGCTGCAATCACCTGCAATGAAAAACACTTTGGACTCAAAGATGCCGGGCTTCTCTTTACGCAGTCGAGAAAAACACTGGAATGAAAAAGTTAAGAATTCGTAGTTAAAGTTTAAAAAAGAGTTCATTTGTACCTATAATATTTTTATACACAAGTATAAAAATATTCACTTAAGTTAAATATAAGTTTTGAAATCGACTGACAATGATAACAAATAACAATATTTCAAAAATTGAGTTAGCCAGAATATAGTGTTAAAATTTTAATGAAAGAACCGACTTTAAATTGTAACTCTAAAACTACTGAACAGATTTTGATGAAATTTAGTTGGAACCACACGCGAAGCACCAACTTTCAAACAAAAAATAATCATCCAAATCAGTTCATCCAGTCGAAAGATGTAAGGTAATAAATATTTTAAAAAATAGCATCGAATTGAGTATCTCCTCCTTTTTTGGGAGTCGATAAAAATCATATCAGTCATGATAGCTTTCAAACAAGAAAGAAAAATACACTTAGAATTGATAACCTCCTTCGTTTTTGAATGTCAGTTAAAAATACACAAATCTTATTAGAAAAATTTACTGCTGGATAAAATTAAACGAGTGCAATATACAAGTTCAGATTTGAAAGTCAACTTTCATCAATAGTAATTTGGTGAATTCAGATTTAATCCGACTTAGTATGTCCTTAAACAATATTTCATTCTTCATTTCATCATAAAGGAAATTGAAGTACCTACCATTGTTTCCAAGTTCTCACGGCAAAAAGCAATAGTTATTGACTGCGTAAGTTATGGCATGGCGTAACTTATGATAAACAAGAAAAATTGCTTATACCATAATACGAAATGTAACATTGATTGATTGATTGATTGATTTCTTATTACTTAACGCGTGCGAGTTGCTCTGAAGACTAAGGTCGAATCCCGGAGAAAAAGTTGTTTCAACTGGATAGGCACAGAAGGCCATAATTTACTTGCCTGCTATAAAATGATCAGTGAAACTGATGTAGAAACGTATTTGCCTTATGGGGCGTAAATTTCACAGATTATCAAACATGATCTTGAAATTTTGTGGCAAAGTGATTTATTAATTACTAGCTAACCCCGAAAACTTCGTATCGCTTCAGTTCTGAATATTCGTTTCATTTAAAACGTCATTCCATAGAAAATGTATGAGGAAACGAATTCTTTTCATACAACACTTTTTCTTGAATTTTTCTATATGTGGAGTAGATAACCCGACTACAAAAATTTTTATATAGACATGAAAGTAACTTATGGATTTCAGTAGTTTATAATTTCCTTTATAATGTGTAGTGATATCAGCAGTTGGCACTCACTTCAGAGGCATACAATGCAGCCAAACGGTCTTCAGGTTTCACTCCCTTCTTACTCCTCAAAAGCAAATAGATTCTGTCTAGATCGCTGCAGGAGTACAGGAGCTTTTCAATCAGTACTTTACCCATAAAGCCTGGAATGTTATATAATAAAATTATATATACTTGCAAAATATATGGGTTAGTATAAACCACTTTTTAACCGACTTCAAAAAGGAGATTCTCAATTCGTTTGTTACCTCAGAACTTTCGACTACATGAACCTATTTTGATGATTCTTTTTTTTTTTTGAAAGCTGGTGGTCCCTTTTCAATTTCATCAAAATCTGTTCAGTAGCTTTAGAGTTATAAATTGAAGTCGGTTATTTGTTAAACTTATATTCGAGACTGTCAGCGTGGGAAGATTGGTACAATATGTTAATCAGAAAGTACAGCTTCACATCCGTGAAAGAATTTTTAAAATAAATTAAGTAAATAAGTAAAGACTAAAAAGTCTGTTACATGTATAAGTTTCAATAGTACAAATCTTTACTCTTTAAAATTTATTTTTAAGCCCTAAAGTTGACCCTGTGAATGGTTGGTTTCGATTCCCTCAAACATAAAAAAATTACGAGTCTGCACTTACCAGATCCCCCAGTGATAAATATAGTTTTTCCCTTATAATATTGTTTGATTCCCGGGATGTCATTTATATTTTTCTCCTCAAGG
Source organism: Aporia crataegi (assembly GCA_912999735.1). Lineage (NCBI taxonomy): Eukaryota > Metazoa > Arthropoda > Insecta > Lepidoptera > Pieridae > Aporia > Aporia crataegi. Next base: position 4,817,043 of record OU538750.1, on the reverse strand, counting down.
AACCCCATTATCTAGAAAAATAAATTAAGTATTACCTTCTATCCAGCCCATATTCATAATAGCGACTCTACGTATATTTTTCAATGCTATTAATGCTTGCTTTGTAAAAATATCTTTCAAAAATAATTTTCTTTTTGAAATTCATAAACATATTGCTACGGAAAAATTGTTTACTGAACATAATTTCCAATAAGGAAAATTAATATAATCCAACTGAGTTAAACTTAAAAAAAATTCAAAGTTATTTTCAAAGCAAAATAATCGTTTATATTTTGGTATTCAAAGTAAGTCAGATAAGCGTGTGTATGCTGTGTGTCATCCAAGCAGTAGTGTGCGTAATGTTTATTTTATTGATTTAATGTATTTTTATTCATAGTTTAGAAAAAAATAGCATTCTCCACTCTATATAAACTATAAATGTGGGAAATTTCATACTCTTCCGTCCGCGCAATTCTCGTAAAAAAGGGTACCTACAAAGTTTTCACTTCACGTATTAATATTATGATAATTTTAATTTTCAATATTTATTTTCAATTTTTTTTACATAATTCATTTAATTTACATTACTTTAAAATATTTACAAAAATTTAAAAGGCTCATCAAGCCGCCAGCCGTTGGGTTGCGTACCCAAAATACTGGCTGCATTTCCGCGTTGTATCGCTTAAAAGCCAGGTTTTGATTTACTTTTGGTCTCAACTAAGCGCGTTGATAACTCGCTAAATAATCGACGCGCTTCTGGCCGCCATGGAATGGACTCAAAGTCTCAACTCTAACAAGTAATACAAAAATTTCCACAAAATAAATTCGAAGACAGTACCTTACAGTTATGGTTAAAGATTTAATTTTCACAAACTTAAGATAATACATATCAAAGTTTTTTCATAAGATATTATCTAACAGTTTTGAGATTGAAAAAAATCTTCAATTAAATTTTAAATTACATATTACATGCTTGCAATTACAAGTACCTACTGATCAATTACACTCGACATGCAAGATTTTTGCAAGTAATTGAAATTAAACGCTTACAAGTCTTTGTTTGTTAAAATTGGAGCATTTTATAAACGTAAAACTAACCATGTATAATTAATTTATTATTATTAACTACTAGATGTTACTCTTTCATCATTTACCTATTGTATACTGATTCAATTTTCAATTTCAAAACATCTTTTATAAATCATAATTAAATTTTTACAAGTACAATTTCCAGTGTTAATTTAATCCTAGAGCATACAAACAATATTTTGCAATGTTTTTTAAGCTACAACTGTGATTACAAATTAATTAAAAATTGCAGCCAGTATTTTGGGTACGCACCCCAACTGCTTCGTTAAGCCTATTGTATATTTGTAAATACGTATATTCAAGTACGTATTTTATGTAAAAATTTTTGTATATCAATAGATGTTTTTTATCAAGATTCATTTATTACACGTAATTACATTTTAATAGTCATTTGTGTACGTCATTTGAAAACTAGTTTATAGTTATGTCCAGTTGAAACGTCAACTGTGAACGTCAATATTGTTAACGTACGACACGACTTATATCATTTCCGCACAAATTTCCAGCGTTAATGGCTATCGAGAAAAACGTCACGTTCTTTTTAAATTTCTTAGAAGGACAAACCAAAACACTCAGTATGTTTGTTACCTCAGAACTTTCGACAGGGTTAATCGATTGGTGATTCTTTTTCTGTTTGAAAGCTAGTAATTCCATTTAAAGATGGAAGCAGGAACAAGGTCGAGAGGTCGAGGCCCGAAGAGATGGTCTGATCAGGTAGCTGAACACCTTGGCTCTTAAGCTAGTGTAGCCAACCATGAAGCCACTGATCGGCATAAATGGCGGAGAATTGTGCACAAAGTGATTAGTCGGGATCATCACGATGCTCAGCAGTGAGCAACCGACTGGAGGAGGAGGAATTCCATTTAAATTTCATCAAAATCTGTTTAGTAGTTTTAGAGTTACAATTTGAAGCATCAGATTTCAAACAAAGAAAGAATCATCAAAATCGGTTCACTCAGTCGAAAGTTCTGAGGTAACAAATATAAAGAAAAACATACGCGTTGAATTGAAATCCTCCTCCTTTTTTGAAGTCGATTAAAAATTGGTCCATTCCTTTAGCGTTAGAGGTTGAAAATAAATAACAATTTTGTTGTTAAAAAACTTTTAATTGCGTCATCAATGTTTATTTTGCTTTAAAATAGGTATTGACTAGTTGGCCCTCGGATTTCGTACGAGTGTTTTAACGAAGAACGTACTTAGAGTGAATTTTATAGATAGCTCAGATTTAACTGACAATTTCTCTTTATTGTGTATATTGTATTTTTACGTAAAATTTATATCTAAACTAGCTGACCCGGCAAACGTTGTTTTGCCGTATTAATTTTTGGGGTGGGCTACCTTTATCACTGAGGGGTATGAAAAATAGATAGTAGCCGATTCTCAGACCTACTGAATATGCATATAAAATTTGGTAAAAATCAGTAAAGCCGTTTCGGAGGAGTAAGGTAACTAACATTGTGACATGAGAATTTTATATATAAGATATTTAATAGTTCATGACAGAGAAATACAAATTGCTTTAAAATAATTATACATTGTTTAATAATCGAAATAACCAATGTAAAATTGTACATAATGGTGTATCAATGTAGTTGTATATATATTGTTTAAAAACTCACTTGATGACTAGTTGTTTTTAAATCACTGTTCATAATATTTGTGTCGAAAAGTTGGATTCAAAAGCATTAAATAAATTCCATAAAATGAATATGTTAGTTAGTCTTTCAAGTTAATTAATTCAAGTTAATTTAGTAACGTAAAAAAAGTATAATTCCATGTTTTTACCGCCAATTATAAAAGTTAAAATATTAGTTTTGATTTTGTTTGAACAACAATGAATCCGAGGTAATTTATAAATATTTTTTTTAGAATTATAATCGCTTATTGAATAATACCAGGAAAAATATGAAAAGAGAATAAATACTCACCAATTTAATTATAAAACACAGTATTAAATAATAACAAAATCAGACTACAATAGAGTGGAGTCACTCAATTGAATTTCTAATTAATGAGCGATCACTCGCGACTCACTGGTAACACTGAATCGGTTTTTAATTCTTTGGAAACACAATTGAGGATTAAGGCCACTTCAAAGAGTATCGTAGCGTATATAATCCGTCACAGGTCACTTATTCACAAGTCTGGTAAAACATTGTACCGTGTTTTACTCGCACACACACATAAACACATTGAGAGTGAGATAAATAGAGAGTACCAAATTAATATTTTTTAGATACATAAAATTTATTTTAGTTTAGTTTTGCTTTTAGGTACCTTCCTACTTATGAATTAAATTATTACTATCATAGAAGAGGTATCTCCTACCACAAGCATTATTTATTTGTTTACCACGACATTTCGACTGTGTTGCAACGGCCGTGGTCACGAGAAAAACTTTCTTCTGATGATTTCAAATCGCGAAAGTTTAAAGTTTATGAAGGCTACTTTAGTTAATCACTGATTAATTAGTTAAATAAACTTATAAAGATTGAAGGTCAGGTTTACCTCAGCCTTAACAATTAAAGGTTGGTATAACCTTTCTTGTACACTCAGCAGACGTACGATGGCAGTGTTTCAAAATCGTTAATAATCATGGCTCAGTTATTTTCATACCAGTCTTTTGTGACTCATGGAAAAGTTTGAATAATTTATTACAACTTATTATTTTATTTATGAAACAAGACATTCTATATTTATTTACAATAATGTACTTAAATATATCTACAAATATACAAAAGGTACCCAAAATACTGGCTACATTACCGCGTTGTATTGCTATACTAACGCGTTGGCCGAAATATGAGCCAGCTTTCGGGTTTCCTGAGGGAATCATAATTTATTTAAAATTTTAAAAATAATAATGTATCTAGCCTATTCTAGCTTCGCTGGAATTGCTGTAGGTTTTGAAATGGCAAATGCTGCCTAACACTAACTTGTGCTGAGCTTGTGCTGATAAACTTCAAAAAAATCAAAAAGGAGGTTATTAATTCGACGTATATTTTTATTTTCAATTTATTTAGTATCTATAAGTTACACCTATGATAAAGATTTTGATTACTTTTTTTCTTTCAACAGGAAGTAGGTAAACGTGACATTATATGTATCTTACTTTAAAAAGAACTTTACTAATCCGTTGTACGTAATGACTATTAATAATTCTAACATGTTTTTAAATTTGTAATTGTATATTTTAATTATATTATGTAAATAAATCAATAATAAAGTGTTAAAATTTTAACAAACAAAAGTCGACTTCAAATTGTAACTAAAACTACTGACTAGATTTTGATGAAACTGGAAATGGGACAACCGCCAGTTTTAAACAAAAAATAATCATCGAAATCGGTTCACCCAGTCCAAAGTTCTGAGGTAACAAACATAAAAAAACATATCAAATTGACTACCTCCTCCTTTTTTTAAAAAATATATTTTATTTTTGTCGAATCGCGACTCACAAAATGGAAAACGCTGTTCTACGTGACTTTTAAAACTGCAGAATATAATATATTATGTATTTAAGGTTGACAACCCGTAAATAAAAACTCGCAAGTACCTACTTACCTTCATTAAAATAGGACATTATTGTAATGTGAATTTAAGACTACTGGAATTATTGAATACCACTTCTAACTTCTACTAACTCCCAAACTTATAAATGCTTATCTTGAAACGATGTCTCAAATGCTCTTTTACTTTCTCGTTCACATGTCAAACGAGGCAAAAGTTTGAGCAAAGGACTTTGAAAACACATGACACATTTTTTTATATATTAATAAGAATTGTAGTTGCCCGTATGAATAAATAAAAGGTCTAAGTTAAACAATGTTTATATATAAAGAGGTATATATGTTTCCCGGGAAAACAAATGAATGTTTCGGTTGGGTAGGCACAGAAGGCCGATCACCTGTCTGTAAAGAAAATGATCAGTGAAACATACGGAAATGTGACTGCCCCATGCCCCACTAGGGGTTACAAGTTCACTTCATGTAAATACAAAATTTTTTCAGCAAAAATGATTTATTTTAGAATTTTAATTATTTTTAAGTATATTTTCTCTGCTATCTTCTAGCTGCTTGATAACTTTTTACATATTTACTTTACGTCCGTTCCATAGGAGTGGAGCATAACTGAAGACAGCTAATTAAAAACTATATAAATATAATGGATATTATATATTTTTTATACTAACCCGACCACCGGATATGACTTAAAATATTGACAAAATTTATAAGAAGACGGTAAATGACTGACCATTAAAACTAAACGAACTTTGCCACCTTCATTAAATGCAAATTGATCATTCATATATTTTGACAATTGATTCATCCATAAATATGTATGGAAATACTCGCTAACAATGTAGCTTACTATGGGTTTAATTTAAATTAATTAAATTTTGAATCAGATAAGTACTTTTTCTAAAAATATTTAACTACAAATTCCAAGAGTGGCCTTACAATTGTTTCCCATTTACAACTAATTATTGGTTTAAATTACATTTCACGACTTCAAGGCAACTTAATAAAAGCGACAACTTCATTTGAACGTCTCAACATTGATTTTAAAGGACTCTTGCCATCGAAAACACAAAACAAGTATATCTTGACGATCATTGATAAGAACAGTCGATTCCCCTTTGCTTTCACATGTAAAGACATGTCATCGAGCACAGTAATAAAATGTTTGAACGAGGTTTTTTACACTTTTTGGGAACGCCAATACATTCGGATAGAGGAAGCTCATTCATGTCTCAAGAACTTAATCAATATCTCACTTCTCTTGGAATTGCTTCCAGTAGGACTACTCCATACAATCCGCAGGGGAATGGCCAAGTTGAGCGCTTGAATGGAACTTTTTGGAAGACTATCCAACTCAGTCTTAAGTCGAGAGGCCTGGAGACGTCAGACTGGGAGAAAGTCTTGCCCGTAGCTCTACACTCAATTCGCTCGCTGTTATGCACCTCTACTAATGCTACTCCCCATGAGAGAATGTTTCATCATTCCCGCAGAAGTCCTAATGGTATTTCCCTGCCAGCGTGGCTCATGACACCTGGCCCAATCCTCATAAAAAGAAATGTCCGTAACTCCAAGTTTGAGCCTCTTGTAGAAGAAGGACAACTTTTGCAAAGTAATCCACACTATTCTTATGTCAGGTATACAGACGGAAGGGAGGGCACGGTATCGAATAGACACCTGGCTCTTCTACCTTCCGCCCATGATGAATATTCTTCAGATGAAGATGAGCCTTACGCAGATGAAGGTGAGCCTGATGCTGCTGAAATAGTTCCCACAGAGCAAACAGTCAATGTCCCTACAACTAGTGGCGTAAGAGAAAGAAGTGAAGTAACATTGGCTGAGTTACGCCGCTCTGAGCGCTCCAGACGTCCACCAGTTCATCTTAACGATTATATTACGTTTAAAGGAAGGGGTGAATGATATAAAATACTCTTTGCTACTAGCTGATTGATGTCACTGTCATTCATATATTGTCTGTTATTCTAATGTCTTGTTTTAAAACTGAATAAAGCCTTTATTTCTCAAGGTTAGTCTCTAATTATGTTTCTACGTTATAAAAATAATTTAATTTTTTAAATTAACATTAACTGCGGTCAGAAGTAAAATTTCAAGGTAAACTTTATTCAAAAATATGTTTTATTACTTAATTATTTACAATAATGTACTTAAATATATTTACAAAAATACAAAAGGCTCATCAAAGCCGCTTTCAAACATAATAACATTTTATTTTAATCTGTGATTTTATTGTTTGCCAATGATTTTACTACAATTTACAAACTGTCAATTTTGAAAATTTTTGATTAAACGTACACATTTTTATAATCAATTTTTTGTAAATAATGGCAAAAAAAGATAAGAAAAAGGTGAGTTATTGATTTTGGAATAAATTGAAGTATTGAATTTTTTAATTTTAATAAAAAAAATTTTTCAGGCGGAACCACCACCCCAAGGTAATTTCGCAATAAAAAATTTCCTCTCATTTCTTTGCGAGGATAGTTCTAAGCTATCACTCGTGTCCGACAGTCTATATCAGTGGTCGGCAAACTTATTAGCCAAAGAATCAAATTTAAACATAACAACAATTTAAAAAAAAATGGGAACCAAATCTGCTTGTTTAGTAATTTTTTATTACACTAAATAAGTAGTACACTAAATAAATCTAAATTTCATACTTAATAAAATTTATTAATACGAACAATGTGCTTGCATCTCCTTGGAAAGTTTGAGTAAGTCATGTTTGTATATTGTTGTTTTTAATTTTAGGCATGATTCCAAAATCTTATCAATGAGACGACTTCTCATTTACTCGATAATGTTCATGCTTGAAAAAAAATTATTTTGATAAATTTAATATTTATATATATTTGTGCCAGAGCCGCACTTAAGGAGCCAAGAGCCCCACATACCGCACTTTGCCGACCACTATAAGTCTATACTAATTATATAAAAAGAGAAGCTTTGTAAGTATATTTGTTTGCAATGGATAAACTCAAACTACGGAACCGATGTATTCTTTCAATGAACACAGACAGGTCAATCTTTAACATCATTCTTTTCCGTCCAGTAAAAATGAGAATATTGAAATGTTCAATGAAATATTTAAAACAGTTTTAAACTAGTTCAGATGACGTACGTAAATGGCTTTTCAGATGTCGAAGTTCAAGAAGAACTGGTTGCTACAACGGAACTCGAACCGGAACCGGAAGAAGTGCAGTACACAGACACTTCCTACACCAGCGCATCGTTTGAAAGTCTGCCTCCTGTTATTGAAGGTTAGAATCATCCTCATGGTCCCAAACGTAGCTCAACTGACAACCAAGAAGTTTGCTCAAAGTGCTTTGTCTCATTTTTACAACAACAATTGCATATCAGCGAAAAAGCGACACAGCATTTGCGATTCAAATTAATCAACTAACAAGTAGACCTAATATTTTTATTCGTAGTGTCGCGTCGTTGCGAACTATCATGTAATATGCCAAAAATTTGTTGGTTTTTTTTTAGATTCATGAACATTTCTTTAACTTTGTTACAGCTCGAAAAACAGTCAATTGTAGCGGAATGCGTATTTCCGCATAGCGGTATAATAAATAAATTTTAAATATTTAGATCTCTCACGCATCTTTCAAAACCCTTCAAATACCGATATCGATCGTACGATACTCAGGTTTTTGAATCGTATTTTTGATTGAAAATCGACATTTAACGTAAAGTCGTAATGTAATTCCGTTAACCTTACTTGTTCAATGGGGACTATCGCGTGTGAGGCAGACTCTAGAGGCGCTTGTGTCGCGTGAGATCCAAAAACATCAATTTTCACTAGTTTTAGCGGGCTTCGTGACATAAATGATTTCTTTAATTTACCTGTGTAGTCCTTCGTAGTAGTGATCTCCTTCGCGAAATAATCGCAAATATGGATTATTTTGCGATGAATGTGAACGCTTCGAAAGCGGAATTAAGAAAAAGAGGCGCAAAAATATTTATAATTAATAAACGAGATATTATTTATAATTAATTAATGAGATTCAAGATTCAAAACTTTGTTTCGGTACCGATCTTATAAAGTCGCCTTTAACATGCCTCTGGACCTTAGTCAACAGTGGCGAAAAACAAAAACGATAGTGCCCCCATTGCGAGGTGACAGCGCTGATCTAAAGTTTAAATTAGCACACATATAAGTACAAACTAATGAAATGAAAGTTACTTTCATGTTCATATGAAATAACTTTGCGCGAAAAGTACATCAGTTCACGGCATGTAGCCAAACCATCTTTTCATACTATTTATTTTTCTTATATAATATGTAGCTCCTATTAATATGAACACTAGGAATCGCTGCGAGACTTGGGCCGCTACTGAAAGATTGTCCATCGTTGTTTGTATCTTGACATTGTTAAATCAATACTTAGATTAACTAAATCATAGTTACAAAATATAACAAAAATTGGCAGTAATTGAAGTCTTTGGGTAAGGCTTTTATTATATTATACTTACTTTATAAAGTTTGCAATTGCAAATCTGTGTGCAATTGTACTTTAGCACATATAAAAGACAGTATAAAGTTTTGAGGCGACCACAGACCGCCACCTGTCACGATCCCTAGCTTCCTCTTTCGCTTCATTCACTCATTAAATTCATCACACATGCTCGCTGATTTCGGGAGCTTTCGATCTGTACCCTTCTCAAGTACGTCCTGGATTTGGTCCAGAAAGCACCCACCTCAGCATCTTTCAAATATTTCATCACTTCTAGTGACTAAACGACTACTTGACTTAAAAGTACAAAACCTTTTGAGTTAGTGCTGTGAATTAATAAACATAAAGTGTAGTGCAGTGCGCTAACTAATAATTAAGACCACGTGAACTAAGTGACTTCCCCTTAATAGAGACAATAAGAAAAGTGTTATTAGACACGTTCTTAATACAAAAATTTTAGTAATTTAGGTTAAAATTAAGTTACTTATAGGCTTTTTAGATTAGATGGTAATTTTAGTGAATATATCATTATAATATTCATCATTAAAAAAAAACTTCAAGTGATTAAATAATTATTAGGATTGTAAGCTCCTACATTTGTACTGCTTACAGTTGACCGCTTGCCCTTTTTGTAGGTATAATAATTAATATTAATTTCATTATGTGTGTGTTTTGCGTAAACAACGCAAAGGTTACTAAAGTCAGACTGGTCAGAACATAGGTGTTTCCCATATTTCTTTACGCCGCTGAGACGGACGGCCAGAGACGGCCTTTCGAAATGTGATGCTGGTGACGGATGATCAGAATATCATGGACCCAATTAAGAGGATTGTGAAGTGCCGATACGCGGCGTGAATAGGTATTTAAAAAAATGTTATCTCTTTATAGAGAGAGTTGCAAATCTTAGAGGCAATTACCTATATTTCCTTTTTAAAATAGTTTTGGGCGATAACTTTTTACCCCCCTAAACATTTACGAAATGAGATAATTTTGGTCTCTTTAGATTAAGTATTCAGTTTAGTTTAATTTTAAAAAATAAAAACGCCCGAGGAAGATTTTAAGTCAAAAATATAGATGTTTGGATGCTAATAACTTCTATCATACGCAATATTTCTTTAAAATAAAAACGTACGGACCAAGTTTTTCATTTTATCTACATTTTCAAAATTATGAAAGTTAGACTATGTTAATGGGGGGGGGGGGGGAAACGTTATCGCTTTTTGTATGAAAATATCACACCATCTAACAGCTTCACAATCCTCTTAAAAAGCAACCAATCCATTATTGATGACCTGGGAATTAGGCAGCGTCTTCTTATTTATTTAATTAAATTCTTTATTATTATATTTTGAATAAGTACTAAATGAACTACAGTTCTTACATAATGCCTCAGCTCAGCGGTGCAGAATTTGGATTCAATGCAAAGAATTTGCCGAACATCAGTGTGTCGATTTACGGCAGATTTTTACTATTTATTTTCCACGATCAATTGTATAACAAATATGGATAATTTAACAATTTTGAACTTAAAATATTAGGGATTTTGAAGATACTTTATAAAGGATAGGCGAGGCGAGAAATAAACATGTCACTTTGACGTTTCGTTATTTACAATTTTAGTGACGTCATGTAAATGGCTTATGGAAAAAAAAAATGAAACAGAATATATTTTTAGGTTGATAGTCTGACGTAATCAATTAGTTTCATTAATTCAAATCGTGTATTTTTGACCCCTTTATACGAAATAATATTAGCAATAAATTTTATTTGAATAAATTTTAATATGAGTTAACTAGCGTATTGTTTATTATAAATAAGCTTATTAATTATTACAATAATTAATTGGTGACTATTTTCAGAACCAAAGCCGAAGAAGAAAGGCAAAGGCAAAAAGAAGGCTGAAGAGGTAAGATTAATCTTATAATAAAATTAAAATAAAATATTTTATTTACTAGGTAACCAAGATCGTCTATCATTATACTAAAACTCATCAAAATCTGTCAACTGTTTCTTTTTTGCGTGTTCCTGCGAAACTCCGAAATAGCTGGATCGATTTTAATGAGACTTCAATGGCAATCTGATCCCAAAGTAAGTAGCTGAAGCACTTGTGATAAGGTAATAAGAAACAACGAGGGTACCACAATAAATACATAATTATATAAGTTTGTTACGTAATCACCTGCGTGAGAACCCTGTTCAGCGAGCGACAGCCCTTGTATATTTCGCTGACTCTTAGTAATAAGATATGTCTGGGGCAATCTTAGGTTAAGTTCTCTTAGTATTGTTAACTAGAATAAGAACCTACCTAGCATCGAGCTAGAATAGACGCATTATATTAGGATAAAGTTGATTAATTAATTTAGTTTTATTAAATCACTAGCAACCCGCCCCGGCTTCGCACGGGTATAAAACACATATGTAAACCTTCCTCTTTAATCACTCTATCTATTAAAAGAAACCGCATTAAAATCCGTTGCGTAATTTTAAAGATTTAAGCATACAAAGGGATATAGGGACAGAGAAAGCGACTTTGTTTTATACTATGTAGTGATTAAGTTTTTTTGTGACCTCCGGTGGCGATTAACTAGTTTATAAACAACCAAGACTCGGCAGCATACACTCATGCTCATCACACAAATAAATGCACCCAACAAGATTTGAACCCAAGACTTTTTTTACGCAGTAGGCCAGATTGTGCCAATCGATCGTTTAAAATGACATCGTCAGATAACACAACGTTCACAAATCTACTGATTAGTTAATTTTTTCAACGAATATATCAGTCTTATTATTGTGTTTAATTTATTTACTGAAGGGTTGAGTCACATAACAAATGTTAAGACAAGACAAGAAGAAACAGTTATCACAAACATTCAAACACACATTGTAATGACAATGGGAGCAAACACAACAATTGCTAAAAATTATGTCTAAATTAAAGAAGTTTTTAGTTAGATAGTTATGCAAGTATTATTTTTATTATAGGTTGTTGAAGTGGTTCGAAAAACAAGCAGTGAGCAGTTCCAGTGGTCCGAAGAGTCTTTAGTTGGTGGTTAGTTATTCGTCGGCAGATAAAAAATCTTTACAATGCGACTGCGTATTAGGTATCTAAGGTTGCTCAAAATTTAATGAATAGAGAAATTTGAAGTACTTTTCATAAAATTTTCAAAATGCAAGTTGGTAAAGGTTAACAGTGATATTTATATAGAGTACGCGATATTTCTTTACATCTTGTAACATAACTGTAAAAAATATACTATACGAGATACAATTATAAATCAAGTTTGATAGATAATTTTAAAAATTCAAAAAATATTTTAAAAAATCTGGACGAAATTGAATTACAAGAAGTAAAGTGAGCTACATCTTTCAATAAACTTATATTTTAAATCTGAACGTAATATTCTGTAGAAGAACAACAAAAGGTAGAGGAAGAAGAAGTTGAAACGAAGAAGAAGAAAGGCAAGAAAGGGAAGAAGGAGAAGGAAGTGGAAGAAATTCCAGCCTTCGAAAAGGTAAGAAATATACCCTATCTATGATGTTGGAAACAATTAGGAATAAGTTAATTGTTACCGCTGTTGTTTTTAAACATTGGTAATTGAGTGGTACCGTATTTCAACTGATCGAGATTTCAAATACAAATAATGTGATGTGAAGTGAAGTCCCGTGTCCCCCCTAGTGGGGTATGGGGCAGATGCATTTCACATCTGTTTCACTGATCGATTTTTTCTTTAGGGGCGAGTAGGTGATCAGCCTTCTATGTCCTGCCAGACCGAGTTTTTTTTTTTTTATCTCCGGGAATCGAACCCAGGACCTCTCGGTTGTAACGCTTACGCGCTTACCACTAGACCAAGGAGGCGGTCAAATAATGTGATAGTGTTAATTAATTATTAAAACTTACCATAAACACCACCACAGAAGAGTGACTATACTGATAGTGAGATAGATTGCTTTTTCTCTCTCGCGTCGTCTTCCCCACTTATGAGGATCGTGACCACCACCATGTTTGTTTTATTGATGGGGTGGTGGACTTGGGAATATAATCGCAGTGGGTTCACTCGTCCTTCCGCGTCTGTATTTTAGAGGTGATTTAGGCCTCTGGGTCACAGGTTACCCGCTACAGACAGCCCGCCTGTAGAGTGGTTGAATTTCTTCAGGAACGCCTGTAAAATTCACCCACAACTCCGTTTCACTTATGACACCCTTCCGGCAAGTGACAGCTCTACCAGAGACCGAATACAAATACAAATTAAATTATAAATTACATGCGGGACTGGGGATCGTACCCGAGGCTCTCAGATTGCTTTTTAATTAAACTTAAAAAATATTTATAGGGAAGTTATTTCACCGTGTATGTTTTTTATATGTTCCACTCCTTACATCGCCGTCCGTGGACCAATTTTGATGGAACATGTTCGTTTAGTTGGTTACATTTTTGTTCAGTAGTTTTTCAACGAATTCGCGTGCGTCGACATAGTAACTTTAATACGATATTACGAATCAAAAATTCCCTCATGTCGTGCTGGAATCAAATAAAATCATATTTATTGCGTCTTTTAGTAATAAAATAGCGATTTTCTTTCTTGTTTGTCTTGACGACGTTTTCAAATAGTTTTCATTGTTCACATGAAGTGCAAAAGGTTATTAACAAAATTAAGAAGATAGTTGATATTTATTAATTTATTGTATTTGCCGAGTGTTTTTGTTAATGTGTTTTTAGCAGAGTGTGGCAAATCTTTTAACTCAAAAAATATCCATAAGTGTATACCAGTAATAAATTATCTATTAACGTAAATTGGGTACGTTAAAAATTATAACATGAGATATTTGATATTCGTTAAAAAATCGGCATTAATGAAACAACTCTCATTCAGTTACGCGATACTTAAGTTCAGCTTGAAGATATATTTAAAACAACCAATTGTATAAGTTAAAGATTATGAAATATTTTTGGATTTGATTTACTGTTTTAGAAAAATATTTAAATCTAAAATTAAATAGAACATAATTATTTTTCTTAAAATAATTAAAATATCAAAGCTATTGAAATAAGCACATAACATTTAAAGAATAATTGACAGCCCAAAAACTGGAAAAGTATGAATAAGAAAGACAGAGAAGCGTGGCTCCAGCAGCGGATAGAGGAATGGAGAGCGGAAAAGGAAGCGGAAAAGTTAGTTTTTCTAATACAGTTTCGAGTAAACTTTGTAACTAGTTATCGTCGTCAGTTAAATATGGTCCATTAAATTTTTAACGATTATATTTTTTCATATTTTGTTGGCTTTAGTTTAGCCAGGGGCGAATTATTTCTAAGGCAACCTAGTCATGTACGTACGTACGAAAAGTTATACCTAAAGAGGCGCGCGCGCAAAATATTCTACAAATTCGAAACGGAAATTTTCCACTACTTCGACATTTCCTACTTTTAGGGCACACTTAAATTGCTTGGACAATCTCTATTCAATCCGCCTATAAGTACATAGTGTTTTACAGGAAAAAAAAATCAAAAAGACTGAAATTACTTTTTTATAAATTATATTATTATTTGTAACAAAATCATTAATTATAATATATAAATTTCATCTCGCGCAGTGCATTAGTATTGCAATCCAGCGAGGAAATGCTGCCAGTATTAAGGGCAGGAAACAGGGAATAATTTTTTAAAATATTTTTATTTTTAATTGAAAAGCTAATTTATTATATTTCGAGTAATTTGTATTCAAAATTTTTATGTTATAATATATTCTTAGTTATTTTATGTATATTGTAAATTTTCCTTTTTGTATATATATAGAATATATATATGTATATGTATATAAATATACATATATATAATATATATTTGTGTGACGAAAATATATCATATGGAGCCTAATTATAATATATTAAATAAATACTTCAGGCAAGCAATTCTAGCTGGAGCTAAAGAGAAGAAATTAGCCCTGGCGCGAGAACGTGCAGAATTGATGGCAAAGGACAATGCTGAGCAAGAAATACGAAGAGACATACTGGCAAAGGCTTGCGCTTTATTTCACAGTAAGTTTTTATTTATGCCGATCCGCGATAGCAGGCCTTTTTTGGCGAATTTAACAGATTAATAGTTTCTACAGCTATATATTTGTGTTGTGTAAAATGCGATTGGATTTGAAATAATCTAACCTAATTAAGGAGAATCTCAAAATCTATTGAAAAATTTTTACAAAGTTATTTTTCATCCTGCCACTATGGAAATTGTATTTTTGCTATATCTGAGTGCAAAAGCCGTTTTTACCCGCTTGAGGTTAAAGTAAATTTGAATTTAGAACATCGCGTGCACTAGGTATGTGATTTCAAAATCATTAAACCTATTTACTTCCATCTCCATGGTGCCGTATTTATACTTACGTAACATAATGTTTTAGTAAATATGTACCTTAACTGAAATAAAAGTATCTTGTAATTGTAAATGTTTTATTTTGCATTTAGTCATTTCCTCGCTGAGGAGGGATGAAAAGTTACGTGTTGCAAAAATTTTCACCTTGTGCTCTTTTGATTCCCTCGCTGGCTCTGTCATCAAAGTTGAGCACGCGGTAAAAAGCAACTTTGCATTCTTGTATAACAAATAACTGTTATTGTCTTAAAAATTTAGAGTTAAGAATTTTAATAAAGAATAATTGTTACTAACTTATAATTTTTTCGTTTCAGAATTTGAAAAACAGAAAATAGATTACGCTAGAAAGAAGCAGTTGGAAGCGGAGGTAAGGAAGGAATCAATTGTTTTCAATATAGTCTTAATAAACTATGAACTGACTTAAAGCAAATATTTGGACGTAGTGTTTGACAGCCTGATAGAAGAGCCAAAATCTATCTTCTTTCTTCTCCTTTGTTATGTCATGCTTTTGCTACTATGAAGTCTTCTGTATCAAGCGTCAGTAGTCTTACTCTAACAGTGCAAAATATCTTTATTCATTGAATCATATTTGATCATTTTGAATCGTCAATTTTTTAAATATTATGTAGTTTATAAAAATATTTGGTTTTATTAAGACAGAGTTAGAGCAGGTTCATTCCCAAGCTTTTTTATCATCTAATTACCCTTTAAATAATTTACTTACTTTATGAAATTTTATAAAAGCATTTATAAAAGTGTATGACTTAGCACTTAGCATCTTTAAGTTAAGGTTACAGATGCATTTTAACTATAATGTGGTAAAGAAAGATATATTGTAACCATGATTTTTGGGTCTTTCTCAAAAAAATAAATTATCTATTTATTTAAATTCCAGTGGCAACAGTATCTCCGTTGTGACGGTCTCCCAGACCCGAGGGTTGTGACACAAATGAACACTTACATACATCTGTGGCAGAAGGCTGACTGCGATGATAATGAGTTGGAGATCAGGTGCAGAGACGCATTGCCGGTAATTTTTTACTGTGTGGCGGTCTGCTTCATTTCTACTGAGCCTGCCTGCATGTAGCGGCGTACGGTTGCTTAGCAACAAAAAATAACAGAGTTGTCATTCCCTTATTATTCTTTTTTCCGTAAAAAAATATTTTCTTGTTTAATTAACTAAGTTGTAAATATATTGTACATATTAATATGAAATATCTTTGTTTAATCAAATCATCATCTTTACCACACACTACACTGTCTTAAAATTGGTCGCTGTGGTGGTAACCTATTAAAAAACATATTAAATTGAAGACAGTTTCAAACATCTTTAAATTTATGAATAGATTTTATATAAATAAAGTGCGTCCGTGATGGATTATGATGTCTTATGTTTTGTTTTAAAGCTGCGCTGCTTAGGGGGCGTCCATAAACTACTTGAGGTGTTTTTTTAATAATATCCATTTATGAGTCATTTATTTTCATTTTAAATTTTCTTCAGTTTAACTTGTCAAATCTATACTACAGATTAATGAAATTGGAGTGTCGGTTTTTAATATAAAAATAACCACTTTTTACTAAATATGGATGTGTGCATGGTACATGTACCAACATAACATTTTTTTTACAATTTTGGTGTCTGTCTGTTTGTTGCGGATAATCTCTCTACCTGTTTGCTATTTTAAACTGTTTATGGGCTATATACATCACGTTACGGCAAAATTGCGGGTGAAACTACGGGTCACAGCTAGTAATAAAATTAAAATAATTTGCAGATGCTGGCGATGTTGGAAGAGATTGTAGCAAATTCCCGGCAATATACAGCTCTGCAGGCACAATCTTATAATGAGGTATTTTTTTATATAACAGAGGAGAAGAGGCAGCGCGCAGTTGGGTCTCCTAATGGTAAAATATCACCGCCGCTCATGGACAACCGTGCCACGATCTGCGCTTCTGCTGCGTGTAGTAGCGTACCAATACCTCAAATGCCTTTATGGTCTGATCAGACAGCGGGCGACAGATGGGGGAAGTTGGTTCCATAGGTGGTGCGTGGAAGAAAGTGGCAAGCAAAGCGTAGGTACAGGGTCTTCATAATCATTAATATACAATAGCTCAATTTAAATATTTGCTCAATTTTTTGTCTTGTTTTTATACATTCCACACAAAAAGAGGTCCCCTGGTAGAGATCTGATCATCTGTTGTTAATGTATTCTTTTTTGTTATTAACTTCTCGGGAGTTTTTTAAATTGACTTCAATTTTATTTGATTCTTATTTCTTAATCTGTCCCTCACAGGTTCGTATAGCCCTTCGCGAACAGCTGTCCCATGCTATACAATGCGCTTCATACTGGCTCCTGCGGGATCTAGAACATCGTTTGGTCTGGGATTCCATTCAATTGGCAACTTATGGAAGGGAGTTCAATGGGCTAAGACTTAATATATGGGTGGCTATACCCTTGCCAACTAGGAAACCGAAACCGGTAGAACCTGAACCGTAAGTAGTTCAAAAAGTATAACTTTTATCACAAGTTTGGTCAAGTATTTCTTATTCGTTAGTTTGCAAACTTACAGCGCCCCTAGTAAGAAGTAACGTGCAAACTTGCAAGGCCACTATTAAAATATAAAATAGTAAATAAAAAAACATATCGAATATTTCGATCTCATGGTTGACGTACATATTCAAAGACATTACTAAAATATTATTTTGTTGGATATTATAATAAAAAATACGAAATAATCTATATCTAAGCAAAAATAAACAAATAGTTCGTCATTCAACGCGCTTTGGAGACACGTAAAGTGGCGACTAAGAAATTCATATTTGAGATATATATTGACTTCTATTTATCTCGCAAATCTCTGTCAGTGTACTTACATAAGAGACAAGTTGTAAAATTACTTTGTCAATTCTAAAGCATTGATTTTTGCGATTTAATATTTTCTTTATAGCGTGTTTGTTTTATTTATTAATTATAGATTATGTATACATAAAAATACTATAATTTCAGAGAGCCCGTCGAATTGACATTTCCAGCTATGCGTGTGGGTGTCAAACTACCAAAGATTATAGACGGATCGAATGTATGCGTACGCGCAGCTCGATCTTTGATAGATCTTTTGAGCGAGAGCTCTAGATCATTCGCTTTAGCCGCTGAAATGCCTAATAGATATGAAGGTACTGCTTTTAAATTGTTTCAACTTAATTGTACAAGAAATAAATAGAGTCATCATTGTAGAACATATTGTATAAGACGAAAAACAAGATAGATAAGTCCTACTTAATCAAAAAATTAAATTCGTCAAAGCGTTTTCAATAAAACCAGCTAATATTAACTTGTTGGTTTATATCTAAATTTTATCAATAGAAATTGCAAAAGTTTATTGAACAAAATAAATGATTACACTTTTAAGCTCTTATATTATAACTTATTATAACTTATTATCTAAGATTTATTTACCTATGTAGTTATTTGTATAAGTGGGTAGGTAATAATTTAAATGCCAAAGTAAAACATTGAAAGTATTTCGAGCGAAAAAAAGTGATCAATCAAATGATGTCTACTCTCCGCACTAGTTAAAACTGTGTTGCGGCAGGAATAGGATCTCCGAAACACATTGGGTTCATTCTGTTTCTACATACATGATTTCTAATACAGTGGTTATTGACACTAGTCACTACCGAAATGTAGATACTAACTTAATCTTAAACAATACATACAGCAAATTTTTATACAATTGATTTATGATCGGGTGGTAGACCGTCCGCTAGCAAAAAAACCATAGACCTTAAAAGATTTTATTTTTTAGAATTTATATTAACTATATTACTATCTAATAATACAATAATTTTAGACCTTTTTATATTCAACGTAAAAGAGCACATAGACACGTACAAATTGAAGAAAGAACAGGATGTAATAAGATCAGCGTTTTACAAAGAAATTAAAGAAAAAGTCACGGAATTGGAGAAGTTCTTGAAGGCGAACCCGTAAGTGTTTAATCAGTTTTAAAACATAGCGTCCTTCTGTCTGTCTGAACGAATTTTCATACAGTTTTGTGTGAGACATTTGTGGTAACCTTAATACATTCCATAACCGCCTCCGTGGTTAAATGGTATACGCGACTGCGTGTTGCGCCGAAGGTCCTGGGTTCGAATCCAGGGGAAACTAATTAATGGTTGGGTAGGCACAGAAGGCTGATCACTTACTTGCCTGTAAAAAAATGATCAGTGAAACAGATAGGTACAGAAATGTGTCTGCCCCATGCCCCACTAGGGGTTAGGGGAATTTGCTTTAATACATTCCACGCCACGCCGCTTTACATACAACTTAAATAATTATTTTGTAAGTTAGTTAAAAAGAGACGATATATAAGTTAGAAATATCTGTAGGTGTGTGTGGCATCGTTGCTTCTAAATGAATGAACCGAATTCGATATGATTTTTTTAAATTGAAAGCTGACGTGATGAAACTTAGATAAAATTTATGAAAACCTTTTTATCCATTTATAAGATGTTCTATTTTATAAGTATGGGTGTTTTTTATCATCATATTTCATTACGATGTTTTACGTTTCGACACACCTTAGAAGTAACATTAAATAAACTGATCAAAATATTTCCAGCTACACAAAAAATGAGAAAGAGAAGGAAGAGTTGGATAATTTGAATATGGCTGAGCCGCCATTTCTGCCTGACCCCAGAACATATATTGGGGAACAAAATGGTATGAAATTTTCTTATCTACCACAACTTACCGAATCTGTAGCTTGATTGTTAGAAAATATAACGAGAAACAAATACGACATAATATTATGTTAAGTCCGACGCTGTTCCTTATAAACTTTTCGAGACATTTTCTTCCATGCATCACCTGCCTGTGGAACCAAATCCCCCATGGATAAGACCTTGGGAAAATTAAGCAGCGAGCGTACCACTTAATACCTCAAAGGCCGACACGTCAAAAAAAAGTGCGGATCACGGCGGTGTTGTACATGGACGATGGTGATCACTTAGGATCAGGGGATGCTAAGTGAAGCCTGTCCTCTTTTCCGCTATAGTATAAAAAAACGTCATATCACTCTTGGCACTGTGAACACGCAGACGCCAAGACCCGAGCACCCGCCCTCACACCCGCTAGTGCAGTCTGATTGAACACTTAGGCTGTGCTTCTGAGACAAGTGAATGTAATTCTAATAAATATAGTTGTCATTTTGTTTATTGATAAAAAACTCTTTCCTAATAATAAGGGTAATATTGTATATGGTCAGACAAATACAAATTCTTTCCATGTTTTAAATTTTACAGAGATCCAGTTTGCCAAATACCTAAAGACGTGTATGACCCGGACGAGAACTGGCGAAATCAATTTGAGGAAATATAGGTTAATAGGTATTATTTAACTCTCAACGCAAAAGAGATGTTACAAAAAAAAACCGCATCACAACAGTTTCTCTTTTAAGAATTCCGATTTGAAAGGCAGACACAACTAATAACAACAATCTGTTTGGTTAAAACTTTTAACACTACATATAAAACGTACATAGCAAGGTGGAACATAAAAGGTTTTTCCATCTACCTGATTCGTCGTTACAGTATAAAACAAAAGAAAGATAAGACATACAATACATTTATTAAAGACTGCGCGCATCTATCCGCGCCACGCAGTACGTACATGCAAAAACCTATTTAATAAACAAAACTAATACCCATCATAATAATAGGAACCTGTAATTGACTTTAAGTATTCGAAAAAATCCGATTTTTTAATATACATATATATAACCAGGCTAAGAAAAAGAAGCTAATTTCATTCTGTAGTTGGATTAAACACTTAAAAATGTGAGAGGAATTTTTTAAATAATATAAATATTTAATAAGTGTCAAATTACTACATGTTTAATTAAAAATAACAATTTCAATAAAAATCTATTCTTGCTGGTTTATTCATATGGTTCATTTTAAGAAACAATCTCAATTATGCTGAATTGTAGTTTTTCTCGTGTTGCCAGGGTAAAGTTTAATCTTTAAATTTTTTAGTTCACTAGACAGGAAAAAATCAATTGATATATATATCAAGATAAAAATCAATTGATGTATATCATGATTTATATCCACAGATATATTATATCGGTGAACCCTTCTTTAACTGTTTCAGAATCTGCAATGGCGTCCTCAATTTAGATTTGCTCACGACACCACCCCAACCGAAATTGATGCAAGGCGGGGTCATTGTCACTGCATGTGAGTAGTATTGAAATTATGTACTTGTAAGATTCTAAGTATTTATTACTTAAAACTAAATTTCATAATAATTTTAATTTATTCTAAAAATAGCCGACCTAGTTGTGGCCCTAAAAATTTATGTTTGCTAAATTTGCAATAGGTACATTAATTAATTGAAACATTGTTATATATCTTGGATGGTTTTGCCCTAATTTATTACGTTTCACTTTTACAAACGTTACCCAATTAAAATCTTTACTCAAAGTGTTTTGTCTCGTTTCGGCAACAACAAATGCACATCAGCGAGAAAGTGATAGTAAATTTGAGAAATTGTCTCAACTAAAGCAACTTTTGTAAGAAGGTAAGAGAAATAAAAGCTCGAATTTCGTAGACCTCACTGTCACGCACCTTAATAGAAGTCGTTTTTCTATAAAAAAAACCTTATATTGGATGCAAAATTGGGTATTTTTAATATTCTACATACTTTATTCATAATCTTGATAGCCTATTTTGTGGATGAAAGTAATCGAAATAAAAAACTTACGTCACAAATTGTATGAAATAACTTTTCGTTTTCAAAAGTTGGTTGGAAACAGGGATTTTTGCCTTAAAAACATTGTAGCGACAGACGTATAAACGTCTTGAACAGAAGTTGATGACCTATGCTAATGAATCGTTCTCAATACTTTTAAATTTCTGTGTGACTAATGATTTCTTCATTCTCTTCCAAAACTCCTTCTTCTCAGTCTCTTCTTTCGGCCAGACAATGTATGTCTTTGTCAGCATTAGAAAGTGAAGGGTGTTCGGTCGGAGACGGCGTGGAATCTCTTCTAGAAGGATTAATATTAAATCTTCTCTTCTTGTCTCTAAGAGTCTGAAATACACAATAAAGACGAAGTCAAATTTATTAAAAATATTCGAGAAACTCAGTTGGGTTATTTCTTCTAATCATGTTTGGAAACTTATATAGGTTATGCTTAGGTAAACTGATGCAATTCACTGACAAGCCTTTAGTGGATTTTTATAAAACCTACAATTTCAAAAATGCGATAATCAGATAAGATAACTTGTATTCATATATTACATGATTAATTTAAACTATATTATTGTTTACTTCTATCACTGCTAGAAATTTTATGCACACGAGATGTATTTGTAATTATTAATGAAATAAAGAAAATTTTGAAAAAAACGCAAACTGCCGAGATTAGCATCATTTACCTATGTAACTTTATAAGCTTCAGTCAAAAAATTTCACTCTAAATATTTAGAGTTACTGTAAGTAATTACTTAAAATATTTACGGATATCTTTGTAGGGTCGTTAAAGTTGCAGGAGTTGATTCAAATTATTATTATCCTATCTATATTTATTTCTGGTACCGGTACATTGAGACATATTATAAATATATTATTAACTATCTATCATAATGATGTTGCGGAGACGACTGAACCGACGGCTAATGTTAAATTAGGAAATAAAATAAAACTCGCCGTCAAAAAATTATAGGCACGCCGCTAGAGATCTTAAATGACTTTAAAGATTATAGCTCCTTCAAAATGTATACTTCAAAACTTATATCACAACAACAACGTATATGTACCTACTACAAACTCTTCTAGGCTTTGTTCCTTAAAATCGACTAAGAAACCGACCGGACGAGGTCTACAATGGTAGATAGGCTTTTAAGATAAATTTCTTATTTTTATTAAAATTGTTTCTCAATATAATCTACACTAATATTATAATGAGGAAAGTTTTCTATTTCTGTATGTTTGTAACAAACTGGACCGATTTTAAATTGTTGTGTTGATGAGAAACTAACTCTCTGAGTGACAGAATCTATATTGACCACAGAGACAAAGTCGGCAGAAACAGCTAGTTATATAAATACTGACCTGTGCTGAGCCAAGTGCATTTCGAACTGGCACCACTGGCTAATCAGGAACCGCTTAGAAATTATGAGCATAATTGCTCGAGATTTATCCATACAGGATACGATGTTCTCCAATATTGAAAGACCGACCTGTAAAATTTGTTTGTTTTACCACAGTTAAAATTAACAAAATATAGTGAAATTTAAAACTATTTAAAACCTCCCAAAATGTTAATTATAAAAAGAATACCGTGTGGAGGAATGATTTTAATGATTATAGCCAAGATCCATTTCGATTATACCAGCTTTCATATAAAATACACATAGAAATCTGTACATTCTTTTAGGAGGTACTTTTATGTCAAACTTATAAAATCCCAATTTATCGTCGGGGATTAAAAATATGTTTGCGCTAGTTTCAAGAAGTACTCTTTCTAATTAAAATTCCTTTTATATTCGACACGATCAATAGAGGAGCACCAATTGAAAATGTTTTCGCCTTTTAATCTGCGAAAATGGAGCTGGATTGGTTCGACGAGGTCCCAATCACATTCCTCGGCAAGCCATGGATTGGAACCCGCAGGGACGAAGAAAGCGAGGCCGTCCAAAGCAGTCTTGGAGGCGAACTATCCTGTCGGAGGTGCGGGACATCGGGATGACGTGGAGCGAG
Source organism: Aporia crataegi (assembly GCA_912999735.1). NCBI lineage: Eukaryota > Metazoa > Arthropoda > Insecta > Lepidoptera > Pieridae > Aporia > Aporia crataegi. The sequence goes on along the minus strand of OU538750.1, from coordinate 4,792,844 downwards.
GCCAAACGCGTGCCCCAGGACAGGACGAGATGGCGGAGCACAATGAACGCCCATTGCCCCGCCTAGGGGTCGTAGGACTACATATATAATTGAAAATGTTGCAAATTTTCACCTGAAAGTCTCTCTCATGTAAACACACGCTTATGTTGCAGTCAATTTCCACGTGGGGTATGAGATGGTCCAAAACCCAAGCTCTATCTTCATTGCAATACGACACAAATACGTCGTAATTAAATATTTTATTTTCTGAAATATATTTATAATATATTTTTATTATATAATATATTTTATTTATAATACTGGACCGAGTACTTTATGTTCAGTTTCTTTCTAGTTAATATTTCGACTGGTGCTATAAACTATATAGTTCCTTTCACTGGCGATTTCATCTACGTGGGCGGAGTATAACTAGACAGAATAAAGATGATGATGTACAATATAATCTAGCTGCCCATCGGTGAAGAATCCTTATAAACTGTCCAATAGTTTAAGCATATTTTGATTACAAACTTAAATACAAATATTTTAATAATATAATTATATAAAAACGCCGATAAAAGTATATTTTTAATAAAAATAAACTCACCATCGTAAGTAACGCCTTTGTCGCTGATTAAACTCAACATGGCAGAATTCCTAATCGTAATAAGAAAATATCTGAAATTTCGTCTAAATATATAAATGAAAGCGAAAATGGGAATAACCACTAATAATATCAAAAGAAGCATGAAATTGCTTCGAGTGGGTACTCTAAAATCGTCAGGCATCTCCCTCATATCTTGTAAACACGTGTTTATTTCATTCAGAGGAATTTTAACACTTGTTGTCAATGATAAGCAGCTGTAACGATCTTTGTCATAATCTAGAAATAAAAAGTTGCCAGTACTATTAACTGAAGCTCCCATCATACATTTTGATTTTGCGTCTGTCTCTTTAATTTTATGACACGACGTGGTAAGGTTTCGTCTCTTGTTTATCAAAATATTGTATTCCAAAAACCCTCTGTGAAATAAACCGTCCTTTCCATTTATTTCTTTCAATGTTATCTGCTCTTTCTTTAACTCATTTTGAAAGGCAATTTCATATATTTCTCGTACGTTACACCGGCAAATGATTGAGTTCCTCGATAAAGATATGTAATTTATCTTGCTTATGTCATCTATCATCAAGTCTGAGAATAAATTCAAATTATTATTTTCCAATGACAACAGTTTTAAACGGGGCATCGTCGAGAGTATTGGAACAAACCAATTGGAAATCCTATTCCTCGCCAGATCTAGTATTTGCAAACTTTCCAATGTGTGCATTGTGTTTTTAGGAAAATCGATTATTTCATTGTGTGAAACCTTCAAGATTTCCAATTTTTTGTAACCCTTGAAAACATGTAGAGATTTCAAAGAGGTTGACTGAGCGTACAACACTCTCAACGTATTTTTTATTCCTTTTAAAGGGTTAGCATCAACTAAGACATCGCTGTTACCTGATAAATCTAAATATTTTAGTGGTGCCGTGCCAAAAGTCTCAGGATTCGATTTAAAAGAAACTGTGTAGCATATAGATAATATTTCCAATTTGTTACCAAGCCTGCTGAACAACGGAACTTGTCTTGTTTGTAACGGGGTAAAGGAAAGGTCTAATGACGTCAGGTTCAAATGAGAAAAAGTATCTATGGATTCAAATATGAGAGTTTTGACTGAACCATCATACGCATTTCTACTCAAATCTATATGGACTACACTGTTAAGGCCGGCAAAGGCATGTGAATCAATAAACGTGATCTCATTTTCTCCCAAATATAGATGAGTTAACATTGGCATTTCTTTAAATATGAAGCCATCTAGAGTGTCTATTTTACAGGCACGCAGATCTAGCTGGCGTAGACTCTGAAATTTCACGTTTTGCAGCCCAACAGACCATGTTGACGTCCCTGAAATCAGTACTTAACGGTTAAGAGTTTGAACTCAACGTAGCAACGGGTTTGATTCATAATGTGTAAAATGTTAGACAGATGATAATGTTTTATTTTTTACTGTACGAAACGTCGGAAAATTAAAAATGTGATAAATATACGCGCTTTAATGCGTTCAAACTGATTTCTTTAAATGTGTGATATTCGCGTAAATAAAACAATCATTTATTAAATATAAATAATTAATTATTAATATGAATAATATCTGAATATATAACGTATTTAATCTTACAAGAGTTGCAAAAAACTTACTTGACGCAGTAGCTAATCCCTCATATACATCTTTTGCATTTGTAGCATTAAGATAGGATTCATATGCTTCGATTTCCAATGCCGTGCCAAAATTATTACCATAAAAAGTAATATATTCAATGCTTTCCGATATTTCTGCGCGTAGAATACCTTGGTACGAAAAGATCTGAAATCATTAAATAAACATTAAGTTTGGCACTAAATATATTAAAAATCAAATTCCAACACTATGGTTATACCTATGATCATTTGCATGATATACAATCGTTCTAAAATGCTAAGTAATTGGAATACTACCATCTTGAACCGACTTTCAAAATCACGATTCACACATTCGTTTGCGAAATCTGACGTTTATCTTTGACTAAAGTCGTCATTTTTAATTCATCCGCGACGTGTTTGCTGTCCTAATTGTCTTATATTAGTTTCGATACATTTCCAAAAGATGTAAGAGCAGCGGTCTTAGCTTCAAAGAGAACTTAAGACATTGCCTAGGTACTTTACCAACCTTAGATTAGTATTAGGTATTTAATTAACGCTAAATGAACGCGACAAATATAATAATTATGACTTCTTGATGTTCAATTATTGGTTTTTTTATTGGTTTTTACTAGTTTTACTTGCCCTGTCTTAACACTCTGTGTACACCAATGTGTAAGGCCCTTCTCCCATTACGATACCTATAGGTTACGATTTTTGAGTAGGATACTGGTTGGACACTAGTTCGCCACTTGACGCTCGCCAGTGGCGTAACTATACAGTTCGAGGCCCGTGGCAAATTCATCGGATGGGCCACCTCCTCCCAGTATAAAAAAGCTGAACCAACAATAATAATATTTTTTATTTTATAATACTTATTTATACACTTTTACTTGAGTACAATAATAAATTTAAATATAACTTTATTTTTAATTTATAATTGAATTTTTAATACATTTTTTTACTTGCGTATGCAACTGAGTAGGTAACAAAAATAAACAACAAAACTTCTTTTCACTAAACATGTATGATAAATAATAAATGTTGGGAGTTGGGATTCCCCTCTGACCGGAGGCCCCTTCCGGCTGGGGGCCCGTAGCGTTTTGCCGACTTGCCACCCTGTAGCTACGCCACTGACGCTCGCTTAATAGGCTATTGAAAAATGACTAAATTCATAATTTGTGCTAAGTCGCTTTTTATGGACGGACGTTATGTCAAGCGATTCCAGTGACGAAGAAGCACTTGCGGTTTTTCTGTTTTATAGAAACAGAAGAGTAGAAAATACTGGATTCATCCATATATTTAAAGAAATAAATTGTAGAGTTTTTGTAGCAGCACAAGAATTACAACATGATGATATATTTTTATCTTTCCACCGAATGTCTAAAGAGACCTATCTGCGTCTTGTTGCATTATTAAAGCCTGCTATACATCAACAAAATACAATATTTAGAGAATGTAGAGAAAATACATTGCGTGTTTAATGGCATAAAAAATATATAATGATAAATTTTTAACATAGATATTATAGATTGTTATTTTAGATATTGGGAGACTTATTTGGCCATTAAACATGCTGTTTATATAGAGTATATTATCTAATAAACTAATTAACGAATTGAAATAATTTTAAGAAAAAGTTTAGTAAATGAAAAATTTATGTATATTTTGTGAATATTAACTTGTTGCTCCGTCGCCATCTTGTCGAGACGCTGAAGAGACGCGACATTGAAATGTATGGGAGATCCTCGGTGGCGACTAGTTTCCGAGACTTGAGTCGCCTGTACGTATCATAATGGGAGAAGGGGTTAAGAGGACAGAAATACGATCTTCATGATTAGTGCCTTTATAGAAGTCCTTAGGCTTACATCATAAAATTTCGACAACTCATGAATATACTGACCGGAGGAACTACTTGTAACTGACATTTGGCCACACTCAAATATTTAATCTTATCCACACGATTCTCTCGTCTAGAGAACTGTAGATATTCCTTTAAGGCAACTGTTACGTTGTGTATTTGCGAAAGGTCTATTGCTGCCGTATCTGAAATGCAAAATTTCATACTTAATGAAATCAACTGGTAAGGTAGCTTTGAACGAATTTTCACATACATTTTCAAAAAAGAAAAACTTCCTTTCGTTAAAATAAGATGGTGGTTGTTCTAATTAGGTCGGTCCAGCTCGTTTGGGAGTGACTGCGTGAAGCCTTGGTTCACAAAGGAATATTCTGCCCAGCTATTATTACTATGAATATAATTATTATATACCATTAACAATCAGGCTGCCGTCCTTGGTCACCCAGGATTGCAGATCAGTCATGTACCCAGTAAGGCACTCAGTTGGTTTCGGATCTAACAAGCCGCTTTCTGTTAGACTCAAATGAATTATGTAGATTAAACTGAAAAAAATACATCTCGAATTGATCGGTGCTCAAATTTTGTTTTTTTTTAAATGTTGGTTCATTAAAAGGCTACGCTACTAAAAGTTCAACTGAAAAAAAATACATGCCGCCGTAACAACCTTTTTGGTTTTTTGAAAGTCGGTTCATTAAAAGACTATGCAATTATTAATTAAACTGAAAAAAAATACATCGAAACGATAACCTCGTTTTTTGAATGTCGGTTATTTAAAAGACTATTATACAAGTTAAGAATATACGTCGAAACGATAACCTCCTTTTTATTTTTTAAAGGTCGGTTTAAAGACTTTGTTATTACAAGTTATGTTAACACTTGCGTTATTTGCGTCAAATCGTTTAATCAAAAATTAAGTCGTTTCCCACAATGTTGTTGATGTACAGTCGTCCAGTTGAGGTTACACGTGTAAATAACATGATATGTTATTTTCAAATAAGAATTATTTAACAATTTATAATAATTTGACAATCTATTATAATCTATGTTTTAAGATATAGATAACTACAGGGTTTTCCAATAAGAGGTGTTATTTTGAATAGCCCGCTATTTCGGAAGATGTCACTTTTGAAGCTGTCATTTTTTGACATTTGACAAGTAGAAACTACGCCATTAATAAAAATGGAACGATACACGCTTCAACAACGCATTGAAATAATTAAAATCATCACTATAGAATTGGTGAAAATTTAGAAGAGGCGGTTCGTAAAACTCGAGCATTTTTGGATCGTCGTGAAGCCCATTCCCATCTCGGTGGCTTCATCAACAAGCAAAATTGTCGCATCTGGGGCTCGGCAAACCCAAGAGTTATAGTTGAAAAGTCACTCTGTCCTCAACGTGTGACTGTTTGGTGCGGTTTTTGGTCTGGCGGAGTCATTGGACCTTACTTTTTCGAAAATGAGGCTGGAGCAACAGTTACGGTGAATGGATTGCGCTATCGAGAGATGATTAATGATTTTTTATGACTGAAATTGGATGGTATTCATCTGGACAACGTTTACTTTCAACAAGACGGCGCTACGTGCCACACAGGCAACGAAACCATTGATCTTTTACGGGAAAAGCTTCCGGACCGTGTTATCTCTCGAAGAGGTGATCACAATTGGCCACCGAGATCTTGTGATTTAACACCTTGCGACTTCTTCCTTTGGGACCACGTGAAAGTGAAGGTCTACGCCAAAAGCCCAGCGTCGATTCAAGACCTCAAAGATGGAATTCGTGAGGCTATCAAGGACATAGGGCAGCCACTTTGCGATTTGGTTATGGAAAATTTCATGAAAAGGATATGGTCCTGTAAGCGTGGTCGTGGGGGTCATTTGCCTGATGTTATTTTCCACTATTAACGGCATACCTTCCTGTTTATAATGATATAAACATTCAATCATTTATATCAAAAAATGGCATTTTTCTTTGAATATCAAAATAACACCTCTTATTGGAAAACCCGCTATAATAAGAATTATTTGGAAATAAAATGTCGTAGAATAATTGCATAAATAATATAGGTACTTATTTATATTAAATACAATAACAACTAATATATATATATTAGTTGGGATTTTATGACCTGGTATTGACAATCTTTAGGTCAACTCTTATTTTGAGTATATTTTAATTAATGTCTTTATTTCGCGCCCCAAATAAAATGGTGGAAATTTTACTCGTAGCTTATAGGGAATTTTGACCACATCACAAAGTCGCGTTTTGCTGAATTATATCACTTTCAATCATGCACATTAACGAATAGTTTATACTTAAAATTCCAACAATTTTACCCATAACTTCTCGAAAATACACAACTTTTATTTTTTAAATTAAAACGTAGATAATAATATTATCACGTTTTCCTGTAGTAGTTGAGAATATTGTCAATCTATAATAATCTGTTTTAAGATATAGATAAGTAACTATTATCAGAACTACCCATCTGCGGTGGCATCTTTTAATCGTACACTCTTATTTTGATATTCCAAGCTAGCGCATAAAATGAAACGTTTTTATTTTTTACGCAGCGCATTTTAATGAACATAATATACCTTTAATAACTGACCCATCGAACTTCGTAACGCCAATAATAGATAGTTTTAGATGAAAGGTCCCGAGTAGCTTGTGTTTTTCCGATACTTTTTTTTTACATACTGTTGCACTGGAGTGCAACGGGCGGCCTTATCGCTAATCAGCGATCTCTTCCAGGCAACCCACAATTTTTGTTAATTTGGTTGAATTTCTGCAGGCAAGCCTGTAGAAATTCAACCACTCCTCCGTACCACTTATGACACCCCGTCCGGCAAGTCTTACCAGAGACCGAATACAAATACATACAAATTAAATTATGAATTGTATTCGGGACCGGGGATCAAACCCGGTACCTCAGGCTCTCATGATTGTACACAGGAACAAACACAATATATTTCATTAATTGGTGATTCGCTGCAAGCTTAAACGTTTAATAAAATAAAATAACATCGCGAAGTAAAAGGATGAAGTATTCGTTGGTTAAATTAAACCATTTTTGTAATCTATAGTGAAAATTTATAGAAAAACTATCTTTAATAAAAGGTATCTTTAAAAATAGTTCATGGTACTATGAAATGGCATATCGGATAAAAAAAAATTTAATCAGTACTTTTTAAGTTATTATTAATTAATTTCGTTGTAAGTAATACACTTACAAAATCCTCAAAATCATTTTGCATCCATACACAATCCTGGGCAAAATTGTTCATGCATTTTAAGTATAAAAACACAACACACTTATTTCATACACATGGTCCACTTTGAATAAAGACGATATATTGATTAACTATACTATCTCATAAAAATTCGCGATTATAATATCTTATCACAATAATTCTGTGAATATCATATCATATTTTTTATATATGTATTTTACATAGAGAAAAGATGTTATTATAGATTACACGCGTGTGAATAATAGAGATTGAAGCGATTTCTAAATCACAAATTACAACACATTTATCAAAACCCTAGAAAAAGTGTCGGTATATTAATTAATATGAAATATCCTTCGGAAATTTCAACTGTACTTCAAAATAAGTGAAGTGAAGTCCCGTGTCCCCTAGTGGGGTATGGGGCAGATGCATTTCACATCTGTTTCACTGATCGGTTTTTTCTTTTAGGGGCAAGTAGGTGATCAGCCTTCTATGTCCTGCCAGACCGAGTTTTTTTTATCTCCACCGGGAATCGATCCCAGGACCTCTCGGTTGTTACGCTTACGCGCTTACCACTAGACCAAGGAGGCGGTACTTCAAAATACAGAGCCCTAAACAACGATTTTTGAAACATTTGTCTGTCCGTCCGTGTAAAACATAACACAAAAAATACTGGATAGATGTTTCGAAATTCGCTAGAATACTTTTTAAGTCGATACATATTTGATTTACTTAGTACAATCGAAAAAAAATTTGTCAATAATGAAATTATGATTTGTGAGGATATTTTTTTCCTTTTTTTTATAAGTTTAACTTGTCTGTCTCCATCTGCTGCATTTCAGCTCCGTAACCAATATATCTATAGTATATATGAGGTTCATAAACTTTAGAGTTTCGCGATTTGAACTCATTATTATTAAATATAGCGGGACTTATCGCGCAAAGAAACATTATTTATTTATTTACCTCGACGTTTCGACCGTGTTATTAAATAATGTTATTATATGTTATTATTATATTTATTATTATTATTATGTTATTAAATAATTAAATAAATAATGTTTCTTTGCGCGATAAGTCCCGCTATATTTAATAATAATATATATGAGGTTTCCTTAAATAATATGTCAATAGTGTTTCTTCAATTTCACTTGACAAAATTATTTGACATGGCGTAGTTATACCTTGAAGCGAAGTAAAATAGCATAACTCAGCCAGTTTACTCATATTTTAGTACATCTCCCGAAACAGCTGCAACCAATGAAGTATCAAGTGCAGTACAGGGCACCCTCGCCTCCAGCACCTGGTGTAACGCGCACTCCAGAAGAAATTGAGGCTGAGCTAAAGAAAGTTGAAGCGGAATACGAGAAACTAGCGCTGGTGTTCTTTGAGTGAGTTTACCGTATTTATAAAAAAAAGTAAATCGACATCAAAGTGCAACAAACAAAAGTAAATAATTTATTATTATTATTATTATTATTATTATTTCGTTCGGCCAAATATCCCGCTCCGAATCTATGGTTTCACGTTGCTGTCCAAAAGCCAGTCTAGTGCTCCCGGGGCCATCTCGCTCAATCCCCTGATACCCCCCGCAAATCTACGTGTCTGATTGTCTGCAGTAATGCCCATCACTTCACTACATAGTATAAAACAAAGTCGCTTTTTCTTCCCCTATATCCCTTTGTATGCTTAAATCTTTAAAACTACGCAACGGATTTTGATGCAGTTTTTTTTTTTAATAGAAAGAGTGATTGAAGAGGAAGGTTCTTATATATGTTTTATACCCGTGCAAAGCCGGGCGGGTCGCTAGTATTACTATATTATAATAACACATATTATTATTTATCTATATAAGTGTTCTATAATATAAGTGTTATTATAATATAATAAATGGGCATTTGGAAGTTTAATTTATCGATTGTGATAAGATTTCTTTTTCTATCCATCCATTTATGAGGTATTCATAATTGTAACGAACATATCGAAGGGTTTTTTGTATTCAATTTCACTTGTAAAATTAACAACTCGTAGCTTGAAATTGAATGTGTTAAAATACGGTTTATTATTGTATTTAATAAAAAGACTTGAAAGAGCAAGAGAACCAGTGTGAAACGATACTTGTACTGTGTTTCACTTAGCGAGTGATACCGGAGGCCTACCACAATATCTCAAAGGCCTACGCAACAGAAAGCGATCAGGGGACCCGCCTGTCCTGTTGTCCGCATTTATATTAACAAAACAAGTTTTTTTTAGAAATATCCGAAAAACAAGTCTTAGCTAATAATTTTCGATTTGTATATAATACTTATTTATTTATTACAGCTATTTGCCAAATGGATTTATTAATCCAAATTAAAGTAGCATTGTAGTAGTAATTAAGTAATTGGAGCTAAAGCTATTGCTTTAGCTCCAATTTTACCAGCTACCATCCGTATATCGGACAACGGCATCTCGTAGATTATAGAATACGGAAGCAAATGTCTCTATGATATAAAGAATTAGTATAGATAATATTTTTATGTGACTTACAGATTACCACAGAATATAATGTGGACAGACCCGCCAGTGATATGTCAATGGCAGGAACAAAGAAAACTATGGACAAGCAATTATGTAAATGATTATAAATTTAACGAAGACAAACTAACTATACAATTTAGGACTGGAGTTTTGTGTAAGTTAATAATTTCTTTTCATTAAAAAACTTCATTGTGTACTTTTCAACACACTTGCTCATAAAGTGATTCTTATCGCACTGCACTTACGTGTATAAAAGAGCTTGTAACGAAACTTTTACATTTCGATTACCATTGCGCACGAGTGCGATAATGTAGTAAAACCTTTGTTTAACCTCTTTGTTCTCAAAAAAGAGACGAAATAAAATCACATTGGATTATTGCGTTCAATAGTATATCTGTAAATTAGTGTCTTGCTTGCTTAATTCATACAATTTCGTGTTTCAAGTAAGTAAATAAACATACTAAGCATAGTTTGAGTATTTACTTTACTATTATCGAGTTGAGAAAAACATGTTTTGATTTGTGAAATGCAATATACTTAAGTTCGTGCTTAAGGATTTAAGAATACTTACTCAAGAAAATGTCTGACAGTATTTGATGCTTTTTTTGTTTGAGAGATTTCGTGATCGAGATGAATCTTACAACTTATCTGTTCATCCATTTATGGAAATTCGTATTTGTAATCAGCATATTAGGCGATTTTTAAATTGTTGTAAATTTAATTTATCAATGTAGATCTAATAGATAAGCAAGACTAAAGACGTTAATTATAATATTTTCACATATTGTATCTGCCTCAATGGCCTGGAAGAGACCACTTGTTAACCCACAGTTATTACATACAACACTTAATTAATTAAGAGACATTATTAGGAACTATATGCACACCTTTAAAGGGAGAACACAGCATGCAATTTAATTATAACACTATTTTGTTTTGTATTTTTTTTCATTGTTTGTAGTTTGCAGTGAAAAAATAATTAAATAGACTCAATAATGAACAAACGTTTGAAAATGAAACAGTTTAGTGAAACAGAAATATACAAATATTTTTAAAAATATTACGTTTTCAGGGCCAATCGGTATAGCAACACTACGTTATGGAAATTTGCCTTATCAGGGATGGGATTTGAGACCAGATCCTAATGGGTTTGTATTTTTATTTTACACTGGCTCACCCGGCGAAATTCGTACCGCCAATAAAAGATTTGTAAGGAAGTGTTTTTTGTAATAAAAGAGGAATATCCCACCATGCATTGTTTTGTTATATCTCAAAGGGATTTGGTAGCGTTTTCGATGAAAGCTCCCAAGTGGCTTGACTTCCGAACTTCCAACTATTAATTATTATCATCATATTTCAACTAATTTACACAAAACCTTAACAAATTACATACCTTAACCTTTTTCATGAATCACCATATCCATTGGTGAAACTCGCATAATAATCCGTTCACTAGTTTTTAAGTTTATCGTGAACAGACAGAAAGAAGCGGCGAGTGACTTTGTTTTATAAAATGTAGTGACTAGTTTTTCTTTTCTCTTCGCTGTAGATTTAAGACACTGACGCTTTTTTCTTAATGAACCATATTCTTTATTTCATTTTTATCCTAATTCCTACATATTATACATTTATTTATAATTAAGATTATCCACAGAGGCTACATTAAACGCCTTGTTAGATTATAGTAAATACTATTACAATAAAAAAGAAAAACACAAAATAATACAAAAACTAAGTTACAAAACGAAGAAAAGAAAACTTTTTTAAAACTGACTTTATTTTTCTTTAAGTTTGATTTTAAGAGGTGCTATTATTTCAGAAAAGGCGTTGTAATTACAGTGACAGGTGTATGTATAACAGTAACGTGGATTTGCATAGGGAACACAGTGAAGTTGCATTGGATAGCCAACGCCACGACTTCAGCGCTCAAACAGCACTTCAATAAGCCGTATAGTGTAAAGAAAATGGTTCAGGTATAGATTTTTATCAGCAAGTTGTACCGCCACAATTCCCGGGATTAAAACCTAGGTCCTCCAGCGTAACACGCACACGCGTAAACCACTTAGCCACGGAGGCGGTTCGATGCCTCAAATAGATTTCCTGCAAATGATCTGTAAATTAAACGCAAAGTAGTAGCGAAAAATTTGTGAATGACAACATATTTAGTGTTAAAAAAACTATTGTGAATAAGAGCTAAAAAAAAGGTTAAAATATCCATGCAAAACATTATTCATGATATCTACTCGGATACAGCTAATAAAATCTAAATTAAAATATTTTTTATCTATTAAATGTTTTCAGATAATGCGTGAGGCGGCTTGTGATTTTTTTCCGGACTTTGACGGCCATAACCATCTTGAAGGCTCTTGTCCAAAGGAATGGGTGGCGGAAAGACATAATTACCACGCTATGGCGTTCTTATCTAGGTCTTATAACTTTCAGTGGAGCCGGTACTGTTATTTTAATATACTTTTTATATAAAATACAAGCCAGAAGGATCACTAAGTATTAGTGGACCGCCGCCCAAGGACACCCAAAACGCCAGTTAGTCCGCAAGTGCGTTGCCGTCCTTTTAAAAAGAGTTACGCTCTATCCTTGAAGGCCTCCAAGTCATGACGTCTCGGAAATGCCTCATAAGACAGCTGGTGGTGGTGCGTGGCGGAAAATACCCTAAAAAACGTTAATTTATAGAACGACGAACATCGAGATGATACGAAATCTCGAAATCTAAGATGAAACTTGGAACAATTCTAATAGCTGTTGGATTCCGAATATTAATTATATCTAAAAACGAAGAGAGAACGCTGTACTTTAGATTTTTCTTTACTTACTGATATACAACTATTTTGTAATGCTCAACTAGAGCATGTTGTTATCTACGTTAAGTTTTTCGTAAAATCTAAAATGCACAATTAGGTGAAGTCCCGTGTCCCCTAGTGGGGTATGGGGCAGATGCATTTCACATCTGTTTCACTGATCGATTTTTTTCTTTATGGGCAAGTAGGTGATCAGTCTTCCATACCCTACCAGAGCGAGTTTTTTTACTCCACCGGGAATCGAACCCAGGACCTCTCGGTTGTAACGCTTACAAGCTTTGCCATTAGACTTAAAGAATTACTTACTTGTATATTACGTTTTAGATGGAACCAAGGAGCTGGCAGTCGAAACATTATAATGCAATTACGCGAAGCTGTTGATAAGAAGAGAGAGGTAAAATTTACTAGTTCGTCTAGCTCAAAGGCTAGATTTAAAACAACTTGGTACTTTGATGGAACTCGAATTTCAACCTAAAATTTGCTAAATGTTTTGTTTAGTAAGTATTTCTCTACTTTATAATGTACACCGACGAATCTAAATTTCGTAGAAAAGTTGAAGAAATGAAAAATGACAAATTTATTTAGGTAAAGTCACAACTGTAACTTTTTTATGGGCAAAATGTGACATAGTTACCATTATTGTTGTATTTAGAAACGAGTTTTCAAAAAAAATTCTTCTATGTTCAGGGTGCCAAGTTTTATTTGTACTTTTAAATAACTGTTTAAATTTTCCAAAATACACTAATATAAAACCGTATATACCTACCGGTAAATAGACTAAATGATAATTTCAGGGTAAATTTCAACTACTTCATGTAACACCACAAAAGGCAGTCATATTGAAATGCAACGAACTGTCTTCAGAATTCAGTACTGATGCGGCTATTGGCATGCAGGTATATTTAAATTAATATAATGTCTGTGTATATTTAGACGAGTGAGTAATCACTCACTGTTATTAGGTCCGATACATACGTCAAAGTAGACTGCCATCTAAGCCGAAGAAACAAAACACTAAGTTTTTTTTTCCTTAGTTACCTACAGTTTAAATTTAGAAAATGAGTTTATTCCTCTGAAACATGAAAAACTAGTTTTCGCTCGCGTACTTGATACATATCGTTATATAATGGCCAAATAAAACAGTATCTTTATAAATTCAGCTACATTACTGGAAAGTTTCATCAAAATCCGTTCTGTAGTTTTTGCGTGTGAGCAATAAACATCCATACATTCTCACAAACTTTCGCTTTTATAGTATTAGTATTAGTGTCAACAATAATATAAATTTATATCTGTTTTTAGCGAGTTATTGTTTTAACTAAATATTTTCACAGAATCCGAAAAGAGCCATATAGCCAAAGAGCAATAAAGCAATAGAGCTTAAAAATAATTTTGTTTCAGTTTTATCCGGACTTATTCACGTTAAATATGTCTTACGGATCAGTGGACGCTCGTAGAACGACTTTCAACATGAAATATCGACTTGTCGAAACTGTATTCGATATGTTGCAAGAGTTAAAATTATCTAGTTATTCGTAATAATAAGACCACAAACAAAAAAAGGAATCTTTATTTCTATGTAACTACTAAACTGCTTCACTTAATTTTCTACCGCTCTAAGATCACGAGAGTAATTTACATTACAGTAACGAACAGTAATTATAAAACATTTTTGTCGTTTTATTTAAAAACTACCTATCCTAAAGCACCTTCTTATTAGATGATATGGAGAATTTTAAAAAATCCTGAAATTTCCAAGGTTAATATTATCAAAAAATGTTGTACAAAATCTTTATAATATCGCCCGAAGCCCGCTAAAATTTTGAATCTATGTATGAAGACAGAATGTTGCCATTACAAAAACAACATATTTTAACGAAATACCGACAATACGACTTATAGTTATGTTAGCATTAGAATTTAGGAAATATTTTTAAAATTATACAAAATCCATGAATAATTATTTTTATCATGTATTATAAACTTGCAAAAAAACGGAAAAACAATTGCCAGCAATTATTCAACACAACAGAGAATATAATATTAATAGCACTATTTTGTGAAATCTGTGGTTCCAGGCCTGGGCTCCAGCTCCAAGCTCCCGATTGACGATTCCGAGGTGTAAAACGTCATAATTGTTATTAAAAACTTCGTTTGTGATTTTATATTGATTTTTCATAGCTTTTCTCCGTCTCCTAGATTTTCGTTTACATTTCATCAAATTATAACTAAAACGTTCCTGTTGTGTTTGTAAGTGTTGTTTATTTCATGAAATTCAATAAAGCTTTCGTTAAATACAGATTAACACAGCTTTTTCTTTGTTAAACGACTCGAAACGCCTTAATGATTTTAGTGTATTAATTTGCAATTTACTATATAAATTACAGTGTCGTAGATAAAAATGAGTGCTATAGCGCAACAAGAAAGCCTCATTAAAGAGAGTTTATTTCATTTTATTAAGAAAAACGTCCCAACAGCAAATTTAAGTGTAATAGATGATATTGCTCTCTCCTACGTAATATCGATTCTAGAAATAGCATCGCAAGACTCTTGTTTTGATGTAGAAGGTAAGTTTTCTTTAGTTTTTATGTTTTAAAATTACCAAGGTACCATTTCTTTAGTATCGTTTAAAAAAATAACTGATTACAAAGTTTTCTGTCACTATATTTATTCTAATTAAAATATATGTTTCTGTATCTCATAATTTAAATATTAAGGAGACTAGGAAATAAAATTCGCTAATAAATCTCGGAAATAACTACAGCTTTTTTGTATATGAGTCCCAAAATATATAATTGATTTTTATTCTATTATTTATTTATTGCTTTGTCATATTTCAAAATGACTCCTAATTATTAAACAAAATAATATATGATAACTTCACTTTATGATACAAATTTACTACGACCATGATATGAAATCTGGTAATCCATATCTCTACAGCATCGAATTCAACATTATAAATATAATAGATCTAAGTAATCATTATTTAATTACAGGTTTTATAGAATTCATGTCAGCTTACATTCCTGAATTTGAACATATTAACACAGAAGTAGTTTGTGCATGGGTTTTGGAGTTAGAAGCAGAAATTTCTCGTCGGGATGAGAGTGACAGTAACTCTACTCATGGTAAGTAAAATCCTATGACTCCTGGTTGGCCTTGAGTAGACATATCTTTGACTGTTTAACCTCGATAATTTTCTTTGCAATTGGGTGATCAGCCTTCTATGCCTATCAAACTAAATAATTATTTACTTTTTTGGGATTCAAACCAATTATTTCTGTCCCAGACTTTACCATTCACTTGGAGAATAAATTTTTCTTCTACAATGAATTTTTCACTAGAGAAATATGTAATTCATTGTAGAAAGAATTCTTTCCTGAAAATTATATTAAGACAAAAAATTACCATTGAACGAGTTCTGTTGATATATAACCAGATTATTCCAGATGATTCAGCTGGGAGCGACAAGATCAGTTTAACTCTTCTTAATCTCAGCGACATGCTGCCGCCAAGTGCTAAGGCGAACCGGTAAGTTAAAAATCTCATCAACATTATTTGGTACTGAAGCTAACTTGGTCACGCTTCTGATATACAATTCGTGTTGCGGCAAGGTGTGGGTTCGATGCCGAGAAATCATGAAACATTTCAGTTTAAACACTGAGATAGAAATGTGTCTGCAACATGCCCCAGCAGTGGTAATGAAATTTCACTAGTACACAGGCCTCAAGTTCCGCAGACGTTACGGGATTTCATTTATAACTTGAAGTATGTTGTTTAGTTCTCACTCAAACTCTGAGAGTTCAGAAACGGCTGAACGCCGTCCAGTAGAGCCGACATATAATGAAGAATATGCAGATCAATGCCGAGTGCTCGCCGAGATGTTTCCCAACAGCTGTGCTATGGAGGTATGATTTTTTCCACTATAGCGTCATTAATTAAAGTTTACTGAACATCTTTTTAATTTTTGTGGCTCTCATATTCGAGTTGTTTATTTATTTATTATTAGTTATTTGTCACTCTTTTAATTTGTGTAAATTGGCAGCAAAAGTTATAGTTGCAAATGCATATTAGCTATAATATAGTATCTTTATACTTTATACTTTTTTATTTATACTTTTTACATAAATTGTAACAATAATCCTTTGATTATTGTTACAATTCACGTGTGATCGCAGCGATTCAGCGACAGTGCTTGCGCAAACATGGTACGGCCGCTATCGCCCGGCGACACTGACGCTGCGTTCGAACGTTAGTTCATACGTTTCCGTACTGCATAATACTATCGCTCTGTCGCTGCGTTAGTGACGCCGGAGCCGCGCAGGTCGGAAGTCTACCGTAACGGCCAGCTATTTTAGTCTTGTTCATATTTTTTTATCCTGAAATATTAAAATAGTAAGTGGTGTTTGTATATTTATAATACATTCTTATTTGTAATCATCACTTGCGAAGGATTAAACTTTCAAATATTTAGCATTTTCAAAAAATAAACTTAGTTTTTTCCGTATTGTAACCTTTTTTTGCTCTTTGAATATAAAAGTAATATACTTATAGTATAATGTCCCGATTGCCCGTTAATATGGGCGCACTTTACCTTGATTTTGTGTTTATTTTTTTCTTCTGGAACAAATCGTTTTGTAGGATTTTTTAAATTGTCTTAAATTTCAATATAAAGAGTAGATATAATACTTTCAGATAAAACACTGCGTATCGATCGCGTGTGGTGACCCGGAGCGAGCAGCCGCGACTCTATTACACCGTCGCGAGCAGGGTCAAGCCTTGTCTGCAGCCGCCCTTCACACCGCAGCTAAACAGCCATTGTGCGACGACCACGAAATCAAGAATAGGATCATTGCTAGGTAAATAAAAAAAAAAACATGCGTGCGTACAAAGTACACATGTCAGAAGTGAAACTTCTTTGGCGAACTAATTTATAAATCTTGTTTATATTTATACAAATCTAAAACTTTAAATTTCCAAGATTAAGAGGAAGGGAAAAAGGAAGATAGGTTAGGAATTTAATTGTCATTAAAATAAAAAAAAGTGTTGAAAATTAATGTAAATTATAAATTTAATTTTTTCAATTTATTTCTTCAATATTTACATTGTTTGACGTTGTTTGTATTGGTATTATTGTGACTAATGCATTATGATAGGTAAAATATGCAACATAAGTTCGTGTTTCAACATTATCTAAATATCTTGTAAAAATAGCATCTATTGTCGTTCCTGAATCCCCCCCCCCCCCTCCCACCTCACACTCCATAGCACTATGCGTGATACGACGTTCGCTCTGTCTCACTTTTTCTCTCAATCTTTCTCACTCGCTCCGACACTTCCGTTGCATACTGGCGTGACGTTTCATCTGTAAAAATTTTACCCTCATGCGCCTAAAGAAGTTTCACTTCAAAAAAATAGTAAGTAAAAAGGTTACTACAGCGATTCATGTAATAAGTAAATTTAAGTATGTATTTAGATAAAGAAATTACTGAAGTATTTCTTTAACTTTGAATGTTGCCGCGCTTGGCGCTGTCAGTAATTGGTTTACGAATGAACTGTCATAGATAATAGATAAGCTTAGCTATAAGTTTTTTCGTCTTTGGTTATCAAAAATGGTGACTTCGAATGATAATGGAAATGTAAAAAGATTATTACGTTGTGAATATAAGTATTTTAGTAACAATAATTCGAAATTAGAAAGAAACATATGGAATAATTAACGTTTAATTTCGTTTCTTTATTTACAAACATAAGTTTATTAATTTGCATACTTTCACGATAAAAGAAAATTAATCTTAAATACACATATAAATCGCAGACTTCGCAATGTGCAAGGTCATACCCCTACACGAAAGAACGGAACTTGCTTCTGTAATGTGAAAATTTCTTTATGTAAAATTATTTTAACGACGTTTTAAGACGTTTTTAGACTGAAACGTCTCACCTGGCACGGAAATAAAATAAAGATAATTTAGTTCTTCCTAGACATAGTCATTTGTATGGGCAAAGATAAGATACTAAAAATGTTACCAAAAACGATATATTAGAAGGATATGAAGAATTAACAGATAAAAATATAAATAAAATAATTATATATCACATTAAACTGTTTGTGTAAAGATATTCATTCCAAAATAATGTAACATGTTTTACATGAGAACGTAAATGTATGTAGGTACTTATGTATGTTTTCAAAAGAAAAGATTTATAAAAAGACAGCGTCAGAAAACAACTAATAATTACTTAATCTGATAATTATTTAGTTATTATTTTCAGATGTTTAGTTTTGATAAACATCTGAAAATAAATTGAATTGATATTTTTTTTACGTCTTGAAGTAAAGAATGATATAGTTGGTATGGTAATTTAATGGAGAGTATCGTATTTGAATTAGAAGTGAAGTCCCGTGACCCCTAGTGGGGTATGGGGCAGATGCATTTCACATCTGTTTCACTGATCGATTTTTTCTTTATGGGCAAGTAGGTGATCAGCCTTCTATGTCCTGCCAGACCGAGATTTTTTTTAACTCCGCCGGGAATCGAACCCAGGACCTCTTGGTTGTAACGCTTACGCGCTTACCACTAGACCAAGGAGGCGGTCGTCGTATTTGAATTGGTTAATATTAATTTCAGATACTCGTACGTCGACAAAGACGCGGAGACGAAGGAGCATAGGCCGTTGGCGCCTAAAATCGAGCCAAAGAAGATGGTTCGCTATCGAGACAATAAAATTGTCTCTTTGAAGGGAGAAAGGTACACTGAGGTAAGTTTTCGTGTGTATTTCATTTTTGATACACATTGGCGTTAAATTAAACGAATAATAGTATATACGTATTATAATATATATTATATTTCAAGCTTAGATATATATAGTTTATTATATATAATTTTTATTTTAAATACTGTGCAAAAAAAAATTGGTGCTTTCTCGCTCTTATCAACTAAATATGGTACATCAACCATGTTTCAAATTAGTGACAAATATATTTAAATTTAGGGTTGATAAATAAATTATAGCGGTATTCTAGTTTTGTATCTTATTCGTTCTTTTTACCTCTACGTTCGCAGATTACAACTCGCCGTCTGAATATTTTTGATAAATAATTCGCATTAATAATTTTTATTCACTCTGTATATAAGACGGCGTTATATTTTCAGGTGCCAAAATCCGGCATCGACGAGGAACAATTAAAGAAGCCCAAAAAACAGCATTGCCCTTAACCTTTAAAATCACGTCAGTACAGTGAAAGAGCGGAGGCCACGCGCACTACCGCGATAATTCTCTCTCTCTTAGTCCCCTTCGTAAGCCCCCTTCGCGTGAAACTGACGCAAAACGCACTATTACATAATATAATCACACTTAGTTTAGTTACATTATATATGACATTACTAAATGTAAAACTTAGTTTCGTGACATTACGAAATGTAACAATTAAGTTACAATATTTGACACTTAGTGTAATAACGTTACAATGTATTACAATTTCTAAAAAGACAACACACAATTTAAAACTTGGTAAATTGATATTAGAAAATGTGACACTTTTTTTACAATATCTGACAGGTATTGAAATGAAAATTAAAGTCACTGTAATTGTGACACTAAAAATTATTTTAAAATATTTAGCACTTATACAAATTTTTAAACACGTTAGTAGAATGACGTCACAAAATGTGACAGCCAGGCAAGTGACATTTCATGCATTTAGCCAAATCAAATCAAATGTGTCTTTTGACAAAACTTATGCTGAAAGAAAACTCGTGCACAATAAAACTTCTTATAACATTTTTAAATCAATTTTTTTAACAAATATTATGATCACATGTAATAATTTAGGATATTTAACAATTAATACGATAATGTTACGCACAAATGTGAAAAAACAGCGCACAAGTTATCTGTGCTCTTTTTTGACACAATTGTGTGTGAATAATGCAATGAATTCAATATATTTTAATTATCGTATAAATTTAAAACACGCTTCGGCATGGGTTGCGAAATTTTCAGTGTGCGTAACGCGTTCTACAAAAGTTACGCGTTCCTGCGCCATTTTTACGCGTTTTCTCGTCAATTTCACGCATTTCTTGGGGCGTTGGTGTCGTCTTAGTGTTAGTGTAGTGACCGCGCGTGCATCGCACCGTTCTAGCGTTAATACGTTTTTTTTATCCGCTTTTTCAAGTACTGATTTTTATTACACACGTTTCGTTACACGGCTCACACTTAATTTAAGCTATTTGTTTCAAGTTAATTCTAAGCTCTCTATAAGGCAGCTATTTTGCAGTATTATTTATTCTGTGGCATGTGTGAGGGGAAATGTAGGTAGGTTTTTGGTATGTATGTGGGATGCCATAGATAAATTATCTATGGGGGCGCTAAAATGTTTTACAAGTCGTAAGCTGCAATTTAGCGCGCCCATATATTTTGTATTCCTTATAGTTTTAAGTATAGAGATCTTTCTCAGACCTGTGATTTTTAAATATTATTTAATTATAAATGTGATTTTTATGATAGTTTTATCGTTTTACTCATCTGTGATTTTGATGTCATTATTTGACCCTTTAAGTGGTTTTTTAATTTTAAGCGATATCCCGATTATGTTATGATTTAAATACAATTTAGTTTGTCGATGTGTTAGTGATTTTGACAATTGTTTTATTATATAAGATGCGAGAAACAGGGTGGAAGTGGTCCAACGTGTCAAGCTCAAAAATACTTTCCTGTTTCTTATTCTAAGAAATAAAAACTTGCTTAAAGTAAGAAAGACGAAAATTGTATTTTATTTTATGTATTTAGATAAAATTTATTCCTATTTGGCCTTACTATATATCTGACGGCCATCATTAACATACTGCTTTCATGCAAAAAATTAAAAATTCTACTCATACTTGGCACACTAGGTTGTACTTAGTAACTACTGTATTTTAAATGCCATTGTTAATTTTAATTTGTAGTATTTTATTGCTTAAAGTCACTAACACAGGAATCAATTTGACAACTCAAAGAGTTTATCGAATACTTAAGTCTAAACCAAAGAGAATAGACTAAGCGATCTGTCAAAACTAGTGAAAGTTTCTATCTCTCTACAATTATTAACTAAAAAGTAATAGATAGGAAGAAGTAAAACTGTTTGTTTGCGTGGAGTCATCTACATCCATCGCTTAAAATGTTTTTACTGGAACCTAAAATAATAAACAAAGTCTAACTTTTCAGTAAAAACATTTTTATGAGTGAATTAGGCGGTGAATTAAATCTTGTCACGCGGTAGAAAAATTCTATTCTGTAAGAATTTATGAATGTAAGTCTTTATAAACTCAAGTATTCGGCATTCATAACGAGTATATATAAAATTATTTAAAAACGAAATTTAGCCAAAATTGGTGCTAAATTAGAAATTGCCAAAATTTATAGATAATTTAATTGATGCATTTATTTCTTGCCATTTGTGGGTAAAATTGTCCATCTATCTTTATTTACTAACAAATTATGTTTTAAGTTAATTATTTGTTGTGTCTGCAAAAAAATCGGCATTGGTTTTTCCACTTGGAAATAAGACACAATTTATCACACGGAATCTCATTTTTATGTATCTAGTGTCAATTTTGCAATCTGTTTAAAGTATATTAAAAACTTAGGTATGTATTACTTACATATTAATCCTTTTTTATATCATAAAAGGATTTTTAAATTTAATATTAGCCGAAGTTTTCTCATAAATATTTGTACAGCGAACTCACAAGATAGTGTTAAAAATATACAATTTTGCCAAATTGCACATTGGCAACACTGATTAACTGCCATTTCACATGAAAATTATTTATGGATATAATCTAGTCATAAGTTCCTGTTAACTTCAATATGTACGGGACTGCTGTCAAAATATGCAAACCATTTTTCTATTGTTAAGAACAATTTTCTCGGTTTATTTAATCGTTTATCCGTCGAAAAGTAATTATTTAATACATAAGTATTTTTATATTTTACTATATACAATGTATATTTATTATTTTATTTATTTTTACAGCTTCAATACAAATCCATAATCGAATTCAATAATAATAGTCATTTACCAGACCTTAACAGTTATATCAACATTCATAATATGATTATATTAATATTTTTTATTCAGAACCAAATTTGAGTTTAAACAATATTATTTTGATCAGTGTTGCCATTTTCATTAAAATCACAGATGGAATAAATGAAATGTAACCGCCGCATTTACTTTGTATTTTTAATTTATTTTTATAATTATTTTGAATAAGATGCGATGAGCGCGCCCTTGATGTCATATCCAATGTGGAATAAAATGTATCAATATATCTTAAACCCTTATACGATTTTTATTTCTCACAAAAACCTATACTTAATCTCCGACGCAAAAAAGAGGGGTATAAGGGTGTCTGTCTGTGGCATTATAGCTGCTCCGAAACAAATGATTCGATTTTAAAGCGGTTTTACATGTTTGAAAACTGACGGATCTTAGCAAAAATCTATGAAAATCTGTTCATCCATATGAGGTGTATTTGTAATAGTCAAAGGTTTTTTGAATTGTCTTCAATTTCACTCGTAGATTACTAAGGATCGAAATAAAAAAAAGTGAGTAAAAAATAAAACATAATATAGATATGTAACTACTTAATTTTGATTACAATTCTATAAACTATGGTATTTAATATTTTTTATCTAATTTTATGCCAAAACAACTGGTTCATTCTTCGCCACCATGTCTACATTATCTGAAAAAAAAAAACAAATGATTGAAAATCATATTGTAATCATTTGCAAAATATTTCAATCCCTTTGTCTTTTCGCAATAAAAGGTAATCTAAATTCTTTCCCAATATCTGTTCTAAATGTCATCACAATCCGTCTATGGTTTAGACGTGAAACCGTGACAGGCAGACAAGGTTCCTATCGCATTTATGACATGAGTAGGGATTGTAGCATACTGTTCCGTAGTCAGTAGTGTATGCCGCGACACAATGGTTTAAAAGTTTAAAGAAATATCTATTTTAATAAATAAATAATGTTTTGTTGATTAAATTTATGTAAAAATTTTCATTTATGATGTACTTCCAAAGTTTTTTGATTTCTTAAGGTACTTGACGTTAGGAAATTTATGAGCGCCAGTTCGCGAGCGAGACCACTCGGTCTCGCCATACATTCGCGCGGTCGCGATCTCAGGTCGCGGTCTCGGGCGCGAACCGCTACCTTTAGGTATACCTTGAACACAGGTAGTTGTATTTGTGTTACTAGACATTTTGCGCTTACGTAAAAATGTATATTTTAATGCCCTAACAAAAATACAAATCTTTTATATTATTTTTTAAATAGACTTTGTTAGGGTAATTCATGACCTGATGACAATATTTACATCTATAGTACAAGACGTACGGTTGCGGAGCAGAGAATTTCAGTCATTGACCCGCTACTATCTGTCTCTGTCACTCCTGCGCAAATACAGTGCGTCCCGCTCGCACAGATGAATGGACGCATCGTCGTCTATAGACAGTTCTAAAACTATATAAACATTGAACTGACAAAACGTAAAATTGATTTTTTTTAAATATAAATAAATCTATAAACTACAAGTACCTCGCACCAAAATTTACTTAAAACAAGCAACTAGCAGGAAAAAATAAAAGAGCATCTACGAATTCGCTATTTATTTTTAATAGACTAAAATAAATAACACAATTAATACTTAAAGGGTAATTTTTATTACATGTAGACTAAATATATTATACATGATTTTTGAATACTACTGAGTTCAATCAGTGTTGCCAAAATAAAATTTCAACATTGTTATTTTTTATTTAATTCGGCACAGTGCAATCATGTCTGACAAAACATATCATTTGGTAATTTCGACGCGCTTCGTTGAGACCACAGAAAATCCGAAAGCTGGCTCATATTTCGGCCAACGCATTAGTATAGCAATACAACGTGATAATGTAGCTAGTATTTTGTGTACGCACCTCAACGGCTTAGATGAGCCTTTTGTGTTTTTGTAAATATATTTAAGTACATTACTATAAATAAATAAATAAATTTAGCAATTTCATATTTGGCAACACTGATGTTATTTTGGCATTTTAACTTACTTGAGCCCCAAGTCTGCTATTTGAATTGTTCTATTAGGGAGTGATTATTGTAGATTTTGACATAATTCGAGTATACTTTTTTGTATTGATATTTAAATAACTTATACGAAGTTATGTTCGGTCACTTCATTATTTGATTACAAAACAATACTGTTCTTCAAGTTATATCTTTCATTTCACTACAACAGGTTTGTCATTGACTAACCTTTGTAAATAGCAGACCCGAAACTTGGCAACACTAATGTCATTTTGAAAAGTTGACATCGACATAAGCAAAAGAGTTGTAACGAGAACCAAAAATGGAGGGAACTATCTAATATCTAAATTAACAAAGGCACAACAATAAAGTAACACGTATTTTCAACAAAAAAAAAAACAAATTTAAATACAATGAAATGGTAAAAAATACATTACTGAAAAACCTATTATTTATCATGAATTTTTAACCGACCTTCAAAAACACCAAAAAGGATATCAATTCGACATGTATTTTAAAAAGTTATTATAAAAAGTTATTTCGTGATTTGTGTAAAAAGCAAATTTTCATAAGAATTGTTTTTGAAATTTATCAGATTCTTTAGTTATTCTCATTGTTATATAATTTACACACTTCGAAAAACATTTGCAATGAGGCGGGTTATGTGTGGCGTTTTTAACGCGCCGAAAACGCAACATAGTTTTAAGAATTTTTAAAAAACCTGTTAACCTAAAGTATTAAGTCGTTGTATAAAATACCCCTATAGTTATTGTATTTATAGATATCGTTAATTTCTTCGGCTACATAATAATAGTTGAAAAAACAAGCTAGTTCATGGTAGAGTGGAAAAAACCTCCCATTACATGTGGCTATAAAATTGGAATTCTTTGGTTGAAAGTTCATTTAAATCCCAATCAAATTTTGGCCACAGTCAAAGATGCCTAACTAGATTTACATTATGTAGATAGTAATTATACCAGTTACAACGCTGCATAGAAATGTATACCTTGTTCCATTATCTTAAGACCCTTTTTGAAACGTCAAAATTCATATTGAAACCATATTTAAACGCGAAATTTTACATTTATTTAAAATGTTGCAAGATTTTTTATATACGAGATATTACTAGCTATCAAAACGATGGCTTTTATTAGTGAAACTCAATATTTCGTTTTCGTCGCGTCAAATCCGCCACGTCTATAACCAACCTAACATTTTCCAATGTTACCTATAATCGAATTGACGACGTCCGTTGACGAATTACTGCCACCGACGTCTGGTGTCAAAACTCTATCAACATTCACTGTCTTATTGACGGCCCTACGCAACAAATCAGCGTGGAAATGATGACCTAAGTGCTCCAGCATGTCAATTGATGCGTTGATCATCGCAATGGGGTTGGCGATGTTTTTGCCGGCGATTGCTGTACCTGAAATTTTATAACAAAACGTCATTTTAAATATGAATTACAATGTCATCGTTTTATTTCTTATTATACAGGGTGTCCCTGAACTCAACGCCAAACCGAAACGGGGTGACAGGATTGACTGTGACCATCATGAGAAAAATCAGAAAAAAAATCTATCCCATGTAGTTTGAAAATTATGGACATTTAAGAAAAACCTTACCTCCTTGGTCTAGTGGTAAGCGCGTAAGTAAGCGTTACAACCGAGAGGCCAATTCACTTTAGTACATTTTTTTTAAAGGAGGGTCTTTCAAAGTCGACAAATTTTGAAAATTTTAAATTCATAGTTTAACAAATAGTCTTAAATCTAGAAAACTTGGGGCAATTGTGTCATTATTTTTGACTGTGGTTCTAGAAATGTTATTTAGGATTACGGTTCCAAGTTAAAATGAACAAAAATAATAAAAATTAATCACAATAACCGAAAAATGGGTACAGTTTGACCAAATTTTTAGGTTTTTCTTAAATGTCGATAATTTTCAAACTACATAGGATAGATTTTTTTTTTTTTGATTTTTCTCATGATGGTCACAGTCAATCCTGTCACCCCGTTTCGGTTTGGCGTTGAGTTCAGGGACTTCCTGTATAATTACTATATTTTAAATTAAAGCTTAAATGACCAAACATCCAAATGGGCTATTAACCGCCTCTGAAGTTAGGTGATTTGTGTGTTAAAGCGCAAAGGCCTGGGTTCGAAACCCTAGGAAAAAAAACATGTTTCGGCTAAGTAAGCACAGAAGGCCTGTAAAGGCAATGATAAATAATATTTTCTTAAATAAAAAATTTATTTATAATATGAACAAAGTGTATATGTGTCTTGATATTTATTTATTATCTATGTTTATAACAGATGTCATCTCAATAATTTTCAAAAAGATATTGTTAACCCCCGACGCAAAAAAAAGGAATGTTATAAATTTGACGTGTATGTCTGTCTGTGGCATCGTAGTTCCTAAACGAATGGACTAATTATGATACGGTTCGTTTGTTTGAGAGCAGACGTGATCGAGATTTATGAAGATCTGCACAGCCATTTATGGGGTATTCTTTTTTATAATTAACGTTTTTTAAAATTTCACTTGTTCACTCACCAGTGTTCCTAGTACCAGGTTCGAATACCGCATAATGATCGCCGTAGTTCCTTCCTGAGAGTAGACCAGCACCTCCAAGAAGACCACATACCACATTTGACACAATAGATCCGTAAAGGTTTGTCATTAACATCACATCAAATTGGTGAGGCCTGTAATTAATTACTTATACTTTAATTGTTGTAGCTACAAAAAAAAGCTGCCTGATTTTTAAAAATTAATCTTAGCTTGGGAATTTCTTAACCCAAATGCTTGTAAACCTTACTCAAGTAAAATGTTTTCCTTAAAATGTTGTCTCGTATTTGTAATTACAATTGCAAGTCAGAGAGAAAGTGAGATAATTTGAGACACTGAGTTCAAGGTAAGAACATTTATAATAGGTTTGTTCACAAACTTTGAACTCACTTAGCCACAAGTTGCATACAACAGTTGTCAATAATCATATCATTATGTTCAATCTCTGGGTATTCTTTGGCCAAACGTCTAGAAGTCTCCAAGAAAAGACCATCAGACAACTTCATAATATTGGCTTTGTGGACTGTTGTTACCTGAAAAACACATTATAAACATACAAAGTAATCAATTGTCTCTGTAACAAGACCAGCAAGCACTTCTAGTTTCAGTGTCAAATTTCTCATGAAAATTAGTATCAATAATTTGGAAAGTCAAGTCTTGCCACCTACTTGCAATAAAAAAATGAGGTATGAAACAGACACAGAAAATTGTCTACTTATTATGGGACTTCACTTTTATTCTGCCACAGTTAGTCACATAAATCTTGGGTGGATTAAAAAAAATTGTATTAAACTAACGGCTTGTCCCAGCTTTACAGGGATTGCTATAAACTATAAAGCATGTACTCAAAGTTCTTTCATACCAACTAAAGTAATTGATAGAAATCATTAGTTTGTCCTTTGCTTTATAATAATATTAATAAATGACAGTTGAAAATTTATACTAGACATACCTTCTTCCTACCATTCTTTTTGGCAAATTCAAATGCAAACCTGGCAACCCTCTCAGAGTTACTAGCGGTCACAACTTTCATTGACTCAATTACACCACACACTGATTCATGCTCCAACATAGCATATTCACCTTCAGTGTTTTGTCTGAAATTATAATATACACAAATGCAAGCTATTTATAATAAAGTACATATTGTAACATATCGAAAATGAGAATGTGAACTTGTCTCTTCACATCTAAATTACTAAACTTATAGTAAAATCATCTAAATTTAAACAGTTGTTAAATGTTTTACTTTCAACTTAATTTCGAAGAAAAATATATTTTAGATCAAGCTCATGATTAGATGTCTCGTTTTAATATACATATGGAGTTAAGACTAACTTAAAAAATAATACACTAATTATTTAGTGTATTAAAATATTAGTTATTTACATATTATAATGTAAATATTTTATAATAGAAGACTACAAGTTTAAAATTAAACAATATATGAGTGGTTTACTCAGCCATTTTTATAATTATTGATAAAAAAGTGCCTATGGTTGTAAAAAATATATACCTGATAATATGAATGTCAATATCCTTATGTCTAGTCGGTACACCAGGGAATGACTTGCAGTGAAGTACATATGCATACATATCCAATTCGTTACGGAGTGCCACATTCCGTGAGGTCACATATGCAGCCTCACTTTTTGTCTCAATGTTGCCCTATAATAGTCAAATTTAATTTTTACTATCTATATTTAAATGACATAATGGGTATCACCTATTTCCATACATAAATTATAAATCTATTTTTTTTTACCTTGATGCCAACACCATTTCTCTTGATGGTGGTGATAGCATACTGAACATCATCATCATTATCCACTGTTTCATCAATATCTACAACTTCAAAGTCAACTGGAGCACCAATGTATCTGAGAAAAATTAGTGGAAATTTGGTAGGTACTTAACTCTGTTTCTTTTAAAATAATTATGATAGTAACAATCTATAAAAAAATTAGGAGCTTAAAATTTGAATGACACAATTCACACATTTGTGTTAACTATTGTGTATAAATTCTTTGTGAAGTTTTTTTATTTTTATTTATGTATTAATAATATTTCAAAAATCACAATTTAATTTAAATAAACAACATTTTTGAACATAATAAGTCTTAAGGTTTATAGTATAAATCTACTTTTTTATATAAGATAGAAGACAAACAGGCAGAAGGCTCACTAATTAGTAGTCCGCTGACACCCTCAATATCTGTTGGGCCACGGGTGTGTTGCCGGTAAAGAGAGGTATACTCTTTTCTTAGTCCTTAAGATGTAATGGTTTGGAAATACCACAGTGGTGGTGCATGGTACAAAATGCCTTAGAAAACGCTCCCCATGATAAATGCGATAGAAGATGCAGAGAGATTCTAAATCTCTACTAAGAGAGAATAATTAAATTTGATAGGATCCTAATGGTTCCTTACATTATATTTTATAGGATAATAATTTTATATAACGAAGATTACCTACGCGAAGTATAAGAAAGACCTACTTGAATATTTCCCGTACATAGCCCATACATTCGGCGCCAATTCCTCCCCCTGGGAGCATTGTAACAGCATGACGACCTCCGTATTGGGCCTTGGGGATCATTTGCTGCTTACGAATAACCGGAGTCTTATGCTGCATATCAAAGGCTGATAGTTCCGCAGGCGCAGCTGCCGAGCTTGCAAAAGCAGCATTTCGGAGATCCGGAATCACTTTAACTTTTGATAATAACCTGAGTGCCATCCTATTTGGTAAAATGATAAAATTATATTTTTAAAATTCAGCTAAATTCCAGTCTACTCGTTGAATAATCACAGGAAGAGGAAAACCAAAAGTCAGTGTCAAAATATAAACTGACATTGATATATATACAAGAAGTTATCTCAGTGACAAAAAGCCTCAATTGGAGAATGTATAATTTTTTTGTTAAAGCGTCGCTTCGGATAATTGACCTTATATAATAATTCAAATCGATAACCAAATAACTAATATTAATAATCAGTTCCTATTTTAAGTTTATTATTTTTGTTACTGGCAACACTATCTAAAATGTTTTCATCTTTCAAAGACGGAATTTACTTTTTCTTCGCACTGGCAGCGGTGAGAGTGAGCGTCCATTTTGTTTCGCCATATTGAATTTGGTCGGACATCTTTGGACGCCATGTTTAGTCAGACATATTTTATAAACATTTTCGCGTAAATTTCAAATATTTTTGAGTGCTAGATATCGTATAGTTTTTCACAGAAGTGCGTAGAGTAAATTACAGTGAAAATTGCCAAGAAAAATTCCGTGCCTACGCAGCAGCCCTTATATGTCTTCAGGGGGCCGTTCAGCTTTTGTGCAAAGTTAAATAGAGGTAAACTTCTTTTGCCGAAAACAATCTTAGTTTTTGACAACATACAAATGTTTTTAAATTTTTATGTATTTACATGTTGAAAATACTTGTTAATCGAAGTATATAAAGTTCAAAGACCGGAGGCTGTGTTTCATCTGCTTAGTGGTGTGGTCGTTTTATATAATTATTATAAAATCGTTCAGTTCCAATGACCCGGCCGGTGATAATGCATCTGCCCGGATTTATCAAATTTTCCGTTGAAATACCGTGTATCTACTCTCTAAAAACCAATGCAAATCTGATAAAATAGTTGAATTGCTAAATTACGCATTTATGTGCATCTGTAATACGATATCAAGAAGCAAATAGTGTTGTATTGTTACACCCATACTCGTTATCTTCAAAAACAAACTGCTATAAATAAAAAATAAAATAAATAACAGGACAAGCATATAATATTATGCTAATAAGCTGATCCTATTTTATATAATACTTTGTCTCCTAAAATTAATTAATATATAAGTAATTCTATATCATTATTTATTTATTAGTGATTGTAATTTAAATTTTAATAAGAATGTGTTTTTAAGAGAACCTTAATAGATACTACTTTTACTTTTTATTTCTTTTTTTTTTCCTTTCTTTTTAGTAACAGACTTTAAAATACTTTTTAGGGTCTATATAAATCAGAAATTGAAAGTAGAATTTGTAGGAGAATTAATAAGATTTAAGATTGAGTGAAATATTTCAATTCTACAATTGCATAGTTATAGAAAAATCATTTTTATTTTATTCTAACTCCATGTAGGTATCCAAATATAAGTGCACCAATGAGTAAACAAATTCTTTTAAATGAAGTTTCCACCAATTTAACCTAGATTTTTTATATTGTGTGCTGAAAATAAAAAATCCCTGTAGACAAAGCTTGATTGCTAAATAACTTTATTTTTTTTTAAATTTACTGCAAATGTTTTCTGTAAGTAAATCTATAAATTTGTAAATTTTATTTATTGTATGTACTAGGAGATAATGTAATCCTTTATCCATTGTATAAATGATGAATATTAATAAAGCAGGAAAATGTGCTGAATAAATGTACATTGTTCACATTGACAGATGTTATGTATCCTAGTTGGTTATAATGTTTGTCGTTCTAAGAAAAATAAACATTAGTATCTCTGATTCCATATTGTATATCAATACTGAACTGATCTGAAAATATAATAAAATAAAATATTATAATATAATATATATTCTGATACTGAATATTAAATGAATAAATTTCAGACTCCAATCAAAAATGATGAATCAGGAGATAATGTGCGAAGTTGAGATAAACTCACATGGCTCAATGGTGGAAATTGACAATGATGATCAAGTTGGGGTCAAGGTAATATAATTTGTTCTATTTTTTACTGTAATTATTACCTGTTAAATATTCGTTGCATATAGTATATTAAATCCTGGGTATTTTTTTAATTAAGAGCAAGCATTCGATTGTTATTCCATCTAATGGATAGTGGAGATATGGCGTAATAGTATGTATGAAAGCTAACAGCTTATTAACTCGCTCCTTTAAATACTAGAAATTTAAATACTACTAAAGTAGAATGAATATTTGTGATTGCTCATAATAGGAGAGATTTTTGTAATTCATATTTCAATGCTTGAGAACTCATAGACTTACTATAATAAAGCACTTGAATCAGATTCCCACTTACAAAACAGTGCAAGACTCAACAGTTAGCCAGCAGTATAGTATAGGAGTAAGTTTTGAAGTTTCACGCATCAGATTTTCAAGTAAGCATTGCGTTTTATTTTCAGTATGAAGAAATAGAAACCAGTCAATATGAAGAATATATAACAGATGATCAGTATGAGGAAGTTGAGGAACAAGTCATAGGAATGCAGCATTTAGAAGAAGGTAATGTAAAAGATATTTTTTCAATAATATGAAATTATAATGGGCATTATTGGGATACAAAAAGACACAGAGTTAACTGTATTATAAGTGTGACTGTATGACATATGTGTATGACTGTATTCTGACAGATATCTTACTAGCTATTATTATCATGGCTTGAAATATTGGCATGAAGTTTCCATACAACAGTATGGAAACTATTTAAAGATGTTTTCAGTTTTGTACTTAGAATAGGATATGAGAACTTTGTAATTAAAGTTGAATTGAACACCTTGCCAGCAGTGTCACTGGTTTAACTTTTGATAGTTAATGAAAACTAAATCTAAATAAAAGCTACGGAACTCACCATGGAAATGTAAGTCTTTTTCAACTGACATACGGTCCTATTTTAAGTGGCAGCGTCAATTGACGCTTGTCACGTAACAAACGAGGAAACAAAAACCAGTTTACAAAATGCTATATGCAATAGTTTTCATCTATTTGATGGAAAAAAAAGTTATTTTGTTGTTCCAGAAGCACACTTGGCAGTAAATTTATTTAATATCACAAGCAATTAATATTTAATAGCTGAACCTCATCTGCATCTCAGTTATAACAGAAGATTTTAGAACTAGGTCTATAATCATCTGAATTTTCTAGAAAAATTAAAATCAGTTTAAAAATAAAGTTTATCACTAATGTGTCTGTAAAGATAATCCGTTTCTGGTGTATTGTGAACTTTACATACCTTTACCTGAAAGTTATTAAATTTCATACACTCATACCATGTTTCTCTCTTAGACTATAAAATTACAGTTGGCAGTGAGGAAGTTATCCTACCAGGCATGCCCGGTGATGACACACTGCAAAACTCGAGTGAAGTTAGTTATGATTCTGTATATACACCTGCCTCTACTAGTAATAACAGGTGAGGAGACATTCACTGGCTAGTTAATTATTATTTAACCGTCCTGTAGCTTTTTGGTGCATGCATCTACGTGTTCCGTCAGAGTTGCTGGGTAATTCTTCGAATTACCGAATTTAGTAATCGACACCGAGAAATTCGTATAGTTTCACTAAAATTAGTCATCAAAAACGTCATTGCACACCAAGATAAGGAATTTTCCTCAAGTTTTCGTGAAGAATAAGTAATACGCCATTTGGAACGGATATATAGTACTAAAAATGTAAATAATAAATCTATCTTTCTAAGATTAGATGACAATTTAGTTTTGATAAAAGTAATGTAAAGTCTCCCTTTTGTCAGCTATCTGCAATAAGTCATCAAAATCAGTATCCTTGTTTTTAAATTTACCTGAACCAAACATACAAAGAATCAATATTTTCTAATCATAGTCTTAGCAAAAGCTGTTATAAAAGGTTAAACATAAAAAGCAAACATTTATTTTGCTTTTTTAAAGCTAACACTTATTTATTAGTAGTATTAACTGTGGATATTTGAATCATAGTGAAATAATGTGTTGGTGTTGGTTCTTAGACATAGTAAAATATTTTTCAGAGGAAGTCGTGGTAGACCACGCTCACAGCCACAAAGTATACAGCATTTAATGCCAATTGGTAAGTTTAAGCATTTTAACACGGTTTTATTAAAAACTTTTCGCTGTTAAAAAATAAAAAAAATTATAAGCGTGAGTTATTTAAGGCTGTTTTAGTCAGTGAACGGTTTTAGTTAAGATGGTTTAGCATTAAGTTATAAGACTGTCCAATGAGCACGTGAGTAGGCCAACACTCGGCAATAGAACGAGGCACTGGATAACGATTTAGTGAAGGAGGTGTTTGTTATAGAAAGCAAGTAATTTTAAAAAGCTTTAATCAATAAACTAATTTCAAATATATAAATTATACAACTGGGTCTATAACCGCCTCAGTCCAAGTTGCGTGGGAGATCCTGGTCTCGAGATCCGGGAACGAACGTTTGGAACGTATGGTATCTCACATACATTGAGGGCTGTATTTAAGCGTGACTTTAACATGATCCAATTGACTATTAAAATTACTATTAAAAACCTGTATACCTATTAAATAAATGTTTTAATATTGCTAGCATTTGGAATCCAATGATGCTGCTGCCGTTTAAAAACTACTGAATGGGACCACTTCGTCGCCAAAACCATTCGTTTGACACGTTCATCAAAATTGGTCCACGGACGGCAACGTACCTACGAGCGAAACGTATGAGAAAATACGTCAAATTGATAAGCTCCTTTTTAACCGGCATCAAGAATAGAGGAGGTTCTCAGAACTTCCGACTGGGTGAACCGATTTTGATGACTCTTATTTTGTTTGAAAGTGGTCCTACTTAAATTTCTTCAAAATCTGTTCAGTAGTTTTTTGTTACAATTTGAAGTCGGTTTTTTTGTTGTTTAAATTGGTTTTGAAGGTCGTTTTGAAATAGAACTGTATGTTTTATGAACAAGATTTAGATTACTTGGTGCATTTCTTAGCTTTCTGTTAACTATCAAAACTTGTATTTTATGTATAATTCGTTGTAATTTTTAATATCACTTATAAACGTGCATAAATCGTTTTGTTGATAATAATTATTATTGAACTTAACAGGTACTTACTGACTTACATTATAATTTCAGGCGAAGTACCTATGGGTATAATGGAAGGCACAACAAACCGAGGTACAGCCAGAAGGTGGGAACAAAAACAGGTCCAAATAAAGACTATGGAAGGGGAATTCTCCGTCACAATGTGGGCTACGGGAGAGGATGATGGTTAGTGACATTCACTATTAAGTGCATGTTGAATGAAAAACTTCAGAGACGTAGACAAGTAAAATTGATGATTGTTTTAAATAATTACTTGATTATTACAAAACCGTTCAAGTGCAAGTCAAACTCGCGCACGAAGGATTCCGTACCATTATCTATAAATTCGGCAAAGAAATCATATCTGTGGTATGGGAGCCCCACTTAATATCTTTTTTTTCTGTTTTTAGTATTTATTGTTATTAGTAGCAACAGAAATACATTTGTGAAAATTTCTTCTGTCTAACTATCAGGGACAGCGGAGTCTTAGTAATAGGGTCCCGTTTACCCTTTGGGTACGGTACCCTAAAAAGGATATCTCATAAATGGATGAATGATCTCCAAAAATTGTAGCTAAGATCTATTTCTATCACGTTATCCTTCAAACAGAAAAAATCGCATCGGAATCTGTCGATTCGTTTAAGAGCTATGATGCTATGGACAGCCATGACACGTCAAACTTATAGCGGTCCCCTTTTTTCCTTGAGGGTTAGAAAGCAACAGACACACCACTATTCAAGTGTTTTATACTTGCTCATTTGATCTTACCCAATCAAAACAACGAACAGAAAATAGTTGTAATAAAATTTATTAAATAAAAAACTGAAATGACGTAGGGCACTAAAAAAATGAAACATTAATAATATTTCTACATGCGAAATATTTTTTTTTGATGCTCGAGAAATTATTTTTTTGTTTATTTATTTTTTTAGATGACGGATCAAATCCGGAACCAGATCCTGACTATACAGAATATATGACCGGGAAAAAGAATGTATTAGGAAATGACAGTATGCCAGGTATTTATTTATCCTTACAAATAAACACAAAAGTTCGTATATATGTTTGTTAATCTTTCACGCAAAAACTACTGAATGGATTCTAATGTAACTACAATAATATAGTTTATACATGAGAATAACACATAGGCTATAATTTATAAAGATATTGTGTGAATTGTCCAAAATATAACGATAAGTGTCATGTAAGTAAAAATTCTGCCATCTGAGAGCTGTTCTGGCGAAAAAACTGAAACGTGCGCTAAAAAACCGTTGAAAATTACACTCATCTATATCCTTACTAACATGTTATATTCCCAAGGGAATCAAAGTATCTCTGTCTGTTACGCCTTCACGACTAAACCGCAGAACCAATTTTGATTAATTTTGGTATAAAAATAGATAGGATCTTAGAGAAAAAAATAAACTACTCGAAGTACTAATCCTGCGCAGACGAAATCGCGGGCACCAGATAGTTATTAACACTATAATTAGTATTCCAGTGTTCTCTGTATATAAATTTAACAAATTGATCAAGCTTGTTTATCGTCAAATCAAAATAGCTTCACTATGGCAATAGAAAATGTTAAAAAAAATTGATTGAATTGTTCAAGAGAAATACAATATATTATGCAATTTAATTCTACAAAAATTTGTTCATAACTTTTAATTCAACAACTAAGGGGTAATAAATTATTTAGGACATCAATTTTTTACTGATATTTTAAACAAGTGTTAGAATTTTTTCCCCTTTTTGTATGCTTATCACAGAAGTCAATTATTGAACTATGTTGTTAGATAAAATCAGTGTTTTATAACTTAAAAGTATATAATATTATCTACACATGAAAACAACAGTTATCAATTTATATCTGTTTGTTTGAGTATAAGTCTAAACATTTTGACAAAATTTTCACAAGTTTGGTTCAATGGAAACCCTAAGTTCATAAATTGAAATCCTTTAATATCTAATATTATTAATTTCAGGTTTAGACCTATCAGATCCAAAGCAGTTGGCTGAATTTGCTCGTCCTGGACACAAAATAAGACTCAAAAAACCGTCCCCTGAATCGTCAGATAGAACTATAGGTAACTCATATCTTATACAATTACCGTGTCTTAATAATAATTTAATAAAGCATAAATGATAATTAGTTTTGAAATTCTATTTGTAATTTTTTTTTTGCACACTTTATTGCACTGGAGTGCAACGGGCGGCCTTATCGCTAATCAGCGATCTCTTCCAGGCAACCCACAATTTTTTTTTTTTGTTCGTTTGTCACTCCGTACCATTTATGACACCCCGTCCGGCAAGTGGCAGCCTTACCAGAGACCGAATACAAATAAAAATGAAATTATAAATTGTATACGGGACCGGGGATCGAACCCGGTACCTCAGGCTTCGCGGTACGCTTATAAGACCGATTAGCCATGAGGCCTTTTTTTCTGTTAAATTACCTATTTAAAAAATGTTGAATGGTTTTTTATGTGATAAAACTATGTATATAATATATATAATTGAAAATGAATATTAATTATGTACATGGTTATTGTAAATTTTCAGCATGTCCACATAAAGGTTGCGCCAAAATGTTTAGGGACAATTCAGCTATGAGAAAACACTTACATACACACGGTCCTAGAGTGCATGTCTGTGCTGAGTGTGGTATGTATATTATTATTTATTACACAACTAATATCCCCAATGCCCCATTAAGGCAGACATTTTATCTGTTTCACTAATTCCCTTAACAGACAATATGAATGTGTTCGAGTTTTTAAGTCACAGTAAGATCAGAATTAAAAATTAGCTTACTCCAACTCTGCTACACGCATTAAATGTCTGTTGTGACAGATATAATAGAAAAAACATTAATGAAATAAGAATTTGTTAATTTTTTAAATATGAGTACTATGTGTAATGTGTTTCTGTAGTTTTAATAATGTATTTGTTTAGTAATGATTTTACTTCTCTTTTGAATAGTAGGTAGTTCGATTTCTTTAAAACTTAAATTTATTATAATATTTTTTTATACAAATATTTCTCTATTTTTTTATATAATAGGTATGTAACTGTTTTCAGGCAAAGCCTTCGTAGAGAGCTCAAAGCTCAAGCGACATCAACTAGTCCATACCGGTGAGAAGCCGTTCCAATGCACTTTTGAGGGTTGTGGGAAACGATTCTCACTTGACTTTAACTTAAGGTAAATTAAGGTATCTTTTAGCAGTAGTAAAAATGAACATGAAATTCAGCAACATATAAATACTTATTAAAAAATAATTCTAGCAAAGTGGCATTCTGTTAACTTCAGTGGGGTGAAAGTCAGACGTTACATATATTTAAATTTTCAGAATATTATCTTTAAATACGGGTATAATCTGATTAAAATTTGGAAAATTAATCATGATACAAATGTCCAGACAGACATTTAGGTTACAGGTTGTTTCGAGCTTCACGTGATTAATGGACAATCCCTTAGGTAGGACTTTTTTGCCCATCCAATTGCTACAGTATTTCTTCTTTCAACCCTAAGTTTCGATCGATATGACTTTACGACGGGTATCCTCCTCCTCCAGTCGCTTGCTCACTGCTGAGCATCGTGATGATCCCGACTAATCACTTTGTGCACAATTCTCCGCCATTTATGCCGATCAGTGGCTTCATGGTTGGCTAGACTAGCTTTAGAGCCAAGGTATTCAGCCACCTGATCAGACCATCTCTTCGGGCTTACGGCGATCAAATAATTTAGTATTTGACTCAGAGGAAGCCAACACACATAATTTTTTTAAAAATAGTTTTTTCTTTCAGAACCCACGTCCGCATCCACACGGGCGACAGGCCGTATGTGTGTCCGTTCGAAGGGTGTAATAAAAAGTTTGCGCAGAGTACAAACCTCAAGTCGCACATACTAACTCATGCCAAAACAAAGTGAGTATTGCACTAATGACCTCTAATAGTAAATATTAATTTGGGCCAAAAAAGCTGAAATGCATAGTTTTCGAACAAACATTTTTTGAATAAAATATTACAAAAGCAGAAAATTCACAACTACATACATACTAACAAAATGCAAAGTCACACGTCTTATTGCGTCGGGGTTTAATATTAATAAGGAATATCCATTGCTGTCCACTGAGTCCTACAGCCACAGAAGTAATTTATTTTCCAATTCCTCAACTATCTTTGCTATCCAGTTTTGGAATTCTCGTCCCAATGATATCCATCTCGCTTGTCCTCTACTCTCATGACTTCTACATAACCATTACTTCTCCATTTCCTCTTAAATTAGAGTATTTCACTGTCAGTGGGTTGTCTGGAAGAGATTGCATGATAGATAAGGTAACCCATCACACTATGATTTGTATGATATCATTAGTTGCAGTTTGTTTGTGTAAAAAAATAAATAATAATAATTGAGATGTTTTAATTTTTTTTAAGTAAGTAAGTGAAGTCCCGTGTCCCCTAGTGGGGTATGGGGCAGATGCATTTCACATCTGTTTCACTGATCGATTTTTTTCTTTAGGGGCAAGTAGGTGATCGGCCTTCTATGCCCTGCCAGACCGAGTTTTTTTTTTATCTCCACCGGGAATCGAACCCAGGACCTCTCGGTTGTAACGCTTACGCGCTTATCACTAGACCAAGGAGGCGGTCGTTTGTTTAATTTTTTTTAATGTATTATTAACATTCTAAGTAGTCTATTGTAACTACAATTAATTATATTTTCAGATCAAGAAACTCCTTATCACGAAACAGTGGTCCAGCCTATGATTCCGCGAGAACTACACCTCAATTTGTTCAATTAGAAATGTCTCCGGATGATTCTAACCCGCAACTGATATTCTACACGCATGAATGAGAATAAGTGAAAATAAAGTGTACAAAGTGAATTGTGAAGTGTAAATGGATTTAGTGAACACATGGTGTACCAAGTTGAAATGTGTTGGTTATCACAATTATTGCTCTAGATTTAAACCATGTTATTCATAAACTTAACACTATAAACCTATTTATCTTAGTTTTCATTTTTTGAATTCAAATTTTAAACATGTTCTGTAATTGGTTTATAGATTGTTTTAAATGTTTTATGAATGATATATTTGTTGTTGATATACAAAAATCTTACTAGCAATACCAAATAACAGTAAATAAGGCTATATTTAGAACTGACGAAGCGGTTGTCACCTGGGAATGCAAACGCGCTTTTCGCCCGCGGTGTTCGAAGAACTTTTAGAATCGTGCTGGTCGCGGTCGGCCATGCCGGTTTGATTTCTAGGATATAGACCCTTGGCAGGCAATAAGTATCTTGCTTTTGAAGAGGAGTTTCCATTTTTTGTAAAGTTCCAAATAACTAGATACGGAAATTGGAAAATAATTCATAACTATCCTATTGCTGTGCACCACCACTCTGAGCAACCAGCTGCCTTTTGATGTATTTCCGAACCATTGCGACTTCAAGAAAGGAACCTCTCTTTAAAGCCAGCAACGCATCAGCCCAATAGGTATTGAGGGTGTCCATTGGCGGAAGATTGCTTCTCGTAAGTGAGCCTCCCGTCCGATAAAAAAAAATCCTAAATCAGTGGACGCACCCAAAACCTTTTAGGCCTTTTTTAAACTCTTCTATGAAGTAAGTATAATGCAACAACTCCTTTCTGGTGTGTGTCCATCGCGGTCTGGAACTCAAATAAACATTCCGATTTCCGATCAAAAATAACTGCTCGTCTTGCGATAGTACCTGTTCATTAATTGGTCAGATATCTACTGTTTAAATTGTCTTTGTCTTAATTTTTTCTATTATGGAATACGAAAATTGTGACAATATTACTCGGTTTTTTTTCGTATGTTTTTCTTTAATGAAATATATAATGTACTTAATTATATTTACAAAAATACAAAAGGCTCATCAAATCCGTTGGGGTGCGTATCCAAAGACTGGCTACATTACCGCGTTGTATTGCTATACTAACGCGTTGGCCGAAATGTGAGCAGGCTTTCTGGTTTCCTGTGCTCTCAACTAAGCGCGTCGATATATCTTTAAACAATCGACGCGCTCTTGGCTCCCATGGACCCAAAGTCTCCACTCCAAAAGAAACGAAAATATAAGAATCCATGAGACTTTCATAATTTCGCCTTTTGTTGCTTTCTGCAATCGATCCCGCGCCACCAGTAGTTACTTTTTTTGGATAATTGAACTTCAGTTAATGTTTGTAAAAGTTAACTAAAATTCTGGGTAAATGTATAGTGACATGGTTGAACCAGAACGTTCTAAGTACATCTTTTAAGCTTGATGCATAAGTTTGAATTTGTATTAAATTATTTTTAAAAATTATGCATTTTGTGTTATTTTGGGTTTGGATTTTTGTATATCAATTGATATATACTTACTCTACTGAGTGTACTCGGATAGTATTTAAAGTCTAGGCAAATAATTGTGAAGTGAAAGCAACATGTTTTAATAATTAGAACTGTATTTAAATTGTGTGATACTTGCATAAAGACTTTGAGTATGTGAATAAAAGAGATAAAAAACTGTTTTTCATAATAATATAAAACTCTTATAAAGCCATTTTAGTGGTGTTCTGTCTAAATGAAAACAAAGATAAAAACACAGCTTTTCAACAATCATAGTAAGCAATCACTGCCAAACTTTAATGTAAAGAACTCCAGTAAATCAAAGAGATTAAATATTTTGTTTCATTCAAATTTTTAAGAAGACAAAATACTAACTAAAGGTTTATTAAGAATTTTAGTTTTTGTAAAAAAAAATGTTACGATATTATCTAATTTTTATTCTAAAATTGTTATGTATTTATAATGTACCCGCTGACCTGACTTGGACGGGTAACTGGAAAAAATGAAACAATTAAAAATCATCATATTATGTACACCAACCTTGTCCTGGCAATAACGCAACAGCATAAATAATATAAAAAAGAATTATTAAAATTTCGCATAGTCGTTTTGTGGCTATACGCATTTCAAAACACAAAACGTAAAGTCAAAGAAATAAAATAAACATATAGGCATGTACCTATAATCAACTTTCAATTTTGTTCCCAATATCTTATTTGTAGTAAACAAATTGATACAGAGAAATTTTTGAGTTAAACAAATGTTAGATAATATAAAAGTTGTATATTATATTGTGATTGTAAATAATACCGAAACTTTCAATATGAGCAAGTAACATTTTTATTTTTAACGCCAAGTTTTAAAGTATTTCTAAGGCCCGTTCCTATAACAAAACTATAGTAAAATTATTCGTTCAGTGGTAAAATAATGTTATTTGATTTTAATTGTAGAAAAAATCAGGAATCTATTTTTTCTATGCTTGCTTGTAAATGATAATACAAAAATGAAATTGATTTTAGTATGTTCTTTTAAATCTAATATTATTATTTATAGTATGTTATTTACTACATTATTATCAAATAACAGAATTAGATATTATGTTATATAATGTACAGTTTCTATAGACATACAGCTACATATTGTGTGAAAATAAATATTTAAGGTTTTATGTGATTTTAAACATTTATAGTTTGATTATAGGAATTATTTTTTCTCAATTCATTCTATGTTGTCTATAGAAATCTTTCATTTCAGTCAAATTTGTTAACAAATTTAAAAAAAAGGCGGTATTATGCATGAACTTAGCTATTCCATTTCACCACAGAGATAAATTGTTTTGCAATTCTTGCATTATTAAAGCCATAAATTATGAGAGAGACAACTATATATTTTATAGAAAGAAAGAAAAATTATTACATTATAGTCTATGATTTATTTAAAAGAAAAACGGTACATTAATATTGTTTTTTTCAGTACAAGTTATTCAAACTTGAAAGTATCCACTTCTAAAAGAATCCAACAAAAGTGTTTTAAATAAGAGAATTAAAAAAACACTATCAATTCAGTTGCGTTTAACCAGGAATTGGAAGTTTTAATTGTATTTATCAATTAAGTGAATTCCCGTAACGCCTAGTAGGAGCAGGGAGGACATGGGGCAGACACATGTATCTGTTTCACTGACCATTTTCTTAACGGACAAGTGATTAGCCTTCTGTGCCCTCCCAACCAAAACATTTATTTGTTTAAACATTGAATTAATTATTTACAATAATTTCAGAAACTGGATGTGTTTGTCTATCATAAAAACATAGTCATCTAGATTTATATTTAAAATTAATTAGTGTTAAAACCACGTCTTTCACGAACTTTTTTTTATTGACTGATGTAAATATAAGGTTGTTGCAATGTTTGAAAATGTAATTTGTAAAAATATTCATGTTTGATTTTTTTTTTCTCTTTAAATATTGCAACAGTTTTCTGATTGTGTAAACAATCTAAGTGTAATAAATAAAATGTAAATATTTCTATATTTTTGATGTCTTATTTCTAAAATAATATAATAAAGTTTCATAGTTCATGAACAAGACTATAGTTCCAGAAATAAACAGCTGAACCGAATTTGATTAACGTGCCTTAATTATTTTAACTCAATTCTATTTGATTGTACGCAATATAACAATTTTAGTTACTCCTATCCCTATTATTAATGTGAAGATAACATTAACTGTTTGGTATTTCTTTAATATTAAAATTACATGTTATCAAGTTCATTTTTTTAAACAACGCAGCAAAAGTTC
The DNA here is from genome assembly GCA_912999735.1 of Aporia crataegi. NCBI lineage: Eukaryota > Metazoa > Arthropoda > Insecta > Lepidoptera > Pieridae > Aporia > Aporia crataegi. The sequence goes on along the minus strand of OU538750.1, from coordinate 4,749,130 downwards.
ATTAAAAAAAAAACCATATGCGTAGATGCCACAGAACACTAACCGATTTCTACCTTGTAAGAAGTGACATACCTGTCTAAACGTAATTATTATAGGTACCTTGACACTTTACATTTACTGTCAGACCAATTGACATTTATACTGATAGTGGAGTTATGACACTACACACATAAGTGACGTGTATTGGAAAAGCTGTATTCGTCGGCACCAAATAATTTAATCTTATTACCCAAGAAAAAGCTCAAAATGAGCTCTTTTAAGCGCGACAAGAAAGAAGAAGAAGATACAGGTGGAAATCCATATCAAAATCTAGATAAGACAATCATTCTACAAGAGGCTCGTTATTTCAACGAAACGCCAGTAAATCCACGAAAATGTTCCCACATTCTATCAAAAATTCTTTATTTACTAAATCAAGGAGAAAAGTTGACTACCCAAGAAGCTACAGATGCGTTTTTCGCTACAACAAAGCTTTTTCAGTCGAAGGATGTGATGTTACGACGCATGGTGTATCTTTGCATTAAGGAGCTGAGTAAATTAGCCCAGGATGTGATCATAGTTACGTCGTCATTAACTAAAGATATGACTGGAAAAGAGGACTTGTATCGAGCGGCTGCCATACGAGCGTTGTGCAGTATTACTGATAGTACCATGTTGCAAGCAATCGAACGGTACATGAAACAAGCAATTGTTGATAAGAACCCTGCTGTTAGTTCTGCAGCATTAGTTTCTGCTCTACATCTTTCATCTACTGCTCCAGATTTGTTGAAGCGTTGGGCTAATGAAGCACAGGTGTGTATGGTATATTTTTACATATTTATCTTTTTATTTATAAATAATTAAAACAAAAGGTACTAAGTAACAGTACTGCAAAAAATCCAGTAGATTTTGGTATAGTTTCTTTTAATAGTCTTAATATTGTGTATAGTTTGCATTCTTTTGTTAATATTCAATTTTTACAATAAATCATTGTTTATTTTTGTGCTGACTGTGATTTTTTTGGTAATGTTGTATTTTTCAAATGGCTCATAAGCTAAAAAACTTATTTTGACTTCTTTTTCTTGTTTGACAGATCTAGACTGCTTTCAATGTGCCCAATCTGACCTTAGGATATTTTGTTTGTGGAAATTTAAACATTCAGACAAAAACCACATTAAATATTTATTTTACATGTGCCAAAAGATATAATTAGAGATTTCTGATAATTATTAATTTTTGGGTTTTGATATCCTGGATTTCACTATTCAATAGTGCTGTTTTATATATTGTCAATTATTTTTCATTTCAGGAGGGCATCAATTCTGACAATGCTATGGTATCCTACCATGCCCTAGGACTTGTAGCTGTTACACGTCGGAATGATAAGCTGTCCACTGTCAAATTGGTTACTCGTTTAGCCAAGTCCCCCATAAAATCACCATATGCACTTTGCCTTCTTATAAGATTGGCTGCACAACTTGTTGAAGAAGATGACTCTGATGCTTCCCAGCCATACATTGAGTTCATTGAATGCTGTCTCCGCCATAAATCCGAAATGGTCATCTATGAAGCTGCTCATGCTATTGTCAACTTGAGAAAAACAGCTAGAGATTTAGCACCAGCTGTTTCTGTGTTGCAATTATTCTGTGGTTCATCAAAAGCTTCTTTGCGTTTAGCTGGAGCTCGAACATTGGCAAGGCTAACAGCAAAACACCCCACAGCAGTTGCTGCCTGCGCTGTTGATTTAGAAAATCTAATTTCTGATCCAAACAGGTCTGTTGCTACCTTAGCTGTTACCACTCTTTTAGCGACAGGTGCGGAGAGTTCCATAGACAGGCTCATGAAGCAAATATCGTCATTTGTTTCTGAAATATCAGATGAATTTAAAATTGTGGTGGTAAAAGCCATTCGCCGTTTATGCACAAAATTCCCACGTAAACATCAATCTTTAGCCGCGTTCTTAGCTGGCATGCTAAGAGATGAAGGAGGTCTTGAATACAAAGCGGCGATCGCTGATGCAATAATTGCTTTGGTGGAAGAAAACCCTGATGCTAAGGAAACAGGATTAGCACACTTGTGCGAATTTATTGAAGATTGTGAGCACACAACTTTAGCTGTTCGAATCCTTCATTTATTAGGGCGTGAAGGACCAAAGTCGCGACAACCGTCACGTTATATTCGATTCATTTATAACAGGGTGATTTTAGAATCTGGACCGGTCAGAGCTGCAGCTGTGTCTGCAGTGGCTCAGTTTGGAGCACAGAGACCAGAACTGTTGCCTAACATCAAAGTACTATTATCCAGATGTGAATTAGATGACGAAGATGAAGTTCGCGATAGAGCGATACTTTACAACGCTATATTGGAAACTGGAGATCAGCAATTAATCAATGATTATATTGTGAACATCCACATACCGAATTCAGTGTTGCTAGAACGAGCTCTTCGCGACCATATTGAGGCTCAACCAGAGGAACCGTTCGATATAATGGCAATACCAACTGAAGAAGAGAAGCAATCAAAAGAAGATATTGTCGAAGTTGAAGTTAGAAAGCCTGTTCAAGTCTCCATCGAAGAAATGTACGCTGAGCAGTTGGCGAAAATACCTGGCATCGAAAGACTTGGGCCGATATTCAAAACTGTGCCCCATGTTGATTTGACTGAAGCAGAAACTGAGTATAGAGTACGGTTACTGAAGCACATTTACGGCCGACACGTGGTACTACAGTTTGAATGCACAAACACATTAAATGACCAAATATTGGAGCAAGTCCATGTACGGTTGGAACCTCCTCAGGATTACGAAATAAAAACTATAGTTCCGTGTCAGAAATTGGTTTATGACAAGCCAGACAGTGTTTTCATTGTTTTGGAGTATCCATCTGCTTACTTTGATAGTTTGGGAACATTTGGGGCTACTTTGGAGTTTGTCGTGCGTGATTACGATCCAAATACAGGGGTCGCTGATGACGGAGAAGGCTACGCTGATTCCTATCCTTTAGAGGAATTCGATATGGGCTGTTCGGACCAATTACGTGCGAAAGCCGGTATGGATGATTGGGAACAGGCCTGGGAGAGGGCAGAGAGAGCTCCAGAAGCAACAGATACCTTTGTTTTACCACAGAACGACATCAATGAAGCTGCAAAAGCAGTTTGTGAACATCTCGGATTGCCCAAGAACGCGATAAGTGGTGACGCGGTAAAGGAAATCCGAGGCGGAGGAATATTTAGAGGGGGTGCTCCAGTCCTGGTGAGAGCAAGGATTGCTTCGGGAAGTGCTGGAGTAACGATGAAGTTAGTAGCAAGGTCGCCTAGAGAAGATCTTGCGCAGTTATTATTAGCTGCCGTGGGTTAAAGCGGAGTTCCAATTCTTAGAATATAAAATCCGTCTCACGAAAGAATTTCCATATTCTGAACTATTAAATACTGCAATATGTAATAAATGATTACTTATAATTTTCGTTTTATTTCACGATGAAAAAAGAATAATTATCTATAAAGTACTTAGTAAAAAAGTTTAATACTAAGTAGATGTATGCCTCTGCGACTTCTTGCGTGAGACGGACTAACTCTGCGAGTGTAGATTAGGTTTTAAATTCTTTTTACTGTATACCTTTACTTATCACAATACGATGTAAAATTCAAAAAATTAAATTTTATTGACAATTTATAAGCGCAAGTAACTTTTTTATTAATTCAATAAGTTGTATTCCAATATATAATATTATTATTCATTAAATGTCTTTTTACTATCCGACCCTTGTGCTTATTTACTTTTTAATTATTTATTAGAATTAAAAAATAGCCAAGTTGCAAGATTCTCACTTTCATGATTGCGTTTAGCGAACATGACAAAGTTAATCCAATTTTATTTTCGTAGATGCATGAAATAATAAATTTCCATTTTCCGCGAAAACGATGCGTCGTAGGGCAAATTTGACACAATTTTCACATCCCCCTAGGAAACTACACCTCTATCTTCCATACTCTCTGATTACGTTTTCCTGAAAGAAAACTCAATTTTCCGAAATATAATTTTCTAAGGATACTACACAATCGCCTCCGTGGGTGAGTGTTTCAGGCGTTTGTCAAGGAATATAACGGTTTAGGTTTAGAATCCGGAAAAACAAATGAATAGTCGACAGCCTATAAAAAAAGTAGTAGATGTGTATTGAAATAAACAACAAATATAACATTTAGAAATTTATTTACATAAAGTATATAAGCAATTTATGAAAAATAAATTTTTTGTCAGGAACAATAACAATATAAATTTGTCTGTGTATGATAAGTACATAAATAATATAAATTTAAATATCACACTTGAGGTTTCTATGGTCTATGGCATTATTATAGGTACTTTATACCGCTTATGACATTAATATTAAAAACATAGATTTCATATTTAATCTATGTTTGCGCTATATTTAAAATTACACGTGACACCACTAATGTTGAGGGTTTTTAGTAAGGCGAAATATTATATAATTATAAAAAGCTGTACCCACATTAATTTATAATTTAAACCTTCAGTCTTTTTACTTGTTCCCTAAAACACAGCCTATAAAAAGTAGTATTTAGAGTAATAGGTAGATAAGTATACTTATTAGTTTTTTGACATATAAATCTCGACATTTAAATTCACTCAACGAGTACCTCAACCACAGATTAGTAAGTACCTAATATGTTTACTAAACAATGATTTTTTTGCAAGTCATTATCGCATTGTTTTTCGAAACCTTGAAAAACCATAATTATAAAGCATCCCGTTTTAATATTATGCTTTCTATTTGATCGCACGTTATTTGAGTTTTTTTTGGTAAATTTTATAAATCTAGTTTTGACATTTTTATTATAATTTTTTTAGCTTGGCATTTTTAAAAACATTTCAGTTTCAAATCCTTTTTCAATGTTTTTTTCTTTTATACTTCTTTTTGTATATATTTGTTTTATAATAAAGTAGAGACCTAGAACTAGTGTCCCTGTTAGTAGAGTAGTAGACAATGGAGGTAGAATTACTACTATGAAGTATGTGAAGTATCTTATATACCACGGGAGAGATTCTTGACTCTGTAACAAGTGGAATTGAAGACGATTTAAAAGACCTAGACATGTTATATTCAAATAAAAATACCTCATAAATGGATCAACAAATCTTCATGAATTGTAGTAATCTTTTTTTAATCACCCAAGCATTTGTTTCCTTCAAATTCAAACCCAGTACCTCTTGACTGAATGTCAAAGGCGTGATACAATTAGAGACGGAAACGCAACCTATACTGATTATAATTAAGTCACCCATCTTGTTGCATCGGAAATCCTGGATTCGAAGGAAGGCATATGGAAATGACGTTTGTTTTAGGATAGCGACAAATTTACAGCGTTTGTGGGTGTCATAATTGTGACGGTTTTGTCTAGAGAGAGAGATTTTTTAATTTTCTATAGTAAATAAAACAACTTACATATTCTATCCAGTTAAGAGGTATTATGAGGTTTGAGAATTTATGTAAATTCCGATCACTGAATACAGATAGATCCTGAACTTGCAAGTTACTCTGCAATCTCGCCCTGGCTCTGAACGGGATTCCTGTAAGCTAAACGAGTGAAATTTAAGATAATTTAAATAACCCTGACATGTAAATTACAAAGAATATCTCATATACGTATAGTAATTGGTAGAATGTGACATTGCTCTGATCCCAAAGTAAGTAGCTGAAGCACTTGTGTTATGGTAATGAGAAACAACGAGGGTACCACAATAAATACATAAGTTTATAAACAATCACGACTCGGTAACAAACATTCGTGCAAATAAATGCTCCTACCGGGATTCGAACAAGGGACTGGCGCAGAAGTCAGGATCTTTATAAATTGTTACGATCAATCTCAAGTCAGCTTAAAAAAAGCCTCATTAGGTACAATCGGTTCGTTTAGCTGCAATGCAACAGACAAGTACGTTTAACTTATAACACTTGTATCGTTTAGTTTTTATACGATAGCAGCTATTTGTGTGTTTATTATAGTAAACTAGCCATGCCCATCGGTTTCACCCACTATCGCGATTAAAAAATTGGGTGAGAGTATGAGGGTGAAATATATTTTACGACTTACCTACATACCAAATAGGTACATATAAAAATTTCAAATAAATCGGTCGAACCGTTTCGGATCAACACAGACATCGTGGCATGAGGTTTTTATTTAATAGCTTATTTGCATAGTTACCGGTTCAATAATTGCAAAAGAGTTGTGTTTTCTTCTATCCGGAGTGAGGCCAGTTACGTAAGCATCTTTCGGCGGTGAACCCGTATAAAAATGAGGATATGACACAACCAATGGTAATCCTTGAAGAAATAAAAATATTTTTTATTATTATTCAAAGGCGGTTACCCAGTAACGCTTATGATTTGAGATAACAAAAAAAACATAAAAGTATCAAACTGATAATCTAATTATTAATACTATAATATAAATACAAATAATATATTTTTAAAAATTACGAAAAAATCGGGAAAATGCTGAGTTATCGTTCAATTTAATTTTTTTATTTTCACGCAACTGATATTTAAAGATTTTATTTAGAGGTAAGATTAGACTAAAACCTTCTCGCGTGTATAGAAATGATCAGTGAAATATACGCAGACTTAACGTCTACCTCGAAACTACTAGATATTACGGGCTTTTGCTTCTTTCTGGAAGTAGTGTGACTTACGGACTTACCATTAAAACACTTAGAAACATCACTAATTCCATTCGGTAAAGATGGTTTTGAGTCATAGCAGTCTGTGCCATTAATTCTATCAAAGGCAGTCTCTGACAGATTATATCTGTATACCGGTACGTTGTCTACGGTCAATTCCTCTGCAAGAACATATTATTATCTATGAAGCTAATTTTATTTCCAGAAATATTAGATAGTATGTTAATAGTTTATGAAGTTGTGGCTTAAATACATAAGTGTTTTAATACCTACTTTCATACGACTACTGTATAATATAATTTCCACAATGGATTGAACTTATTAAATGAAATGTCAAATGAAAAATATTCAGTAAAACAAATTTTATGAATGGCACCAAAACCAAACACGCCACAGAATACATCACTAAAAATCTTAGAGAAAACGCTTACCACTAGAAAAAAGAATAGATGAAACCTTCTTAGTGAAACTAACCTTTTTGACTTGGACTTTGCCCCAAATTATAAGGACAGACATTGTCCTGTATTAACTATTACATTGAATTCGAATTGGCATTATTAATATAAAAAAGTTTTTACTTTCAAAAGCACTACGAAGGTGACATTAGAAAAATTAATATTGTTAAGTTTCCTTAAATTTTCTATGTTCTGCGCAACTTTCTTAATTTTTTTGTTTCACTGACAATAACAAACACAACCAATAAAGAATTAGCGAAATTTAGATTAGATTTCGCTATTTTAGATTAGGGAAATAGAGATTTATTTTTATATTTACGAGTATATAGTTGAATGATAGTTAATGCAAATATATTTTTTAATTTCGATATTGCGTGTATCGGGTCGGATAATTTTAATGTTTATTTTTCAATTGTACCGTATTAAGAGAAATAAAAGAAACTTACTATCAAAATACAAAGGCATTAGCCGGCAAATGGACTTTTTCAAGTAATACAAGACATCGTCCTTTGCCAAGTGCTGATGATACATTATACCTTCCGTAGACCCGATAAGGGTATCTGGACAGGTCTGAAAAAAGGTAATTCCAAAATTTATAAAATTTTCTACAACAAAAGGTTTTACTAAACTTCCACTTAAATTAAGGCTCAAATTGTCATTTTTTTACATATACAGTAAAAGCTCTTTATTCGCAGGGGATACGTTCCTAGGTGAAAAAATAAAAACCAATTTAATTGAAGTTTTTGACTATACTTATTAATTAATATCTTCAGGCAATAGTTTAAAGAATTTTGTAATTTTTTCTTACTTGGCAGTTTTTAAAGGCTCTTTTAAAAATAAGACTTCGTTCCATAGACGGATCAATTTTCATAAAGAAATCACAAAGCTCATTAATTTCTATCATAAAATCCAGTGCTTGTTGAAGCCTCTTCTTCAATGGGCTGTGAATTTAACATTTCCTCCAAGTCGGTTTCAAAGGCGAAGGCGGTATATATCAAAGGCCGAACCAATCAGCGGCGATATCATTTAATAACATACTTATTACATAGTTGTAATAAGGTCTATTTTACTTTTTTATTAGTCCATTTATCACCGCGTTTACACAGGATATTTGGTTGGATACATATTGGAATTCTTTTTATTAATATGTATGTACTATGTACCAATTAGATCCGCGAATAAAGAAATTTTAGCCGCGAATACAGTAATTGGGTCACAATTTTTTAATCCGCGAATAGTGAAAACGCGAATGAAGGAAGCGCGAATAAGAAGCTTTTACTGTACCTATTATTTTAACGCGTTTTTGTTCAGAGTTCATTCAAGATTTTGTTTCCTAAAAGATGTCTCATGTATAAGGTAATAGGTAGCTATCTACACTCTACAGTTTATATTTTTCAGTAAATTATTGAAATTATTATATCAAACAAACAATTATTTATATCAAATTGAATCATTATACATTTGTGTCAAAATTGGTAGGTAGTTTTGAAATCATTTAAAATGCTCAAATTTGGCAGAAAATCGCAATCTACGCTCAATATATGACATCATTACACAGTAGATTTTTTATTTCTCGAAAATTAAATTATAAAAAGTATTGTTTTTAATCAAGAAATAATAGTAATAAATAATAATGTATGTTAATTGTTTATTAACTTCTTCTCACTATTTTTTCTAAATATATATGACCTTAGTATATAGCTTAGTATAAAAAAAAGAAAGAGAAAGAGTCTAGCTTTAAAGTTAAATAATTTTTAAGATAGAGCCTCTAGTTTAGTCAATTGTTTCTTTGTGTGCATGGATTATTACATACATTGAAACTGTATCCCTTCAATTGTAATTTCCCTTCGTATCGATCTATTTTGAAGAAGTTATGGTGGTCCCATTGAGGTCCAATTTTGACAGTAACCTCATCTGTGGCATCAGTGTATATCTGAAAATTAAAAACATTATTCTGTTTTTTTTTTGTCTCTGCTTTCTTGCCTTTTTTTCTTGATTGTCTCTGCTACTGCACGTCAAAATGTCAAAACGGTAGGTGGTATTACCAGATAGTCAAACTAATGTAAAAACTATTTAGAAACTACAATTATTTGAAGGTTATTCGGGCTAACGAATTGTAGTTTTTATACATTCTATTCATTGGGAAAAACAAATTATATTTCGGTTACGATCAGTGCAGCAGATAAACGTGACGAGAGGTTATGGGATTCCACTGTATAATATATACTTATAACAAGTAAAATTGAAAACAATTTTACAAACCCCAACATGTTACTCAGCAAAAAAATAAGAATCATTTCGATGATGTCAGCTTTTAAACAAAACCCCGCATCATAATGTAGCTTTCCAATGATGAAAGAATTTTTGAAATCGGCACAGTACTTTTTGAGTTTATTCATTACAAACATACACACAAAAATACAAATCTTTCCTCTTTATAATATTAGTTTAGATAACTTACACTATACAGAATACCCATATTAGTAGTTGGCACCATCTGTGGTACCATAGCCTTCGTCGTAACCAGCAAAGGATCTTGGTTATCCCACAAATACTGATATATTGTCTTATTTACAAAGAAATCTGGTGAATTCGTTTTAAGCAACAATCTAAAACCAGCCCGTATGAAGAAATTTTCGTTGTGGATCCGGGATGCGATACCCTAGAATATGATATATTAAGGCAAAAACTACACAGAAACGGTGCGTCAATTTAAAACAAGGACAAAATACAACAATGGGAAAAATAGTAATAATACGGCTTAAACAGTTTTCATACATAGTTGTGTCATACTAAGCTGAAAAAAAAATCGTCATTTGTATCATCAGTTGTGTAATATGCGTCAGCTGCTCGTGTGACCGTGGAAAATAAAATTATAGTACGCCTTATAAAATTATATAGCAATTATTGCGAAAATCTCTCTTGACCGCCTCCTTGGTATAGTGATAAGCGCATAAGCGATACAACCGGGAGACCCTGAGTTCGATACCCGGTGGAGGAAAAAAACTCGATCTGGCAGGGCATAGAAGGCTGATCACCTACTTGCCCCTAAAAAGAAAAATCTCGGATCTCATGGTCGGTTTACTTATTAAACATTCGAGATCTATTGAAAAATTGATTGGCTTAAAGGCACCACCTAAAATTCAACGCTACTGTCCAGTCTATATTATTAGTAACAAAGCCAGCAGGATTTGAGAACAAAATTGTTCTGTTAATAATATTATATACAATATGTTAGTATGTGTACTAAGTATTAAAAGAAAACATTTATTAAAGAAAAATAATATTAATTAAAGTTAGACGTATAAAACGTGTTTTTTGTTTTTTGAGCCTTACAGACAAGACCATCATGCTAGAAATATGGAATTGACGTGTGGTGTCGCTTTCGTAACGACACACTTTGCAGCGTTAGTTGGTGTTGAGAATTGTGTCGTCTAAGCCAGGATCGCCATCTACTAGATACTAGCATGCATGAATCTTATATATAGATACTATAATATTTTGTAGATATAGGTTTTAATGTAATATAATGCAAATGTCTAAAAATAGAAACATTTACAAAGTTACAGTTCCATTTGTATAGTTCAAATTATTACTAAAATATTAATGTTTAGCATATTATTATTATATTGTTAATATCAAAGTTTTATTGATTCATTAATAAAAACTTAATCTTTAATTTACACAGTTATAACATATTACAAACAATTTAACCGGATCAAAGTGAGTTAATTTGTCCTAATTAATATAATAAAAACTTTTTATAAACTATAGACTTTCGCGATTTGATCTCATTATTATTAAATATAGCGGGAATTATCGCGCAAAGAAACATTATTTATTTACCTCGACGATTCGACCGTGTTGCAACGGCCGTGGTCACAAGAAGAACAATAATGTTTCTTTGCGCGATAATTCCCGCTATATTTAATAGTATAATATAATAAAATAAAAACTTTTTAATTGTAATCTAAAAACTACTAATACAACGTACATAGTAAGGTGGAGCATAAAACTGTTCAGGTTTTTCATCCACCTGATTCGTCGTTACAGTATAAAACTAAAGAAATATACACATACATACAATACATTTATCAAACTCAGCGCGCACCCACCCGCGCCACGCTGTAGGGACGTGCATACCAAAACCTAACGAAAATCCAAATAGGAATTTGATAATGATGCGACGCATGAAGTATAGATAAGGTGGATACAGGATGTTGTGATGTGAAAATGTTCGCGTTATCAGTATTTTATTGTTGCCCAGTGTAATAATTATTTAATTTAAATTGTTAATTTTTCATATCGAATGCCTGGATGCTAAATGTATTGATTTGTTAGGATCATTTGTCTTCTAAAGAGATAATCAGTGAAACAATTATATAATTGTGTCTGCATTGTGTAATTATTTCAAGATTTTCTCTTCTTAATTTAGACGTAATGTTTTAGCGACTGTTGTGTTGGTCCCCATTGCAATACGTGTTTGATGCTTATGGCTCGACAGAAATAAATAATTAGTTATACTTTATTTTAAGCCTTAGCTTTCATAGCAAATTTGAGAGCTAGTACTTTGTAAGAATGGAAAAACTAGTAATAAAAAAATTCTTTTCAGATCCCATTTCCCAAACTGTGTGGGGAGTGGTCCTTATAGTGATATCAATTAGTGGATTTATTTTTACTCCCCTTGACCTCATGCTGTGGGAAAAGCTTCGCATGACCCCTGGTAAGTTTTCCTCAAGATCTTTTACTATATTCACAAGTTTTCTTTATAAAAAGCTTATGTCCTTGTCTGCATCCGTTAGAATGTGTGTACAATTTCAAAGAGATTGACCGAGTAATTTAGACGTGCAAGCGAAACAAACAACTCATAATCGCATTTATAATCAGGATATGGTTGTAGGCACTTTAAAAACCTCGCTCATACTCGCGAGCCATAATTGTGAACAAACTTTTAAGTATTAAAAAGATATCAAATATCTTAAAGATAACTTCGGGAAAAGGTCAATAACATAATATGATGCAACTTATTAATAATTAGTTGAAACGCAACTTTATTTACACAAAATTCATATTTATCATTCTTTATCTGAGACACAAAATGAGGATTACGAGTTTGACGTGTCTGTGTGTCTGTCCGTAGCTCTTAAACGAAAGGGTCGAAAGTTGACATGACCGAATAGATATTTACTACAATTTATGAAGATCTGTTGCATTTATGAATAAATTCTTATTTAAAGGCAGTTCTTTTTAGTAATATTGTAAGTTCTGTTTTTTTTTTACTTTTATTTTGTTTAATTTTTGATGAATATGGTTAGTGTAATCTGTGAATCGTGAACATTACGATTGCATCGTTTAAAACATAATTTTCGCAATTAAGCGGGAAGTCGTTACTTTCAATGTTAGATCTGTTTTAACTAGTATGAGTTTTAATGTGGACGTTTTTAATAATTCCATTTTTATTTTACATGTCGAGAAATCAAATGAAATGTTGAAAAATTTGTGCGCGCTTTGTAATTTGCGTTAGTTTTTTGTCTCCGAGGTGGAAATGCTGTTTACGCATCCTCCGTTCAATTATACGGAGATAGTTATATGAGACTCAACTCATTCCAGGTTAACTCTCTGCTACGCAAGTGAGTGAGCAATACATAAAACCAACCTCGGTAAAGCTTAAAAATTAGCTTTTAGGATAATGATAATACGCTTGCAACCATGGGTGGGCATGACAAAAGACAGAAGACTGAATGAGCGTAACTCAAACTCTAAACTAATATTTAATCATAGAACTGGTTAACAGTTAATTAATGCGTCAGTATTTTAGATTCAGATTTTTTTGCTTAAGATTCTAAGGGTGGCGTTTAATAAACCCTACTGTTTTATATTTAAGGGTAGATTACAGATTTCGCTTGAATGTTTATCATAAAGATGTATACATTTTCCTTTATAAGAAGTCAGTTCCAGAACTGAATCACTACTTAATTGTTTTAAACCATTATGAATGTTATTTATCCTTTGAACGCTTTTGGTTGTTTTTCTTTTTTTGTCTATAACATTAACAATAAGTTAACTGGAAGATGTTTGTGTGCATAATAAATAAATCAATTACAGGAAAAACTTATCCAATGCTCAATTAGAGTTGACTACTCACCAGTAAAGCCAGATTTGGTACAGTGATAGTTGAGTTGAGGTCCAAAACATTATCTTCTGGTAAATAACTAAGGAACCTCTTTGCCGTGTACGTCATAGTTCCATTGTCGTTGAATGATATGTTGTAGTGAAGTAATTTCTCTCTGAAAATAATATTGTTAGCTAGCTTTCCACCTGGAATAGTTATTTGGACATTTTAAATTTTTCAGAATACTTATTTTGCAAATAACATATACAAATTACTGTAAATATAATTTTTAATACATTTTTATATACTTACTGGGTTTTATGAATCAATCTTTTGCTTATTAATTTAAAGATGTTGTGGCTTTTTTGATAATTTTACGTGATAACGTCATAAGAAAACATTGATGAAAAATTGCATACTTTTATGAATTTAATTTAATTACTGATACATAATTAGAGACAAACCTTGAGAAATAAAGGCTTTATTCAGTTTTAAAACAAGACATTAGAATAACAGACAATATATATGAATGACAGTGACGTCTGGAGCGCTCAGAGCGGCGTAACTCAGCCAATGACACTTCACTTCTTTCTCTTACGTCACTAGTTGTAGGGACATTGACTGTTTGCTCTGTAGGAACTATTTCAGCAGCATCAGGCTCACCTTCATCTGCGTAAGACTCATCTTCATCTGAAGAATATTCATCATGGGCGGAAGGTAGAGGAGCCAGGTGTCTATTCGATATCGTGCCCTCCCTTCCGTCTGTATACCTGACATAAGAATAGTGTGGATTACTTTGCAAAAGTTGTCCTTCTTCTACAAGAGGCTCAAACTTTGAGTTACGGACATTTCTTTTTATGAGAATTGGGCCAGGTGTCATGAGCCACGCTGGCAGGGAAATACCATTAGGACTTCTTCGGGAATGATGAAACATTCTCTCATGGGGAGTAGCATTAGTAGAGGTGCACAACAGCGAGCGAATTGAGTGTAGAGCTACGGGCAAGACTTTCTCCCAGTCTGACGTCTCCAGGCCTCTCGACTTAAGACTGAGTTGGATAGTTTTCCAAAGAGTTCCATTCAAGCGTTCGACTTGGCCATTCCCCTGCGGGTTGTATGGAGTAGTCCTACTGGAAGCAATTCCAAGAGAAGTTAAATATTGAGTAAGTTCTTGAGACATGAATGAGCTTCCTCTATCCGAATGGATGTACATTGGCGTTCCAAAAATGTAAAAAACCTCGTTCAAACATTTTATTACTGTGCTCGATGATATGTCTTTACATGCGAAAGCAAAGGGGAATCGGCTGTACTCATCAATGATCGTCAAGATATACTTGTTTTGTGTTTTCGATGGTAAGGGTCCTTTAAAATCAATGTTGAGACGTTCAAATGGAGTTGTCGCTTTTATTAAGTTGCCTTGAAGTCGTGAAAATCTCGGTTTTATAAAGTTTTCGTCTTCCGCGCTATGGCGTCTCGACCGAACAGCGATCGGTTTCGTATTCGGCGATAAATTAGTAAAAAGAGAAGCTGGAGGTAGAGATGCTGACATTACGCTGCATATCTTTAAAGGTTCTCGTGTTCCTCCGAAATCAAGGTGCAATGATGAATGATTTTTGAGCAAGTCATGTCCAATTATAATATCGGCACAGAGATTATTCACAATAAGCAAGGGATGTTGTCTGTATTGATAATCGTTAAGTTGGATTGTTGCATGACAAACACCTTCGACAAACGAAGTGTGGCTTAAGGAAGCCAACGTAATAGATTGTTTACAAGGTTTTATCTTTAGTTTGATTTCTCGGGCTAAATCCCTATCTATAAAACTTACAGAGCTACCAGTATCGATGAGTGCATCTGCCCGGTATTCATTTACAGTTACAGGTACGGTTGCTTTGCTAAGGCTGCTTGGCGAGGCAGCTAATATTGCAGATAGTCCTTCGTTGCTATTCGTATCTTGTGGTTCAGTAGTTATAGCGTGAGCTCGTTGGCTGCTCCTACAGACATTTGCAAAATGACCCTTTTTAGAACATAGTTGGCATTCGACGTGAAAAGCCGGGCATTTTACTCTTTGGTGTATTTTTCCACCACAAAAGAAGCAGCGTCTTGGTTTAGAGAGCGGACGAGTTGTTGCAGCGGCTACATTTGGATTGGAGTTTGATACAGCGTTCAAGATAAAAGAATTTGTTCTTGTGTTAGTAAATACTTGCGTATTCGCTTCAGCGTCTTCTAGAGACATTGCTACATTTACGGCATCATCTAAAGTTATGTTTAGTTTTTCAAGTAGTCTTTCTCTTATTTTTTGTGAGCTTATACCAGCTATAAACGCACCACGCATTGTTTCGTTACGGTGCTCCTCAGCGGTAACTTGCTTGAAATTACACTCTAGTGATAATGCTCTAAGAGATTGAACGTACTCCTTTATGGACTCACCTGACTTTTGTTTACAAGTATTCAGTAAGTGGCGAGCAAGTATTTCATTTTTACGCTTCACGTAGATACTTTCTAAAACCTTCATAGCTTCTTCGTATGAAGAGATGTCCCGAATAAAAGAGAAAATATTTGGCGAAACATGATTCACCAAGAGTTTTAGTTTCATAGAATCTGAGATTTCTTCCCTGCATTCTTCTGACAGGAAATTTTCGAAAGTGTACCGCCAATGCTTCCATTTTGTATCCGCGGCAAAAGAATTCGGCTCTTCTTCAAAGCGATCTGGTCGAAGATACCGCATCATGGCGGATTTGGTGTGATCGGTTTTGTTATCTTTTTCTTCGTTGGGCGGCATTTTGTTATGTTTTATTTTTAGTGATTTTAAATTAAAAACTGAATAAATTGATACATAATTAGAGACAAACCTTGAGAAATAAAGGCTTTATTCAGTTTTAAAACAAGACATTAGAATAACAGACAATATATATGAATGACAGTGACATCAATCAGCTAGTAGCAAGGAGTATTCTATATCAATTACTAAGCCGAACGCTTAGGCCGATCTCTATCGCTTGATCCGCGCTCTCGCTATACGCTCGGCTCAGGCAAAACGTGACAGTTTTTCGTGCGTGCAGCCGGCATTCATCGATTTATAGACGTTATCACGTCAAAATATATTTAACAAATGCCAAAATGTTAAACGTCTCTGGTAATCAATTTTAATTTAGACTCGATCAACTGAATCCACTGAAAGCAATCAATACTTACAGATAAATAACAGGTCCAATTTCTTCTACGTTAATTTTTTCATCGGCTCCAGAGAGAAACCTGTCGTGATTTGTCACATTGAAGATGTGTATTTTCAGTCTGACCTGATTAGGTGGATTTGCCCACCATTCGTAGGGAGGTAGGCCTGAAAATTGATCATAACATTAATCTCTCGCGACCCGCATGACTATCAAATAATAAATAAGCTATTAGTGTGGCCTCAAACAGCCGCAATTTAAATTTGATCTGATTTGCATTATGCATATAATTTCATAATTTGACAATCTATTATTCCGCAACTTTTAAACCACAACTTCGCCCGTAATATAACCCGGATAAAGATTTGCTTCCTAATAACTTTTAGAATCGTTATTAGTTATTATTTTTATTTATGACAAATAAAAATACAATTTTGTTTTTTAAAATGTGTGAGGTGACATTTATTATTTGTCGATATAAAAAGATTTTCGCTTCATATTCGTAGCGGATTAATGGATCAAACAAAAAGTCTCGAATCGTCTAAGAGGCTTTCTCATAATAAAAGTAAAAGTATCGAAACAGTACTGCAGGTACTTAAAATCCCCAATTAACTATTTTCTGTTTAAAGTTTACTGTAAAAAAACATAAAAACCAACTATCAACTTAGGCGGCGTTCTTAATTTTTTGATATGAACTGACAAACAAACACGTTTTTGTATATGTTTAAATTATTATTAGAATACAAATTGAATTGCATTAGTAATCGTAACGTATTCATTTTTATATCCAAGGTTAAAGTTACGAAAACATTATTAAAATCTCCACAGAAACTCGTGTGCGGTTTGAAGATTAACTAAAGTTAACTCAAGGTCTCGTTTGTCTATGCCAAAATTTTACAAAAGTACCTACAGTGGCCTAAGAGGCGAAAACGGAACACAAATCTGCACTTGAATAATATCAACACGGAAATAAGATCCCGATAGAATTTCTACTTCCTAGGTATAAAAAACAATAATGGTAATTATATATAATTTTATTAATAAATTAATTATTATATAGTTCTACCGCGCTGCGAGATTTTTTTGACTCCGTTCGGTTCACAAAACTGCTCTTTATATGAAAACAAAGATCATTTTAGTTGATTTTATTTATTCGAAATAGTTCTGGCTATGTATGATAAAAATAAAGTAAAAATAGCCATTTATTTATTGCTGCATTGACGATCACATCTCTGCACTTCTATTATGCTTCTATTTTAAAGTATTTTCAAATATTTTAATATTCCTTGTCTCTATATAATATTATTTACATCTGGAGAAATTTCACAAGCAACAAATTCGCGCTATCAACAATTTCACTAATTTCGCACATGAAATATCTCGTGCGCATGCATGATAGGCGGCATTCTATTTATATAACATTAAATTTAAACGAATATAGTAAAGGATCTTGAGGAAAACTTACCAGGGGTCATGCGAAGCTTTTCCCATAGCATGAGGTCAAGGGGAGTAAAAATAAATCCACTAATTGATATCACTATAAGGACCACTCCCCACACAGTTTGGGAAATGGGATCTGAAAAGAAATTTTTTATTACTAGTTTTTCCATTCTTACAAAGTACTAGCTATCAAATTTGCTACGAAAGCTATGGCTTAAAATAAAGTATAACTAATTATTTATTTTTGTTGAGCCATAAGCATCAAACACAATGCAATGGGGACCAACACTACAATCGCTAAAACATTACGTCTAAATTAAAAAGAGAAAATCTTGAAATAATTACACAATGCAGACACAATTATATAATTGTTTCACTGATTATCTCTTTAGAAGACAAATGATCCTAACAAATCAATACATTTAGCATCCAGGCATTCGATATGAAAAATTAACAATTTAAATTTAATAATTATTACACTGGGCAACAATAAAATACTGATAACGCGAATATTTCCACATCACCACATCCTGTATCCACCTTATCTATACTTCTTGCGTCGCATCATTATAAGATTCCTATTTGGATTTTCGTTAGGTTTTGGTATGCACGTCCCTACAGCGTGGCGCGGGTGGGTGCGCGCTGAGTTTGATAAATGTATTGTATGTATGTGTATCTTTCTTTTGTTTTATACTGTAACGACGAATCAGGTGGATGAAAAAACCTGAACAGTTTTATGCTCCACCTTACTATGTACGTTGTATTAGTAGTTTTTAGATTACAATTAAAAAGTTTTTATTATTATTAAATATAGCGGGAATTATCGCGCAAAGAAACATTATTGTTCTTCTTGTGACCACGGCCGTTGCAACACGGTCGAATCGTCGAGGTAAATAAATAATGTTTCTTTGCGCGATAAGTCCCGCTATATTTAATAATAATGAGTTCAAATCGCGAAATTCTATAGTTTATAAAAAGTTTTTATTATATTAATTAGGACAAATTAACTCACTTTGATCCGGTTAAATTGTTTGTAATATGTTATAACTGTGTAAATTAAAGATTAAGTTTTTATTAATGAATCAATAAAACTTTGATATTAACAATATAATAATAATATGCTAAACATTAATATTTTAGTAATAATTTGAACTATACAAATGGAACTGTAACTTTGTAAATGTTTCTATTTTTAGACATTTGCATTATATTACATTAAAACCTATATCTACAAAATATTATAGTATCTATATATAAGATTCATGCATGCTAGTATCCATTACAGTTTACACGATCACACTAAAACATCACTCGATGGCGATCCTGGCTTAGACGACACAATTTTCAACACCAACTAACGCTGCAAAGTGTGTCGTTATGAAAGTGACACCACACGTCAATTCCATAATTCTAGCATGATGGTCTTGTCTGTAGGGCCTGGATATTGATGCTCAAAAAAACAAAAGGATGCGGCCGCAAAGCCTTCCTCGACAGCCTAAACCAAAGCTCGGGTCTAGCAAGAGACGTGAAGTCTGAAGTAAAGTTTAAGAAGTAAAGTCCCTCTGGACAACAGCGAGATTGTATCAAACGAAGACAAGAAGCTTGTTCATGATAAGTTTGATTTCTTTGTATAGTTTTACTTTTACGTTCTTGTGTATGTATTTTCTTTCTTTTCATAGATTAGCTGGCGGAGCGATCTTCGATGCTTAGTTTGTAATTTTAATAACCATACCTACTAAATTATATATATATGTAGTCTTCCGTATCTGATACAAGGAATAGTGCCCATGACACCAGTGGTAGCGGTCACAGAGAAAGGAACCTCCTAACAATGCGTGCCGTGTTGTACCGCCTTCTGCATCTGACCCTTGACCTAACCACCCTACGCCAAGCTTTTTAGATGCCGGTCTAAACTTATGGCAATTAAGCCATTGCCCAACATTTACGTTATTAAAGTATCTGTAAGTGTTTTTGTTTACTTTTAGGATTCGCCGACGGCTCTTACGTAATTCTAATTACAACATAAACATTTTATACAATGAACAATTTGACCCCAAGGTCTCGCAGTCATGAAGTGTCTTTACGGGAAGTAAACTGAGGTTAGTGTCATCAAAAATATTATAACACAGTTCCTGGGTCAAGACATGATTTAAATTATAGAATATAAATATAAAGTCTTTTTAGAAACATTTTACAAAAAAATATTTACAACAATACAAAAGAGTCATCACAGCCGTTGGGATGCGTACCCAAAATACTGTCTACTTATTGTTCACTGTTATATATACACTCGCTTAAGAATATTAGATATTGATTCTAATTCATTCTTAAAATATATATCTAAGGATAGAGTGAGATATAGTGCAGATAGAGTGTAATTCTCCATTTTTTCGTCGAAAAGATGATATATTACTGTGAATGTTTTTGTTATGTTTATGTATTTTATAACTTTCCGATGTTTTATATCTTACTTGTGGATCCCGCGAGCTTCGTATCGCTTAGAGTGCCGAATAATAACGTGTAAAACGTCATTCCACAGAAAATGTATGAGGAAACGAACTTTAAAAACACTTTTTCTTAAATTTTTCTATATTTTTCATAGTTATTCTGTTATTCTCGAATTATACAAATCCAACAAAACAGATATCATTAAAATCGGTCATTCGCTTACGGTTATCGTAAGTAATCCATTTTTCCACACATGTCAAAATTCGATCCAAATTCCAATATTTGTTCATTTCTGTACCAATTCAACAAGACAATACAACTTTTAACACGCATTTCTTTCTGAAGATCAGTCAAATTATGAGGCACCCATTTTTAATATTTTTTTATCTTAATTATTTGATGTAAATGAGTCAATGTTGTAGGTAGGGTGACGTTAAACCATGCCGCTGATTCCTGGTTAGTTTGACTCGGATCGATATCCACTATCTCCTTCAATTCAGCGTTATTCACTTGTGTGGACGGTCTTCCACGTGGTTCGTTATTAAAGTCGAAGTTTCCATTACGAAAGTTCTACAACCAAAAACGCACAGTGCGTTCATCAGCAGTCGCCTCTCCAAACGCACCGTTGATATTGCGAGCCGTTTCTACCGCGTTAGTTATGCGTCGGAACTCGAATTCAAAAAAAACTCTGATTTCGCATCCATCTTTCAGGTCTAAACTGAATAAAAAACAATTGGAAATTGAAAATCGAATGTTGCACATTTTTAAAAGAAGAACCTCATAGGTATCATGTAAAAAAAGTTTCACTCGAAAATCTCACACCATGAAGGTTTTAGGTCAATTTACAACGGCAATTTCATTCTTTGACCCCTATTCATATTTTAACCCATGACCTATAAGTCAATAAATATAACCCATGACCTATAGATGAGATATAAAATGACGAAAACAATAACAATGAAATATTTAATTAGCAAATAACTTTCCTTATCCTTCTCGAAGAATCTCAATGCGATCACGTGGGAAATAATTTTAATAGACAAGATACAACTATTACTCGTACAAACAAAGATCACAAAAGAATTTCTGACATGTTAATAGCAAATAACAGCACCTCATAAATACATGAACAGATCTTAAACTTAGGAACCATCTCAAATATCAGCTTTCGAACAAAAAAACATCAAGATTAGTCAACTCTTTTAGGAACTACGCTGCGTCAGATAGGCACGTCCACCTTGACAAATCTTTTTGGGTTGGCGGTTAAAAAAATATAAAATGGAATATTAAAATAATTTCACTTCGATGGATTCCGCATTTAACTAAAATGAATTCAAAAATCCTTAAAGAAAACAGTTGAAACAGTTAAGCGCGTATATTTCACATAATTATTTAATCTATACAGATAAATAAAATTGGAGTCTGTTTGTAATATTAAAATAACCGCTTTTTACCAAATGCATGTATGTATACACGGTGCATATACCAAAATAACATTTTTACAATTTTTATCTGTCTGTTTGTTTCGGCTAATCTATGAAACGGCTGGATCGATTTTGACGGGGTTTTCACTGGCAGATAGCTGATGTACTAAACTATTCAAAAACCTGATAACGAACTTTGTTTTACTATTCTTCATTGTAAAGCTCAGTGTGATTGGAATAAAAAAAATAAAAAAACTGTGTTAAGTATTTTATATCTACATAATATAATATTTATAAATAGGTAAAAAAAGTTGAGTATTGCCCTTCTTACGTCTTTTTGCAATATTGGTATCATATAAATTTTCTTAACTGAATAAAATTAAATGTTATTTGATAAACAACGCATTCTGCATCACTACATTGTATAAAACAAAGTCGCTTTTTCTTCCCCTATATCCGTTTGTATGCTTAAATCTTTAAAACTACGCAACTGATTTTGATGCGGTTTTTTTAAATAGATAGAGTGATTAAGAGGAAGGTTTTTACATATATTTTATACCCGTGCAAAGCCGGGGCGGGTTGCTAGTATATTTATAAGAACAAAAACAATGATTTGACATTGACAATACAATTATTTATATGTTGATAAGATATCAGTAAAATTATAAATGGACAGCATTCATAAATTGTATAAAAAAGCATATAACCTACTTTGAATAAAATATTTACCTGTTCTAGTAAACCTTAAATGTAACTCCATAGAAAATGTACGAGGAAACGAATTTTCTTCATAAACACTTTCCTAATTTTTTTCTATATTTTAATAGTTATTCTACTATTCCCGGATTAAACGAATCCAACAAACAGGGATCATCAAAATTGGTCTATTTGTTCTCGAGTTATAAATGGGATAAATAAGACTTTGTCTTACATGTATACATTTTATGTTCCCCGAAATTCGAACCCAGCGAAACTATAATATTGTAGGTATAATAATCTCAACGAAGTAATAACGAACTATTGAATGATATTAATTATATCCCTAACGTCGCAAATTAATTAATAAGGTCAAGTGATTGTATTCATAGATTAAACAAGTTTTTTAATCTATAAAAATGAATATAAGACGAGGTTTCTTTTTTTTCGAGGTTTTATGTGCAGAATTGGTGGAGTTTTAAAGCAGAAACTGTTGGGCAATATGCACGATTAAATTTAAGTGATATAATTCAGTGAAACGTGACTTTTTGTGATGTAGTCAAAATTAATTATACACCACAAGTAAAATTTAATAAGACTAGCGGTATGGTCCAAGACTTTAAGCCTGGCAAGCTCTTTGGACAAATACCCAAAAAAAGAGCTGGACCAATTTAGCTGACTCTTAAAATGTTCGTTATGTTCGAATTTTGCTAAAAATAGTTTTGCTTTGTAATCTTTTTAACTGACTTCTAAAAAATTCAACAGTATTTTTTTTTCAATGTTTGTTACCTGAAAACTTTCGACTTGAAACCGATTTTGATGATTCTTTTTTTCTTTGAAAGATGGTGCTTCCTGTGTGGTCCCATTTAAATTTCATCAAAACCAGTTTACAAACAAACCAGAGTAACAATTAGAATTTTTTTCTTTGTTAAAATTATCTAAGCAACAGTTTAAATAATCTCAAAAAATAATCTTCAATAAATCTTGCTGTGAAGCGTTGTGACATTAAGGTGTCAGGGTCCGTTTAATTTTAATCAAATTTAATAATTATTTATTTCTAAAGAACATACATGATCGCTTATGAAAGGTATTTAATTCTAAGGTTGCGTTATTTTCTTGTTTTTTTAGCTTGATATTGTAAAGAATAACCTTCTAAAAAAGGCATATAGTATTATATAAACGAGTACGAATGATAAAGATAAATGGTCTCTTTATGAGCTCCGAGAAATTCTGCATGGTGTAAATTAGGCATGTAATGTTAAATATTATAAATCTAACCGGACAGCTGTATTGCTTTGTTTCGCTGTTTTTTGCCCTCGTATAAACACTAGGAAACAGTGAAGGGTTTTTTGACGTTGCCCCAAAAACACTCACGTTTTGGTGGCACTGTTGAAAAAACGGACGGACAAAAGTGCCAAAAACGGCCAATTTTAGAAATAATTTCATTCGATTTCCATTTTCCGCTAAATAGCTAAACCGGAATCGACTGCGCAAGGCCAAAGCCTAACTATATTCTGGAGACCTGAGACCTGAGCACTTGTGACGGGACTTTCGTACGGATGCATCGTTCTTGGTGATGATGATTATGCTCCAAGATCACACTTCCGTTTCAGAAACAGACACCACAATCATTCAAATCACATCCCATACGAGATGAATATAAAGTTTTTTTAACGATAATTTTGTAACAGATAGAATATTGTAATTAAGATATATTATCTTAATAGGAACCCGCACGCAAATATAAACAATCTACGAAAAAAAACCTTATCTAATAAATATTAAATATTTTGTAATAACAAATTTTTTTATGAACGATTAAATACAAAGCGATATCAAACTTAATTTTATGTTAGTCAGTCTACGTGTTTTAAGCAAATCTTAGAAATGGTGGAAACGATCTTGACACAACAAGTTGGTATTATTGATCGAAGTACAACAAACGGTAAACGTTGAAACAACCCTTTATAAGTTCTGGCCAAGACCACAATCTTGCCCCATCTTACATGACTCTATCTTATGCAACCACTTCGTGAGCTTTCCAGTCATTCTTAGTTGTTGGAATACAGCTGTTAATGTTACAGGAAAGATTTCGGTAGTTCTCTTAAGTTCTAAAGATACTTTAATTATTCTCATGCAAAACCCGGTGTTTGAAAACTTTCTTTTAAACAAAAATTAATTTTTGGAATTCTAGCTATACATAAACTAAAATCTAAAATTACGTTAATTAAAAGTAGGTACTTACTGCAACATATACTCCTTTTTTTACTCTTCTTGACATCTTCAGAACAAACCGCAGAGCATCGTGTTCCTAGGGCACATTCATTGAAGCAGTTTTCATTATGGTTTTTGGTTTTGTTGAGAAAACTATTTAGAGAATCTCTGTTGCTGTCCGCTGCGTAAGTTGATGCAGTCTGTGATTTTGTGTCGTCTATATTGACAGTTGGGATTTCATCCGCCATTTTGGATTCTGAAATGAAATATACAATAAACATAATTATTTAAATTAATGTAGGTATAAGGATCCTGAAATGAAATTCATATATTTAAATTGATGTATAAATTAAACAATGACTGTTCTGAAGTCCTAAAAATGTCATAGGCGAGCTTTAAGTGTAATTTTTACCAACATTTAAAGCACTATTTCTTGTATCTATACACTATTATGAAAATTACTAATCTTTGGCAATCCAAGTAGTCTAAAGCGTTGAATGACCTAGATTCTACTTAATCAAGGCATACTTAAAACTTTTTAACCTGTAAGTTTGCTGTGGCGAAGCTTACGAATGGACGAAAATGACGCCATTGTTTTTATTTGAAAACGTGATCGAGGTGGTTCTGAGCTACTTATGAAGATTTGGTTAAATCCAAATTATGCATAATTCTTATTTTGTGTAACATGTTATTTTAAATTGCACTTGATATAAAAGGACTGCATTTAGGCCTGAACAATTATTTCGATGTTCGCACGATGTCATTAGATAGAAGGTTGGCTGAAGGTGAGGATGATGAAGCCTTGACATTGATTTGAGACCGCAAGCCACAAAAAGGTTTACGAAATTTCTATATTAATATTTATTATTCAGCTTTGAGTTTGTGGAAACATTCTATCTCAATCATAACAAGTTATAATCTTAATATATATAAATTACGTGTCTCGTTGTTTGTTCGCGATGGACTCCTAAACTACTTAACCAATTTTAATTAAATTTGCACACCGTGCAGTTTGATCTAACTTGAAAGATAGGATAGGTTACATCTTAATAATATATAAAAGAAAGTCGGTTTATATACACGTTCGTTTCCTCATACATTTTCTATGGAATGACGTTTTAGGTGACACGTTATTATTCGGCACTTTGAAGCGATACGAAGTTCGCGGGGTCCACTAGTATTACATATATTTTAGCCTCTTTATGTGTAACTAATATTTTTGTGACTATCTCGGAGGGCATATACATCATACAATATATCATAAGCAGACTCAAAAAGATAGAATATCTGAATATGTATCATGTTGACTCAAAAATGGCCTACCTTCCTAGTCAAAGAATTTTTAAATTGGCCCGGAAGTAATAAAAATATAAATCTTTTCTTTAAGTTATCTATTTATACAGACTCGTTCATCAATCAAAGCGGTAAGTCAAAGACAATATTTAAAAAATACACTGCAAACATTCCCCAAACTGTTAATATTACTAAAACTGGCAAGACCAAACTCACAGAAGCCCTAATTAAATCGCGAAACAGGATTCTCAAGACTTATACTTATCTAAAATATCAGTTCTTATATTGAACCTTGATCTAGTAAGTACCTAAGTAGTTAAAGGTCACGTTGTGAACTGATTCTGATATTATCTGTACTTTATCTTGTAATGATTAAAGAGAAAACAGTTGTAGAATAAATTAATAATCTATATTTAATTATTATCTTTTTGTCTAGTCTAAACAATACATGTTAAAGCGTCCATTAATATTTTTTTTGATATTGCAACGTTTGTGATGAAACCGAGTCAACTGGGTCGTTTTTGAATTGATCTATTGGTGAAAACTTTAAAAATTGTTCAATAAATTTTAAGAATAGCATGAACATATTGAATCATAAACGCGGCGAGGAACTTTTTATGTACTTATTAAGTATTATAAACTGGCTGTTGACTTCTTCACTGACCTGAAAGTCAGTCCCTGACGATTTTTGACAGTCAATCTGACATAAAATATTTAAATCGAAATTAGAGTTTGCATTTCATAAAGTTAAATAGAAAAAGAATTCCTTTCAAATCCTTTCTCGGACTTTAACCAAATTGTAAAAATCATGCTAAATATGACTTCACTAAGTTGAACTCGGCAACTTAGTGTTTTATTTATTTAGTTATAAAAATAATCTTGAATATTGTAGCAAAAACTCATGAAATCCGTATTTGATCAAATAATCAAAGTGTGAAAAATTGGTATTAAGTAATTGTTTACATTAAAGACATTCAACAATTCTGATAAAAACTCCATAAGTGTATTTGCTATTTAAAACTTTATTTGGTATCGCTTCAGAATTTCGAATTCATGTCACTTAAAACGTCATTCCATAGACAATGTATGAGGAAATGAATTTTTGTCATAAACACTATTTTTGTAATTTTTTCTATATTTTTAATAATTATGCTACTATTCTCGGATTAGACGAATCCAAAAAATCAGAGATCATCAAAATTGGTCTATTTGTTCTCGAGTTATAAATGGGATAAATAACCCAACTTTGTTTTATAAAATACTAGCGACCCGTCCCGGCTTCGCACGGGTATAAAACATATATATAAATCTTCCTCTTCAATTACTCTATCTATTAAAAAAACCGCATCAAAATCCGTTGCGTACTTTTAAAGATTAAAGCATACAAAGGGACATAGGGACAGAGAAAGCGACTTTGTTTTATACTATGTAGTGATTTAGATTATTATTCTCCGGGAGAAATGTCTGCATAACTAAGTAGGTCATGTATTCGACGATTTTAGTTCCCGGGATAACAAATATATCGAATAGATATCTAACATACCTACTTAAGAAGAAAACGATAATTGAAATTGACACAGAAATGTGTGTGTCCCATCTCCCAGGTAAGGAACTTCACTTGTCTTTTGCCCCAATAGAAATGATAGAAATTTTAATAGATTTTGTTAGAGGTACATACAGTTCTAGTCTAAATGTAGGTAGGATAGATAGATATCGTTAGTTAAGGCAAGTTCGAGTTCGTTGTCCTAATAACATTAATGTGGTGACGATAATTTTGTGATTTAGAGGAATTTTCATAATTCACTTAGTGTTACCCTCGGCGGATATAATCCCACCGTATTCATATTTTCCAGATAAAATTCCTCATCTATATTTAATCCTAGATTGCAATCCGATCCAATTTTTTTTCGACTTTTTATCCAGATTTATCATAAGAATCTATATAAAATGATTTGTATTAAGTATCAAAAGTCATGACATATTACGTGTCGTTACCAGTAGATAATGAGTACATTTGAGATTTGTTCTACATCTTAAAACAAATAGTTTTCTTCTTAAAAATTATTGCACGTGTCACATTGGCTTAATTTTATATTATTGTTGACACGTTTAATTATATGGTTTTTACAAATACGCGAGACAAACGGATGTCAACTATTTTTGGAGATACTAATTTAATTTGCGCGCGGCCAAAAGTTCTTTAATAATTGTAAATTATGGCGACTCTACGTATTACTCAAATAGTGAATGTTGTGATCGAATGTTGGTTTATACTGTGGTTACTAAGTTCAGGGTAAACTTATCTTGAAATTTACTAAAACATGTTTTTGATCATTAATCCCATATCTACTTGGACGAGTTTCCTTTCTCTTTGAAAGATAATTAGCAGAGTATTAATATACAATCTTCTATGAAGCATTTTAATTCCCGACACAAAAAAGGGGGTTTCGTACTTAGACTAAGTTTAAGCAAGTAGAATGTTAAGCAACATTTATAAATAAAAGATTAAAAGAAATAAATAAAAAATAAGAAATTTATTGACACCTCACTCATTAAAATCGGTCCACGGACGGCGTCGTAGAAGTGGAACAAAAAAAATACACGCCGCAATGATAACCTCCTTTTTGGTTTTTAGTTAAAGGTTAAAAAAGAAGTGCAGAAAGTAACACAAAAGACACGCGTCACCAACAAATCACAATACAAAACACGCAAAAAATCTACAATAGTATGGTGACTTAGTAGAATCCAGACTCCAGTAATTCCTAGTTGGGATAGATAGATTAGGTTTCACTTATCATTTTATTTACAGCCAAGTAGGAGATGAGCCTTCTGTGTTCAACCACCCGAAACAATAATTATCCCTGCAGATTCGAACCTAGGACAACACAGGCGCATGTGTCTAATATTTTATTTAAAAAATTGCTTCTTTATTTTATTCAAATACTTATTAAAGTGGAATAAAAGTGGAAGAGAAAAATTTGTTGGTCAGTAGTACATGCGAAAACATAACATTCTTCTAAATATTTCTATCTGTTATAATGCAAACTATAGAAAATATGTATTTAAATCTAGTTATATAATATCATGATAATTATCAAAAGACAAAACCTCAAAGTTTGGAAGGGAGTCACCTTGTCTCTTAAGAAAACATGGTTGTTAAACTTGTTAAACTGATGCAGATTGGTCTCAACTCCTGGCTTTATAATAAGAAATATATTAATAGACCTTGTGTTCCTCAGGGCTCAAATGTGCGTTTCATTTGTGCACTGAAGTGCAATTTTCCATGGCTAAGTATACGCGTATGAGACGCTGTTTATGAGATGTGGGCAATGCCGAATTTAGAAGTCTGGAGGCATCGGGGCAACAAAGAAGTGGAGGCCCGTGCCCCAAACTATTTTCTAAATAAAATGGACAACTTTTTCAGTCGAGTTTTCCAATAAATGATTTGTTATAAAACTAACCATAGATCCATGATTTCTGTTAATATTATATATGTTTGTACTGTAGAAAGGTAAAACGCGAAATAAAATGTCAATGTTAAAGTTGTTTATTAGTGTTTACTACTCTGAATTGAATTTTTTTTCCAAAGTCTATTATGGGAGCCACGGAGCTGTAGCCACAGTTGCCTTTTCCTAAATTCGTACCTGGATGTGGCCTAAAGAAATATCGTGACGCGAATAGCAACAAAGGAGTATTAGATATAAAATTTTAACGTTTTTCATATAAAAAAACAATAAACTTAATTAACGTATGTCAAATTGCTTTCTTATGACTTGATATTAAATATAATGGCTGTTTTAAGGATACAGTTACACTTATTGTTACATCAGCATCGTATTTTTTTTTTTTGTGTCCCCTAGTTGGGTATGGGGCAGATGCATTTCAAATCTGTTTCACTGATCGATTTTTTCTTTTAGATGCAAGTAGGTGATCAGCCTTCTATGCCCTGCCAGACAGAGTTTATTTTTATTTTTTTTATCTCCACCGGGAATCGAACCTGGTTCTCTCGGTTGTAACGCTTACGCGATTACCACTAGACCAAGGAGGCGGTCAATTTAAATACTATTGCTAAATTTTATTATTTAAATAAACGTTATAGAAAAATAGACGTGCAAGATAAATTTGGATGTACTTAACGAGACTTAAATTAGAATTAACACTTCCACTTCTGACGTCACAAAATATTTGAAGGGAAACAATTATATCCATATAGATAAATAAAATTGGAGTGTCTGTTTGTAATATTAAAATAACCGCTTTTTACTAAATGCATATGGACACGGTACATATACCAAAATATTTTTTTTACTATTTTTGTCTGTCTGTCTGTTTGTTCCACGTAATCTCTGAAATGGCTGAACCGATTTTGACGAGACATTCACTGGCAGATATCTGATCTAATAAGGAGTAACTTAGGCTACTTTTACTTTAGAAATTAATATAGATAAATAATTTTAAAAAAATAACTATTCCGCGCGGACGATGTGCATAATACATATCTAGGTATTATTATTTTGCTATTAGCTATTTTACTCTGTTTATACTTTATAGGCTAATAACACCACGTTACGACGAAATTAACGTGGGTGAAACCGCGGGGCATAGCTAGTTACAAATATACAAAAGGCTCATCACAAGCGATAGGATAGGTATTCAAAATACTGGCTGCATTACCGCATTGTATAGTAAAAAAAAGAGCCAGATTTCTGGTTACCTGTGGTCTGAACTAGCGCGTGGATATCTATAATCGACGGACTTCTGGCGTCCACAGACCCAAACTCTCAACTCCAAAAGGAGTGATATACGAATACCCTACTTAGATTTGCATACATTCGTTTGTTTAAAATTTTTACGAAGAATTATGAACAAGCTTATCAATCAATGTGCCTCCTCCTTGGTCTGGTGGTAAGCGCGTAAGCGTTACAACCGAGAGGTCTTGGGTTCGATTCCCGGTGGAGATAAAAAATAACTCGGTCTGGCAGGGTATAGAAGGCTGATCACCTACCCCTAAAAAAAATCGATCAGTGAAACAGATGTGAAATGCATCTGCCCCATACCCCACTAGGGGACACGGGACTTCACTCACTTTTATCAATCAATGCATGTATCGAACAATAATTAAAAAAATAATCTTTTTATTTCCATATAACTTCATATTATTATACTTTTCATTTCAAATGTTGTTTATGTATGTTATGTTTAACTATCGAACAATAATAAATTAAATTTAAATAAAAAATAAAACCGACCTAAAAATGCACTAAAAAGTTAAAAATAAATTTTGTATTATAAATGAACTAACTATAAATAAAAAGACGCAATAAGTGTTGATAAATAAAATTCTTGTAAAATTCAACAACGGCATAAAACTGTCATATCATAAAACATCGGGGAAAAAAATAAACTCTCCTTTTTGGTTTTTTTCAAGCTCGGTTAAAATATATTTATGTATTT
This sequence comes from Aporia crataegi, assembly GCA_912999735.1. NCBI lineage: Eukaryota > Metazoa > Arthropoda > Insecta > Lepidoptera > Pieridae > Aporia > Aporia crataegi. The sequence goes on along the minus strand of OU538750.1, from coordinate 4,717,745 downwards.
ATAATTAGTAAAATATTTATTAGTATTTGAATATATATTTTTTTAAATAAATCAATACTTTAATTACTAAATATTTACAATAATGTACTTAATAATATTTACAAAAATGCAAAAGGCTCATTAAAGCCGTTAGGGTGCGTACCCAAAATACTGACTACATTATCACGTTGTATTGCTATACTAACGCGTTGGTCGAAATATGAGCCAGCTTTCCGGTTTCCTGTGATTTACTTTTATTTTAATGGGAAATTTGTGTATCTGACACAATGGTATATAAGATCTTTTTTATTTATCATGCTCTCACGTAAAAATATTTTTTTAATTTTAAATTGGTAAACATTGATAAACATGAAAGCATCACAAAAATAGTCATCGTCATATTTAAACATAATATTCTGACTTTTCTTTGTTTAATTTTATCCTCTTAAAAACTTAGAAATTATTATTTACTCAGTTTAATTTTTATATTTCTTTCTCATAGATTATTTGTTAAGTTAGGGAAGTTCATGCATTACACCTAATTTTTATGACTTTTTTCCATATTTATATCACACGTATTTCAATTAAATAGTTAATAGTTAATAAAAAATAATAATTTTTTCTACATAAAAGACAAAATATAACCTGCGGCTATAGTCGTGAGTTATATTATTAAAAATTGTAAAGTATAAAAAATATTATTTTACAAAATGTTTGTAAATTTATTTAATTTTATAATAGATTTATTTCATTCTGGATAAAATATACAGTGTGCCTGGCACAGTGATTTTAATTTAAATAATATTTCTCTTTTGACTGGCAATAAAAAAACTCACCCTTATCTGTATTCCAATCAGAGACAATCCATAGTCACAAAAAAATAAACACTGTCAAGCGGCGTCCTGCGCGCGTGATGTTAGCAACAAAGTGCGCTACGACCTCTTGCTTGAAGCTTACCATTCATCTGAGCCCTGAGGCCAGGGTTAAAGGCCACACGCTTACATGAGTTTTCACAGTCTAAACATCATTTTATATGAAGGACATAATTATATTATCGAAATGCACGTGACTTTTATAATTGACATTGATTGAAATCTACGAAAGATTTGGATAGATTTTGCAGAATTTCTTATGATAATATAATATATACGTTTGGAATTACGGACCCTTTAGCCACCAGTTTCTTAAAAAGTTAATTTCGCAACTGAACTTCAAAAACCAATCAATTACCAAAACTTTACCAACATATTAATTATAAACAAAAATAAAATACCTACCTCATAAATGGATGAAATAGTTCTAAATTCTATCCAAAATCCATCTCGATGATGTTAGATTTTAAGTAAAAAAGACATCAAAATCGGTCAAAAATTCAAAAGTCAAAGCTTTGAAAAAGTATAATTACAACATTTATTTACAACTACCTGACCTGGCGAATTTCGTACCGACAATAAAAGGTAGAATGGGAATCGAACGTCAAATGTTTGACAGGAAAGTAGGTAGAACAGTTTATATGGGAAAATGAAATGGTTGTTTTTACTATCTTACTCGAAATTTTTCCATATTTTCTCACAGTTTAAACCTTCCCTGGACTACGACAAACATTTTAAAATCAAAATCAGCTAAATCGGCCAGCCGTTCTCGAGTTTTAGCGAGACTAACAAACAACAATTGATTTATATATATATACTAGCGACCCGCCCCAGCTTTGCACGGGTATAAAACATATATAAAAACCTTCCTCTTCAATCACTCTATCTATTTAAAAAACCGCATCAAAATCCGTTGCGTTGTTTTAAAGATTTAAGCATACAAAGGAATATAGGGAAAGAAAAAGCGACTTTGTTTTATACTATGTAGAAGATAATGTACATATTAAATGTATTTACAAAAATATAAAAGGCTCTTCAAAGCCGTTGGGGTGCGTACCCAAAACACGTAGCCAGTGCCGCTATACTAATAAAAGCAAACATCTAAAAGTAGCTTTAAGCTATTAAAGTTTGAAATTTGGTTTCTATACAATATAAAAAAGCAGTTCATACTGTGCTGGTTCTAGGTTCGAATCCGGTAAAACAAATATTCCAGTTCGGTAGGCACAGAAGGTCACCATTTGCCAATAAAAGAAGAATCGTATCACTGATCATCACAATATGGTGTATGGAGTAGAAATGTTTATGTCCCCTACCCCACACAAGAGATTTCCTATTTAAACAGTTTATTCTGCCAGTGTATAGTAAAAATGGAAGTTTATATTATACAATATGTAAAAATATATAAATAAAAGTACCAACGTCTTTGTTAACTGCTTGGCTCGCATTGACTCCATCTTGGATCAATAAACATACATAATTTTTCCCATTTAACTAAAAACATTCAATTTGTTATTGTAATAATACTTAAACTACTGTTATTATTAATTTTATCATAAGTTAATAATATGATTATCTAATATACTTATTGGTCGATATAATCTAATAACATTCTAACGATGTCTACAAATTATACAAACGAGATTAACGATACGAACCTTATGAACTTTATATGAATTGATATTATTTTATTAGCATAATTATAATCGATATATTATAAAACTATTAACAAGTATGATTTATATGACGAGTGTGAATGGTTAGGTGGGTGCTGGTACACCTGGTCTGGACCAAATAGACATATTGAGAAGGGGGAGGTCAGAAGCACCCGCAACCGGTAAGCATGTATGAATAATTATTGAAAGTGGATGAAGCGAAAGAGGTATGTAGGCAGTGGAGTAACTATACCATCTGAGGCCCGTGGCAAATTCTTTTTATGGAGCCCTATCAGTAAAATTAGTCAGTTAATTTACTTAGCTTAATTTTAATAAACCACTTAAGTAATTATAAATTTACCTACTTGAATTATCACTTATTAGTTATTGCTATATAAACCGCGCCCATGGGTTAATATTAATACGCAGGCGCGTATTCAGCAGCGGTATTTGCGTGTCACGCCCAAACTCCTGAGTTTGAATCCCGCGAAAAACGTTATTCCCGGAAGTAAGTTTGCAATATTACTTGCACTATTGTGGAAAACTATCTTATAAGCCTACCGTGAAACCCGAAGTATCGGTTTCGATCCCCGGTCCGAACGCAATTAAAATTTGTATTTGTATACGGTCTCTGGTAAAGCTGCCACTAGCCGTTGAATTTATACAGGCTTGCCTGAAGAAATTCAACAGCCGGATTGCCTGTACCGGTAAACTGTGACCGAGAGGCCTAAATCACTTCTACAATACAGATGCGGAAGGACGAGAGAACCCACCGCGATTATATTCTCAAGAAAACCGCCCATCAGTAAGACATTCATGGAGGTCACGAACCTCATGAGTGAGAATGACTACGCGAGAGAGAGAGAGGTAATATATTTAAACGACTAAGTACATAATTAGATAAATAATTATTTTATTTCGCGGACAATGTCATGACATTATGATAACGTTATCTCCACGTTGTAATAAGTAGATGGACTTGAAAAGTCCGGCACCCGAATATGTTTGAAGAATATTATTTAAGTTAAAATATGTTTTAAGTTAGTTATGAGTTATTACTAACGGTCTGCTCCATCTTTAAGTCTATCTTTTTATCTTTGATCTTTTTAAAACACGCTGAATCCGCCGACCAAATCCGCTCTCACTACACACGACCGGACCGGACTGGATGAGACAGTTGCTTCACGTACGCCTTCACGTGCAGACGTTTAGTCATCATGTCGTTGGACACAAAAATTATGGTTTTTAGATGAAGATGATTTTAAAATATACCTGCGAATGAACCGCGAAACCTTTAAAGATTTATTTAATTTAGTTAAACCTCTCATCACAAAAAATTATACTGTTATGAGAAAGTCTGTTTCTGCGGAAGAGCGACTTATTGTCACGTTATGCTATATATAATATATGTTATGCCAAATATATAAATAAAAAAATTGAATGAATATTCCAGGACTTTAATAAAAAAAATTGAATGGCTTGGCGCCGCCTTTCAAAGAGCAACATGACAATTTTAAGCACTTGTTGAGTTTTACATGAATTTTATTTAATACTATTATACTTATATTATACTATTTACGTCTTTTCTTTATCGTATAAATTTATTTATAATACAAAATTTATTTTTTACTTTTCAGTGCGTTTTGAGGTTGGTTTTATTTTTTTATTTAAAATTAATTAATTTAGTTATTATTGCATAGTGCATACACTACCGATGTAGATGTTTAGAGTGAGAGAGACTTATCGCCACAATTTGAAGCAAATAATTGACATAATTCTTTTTGCCAATTACTGCATTCTTCATTACAACAGCAGATCTGGCTATCGCTATCCTCGTCTAACAAATGATGTGGAGCAATAAGTCTCTCTCACTCTAAACATCTTGTCCAGTCCGACCCTCCACACGTGCGGATTTGGTACGGAGCAAACCATATCCGATGTACAAACCAGCGGACCGAGGCGGACTCAATTAATAATAATTATGTTCGCCGGACTACTCTACAGACGGTCAGATTTGGTACGGAGCAAACTAAATCCGTTGTCCGCTCCGTACTAAATCCGAGCGTGTGTTAAGACTATTACCTACGTTGCGTCCTTGCGTCTAAGGACGCAACGTAGGTAATAGCAACGCAACTACGTAACGTAGTAGCTGACTACTGAGTTAGTGAGTAGTATTGTTCTGTGCACACAATGGACGAGATGATACTTGACAGTCGACAGATGACTTATAGTTTATTTCTTTGGAAGTTGTGCGAAAAGATGAAATCGTAGGTCTACAAAAAAGGACTTTATAGAATTTAGTTTTATTTCTAAATAACATTAAGTGATAGAACATGAAATCATGGCTGATCGTCTCCGGAGATTCGCACAACAAGTCAAAGACAAAGTTCAAATGGCTCAAGTGAATGTTAATAGCCGGGAAAAGGTAGATCAACTTGTAACCAAGTATGTCCCGGCAGAGAGGGTTTCTGCTATCGCTAATAGATTTAAACAAGAGGCAGTTGTAAACAAAGTGAAGGAAATGGTGAACAGATATGAGAAATTCACTGGTATAGAGGAAATTATGGCAATTCAAAACACAGTTGTGGAAGCACAGGTTTGTTACATGACGATTACTTGATATTTACCTTATCTCCAAGAGAAATTGACAGTCGTTTCTAAATATACGATTTGTAGCTATATACTATACATCGATTTTTTACTTTTCGTTGTAGGTTTACTATGTACTATACTGTATACTATATATGTTAGAGTAACATATATTTTTAGACTTACAATTTACAAGTAGTTGTTTAAAAAGTAATGTATATTATACTAAATTCTTTGTACCGCCATAGCATTAGGGGATTGTAATGCAAAGTTTATAATAAATAAGTGTGTTCATAATTATGACATTGTGTGTAGAATATGCAGAAAACCTTCCTTTTTTTCAAATAAAGCTAATAAACTACAGCTACAATATAAAACCTCCTTATTACAGGAAAAATTCATGACAGCCCAGGATAGACGACGTGAACTCGGCCGTGAGCTAGCACAAATAGAAGCTAGATTAAAAGAACTTCATGCGGAAATGCAAAATACAATGAAGGGTGATGAAAAATACTTGCATTTGTGCACTGAAGAACACAAGGTATAATTATTATGTGAAGTGCAACTAGCCAGGAGCTGACACCAATCTGCATCAACTGATGTTAAACTTAACTAATGAAAACATGATTAGTTAAACATAACTAATCATGTTTTCTTAAGAGACAAGGTGACTCCAAACCTTCCAAATGAATTTTTATGTCTTTTGATAATTATTTAAATTTTTTAAAATGCATATTTAAAATTTTAGTTTATTTTTGGAAACAGTGCATTATTTGAGTAAAAGTCTCACTATGACAGCTAGAAATATTTTGAGGAATATGTTATGTTTTTGCATGCACTATTGACCTACAAATTTTTTCCTTAAGAACATTCATTCCACTTTAATAGACATTGGAATAAAATATTGAAGTATAGTTCCAGCCATCCTTGATTTTTGAATTTAGCAAATTTTAAAAATAAAATGTCATTACTGTAAATAAATTAAAAATTTCTAAGTTCTTTTTCTCTCACCTTCCAGCTGATAATTCAGGAGCGATCTGCTCGTACTCTCTTCTCTGAAGCAGAGAGAGAGGAAAGAGAACTCTTTGCAACTATGTCAGCTGCTGTGAAATTGGGTCATGAACGTGAAAGAGCCCATGCAGAAAGAAATAAGTATTGGTATATAGTCGCTTCTATATTTGGTAAGTGAGGTGTTAAATTATTGAAATTATTTAATAATACCAAAAGCTATATAATTTTCTTGGAATACAGTGTCAGTTGACTGGGTACATTCTACTCTAAATATACTAAATGTTTTTACTTATCATTATATGAACAACTGAGTTATCAAGGTAGTTTTAAAACTATATTGTATTTTTATATAGTTTTTATGTAATAAATAAGATAAAATATCCTTTATTAATACAAGAGTCAGTTTCTAAATATTATAAGTTAAATTTAAAATTTTATATAAGTTCTCTGACTTCAGTGTGCCTCTTGGCAAAGGCCTCCTCCAATTATCTCCATTGGGCTCTGTCTAGTGCCACTCGTGCCCATAATTACCGTAAAGTTTGATGGTTGATAGTTTTTATGTAGCTCTACTGAATAATTGTGAAATCAGAACATCTGAAAGCAACTTTATGTAGTATTAATAATTAATTATTTCTCAAGCGAAACCTTAATTCAATTGGTCATTTTCAACATTCTACTTCATGGTCATGGCCAAACATATTTAGTTGTATTTATAAGAAATGTAAAAACATATCATTATTAATTTTATTTCAGGAACAGCACTTGGTATTGCTGGATCAACGATAAATAACAGATTAAAGATGGCAGAATTCAAGGAGATGATGGAGCAGCAAATGGCTAGAAGTGCTAGTGTGCTCTATACCATAGCTGGGGGGGGAACGGCAAGTCGGGCTGATATTACTGATGCAATGAAAACCGAATTTGCGTACCAGGTTTGTCACATCTTTCTTCATTAATAAAAAGCCTATAAATTTAATAATTTGTAAAACTAACTCCATAACTCAGTTTGGCATGATGACTGGCATCGAAACAGAATGAAAGGGTTGTTGGTTGGGTCTTGGGTTTGATTTTGTCTACTATTGAGTAATTTTTAAAGATAAGTTTTCATAGATTGATGATATTATGTAGATAGTATATGTCATAAATTATTTATATATTTCAGGAGCAACTTGCACAAAATTTAAGTTTAATGCAAGAAAATATTGAAAAACTAGTCGACAAGCAGACCTCCTTAATAGGTACGAAAATTTTCTACTTATATTCTAGTTGCCAACCAGCTGAATTTAAAATTTATTCATTTACTAAGGTATAATGAATTCATAAATAAATGAGTATTTTATTTGAGAGGATAATGTTTATTATTCCTTATGAACTTCCATGATCTTAGCACAGAATCAGTTTTATATTGTGTAAGATTCCTGTGGGGTTCATTACTTTACTCTAAGAGGAATTTTACTAAAATACTATATACAAACAATTTAAGCACCTAAGTAATAATTTTGCTTAGCTGTCACTTGTCAGTAACAAAGACAGAGTTGCATTTATGATAATTTATTCACGTTTGAATAAAATTCGGTATATTTTCAGACCACCTCCATCACCAAGAGCATGTATTCGAAACTCAAATGAGGGAATTAAAAAGGATGGTCGTAGCTTCTGCACAAACAAGCGCAAAATCTGACGCAGAACTGGCAAAAGCATTATCTGTGGTCCATCAAGATTTTGACGATGACAAAGAGCGGGAAAAGAAACCAGTGACATTAGAAACAAATCAAATTCTAACAGCAGTCGGCATTCTCATGTGTGTAGTTGTTGTTTTCGGAAACATTTTTGGTCGCGTGAGCTGATTTAATCGGCGATAATCTGAACGATTCTATATCTTTATGGACAAAATGTTTTTTTAAATCATTATTTACCGTTTTGTTATGCAAATGTAGTTATTTCGTGTTTATCATCATTATTTTAATATTTTTCATAAACTAACAAAGATTCTATTTTAGTTGGTTATTCAATCCATAATAACGCATAATTAGTCATTTTAAAACTTTACTACAAATTATTATGTTACTTAAAATAAAATACTTGTGTGTAGGTACCATGTACTAATTTTCATACAACCCAATAAAATGACAGCTTTTTTGGTTCGTAGCGCAAAACTTGATCAAACTCTTGAATTATTCTTAATCTTGATCTTTTTGACATACTTTAAGTGTAGACTAAAATGTGTTGGTTGAAATACATTATACAGGCCTCAGTATTTTTGAATGATGACTTTTTGATTCATTTAAAAAAAAAATAGGGAAATCGACTGTTCAGATAAAAACTTAATGTCCATAATAATTATATCTTTATGAATTATTGAAAATATAACTTGGTATTTTTGTGCATTTATCTGATATCTCTCCATTAATGTATGCCTAAAAACTTCTTTGTTAAAGGGTTATTTTTGTACTAATTTGTAAGGATATAGCTTGCTTTGTTATTTAATTTAGCACAATAAATTATTATTGTTAATTGTATTTTATGTTTCAATATACAACAACCTGAATAGCACAACTGTTGATCACGAATAGTTTGGTAAACAAATTAACCAGCCTATCTAAAGAAAATGTTCAGTAGTCATTAATTTCCAAAGAATGTTAATTATTATTTACCATGTTAATCCCATTACCAAAGCAATAAGAAGGCCTGTGGGGGAGCTTGTAAGCTGTGGCTTGTAATTTAAAATTTGTTTTGTCGTAGTATTGACACTAATAGTGACATTGACAGAACTTTTGTTTGCCGAATATCGAATTTTGTTTTGCGAGCTCTGCTTTTTTTCAATGGAAAATGGAAATCTAACTAGAATTTTAATTAGGTACAAATATACCTAATTGTTTATATCTTGCAAAACTAGAATTATTTTAATTACCATTTGGAAATTAATAATTAATATCAATGAAAAGAGTGAAAAAGAATGAGAACGACTGATTTATGTTAATTAATATGCTGCCTATTTTCCTACTTATCAATCAGCAACAGTAATATAAAAAAAGGATGCAAAACGAAATATCTGATATGCAACGTTGTAGGACCTGCCTAGCAGCTGAAAACCTTACAGATATATTTCAATCTAGAGATACCATGATTAAACGTATGCAACAACTGAAGTTAACCACTGGATTAGAAGTAAGAATTACCTTTAGGATGTGAATTGCTCAAATTTTTTTCCTCATCCATTGAACTTTAATTTATTCTTCACATGAGAATTCTGTGACTGACTCATTATTTGATGATACAATAAGTTGGTCTTGAAAGGTTGAATCTCAAAGGAACAGTAAGATATGGTTTTGTTGGAGTAGTAATCTTATGTGCATGGGTGAAAATACTATCTAATATCTACCTAAAAATCAAATGAAACTTACTTAATTGATTTCAGATAAAACAAAATGATGGATTCTCACAAAAAATATGTGTAAAATGTTTAGAAATGATGTTGTCTGCATTTAAATTTCGACACATCAGTTTAAAAACGCATAATTATTTGTTAAAAATGAAGCAATATAAGGAATGTTATTTAAATAACCAAGAAACCCTTACCAAGGGTGTTAAAACTGAAAAGAACTGGGATCATCCCTCTGTGATTCTGAATCAGAATATTAAACTCAAGGATAAAACTGTTGAAACTCCCCAGATAAAGGTTGAGAACAATTCTAAAAAGACTAATTCAAAGCCTAAAAATGTTAAAGTAAGGAAACTTCTTAGAGAAAATAGTTTCTATGCATTAAAGCATATATTTAATAAAATTTTACAATTATTATAGTAAAACTAATAAATCCCGATGAATAGTGTGCTTTACGCTCACGTAAATATAATACGCTTAGTACTATTTATTAAAAATACTCAGACAAATTATAAAATTTGTGATATTATTATGCACATAATGTGTTCTTTAATTGAAAAATTAAATTCTTTTTTATTGTTTTAGAGGCGACGATTAAAGGAAGAATTTTTTGTGCCATATGTAGACTCCTACACCTGTGAAATGTGTGAGAGAGTATTCACTAACAGAAATTCATATATACAGCATTTAAGATTACACAGTAATGGGGTTATCTGCGAGGTAAATGATTAAGTAACAATGTACGCTCACATTGACTACTTGCTGTTAATTTGAACAAAATTTTGTGTACATTGTAACAAGAAATAAAACTTAATTTTATATTAATAATATAATCAAAAGTTCAAAGTTCTTACTTTAACTACTATTTAATTTACTGAAACTCAAATTAGTAAATCTCAAATAATTATTAAACTCACTAAACACTAATTTAATTAAATTTACGAACTTAAATGAATCTTGAACAAGAAAAAAATAAAATTTGTTTTAGAGCAATTATTCTTTGTCCTAATCAACTCTGGGTAGGAGATTAATTCATCTGCTTTACACCAACAGTTCAGGGCTCTATTCACAGGGGCACAAACACAAATTATGATTAAGGCTTAAAAACAGAGAACTAAAGCTGGGTCTACACTAGGAGTGCCGAGCTCGAGCCGAACACAGGCGGAACGCAACCGAGCACGAACAAAATACTGGCAGCGTGCTCGTTCGAGGCTTGTAAGTCGGTCCACACTAGACGAATTGTGTTCGGCTCGTGGTCGGCTCTCCTTGCGTAGACGCAGCTTCAGGCTTTAGAGAACTTACCTGTTTTAGCTATGTGGAATGCGTTGTAGAGACAATGCCACACTGCAATCTCATAAACGAGCCAAGCATGGCTTTGAAAAGATCTTCAAATGCAGCCAATGTGATAAGAGCTTCGCTTATGCAGAGGCGTTTAGGGTATGATATCTTAACACGACTGTGGCAGGTAGACATATACAGATAAATAAAATTGGAGTCTCTGTTTTTAATATTAAAATAACCGCTTTTTTTCAAATGCATACATAGTAGGTACATATACCAAATAAAAATTTATAATTTTTGTCTGTTTGTTCCAGCTAATCTCTGAAATAGCTGATGTAAAGGAGTAACTTAGGCTACTTTTACTTTAGAAATGATAATAAAAAAAAACAACCATTCCGTGCGGACGAAGTACATAATACATATCTATTATTATTTTGCTGTTTGCTATTTTACTCCGTTTATAACATCAGGTTATGACGAAATTAACGCGGATGAAACCGCGGGACACAGCTAGTATCAGATATATGTTAAACAGTATCAAAAATCAGGTCCACCACCATCAATTTGACTTTCATTTGAACGTCACAAAATAACAACAAATTGTTTCTCCCTTGTAATAAATTAAGACCATAGCGAACGACTTTCTTGGCCGTAAGTATATTGTTACAACTACTTTACTGCTCAACCGATTTTGATAAATATGTTTTGTTATGAACTTTTTTATTTCAATTAAAGTAAATTAATATTTATCTAGATTTAATCCATCTAGTAGAAATAAAAATAGTGATCAAGATCCCATCGCTGCGGAGGCAGCTATCTCATTATATAACAAGTATACAACGTCCTAAAGTACTGCGATAAATAAGCCAGTGAAGATAGGCTGAGTAGGTTTACCTACATATATATTAATTAAACATTACTTTAAGTTTTAAATATGATTTTTTGAACTAAATATTTATGTATAGACAACATGGTACATATAGAAAACAATTTTATTCTTTATTCACACACTTATACATAACATAGATATAGTTAATATACATACTTATATTCTTAGTAAGAGACGACTGGACAGTTTTGCTATTTAATACAATTTCTTTCCAGTCGTCCTCTGATTACCTAAGTTTAATTCAACTAAACTATATATAAATAACGAGTCTACATCTGAATAATTTTGCTCTTATACAATTAGTAGTTTATTATTTACAATTTTCTTTATCAAAAATATGATAAACTAATTCTAAGCCTATTGAATTTTCTGTGACAGTTACACAAACGGATGCATACAGGTGAAAAGCCGTTTATATGTGACCACTGCGGCGACGCGTTCCACAGACGCGACTCCTTTGTCCAGCATTTAGGGATACATAGCACCGATATCACGATTCAAGTTAGTGCTGTTTGAGTTTACCAAAATTGTCTAGTGGTAAGCACGTAAGCGTTACAACCGAGAGTTACTGGGTTCGATCCCCGGTGAAGATAAAAAAACTCGGCAGGATATAGAAGGCTGATCACCTACCTGCCCCTAAAAGGAAAAATCGATCAGTAAAACAGATGTGAAGTGCATCTGCCCCATACCCCACTAAGGGACACGGAACTTCACTCACACTACCAAACTAGGGGCTCAGATATAGAATTTATAACTGGTTAAATACACCAAAAAAACATTGACTAGGTGTGTATGACTTAAAATCCATAGTGTCTCAGGATAACATTCTTGATGATATCTACTACTTATCTAAAAACCTTTTCCCAAACTAAGTTGGTCGCGTGTCTTATATTCAATGCTATAGCGCCGGAGTTCAATCCCGGTTGGTTACAATTTCGGTTGGATAAGCATATAAGGCTTAAACATACATACATTTTAGACCGTATTATTAGTATTGCGACCTCTGCTTGATGGAGTATTTGTATCTGAATGTGTTTAGTATTATTATCAATCTTTAACTATTATTTTCATTTCAGTGTAACCTATGCCCGAAGCGATTTAAAGCAAAAGTGTACATGAAACAGCACAAGTATAAAGTCCATTCGGCAGGCCGCACCCGCTACCGATACATTTGTCCAATATGTGGAAATCATTACCAAAAAAAGGGTACAGTGAAAAAACACGCCAAAGCAATACATAATATTGAGGAGAAGGACCTGGGAGGTATAGACCGTTTTGATACGAATAAAACGGAAACTAATGGCATTGAAAGCAAGTCTGAGGCGTAAAGGGAACAGTACAAGAAGATGGAATCTTTTGCGATTGGTACATAAATATCAATTGTGTATATCGTAAAATGAAGATACCTTCAGGCTACGGACACGAAGCTATACTTTGAAGATATAAATTTTAAATATCTCTCATCTAATTACATTATGTAAATATTTGCGCCGATAATATACAACATAAGCAATGGATTGTAATTTCTATATGCCTGAAATTTATAGATTTTAAAATTGTCTTAAATTTAAAATTATTTAGTCGAACTTCCTCTCTTATCCATAAGTATAAATAGTTATAAATTTTTTCAATACAATTCCTAACTATTAACGTTTACCCTGTGAGCGGCATGGGTCAAACACTTCTTTGTCAGTTTCACTGAACATTTATTTCCTTTAAAGGCAAGCTGTAGTTAATTAGCCTTCTGTACCAACCCATTCTAAAACATTTAGTTTTTTTCCCCGGTTCGAACCAAGGACCTGTGGCAAAACATGTATCTGCGTGTCGCCGGAGCACAAAATTTATTATCAAATGATATAAGTAAAGTAAATTAAGTAGAACTGGTGTTGTGTCTGGTGCTACCTTGACGCATACGGCAATCGGCATACCTAAAGGTTAATGAAGAACCTAGGACCAAGTATCAATATGGACTCGACATACGCGTATACCCGTGAAGGACGGCTATAGAGTACATTCTATGTCTGGTGTTGCGAGGTCATATGAATCTTATTTATTTTCCCCTACAACTATCCTATATACATATATATATTAAAGAGTAGCTTACCCACAGAACACTAAATACTTACTTATATATTATGATTTCTGTGAGTAGCGACAAAGCTGCGATTTGGCTGAGTATGGACGTCCTCGTCGTAGGTGCAACGCAGGCCAAGGAAACGATGGCGTAAAGACATTCGACACTAATCTTGGGTCCCCGTGGAAATGGAGGGCTCACATCATTCGCCAAATGCTCGACCGTCCGACCGGCCGGACATGTCATTTTTCGAAACTCCGATTTGCGATTTTGTTCAGAAAAAAAAATTGGTAGTGGTATCAAATTATGGTACATGTATGATAATTATCGTATGGTTGCCAACACTGCTTGTGCCCAACAAAATAAAACGGGAATTCTGACAAAGAGAAAAAATATTGTCTATGTCTTTTTTTACTCTTCTTTGTTTCTGTATGCTGTGATCTCATTCTATCAAAGTATTATATTATTTAAGTGAAGAACATTGAAGATTGAACACTATTAAGTCAAAATTTTATTACTTCATATTGCCGGGTCTGAGAACTGACTCTTATGACTTTTGACAATTGCCGTTTTTTTACGGCTGTAAGAAAACTGTTTTTTAAACCTACGCAGAATGCAGATGACAGATCAATTGATAGTACAAAACTACAAACCTGAAACCTGTACTGTGTTTGTAGTTTCAAGTTTGTACCTAGTATCTACCTCATAGTAAATAATAAAATTTATAATATTTTTAAGAATTATTTAACTCTATCGTAATTGCAATAACAATAGAAATGCAAGAAGGTAATATTTGTTCTCGATTCAATTACTTTTGTCAGCATTCATAAAAATGTTATTAAATCTACATTTTTCCAAAATAGAAGTAACTGGCGTGTCTCGAAGTGGTCGGGTGAGGAAGAAAAGCTCAAAGTTGATGGATTTTGAGTCCCCGGACGATATTGAAACGAGATATCGACGTCAGACTCCAGTAAAATCCTACCCGGGGATTCGTCAAGAAGAAGAGCAGTTTACTGAGACTCCACAAAAGCTCGCCGAGGAAGGAACTGCATCTGGTAGTGAGTCTGATTACTATGAAAATACTGCTGAAAATGCTGACAGGTATGTTTACATTTCTATAATTTAATAACATGTGAACCTGTTTTAAACATAACTCATCTTTAGAAAATTATTTTAAAGTAATTCACAAGAACAGGATAAACCTTTTGAAAGTAAAAGTTATATATTTTATTGTTTACCAAGCATATTTACCCACACTTTATTAATATGTGAAAATAATTTGTAAAGGTAATTCTAGTAGAAATATTTTATAATTTTTTTTCGCAATAATATAAAATAACATACATTTTGAGGATGAGGACTATTTGTATTAATTATAAATAAAATAATTACTTTATGCTTCTTCAGCATGGAAACAGATAGCTCAGGCTCAGAAGATGGATCACCACGCACTCCTGCCAATTCCCTTTACATGATGGAACGAGGAAGTAAGAAGAAGCTTATTGTGAAAGATGGCAAAGTTGTTGGTAGAGCTAAAGCTCAGAGGAAAGATAAAGGTAACACATTCCCTTTTTATTTTTGTATTAAGTATTTACTGCTGCATTGCAAGCATTTGCCTTGATACTATAATATGATGGAAATTTTAAATTTATCTCTGTGCCAAATTTTATACATTTTACTTTACTAGATAAATTTCTTTATGTTTCAGTGATAATTTTTTTACAGGTAAGTAGGTGTTGAGCTATCTGAACAGCATCAGTTGTTTTTCAGGGATTTGAACCCAGGCTTTTCGGCCCAACACATAAACGCCACTTAGCCACCAAGGGTTAAGGATAAGGTATTGATTGTTAAAAAAATGTTTTCAGGAAAAACCCGCATAACAGCTTACATGATGTGGGCGAAAGAGGCTCGTAATGATCTCTTAAAAAAAAATCCAGATATGGATTTCTCTGCTATTTCTAAAAGGCTAGGGGAAATGTGGGCTAATGTAAGTTTTTCAAATTATTCTTTTAAACTGCAAATAAAATTTACAAATTTTTTTTTTTTATTTACATTTTTTTTGAAATTTTTTTATGTTTTAGGTGAATTATAATGAACGCTATCTATGGAAGCGAAAGGCCAAACGTTTTGCAATGTTAAAGTCTCAAGAAACACAAGGAACTACAAAGATTATATCTAATCCCAGTAAGTTAGTCAAAACCTGAAACAATGTCTCCAGTGCTCTGTCAATTTCTCGCTGATGTACAATTATTGTTGCAAAAACGAGAGAAACAAACGTTTGAGCAGATCTAGTGGAGCAATGTTCAAGGGAAATTGACATGTTGTTGTGGCCGGTATTTCTAATAAAAATGAAATCTTACAGGTGTAACTCCCGTGCGTCACGCGGGTCCCGGTCGTCCTCCCAAGCACAGACCTGCCCCACCACAAACTACGCCGCCACAGGCGCTTGTTGTTAGTGTTTTATTTATTTACTCAGAGTACATATATGGCCTTCCATACAACGTTGACGATATCTCGCTATTTGATCTGTATAGTAATGTTATTTCCATACAAAAAGCTTTAAGTGATCCCACTAATTTTGTTCTTGCATGGTCTCCCTGCTCACGCTGTAACATATTTAGCACCAGCGTCTGGCCTATTTTAATCCTTACAAGCACAATTTTCTTCCCAATTAAAGGTAACCTATGTTCTTTCTTAAGTTATACTATCTCTGGACTAGATTTGATCAAAATCGGTTCAGTAATTTTAGCATGAAAGTGTAATATATAGATAGTTATTTTCGCATTCTACAGTTTCAATTTTATGCTACAACACAAGCACCTTATGCATTGTTGTCTATATAAAATTTTCTTCTGTGTAATTCAGCCGGTGAGTACAAGTAGTGGAGCAAACAATAGTGGAATGTATCGTGTGACGGGCTGCGGTGCCGTGGAGGTGGCCGCACATCTGCGACTTTTAGGTGAAAGTTTGGCCATCATTGGAGAGAGGCTTAAGGAACACGAGGTATGTCCCCCATTTCACTCTGTACCTGAGTCCAGTATACCCTAGCCCCGGCTCTCATACCCAGTGACCGGGTCCAGTATGGCTTGGCGCCGGGTGGCGTATACCCTGACTAGTAGTATTAGTAATCGATATTTACTTTGATTCATTAATAAAATATTTGTTATTCTCACATGTGTTCATCGTTAAATACGTTAATATGATTGTTAACAGGGCCAAATCGCCGTATCAGGATCCGTATCCGTTCTGTTGGATACACTTCTGTGCTCGTTGGTCCCATTGGTGGCGGTCACAAGGGCGGTACCGGCTATAGCTCCTCCTGCCGAACTTTTACAAGACACCTTGCATAACATCGCATATATTATGCCCGGATTGTAGATTAAAAAATTATAAATGTAATAAAAATGTTTTATTCTAATAAATTACTTAACTTTGATGTATATGATGTTGATTTTTTAATACATATACATGATTCAGTGTATTGCATTCTGCTACGCGATCCTAAACGCTGCGTAGCGCGCATGTAACTCAGTTGGGCGATTGCGTAGAATCAGATGACTGCACATACGCCAGAATCGAATGAACGAAACAGTTATTAATGAGACAGAGCTAATGATAGATCGAAACCTCCACTAAAAAAAATATTTTTTTGGAATACAGGTAGTACGTTTTGATAAGTCATAGACACCTTTGAGAGGTCTTGCGTAAGTTACCAGTAACCCTGTATAATAACTTTTATTTCTAAGTTACAAGGGATTGCACGATTCGAAAAATTCGTTTCTTATTGAAAATGGAATGGTAGCAAATACATTCCATAGTACATTTTTGATAAGTAATATTTTAGTTATGACTATCTACATACTATAAAAAAAAATCTCTAGGTAACTGCACCCCTTTTTAGTCAACAATTTAGTTTTAATACAGGCAAACTACATTTTTCAAGATTTTTTTTACCATCTAGGTAACCGTAAAAGTAGGTGGTCATTATTATAATTTCACATTCATGTACGAGGAAGAAAACTGAATTTTTCGGGAAGGCTGCGCTAGTCGGCATGTTAGTTTTAATTTTTGTTCATTCTTAATATTAATCTCGGGAATGTTCAATTTAAATGCGTGAAATAAAATTCAGAATCATAGCAGAAACCTTAAACCATATATACAGCAAAACAACAGAATTAATGTTTCTATTTTATTTTTTACATTAAGTAACCTCGTGGATGAAGAGAAGTGAAAGGTAGTATTGAAAATAAAATACAAGAACTAATATCAGACTTTTATTTCTAGTTCCCTAAGTAGGTACTATACTTACACACTATTACAATATAATAAAATACAATGAGATTTTTTCTGACATAAGAGTACTTATTATCACAAAAAAAAAATCAAAACACCGATTCTGATAGCGAAATACTTAAAATGACGAATATTGTAAAATATAGATAAAAGCCATCTAGCAACAAAAATTAGTCTTTCGACTTGAATTTTTACATAACATTATCAGTGATGTCACCGCAAATAAGTTTCATGTGCTGACATACATAATGTCAGTACCATTCTGTGCTTCGCCACAGTCTGGTAAAAATGTTGACTTAAGATTCGTTACAGATTCGGTGTTGATGTCGTGGTTAAATCTTAAAATTTGTCATTTCGTGACATTATGGAATCAACGTTTGATGATATGACCATTTGGATAGATCAGTATCGTACCCTACGTACGCTTATATAATCAACAAACAAAATGCGATAATTAATATAACTGTTGAAAAAGAAAAAAAAGTTGTGTGCAAAAATATCTTTAAATCTATACTTTATACGGCCTGTAACTGGTAGAGTGCGGTGGTCTGCTCCCTGAAGAATCCCGCAGGGTAGCTATGCATTCCGTAAGTATGCCCACTTAAGATACACATGCTCACATCAATTATTTATCGTTTCACATGTGAGCATGTAAATTGATTTGGTCTGGCCATATCATGAAACGGTTGGTTTAAGTCAATTATTCTCTCGAATAATGCCATTCCATATGTCCAAGAAGATCAAGACCTCTAGACAAGCGTTAAGAGTGTGATTTGTGTCAGGCGACACCAACCACACTAATGTCGCTTGTATTAAGGCACTGACCACGACATTGATACAATGTATGAAAAATACAAATAAAAATTTCAAGTTAATTGATTAAAACGGGGCAGCCATCGTGGCTGAAAAGATGCTAAAACAACATTATATTTTAAGATGTTAATTTTGCTTCAAACGTTTTCTAGCTATTTCTTATATCAAATAAACGGTTTGGGAACTTTTTCAGTCGTTGAATTGAAGATGAATAAAGATATTTCTCTCTGATCGGTGAAATCATTTTAAGACTAATATATATGACCCTATCATTTTGTAACTGCTCGGTTTTATTTATTTATCCTTAATAATATTATAAATGCGAAAGTAACTTAGTCTGTCACGGTTTCACGCCAAAACTACTGAACCGAATTAAATGAAATTTGGTACACAAATAGTCTAGGGCCTGAAAAAGGACGTAGGCATTTTTAATGTGAAAAAAGATTCTATAAAGTTCTATAGAAGTACCGTAATTTTTAGAGCTAAAGGCTTTTTAGACTTTTTACGAGTAACATCACGTTTAGACGAAGTTACAGCGAATCAAACCGGGGGTCACAGCTATTTTATTTTTACAAATTTACAGCCCTTAAGTCAAGAACAAGAACTTTTGCATGAACGATAAATATACGACTGAAAAAAGGTTCTAATATTAAAAAATATATAAACGGAATTATTATGACGTCACAACAAAAATTTGTAAGTGTATGTATGTTGATGGATGTTTGACGAAATACTGAAACAAAATACATTTTTATTATTGATATCAAAGAAAGAAGAAGTAAAAACTATACGTTAAACATACATCGAAATCAGTTAAGCAGTTTTAAATTTAAAAATTCCAGACCGACCACAAACATGTAACATGACTGCTTCTGTATAGAGATTTACTGCATCGTTATATTTACTATTTTTCTTAGTAATAAAAAACAACGGGCGCTTGACTGTTTTATTTGGTCCTTCAGGATATCTATATGTCAGCGCATGGCTCAGAAGAGTGGATCAATCAGAATCATTAGATTGACGTCTGATGTTTGACAGAAGATATAACGTCAATCTGGCGGAGCGTCATGATGATGAAAGCGAGGCGGCTTGTCAAATCGACTCATGCTATCGAAGCGAGAGACGCAGGCGCACCACATATATGACGAATCGCTTTTATTACTTCGGCATTATAATTTATAATAGACTTTTGCTCTAATTAGTTATTATTAGCCCGTGTTGCAAGATTAAAATTTAAGTATTGGAGAAGAAGCCATCTTTTATTGTTCTGGTCTCACAGATCCCCACTATTGCTATGATAAAATTTGTAATAACTATTAAAGGCCTTCCTTTTCCTACATATAGTATGAATACTGGTGGGTTAAAAGAAACATTTGCAGTGTTCTTTGACTGTTTCAGTTTGTTTGTGTATTTATCTAACGATGCAAAGGCATAAGTGTAATTGTGGTAGTCTGAGACAGAACAGATAAACTAATTATGATGTAATCTTATTTAAAATAATAATAGAACTAAGATTTGTCTCTTTAATATAAAAATGAATCGCAAAATGTGTTGGTAAGGGCATAACTCTACAACGCCTGGACCAATTTGGCCAATTCTTTTTTTTTATAATATTCCTTGAAGTACAAGGATGGTTCTTACGGAGAGAAAAATTTGGAAAATTTTCGAAAAAATAAAAATAAAAGAAAAACATATTCCTCATACACTTTCTATGCAATGACGTTATAGATGACACTTTATTATTCGGAACTTTGAAGCGATACGAAGTTCGCGGGGTCCACTAGTTATTTAATAAATGTATAACAATCTATATACATTTTTTTTTAATGTTTGCCCATACGTACCAACTACAAAAGTCGTCCTCTGCAGATAGACTCCCCGCAGTAACAGTAAAGTACTTTCCCGGGAACAGAACCGATGTCATAGTTGTAATTCCATGTTAATTCACTACCGGTGCTTATGTGCGTGCTCGCGAAGAACGCGACCCAAGGGAAGCGTGGATCGTGCGTGTCCACGAACACGTTTTGTACGAATACGTTTGGGCAGCATGAGTGCTGAAAACAAGAATTTTCATGCTTTTTCTCATGGTGCTGTAATTTATTAACAAAAAATCCATAACCCTCTACGAAAAAAGGGGTGTCGTGTTAACGTGTCTATTTGTCTCTGGCATCGTAGATCCCAAAGCAATGGCCCGATTTAGATATACTTTTATAACTTTGGCAGTGTGTGTCTGCAAATGAGCATAAAAATATGTCTGAAACACTCACGTTAAGATATCGTCCAATGTTGCCTTGCACCTTAGCGTCCATGATGTAACACGCCTCATCATCACCAAACAACTTACGGACAGACCTAAAATTAATAATAATATTAATTAGGTTTATTTAAGAAAAAACTATACACCGACCTCAAGTGCAATTACCAAAGATTTATTGTTTTATGATTTTCTTTTACAGTTTGGAACCAACTTCTTAGAATGATTTATTCTGTTTTATTTAATACTTTTGAAGTGAAAACTTCTTTAGCATCTTTGTGATTTGAAAGTTGATGAAACGAAAAAGCGACATTAAAAAGAGACAGACACATCAATTCATAAGATTTAACATGGGAGAAAATGAAATAGCAAGCATTATAGTGTTTCATATGTTTGTGGTTCGTTTTATGCACTCTTTCGCACCTCCTCCACTCGTGTTAACCAAGGCGAAGTGGGAGTTTCCTTGGGTCTTAGCATTTTATGTGTGTTAATACGTATTTGTGCGCGCATGCGTAGTACAAAGCTTGAGAACAAAATTTTTGAAGGTTTCACTTTTACTACGTGTGAATTCCACACATGTTTTTTAGTATATTAACATCAACAATGAATGTTTAGTTTCGAATTTTTCAGTGCTAAATTAACAAATAAAATAAGAATGTTTATTTGTTTGTTTTTGTTTATTGTGTGGTAAGCACCCACATCCATTAACATCCTAAACTATAATTTATTCAATTATAGTGTGTAAGTTGGGACAAAAGGCATCTAAGCGCTGGCAAACCAGATTTGCACTTATTTTCAGCTTCTTCATATAAAACTCAGACATGGCTATGTTATATGGCCAATAGATGAGAAAAAGTGAAAATATACTCACTTATATCTAGAAGAAAAATTGCTACCACTCATCCCAGCAGCCGCTGTGAATCGGGACGGCTCACGCACTGTAAATAAAATGTAATACAGCCTTTATTTCAAATTCAAATTTCATTTATTCATCAAAATACTAATACAAAAACGGTCAATGTTGTCTGTAAACCTTAACCAGTTTATCTAAACCAATAAAAAGAAAAGTTTGACTTTTTTTTTATTGGTTTATATTATTTTATATATTTATATATTTATATATTTATATATATTTATACTTTTTTTTGACTTTACCTTAAGTCACGCTTGAGCGCGCGACATAGGATGCTCCGTTTTATGTGTTCGCATTATTTTATTCTTGAGAAAGTAGTCATTTAAAATACGTTTAATATTTCTAGGTGTTATTTTGAGTTTTGTTTCTTTTGGTAATGAATTAATAAGTTTGGGGATTAAATATTGCGAGGTTCTTGAACAATGTTAATTTCGATAAATGGTCTTAATCACGTTTGTATTTCCATAACTGTATGAAATTCAACACCTTAACGGGTAAAGGCCTGTGTCACACATAAATTTATATTGATGTTTTATGCCATCCAGTGACAGCTGTCAAAACTATATAAAATATATATATATTTGTTTATATTTCTCATTTTATTCGTGTAAATTAATATTTTATTTATTTATTATAATTTTATTTTATATGCGCTTGACAAAGATACACAATATTTTTTAAAAATACACGACCAGCAAGAGTGGTTGAAATACTGGACACGCTACCAAAAAGATATCTGCTCAAAAAACATTGATCAAAGGAAGAATTTAATATGTGCATTGTAATGTTAATAAAAAATAGTGTTAAAAGTATCAACAATAATTATTTCAAGTTATAGAGCCTGAATTGTACACCTACTTTCAATTTACAAAACCAAAAAACTTTACAAACCTTCCTCATCATCACTAATTGTGATGCAACTATTTTCACCTTTCCCTTCTTCGTCTGATCCCTTTTCTTTCTCTTCACTCTTCTTCTTTTCATTCTCTTCTTCCTTCTTCTTTCGCTTCCTTAAACGTTTACTGTGAAAAATAAAAAAATAGAATTAACTACTGATAAAATTGATTCAAAATGATCAAATATGATTTCAATGAATAAAGATATTTCGACTTTGACTTTGAAAATAAAAACTTTTTTTTTGTATTTTTGTTTGTAATAAATCATCTCAAAAACTGGACCGACTTGAAATAAATAAAGCTTGTGAAACCCATGCAGAAAAAGTTGTTAGTTTGAAGTCTCTTACTTTAGAAAAATCATATTACCAACTGAATCTTAGCTGAGTAATGAGTCTCGTACGCTAATATATATATTAATACTTAAAGCGAAAACTTTGTACACCTTTTTAAGAAAATTGCGGGAACGGATGAACGTGAAATTAAATTAATTAAAATAAACATTACACCCTACTGCTTGAATGACACACAACATACTGACTAATATTGAATTATGGTCGAATTTCGACCAATGGGCGACCTCTAGTTATTTCTAATATGCTTTCGCCATGTTTGTTTTAGCCACGGGTAACGGCTAAGGTGTAATAAGTCTACGATAAAATTTCAAGGTTAATCAAGATTAGCCACTATAAAAATATATACTTACTTGAACTGACTGATCCCGGGCTGGAATCCGATTGGTTTGAATTCCTCATCTTCGCTCTGATTTGTTTGTTCATAATCTTCATCTTCTTCAGTCTCACTCTCCTCTGATGTCTTTTCATCCTCTTTCTGTAAGAGACAGAATCTTAACTGTCCTCTGAGCATTAAATATATGAACGAGTTATTCGGCTCGAAGGATCAAGAACGGTAATGTAAGTCCAAAGATTAGTCGAGAATACTTTCTCAATAGTTTTTTCACGAATAATATATTACACGACTACAATTTATACACGTTTATAGGAACATCATGAACTAAGTTTTAATATTCATATGTAAGTAACACTTTTTCATATTCACTCGACTTTTTTATAGAAGAAAAGTTTTTCTATTCGTAAGTTTACCTTATCCAATGATTTCAACGATTCGGGAATATCCTCTTCAAAGCCTTCTTTTGTCTGTTCCACAACTTCTATGTAGTCCAACTCCGCTAAATATTCGTCACCTTCGTTAAGACCGTCCTGAAAAAAAGACATTTTATTTTATTTTTGAACTAGTTGACCCGGCGAACTTCGTACCGTTAATAAAAGCTAGAATAAGAATTAAACGTTAAATGTTTGACTGGAAAGTAGGTAGAACAGTTTATATGGGCAAATGAAATTGTTGTTTTTACTATCTTCCTCGCAATTTTTCCATATTTTCTCAACGTTTAAACCTTCCCTGGACTACGACAAACATTTCAAAACCAAAATCAGCTAAATCGGCCCAGCCGTTCTCGAGTTTTAGCGAGACTAACGAATAGCAATTGATTTTTATATGTATAGATAAAATGTCAAACGTGGATTGTTATCTGAGAAACTTTCCATTGACGCTTTTGAGCGACAGGGTATAAAAGATGTGTAGTTAGTAGCGATACTCACCAAGTTGGCTGTAGCATCCGTAAGTAGGTTGCCCACGTAAATACAAATAAAGGAACCCTTAGGCACATCGTTCAAAGCTCGAATGCCCCAACCACGCTTCAGAGTTTTGAAAACCTGTACACAAAACAAATCATTGATTGAAAGTACCTTATTTTCATTGTCGTATAAAAAATATGTTTCCGCAACTTGTTCTCCGTAAGTGTTCTTACATCTGACCCAAGAATGAAATTTTGTTATATCATAAATATCAATCTGGATCGAAGGACCACCATGTAACTTTACACCATTACCATAGTAAATTGGTATTTCGTATACTTTCCTCAGTAATTTTTTTATTTATTATTACTACTAAATATATTGACTACTTATTTAGTACTACTAACCTGTAATTTTAATTGTAGAGGATGTTGAACGACACGATTTAAACACGTCGATTTGCATTTACATCTGCAAAAAGTATTTATAGTTGAAACGTTAAGACGAATTTATAATTATGAATAATGTGTGTAACAATAATAATACATTATTTCTCTTTATTTACACATCTTATTTACATTTTTAAATATAAATATATATAAATTACATTAAAATATATATAAATAATAGTCTTCCACATCTGTTGCAAGGAACAGAACCCATGACAATAATAATACTAATTATTATAATATTTTTAGAGTTTAATCAATACAAAGACAAAGAAATACAATTCTCTTTACAATATCAGTATAGATGGAAAAGCGATGCTGACCAGAACCAATCATCGAAAGCTAATAAAAGAACATTTTTTAAAATGTTTTAGATCCATAGATAAATAGTAAATAGAAAAAAGGGCCAATGCTAAAATAATAATATAAATATAATAATTTTTAGATCATATTCTTAAAGGTAGACTTCCGAGCTGCGCGGCTCCGGCGTCACTAACGCAGCGACAGAAACGCCGCGACAGAGCGATAGTATTATGCAGTACGGAAACGTATGAACTAACGTTCGAACGCAGCGTCAGTGTCGCCGGGCGATAGCGGCCGTACCATGTTTGCGCAAGCACTGTCGCTGAATCGCTGCGACCACCCGTGAATTTGAGGCTATCTTATTTTTTTAAATCTAAAAAATGGACCGAAATAACATATTCACTGGTGAGGAAGACGAAACACTTATAAATTTAGTGTCGCAGAATTCAATTTTGTACGATTTAAGTGAAGCAGGCTACTAAAACCGACCTAAAAAGGACAAAGTCTTGAGTGAAATTATTATATTTAATAATATTTAATTGGAAAATGTTTTTGATGGATCGGTTCATTCTGATAATTATAAGAACACAACTGCACCACCGTTAGGCATGGAATAATAACTGGAACTGACACCGAAGTGGCGGGGCGGATGTCGCGCTGCTCGGAAGCCAATCTGCGTCCGTTGCGATAGAGCTGCGCAGGTCGGAAGTCTACGTTAATTGGGTTTAGCACCATCTAGTGTTTCTTATGCTACTGATTAACGCGTTAATTAAGCAGTTTTAACGTGTAACAAACGGCATGTTGGCTACATTAACGCCATTTCATTTCTCACTGAGTTGCGCAACGCTTCATTTGAATCAGCCATCTTTTTTTCTTTCTTTTTAAATTGCATAAATGCACGTCATAATTTACCACGCTCATTATTAAAACTGCTTCAACCTACATTTTATGTGTTAACGCGTTAATTCTTGAAGAATTAACTGTAACTTAAATGTAACCCACGCGCATTTATTATCCTTCATTAACATTGGACATTAAAATCAACGTTAACGCAGGTGGATCAGTAACAAAATATATTAGAAGTTGTATCGGTAAGTTATATTGCTCTATCTGAGGGGAACTGTAATTGGCTTCGCTTTAACTATATTATTTTTCTATGTAAATTAAATTAAGCTGTTGTTCCTAATAAATAAAATAAAACGTCTGTAAAAATGCCAAAAGGTTGTTTCTTCCGAGACATATGAAACAAATGCCTTACCTAGAGTTACACTCATATATTCCAGTACGCAATGGTTCGGGCAAACGTTTGTACACATAGCCAACGTCCTCGTTCTCTAAACCGATTGTTTTAGCTCCCTCTAGTGTTAACTTCCAGCACGCACATTTTGTTTTATCCTGAAATCATTTATTATAAATTATATATTGGTGTTGAAAAATATTAAAAACACACAGTATTATCTCAAAAATATCTTATCAATAAATGGCATCTGTCCATACTGTAAAGTACTAAAGTGTAATTTGAAAGCATTTGCGTATATTTGTTGAAGGAGTTAATTTAAAAGTCTCGTGTAGGGTAAATTTAGCGGTCGAGTAGATAACTAGCGGGAGGAGACAGTGTTTTCAAGTAAAATTAAGCTCTCTCACGTTGCAATTCAGTTCATCTTCGTCTGCACGCACGCTCATATTTATTTTTACCAGATGTTTAAATCAGGTATAAAGCGCGGGTAAGTGCTATTTTGTACTACTAACTGTGCCCCGCGTTTTCACCCGCGTTAATTTCGTCATAACGTGATGTTATATAGCCCATAAACAGAGTTCAATAGCGAAAAACAAGATAATATTATATATAGAACTAGCGACCCGCCCCGGCTTCGCACGGGTATAAAATATATATATAAACCTTCCTCTTCAATCACTATATCTATTTAAAAAAAACCGCATCAAAATCCGTTGCGTAGTTTTAAAGATTTAAGCATACAAAGGTATATAGGGAAAGAAAAAGCGACTTTGTTTTATACTATGTAGTGATTATGTACTTCATCCGCGCGGAATAGTTATTTTTTTATTTATATTTATTTATAAAATAAAAGTAGCCTAAGTTACTTCTTATTACATCAGCTATCTGCCAGTGAAAATCGTCAAAATCGGTCCAGCCGTTTCAGAGATTAGACGGAAAAAACAGACAAAAATTGTTATTTTGGTATTTAGTAAAAAACGGTTATTTTAGTATTACAAACAGACAGTCTAATTTTGTTTATCTGTATAAATTAGGTATTCCTATGGCCTCATCTATGGAAAATACCTCACAATCGTCCTCACAGTCGCAGCCACATAGAAACTCCGGATCTAAGTTAAGTGGCACTCCCGCTGTGGGCGTTCTCTCAGTACTATACGCACAGAATTCTGGCAACGAATCGTCATAGAAATTCACACAAGGGATCGGTACGTTTTCTTTGCCATTCGCTAGATCCTGGAATATTTATTGAATTCATCATTATATAATATAGAATTAATGAACTTAATCATACTAAAAACACCCGTTAAATTTTTTATGACAATTTACCTTTAAAATTGATTCACAATCGCTTATAACAATGAATAAAAATCGAACCTTCAAGAGAAATTAAACATTTGTATGTATAACAGTTTTTGTTAAATTTTTCGACAGACCAATACCGATAAAATTTATATGGGAACACCTCTGAAAATCGAGCTATCGGTCATTAAAATACATAACTATCTTTGGAATCGCATAACAAACATAATAACAATATCTTTATACCATAACCCTTAAATTTACATTTCAAATATTGTTAGTATTTTATGGTGCGTCTACGCTAGACGAGCCGAGCACAATTCGTCTAGTGTGGACCGAATTACAAGCCTCGAACGAGCGCGCTGCAAGCATTTAGTTCGTGCTCAACTGTGTTCCACCTGTTGTCAGTTTTTTGACGAACATAAGGGGATTTGCTTCGCGCTCGTAGATGGATATGGACCCCATAACAGTAACAAAATACAAAAAGAAACATATAGTTGAATTTAGAAACTCTTTTCAAATCGTTTGAAAATATAAGAATACTAGCTGAGCCCCGCAGTTTCACCCGCGTTAATTTTGTAACTTGATGTTACAGCTTACAAACAGAGTAATATAGCGAACAGCAAAATAATATTATGTATTATGTCCTTCGTTCGCGCGGAATAGTTATTTTTTTATATTAATTTCTAAAATAAAAGTATCCTAAGTTACTCCTTATTGCATCAGCTATCTGCCAGTGAAAGTCCCAACAAAATAGTTCCAGCCGTTTCAGAAATTAGCCGGAACAAACAGGGACAGAAAGACAAAAATTGTAAGAAAATGTTATTTTGGTATATGCACCGTGTATATCCACATGCATTTAGTAAAAAGCGGTTATTTTAATATTACAAATAGACACCAATTTTATTTATCTGTATAGATCTTACCCTTTTAAATACGACGTACTTATTGATGACAAACTCGGCCAAACAGTGCGTTGCTGGCCCAAAATCGAACAAATCGACTCCCATATCGGATTTGATTAATTGTAAGTATTGCAACAGCTCCTTCATATTACGCACACGCCGTCCACAGGGCGCGCGGTACAACACGCGTTTCTCGTATTTCGAACGAACTATTTGCCTGTGTGAAATTGAAACTATTAAAAAAACTCCAATATGGTAATCTTCTATAATATAAAAATGAATCGCAAAATGTGTTGGTAAGCGCATAACTCAACAACGCCTGGACCAATTTGGCCAATTCTTTTTTTATAATATTTCTTGAAGTACAAGGATGGTTCTTACGGAGAGAAAAGTTTGGAAATTTTTCGAAAAAATAAAATAAAAGAAAAACATTTTCCTCATACATTTTCTATGGAATGACGTTATAGATGACACTTTATTATTTGGAACTTTGACGCGATACGAAGTTCGCGGGGTCCACTAGTTACAAATAAAAATATTTTACAAATTGACGAAAAAAGTGAATTCCCGTAACCCCTAATGGGGCAGATAAATTGCTGTATCTGTTTCATTGATCATTTTCTTTACAGGCAAGTAGGTGATCTTCTATGCCTACCCAACCGCAAAAGTGCAAACCTCATCCAATATTCATGTGTTCCTCCGGTATTCGAACCCAGGACCTTCAGTGCAACACGCAGGTAAAACACGCCACGGAGGCGGTAATTGATGAACTAATCTTCATAAATTATAGCTAAGACAATCTCGGTCATGTCAGTTTTGAAACAAAAAAAACCGCTCAGTAGGTAACTACATTCACATCATGCTCTTTTTGCATCGAGAGAAATAAATGAAAGCGCTTAAACTTAAAGTTTTAAGAAGAAAACCGATTTTATTTTTTAATTTAAATCGCCCTAGTAACAGACTTTGTTTGATATATTTATTTACACAAGAAAGGCTATTATATAATAAAATAATTGGTCTATGATTCGAATATCGAGGAGACAAATAAATGTTAAGACGGATAAACACAGGCTGATCACCTTCTTGCTTGTAAAGAGATCAGAAACAGGTGCTGAAATCTGTTTGCTTTAATGATTAGAAAAATGCATTAATGCAAAAATAATAATAGTATTCACGCAATGTAAGCAAGTTGTGAAGTCCCGTGTCCCCTGGGGTATGGGGCAGATGCATTTCACATCTGTTTTACTGATCGATTTTTTCTTTAGGGGCAAGTAGGTGATCAGCCTTCTATGTCCTGTCAGACCGAGTTTTTTATTTATTATCTCCACCGGGAATCAAACCCAGGAGGAGAAGGCGGTCGATTGTATAATTCCTCAATTAGAAATAAATTATGCGATACTGGATCTTTTACTTGGTGGTTTATTTTTGCAGTATGTAAACAAGTTGCGAGTAACATATTTGTAAGCTTTGTGTTGACGTTGACAGTTGACACTGACATTTGAGTATGTACCTATCAGTTCTGCTACAAGAGAGAGACACAGCCACCAGTGGGGAGAATGTAAAAACGTATTTTTTCCAATCGAATAACAGATAATTAAACTATTACAATTTTTTTTATAACTTCTTTAAAACTCAGTTGTGTTTGTGAATTTACTGCAATTTAAAAATGCAAAAGACGATTTAAGTTTTTATAATAAGAATGGTAAAGCATGAACATTTAATTGTCGATTGTCTGTTTAAGTTTAATACCTACCTAATTATTTCATAGTGATATTTGTTATGTAAAACTTATCTGTATTCAATAAATAAAACTATGTTTTAGATGAATCAAATTGTGTTATGCTTTAAGAAGAAAATAACTCATGGTCTTATATACAGTGTAAACTCCATTAATGTCCCTCGATTTAACGACGAACTCCCTAAAGCGTCGAAATCAATTGGCTTTGGTTGGTTGAGCTTGTTTTCCATACAATGAAACATTCTACATAGCATTACACCCACTCTTAATAACAACAACAATTGAGTAATACTTTTTAAGCTAAAATTAGTAAAAACTGCGCAGCTATGTACGTTCTTTTGTCGCTTTATAATCCTAGCCCGCAATAAACTAACCTAACCTAACACTAGTCTGAAATAAACTTTTTATTTTTCTAATTGTGATTTTTTCTTCTCTCCATTTAACGACAACTCTCTATAACACCATAAAATGCACATTGTTACACCTTCAGTGTCGTTATATAGAGTTTATTTATAAAATATGTTATATTACCTTTCCCAACCACTTAGCAATGGCTTAGCCAAGGGATTGTATGTTACGAGCTCCTTCAGCGATAAGACATCAGTTCGCTTACAACTCGGTCCACACACATGATTCGCTGTAATATTGTACGGACGGACAGCCTTCTTTGGCGTGTAGTACTGAAACGAAAAAAAATATTATTTGGACTACGTATTATTAAAAAATCATGAGTGCATTTCACACATGTTAGAAGTGAAAACTTAAATTTTTTTAAGAAACACTGTTGAATGCTTCTTATCTCATTTCCTCCCACGTTAAATCTTATGAATTTGTGTCTATCTCTTTTTACTGTCGCCTTTTCGTTTCATCGACTTTCAAATCACAACAATGCTAAAGTTTTCACTTCAAAAAAATATTTATCGAGAAGCGACTGACATACGAGAGCCTCGTGACTTAGCGGTCTTATAGGCCTACCGCGAAGCCTGAGGTACCGGGTTCGATCCCCGGTACTGAATGCAATTTATAATTTAATTTGTATTTGTATTCGGTCTCTTAGTGCTGCCACTTGCCGGAAGGGCTCACATAAAAATTTTCAGCGCTAGCGACTGTCGAGAAAGCGTGATGTTCTTGTCCATAGTCCCTGTTAAAATTGATACTTGTACTCACCACAACTCGACTATATGAAGAGCTATTCTCTTTTTGCTGAGGAATATTGGGCATATGTATAGGCGCCACGGCTGCTGTCGATTTCCTAGCGACCGAGCGTTGACGACGGAGTTCCTGGATGTAAAATGATTAAGTTAAAATATTAACTTCATTCATTAAGGGAATACATGCCTATAGCTGGCACACTTGCATACAAGCTACTTGACATGCCACCTATTTTCATGTGTATACGCTACTGGCATGCCAGTAGATAGCCCAACATTTGATTTTTGAACAGCTACTGGCATGCAAGGACGCAAATTGCAAGTATAACTTGCAAATGTATCCATAGTGTGCCAGTTACTTTTATATGCCGTTAACAAGCATGCAAGCTACTGTTCCGTTTTACAGGCATGTGTATTCCCGCCATTAGGCATAGAAAATATAGCCTATATCTTTAATTAAGTGTTAGAATATTTATAAAAGGTCCATTAATTTTGAAGTTATTCAAAACAATAATATAGTGTTAAAACTTTAACAAAAAAGAACCGACTTCAAACTGTAACAGTCGAAAGTTTTGAGGTGACAAACATAAAAAAACAGCGTCGAATAGAGAACCTCCTCCTTTTTTTGAAGTCGGCTAAACCACAAATATTTTCTATTTACAAATCTTACCTCATTATTAATTTCTCTTATATTCTGCATTTCAGCTGATTTTATTTGTTCATCTGATCTTGTGTACTCTACGATTGGCATGTTTGGCTAAAACAAAAATTCCTTTATAAAAATAAGGTATGGTGCAGTCATTTTAATATGTCTGTCTCATTGGGTTCAATGTGTATGTGATCAATCTACTTACAAGAACTACTATTGCCTCTGAACAATATACTGGTTAGCGTAAAGTATTTTTTTGAAGGTAGTTAAAAATACACCTACCCTCGAATGCGCCTGTGCACGTGGCATAGCCCTCTGCCGCTGTCTGCCCGCCGCTTGTATCTCGCGGTACAGGGGTTCGAGTCTCGTCGAGCCGCGATATATCCATTCTAATCTTGGCTTAGCCTCGTCCAACGTGAACTGTACCAGAACTAACGACGCGTCAACTTTCACCACTTTTGATAGCCACCACTTGTCTGAAAACACATAAAGAATTAAATGGAAATGTTTATAAATTACACAATCATAGGTAGGTAGAACTGCTTTAATAACAAAAACACAAATTTAACTATAATGAAAACACTTTGAGAGCGCGATGTAAAATACGCTGCGCCATCTAGCCTCACCTTACGTGGCTAGCAGATAAAGTGCTAGTTATAATCTATCAATTGATTTGATAGTTACTTAATTTCCCGCTAGGGCGCAACTTAAATACTTAATACTATTTAAATAACATTAAATTTACCATGAACACATTATGTTATTTATAACAATTTAACCATTTCATTGGACCTATATATTAAGTAATAATTATAAGCATAGGTTTGGGTTTTGATTTTGTAGATTAATTTATTAAAACTCACAGGGCAGCGTTTACGATGAAAGCACCGGAGCTCTTTGTTCCCTACATTTAAAATAATTACCACCCTATTTAAACCAATTGAAAAAAACCTTAGATCATATATATAAAAAGCCTCCACTTTTGGTGAAAACCGAGATCAAATGTTCGGCAGATTTTGATTAGCGCAAACAGACAGAAATAATTGAATATAATTTAATTATCGTCAAATGTACGATATTTTGCCATAAAAACCTTACTTTTCCATTCAGTCCTGATTGTCTCGCCCGCCTTCAGCCTCACCATTGGCCGTTCGGGGTAGTTTAGGAGATACTCCTTGACAAACAGACGCGAAAACGGATGCACCTCCTCCCACACTTGGAGGGAAAATTCGTAGACGAGGCGCGTGTCTGCGTGACTTGCGTACTGCGCGTATCCGTCGTCAAAGAATATAAGGTATCTGAAATAAATTCAAATAATTACTTTGAAGAATGATTATCAGCTACGAATATATGTCTAGAAACGTAACTCAAACTCAAAAATGGCACCACGCAAATATGTACCTGGTACATATTCAAGTCAAGGTCAAAGGTTGGTGGGTTCATTTTTTAAGCGCTATCTGTATGAGAGTTATGTTTCTAGACATATTATTATTCATAGATTATCAGTAATGTCTTATATTTCCGCGGGTTTTCTCGAGCACACGAACCATCGGAAAATCATAATATTAATTCGTGAAACAAAAACTTTGTATTCCTTTTTACGAAAATTGTGCGGACGGAGGAGTAAGAAATTTCCCACACTTATAGTTTATATAGAGGAGTGGAGAATACTAAATATTTTTATAAAATTATGCATAAAAAAATACAAATCAATAAAATAAACATTACGCACACTACTGCTTGGATGACACAACATACACACACATACATACCTGATTCATTCTTGAATTGTGGTCGAATTTCGACCAGTGGGCGACCACTAGTTTAACAAATTATATAAATGCCCATAATACGGTGAAACTTTTTTAAAAAAATGACTATTTCTAGTTGATTAATTACTTTTTTGTGCACTTTAAAATAAGCTTATATTTTTTTATGAAATTGTATTTCATTTCATAGATTGAACCTCTAATTTACATAAACCATAATTACATCCACGGGTAAAAATTAGCTCTAAAGGGGTTAATTAGCCAATAATATTTAACAGTTCTTACCTAAACTTATTAACCGGATTGGGTGCCTCAGCAATTATACCGGAATAAAACTTTTCATGCTGTTTATTGTCTTTTTCTTCTCCAAAAGGACCTTGGAACAATGCTATCACACGGGTACCTAGAAAAAATAATCTACATTTAATAAAAATTATTTTCCTGCACTAAGCAGCTGAAGGACTCGAATAAAAAGAAAGTTTTTTAAACTGATTGTATTTTTTTTTTGAAGTCTCGTGTGGCAGATGCGTTTCACATCTGTTTCACTGATCAATTTTTTCTTTAGGGGCAAGTAGGTGATCAGCCTTCTATGCTCTGCCAGACCGAGTTTTTTTTCCACCGGGAATCGAACCCAGGGCCTCCTGGTTGTAACGCTTACGCGCTTACCACTAGACTAAGGAAGCGGTCGATTGTATAATTCCTAAATTAGAAATAAATTATGTGATACTGGATTTTTTACTTGCTGGTTTATTTTTACAATAGACAAAATGACCTGCACATGACTTAATTACAAACGTCATCAACTTATTTATGACACATAAACTGGAGCGAAGCATCAGTGAAAAATGTTGCAAAAACGGGAAAAATTATCCATATTCGAGGGCTTCTGTTGCGTACGCTACGTAAACGGTTCAAGTTACCCAAAAAATATGTATGAAAGAATTATTACTCTTTATTATATATAAAAATCTCATGTCACAATGTTAGTCACCTTACTCCGCCGAAACGGATTTACTGATTTTTACCAAATTATATATGCATATTCAGTAGGTCTGAGAATCGGCTACTTTCTATTTTTCATACTCCTAAGTGATAAGGGTAGCCCACCCCAAAAATTAATATGGCAAAACAACATTTGCCGGGTCAGCTAGTGATTTATAAAAATGTCCACGACAGTATATATCTTTACGAAATTAACGCGGGTGAAACCGCGAAGCGCAGTTAGTCTGTGCTAAACTAGTCTATCCGCTTACACCATAAAACCGTCCGTTCTTTTAACGACCTAGGTGGTCGCTAAATTACCTTACCTATTGTCATCCTAGCATTTGCAGGCTTGCAGTAAGCCAAATATCTGCCTTGGAGTGTCTTAAACATATTCTTTTGGGCTTTATCGAATTTGATGCGACACGTTACGAATGGAGAATTCTGAAATCAATTTTCTCTAGTTATAATGAAGTTATTTTGAAAGACACGCACGGATTAAAAGGACTTTCACTGATCAAGCTGTTTTATTTTAACGTTTGCACGTAGGTACATAGACAGGAAGTAAGTAATAGACAATAGACAACCATAAGTATGAGCAACTTAGATACAGAAACAAAAAACAGTGCTGCCAACTGGTAAATGGGTAAACATTGTACATGCTTTTTAACATATAAAATCTGGAGGATAAAATAAATAATCCGAATATGAGTTTATTAAGCTTTCATGTCTAAACTCTAAACTTATCAATCGATCGACATGAAATAAATATAACAACTTTAGAATAGTTTCAGTAGGTATGATGGTTTGACGACCGATTGGCGCAATTGGTGCTCCTGCCTTCTGCATCAAAGGGTCCCTGTTTTGAATCCCGGCAGGTGCATTTATTTGTGCAATGAGCACGTTTGTTTCCGTGTCTTGGTTGTTTATACTTATATATGTATTTATTGTGGTACCCTCGTTTCTGATTACCATAACACAAGTGCTTCAGTACTTTGGGATCAGAGAAACGTATGTCGTCGCAATTATTAAAAAAAAAAATTAAAAAATATTTAAAGTTTGGGTACTCACGCTGGCCCCACTAACTTCCAAGATGTGCGCTTTACCCCATGTTCCAAAATTGTTTCTCATGGCGTACACGGGCATACCGACGCGTAGCGGAGGACGTTCCAACTCCCCGACTGGGGGCAAATCCGGTGGGGCATTCTCCGTTGACAGTTGAACTACTGTTATGTCCGTATTCTGTGGACATTTCAAGAAATACAGCTCTCGTTTAAATGTCGACACCAATAATAAAAATAATAAAAAATAAAACAGACCTCAAAAAAGAACGTACCACCACCTCCGTGGCTAAATGGCAGTAAGTGTTTAACGCGTCTGCGTGTTGCATCGGAGGTCCTGGGTTCGAACCCCAGGAAACAAATGAATGTTTCGGTTAGCTCGGTACAGAAGGTTGATCATCTATTTGCCTCTAAAGAAAATGACAGTGAAACAGATACAGAAATGTGTCTGCCCCATGCCCCACTAGGGGTTACGTGAATTCACTTCACTCAAGAACGTACTAAAACGTAAAAAATATTTTTTTACTATTAAAAGACGTAAAATTCAAGGGCATAAAAATTTTACGTTTCTCTTGTAAGGAGATACAAAGGATACAAAAAACTTACATCATCATCAGCACCAGAAGCAGCTGTTTTATCCTGAAAAGAAAAAAAATTAGGCTAAGCTTTAAAAAATTTAAAAAGAAATGTTTCAGACAAAATCACCTTACATTTTTAACTGATTTTTGTTCGCCGTCTATTAATTTGCGCTTCCCCAAATTTTCATTGTTTGCAGACATTCGACGTTTTGATAGACGCGTCTGAAAAAAAAAACATTTATTGGCATTTCACGATTTATTTACTTATTTTGTTAGTGATTAAATTTGAATTGAATACTGGAAGGAGTTTGAATATTTGTATGAGATATACCATTGGTCAGCCATTTTGCCTTTCAGCCATATTTTTTTTTTTTTACTTTTTATAACTCTTGTTAAAACCAATTTTGTTCTTAATAATTAAAAACCTTAACATATTTAATTCTCTATACATACCTCCATAGCGCCTTCGGTACACGTATACTGAAAAAGTAATTATTTATTTTTAATTTCGTATATTTATTACAACAAGAAACATAAAAAACACATGTATACAATTTTATTGAGTTTTAATACAATGATAGGCGATATGTTATTAGCCATTGATTCGCTGTCGTTGATGTTAATATACTTAACCATGACAAAATTGCATGATAGTCGTTTAAGTAGTTTAGACGTGTAAGCGTAACACTTCGCATTAATAATATTAATGGTTGGGATTATAGGTAATTTTTTAAGTGGTAAATTTCAGTAAAATCGACAAATATTGAAATATCTCGTATCTAATTTCGACAAAAACCAATCAAGAATAGCCAGTAATCTAATCTGTTACCATTGAATTGAAAACGGTGTCGTTAATAAATAACTCTGGCTTCCTTGACAATTTCTTGTTGGGCATGGATACTCCGATGACTTTTTCTATCGGACAGCGCGTCATTATACTATCTGAGTTGTAGATCGTGACGTGGGACGCTCAAAGACGCATTCTGTTAGCAGACGATACTTACTTTTTCCGATTTTACATCGTATATTATAAGAGGCGATAATTCCTTTATATCAGGTTTAAAAGTATCGTACAACTCATCACGATTCTTGTCCGTCGTTTTTTGACATTCTTTTAGCATTTCATCAACTTCCTTGCTTTTTTCTACAAATGTAAAAAAAAATTTAAAAAAATATATAGATTACGATGTATTGTAGAGGAAAAACTATAAATTAGTTTTTAATAAGCATATTAAGCGTTAAGAAACTATGTTAACCATTTAATGTTAAAATAAATACAATTAAATCTATTAACATTATAAATAAAATTTATCCGGCTCGAAAGACCATGATGTGAGCATAGAATATTGTTATGAAATTATTAATTTCTTAATACATAACATGGCATATATTCACACAATATAGGCCATATAGAAATATCCACTAGAATATCTGAATTTTTTTAAATGACTTACTCTCAAGCTCAGCCATTGCATCCTTAATTACATCGACAGATTCCAGAAATCTGGTTTCCATGTTATACTGTTTCCACTGGGTATTAAATATATCTGCAAGTTGTTCGTTGAGTAACCTGAAATTTATTTTAGTTTAAAATGCGTTCAGAGATTATTTCAGTTAAGGTAACAACACAATTAATTGTGAACAGAACGGTGTTGTTGCCATTTAACATTTAAATTGTAATTATTGTATCTTTTTTAGATCCTAAATATGATGATGGATGTGTATAGTATTAAAATATGTTAATGTCCATATAAATTTTTATAATTCATTGATAGATATGATTCATAGACAAATATTACATGCACAATAAACGATATATTAGGTAATATTGTTAACCGTTTTTAAAACATTTTCATTAAATATTAATGTAACCTAAGAAGTGCTTATTTACACTAGGTGAATATTATTGTTATATTTATTTTTATATAAAGAAAAGATAAAAAACACTACCAATCAAGTGACTTGATTTATTGTCCCAATTTTCCTAGATCGAAAAGAGCGTCCACAGTGCTCCGCCATCACGACCTATCTGAGCTATATGTTTAGGATTGCTCAAGTTTTTTCTTTGTTGATGTGCGAGAAGGACCCATCTAATGTTTATTTGGCTATGTGATCAATCAAATCATCTAAACTTATGTTTTGCCGAGGGTAAAATCTAGAACGTTGTTTCATGTGAGGTGTTTTTTATATCAAGAAACTTGTAACTTACTTAGCACTTTCCTCTCCCACCAACTCTTTAGCCAAGTCTTCGGGGTCTACTTCATCATCAGAGTCCGAGTCTAGAACTTCTATTAAATCCTTTGTGTCGTTGCCCAGATCTAAACTTAAAAGATCTTCAAAATTCCGTATACCTTCGATGAGTCTCTAAAAAATTGTGAATATAACTTTTAAAGAAATATACCGTATCTACATTAATACTTTTACGGTTATATTATGTTATTGTGGAGGTACAACCCATTGGGTCTTAGCTTTCACACCTTTTCTGTAGTTTTTGTTGTTTTTTTAAAGAAAAAAAAAAGATTATTCTGAATAAGGTCCAAAAATACCAGCTGAGTTTATTGGCTGTTACGCTCAGGCGCACTCTTGAGCAGCCTATAAACCCAGTTATTCAAATTAAAAACACCTCAAAAAGTATATTTGTCTGTTAATGAAGAAGAAAAAATTGTAATTAATCTGTGAACTTACTTCATTCCTTCTGACAACCACTTCTGCGCATATTTCACACACATACCGACTTTTCTTTGCATTATAAAAGGACATAGAGCTGCTGTCAGTCACATAATATGTGTCTGACAGGCGTGGACATGCATCGTTCACACACTTTCTTTTCTTCGCTGTAGTCTCCGGTACATTGACTTGTAGTATATCTGAAAGGACGTGGAGAACGCGTAAAAAACAGGGTTCAGAATATTTTGAAAGCGGAATAAAGTGCTTTCGCTTCATAAATCTAAGCGTTTTTTGTAATTTTGTGGTTAATTGGGATTTAATTTCTAAAAAATTCATAAGTATTTCAAGATTTGGAGGCCTCTATGGACTTTAACACTATTTAATGGACATTATAACATATATTTCATTTTGTTTACATTCTCCACTAATTCAATCCACGATCTCTAAACGGTTGTCGCGCATTTTATAAAAATCATACTGCTGAATTTCAGATATATTCAAATAAATTGAAATATATTGCATAAAGACACCGCTATAGTGAAGTCCCGTGTCCCCTAGTGGGGTATGGGGCAGATGCATTTCACATCTGTTTCACTGATCGATTTTTTCTTTAGGGGCAAGAAGGTGATCAGCCTTCTATGTCCTGCCAGACCGAGTTTTTTTTTTATCTCCACCGGGAATCGAACCCAGGACCTCTCGGTTGTAACGCTTACGCGCTTACCACTAGACCAAGGAGGCGGTCAACCTAAAAGACACCGCTATAGACTATATTAATAACTATTTTATACTATTATATGAGTCAAAGTTGTCAAAGGCTTTCAGTTTCAGAGAATAAGAGCGTCAAAATTAACCATTTTATGCAAAAAATAAGGTTAAAACGTAATAGGCCACTTAATTATAGTTCACTTAATTTTAATTGTTATTTCTGTTTTATTACATTAAGGAACACTTTCGAGAAGGTTTATATATTTTTTTTAAATTATACTACTATCTAATCCATACCTTCACTGACATTATCAATGTCTTCGTCAGAATCCAAATTAAAAACTTCAAGGGTTGGCAATTTAGTCTGAAAATATAATAAATACGTGATTATTAACACTTTCTAAATAAAAAACAATTTGTTATCTTCTAAGTATCATGAGATTCATTGAACGTAATATTTTTCATAATTTAATACTACAGCGAAATACTCACTGTTTTAATAGAAACTTCTGCTGTATTCAGTCTTGCCTGTAAAAAAATATATTTTTAGTTACTTTAAATCGTTCTTACCGGATTACGAAAAGAAATCAAGAATCCAATTTCTTCCTGTCTCTATTTTTAGCATACTAAATGAAAGAGATAGCTTGCACATATTTAATTGGTAAGGTAATAAATACATTGTAAAATTATTCTTCTAAACATGGCTGGATTAAGATCTTTTCTCTTTGGTACTTACAACTTTTGGTGTCGCCGGTTTCGGTACACCGCTTATGACTATCTCTCCCTCTTTCACTCTTATATCAGTACACGCTGTGCTAGAGTGAGATGCAATCACTTCTATACCCGCCGGGAGATTCACTGTGGTCACATCGTTATTTTTTGCTTCTTGGACTTCTATTGAAGAAAAAATACATACATACACATAATAAAATTTATAAAGTCCGTCGACACGTCTGTATGTCTGTTCGCGCTTATTTTAAAATATATAGAATGGATTTAGACGCATCCTCTAACAGTATTGTTAACAAACAGTAACACCAGACGCAGAAATATGTTTTTACACCTCATGACTTTATTATTAGCCCTAGCTATATAAAAACTGTAACAAAAAAAAAAGGCTTTCAAAATAGAGTTTCTTACTGGTTTTTCTCGATAGAACCTTTCCAAACATTTGTAATTGTAAATATAAAAATCATAAAAAAACCGACGATTCAAAATGCTTTGTAAAAGCTTACTTGAATAGAGTGAAGTGTATTGAACTCGCGTAATTAAGGTCGCGTGAGTAAAGTCACGTTATCCGACATCAGCAATATATTATGTATTGTTTAATATTAATATTAGAATTAATATTATTATTAAGCAATTATTGCGCCGTGGTTGGCAGGAGACCTCCTCCTTCGAGGAGGTCCTCTGGCAGGGTCGCCATATAGTGATTCTTTGTTGATTATGACAGAGGACGAAAACACATCTCTACATTAAGACGTACCTTTATTGAATGCCTTAATACTTCAAGAGTTTATTTCGACTTTGATGTGACATGTTTTTCTGAATTCTATAAATCTTAAAATCTAGTTCCAAGATCTTGAAGGGTGAGATCTGTACGTTCAATTCGTTTATCCCATACTCTCTAATCGCATTAATGCGGGACTACGTGCACCACTAAATCTGTGTGTTTATTCGTTTGTTGTCCCTAATAAAGAAGACGAAAATCTTACCATCTTCTGAGTCTAAATCCACCACATCTGTTTCAATGGCGCTCGTTGACTTTTCCGAATTTTCAAGTCCTGAAAATAATCGAAATATTTTTGGCTATTTAATATTTATAAGTTCTGATAACGTTTCTAAGTCAAATTATCAGTAAACCGTAACAAAAAACACACATTGTCATTGTTTGTAGCTAAATATTGCGGGGGGAGATTCAAAAGATTAAAATCCCATTATATTAAATGAATACTGGTAATTTATGAATGTACCATACATTACTGATTAATTATTATTAAAAATAATAATAACGACCTACCATAATGGTGTTGTTGACCGCCTTCTTGGTCTAGTGGTAAGCGCGTAAGCGTTACAACCGAGAGGTCCTGGGTTCGATTCCCGGCGGAGATAAAAAAAAACTCGGTCTGGCAGGACATAGAAGGCTGATCACCTACTTGCCCCTAAAAAAAAATATCGATCAGTGAAACAGATGTGAAATGCATCTGCCCCATACCCCACTAGGGGACACGGGACTTCACTTATAATGGTGTTGCGGAGATGACTGAGAGACGATATTAAATTACGAAGTAAATCAAAACTAGAAGTCAGTAAAATATAGCCACAAATACCGCTAGGACCAATGAATATTGGTGGATATCAAACGCATCATACGACGTAGCATAGCACATCTCTGGTGGAGAGGCACCCAAAACCATATATCCACCGCTATGGTTAATTTACATACATAAATTATTTTGATATTTTAAATATATAACAAACAAGTGTTGCTGAATACAGTTTAAAAGGCGATCTTCATAAATTGTAGCCAAGATACATTTTGATCACGCCAGCTTACAAACAAAAATGTCCATTCATTTTGCAGCTATGATGCCACAGACATTAGCATGTCCAACTTATAACAACTTTATTTTTGCGTCGGGGGTAAGAAAAACCTTTCTTAAGTTTAAACCTTATAACGTTAAGAAAAAGGTACAATGAAAAGAAACATTTATTTAATAGTATAAAACAAAGTCGCTTTTTCGTTCCCTTTATCCCTTTGTATGCTTAAATCTTTAAAACTACGCAACGGATTTTGATGCGGTTTTTTTAAATAGATAGAGTGATTGAAGAGGAAGGTTTTTATATATGTTTTATACCCGTGCAAAGGGCGGGTCGCTAGTTTATTTATAAAACAAAGTGCATGCATCTACTTTATACCCAAGTAATATAATTTTTATTCATTTTATTTTATTTTTTGTGTGTAATTTTCAGTCAGTCCCTGACAAGTGGGTAAAGTTAAAATTTGTTTCAAAATATGTGAAAATCACGCACAAAGATCCCGTTACACAAATACCTCGAACCAGCCATACAAAGCAAATAACTAAAAAATACCTTTAGACGTGTCGGACAACTTCAAAGTCTCAATTTCAAACGAATCTTGAGCATCCACTGTCTGAAAAGAAATATCAAAGGCTTAGGTATAAATCATCCTTGTAGGATCTATATCTTTATCAAAATAACAAAAGCGGAAAATAAATTTAATTTTAAATAAATTAAACAGAAATAATAATTTTCCGAGAGTTTAGGAATTCAGGACCAAATTGTAACATAAAATATCTTACCACCTCTTCAACTTCTTCATTTTCATTTACATCCATTGTATTTTCTTCTTGCTGAAAAGAAATTAAATTATTAGCTGTACCGAATAAGATTATATAAGATTTATTGAATTGGAAACTTTCTATATAATATTAGTGAAAATCGCATTTCCATCTATCTTTCCAACCGATTGGCGCAATTGGTATTGCTTCTACCTTCTGCAACAAAAAAGTCCCGGGTTCGAATCCCGGTAGGTGCATTTATTTGTGTGATGAGCACGAATGTTTGTTTCCGAGTCTTGGTTGTTTATAAACTATGTATTTATTGTGGTACCCTCGTTGTTTCTAATTACCATAACACAAGTGCTTTAGCTACTTACTTTGGGACCAGAGCAATATAATATAAGTATATTTTGTTTAAAATAGCGCCGTGAAATTAAATTCTTATCCCATTAACATTAAAACCCGAAATTACAAAATGACTAAAATTAAGGGCCGAATATATGGCTTGATAGATGACACAAAGGGCTTTAGCAAAAAGGTCTTGAATGCTGATGAATATTGCTTTTTCCAGCAAGTGCTGGAACCACGCATGATCTCGCTTTTAAATAATTTTCTCAACTTTCAAAATGCATATATATGTTGGGAACTTGGGAGTGTTAGGTGAAGAATGTAAGATTTACTTATACCTATTTAAGTTCTTAATTTTTGTTAAATTTTAATGATTGATATATATATACATATAAATAAATGTTGTTATTACCAAAAAATATACTTTTTTATAAACATGGAGAAAATTAAAACCCGACTGGGTCTCTCTGTTCTCAAATATGGGAGTGTTCTTTTACAGTCTGTAAACTTAAATTTAAGTGATCGTGCGTTCATGTTGTGTAAATTAGTTTTAACTTTAACATATTACAAGTATGTTGAATAAAAACTATATTTGAATTATAAGTATCAAAAGCATATGTAAATTCCAATTATAGGTATAAATTTAGTTAAGAGCCTTCTCTCTTGTGATGTAGGTTAAAAGTTAAAACTACTTAATACCTGGTCTTTCTCAGTATTAAATTCAAATGGCCTGTCCAGTGTTATGTTATTTTTGCTGGATTCCTTGAATTCACCTTCCACATTAAGTGTATTTGAGTCTTCTGAAATTTCAGCTGCCATTTGATTACTGCTCTCTGCAATACATCAAATACTTTAAATTATACTTTTTAATGTTAAATTATTATAAAATATCAGAACTCCTAGTGGGGCTGAAGGCAGACATGTCAGGCTAGTAGTTTGTGACTAGAATATAAAATAAAAAAAG
The DNA here is from genome assembly GCA_912999735.1 of Aporia crataegi. NCBI lineage: Eukaryota > Metazoa > Arthropoda > Insecta > Lepidoptera > Pieridae > Aporia > Aporia crataegi. The sequence goes on along the minus strand of OU538750.1, from coordinate 4,673,149 downwards.
CTTTTATTTTCAATATTACCTCATTGTATATTTTAAAAGTAAAGTGGCCATGAAATGAAGGCACTGGATAGTTGGAAAAGACTGACTATAATTTATAATTTTTGTTAATGTCATATTTTAAAGTATTGCTATTTGTTTTTTTTTTAAATAAATGCATTTTTTATATATTTATTTAAAAAAAATAATCATATATTGAATGAAATTGGGCGAGTACAATTGGTTGTATGTAAGAAGATAACTTTTGGTCAAAATTCATAGACCACATTTTGTCAATACTTTCAGTTTTCTGTCTTTATTCATACTTTAAACAATAACATATTTACCATAGCAAAGTTGAAGGAATGTTAATACATATTATAAAATAAAATTTAAAAAGCATACTTTGCAAAGATAAAGTATCCACTATGAATTTGAGTCATATGATTGGTTTATACAAAATCAATAAAGTCTATCTATTAATAAATATATATTAATAAATTAATAAAGTAATCTCTACTCACCATAATCTGCATCAAATTCCTCTTCATCATCACCATCATCATCATCCTCCTGGTCCTCATCATCTTCCATCACACATGATGATTCAGCCAACAGGCCAAGACTATCAGATGTATCTTGTTCCTCGCCAGTTTTAGATGTAGATGGTATGGGCTCATTCTCTAAACTTGTCTGGGGTTCTTCAATTGGTGGATCTGAATTTGATTTGGAGTTAACTTCAATGTTGTCAATTGGTTTATCATTTTCTTTGTAATCTTTAGATGTAGATGAAACAGTGTCATCTTTGTTGAGATTGTAATAAAAACTCCCAATAATAATTGATATCCCTGGCAACATTTTTTTAGTAACTGGTATCATTGTTTAATAAGGAAATATGTCATAGTTCACTTCTCACGTTTGTAAAAATATAAAAATAAGTTTATTGCTCTGCTAATAAATATGGTGCCCAATGTGGTGTTTTTCTTAACCATTAATAACACTACATAAAGAATTAAATTCAATACGCTTCCACTGCGCTGCCGAAAAATACATCAATGAAAAGCCTAACGTGCGTTTGATGAACAAAGGAAGAAAACAAGATGGAGTCGATAAAATATAGAATTATTGAACCTTTTTGCGGAAAGGACTTCGCAACATGGGCATTCAGGATGAAAAGCATATTACGAGAAAATGAATGTTTAGCCGCCATACAAAATAAGGATTTTGAGAAGAGAACTGAAAATTCGAAGGTCGAATCAAGAGCGCAAGCCATATTGATTGCTGGCGTGGCGGACTCTCACATCGATTACATGAAAAAAGACTCGGCATATCTTATGTGGAAAAATTTGGAAGATAACTTTATGAAAAAGAGTACAGTTGGATCATTATTTTTAAGAAGAAAGTTGGCACAAATTAAGTATGATGAAAAGAAAACTAGTCTTCTAGAACACTTAGTGGAAATTGAAAGAATTTATAACGAATTGGAAGGCGCTGAAGTTAAACTAACAGAAGAAGAAAAAATTAATTACCTATTACTATCATTACCAGAAAGTTTTAGTTCCATCATTTCAGCGCTTGAAACACAAAGTGAATTAACTTACCCTTTTACAAAGAGAAGACTACTCGCAGAAGATGAAAAGCGTCAAGGACAACATTCTAAACCAAACGACCAGCCACAAGCAGCATTCAACTGTTATATCTGCGGAAAACCTGGTCACAAAAAGTTCCAGTGTCAGAGAAACAGAGGATGGGGTTACCATGTAGGAAGAGGACGACAGGATAATATAAGGCAACGAGACAGTGCACAAGAAGACACAAGGCATCGAGGAAAAGGAAATTATTGGAGACAAGGACAAAGAAGAGGACGTGGATATGGCAACCGTGGAAGCAACTGGACTAGAGGACAGAGTGATGCAAACTTAGCAGGTTATGAGCACAATGTATTCATGAGTAATGTATTGCAAAGTAATATGTCAAATACTAATAATATCAAATTAGAATTTTGTATTGATTCAGGATGTACAGACCATTTAATAAACACTAAAGACCATTTTGTAGATTACATAAAATTAAAGATACCAATTAAAATATCCTCAGCTAAAAATGGTATTAATTTAGAAGCCATAGGAGTAGGCAACTTAAAGGTTATAAGCTTTGTTGGTAAACAACAACACTGTTGCACAATAAGTAATGTATTATATGTACCAGAATTAAGAAAGAATTTATTGAGTGTATCAAAATTGGCAGATGCAGGGTTAAAAGTAGAATTTAATAAAGGAAAGGTGAGAGTGTTTAAACATAACTATGTACTGTTAATAGGAAATAAAATTGAAACATTGTATACTATATATTTGGAAAGTAATGTAAATTTATGTAATTTAACTACTAAAACAAAACAAGATGAGACTGAATTATGGCACAGGCGGTTTGGCCACTTAGGCAAGTCAAATTTAAATTTATTAGTTCAGAAAAATATGGTTAATGGTTTATCAGGATTAAAAGATAAAATAATAGAAAATGACTTATGTGAATCATGTGTATTAGGCAAGCAATGTAGACAGCCTTTTAATAAAATTGGATATCGAGCTCAACAACCTCTAGAACTTGTGCACACTGATGTTTGTGGGCCAATCTCTCCAAGTACATTCGATAATAATAATTATTTTGTTACATTCATTGATGATTACACACATTTTACAATAGTTTACTTAATGAAAAATAAATCTGAGGTATTTGATAAATTTAAACATTATTACTACTTAGCAACAAATCATTTTAATATTAATCTTCATAAATTAAGATTAGACAATGGGCGAGAATATCTGTCTAATAACTTCAAAAACTTTTGTAATAAAAACGGCATAATCATGCAACACACAGTAGCATACAACCCGGAGATGAATGGTGTAGCCGAACGCATGAATAGGACACTGATGGATAAAGCACGAACTATATTAATTGATTCTAAAATGAAAAAAGAGTTTTGGGGTGAAGCAGTATTATTCTCAGCTTATGTGACTAACCGAAGCCCAGTTTCAGGAAGAGAGCAGACTCCAAGTGAACTATGGGAGAACAAGAAACCTGATGTGTCAAATTTAAGAATTTTTGGATGTACTGCATACAATCATGTACCTAAAGAATTAAGAAGAAAGCTTGATAATAAAGGAAGAAAAATGATAATGGTAGGATATGCTATTGGAGGATACAAGCTCTATGATGAAGAAACCGGATCAATTGTAATAGCCAGAAATGTTATCTTTGATGAGAAAAGAAATGAAACAGAGAGGAAGGTATACTTACCCAGACATGATGACAATGAAGATCATGAAGAAATAGAAGGTTCTGAAAAGGAATCAACAGATGAAGAAAATACAGAAGAAACTATAAGTCAAGAAAGTCAGAATGAAAAGAATATTCAAGAACAACAGCAAAATATAACAAGATTAGGTAGAAATGTGCAAAAGCCAAGGAAATTTGAAGACTATGAGGTTTACACAGCATACTGTTTATTAACAGAAGATCCACAAGAATATGAAGATGCTATTAAAGATAAAGATTGGCAAAAGGCTATAAAGAAAGAATTAGATTCACAGAAGGAATTACAAACTTGGGAAGAAACTATATTGCCAAGAAATAACAAGGCTATAGATACGAAATGGATTTTTAGAACTAAACAAAATGGAGTTAAGAAGGCAAGATTAGTAGCAAAAGGTTTTCAGCAACAGAGTTGTGATAGTCATTATGCCCCAGTAGCTAAGATGTCTACCATCAGACTAATGATCAGTATAGCTGTCCAACAAGACTTAACAATACAACAATTTGACGTACCAACAGCATTTTTGAATGGAAAATTGAATACTGATGTTTACATAAAATGTCCTAAAGGTATGAAAATAAAGGAAGGTAAAGTTTTAAAACTAAGAAAAGCTCTATATGGATTAAAAGAAGCACCTAAATGCTGGAATCAAAGATTTCATGATTTCATAACGGAGAAAGGATTTACACAATCTAAATATGATTCTTGTTTATATGGAAAAGGAAAGACTTGGTTACTACTATATGTTGATGACATTTTATATCTTGGAGATGATACAGATCTTATATACACTTTAGAAAAGGAATTTAAAATAAAGAATTTAGGAGAATTGAAGAATTATCTAGGGCTGGAAATAATAAGAAGGGAGGATACACTTGAAATAAGACAAACTGAAATGATTAAGAGATTACTAGAAAAAATTTCAAATGCAAGACTGTAAACCCAGCAAGACACCTATGGAAGTAAATTTTAATGCTAATATACCATCACCATCAGATGTGATTGATGTACCCTTTAAACAGTTGATAGGCTCATTATTATACATCGCAATGAATAGTCGACCCGACATTACCTTTGGAGTATCTTACCTAAGCAGATTTTTAGATAAACCAACAAAGGAATTATGGTTAGCAGGTAAAAGAATATTACGTTACCTTAAGGGAACCTGTACTCAGGGGCTGTTATATACAAAGGCAGGTGATTTCTCAAAGCTTGATGCATACTCTGATGCAGATTGGGCTGCAGATAGAACTGATCGCAAAAGCACAAGTGGTTGTGCTATTTATCAAGGAAAGAATTTAATAACTTGGTTTTCAAGAAAGCAGACATGTACAGCACTTTCAACAGCTGAAGCTGAATATGTTGCAGGAGCACTTACAGTGACAGAACTCATTCATATCAAAGGCATACTCTCTGAGTTTTTAGTTAATGATATTATTTCTGCTAATTTGTTAATTGATAATCAAAGCACCATAAAACTAATTCAGAATCAAATGAATACTAAAGCTGCTAAGCATATTGAAATAAAATATCATTACATGAAGGATGTAGTGAATAAGGGTGTTGTGTTTGTCTCATATGTACCTACTGATGAGAATATCTCAGATATATTTACTAAGTCACTATCCATTCAGAAACATACTTACTTTTGTAATAAATTGGGTTTGATTTAAATAATTTTGTTTAAAACTTATAATCATATGTTACAGAGGGATTTATTTATTTAAGTTTTTAGTTAATAGATGCTATTTTATAAGAAGTGAACATTTGCAATAATTTTGTTACAGTTGTCATTTATGAGAGGTCATCTTTTGTTTTTATTTTAAGCAATTTAAGAATGTTAATAACAATTGATAAACATGTCAATAATTCTAAATTCTATAAATTGAGGGGCTGTGTTGAGATTGTAATAAAAACTCCCAATAATAATTGATATCCCTGGCAACATTTTTTTAGTAACTGGTATCATTGTTTAATAAGGAAATATGTCATAGTTCACTTCTCACGTTTGTAAAAATATAAAAATAAGTTTATTGCTCTGCTAATAAATATGGTGCCTATTATGTATGAAATAAAACAACGCGTGTGCTCGGTAGCATGACAATTTATTATGTGAAAAAAAGGTATCTACCTACAACCTTATTCTTACAATAAAGTAGGGTAACTACCTACATTTAACTAACACAACATACCTTCCCCCTAAGTAACAATCAAGACACATATATACTTTAAATTCTAAACTTAATATTCATACTACAAAAAAACAAATAACTTTATATTAGGTATTAATTCAAAAGATATAATTTACAGGTCTGTCATAAGGAGACTTATGTGTCCTTATTTTATTCTTATACTTGCCGATCGAATTATCCTGATTACTTGGAATACCTAAAAGTTCACCCCATTTATCCTCACTAGGTATTTCAATAATATCATGCCCTAAATGTTCATCTGTCATCTCTACACTTTTATCCAAATCTGGTATGTCTTCATTTATGTCACAATCTACTTCTTCATGTTCTGTCGAGTCACAGTCAATCACTTCACTATCTCTGTGTGTAACAACTCCTTGACCCTCTCTATCATCACCTCCATTCTCTAAGCTTCTCTTCTTTAATAATTGATCCACATGTCTGTGTACTACTGCACCTTCATTCGTGGAAACGCGGTAGCTTGATGGTCCGTCTCTGTTCACCACTCTACCTGGTAACCAACGCGGTCCTCTACCAAAGTTTCTGTATAAAACCGCTTGACCGGTGTTAACTTCACGTTGACGTCTCTGGCAACGGCTGTTGCCTTCAATCTGGTCGGTTGCTTTATTTTTTTCACGATTCTTGGGATGAATAGTATCTAGAAGAGTGTGCAGGCGTCTGTTCATCAACAATTCCGCTGGTGATTTGCCTGTTGTAGTGCATGGTGTAACTCTTAATCCCAGCAGCATATTAGGCAATCTGACACTCCATGGAATGTCTTCCATTTTAACGAGTTTATTTTTAACCGTTTGCACCATCCTTTCAGCCAACCCATTAGTAGCTGGATGATATGGAGCTGTGGTTACATGTTTTATTTTATTTGCTGTAAGGAAATTTTTCATTTCGGTCGAAACAAACGCAGTTCCATTGTCAGACACCAACGTGTCACATATTCCATGAGTAGCAAATAAATTCCTCAGACGTTGTATCACTGTTTCTGATGTCATCTTATTGATAATAAATACTTCAGGCCATCTCGAATATGCATCAACCACCACCAAAAACACTTTGTTTTGGAAAGGACCTGCAAAATCAATATGCAACCTAGACCATGGTCTGGTAGGTGTAATCCATTCATAAGTTGTTTTCGGCGGCATATTTCTATTTTCTAAACATTTATTACAATTACTAATTAACAACTCAATATCTTGGTTTAAATTTGGCCACCACACATAGCTTCTGGCTAAAGCTTTTGTTTGGACCATACCACAATGTGCTTTATGCATAGTTTTTAAAATCGGGTCCCGCAACGATAACGGCACAACCACTCGACAACCCATTAATATACAATCCTGGTGTAATGATAATTCAGCTCTATGTAACCAATATGGCCGCAATTCCGTATTCGAGACCTTCGCTGGCCAACCGGTTAAAATGTAATGACACACTTGCGACAATATACGATCATTTTTGGTAGCAAATGATATTTGTTCAACATCAACCGGAAAATCGGTAGGAGTCTCAGCCATTAGAAGAACATCACACAATTTATCCTCCCGTTGCTCTGGGACCGGTTCTGGCCAACGACTTAGTCCGTCAGCGTTGCCAATTTCCTTCCCTGGTCGATATACTATATTGTAGTTGTGAGAAGTCAAAATTAAAGCAATTCTAGTTAACCGAGGTGACAAGGCTATAGGCAATGGCTTTTTTGGGTCAAATATGCCAAGCAACGGCTTATGATCGGTAATAATTGTAAAACTTCGACCCATCAAATAATTGTGAAATTTACTTACTCCAAATATAATAGCCGTAGCCTCTTTGTCCAATTGTGAGTATCGTCTCTCATGTGTATGTAAAGTTCTACTACCCATTGCAACCGGTCTTTCCAGTCCATCTTCCATTACATGCGACAACACGGCACCAACTCCATATTCCGAACTATCACATGTTAAAATTAAAGGTTTATTAAGGTCATAATGAACTAAAGTTAGTTCTGATGATAACAAACCTTTAGCCGTATTAAAACTATTCTGTTCTATGTCAGTCCATTTCCATGTTCTTGCTTTGTCCAGTAGTCTATGCAAAGGCTCGAGAATTGTGGCTTTGTTAGATATGAACCTTTCGTAAAAATTATATAATCCTAAGAAAGCCTGTAACTGCTGTCTATTTTTAGGTTCTGGTGTATTCATGATGGATTTAACCTTGCTTTCAGCTGGGTGAATACCATCGCCATCAATAGTAAACCCTAAAAAGTCAACACGTGTCTTTGCAAACTTACATTTTTCCTTGTTTAATCTTAAACCCGACTTCTCAATACGACTCAAAACCATCTCCAGGCGATGCGCCATTTCTTCTAAAGTACGGCCACTAATAATAATATCATCGATCAGCACCGCTACACCTGTAATATCCGCTAAAAGACCTGTCATGAGTCTTTGAAAAATTCCAGGGCACGCTTTAACACCAAATGCAAGTCTGTGTACAGAATACAAACCTTTACAAGTATTCAATGTTAACAACTTAGCTGTATTGTCCGTAACTACCACCTGCGTATATGCTCTATCTAAATCCAAAGTGCTATAATAGCGTCCCCCTGCAACAGCTGTAAAAACTTCACTAGCAGATGGCATAGGATAAGTATCAGACTCGGTAGCCTGATTCACTGTGCTACGGTAATCTCCACACAACCGAATATCTCCATTTTGTTTAACGATTGGGACTATAGGTGTAGCCCAATCCGAGAATGACATAGGGCGAAGTACTCCTTCCCCTACCAGACGATCAATCTCCTTTTCGATCCTCTCCTTTAATGCATAAGGTACCGGACGAGCTTTTAAAAATTTAGCCTGTGCATTTGGTTTCACCTGTATCTCAACAGGGTCTCCCCTGTATGTACCAAGTCCTTCTCTGAAAACATTAGAGTACTTATTTACTAACCTATAAATGTCTGTCATGTCAACATCAACAGTATTAATGTTTAAAGTAATATTAAGTGCTTTAAACCAGTTACGACCTATTAAATTTGGCCCAGACCCCTTAGCTACAACAATTTTTAAATTACACTTAATGTCTTTATATTGTGCCTGAACTATAGTCTGCCCCATCACTTGAACCATCGAACTATTCCATGTGCGTAAACGGTTAGGCATTCTCTCTAAAGTATTCAACGAATTTAACTTCTTCCAAGTATCTTCATTCAATATTGAAAAAACAGCCCCCGAGTCAACCTCCATCCAAACTGGCACTCCATCCAACAACAATCTTATCCGAAATTCAGGGACACGTGAACTTATAGATTCGAGATTATAAATACCGTTGAGTTGTCTGTCACTATTTTCAGCAAAATTTATCTTATTAGAATTGTTTCTTTTCTTTGCAATACAAACTTTTTCAATATGTCCTTTTTTCTTACAAAAATGGCAAGTCACATTTACGAAACGACATTCTCCTCCATGACGTTCACCACATCGATAGCAAAATCTCATGTTATTTCTTGATTGAACAGCATTGACATCCATTGGCTCACATGAGCCCGCTGCTATCTCTTCCCGATGTGTACTGTCAGACACTCCATGTATGATTCGAACATCTCTTCCTGCACTTTCAGAAGAAAGCATCGCATCAACCACATCAGCATACTTTAAATCATCTTTTTTAAACATATCATATTGAAGCTTTTTGTCACTCATGCCACACACCAATCTGTCACGGAGCATTCTTTCTAAATCTTTGAAATTACATCCTGCACTAATTTTTCTAAGTTGAGCAATATATTCTGCAGCTGATTCATTACTTCTCTGATTCCGCGTATAAAACTGATATGACATAGATATCTCATTTGGTTTTGGACTATAATGTTTTGTAAGTACTAAAACAATTTCCTTGAAAGTCACTTCATTTGATTTTTTCGGCGTAATTAAAGCTAACAATGTGTCATAAACTTGTGATCCACAAATAGTGTAAAAATTTGCCCTCTGCACAATGTCAGAGATAATTCCATTCGCTTCGAAACAATATTGCAATCTTTCTATATAACTGTCCCAATTGTCACTCTGAGGGTTAAATTCCCGAAATTTCACTGCTTTATGTTCCATTGTATTAGAATTATACCTCGTCGCCACTATTATGTATGAAATAAAACAACGCGTGTGCTCGGTAGCATGACAATTTATTATGTGAAAAAAAGGTATCTACCTACAACCTTATTCTTACAATAAAGTAGGGTAACTACCTACATTTAACTAACACAACAGTGCCCAATGTGGTGTTTTTCTTAACCATTAATAACACTACATAAAGAATTAAATTCAATAATCTTGTTTTACATTTTCTTGAGATGTTGAAGGTATGGGATCATGTGGTTTAAGTTTAATTTCGAAATCTTGAGGTATTTGTTCACTGCAATTTTGAGATGTGGATGGAATCACATGATCCAGTTTGAATTGTACTTTATAGTCCACTTTCAGATTTTCTTTTTCACATGTGGATGTAATGTTATGTAGATTTACTGTTTTTTCTTCTTTAATATCTTCAAATGTGGATAGTTTGGCATTTTGTTTCTGGTTCTCTTGTTTTGGATCTTTAGATTCAAATAGATAATATACAACATAAGCAATGGATTGTAATTTCTATATGCCTGAAATTTATAGATTTTAAAATTGTCTTAAATTTAAAATTATTTAGTCGAACTTCCTCTCTTATCCATAAGTATAAATAGTTATAAATTTTTTCAATACAATTCCTAACTATTAACGTTTACCCTGTGAGCGGCATGGGTCAAACACTTCTTTGTCAGTTTCACTGAACATTTATTTCCTTTAAAGGCAAGCTGTAGTTAATTAGCCTTCTGTACCAACCCATTCTAAAACATTTAGTTTTTTTCCCCGGTTCGAACCAAGGACCTGTGGCAAAACATGTATCTGCGTGTCGCCGGAGCACAAAATTTATTATCAAATGATATAAGTAAAGTAAATTAAGTAGAACTGGTGTTGTGTCTGGTGCTACCTTGACGCATACGGCAATCGGCATACCTAAAGGTTAATGAAGAACCTAGGACCAAGTATCAATATGGACTCGACATACGCGTATACCCGTGAAGGACGGCTATAGAGTACATTCTATGTCTGGTGTTGCGAGGTCATATGAATCTTATTTATTTTCCCCTACAACTATCCTATATACATATATATATTAAAGAGTAGCTTACCCACAGAACACTAAATACTTACTTATATATTATGATTTCTGTGAGTAGCGACAAAGCTGCGATTTGGCTGAGTATGGACGTCCTCGTCGTAGGTGCAACGCAGGCCAAGGAAACGATGGCGTAAAGACATTCGACACTAATCTTGGGTCCCCGTGGAAATGGAGGGCTCACATCATTCGCCAAATGCTCGACCGTCCGACCGGCCGGACATGTCATTTTTCGAAACTCCGATTTGCGATTTTGTTCAGAAAAAAAAATTGGTAGTGGTATCAAATTATGGTACATGTATGATAATTATCGTATGGTTGCCAACACTGCTTGTGCCCAACAAAATAAAACGGGAATTCTGACAAAGAGAAAAAATATTGTCTATGTCTTTTTTTACTCTTCTTTGTTTCTGTATGCTGTGATCTCATTCTATCAAAGTATTATATTATTTAAGTGAAGAACATTGAAGATTGAACACTATTAAGTCAAAATTTTATTACTTCATATTGCCGGGTCTGAGAACTGACTCTTATGACTTTTGACAATTGCCGTTTTTTTACGGCTGTAAGAAAACTGTTTTTTAAACCTACGCAGAATGCAGATGACAGATCAATTGATAGTACAAAACTACAAACCTGAAACCTGTACTGTGTTTGTAGTTTCAAGTTTGTACCTAGTATCTACCTCATAGTAAATAATAAAATTTATAATATTTTTAAGAATTATTTAACTCTATCGTAATTGCAATAACAATAGAAATGCAAGAAGGTAATATTTGTTCTCGATTCAATTACTTTTGTCAGCATTCATAAAAATGTTATTAAATCTACATTTTTCCAAAATAGAAGTAACTGGCGTGTCTCGAAGTGGTCGGGTGAGGAAGAAAAGCTCAAAGTTGATGGATTTTGAGTCCCCGGACGATATTGAAACGAGATATCGACGTCAGACTCCAGTAAAATCCTACCCGGGGATTCGTCAAGAAGAAGAGCAGTTTACTGAGACTCCACAAAAGCTCGCCGAGGAAGGAACTGCATCTGGTAGTGAGTCTGATTACTATGAAAATACTGCTGAAAATGCTGACAGGTATGTTTACATTTCTATAATTTAATAACATGTGAACCTGTTTTAAACATAACTCATCTTTAGAAAATTATTTTAAAGTAATTCACAAGAACAGGATAAACCTTTTGAAAGTAAAAGTTATATATTTTATTGTTTACCAAGCATATTTACCCACACTTTATTAATATGTGAAAATAATTTGTAAAGGTAATTCTAGTAGAAATATTTTATAATTTTTTTTCGCAATAATATAAAATAACATACATTTTGAGGATGAGGACTATTTGTATTAATTATAAATAAAATAATTACTTTATGCTTCTTCAGCATGGAAACAGATAGCTCAGGCTCAGAAGATGGATCACCACGCACTCCTGCCAATTCCCTTTACATGATGGAACGAGGAAGTAAGAAGAAGCTTATTGTGAAAGATGGCAAAGTTGTTGGTAGAGCTAAAGCTCAGAGGAAAGATAAAGGTAACACATTCCCTTTTTATTTTTGTATTAAGTATTTACTGCTGCATTGCAAGCATTTGCCTTGATACTATAATATGATGGAAATTTTAAATTTATCTCTGTGCCAAATTTTATACATTTTACTTTACTAGATAAATTTCTTTATGTTTCAGTGATAATTTTTTTACAGGTAAGTAGGTGTTGAGCTATCTGAACAGCATCAGTTGTTTTTCAGGGATTTGAACCCAGGCTTTTCGGCCCAACACATAAACGCCACTTAGCCACCAAGGGTTAAGGATAAGGTATTGATTGTTAAAAAAATGTTTTCAGGAAAAACCCGCATAACAGCTTACATGATGTGGGCGAAAGAGGCTCGTAATGATCTCTTAAAAAAAAATCCAGATATGGATTTCTCTGCTATTTCTAAAAGGCTAGGGGAAATGTGGGCTAATGTAAGTTTTTCAAATTATTCTTTTAAACTGCAAATAAAATTTACAAATTTTTTTTTTTTATTTACATTTTTTTTGAAATTTTTTTATGTTTTAGGTGAATTATAATGAACGCTATCTATGGAAGCGAAAGGCCAAACGTTTTGCAATGTTAAAGTCTCAAGAAACACAAGGAACTACAAAGATTATATCTAATCCCAGTAAGTTAGTCAAAACCTGAAACAATGTCTCCAGTGCTCTGTCAATTTCTCGCTGATGTACAATTATTGTTGCAAAAACGAGAGAAACAAACGTTTGAGCAGATCTAGTGGAGCAATGTTCAAGGGAAATTGACATGTTGTTGTGGCCGGTATTTCTAATAAAAATGAAATCTTACAGGTGTAACTCCCGTGCGTCACGCGGGTCCCGGTCGTCCTCCCAAGCACAGACCTGCCCCACCACAAACTACGCCGCCACAGGCGCTTGTTGTTAGTGTTTTATTTATTTACTCAGAGTACATATATGGCCTTCCATACAACGTTGACGATATCTCGCTATTTGATCTGTATAGTAATGTTATTTCCATACAAAAAGCTTTAAGTGATCCCACTAATTTTGTTCTTGCATGGTCTCCCTGCTCACGCTGTAACATATTTAGCACCAGCGTCTGGCCTATTTTAATCCTTACAAGCACAATTTTCTTCCCAATTAAAGGTAACCTATGTTCTTTCTTAAGTTATACTATCTCTGGACTAGATTTGATCAAAATCGGTTCAGTAATTTTAGCATGAAAGTGTAATATATAGATAGTTATTTTCGCATTCTACAGTTTCAATTTTATGCTACAACACAAGCACCTTATGCATTGTTGTCTATATAAAATTTTCTTCTGTGTAATTCAGCCGGTGAGTACAAGTAGTGGAGCAAACAATAGTGGAATGTATCGTGTGACGGGCTGCGGTGCCGTGGAGGTGGCCGCACATCTGCGACTTTTAGGTGAAAGTTTGGCCATCATTGGAGAGAGGCTTAAGGAACACGAGGTATGTCCCCCATTTCACTCTGTACCTGAGTCCAGTATACCCTAGCCCCGGCTCTCATACCCAGTGACCGGGTCCAGTATGGCTTGGCGCCGGGTGGCGTATACCCTGACTAGTAGTATTAGTAATCGATATTTACTTTGATTCATTAATAAAATATTTGTTATTCTCACATGTGTTCATCGTTAAATACGTTAATATGATTGTTAACAGGGCCAAATCGCCGTATCAGGATCCGTATCCGTTCTGTTGGATACACTTCTGTGCTCGTTGGTCCCATTGGTGGCGGTCACAAGGGCGGTACCGGCTATAGCTCCTCCTGCCGAACTTTTACAAGACACCTTGCATAACATCGCATATATTATGCCCGGATTGTAGATTAAAAAATTATAAATGTAATAAAAATGTTTTATTCTAATAAATTACTTAACTTTGATGTATATGATGTTGATTTTTTAATACATATACATGATTCAGTGTATTGCATTCTGCTACGCGATCCTAAACGCTGCGTAGCGCGCATGTAACTCAGTTGGGCGATTGCGTAGAATCAGATGACTGCACATACGCCAGAATCGAATGAACGAAACAGTTATTAATGAGACAGAGCTAATGATAGATCGAAACCTCCACTAAAAAAAATATTTTTTTGGAATACAGGTAGTACGTTTTGATAAGTCATAGACACCTTTGAGAGGTCTTGCGTAAGTTACCAGTAACCCTGTATAATAACTTTTATTTCTAAGTTACAAGGGATTGCACGATTCGAAAAATTCGTTTCTTATTGAAAATGGAATGGTAGCAAATACATTCCATAGTACATTTTTGATAAGTAATATTTTAGTTATGACTATCTACATACTATAAAAAAAAATCTCTAGGTAACTGCACCCCTTTTTAGTCAACAATTTAGTTTTAATACAGGCAAACTACATTTTTCAAGATTTTTTTTACCATCTAGGTAACCGTAAAAGTAGGTGGTCATTATTATAATTTCACATTCATGTACGAGGAAGAAAACTGAATTTTTCGGGAAGGCTGCGCTAGTCGGCATGTTAGTTTTAATTTTTGTTCATTCTTAATATTAATCTCGGGAATGTTCAATTTAAATGCGTGAAATAAAATTCAGAATCATAGCAGAAACCTTAAACCATATATACAGCAAAACAACAGAATTAATGTTTCTATTTTATTTTTTACATTAAGTAACCTCGTGGATGAAGAGAAGTGAAAGGTAGTATTGAAAATAAAATACAAGAACTAATATCAGACTTTTATTTCTAGTTCCCTAAGTAGGTACTATACTTACACACTATTACAATATAATAAAATACAATGAGATTTTTTCTGACATAAGAGTACTTATTATCACAAAAAAAAAATCAAAACACCGATTCTGATAGCGAAATACTTAAAATGACGAATATTGTAAAATATAGATAAAAGCCATCTAGCAACAAAAATTAGTCTTTCGACTTGAATTTTTACATAACATTATCAGTGATGTCACCGCAAATAAGTTTCATGTGCTGACATACATAATGTCAGTACCATTCTGTGCTTCGCCACAGTCTGGTAAAAATGTTGACTTAAGATTCGTTACAGATTCGGTGTTGATGTCGTGGTTAAATCTTAAAATTTGTCATTTCGTGACATTATGGAATCAACGTTTGATGATATGACCATTTGGATAGATCAGTATCGTACCCTACGTACGCTTATATAATCAACAAACAAAATGCGATAATTAATATAACTGTTGAAAAAGAAAAAAAAGTTGTGTGCAAAAATATCTTTAAATCTATACTTTATACGGCCTGTAACTGGTAGAGTGCGGTGGTCTGCTCCCTGAAGAATCCCGCAGGGTAGCTATGCATTCCGTAAGTATGCCCACTTAAGATACACATGCTCACATCAATTATTTATCGTTTCACATGTGAGCATGTAAATTGATTTGGTCTGGCCATATCATGAAACGGTTGGTTTAAGTCAATTATTCTCTCGAATAATGCCATTCCATATGTCCAAGAAGATCAAGACCTCTAGACAAGCGTTAAGAGTGTGATTTGTGTCAGGCGACACCAACCACACTAATGTCGCTTGTATTAAGGCACTGACCACGACATTGATACAATGTATGAAAAATACAAATAAAAATTTCAAGTTAATTGATTAAAACGGGGCAGCCATCGTGGCTGAAAAGATGCTAAAACAACATTATATTTTAAGATGTTAATTTTGCTTCAAACGTTTTCTAGCTATTTCTTATATCAAATAAACGGTTTGGGAACTTTTTCAGTCGTTGAATTGAAGATGAATAAAGATATTTCTCTCTGATCGGTGAAATCATTTTAAGACTAATATATATGACCCTATCATTTTGTAACTGCTCGGTTTTATTTATTTATCCTTAATAATATTATAAATGCGAAAGTAACTTAGTCTGTCACGGTTTCACGCCAAAACTACTGAACCGAATTAAATGAAATTTGGTACACAAATAGTCTAGGGCCTGAAAAAGGACGTAGGCATTTTTAATGTGAAAAAAGATTCTATAAAGTTCTATAGAAGTACCGTAATTTTTAGAGCTAAAGGCTTTTTAGACTTTTTACGAGTAACATCACGTTTAGACGAAGTTACAGCGAATCAAACCGGGGGTCACAGCTATTTTATTTTTACAAATTTACAGCCCTTAAGTCAAGAACAAGAACTTTTGCATGAACGATAAATATACGACTGAAAAAAGGTTCTAATATTAAAAAATATATAAACGGAATTATTATGACGTCACAACAAAAATTTGTAAGTGTATGTATGTTGATGGATGTTTGACGAAATACTGAAACAAAATACATTTTTATTATTGATATCAAAGAAAGAAGAAGTAAAAACTATACGTTAAACATACATCGAAATCAGTTAAGCAGTTTTAAATTTAAAAATTCCAGACCGACCACAAACATGTAACATGACTGCTTCTGTATAGAGATTTACTGCATCGTTATATTTACTATTTTTCTTAGTAATAAAAAACAACGGGCGCTTGACTGTTTTATTTGGTCCTTCAGGATATCTATATGTCAGCGCATGGCTCAGAAGAGTGGATCAATCAGAATCATTAGATTGACGTCTGATGTTTGACAGAAGATATAACGTCAATCTGGCGGAGCGTCATGATGATGAAAGCGAGGCGGCTTGTCAAATCGACTCATGCTATCGAAGCGAGAGACGCAGGCGCACCACATATATGACGAATCGCTTTTATTACTTCGGCATTATAATTTATAATAGACTTTTGCTCTAATTAGTTATTATTAGCCCGTGTTGCAAGATTAAAATTTAAGTATTGGAGAAGAAGCCATCTTTTATTGTTCTGGTCTCACAGATCCCCACTATTGCTATGATAAAATTTGTAATAACTATTAAAGGCCTTCCTTTTCCTACATATAGTATGAATACTGGTGGGTTAAAAGAAACATTTGCAGTGTTCTTTGACTGTTTCAGTTTGTTTGTGTATTTATCTAACGATGCAAAGGCATAAGTGTAATTGTGGTAGTCTGAGACAGAACAGATAAACTAATTATGATGTAATCTTATTTAAAATAATAATAGAACTAAGATTTGTCTCTTTAATATAAAAATGAATCGCAAAATGTGTTGGTAAGGGCATAACTCTACAACGCCTGGACCAATTTGGCCAATTCTTTTTTTTTATAATATTCCTTGAAGTACAAGGATGGTTCTTACGGAGAGAAAAATTTGGAAAATTTTCGAAAAAATAAAAATAAAAGAAAAACATATTCCTCATACACTTTCTATGCAATGACGTTATAGATGACACTTTATTATTCGGAACTTTGAAGCGATACGAAGTTCGCGGGGTCCACTAGTTATTTAATAAATGTATAACAATCTATATACATTTTTTTTTAATGTTTGCCCATACGTACCAACTACAAAAGTCGTCCTCTGCAGATAGACTCCCCGCAGTAACAGTAAAGTACTTTCCCGGGAACAGAACCGATGTCATAGTTGTAATTCCATGTTAATTCACTACCGGTGCTTATGTGCGTGCTCGCGAAGAACGCGACCCAAGGGAAGCGTGGATCGTGCGTGTCCACGAACACGTTTTGTACGAATACGTTTGGGCAGCATGAGTGCTGAAAACAAGAATTTTCATGCTTTTTCTCATGGTGCTGTAATTTATTAACAAAAAATCCATAACCCTCTACGAAAAAAGGGGTGTCGTGTTAACGTGTCTATTTGTCTCTGGCATCGTAGATCCCAAAGCAATGGCCCGATTTAGATATACTTTTATAACTTTGGCAGTGTGTGTCTGCAAATGAGCATAAAAATATGTCTGAAACACTCACGTTAAGATATCGTCCAATGTTGCCTTGCACCTTAGCGTCCATGATGTAACACGCCTCATCATCACCAAACAACTTACGGACAGACCTAAAATTAATAATAATATTAATTAGGTTTATTTAAGAAAAAACTATACACCGACCTCAAGTGCAATTACCAAAGATTTATTGTTTTATGATTTTCTTTTACAGTTTGGAACCAACTTCTTAGAATGATTTATTCTGTTTTATTTAATACTTTTGAAGTGAAAACTTCTTTAGCATCTTTGTGATTTGAAAGTTGATGAAACGAAAAAGCGACATTAAAAAGAGACAGACACATCAATTCATAAGATTTAACATGGGAGAAAATGAAATAGCAAGCATTATAGTGTTTCATATGTTTGTGGTTCGTTTTATGCACTCTTTCGCACCTCCTCCACTCGTGTTAACCAAGGCGAAGTGGGAGTTTCCTTGGGTCTTAGCATTTTATGTGTGTTAATACGTATTTGTGCGCGCATGCGTAGTACAAAGCTTGAGAACAAAATTTTTGAAGGTTTCACTTTTACTACGTGTGAATTCCACACATGTTTTTTAGTATATTAACATCAACAATGAATGTTTAGTTTCGAATTTTTCAGTGCTAAATTAACAAATAAAATAAGAATGTTTATTTGTTTGTTTTTGTTTATTGTGTGGTAAGCACCCACATCCATTAACATCCTAAACTATAATTTATTCAATTATAGTGTGTAAGTTGGGACAAAAGGCATCTAAGCGCTGGCAAACCAGATTTGCACTTATTTTCAGCTTCTTCATATAAAACTCAGACATGGCTATGTTATATGGCCAATAGATGAGAAAAAGTGAAAATATACTCACTTATATCTAGAAGAAAAATTGCTACCACTCATCCCAGCAGCCGCTGTGAATCGGGACGGCTCACGCACTGTAAATAAAATGTAATACAGCCTTTATTTCAAATTCAAATTTCATTTATTCATCAAAATACTAATACAAAAACGGTCAATGTTGTCTGTAAACCTTAACCAGTTTATCTAAACCAATAAAAAGAAAAGTTTGACTTTTTTTTTATTGGTTTATATTATTTTATATATTTATATATTTATATATTTATATATATTTATACTTTTTTTTGACTTTACCTTAAGTCACGCTTGAGCGCGCGACATAGGATGCTCCGTTTTATGTGTTCGCATTATTTTATTCTTGAGAAAGTAGTCATTTAAAATACGTTTAATATTTCTAGGTGTTATTTTGAGTTTTGTTTCTTTTGGTAATGAATTAATAAGTTTGGGGATTAAATATTGCGAGGTTCTTGAACAATGTTAATTTCGATAAATGGTCTTAATCACGTTTGTATTTCCATAACTGTATGAAATTCAACACCTTAACGGGTAAAGGCCTGTGTCACACATAAATTTATATTGATGTTTTATGCCATCCAGTGACAGCTGTCAAAACTATATAAAATATATATATATTTGTTTATATTTCTCATTTTATTCGTGTAAATTAATATTTTATTTATTTATTATAATTTTATTTTATATGCGCTTGACAAAGATACACAATATTTTTTAAAAATACACGACCAGCAAGAGTGGTTGAAATACTGGACACGCTACCAAAAAGATATCTGCTCAAAAAACATTGATCAAAGGAAGAATTTAATATGTGCATTGTAATGTTAATAAAAAATAGTGTTAAAAGTATCAACAATAATTATTTCAAGTTATAGAGCCTGAATTGTACACCTACTTTCAATTTACAAAACCAAAAAACTTTACAAACCTTCCTCATCATCACTAATTGTGATGCAACTATTTTCACCTTTCCCTTCTTCGTCTGATCCCTTTTCTTTCTCTTCACTCTTCTTCTTTTCATTCTCTTCTTCCTTCTTCTTTCGCTTCCTTAAACGTTTACTGTGAAAAATAAAAAAATAGAATTAACTACTGATAAAATTGATTCAAAATGATCAAATATGATTTCAATGAATAAAGATATTTCGACTTTGACTTTGAAAATAAAAACTTTTTTTTTGTATTTTTGTTTGTAATAAATCATCTCAAAAACTGGACCGACTTGAAATAAATAAAGCTTGTGAAACCCATGCAGAAAAAGTTGTTAGTTTGAAGTCTCTTACTTTAGAAAAATCATATTACCAACTGAATCTTAGCTGAGTAATGAGTCTCGTACGCTAATATATATATTAATACTTAAAGCGAAAACTTTGTACACCTTTTTAAGAAAATTGCGGGAACGGATGAACGTGAAATTAAATTAATTAAAATAAACATTACACCCTACTGCTTGAATGACACACAACATACTGACTAATATTGAATTATGGTCGAATTTCGACCAATGGGCGACCTCTAGTTATTTCTAATATGCTTTCGCCATGTTTGTTTTAGCCACGGGTAACGGCTAAGGTGTAATAAGTCTACGATAAAATTTCAAGGTTAATCAAGATTAGCCACTATAAAAATATATACTTACTTGAACTGACTGATCCCGGGCTGGAATCCGATTGGTTTGAATTCCTCATCTTCGCTCTGATTTGTTTGTTCATAATCTTCATCTTCTTCAGTCTCACTCTCCTCTGATGTCTTTTCATCCTCTTTCTGTAAGAGACAGAATCTTAACTGTCCTCTGAGCATTAAATATATGAACGAGTTATTCGGCTCGAAGGATCAAGAACGGTAATGTAAGTCCAAAGATTAGTCGAGAATACTTTCTCAATAGTTTTTTCACGAATAATATATTACACGACTACAATTTATACACGTTTATAGGAACATCATGAACTAAGTTTTAATATTCATATGTAAGTAACACTTTTTCATATTCACTCGACTTTTTTATAGAAGAAAAGTTTTTCTATTCGTAAGTTTACCTTATCCAATGATTTCAACGATTCGGGAATATCCTCTTCAAAGCCTTCTTTTGTCTGTTCCACAACTTCTATGTAGTCCAACTCCGCTAAATATTCGTCACCTTCGTTAAGACCGTCCTGAAAAAAAGACATTTTATTTTATTTTTGAACTAGTTGACCCGGCGAACTTCGTACCGTTAATAAAAGCTAGAATAAGAATTAAACGTTAAATGTTTGACTGGAAAGTAGGTAGAACAGTTTATATGGGCAAATGAAATTGTTGTTTTTACTATCTTCCTCGCAATTTTTCCATATTTTCTCAACGTTTAAACCTTCCCTGGACTACGACAAACATTTCAAAACCAAAATCAGCTAAATCGGCCCAGCCGTTCTCGAGTTTTAGCGAGACTAACGAATAGCAATTGATTTTTATATGTATAGATAAAATGTCAAACGTGGATTGTTATCTGAGAAACTTTCCATTGACGCTTTTGAGCGACAGGGTATAAAAGATGTGTAGTTAGTAGCGATACTCACCAAGTTGGCTGTAGCATCCGTAAGTAGGTTGCCCACGTAAATACAAATAAAGGAACCCTTAGGCACATCGTTCAAAGCTCGAATGCCCCAACCACGCTTCAGAGTTTTGAAAACCTGTACACAAAACAAATCATTGATTGAAAGTACCTTATTTTCATTGTCGTATAAAAAATATGTTTCCGCAACTTGTTCTCCGTAAGTGTTCTTACATCTGACCCAAGAATGAAATTTTGTTATATCATAAATATCAATCTGGATCGAAGGACCACCATGTAACTTTACACCATTACCATAGTAAATTGGTATTTCGTATACTTTCCTCAGTAATTTTTTTATTTATTATTACTACTAAATATATTGACTACTTATTTAGTACTACTAACCTGTAATTTTAATTGTAGAGGATGTTGAACGACACGATTTAAACACGTCGATTTGCATTTACATCTGCAAAAAGTATTTATAGTTGAAACGTTAAGACGAATTTATAATTATGAATAATGTGTGTAACAATAATAATACATTATTTCTCTTTATTTACACATCTTATTTACATTTTTAAATATAAATATATATAAATTACATTAAAATATATATAAATAATAGTCTTCCACATCTGTTGCAAGGAACAGAACCCATGACAATAATAATACTAATTATTATAATATTTTTAGAGTTTAATCAATACAAAGACAAAGAAATACAATTCTCTTTACAATATCAGTATAGATGGAAAAGCGATGCTGACCAGAACCAATCATCGAAAGCTAATAAAAGAACATTTTTTAAAATGTTTTAGATCCATAGATAAATAGTAAATAGAAAAAAGGGCCAATGCTAAAATAATAATATAAATATAATAATTTTTAGATCATATTCTTAAAGGTAGACTTCCGAGCTGCGCGGCTCCGGCGTCACTAACGCAGCGACAGAAACGCCGCGACAGAGCGATAGTATTATGCAGTACGGAAACGTATGAACTAACGTTCGAACGCAGCGTCAGTGTCGCCGGGCGATAGCGGCCGTACCATGTTTGCGCAAGCACTGTCGCTGAATCGCTGCGACCACCCGTGAATTTGAGGCTATCTTATTTTTTTAAATCTAAAAAATGGACCGAAATAACATATTCACTGGTGAGGAAGACGAAACACTTATAAATTTAGTGTCGCAGAATTCAATTTTGTACGATTTAAGTGAAGCAGGCTACTAAAACCGACCTAAAAAGGACAAAGTCTTGAGTGAAATTATTATATTTAATAATATTTAATTGGAAAATGTTTTTGATGGATCGGTTCATTCTGATAATTATAAGAACACAACTGCACCACCGTTAGGCATGGAATAATAACTGGAACTGACACCGAAGTGGCGGGGCGGATGTCGCGCTGCTCGGAAGCCAATCTGCGTCCGTTGCGATAGAGCTGCGCAGGTCGGAAGTCTACGTTAATTGGGTTTAGCACCATCTAGTGTTTCTTATGCTACTGATTAACGCGTTAATTAAGCAGTTTTAACGTGTAACAAACGGCATGTTGGCTACATTAACGCCATTTCATTTCTCACTGAGTTGCGCAACGCTTCATTTGAATCAGCCATCTTTTTTTCTTTCTTTTTAAATTGCATAAATGCACGTCATAATTTACCACGCTCATTATTAAAACTGCTTCAACCTACATTTTATGTGTTAACGCGTTAATTCTTGAAGAATTAACTGTAACTTAAATGTAACCCACGCGCATTTATTATCCTTCATTAACATTGGACATTAAAATCAACGTTAACGCAGGTGGATCAGTAACAAAATATATTAGAAGTTGTATCGGTAAGTTATATTGCTCTATCTGAGGGGAACTGTAATTGGCTTCGCTTTAACTATATTATTTTTCTATGTAAATTAAATTAAGCTGTTGTTCCTAATAAATAAAATAAAACGTCTGTAAAAATGCCAAAAGGTTGTTTCTTCCGAGACATATGAAACAAATGCCTTACCTAGAGTTACACTCATATATTCCAGTACGCAATGGTTCGGGCAAACGTTTGTACACATAGCCAACGTCCTCGTTCTCTAAACCGATTGTTTTAGCTCCCTCTAGTGTTAACTTCCAGCACGCACATTTTGTTTTATCCTGAAATCATTTATTATAAATTATATATTGGTGTTGAAAAATATTAAAAACACACAGTATTATCTCAAAAATATCTTATCAATAAATGGCATCTGTCCATACTGTAAAGTACTAAAGTGTAATTTGAAAGCATTTGCGTATATTTGTTGAAGGAGTTAATTTAAAAGTCTCGTGTAGGGTAAATTTAGCGGTCGAGTAGATAACTAGCGGGAGGAGACAGTGTTTTCAAGTAAAATTAAGCTCTCTCACGTTGCAATTCAGTTCATCTTCGTCTGCACGCACGCTCATATTTATTTTTACCAGATGTTTAAATCAGGTATAAAGCGCGGGTAAGTGCTATTTTGTACTACTAACTGTGCCCCGCGTTTTCACCCGCGTTAATTTCGTCATAACGTGATGTTATATAGCCCATAAACAGAGTTCAATAGCGAAAAACAAGATAATATTATATATAGAACTAGCGACCCGCCCCGGCTTCGCA
Source organism: Aporia crataegi (assembly GCA_912999735.1). Classification (NCBI taxonomy): domain Eukaryota; kingdom Metazoa; phylum Arthropoda; class Insecta; order Lepidoptera; family Pieridae; genus Aporia; species Aporia crataegi. The sequence continues at coordinate 4,649,100 of OU538750.1, read as the reverse complement.
CGGGTATAAAATATATATATAAACCTTCCTCTTCAATCACTATATCTATTTAAAAAAAACCGCATCAAAATCCGTTGCGTAGTTTTAAAGATTTAAGCATACAAAGGTATATAGGGAAAGAAAAAGCGACTTTGTTTTATACTATGTAGTGATTATGTACTTCATCCGCGCGGAATAGTTATTTTTTTATTTATATTTATTTATAAAATAAAAGTAGCCTAAGTTACTTCTTATTACATCAGCTATCTGCCAGTGAAAATCGTCAAAATCGGTCCAGCCGTTTCAGAGATTAGACGGAAAAAACAGACAAAAATTGTTATTTTGGTATTTAGTAAAAAACGGTTATTTTAGTATTACAAACAGACAGTCTAATTTTGTTTATCTGTATAAATTAGGTATTCCTATGGCCTCATCTATGGAAAATACCTCACAATCGTCCTCACAGTCGCAGCCACATAGAAACTCCGGATCTAAGTTAAGTGGCACTCCCGCTGTGGGCGTTCTCTCAGTACTATACGCACAGAATTCTGGCAACGAATCGTCATAGAAATTCACACAAGGGATCGGTACGTTTTCTTTGCCATTCGCTAGATCCTGGAATATTTATTGAATTCATCATTATATAATATAGAATTAATGAACTTAATCATACTAAAAACACCCGTTAATTTTTTTATGACAATTTACCTTTAAAATTGATTCACAATCGCTTATAACAATGAATAAAAATCGAACCTTCATGAGAAATTAAACATTTGTATGTATAACAGTTTTTGTTAAATTTTTCGACAGACCAATACCGATAAAATTTATATGGGAACACCTCTGAAAATCGAGCTATCGGTCATTAAAATACATAACTGTCTTTGGAATCGCATAACAAACATAATAACAATATCTTTATACCATAACCCTTAAATTTACATTTCAAATATTGTTAGTATTTTATGGTGCGTCTACGCTTGACGAGCCGAGCACAATTCGTCTAGTGTGGACCGAATTACAAGCCTCGAACGAGCGCGCTGCAAGCATTTAGTTCGTGCTCGACTGTGTTCCACCTGTTGTCAGTTTTTTGACGAACACAAGGGGATTTGCTTCGCGCTCGTAGATGGATATGGACCCCATAACAGTAACAAAATACAAAAAGAAACATATAGTTGAATTTAGAAACTCTTTTCAAATCGTTTGAAAATATAAGAATACTAGCTGAGCCCCGCAGTTTCACCCGCGTTAATTTCGTAACTTGATGTTACAGCTTACAAACAGAGTAATATAGCGAACAGCAAAATAATATTATGTATTATGTGCTTCGTTCGCGCGGAATACTTATTTTTTTATATTAATTTCTAAAATAAAAGTATCCTAAGTTACTCCTTATTGCATCAGCTATCTGCCAGTGAAAGTCCCATCAAAATAGTTCCAGCCGTTTCAGAAATTAGCCGGAACAAACAGGGACAGAAAGACAAAAATTGTAAGAAAATGTTATTTTGGTATATGCACCGTGTATATATCCACATGCATTTAGTAAAAAGCGGTTATTTTAATATTACCAACAGACACCAATTTTATTTATCTCTATAGATCTTACCCTTTTAAATACGACGTACTTATTGATGACAAACTCGGCCAAACAGTGCGTTGCTGGCCCAAAGTCGAACAAATCGACTCCCATATCGGATTTGATTAATTGTAAGTATTGCAACAGCTCCTTCATATTACGCACACGCCGTCCACAGGGCGCGCGGTACAATACGCGTTTCTCGTATTTCGAACGAACTATTTGCCTGTGTGAAATTGAAACTATTAAAAAAACTCCAATATGGTAATCTTCTATAATATAAAAATGAATCGCATAATGTGTTGGTAAGCGCATAACTCAACAACGCCTGGACCAATTTGGCCAATTTTTTTTTAATAATATTTCTTGAAGTACAAGGATGGTTCTTACGGAGAGAAAAGTTTGGAAAATTTTCGAAAAAATAAAATAAAAGAAAAACATTTTCCTCATACATTTTCTATGGAATGACGTTATAGATGACACTTTATTATTTGGAACTTTAACGCGATACGAAGTTCGCGGGGTCCACTAGTTACAAATAAGAATATTTTACAAATTGACGAAAAAAGTGAATTCCCGTAACCCGTAGTGGGGCATGGGGCAGATAAATTGCTGTATCTGTTTCACTTATCATTTTCTTTACAGGCAAGTAGGTTCTATGCCTACCCAACCGCAAAAGTGCAAACCTCATCCAATATTCATGTGTTCCTCCGGTATTCGAACCCAGGACCTTCAGCGCAACACGCAGGTAAAACACTTAGCCACGGAGGCCGTAATTGATGAACTAATCTTCGTAAATTATAGCTAAGACAATCACGGTCATATCAGTTTTGAAACAAAAAAATCCGCTCAGTAGGTAACTACATTCACGTCATGCTCTTTTTGCATCGAGAGAAATAAATGAAAGCGCTTAAACTTAAAGTTTTAAGAAGAAAACCGATTTTATTTTTTAATTTAAATCGCCCTAGTAACAGACTTTGTTTGATATATTTATTTACACAAGAAAGGCTATTATATAATAAAATAATTGGTCTATGATTCGAATATCGAGGAGACAAATAAATGTTAAGACGGATAAACACAGGCTGATCACCTTCTTGCTTGTAAAGAGATCAGAAACAGGTGCTGAAATCTGTTTGCTTTAATGATTAGAAAAATGCATTAATGCAAAAATAATAATAGTATTCACGCAATGTAAGCAAGTTGTGAAGTCCCGTGTCCCCTGGGGTATGGGGCAGATGCATTTCACATCTGTTTCTCTGATCGATTTTTTTCTTTAGGGGCAAGTAGGTGATCAGCCTTCTATGTCCTGTCAGACCGAGTTTTTTATTTATTATCTCCACCGGGAATCAAACCCAGGAGGAGAAGGCGGTCGATTATATAATTCCTCAATTAGAAATAAATTATGCGATACTGGATCTTTTACTTGGTGGTTTATTTTTGCAGTATGTAAACAAGTTGCGAGTAACATATTTGTAAGCTTTGTGTTGACGTTGACAGTTGACACTGACATTTGAGTATGTACCTATCAGTTCTGCCACAAGAGAGAGACACAGCCACCAGTGGGGAGAATGTAAAAACGTATTTTTTCCAATCGAATAACAGATAATTAAACTATTACAATTTTTTTTATAACTTCTTTAAAACTCAGTTGTGTTTGTGAATTTACTGCAATTTAAAAATGCAAAAGACGATTTAAGTTTTTATAATAAGAATGGTAAAGCATGAACATTTAATTGTCGATTGTCTGTTTAAGTTTAATACCTACCTAATTATTTCATAGTGATATTTGTTATGTAAAACTTATCTGTATTCAATAAATAAAACTATGTTTTAGAATTTAGATGAATCAAATTGTGTTATGCTTTAAGAAGAAAATAACTCATGGTCTTATATACAGTGTAAACTCCATTAATGTCCCTCGATTTAACGACGAACTCCCTAAAGCGTCGAAATCAATTGGCTTTGGTTGGTTGAGCTTGTTGTTTTTTTCATACAATGAAACATTCTACATAGCATTACACCCACTCTTAATAACAACAACAATTGAGTAATACTTTTTAAGCTAAAATTAGTAAAAACTGCGCAGCTATGTACGTTCTTTTGTCGCTTTATAATCCTAGCCCGCAATAAACTAACCTAACCTAACACTAGTCTGAAATAAACTTTTTCTTTTTCTAATTGTGATTTTTTCTTCTCTCCATTTAACGACAACTCTCTATAACACCATAAAATGCACATTGTTACACCTTCAGTGTCATTATATAGAGTTTATTTATAAAATATGTTATATACCTTTCCCAACCACTTAGCAATGGCTTAGCCAAGGGATTGTATGTTACGAGCTCCTTCAGCGATAAGACATCAGTTCGCTTACAACTCGGTCCACACACATGATTCGCTGTAATATTGTACGGACGGACAGCCTTCTTTGGCGTGTAGTACTGAAACGAAAAAAAAAAATTATTTGGACTTCGTATTATTAAAAAATCATGTGTGCATTTCACACATGTTAGAAGTGAAAACTTCAAAAATTTTAAGAAACACTGTTGAATGCTTCTTATCTCATTTCCTCCCACGTTAAATCTTATGAATTTGTGTCTATCTCTTTTTACTGTCGCCTTTTCGTTTCATCGACTTTCAAATCACAACAATGCTAAAGTTTTCACTTCAAAAAAATATTTATCGAGAAGCGACTGACATACGAGAGCCTCGTGACTTAGCGGTCTTATAGGCCTACCGCGAAGCCTGAGGTATCGGGTTCGATCCCCGGTACTGAATGCAATTTATAATTTAATTTGTATTTGTATTCGGTCTCTTAGTGCTGCCACTTGCCGGAAGGGCTCACATAAAAATTTTCAGCGCTAGCGACTGTCGAGAAAGCGTGATGTTCTTGTCCATAGTCCCTGTTAAAATTGTTACTTGTACTCACCACAACTCGACTATATGAAGAGCTATTCTCTTTTTGCTGAGGAATATTGGGCATATGTATAGGCGCCACGGCTGCTGTCGATTTCCTAGCGACCGAGCGTTGACGACGGAGTTCCTGGATGTAAAATGATTAAGTTAAAATATTAACTTCATTCATTAAGGGAATACATGCCTATAGCTGGCACACTTGCATACAAGCTACTTGACATGCCACCTATTTTCATGTGTATACGCTACTGGCATGCCAGTAGATAGCCCAACATTTGATTTTTGAACAGCTACTGGCATGCAAGGACGCAAATTGCAAGTATAACTTGCAAATGTATCCATAGTGTGCCAGTTACTTTTAAATGCCGTTAACAAGCATGCAAGCTACTGTTCCGTTTTACAGGCATGTGTATTCCCGCCATTAGGCATAGAAAATATAGCCTATATCTTTAATTAAGTGTTAGAATATTTATAAACGGTCCATTAATTTTGAAGTTATTCAAAACAATAATATAGTGTTAAAACTTTAACAAAAAAGAACCGACTTCAAATTGTAACAGTCGAAAGTTTTGAGGTGACAAACATAAAAAAACAGCGTCGAATAGAGAACCTCCTCCTTTTTTTGAAGTCGGCTAAACCACAAATATTTTCTATTTACAAATCTTACCTCATTATTAATTTCTCTTATATTCTGCATTTCAGCTGATTTTATTTGTTCATCTGATCTTGTGTACTCTACGATTGGCATGTTTGGCTAAAACAAAAATTCCTTTATAAAAATAAGGTATGGTGCAGTCATTTTAATATGTCTGTCTCATTGGGTTCAATGTGTATGTGATCAATCTACTTACAAGAACTACTATTGCCTCTGAACAATATACTGGTTAGCGTAAAGTATTTTTTTGAAGGTAGTTAAAAATACACCTACCCTCGAATGCGCCTGTGCACGTGGCATAGCCCTCTGCCGCTGTCTGCCCGCCGCTTGTATCTCGCGGTACAGGGGTTCGAGTCTCGTCGAGCCGCGATATATCCATTCTAATCTTGGCTTAGCCTCGTCCAACGTGAACTGTACCAGAACTAACGACGCGTCAACTTTCACCACTTTTGATAGCCACCACTTGTCTGAAAACACATAAAGAATTAAATGGAAATGTTTATAAATTACACAATCATAGGTAGGTAGAACTGCTTTAATAACAAAAACACAAATTTAACTATAATGAAAACACTTTGAGAGCGCGATGTAAAATACGCTGCGCCATCTAGTCTCACCTTACGTGGCTAGCAGATAAAGTGCTAGTTATAATCTATCAATTGATTTGATAGTTACTTAATTTCCCGCTAGGGCGCAACTTAAATACTTAATACTATTTAAATAACATTAAATTTACCATGAACACATTATGTTATTTATAACAATTTAACCATTTCATTGGACCTATATATTAAGTAATAATTATAAGCATAGGTTTGGGTTTTGATTTTGTAGATTAATTTATTAAAACTCACAGGGCAGCGTTTACGATGAAAGCACCGGAGCTCTTTGTTCCCTACATTTAAAATAATTACCACCCTATTTAAACCAATTGAAAAAAACCTTAGATCATATATATAAAAAGCCTCCACTTTTGGTGAAAACCGAGATCAAATGTTCGGCAGATTTTGAGATTAGCGCAAACAGACAGAAATAATTGAATATAATTTAATTATCGTCAAATGTACGATCTTTTGCCATAAAAATACTTACTTTTCCATTCAGTCCTGATTGTCTCGCCCGCCTTCAGCCTCACCATTGGCCGTTCAGGGTAGTTTAGGAGATACTCCTTGACAAACAGACGCGAAAACGGATGCACCTCCTCCCACACTTGGAGGGAAAATTCGTAGACGAGGCGCGTGTCTGCGTGACTTGCGTACTGCGCGTATCCGTCGTCAAAGAATATAAGGTATCTGAAATAAATTCAAATAATTACTTTGAAGAATGATTATCAGCTACGAATATATGTCTAGAAACGTAACTCAAACTCAAAAATGGCACCACGCAAATATGTACCTGGTACATATTCAAGTCAAGGTCAAAGGTTGGTGGGTTCATTTTTTAAGCGCTATCTGTATGAGAGTTACGTTTCTAGACATTATTATTCATAGATTATCAATAATGTCTTATATTTCCGCGGGTTTTCTCGAGCACACGAACCATCGGAAAATCATAATATTAATTCGTGAAACAAAAACTTTGTATTCCTTTTTACGAAAATTGTGCGGACGGAGGAGTAAGAAATTTCCCACACTTATAGTTTATATAGAGGAGTGGAGAATACTAAATATTTTTATAAAATTATGCATAAAAAACACAAATTAATAAAATAAACATTACGCACACTTCTGCTTGGATGACACAACATACACACACATACATACCTGACTCATTCTTGAATTGTGGTCGAATTTCGACCAGTGGGCGACCACTAGTTTAACAAATTATATAAATGCCCATAATACGGTGAAACTTTTTTTTAAAAATGACTATTTCTAGTTGATTAATTACTTTTTTGTGCACTTTAAAATAAGCTTATATTTTTTTATGAAATTGTATTTCATTTCATAGATTGAACCTCTAATTTACATAAACCATAATTACATCCACGGGTAAAAATTAGCTCTAAAGGGGTTAATTGGCCAATAATATTTAACAGTTCTTACCTAAACTTATTAACCGGATTGGGTGCCTCAGCAATTATACCGGAATAAAACTTTTCATGCTGTTTATTGTCTTTTTCTTCTCCAACAGGACCTTGGAACAATGCTATCACACGGGTACCTAGAAAAAATAATCTACATTTAATAAAAATTATTTTCCTGCACTAAGCAGCTGAAGGACTCTAATAAAAAGAAAGTTTTTTAAACTGATTGTATTTTTTTTTTTGAAGTCTCGTGTGGCAGATACGTTTCACATCTGTTTCACTGATCAATTTTTTCTTTAGGGGCAAGTAGGTGATCAGCCTTCTATGCTCTGCCAGACCGAGTTTTTTTTCCACCGGGAATCGAACCCAGGGCCTCCTGGTTGTAACGCTTACGCGCTTACCACTAGACTAAGGAAGCGGTCGATTGTATAATTCCTAAATTAGAAACAAATTATGTGATACTGGATTTTTTACTTGCTGGTTTATTTTTACAATAGACGAAATGACCTGCACATGACTTAATTACAAACGTCATCAACTTATTTATGACACATAAACTGGAGCGAAGCATCAGTGAAAAATGTTGCAAAAACGGGAAAAATTATCCATATTCGAGGGCTTCTGTTGCGTGCGCTGCGTAAACGGTTCAAGTTACCCAACAAATATGTATGAAAGAATTATTACTCTTTATTATATATAAAATTCTCGTGTCACAATGTTAGTCACCTTACTCCGCCGAAACGGATTTACTGATTTTTACCAAATTTTATATGCATATTCAATAGGTCTGAGAATCGGCTACTTTCTATTTTTCATACCCCTAAGTGATAAGGGTAGCCCACTCCAAAAATTAATATGGCAAAACAACATTTGCCGGGTCAGCTAGTGATTTATAAAAATGTCCACGACAGTATATATCTTTACGAAATTAACGCGGGTGAAACCGCGAAGCGCAGCTAGTCTGTGCTAAACTAATCTATCCGCTTACACCATAAAACCGTCCGTTCTTTTAACGACCTAGGTGGTCGCTAAATTACCTTACCTATTGTCATCCTAGCATTTGCAGGCTTGCAGTAAGCCAAATATCTGCCTTGGAGTGTCTTAAACATATTCTTTTGGGCTTTATCGAATTTGATGCGACACGTTACGAATGGAGAATTCTGAAATCAATTTTCTCTAGTTATAATGAAGTTATTTTGAAAGACACGCACGGATTAAAAGGACTTTCACTGATCAAGCTGTTTTATTTTAATGTTTGCACGTAGGTACATAGACAGGAAGTAAGTAATAGACAATAGACAACCATAAGTATGAGCAACTTAGATACAGAAACAAAAAACAGTGCTGCCAACTGGTAAATGTATAAACATTACATGCTTTTTAACAATAAAATCTGGAGAATAAAATAAATAGTCCGAAAGAGTTTATTAAGCTTTCATGTCTAAACTCTAAACTTATCAATCGATCGACATGAAATAAATATAACAACTTTAGAATAGTTTCAGTAGGTATGATGGTTTGACGACCGATTGGCGCAATTGGTGCTCCTGCCTTCTGCATCAAAGGGTCCCTATTTTGAATCCCAGCAGGTGCATATATTTGTGCAATGAGCACGTTTGTTTCCGTGTCTTGGTTGTTTATATTTATATATGTATTTATTGTGGAACCCTCGTTTCTGATTACCATAACACAAGTGCTTCAGCTACTTACTTTGGGATCAGAGAAACGTATGTCGTCGCAATTATTAAAAAAAAAAAATTAAAAATGTTTAAAGTTTGGATACTCACGCTGGCCCCACTAACTTCCAAGATGTGCGCTTTACCCCATGTTCCAAAATTATTTCTCATAGCGTACACGGGCATACCGACGCGTAGCGGAGGACGTTCCAACTCCCCGACTGGGGGCAAATCCGGTGGGGCATTCTCCGTTGACAGCTGAACTACTGTTATGTCCGTATTCTGTGGACATTTTAAGAAATACAGCTCTCGTTTAAATGTCGACATCAATAATAAAAATAATAAAAAATAAAACAGACCTCAAGAAAGAACGTACAAGAACCACCTCCGTGGCTAAGTGGCAGTAAGTGTTTAACGCGTCTGCGTGTTGCACCGGAGGTCCTGGGTTCGAACCCCAGGAAACAAATGAGTGTTTCGGTTAGGTAGGTACAGAAGGTTGATCATCTATTTGCCTCTAAAGAAAATGATCAGTGAAACAGATACAGAAATGTGTCTGCCCCATGCCCCACTAGGGGTTACGGGAATTCACTTCACTCAAGAACGTACTAAAACGTAAAAAATATTTTTTTACTATTAAAAGACGTAAATTGTTGATTGGTAAAATTTATGTAAAATTCAACAAGGGCATAAAAAATTTACGTTTCTCTTGTAAGGAGATACAAAGGATACAAAAAACTTACATCGTCATCAGCACCAGAAGCAGCTGTTTTATCCTGAAAAGAAAAAAAAATTAGGCTAAGCTTTAAAAAATTTAAACAGAAACGTTTCAAACAAAATCACCTTACATTTTTAACTGATTTTTGTTCGCCGTCTATTAACTTGCGCTTCGTCAAATTTTCATTGTTTGCAGACATTCGACGTTTTGATAGACGCGTCTGAAAAAAAAAAACATTTATTGGCTGTACATTTCACGATTTATTTACTTATTTTATTAGTGATTAAATTTGAATTGAATACTGGAAGGAGTTTGAATATTTGTATGAGATATACCATTGGTCAGCCATTTTGCCTTTCGGCCATATTTGTTTTTTTTTTACTAAGACCATTAGAAAATGTATACGGCTGCTTTGTTTAAAAATATAAACTCTTGTTAAAACCAATTTTGTTCTTAATAATTAAAAACCTTAACATATTTAATTCTCTATACATACCTCCATAGCGCCTTCGGTACACGTATACTGAAAAAGTAATTATTTATTTTTAATTTCGTATATTTATTACAACAAGAAACATGATTCGCTGTCGTTGATGTTAATATACTTAACCATGACAAAATTGCATGATAGTCGTTTAAGTAGTTTAGACGTGTAAGCGTAACACTTCGCATTAATAATATTAATGGTTGGGATTATAGGTAATTTTTTAAAAGTGGTAAATTTCAGTCAAATCGAAAAATATTGAAATATCTCGTAAATAATTTCGACAAAAACCAATCAAGAATAGCCAGTAATCTAATCTGTTACCATTGAATTGAAAACGGTGTCGTTAATAAATAACTCTGGCTTCCTTGACAATTTATTGTTGGGCATGGATACTCCGATGACTTTTTCTATCGGACAGCGCGTCATTATACTATCTGAGTTGTAGATCGTGACGTGGGACGCTCAAAGACGCATTCTGTTAGCAGACGATACTTACTTTTTCCGATTTTACATCGTATATTATAAGAGGCGATAATTCCTTTATATCAGGTTTAAAAGTATCGTACAACTCATCACGATTCTTGTCCGTCGTTTTTTGACATTCTTTTAGCATTTCATCAACTTCCTTGCTTTTTTCTAAAAATGTAAAAAAAAATAAAAAAATATATATAGATTACGATGTATTGTAGAGGGAAAACTATAAATTAGTTTTTAATAAGCATATTAAGCGTTAAGAAACTATGTTAACCATTTAATGTTAAAATAAATACAATTAAATCTATTAACATTATAAATAAAATTTATCCGGCTCGAAAGACCATGATGTGAGCATAGAATATTGTTATGAAATTATTAATTTCTTAATACATAACATGGCATATATTCACACAATATAGGCCATATAGAAATATCCACTAGAATATCTGAATTTTTTTAAATGACTTACTCTCAAGCTCAGCCATTGCATCCTTAATTACATCGACAGATTCCAGAAATCTGGTTTCCATGTTATACTGTTTCCACTGGGTATTAAATATATCTGCAAGTTGTTCGTTGAGTAACCTGAAATTTATTTTAGTTTAAAATGCGTTCAGAGATTATTTCAGTTAAGGTAACAACACAATTAATTGTGAACAGAACGGTGTTGTTGCCATTTAACATTTAAATTGTAATTATTGTATCTTTTTTAGATCCTAAATATGATGATGGATGTGTATAGTATTAAAATATGTTAATGTCCATATAAATTTTTATAATTCATTGATAGATATGATTCATAGACAAATATTACATGCACAATAAACGATATATTAGGTAATATTGTTAACCGTTTTTAAAACATTTTCATTAAATATTAATGTAACCTAAGAAGTGCTTATTTACACTAGGTGAATATTATTGTTATATTTATTTTTATATAAAGAAAAGATAAAAAACACTACCAATCAAGTGACTTGATTTATTGTCCCAATTTTCCTAGATCGAAAAGAGCGTCCACAGTGCTCCACCATCACGACCTATCTGAGCTATATGTTTAGGATTGCTCAAGTTTTTTCTTTGTTGATGTGCGAGAAGGACCCATCTAATGTTTATTTGGCTATGTGATCAATCGAATCATCTAAACCTATGTTTTGCCGAGGGTAAAATCTAGAACGTTGTTTCATGTGAGGTGTTTTTTATATCAAGAAACTTGTAACTTACTTAGCACTTTCCTCACCCACCAACTCTTTAGCCAAGTCTTCGGGGTCTACTTCATCATCAGAGTCCGAGTCTAGAACTTCTATTAAATCCTTTGTGTCGTTGCCCAGATCTAAACTTAAAAGATCTTCAAAATTCCGTATACCTTCGATGAGTCTCTAAAAAATTGTGAAATTGTGTGTTTTAAAGAAATATACCGTATCTACATTAATACTTTTACGGTTATATTATGTTATTGTGGAGGTACAACCCATTGGGTCTTAGCTTTCACACCTTTTCTGTAGTTTTTGTTGTTTTTTTAAAGAAAAAAAAAGTTTATTCTGAATAAGGTCCAAAAAGACCAGCTGAGTTTATTGGCTGTTACGCTCAGGCGCACTCTTGAGCAGCCTATAAACCCAGTTATTCAAATTAAAAACACCTCAAAAAGTATATTTGTCTGTTAATAAAGAAGAAAAAATTGTAATTAATCTGTGAACTTACTTCATTCCTTCTGACAACCACTTCTGCGCATATTTCACACACATACCGACTTTTCTTTGCATTATAAAAGGACATAGAGCTGCTGTCAGTCACATAATATGTGTCTGACAGGCGTGGACATGCGTCGTTCACACACTTTCTTTTCTTCGCTGTAGTTTCCGGTACATTGACATGTAGTATATCTGGAAGGACGTGGAGAACGCGTAAAAAACAGGGTTCAGAATATTTTGAAAGCGGAATAAAGTGCTTTCGCTTCATAAATCTAAGCGTTTTTTGTAATTTTGTGGTTAATTGGGATTTAATTTCTAAAAAATTCATAAGTATTTCAAGATTTGGAGGCCTCTATGGACTTTAACACTATTTAATGGACATTATAACATATATTTCATTTTGTTTACATTCTCCGCTAATTCAATCCACGATCTCTAAACGGTTGTCGCGCATTTTATAAAAATCATACTGCTGAATTTCAGATATATTCAAATAAATTGAAATATATTGCATAAAGACACCGCTATAGTGAAGTCCCGTGTCCCCTAGTGGGGTATGGGGCAGATGCATTTCACATCTGTTTCACTGATCGATTTTTTCTTTAGGGGCAAGAAGGTGATCAGCCTTCTATGTCCTGCCAGACCGAGTTTTTTTTTTATCTCCACCGGGAATCGAACCCAGGACCTCTCGGTTGTAACGCTTACGCGCTTACCACTAGACCAAGGAGGCGGTCAACCTAAAAGACACTGCTATAGACTATATTAATAACTATTTTATACTATTATATGAGTCAAAGTTGTCAAAGGCTTTCAGTTTCAGAGAATAAGAGCGTCAAAATTAACCATTTTATGCAAAAAATAAGGTTAAAACGTAATAGGCCACTTAATTATGGTTCACTTAATTTTAATTGTTATTTCTGTTTTATTACATTAATGAACACTTTCGAGAAGGTTTATATATTTTTTTTAAATTATACTACTATCTAATCCATACCTTCACTGACATTATCAATGTCTTCGTCAGAATCCAAATTAAAAACTTCAAGGGTTGGCAATTTAGTCTGAAAATATAATAAATACGTGATTATTAACACTTTCTAAATAAAAAACAATTTGTTATCTTCTAAGTATCATGAGATTCATTGAACGTAATATTTTTCATAATTTAATACTACAGCGAAATACTCACTGTTTTAATAGAAACTTCTGCTGTATTCAGTCTTGCCTGTAAAAAAATATATTTTTAGTTACTTTAAATCGTTCTTACCGGATTACGAAAAGAAATCAAGCATCCAATTTGTTCCTGTCTCTATTTTAGCATACTAAATGAAAGAGGTAGCTTGCACATATTTAATTGGTAAGGTAATAAATACATTGTACAATTATTCTTCTAAACATGGCTGGATTAAGATCTTTTCTCTTTGGTACTTACAACTTTTGGTGTCGCCGGTTTCGGTACACCGCTTATGACTATCTCTCCCTCTTTCACTCTTATATCAGTACACGCTGTGCTAGAGTGAGATGCAATCACTTCTATACCCGCCGGGAGATTCACTGTGGTCACATCGTTATTTTTTGCTTCTTGGACTTCTATTGAAGAAAAAATATATCAGTACACATAATAAAATTTATAAAGTCCGTCGATACGTCTGTATGTCTGTTCGCGCTTATTTTAAAATATATAGAATGGATTTAGACGCACCCTCTAACAGTATTGTTAACGAACAGTAACACCAGACGCAGAAATGTTTTTACACCTCATGACTTTATTATTAGCCCTAGCTATATAAAAACTGTAACAAAAAAAAGGCTTTAAAAATAGAGTTTCTTACTGGTTTTTCTCGATAGAACCTTTCCAAACATTTGTAATTGTAAATATAAAAATCATAAAAAAAACCGACGATTCAAAATGCTTTGTAAAAGCTTACTTGAATAGAGTGAAGTGTATTGAACTCGCGTAATTAAGGTCGCGTGAGTAAAGTCACGTTATCCGACATCAGCAATATATTATGTATTGTTTAATATTAATATTAGAATTAATATTATTATTAAGCAATTATTGGGCCTAATGGTTTTAGTGGTTGGCAGGAGACCTCCTCCTTCGAGGAGGTCCACTGGCAGGGTCGCCATATAGTGATTCTTTGTTGATTATGACAGAGGACGAAAACACATCTCTACATTAAGACGTACCTTTATTGAATGCCTTAATTCTTCAAGAGTTTGACTTTGATGTGACATGTTTTTCTGAATTCTATAAATCTTAAAATCTAGTTCCAAGATCTTGAAGGGTGAGATCTGTACGTTCAATTCGTTTATCCCATACTCTCTAATCGCATTAATGCGGGACTACGTGCACCACTAAATCTGTGTGTTTATTCGTTTGTTGTCCCTAATAAAGAAGACGAAAATCTTACCATCTTCTGAGTCTAAATCCACCACATCTGTTTCAATGGCGCTCGTTGACTTTTCCGAATTTTCAAGTCCTGAAAATAATCGAAATATTTTTGCCTATTTAATATTTATAAGTTCTGATAACGTTTATAAGTCAAATTATCAGTAAACCGTAACAAAAAACACACATTGTCATTGTTTGTAGCTAAATATTGCGGGGGGAGATTCAAAAGATTAAAATCCCATTATATTAAATGAATACTGGTAATTTATGAATGTACCATACATAACTGATTAATTATATACTGCTTGGTCTAGTGGTAAGCGCGTAAGCGTTACAACCGAGAGGTCCTGGGTTCGATTCCCGGCGGAGATAAAAAAAAACTCGGTCTGGCAGGACATAGAAGGCTGATCACCTACTTGCCCCTAAAAGAAAAAATCGATCAGTGAAACAGATGTGAAATGCATCTGCCCCATACCCCACTAGGGGACACGGGACTTCACTTATAATGGTGTTGCGGAGATGACTGAGAGACGATATTAAATTACGAAGTAAATCAAAACTAGAAGTCAGTAAAATATAGCCACAAATACCGCTAAGACCAATGAATATGATTGGTGGATATCAAACGCATCATACGACGTAGCATAGCACATCTCTGGTGGAGAGGCACCCAAATCCATATATCCACCGCTATGGTTAATTTACATACATAAATTATTGTGATTTTTTAAATATATAACAAACAAGTGTTGCTGAATACAGTTTAAAAGGCGATCTTCATAAATTATAACCAAGATACATTTTGATCACGCCAGCTTACAAACAAAAATGTCCATTTCTTTTGCAGCTGCGATGCCACAGACAAACATTGGCACCTCCAACTTATAACAACTTTATTTTTGCGTCGGGGGTAAGAAAAACCTTTCTTAAGTTTAAACCTATTAAACCGTTATAACGTTAAGAAAAAGGTACAATGAAAAGAAACATTTATTTAATAGTATAAAACAAAGTCGCTTTTTCGTTCCCTATATCCCTTTGTATGCTTAAATCTTTAAAACTACGCAACGGATTTTGATGCGGTTTTTTTTAAATAGATAGAGTGATTGAAGAGGAAGGTTTTTATATATGTTTTATACCCGTGCAAAGGGCGGGTCGCTAGTTTATTTATAAAACAAAGTGCATGCATCTACTTTATACCCAAGTAACAGAATTTTTATTCATTTTATTTTATTTTTTGTGTGTAATTTTCTGTCAGTCCCTGACAAGTGGGTAAAGTTAAAATTTGTTTCAAAATATGTGAAAATCACGCACAAAGATCCCGTTACACAAATACCTCGAACCAGCCATACAAATCAAATAACTAAAAAAATACCTTTAGACGTGTCGGACAACTTCAAAGTCTCAATTTCAAACGAATCTTGCGCATCCACTGTCTGAAAAGAAATATCAAAGGCTTAAATCATCCTTCTAGGATCTATCATAATTTATCTTTATCAAAATAACAAAAGCGGGAAATAAATTAAACAGAAATAATAATTTTACGAGAGTTTAAGAATTCAGGACCAAATTGTAACATAAAATATCGTACCACCTCTTCAACTTCTTCATTTTCATTTACATCCATTGTATTTTCTTCTTGCTGAAAAGAAATTAAATTATTAGCTGTACCGAATAAGATTATAATATAGATTTATTGAATTGGAAACTTTCTATATAATATTAGTGAAAATCGCATTTCCATCTATCTTTCCAACCGATTGGCGCAATTGGTAGTGCTCCTACATTCTGCAACAAAAAAGTCCCGGGTTCGAATCCCGGTAGGTGCATTTATTTGTGTGATGAGCACGAATGTTTGTTTCCGAGTCTTGGTTGTTTATAAACTATGTATTTATTGTGGTACCCTCGTTGTTTCTAATTACCATAACACAAGTGCTTTAGCTACTTACTTTGGGACCAGAGCAATATAATATAAGTATAGTTTGTTTAAAATAGCGCCGTGAAATTAAATTCTTATCCCATTAACATTAAAACCCGAAATTACAAAATGACTAAAATTAAGGGCCGAATATATGGCTTGAATGATGACACAAAAGGCTTTAGCAAAAAGGTCTTGAATGCTGATGAATATTGCTTTTTCCAGCAAGTGCTGGAACCACGCATGATCTCGCTTTTAAATAATTTTCTCAACTTTCAAAATGCATATATATGTTGGGAACTTGGGAGTGTTAGGTGAAGAATGTAAGATTTACTTATAGGTATTTAAGTTCTTAATTTTTGTTAAATTTTAATGATTGATATATGTACATATAAATAAGTGTTGTTGTTACCAAAAAATATACTTTTTTATAAACATGGAGAAAATTAAAACCCAACGGGGCCTCTCTGTTCTCAAATATGGGAGTGTTCTTTTACAGTCTGTAAACTTAGATTTAAGTGATAGTGCGTTCATGTTGTGTAAATTAGTTTTAACTTTAACATATTACTATTACTATTATTATTGTTGAATAAAACTATATTTGAATTATAAGTCTCAAAAGCATATGTAAATTCCAATCATAGGTATAAATTTAGTTAAGAGCCTTCTCTCTTGTGATGTAGGTTAAAAGTTAAAACTACTTAATACCTGGTCTTTCTCAATATTAAATTCAAATGGCCTGTCCAGTGTTATGTCATTTTTGCTGGATTCCTTGAATTCACCTTCCACATTAAGTGTATTTGAGTCTTCTGAAATTTCAGCTGTCATTTGGTTACTGCTCTCTGCAATACATCAAATACTTTAAATTATACTTTTTAATGTTAAATTATTATGAAATATCAGAACTAGTAGTGGGGCTGAAGGCAGACATGTCAGGCTAGTAATTTGTGACTAGAATATAAAACAAAAAAGCTTTTATTTTCAATATTACCTCGTTGTATATTTTAAAAGTAAAGTGGCCATGAAATGAAGGCACTTGATAGACTATAATTTTTGTTAATGTCATATTTTAAAGTATTGTTATTTGTTTTTTTTAATAAATAAATGCATTTTTTATATCCTCATTTTTAAAAAATAATCATATATTGAATGAAATTGGGCGAGTGCAATTGGTTGTATGTAAGAAGAGAACTTTTGGTCAAAATTCATAGACCACATTTTGTCAATACTTTCAGTTTTCTGTCTTTATTCATACTTTAAACAATAACATAATTACCATAGCAAAGTTGAAGGAATGTTAATACATATTATAAAATAAAATTTAAAAAGCATACTTTGCAAAGATAAAGTATCCACTATGAATTTGAGTCATATGATTGGTTTATACAAAATCAATAAAGTAATCTCTACTCACCATAATCTGCATCAAATTCCTCTTCATCATCACCATCATCATCCTCCTCCTGGTCCTCATCATCTTCCATCACACATGATGATTCAGCCAACAGGCCAAGACTATCAGATGTATCTTGTTCCTCGCCAGTTTTAGATGTAGATGGTATGGGCTCATTCTCTAAACTTGTCTGGGGTTCTTCAATTGGTGGATCTGAATTTGATTTGGAGTTAACTTCAATGTTGTCAATTGGTTTATCATTTTCTTTGTAATCTTTAGATGTAGATGAAACAGTGTCATCTTGTTTTACATTTTCTTGAGATGTTGAAGGTATGGGATCATGTGGTTTAAGTTTAATTTCGAAATCTTGAGGTATTTGTTCACTGCAATTTTGAGATGTGGATGGAATCACATGATCCAGTTTGAATTGTACTTTATAGTCCACTTTCAGATTTTCTTTTTCACATGTGGATGTAATGTTATGTAGATTTACTGTTTTTTCTTCTTTAATATCTTCAAATGTGGATAGTTTGGCATTTTGTTTCTGGTTCTCTTGTTTTGGATCTTTAGATTCAAATAGATTTGTGTTATCCAGGTTGAAATTTTGGCTTGAGTTTGTAGCTGTGAACAGAATAGTATCATCTGGTTTTAGGGTTTCATCTCTTAGGTCTTTAGCAGTGGATGGTATTGCATCAATTACTTTCTGTTTTTCTTCTTCGTAGGCTTTAGATGCAGGTGATATTGCATCATTTACTTGCTGGACTTCTTTAGGGTATTTAGAAGTGATTGAAATAGTTTTATCTGGTTCTAGGTTTTCTTCTTTAGTATCTGATTTCAAGTTTTCTTTGTTAGGATCTTGTGATGTGAATAGAATGATATCATATAGATTTAAATTTTCTTCTGAAGATTCTTTAATGTTTTTAGAAGATGGTATGGCACTATCTGCTTTTGGGTTCTCTTTTTTATGGTCTTTAGATATGGATGAGATGGTGTCATTTGGTTTTGAATTTATTTGCTGTTTTTCTTCAGTTTCTTTAGATGGGGTTGACATTATATCATCTTCAATCAAAATTTTTGGCCTAAGATCTTGCATTATATCTGTACATGTTTCAATTTTGTTAAGAGTTGATGCAACAGGATCAATGATTTTTTCAATTTCTTTTTGTGTTGGTGGAATAGGATCATTAATCTTTTTGATTAGTTTAGATTTACAAGAATCAGAGATTTCTAAACTTGATGCTTTAGCATCTTTTGACAAAGAGGCAATAGGATCAATTTTTTCATGTATGCTATCTTCAGTATGTTGACTCAAATTTGAGGTTTTAGCTTTAAGTGTAGATAGGATAGACTCATTTATTTTAAGGTCTGATGAATTACTACTGAAACTATTAATTTTTGTTTGGAAATCAGTCTTACTTGAACTTAGTAAGGTCTCATCTATTTCTTTGTCTATTGATTTACTTGTTGAAGAATTACATTCAATCGCTAACTCTACTCTGGTTTGTACAATATCTTTAGAAACTCCAATATCTTGATTTGCTATACATACTGTGTTATCTTCATCCACTTTTAAATCTATATTTGTGTCTTTAACAGTAGATAAAATTTGAGAATATTTTGGTGAGACTTCTTGTTGGTTTTTAACAATTATAAGCTCAATGTTTTTTTCGTCAGATAGCTTATTCTTTTCTATTTTCTCATTTGATGGAAGTGTTAAATGTGGTTCTATTGGTTTTTCTTCTATGATGCAGGCAGATTGACTTTTGTTTGTTTTAGTTAAAGTTTCTATCATAGTTTTTTCACTATCTTTAAATAATTGATCACATTTATCAGAAGTATTCAAAGTCTTATCTTTATCATTAACGGTACACTCTGGAATCTCAGCAATAATTATATCTTCACAATCAGATTCTGAAGGAGTGTTTGCTAAATGTATATCAGAAATAAAGCTATCGTCAGACTGAGTTAGGTCCTCAATATCTGCAGATACTTCATTATATACCTTTGCACATTTCTCAGGAAACGTATTTTCATGAGTAACTGATCCTTTTAATTCTATGAGAGCATTTTCTAATTTTCTGTTAACTGATAAATCTTTCTTAATTTTTTTCTTAGGCGGTTGTAAAATATCATCATCATCTATAATATTAATAACTTCAGACTCTGGTTCCTCAGACTCTATAATAATTGGTTCATCGTCAAGTAGTTTCTTTTCTTTATGAGATTTTAAGAACTCACTTTCTAAATTGGACTCTTTGGCTGTATTTTTAGCATCCACTTCATCAAGCATTTTTTCTTCATCCTTAAGAGTTTTTAATAGAAGGTTTTCTATACTAGATTGATTTTCTTTTGTTTTACAATCCTCAATACAATTTGGGCTTGTAGTTGCTGATTTGTCATTTAGATCTTTATTGTTAATAATGCTGACCGAATCATTATTTTTTTTAACATTATTTGTCATATCCCATGTATATAACAAATTATATTTGTCATTACTAATTTCTAAATATGAGGGTATCTCCAGCATAACATTAGGATCTTTAAGACTCTTTTTTACTGTTGATGCAGCTATAGGGAGAGATTGGTCACTGTTATCATTAGTAATATTGCTTTCCTTCTTTAATAATACTGATTTCTCTATTTCATCACCATCCAAATCATCACTATCAGAATCTTCTACTGTCAAAATTTCAGACAGTTTTGATTCATTTTTCACTTTTGAAATACTTTCATCGTCTGAATCTTTCAGTAGTTCAATTTCATCGACAAACTTATCTGAAGACTGTTCATCGTCATCATCACAGACCAATTTAAATACAATATCTTTACTAGGGCTAACACATAAAGCAGGTGATTTAATTACGTTAGAAGGGTCTTCGTCTCCACTTGGGGACAGTGTCTTGTCTGTTTTATCAAGAGATCGAGCACTTGAATTTTGATCTCCAACACAAGTAGATATAATATTTGGATGATTATTTTCAACTACATTCGTAGAATCTGATAGCGATGAATCCATGTGGGTAAAATTTAATATTTGACAAATACTTAATGCTAGTAACAACGCGAAACAAATTTTTGTCTATAAATGATTCAAAGCAGAGCTATATCAGAAAAAACATCGACAAGACATTACACTCGACACTAAATGTACTTTAATAATCAAGTTTTACTTTTCTAATTTCTACAAACATTAGAAGAAAATAAATTTAATATTTGCACATGATAATTGTCATCTGACATGGGAGTTGAGACAACAGACAACTGCTTTATTCAAAGTTGACAAAGAATTGACGACAGCCATTGGCCGACTGAAAAAAAGTTAAAAATGACGAATAGGTAGTTATGAATTATTATTAGGTAGGTACTGGACTTTCCAATAATACCATTCGATTTGGACGTTCACACTTTTTATCTTAAACAGCGGATATTCTTACTTTTCGAGATTTAATTTTTTTTTAATTCAAAAACCTTTAAGGTACGGCCTCATGTAGCCGCTCGACGCTCGTTTGCAGCGACAAATGTGTTCACGTGACCCAATTTTAAATTTCCCGCGACTCAAAACGGTACTACGTTATGCAGCCGCTCGTCGCTCGTTATTATACCGGTACGGCCTCATGCAGCCGCTCGACGCTCGTTTGCAGCAACAAATATGGTCACGTGACCCCATTTTAAATTTCCCGAGACTTAAAAAGCTACTACGTCACATGCAGCCGCTCGTCGCTCGTTTGCAGCGATAAATCTGGTCACGCGACCCTGTGTTGCTGATTTCCTAACCTCATTCGTAGCTCGTGGCAGTGATACAAGTGAAAGAAATAGGAGTACATAAAAATAACAATATAACATAATGTAACGAGCTGTCCTTTAAAGAGCAACGAAATACGTAAAGAATGAGCTCAGGTATTAATCTCTATCTCTTATAAAATTTCTTTTTTTATTTATTTTTCTTTTATTTTCTTATCATTTTTTTTCTTTTAATTTTCTGTACAACAAACATGAGTTAACCTTCATAATATAGTTGTACTGTGTAAAATAGTGAATTGTATAATATAATAATTGAGTCGAATTAACATATATAAGCGTTCATGTACTTAGTACTGTATAAAATAATGTATAGTATAATATAATTGAGTTTACTGAAACTGTACTGTAGAAATAAAATTATGTATCATTATAATTTGTGAACTTCAATACTAAGACAGTTCCGAAAGGCTTATACTAGGTACTTATTTATTTAAAATGTTGTATTTCTATGAACCGGAATGAACACAAGAGTTATCAGAAAATTCAAATATTCAATATCACACACACACATACACGCACACATACACTTCTGGAAAAAAAATTGATACAAAATAGTTCATTGAAATATATTTATTTTAGACTAGGAACAACAGGGATGAATGGTGCCAAAAATATCGACAACGATCATTCTGTTTTATTTCAGATATCAAACTGTTTTCTTTATTGACAATCATATATTATCAGTCTAGTCAACATGAATATTTTTTGTCACTTTAGATCTTTTAATGAACACTATCATAAAATAGAACTTTTTCTTAATAATAGAGGAACAAGAATTTATATACATATATTGTAAATTTACTAATTCAAGAGAGATTTATTTTACACACACCTATATATGTATGTATATCACCGCTCTGTTAACTTTTCAGGAGACTTTCTCGATTTATCTACGACGTTGTGCACTCTTGTCTCAAATCGCATTTTATGAGAAATTTCTTAAAACTAATATCCTTACAAGAATTTATATAAATAATTTGATAAACGAAAAATGCACGACTTTGTGCACTCTTAACAGTCTTAACTCGCATTTATGAGAAATTTCTTAAAAATAATGTCCTTACAAGAATAATTTATATAAATAATTTTATTAACATCTTACGTGCCCGACGCAAACTTCAGACATTTTTGGTGGACCAGATTCCAAATCTCGATGACCGTTGCCATCCGTCCCGGCAGTGGTAGTCGTTTCAAATTAATACCCACCCCCAGTAGGAATCCATCAACATCGTCCATTTGTGGTGGCGGATGTAGTGCAGGCACTGGTTTCTCTCTAGCCATTGCATCAACAACGACCATGGACTCGATACATGGGTGATTCGCCCAGTCCTCGACAATCGTCTCACATATCCCACACGTATAGATAACCTTCAACAACCACATGAAAAACAAAACATTAATATCTATCATCTAATTCTAAACTGGCCATAGAAACAAGTGTGGTTAGAAAGTTACATACGCTTTAATCTCGATGAAACTGTACAATGAACAAACAAAATGATCGTGTCAACGTATTTGTCCATACTTTAGTAATATTAATTAAATGTTTTAAAGTATTTACCTTGTCTGAATCCATTATTTACAGCAATTAATTAAAGAATCGTTGCAGCACCACAGTTAGGGTACGGCGTCATGCAGCCGCTCGACGTTCGTTTCCAGCGATAAAGCTCAACATTTTCAGCTTTGTTGCTACATATCACGTGACCAGATTTTTGAGTTGCGGGAAATTTAAAATTGGGTCACGTGACCACATTTGTCGCTGCAAACGAGCGTCGAGCGGCTGCATGAGGCCGTACCTTTAAGGTATTATTTAACCTCATGGGGCTCATGGCATATGACGACTGACACATAGTTTTAACAGTCTGTGACTGTAGACTGACACATTTGGAGTGACAATTCTGAATTCTTGTGTGACTTAAAACATATTATTTTGAGTTTGAAGTTTGTATTATCGAGACGGATCACGGACTTCAATTTCATTGATCATTCAAGATATTTTTACTTTGGCTATATTATCGTATTTAAATAATTAATTGAAAGCTATTAATTTTTAAACAATATCAATCGATTATAAAGTATTCCATTTACGTGCATTACCGGGTTACATACAATTATAGCCGTAATTTATATCCTTTTGCGAAGTTTTCGAAAAATAGTTAATGCTTCATGTTTCAATATGAAATGAAAAATTACGGGAATATCTGAAATTATTGCTTTCTTAATTATCAAATTAAGTTTCGATAACATCAAACAAAATCAATCCGAAGATGAACAGTTATTTGTCACCTCGTTTGATGATGGGAGCTGCTATTGTAGGTCTTGTAGGGGCAGCTGGCATGTTCCTTTATGAACAAGTATATGCTGAGAAACGAAGAGCTATGCTATGTAAGTACTGAACCTTCTACTAACAAAATATATCTCTCTCGTGTCGTCTTCGTGACTCGTGACCACCACTATATGTGACCTTCCTTCTGTATGACATTGATGATGTGATTTTCTTAGGAATATAATCACGATGGTTCCCTCGTCATTTGGCCTCTGTATTTTAGAGGTGATTAAGGCCTCTTGGTCACAGATTACGGCTACAGGATTAGGTTACTACACTATTTTTTTAAATATATAAATTATTATTATTAATTTCCCCTGGCACCCATATCTATGGGTAATCAACGACTATCTGCTCTATATCTATAGAGCATATAGTCATTAATTTTATCCTAAGTCCAGTCAAATTTTTAAGCTATATTATATTAAAATTTATATATTGCTTTTCTAAATTCCTAAAAATAGAAACAACAACATAAAGTATTAATCCAAATATCAAATGAAAAATATTTTATATTCAAAAAACTAATGAAGTTTCTTCAATAATATTTTAGTAAGTGAGGTAGCTAGACTGGATAAGCAAGTATCTAACATAAGATCAGAACTGGAGGCTTTGAGAGAATTGCAGAAAGAAACGTAAGTAAATTTTGTTAAATTATATATTTGTATATTTTTT
This sequence comes from Aporia crataegi, assembly GCA_912999735.1. Taxonomy (NCBI): domain Eukaryota; kingdom Metazoa; phylum Arthropoda; class Insecta; order Lepidoptera; family Pieridae; genus Aporia; species Aporia crataegi. The sequence continues at coordinate 4,624,391 of OU538750.1, read as the reverse complement.
GTATTTTGTATTGCCTATATACATAATAATTTTCACAATATATGCTAATGAACCATCTCTGTAACTGTAACAACTAAATTGGTCATTTGATGCATGAACTGCAGAGTTTAGTGTTAGTTTTTGTGGAGCGGAAAAATGTTTTTCTTGTATTTTTGTCTCTTTATTGTGGCCAAGAAGATTATTTTTGAGTGATTAAATTGGCCCACAAAAGTGTGTTCGGGGCAGACTCATTTTTTCTTTTACTTATTATTCTTTGCAGGCTTTAAAGCTAAGCCTTCGCCTACTCCACCTATAAAAATTTATCCTGATTCAAACCCAGGATCTCCAACACATGCATTGAATGACAGACACATGAACTGGTCTTATATATAAAAAATCTTACACCTTCATGATGCTTTTAAATAATATTTGTTTTTTAAATATTTTTGATATTGGTAATTTTAATATTAAAAGTTATTTTTCTATAGTTTTCTATAGCAAAAAATTAATTTATGTAGGTATAATATTATTGTGGATAATAACATTACTATAAATTTTAACATGATAGTGTTATACACTCCTGCTGTTAAAGAAGAAATAGAAATGAAAGCGAGTCCTCACTGCATGTTAGGTATTCTTTTATAATTTAAATAAAATTAACATTATATCATGTTTCTACTATATAAATTTTATTTTTATCGAGTTATTGATATACCGGGTGAAATCGTTAAGTGTGTACAGGCGAATATTCCGTAACTATATATTATAGATGTCAAAAAACTTTAAACTGATATCGAAAGTACTTTACCTAATGATTAAAATGACAATAATAACTCTTTAAAAAGAAAACGAGAAATATCCAAAAAAATACATTAAACACTCCCATACATTTTATTTAGTATGTTGTTTTTCAGTCAGTTCAAATCAATACGATATTGAAACAAGGTTTATTATTAATTTGAAGTGATAAGATAATTAATCTACACCTGTTAAATACACATTACTACATAATTATAAAGTTATAAGTGTAAAATGTGTAGGTTCTATTCCACTCAAAATAAGGAAACTATCTACTATCTCATACATCAAACACTCTCATACTAAATGTATGGGAGTGTTTAATGTAAATTTTTTGGATAATTCTCGTTTTATTTTTAAAAAGTTATTATTGCCATTTTACTCGTTAGGTAAAGTACTTTCGATATCAGTTTAAAGTTTTTTGATATCTGTAATAGTTACGGAATAATCGCCTGTTCACTTAAAGATTATACCCGGTATAATTAACTAATAGAATAAATTTCAATAAAAACGCAGTTGAGACTAACTTTCTTTAACAGTAGGAGGTAATATTTTCAGACTCGCTCGGAGGAATAAGCCAAAACCCAGGGTAAAACGTGAAAGGATCGATGCTGGGGACGCAACAGACTCTGAGTATTATACCGACTGCCATTCAGTAGTTGGTTGGTATTATTTTATTTGTAACTAGCCGTGCGCCGCGGTTTCACCCACGTTAAACGTGATCGTCGTAACGTGTTATATAGCCCATAAACGGAGTAAAATAGCGAACAGCAAAATAATAATATATATGTATTATGTACTTGTTGCGCGGAATGGTTGTTTTTTGTATTTTTTTAAAATTAATTTCTAAAATAAAAGTAGCCTTAGTTACTAAAAAATCCCGTCAAAATAGGTCCAGAGATTAGACGGAACGAAATGACAGACTAAAATTGTAAAAAAACCTTATTTTGGTATATGTACCGTGTATTTAGAAAAAAGCGGTTATTTTAATATTACAAATGAACTCCGATTTTATCTGTATAGATAATCGCGTCGGGATTTTTAAAGTTCACATGTATGATTGTTTACAAAGTGAAATACCTTGAGCCCAGCATGGGGCAGACCGCATTCTGCATCTGTTTCATTGATAATTTTCCTTTACAAGCCTCATATTCTATTCGGGTTTTGTCCTTTGTTTCAATATTTCTTAATATAATTATTTTATAATATTCTCGTGTCACAATGTTAGTTACCTTACTCCTCCGAAACGGCTTTACTGATTTTTACCAAATTTTATATGCATATTCAGTAGGTCTGAGAATCGGCTACTATCTATTTTTCATACCCCTAAGATAATAGTAACCCACCCCAAAAATTAATATGGCAAAACAACGTGCCGGTTCAGCTACTATTTTTATAATATTTGTATAGTGAATTTTCTTTTTTAATTTGAAACAGATTTTGGCGTAATTTAATTAATTTATTATTTGAACATATTAATAATACGTACGTTCGGTTTAATTAATTAATAAAATTTTAGGCACAGATATTGAGTTCGACAATGAAGAGTTTTACGACGTCCCGTCAGATGACGATGACACTCTCAAGGAATATACCAAAAATGACATTCTCTCGTCTTCTGAAAGCTTAGAAAAGGTATATTATTGCTTGATTTTAGGTATAGCTTATTAGGGATGCATCCGATACTGATATATCAGCGATACTTTGCGTTTGCCGATGTATCGGCATCGGCGATATTTTTATTGCCGATACAACGATACATGTGAGAGATTATTTTCCACCGCAGTTATTATACAGACAGACTTCAGAATTCGGCTTTCTCCGCAAAACTTGAGAATTCTCTGTTTTTTAAACAAAAATCTTGTTAATTTTAATTATTAACAGTTATTGATTTTATTTTAATTATTACACTTAATTCTTAATTTTAATAGCTAAACCTTGAATCTCATTCAAAGTCTGTAGCTGTTTTTATTTTTTAATAGGAAATAAATAAATTTATTGGCGGTATGAAGTTCGCCGGGTCAGTTCTATATAAAAATAATGATTCTGATAACATATTTCAGGACACAATACAGCCTCCGCCTTTGAAACCACCGAAAAATGAGAGTATATAGTTTTCATAGGAGTTAGTCATGGTATGTAATATATATCTATAGCGTAATTGAAGAGATTTTAAAAACCGCCCGATATGATGATTATTATAAAAATATCTCGTAAATAGATGAACAGAACTTTACAAGTTGTGGCTCTCGATCACCTCAGCTTCTTAATTAAAACCGCATCGAAATTGGTCCATTTGTTTAGGAGCGCCGATGACACAGAGCAACAGACACGTCGAACTTGTAACGTCCCACTTTTTACTAAACGCCAAAAAAAATAAAGTGTAACAATATTTTATTTCATTCATTTATGTACCTAGAAAATAAAATGTTTAATTAATTCATTTCAGATATAGGATTTTGGGCTGGGATAGATTGGTGTTAGTTTCATGTTGACTGAAATATTTGGAGTCGAATGGACGCACACGCGGTACTTTAAGTCGGTAGTTTACAATAAAACTACCCTCATAACACGTATTAGAAATGAATGTGGCATTATGATAAGTTTTATCGTCTATTTGATAGCGAAAACTACAATACCCGGTGATAAATTACGCATCTCTCAACAGAGATGGCGCTATACGAAATCGAAATTAACTAAATGTCCAAGGTCGATGTGCATTGTGTATCGCCGGGTACTGATATTGACAACATTGAAACCTATATAACTGTAAACCTTCCTGTTTTAATATGACGGTCCGTTTGCTCACATATGCGAATCTATTGACTTAAAACAGTAGCGTATTAACTAAGATTTACATTAATATGGTGCCTAACTACTATAACCATAATATTTTTCGTCACCAATAAAAAATTTTAAAGATAAGAATTACCTTCTTAAAGTATCATGTACGCGTTTGCTGTAGTGTATACTTAATATTCTATTAACCTAACCTAACTGATAAAACTAGTTTTTATTTTATTACAGTTCCTATATCAGACTTTTCATTTCCTTTTGCATATTTTGAAAATTAATGTGAATAATTGTATAAAGCATTTATAGATTAGTGAAGATAAACGTCTCGAGTGGCGGTCAGCTTTAGGATGGGTGACTTATGGGTGACGGTGGAGTTTGTATCTCATATTTTGACCGTAATGAATTATATTGTTTGTATATTTTGATTATAAATTTAACTGGACTTTCCTTAAAAACTGCATTTAATTAAATATTTAAGAGATTTTTTGTTGACTTTTACAAGAATGTAGTGGGAGTTTTTTTAATGAGGTTTAGGTAGAACAGAAATTGTTTTTTTAATTGTATTAGATTGTTTTGTGAAAGCTTTTATTTAACAAAAAAGTTTTACGAATCTGCTGAATAGCTTGGCCGTCTCAAAGAAATGTCATATTTATTGGTCGATTGTAATAAATTTGGTGGTCGACTAAGTTTTACTATAGTATTTCTATGTCATTGGCTGATCATTGAAATAGCAGTATTCGAGGAGTATTAACAATCAGTCGAAATCATTTGGTTGTGAACGATAAATGCAAAATGAATTCTAAATTTAAATTTACGAATCTGAATATTTGCAATGGGGGCTATCGCGTGTGAGTTTGTCACTAGAGGCGCTTGTGTCGCGTGAGGTCCAAAAATTTCATTTTTCACTAGTTTAAGCAGGCTTCGTGACAAATTATAATTTCTTTAATTTACCTGTTGAAGAGTGATCTCAAATATGGATTATTTGGCGATGAATATGAACGCTTTGAAAGCGGAATTAAGAAAAAGAGGCGCAAAAATATGATGACAGTTGTTTATAATTAATAAACGAGATATTATTTATAATTAATTAATGAGATTCAAGATTCAAAACTTTGTTTCGGCACCGATGTTATAAAATCGTCTTTAATTTCTATACCTCTGGACCTTAGTCAACAGTGGCGCCAACTAGTGAGAACAAAAACGATAGTCCCCATTGAGCCTTCTGTTTTCAGCCGACATAAAAAAAGGATTTTATCGATTCGGAGCATATGTTTTTTATGATAAAAAGACATTAATTGTTTGGAAATTTCATTTCGTTAGTTAAGTATTGAGAATTCACGCCGCAAAGTCCTTACCCAATTTTCGATTCATTATGATTATATCTCCACAGTTTTAATTACCTTCACGTTAATTCTTAAGACGTAATCAATATATTTCGATTTTTTTAAATTACTTAACATTTGATGTTTTTTAAGTTTGCGTTTAGGAAAGTCTGGTATAATAATAAAATAAATTCTCTTGTAATGTGTAATAATAAAATGATAGTAGTTTATTTTTTATGTATAATTTTGATATTTGAAGCCAAAAGAAGTTAACCACCGAAAAATGCTCAAAATACACAGTTTTTTAAAATGTAATCGCATACCTATTGATTAATATTGAATTTAAAAGATAGTAAACGAAAGCTCTTTACAAACATTAAAACTAGTATATTGTTTTCATAAATTGGAGTGATCTTAAAATTGTTAAGATTATTATTTTTTTAAGTTTACTTTCAAAAATAGCACTTTTTGAAAGTAAACTTTTAAACATAACTAGTCATAATATATACTTTGAGCTTAATTTTCGTAGCAAGCAAAGTTTCAGAATGAAACGATTTTTGACATTGCAGTAAATTGTAAACTCGAATGAATTTGAGTTTCAAATAAAATTAGGAAATTTTTTGCTATTTCTATATGATATCAAGAATACTTAATAATCGGTTTTTAAAAACCGCCATTGCATAATTACTATAATTGCCATAATATTCTTCCAATTGTTTAAATAATCATAATTATTGTTTACCGTCGAAATATGTATTTACTCCTTTACTTATAAAAGTTGGTTAAATGAATGTTTCAAATTCTTACATGCATTTGTTTTTGTTAAGACAAAATATTTTGATCATCGTTTATAAGTAAGCGGATCAAACTAAGAGATCGCAGATTAAAGAGTATGGCTAATTAGTGTCTGGATTCAAAGACATTATTTTAAAACTGAGAAAGTTATAAGTATCATTAAAAATGCATTTTATTACTAGCTTAATTATAATTAGAATCAGATGATTATTATGAACTGACATAAATAAATTCACGAGAACTAGTAGATTTATTAGTTTTTTACGCGTAAATAATTAAATTTCATACCTTCCTTTACTTGCATGTTAAAATATATATTTTTCATAATACATTATTCGTGTTCTATAATGTGCGATCGTTCGTGTCATTTAAATTATGGGAAATGGATTTATTTTGTTGAATAAAATTTTTTGTGAATTGAATTTCGTTTTTTTCTCACGTAACAAGCCCTATACAGCAATTAAGCAATTTGTGTTTCATTTAAAAATAAATAATGATTGTAGATGATATGAATTTAATAATTATGGTATTAACATGTCCATGGTCAGTATTAAATTCTAGCTTAATGAGTAAAATATTTGTACAATCTATAATTATTGTACTAATAACAATTTTTGGATATTTTTTATACATAACATAATTTTTTGGCAAGGGCAACCCTTTGCTGTTTCGTTGATTATGTACCTACCAAAATTTTCTTTCTTTCCCCATGATTCGAATCCAGAACAAGGTATAAAGAAACAAAACTTATGTATTAAATATTTATTTACTATTTATACAAAACATTTTCCTAACACCATGTACAAAGTGTTTACAAAGCAACATACACTGATGGTCCCAGAAATTAACTAAATGTACCCGCAAGCGATAATTTGTGACACTGAAGTCAAGCATGATATCTATCGTCATCATCGTATCATTAACGTTGGCACCTTATCTATATTAATAAAACAAATTGAGGAATTATATTATATATATTACCCCATTTATATATCAAGAATGGATGAACCGATTTTAATGATCTCTGAATAGCAGAAATTAGAATATATAAAAATTCTTACGTGAATTTTTATATATTATGTGTTTATGAAAAACTTTCGTTTCCTGATACATTTTCTATACAGTTTTGATGTGACAAGTGAAGCGATACAAAGTAGTGTTTTGATGAGGTAAAATTGTTTGTTTCCGCCAATCTGGTTTAAAAAATTCTTTCTCCGATTAGATGCTACACCTTCTGAGAGACAGGCTACTTAGAAGGTTCCCGAGAATGACGTGGTGTTTAGAAAATCTAGTCTCTTCTATATGGTAACCATAACTGGTTTTGATAAAAAACAATTATGAATAAATAAATGTCACTTCAAGGTTTTGTTGGCCAGTTACTATTTCGATTGTTTATTTCAATACTGATTCGATAATGTATAACGATAGATGTCATGCTTGGCGCAGAACGTAATCATCAGCACAGCCTTTTCATCTCAGAATGCGACTTATTTTGGTTGATACTGTTCAAACCGAAATAATTAAATATATTTTTTTTTTATTGAAACCTGACTCCATCACAATTGTGCTCAATAGTCATATCCGATTCTAAATATAAATATTTTACCTGGAACATTTGACATCACAATAACTATAATATTGTCAAAAATAACTAACACAATGTTATAAAAATTAATTTGATATACACATTTTAACAAGATTTAGTATGTCATTAAAATAATAAGGCATCATATTATTTTGCTTGAAGTCACTAAGATTTAGCACCGAGTGTTATAGCAATATTTGTGAAAACACATCGGATATGACCAGTTTATAAAATATATTCTTATAAGGAATGTGTTTTAGACAAAAAGAGATCTAATACAAAATAATCATTTTTCAATCCTCAGATACACAGTATGTTTAAAAGCAGTACATATTCGAGAAAAAACGACTTCAAACCCATTTGAACCTCATAAAAATAACATTACATAATAACATAACCAAACTCACAGGATACACATTTAAAACAAAAAATAATTTTCTACTCTCCATAAACTAAGATAAAAACAAATAATACAACCAAATTGAGAATTTATTTCTTCTGAAGTTGCATGAATTTATATAACGCTATCATCGTTATTAACATATATAGAGTGATATAAAGGATACAAGGATCTTTTGGCATCTATAGCTTCCAGTGTTACCAGTTAATACAAAAACCTTACAATTAGGAAATTATCACGCCCAGTCTTATTCTATTATAAAAAAATAAGAACATTGCAATAAAAAAACTTAAATGACGTTGCTAATTTTACCACCTGTCAAAACACCCTTGCAAAATCGCTGCGAATGCATTCGCTTTACGTCGCGCGACAAATTAAAGGTAGGTTCTAATTTTGGGTTTATTAGGTTTTTAGTTTATAAAAGGTCGTACGTGCCGCTATTTATAGCGATCAAGAAAAATTTACTGATATTATACCTGAAGATTTAAAAATCATTACTAATATAACTGAACATAATATAATAATGAAGTTAGTACCTTTAGTACACGGGTCTTTTGGAATATTTTCGCTCTTTTTATATAAGAAAGAAACTAATAATCTAAGTGAATGATTGAAAATTTACTTTTCATTAAAGTCAAACTCAAAATGTTATCCTGTTCCCAGTGTGCTAAAGGCATGGCATATCGAATAAAAAAATGACATTAGCGTTTTTATGCTTGAACTTCTGTTTGACCACTATACTGTGCTAATCAATATAAAAATAATCTAAAAATCACCCAAACAAAACACCAATCGCAAACACTCAAAATCCAAATATCGCAACAATAAAAACGAACAATTTGGCGTTTTCTTAATTAATATTGAAATAAATAATTTCTTCAAGTCATGTTTCTATAATAGACGATGATATAAGAATAGTCATATTTAAACATTTTAATTATTCTATGTTACTACAAAACGTCTTAATTTTTTTTATTATACTTGTTTGTAAACACACAGATTTGTAACAAATTTCCGGAGGTACGAAGAGAAAAACAAAATATATAATACGCGTTTTAATCTGGTTAAACTGCTTCTATTCAATGTGAAACTAAGTCATTTTTAAAATTCACTTTCTCTTACTAATTATTACTATGGAATTACGACTTTGTAAATTTTTCTGAAACGGAACTTTCAATTATCCTCATATCATCATCCATCATCATGCATTACCTATTAAACCTAAGACAAATAAATTCATAAGAAGTAACAAGATTGAGTGTCGCTATCTCGCTCATACTCGTTCAGAGTGAATGCGATAGCAATAATGAGTATCATTCCTAGTTATTGTAATCTTGTTCGATTTCTAAAGTTGACAGCTTCCTTACGAATTCTGCGCGTTGGGACGGAGTTAGTTCCTGCAAAAAAATTTTTTAAAAAAATAGGTACTGATAAAACCCTTGTACCAGTTGTGTTTGCACGGTTTGACATTAAAAAAAAAGATATAATTTTTTTATATTTCTAAATATTATGTAGTTTTCTTACCATGACGAGTTGATTAACATTCTGCAACACAACGTCTTGTTTTATGGCGCGTAGGTTTTTCTCGAGAACCGAATCTTGATCTGTCACTTGCTGTTCCAACCACTGACACACCGCTTCATTATCGTTCTCCCATTGGTGGGACTGAAACATTTTGCAAATTTTATAATTATTTAAACCTAAGATAATGACGACTATAATATCAAAAAGCTAAAAATATAACAGATATTAAATTTTTAAATATAATATTTTCAAATAGAAATAAATAACTGAACAAATGGAATGTAATTAGAAAAATCGATTTAAAAAACAAATGTAATCGACTTATCGAAGAATAATCTCGTAATTTGCTTATTATTGTGAATTGTGAACAATCATTGTTTACATGTTTTATTTGCTAGTAATGTATGATTTGTGCTATTCGCGTTTCATTAATATCAAACTACGAATGTATGTCTAGAAACGTAACTCTCATACAGATAGCGCTTCAAAAATGAACCCACCAATGTTGGACCCTGACAAACATCAAGGTCAATACGATCGCACGTGATTGGTCGCGTCAAGGCGATGTGGGCAAGTGATTGGTCGAAGGCCACGCAAATATGTACCATGGTATCTATTTGCGTGGTGCCATTTTTGAGTTTGAATTACACTTCTAGACATATTATTATTCGTAGATATCAAAGTATTTTGCCAGTTTACCAGAGTCTCGCCTCTATCCTCTGTGAACCACCGTCTCAATGTTGCAGCCGCAGCCCTCTGGTCGATAGCATTAGGTCCAGTGGCATTCTGAACTCTCATCTCTTGCAGATTCTGTCGCAAAAGCCTCCTCAACCTCCAGTAGAGGATCCTCCGGGAGTTCCTCCAAGGCACAATGTCAAATATACAGCCTTTTTCGAGCATCCGCTCAGCTGTATCGTGGAGTTCGGCGAATCTGACTGCAATCTAGATACGAATAGATATAATCATTATCCATAAAAAGCTACTTTTTAATTGATTCTCTTTCCAAACTCAATCTTAAGTAGGTTTATTTATAATACAAAATTTATTCACTTTCTAGTGCATTTTGGTGCGTTTTATTTATTTGAAAATATTTACCTGATGATATACGGAGCCCAATTCTTTTTCTCTAGCTTTAGCATTTTTCTCCGCGGTTACTAATTCACTTTCCAATTCTTTAATTTTACTCTCGGCTAAAAAAGAAATTGCCAGATGTATTATTTTTCCCCAAATCCAAGTAATTGACAAACGAAATTTTCAGAGAATTAAATTATTTTAAAAATATATCATACTATAAACAAAAACTCGTGGCAAACGGTGCCAAAAATGTTTGTCATAGAGATGCACACGTGCGTTAGTGAACTTTAGATAAAATGTGATGTGCATTAGACATCGCTGCACTGCCTTCTAGTTGAGCATAAATTACATTAAATTAATTAAACATTAAGTTGCCGTTTGGTTATTATCATTTTCATTGATAACTTCTTTGGAGATGGAGTCATTTATTTATCAAAATTGCAATTTCTACGTCTGTGTGATGTCACCTGTAAACAGTGTACGTGCGAGAGAGAACATGATATGCGCTGTCTCATTTGCAGGTTGCACCATCTGCTACGAGTTTTTGTTTATACTATTAATACAGATTGGAAATGGAAGAATTTTGAAATCTCTACAATGTTTCCGATATAAAAGTGCTATAGAATCATTATGAAAGCCTAACATATTCAATCTGAGAGATATTTTGCGTTTTAAATCAGAAAGTTAACTTACCTTGTTTACCAACATCAGTTTTGATTAAAACTTCGTCAACTGATCCCCTTCGGTCTAGATTGTTTGATATTCCCTTTATTTGTTCTTTTAGTTCTGAAAATATAATTGTTCAAAATGCTTCCTTAAAAAATACTAATTTATTTTAATTATAAATAATAATTTAAAAATTGCACTTGTTTTTTTAACGAAGTAGGTACATACCAGTTATCCTAGCGCTCAATCTTAATAATTCCGGATCTAAACGATGCATAGTTTTGATAATATCCCGTTGTTTGAATTTCACCTCAACTATTCCCTCGGGCTCCAATACTCCACCCCTAAAGTATATTAAAACATTTTAAAATAAAATTTATTAAAAAATAAAGTCCAATTAAGCTCGTTGATGTGTTTTAAAAGTTTATGAATGACACGAAACTTATCCGTTTTTATGACGGCTAAATCCTTTCAAACTATTTTTAACAGTCTTCAAAAACGGAGTAGGTTCTCAATTCGACGCGTATGTTTTTTTTCAATGTTTGTTACCTCAGAACTTTCGGCTGAGTGAACAGATTTTGATGATTCTTTTTTCTTTGAAAGCCCGTGTGGTCCCATTTAATTTTCATCAAAATCAGTAGTTTTAAATTAAATGTCGATTTAAAGTCGGTTTTCTTATATAAAATTATCTTTGAATGTGTGATATTTTGTTTATAAAAGGTAACTAACCTAGCATCATTATCGGCGTACATCTCCATTCGCGTGCCATTGATGCTGGGATCAACGACCGCCCACGCCCCGCCCCTCAGCTCCGCCCCCGGAGGGATGTACACTAGTACCGGGGCCGTCGCACCTCGTAGAGCCCTGACTATTTCCGCACCGAACTTCAGGATTTGTTCATACATATCTGAAATATTTTGGTAAGAATATACCACCTGTAACACTAATAGCGGGCACTGTAGTATTTGACGGCTTATGTAATATTTTTTTAGGACAAATTAAGTGAAAAAGACAAAAAAATGCCTGACTATACTGCGTTTCCAGAAAAAATGTCAGTGAAATACTGATCCATACCCCTGTAGGTTTCATTTTTAAACGAGATGCTAATACTCATTTGAGTATTAGCATAAAATAAACGCGCCCAAACATTTTTTAATTTTTTTGTCGGTCAGTTTAGGAATTATTGCTGGACATTTGAGTATATATATCCATAAAAGATACTGGGTTTTTCCGTTCTAGAAATATTCTTCTTACTTCTTATTACAACAGCCTTGTACAAGCTTGAAGCTACTTTATATAAAAGTTAGAAAAAATATATTATAGGAGCAAAATGTACCTTTCTGCCCACCACTGAAACCTCGCCAGTTAGCGAATATTATAATGGGCAATCCCTCCCTAGAGAAATCGTTTATTGCTTGAGCCGTTTTGTATGACGAATCCGGGAACCAAACCTGGAATAATATCAAAATATATATCAAAACCTATTGTATTTACCAAGTGCCTTAGAGCGAAAATGAAGTCAGTATTGCTAGTTAAATAGCGGAGAGATCCCAGAGATGATATTTACTATAGCTTATAAATTTTGGAAAAATTGGTTCATCTTTTCTAAAAGGTTATGTTTAAGGGGTGTTTTTGACGCGTATGTTTGTCCTGTACATTGCATCGTAACTGCTAAAAGAATAGAACGATTTCGATGCGGTTTTTGTTAAGAAGCTGACATGACGATTAGCTACAATCTAAGAAGATCTATTCATCCATTATTCTTATTTTTAATTAACATGCAGGGGTTTTTTAAGTTGCCTTCAATTTCTTCAAAAACTTGTCCTTTTAACTTATTGGTAAATTATGTGTGAAAGCTTTTTGTCTAACCTGTCCAGCTTGTTGTACAGTTTTGGCCTCGGAGTCCAAGTTGGCTGGGTCAGCTGGTAAAGTCAATTCTACTGTTCGGGTCTCCACTGCTATTACTCCAACGGGTATACCTCCTAAACGGGCTCGACCTGTAAATATGGAAACCATGAAAATCCTGTAAACGGTATTCAGGAATAGGACATATTTCTGCGACTGATCACTTTTTTTACAGGCAAGTAAGGAAAACATGAATGAAGTAATAATCATCTAATTGCTTTTAAAGAAAATTGACCATTAAACAAATGCAGGAATGTCTTACCCACGCGCCATTTGGTATGAGTTTTTATTTTTTCAGTGCTCTGGCTGTAAATTCCCTCTTAATTCATAACACTAGTAAGAATTTCATTCAGCCTACAGTGCAAACGCAACCAAAGAAAAGAATTCCCGTAACCACTAGTAGAGCATGCGACACACACAGAGAAGTAGGTGATCAGCCTTCTATGCCTAGTCAACCGAAATATTTGACCTCCCGGTTTCGAACCCAGGACCTCCGCTGAGCTTAGCCACGGAAACCAAAGAAGCTAGTATTTGATTGTAATTCCGTCACCACTAGTCGTGTACTGTTTCTCATGAATAAAATATACCTTTTAAAATTTTAAACTGTGTGAACGCAAATTAAATTCTGTAAGTTTCACTGTTAACAACAAGACTCACCAGCAATAACAGTCTGTGCCCATGGGCGCATGATCTCATCGAAGGAACCGGCATCAAAGAACCCTGGCCGGTTTCCTTCGCCCGTGAGCATTAATCGTGGGTCATGGGCTGCTCTTGGTGGAATCCATTCCACGGGTCGATCTATGGGATCCGCACTACGTAGTATGGGCACTATGCTTAACTTGTCCTGAAAAATATATATAATGCACATTTTTTACAGGTCAGTCAGTCAGGGAAATACGAAAGTCCGACCCAAGATTTGACAAATGAGTACCACATTTCCTGTCTCCACCTCCCTTCCATTTCTTCAAAAATACACAAGTGCATGCAAAACTATTAAAATAACAAATTAGTAAAAAATATTGGAACAAAACAATCATAATACAAGTGAATGGTACTATTGAGATAAAAGCTGTCTTTTACTCTTAAATGTTAAACTTATATGGCCTTGTAAGTTTGCACATAACTATAAGAGGGCTGTAAAAAAATTCAGTTATTTTCAGACACTTTTTAGGCAGACACTATTAAACCATAGCTTACTAAACTCATGGTAGATATACAGATTCTATAACACCATGTAGATAACTCACCTTAGGTATATATGACAGCCATTTGACAGTAGTCCGTATGGCTTCAAGGTCAGTTGGCGCTACTGCGTGGGTCACACCATTGTTATACATAATCTGTATACCACCCAACTGGTTATTACTGGCGTAAACCGGTTTGCCCAACAATTTATTCAACGCCATATAACCGGTGAGAACTATGTATGAAGACTCTACTTGGATGACTCGGTGGCCTAATCTGAAAGAATATATACCAAAGCATTAAAATTAATTTAAAATTTACAGATACAGCTTGATAAACAATAGTAACCAGGAAACAAATGGGCATAACAAAAAAAAAATGAAATTTATTCCAAAGCATTGACATTAATTAAAAAATGACAGATATAGCTTGATAACCACTACACAGTAACCAGATAAAAATCGGCATGATAAAAAAATTAAATTTATTCCAAACTAAAACTTTTACCTTACTAATCTTAAGTATCCTAAAATCGGTTTAGATTGTTCTTAATCACAAAAATTCGACTTCTGAAAGTAGACTTTTCAGAAAGCAGTCTTTTTGGAAAGTCAAATTCAACGACAACGAACGAATTTTAACAAAAAAATAAACAACTTCAAATTGTAACTACTGAACAGATTTTAAATGGGACCACACGGGAAGCGGACGAAGTACATAATTAATATCCATTATTATTTACTCTGTTTATAGGCTATGTAACATCACGTTACGAGGAAATTAACGCGAGTGAATCCGCAGGACACATCTAGTAGATTATCTGTCACTTACCTGACAACATACGATCCAATACCGATAGCTCGACAAGTGACAACTGATATAGTGACGATGTCTTCATACGCCTGAGCCGTTTCCCCAGCTATAAGACCCGCATCGCGGAGACATTCAACTCCTAGACCGTCTTCTTTGCCTTTTCGAAAGAAACATTTATTTATTCAAAATACTCTAAGCTTAAGTGTCATTGAACTCTGCTATTGTAAAAGGTACACACGTATCTAAAAACCTTTTTTTTTAATTGCGATTTTATAACCTGGTATTGACAACCTTTAGGTCAACTCTTATTTTGAGTATATTTTAAATAATGTTTTTATTTCGCGCCCCAAATAAAATGGTGGAAATTTTACTCGTTGCTTATAGGGAATTTTGACCACATCATAAAAGTCACGTTTTGCTGAATTATATCACTTTCAATCATGCACATTGACGAATAGTTTATACTTAAAATTCCAACAATTTTACCCATAAAATTTCGAAAATACACAACCTTTAGAAATAATATAAAACACGACGCGTTCGTTGTTGCGATGGCGCCAGAACTCCCTATCTAAAATCAGAGGCGATATCGGGGAGGTGGTGGGGAGGACCCTAGATTGCCTCTGATTTGTGTGTAGGCCTTTTGCAAGAATTCATATTTATCACAGTTGCCCTCACAGTCGCACGTTGACGATCGCATGATGTAATGCCATAACCGCCTCACTCTCGCATTGGAAATAAAACTTTAAGTTTGAATAATAAGGTTGTATTTCAAATATCAAAAAGTGGCTTTATGTACATTTTGTACTATATGCACACACAAGTATCTAAGCATGGGATACTTTTTCAACTTGAATTTGTAGGCGAATGTGTTTCTTGGGTATTGTATATCGATGGTTACAAGACAATATTTGAAGGACTAGTGAGTGGACTTTAAGAAAAAATAAATTATTGGATATATTAAGTTACAATAGAACTGTGTATTAGCTTTTTAGAACGCAATGTTTAAGTTTCCTTAAATTTTCAAATGCCGCGCATCTTTCTTAATTATTTATTTCATAATAACCTTCTCCAGACAATAACAAACACAACAAAATATCCAATTTGGTGCTGTGGTTCGGCAGTTATGCGCATACCTACATACATTTCGGCGATTCATTTTTAATTATATAGATTTATTTTATTTAAAAATATTTTTGGCATCTTTATAGATTAGTCAATTACGAGTCAACTGTCTTACCTATAATATCAGTAATCTTGTATCTGGTTTCCCCTTCATCATCTATCAGCGAGGTCTTAACTGACCCCATGGGCCCCAAACGGGAATAAGCTTCGGGGCTCAAATAGAGGTATTTAAAGCCCCGTTCGGGGTGTTCAGAGTCTATCCAGGCGACTTTGAATTCTGACTTCACTTCCTCAGCGACACCTATACGAGCCCCTGAGTTTACACTCACGTATACCTATGGGATATATGAAAATTATCTGAATAGGTTTCTTTCAATTTGGAAATTCGTTCAGTAATTTTGAAGAAATGCTATGGCAATTGAGTAATTAATGTAAAAAGAAATTTAATATTGATCTTCGTTAAACAAACATATAAATGAAGTAATTTAGAAGCAAAAAGGCGTAGTCTTAATAAAATATATTGTTACAAGATTTAATAAGTGAATTCCCATAACCCCTAGCGGATATGGGGCAGACTCATTTTTGTATCTGATTCACTGATCATTTTCTTTACAGGCAAGTAGGTGATCAGTCTGTACCTATCCAACCGAAACACACATTTGTCTCTCCAGAATTCGAACCCACGCAGACGCGTAAACTGCTTAGCCACGGAGGCGGTTGTATACTGACAAATACAAGATTTAATACTGACTACTATTTTCATTAATAAATACAGATGAGGTAGAAAACATTTTAAAAAGTTTTTAATCATGCATTAGTCCACGTTTTTGGCGTAATTTATATATTTTTTGACGTCCTTATTGCTGAAAATTTGACTTACCCTAGGTATTTTATGTTCCCTGGCATATTCTGATGCAAGGAAATAAACCCAGTCCTCTTGTGGTCCAAAAGACCCCATGTAGTATGTAAGGTCATTGGCAATGAGAACAATGTCTCTGCCCTCGGGATATTCTGGCGTAAATAGGGTTATTCGCCAGGCAACCATTCCGATCTAAAATAAATATGACATGTCAGTACGTTTATTTATATAAAAATTAACTATAACCCAGTAGGCTAACGTTTTGACAGATATTTTGTGCTTTTTTATCTATGGAATACTTATACTAAAAACCTAATAATAATTGTGACAACTCATTGCTCTGATCCTAAATCAGTTATGTTTATCAGAAACAAAGAGGGTACCACAATAAATACATGTTTATAAACAACCAAGACTTGGAAACAAACATTCGTGCTCATCACACAAATAAATGCACCTATTGGGATTCGAACCCAGGATCTTTTGGCGCAGTAGGCAGAAGCACTACCAAAGCCTGGTTGGCGCAACATTATTTTTCTTATCTTAAAACACTAATTAATAACTTGTTATGGAACATTATGGAATATTCGATTAATTTTCGAAAATGGATTAGATTTTATGTATTTTTTTTAATAAATTGTAAAAGTTCTTAAGGCAACACTTCAAATTGTTGCCTAGTAGAATATATTATCTAGTAGAATATAGTATCATTTTTATAAATTAATTTTAAATGTACTTTGAAGTTGGTTTACAGTTTTTTAAATATATTTATTTCTATCAAATACTTTATACAGAAAAGCTTACATTGTTCTGTCCAGGCAAGCGTGTCACTTCCTTGATTCGCCTCTCTCCATCATTCTCCATCACCAGCTCGACTAAGTTCATCACATTATCCGGTCTCGGGCCTTCATAAATAATATATCTATTATAATTTATAACTAAAACCTACAGAGGCCTTTGCCAAGAGGCAAGCTGATAATGATGTTACTGTGTGAAGTCCCGTATCCCCTAGTGGGGTATGGGGCAGATGCATTTCACATCTGTTTCACTGATCGATTTTTTCTTTAGGGGCAAGTAGGTGATCAGCCTTCTATACCCTGCGAGTTTTTTGTCTCAACCGGGAATCGAACCCACGACCTCTCGGTTGTAACGCTTACGCACTTACTTAGACCAAGGAGGCGATCAACTGATTCAAACAGGAAAACAAAAATCGATGAGCTACAAACAAAGTGCTGAACTGTAAACATCAGTGAAACAGACGCATTGTGTCTAAGCCATGGCCCAAGACTTCACTTATCTATATCAAAATGCATCGAAACAGTTCAGCGGACTGAGTGCATTAAACTCAGTATCGCATTTAAAATTTCCTAAATGAATATTCAAACCTACCATCAACGGATCCCTCTTCAATACAACTCTGCCATTGCTTTTCAACCATTTGTCTAAACATATCCGGTATGTCGTATACATACGTAGTGCCTTGTGAAGTCGCCTAGAATTAAATATATACACTTATTACTTATTAAATATATTAACTTTATTAAGAGTTTTGTATATTACTAGCGACCAGCCCTGGCTTTGCACAGGCGTAAAACATATATAAAAACCTTCCTCTTCAATCACTCTATCTATTAAAAAAACCGCATCAAAATCTGTTGCGTAGTTTTAAAGATTTAAGCATACAAAGAGATAGCGGAAGAAAAAGCGACTTTGTTTTATACTATGTGATTAGTTAGTATGTACTAATAAAATAATTTTTTAATTTATTTAGTTTTATAATCACGATTGTGTTTCGAATGTTTGTGATTTTCACAAATTCTATGATAATTTGTCTATAAAAGAAAAAATAGAATTCTATTTTAAAATTAGGAATCATCTTTATATCTAGGGCTTAAATTTATTAAATAAGCTGTTCTATGAATCATGTATAGCATGACAGTTATCAGTCTATTGACTGATAACTGTCATGATAGTATTCTATATTTTCGAGTTTTAAATTCGCTCACCAAAAATCGCTTTTGCTGGAGATAATCCTTAGTGACGTATGGAGTAGATATTGGCAGGCCATGCATCGGTCCTTGTTTGGGGCCGTACGATTGGAAGATTATCTGGAAGAGGTAAGTGTCACGCATTTTTACCACTTTTAAACTTAGGACAATCCTTACTTATAAACGCTGCTCAACTAAAAGCGTTGGTTAAAGTATTTTGTTCCTTTCTAACAACACAAGTTGCACGTCAGCGAGAAAGGGACAGAAGACTGGACTGTTTCATGTTAAGCAAGGTTTATATGTAAGGTAAGTCACTACAGGCTTAAGGATGACAGCTTTTCACTTAATAAAATAATAATAAAAAGCCTTTTTATTTCTTGCAAAAAATAGTAACAAACTATAACTAGAGCTTTCTCTTTAGTTTGCTTGTTTAAATGAATAATACTTAATCTACAAGAACCCCTCTTCGGGTGAAGACCTCCTCCAAAGAAGCCCAGATATCTCTTTCCCCGTGTAGCATTGAGCATAATATAAAATTGTCGTACTCTTCTATTCTGTCTCCCATATGCCTAGTTTCAGACAGTCCTATTATGTCATATTTGATATTTGATAAGGATTTTAATTCAATTTAGCCATCATATGTTGAGAGTGTTTTAACATTGTACGATAAAATGTAGAATTTTCCTAAAGTTCTAATCTTAGTAGTGTTGCTATTAGTTGGAGTAGGTATTTTTGTTGCTAATTTTAATTTTGGTTGATCCTTCGGAGGGTATTGGTCATAATCTTCCTCGGTGACCAGCCGGCTTGGAAGATATGTTTTATTTTTTCATATTGTTTCTTTTATGATGTCTGTGCTGGAGTGCTGTAGTTGCTAATACTTCTCTTGGTGCTCTATTTGGGGTTTTGGGAGTCAAGAAGTTCAGGATCCCTGGTTTTACGACTTCATCTGACAGACTAGACGATCTTTTGTATTTCGTCTGGGTATCCGTATTTTGAGTCTTGTTATTTTTGCTGGTTGGTACTTTTCACTTAGTCTTACTAAAATAGGGCTTGTGACCTCTATTTCATAAAGTGATTCTAAATGGGCGATAAGACCACTACGGAGAACATAAAGAGTGTAGGTGCATATCTAAAAGGCCGGAAACGCACCTGCGTCCCATCTGGTGTAATGGGTGTCCATGGGCGGTCCGTTACTAAGCCTTCTGCCCATTTTCTTACTTTTTTATGTTAAAATAATGATATATTTAAGTAATCTTTCTCTCCTCATACTTACCACACCAGTCTTAGGATCTGAGATCTCTTCGTAGCTGTAAACGTCCAGAGAATATCCCGAACCATTGGAAAGACATAGACGTATTGTTTTTGTTGGCGAGCCGGGTGCTGGAAGGACCAATTTTACACAATTAAATTTAGTTTAAATAATTCTAGCATTTACAACATTACAGCTGGGGATACAATATTACAATAAGAGAATATTACATAATATTAAATATTATAAGAAATATAAGTCGAGTGCAATAAGACAGACAAGAAGAGAGTCGACAATATCGCTAAAACAATTTACAGTTAGGTAACACCTGTTAAGAGACTGTCGAAGTTTAGTGAAATCATATTGATCATTTTGAATCGTAAATTTTTGTTTTCTTAATATTATGTGGTTTTTAAAATAATTATTCTAAAAAAAATTATATTGGGTTTTATTAAGACAGACTCAGAGCAAGTTCATTCCCAAGCTTTTTATTATCTAATCCGTTGTTTTATATAAGCTTTTATAAAGTTTTCTTTCAATTGTGTTTTTAAATTTATTCATTGACAATTTAAGCATATCACTTGAGAGTTTATTATAAAAGCGTAATTGCCCTTTAAAAGATTTACTAACTTTATGGAGCCTACTAGTGGCAACAGCGAGTTTATCTTTATTCCTAGAATTAAGTTTATGACTACTGTGTTTTTCTTGATCTTCATATTATGGATGTATATTAAATGTAGTGAAAATCGCAACCGAAGTACGAAAACTGTACTTAAATAAATTTAAAAATTCGTAAAACGTAAATTTTATAAAAAGCTTTAGGAATTTAGTAACTAAAGTTCAAATATATAAATCGAAAAAATATAATTATACCTTTTACAGGCTACTTTTTTCATTTAAAAAAATAATATTAATAGCTCATATTCATTGGTTTGACTCCAGAGTATAAAGTAGTTGAAGCACTTTGTTATGGTAATCAGAAACAACGGGGGTACCATAATTAATACATATATAAACAACCAAGACTCGGAAACAAACATTCGTGCTCATCACACAAATTAATGCACCTACCGGATTCGAACCCAGGATCTTTTGGTGCAGTAGGCAGAAGCACTATCAACATTATTTTTCATATCCTAAAGGACTAATGAATAACGTGAGATGGTTTTCAGAAACTAGTCGATTAATTTATATTTAGATCTTTATGGAATATTCGATTAATTTCCGAAAATGGATTCGATTTTGTGTATATTTTAATAAATTGTAATGCACCTGGGATTCGAAACTTTTGGCGCAGAAGGCAGGAGCACTACCAATTGCGCCAATCGGCAGTCAGATACATACCAACTCTCAAAGTGAATCTTATCTCGGCCTGTAAGACTCTCAACTTCCAAAGACGCGGACCGTATCTCATCACCATTCCAAGAACTGAGTCCTCTATCTGAAATTATATTCATTAAACGTACAAAAATCTTATACATCGAAACAAAATAAAAATGTTTTAAAAACTCATACGTGTTGAAGTTACTCATTTTAGTTTGAAATATTTTCTTGATAGACAAAACATAAACTACTTTCTTTTACCGGGAATCGAACCCAATACCTTTCGTTACAAGCATGACATAAGTGCAACTGTTAATATAATTAAATGTTTATCATAATATTAATACGTGAAGCAAAAACTTTGTACCCCTTTTTACGAAAATTGCGCGGACGGAGGAGTATGAAATTTACCACAATTTTAGTTTATATAGAGGAGTGGAGAATACTAAATATTTTTATGTAATTATGCATAAAAAATACATTAAATCAATAAAATAAACATAACGCCAGTGCGTATTCAATATTCAGTATTTCAATTCGAGAGTAAGTCAGTACTTACTCTCGAATTGTGGTCGGATTTCCACCAATGGGCGACAAATCTTATTAATTATATAAACGAACAGCTTTTATTCGTGACAAACAAACGATTTCATCTCTTACTAGCTGTGCCCCGCGGTTTCACCCGCCCTAACTTCGTCGCAGCATTATGTTATATAGCCTAAAGCCTTCCTCGATATCCAAGAAAAGAAGAATTATCTGAACCAGTAGTTCCTGAGATTAGCGCGTTCAAACAAACTCTTCAGCTTTAAATATAAGTATAGATTAGTGATCAATAAATGTCTCACCTTGGCTGGATCAATCAAAATAGTAGGGCCGAAGTTCAAGAATATGTGGTTGCAGTCCGTTCTCTTTGCCAATGGATGTGAGAAGGCCACCTCTAACTCATCCATTGCTTCTAAAAGGACTCTGAAACAATTTAATTATTACAAGTAACATTACACTTTTAATATTTTTAGTCAATCTGTGAAATATGCTTAGATGGATACGTCTTTACATTTTCGTCTTATATGTTTTGATTAAGATGCCTCTATTGTTTCTTGTTAATAATTAATAAATTCATTAATGTAATACTAAAAAAACGATCAATGATAAAAAAGTCCAAGTGTGTCTTTTATTCAGATGATTTTTTCTAAAGAAACTCGTGTTTTCTGGAATAATCTGCAAATAATGATGGAATAATCTCCTTTTTGAAGACTGTTACTAGTGAATTTCTGTAACCACTAGTGAGGCGTGGTTCAGGTTTTCTCGGGATTCAAACCCAGGACCTCCGGCGCAACACACAGACGTATATACCACTAAGCCACAGAGGTGCTTAAGACGGTTAAAAATAGAAGTAAAATAGTGTTAATAATGCACTCATTCCGATTATGTATAGATTTATAAAACAAAGTTGGGTTATTTACATTTATAACTCAAGAACGGATGAACCGATTTTGATGATCTCTTTTTTGTTGAATTCGTCTAATCCAAGAACAGCATCTGCGTGTTGCGTCGGAAGACTTGGTTTCGAATCCCGGGGAAACAAATTAATGTTTTGAGTCATAGAAGGCTGATCACCTACTTACCTGTAACGGAAATAATAAATAAAGCAGATACAGAAATGTGTTTGCCCCATGCCCCACTAAGGGTTACAGAAATTCACTTTAAGGATAGCAGTGTTTATGAAGAAAATTCGTTTCCTCTGATTTGATACAAACTTCGCGGGTTCTACTAGTTTGTAATAAATTACCTTTCTCCCTCATTCTGCAGGTATTCAAAACTCGCCTCCTTGGTGATGAGATCCTGATGTCTGATGATGGATCTTATGAAAAACCGGTAGTCAGTCACCTCTTGACCTTTCTTCACCTATAAATTTATTTCAAAATTTAAGTTTTGTACACTTGAAAATCAGTTTATTTGAAAAAAAAAAAGCGAAAATTTTTAAAATATTCATTTTGTTGTAAGAGCAATTGTTATTTAATATTGCATTGAAGTGATAGTTTATACCTTAGCCTTTCCAAGATACAGATGCATTTTCTGGTTGCTAGTGGGCAGAGCTTCCAGGTCATAACTCCTCATGCGGTAAAGCTCCAGCTGGAAGGCGGATGCTGGTTCCAGGTGCCGATAGATTGTATCTTCTTTGAAGTCATTGCGAGCCCGATATGTGAAGAACTTGGGGAATTGACGTCTGAAATTAACATTGTATTGTTTGCTGGTTAATTCCATCTATTCATTTTCATATAATTAGGATACAAAGTATCTAAGATAAGACATGTTTATATCATAATGCATTAAAATGAGATAACTTTTTCGATTGTTTATCTTATATATAAAATTCTCGTGTCACAATGTTAGTTACCTTACTCCTCCGAAACGGCTTTACTGATTTTTACCAAATTTTATATGCATATTCAGTAGGTCTGAGAATCGGCTACTATCTATTTTTCATAGCCCTAAGTGAAAAGGGTAGCCCACCCCAAAAATTAATACGGCAAAACAACGTTTGCCGAGTCAGCTAGTTATTCATTATAATTAAATTCAAAAATAATTATTCATCTTTATTTCTGATTTGGCTTTTTACTATAAGAAACACATATAATTTATGAGCAGTGTTTAACTCCTTTTATCTCTTTCTTGCAACCACATTTTACTCGAAAGTGACAGAGCCATTGAGACTGACTAAAAATTTGAATTAACTTTATAAGGAAGATTTTTTTTATATTTATTAAAAGATTGAGCCAACACATGTTACAATCACAGGAAGATATAGACACCAAGAACATTTAAACACGCGTTATGATAGGGTCAAAAAAAGTATAACAACTGATTAAAAAACAGATAAAAATAAAAACACAATGAACCATTGAAATAATACGGAGCTAAAAATTTAAATAACTTTTGCGTAAGACAATGCATCTCGCACTAGAGAACTGAATTCCACATAAGCACAATTAACAAGTAATTGTACATTGCGCGGCACGTAAGTTGACCTATGCGCAGTCACAAATTTTCGACTTTGTACGACAATTTTTAATGGGGGTGGGTGCAATTTGCCTTACCCACCCCAAATTCACAATTCATAAAAATATATATTTGAATACCACACAATAACTTTTCCTTTTCGATTTTTATTATTCATTAAACCTATCTAACAGTTTTCTTCATAATTTTACCTGCGCAGACGACCGCCATTCTGTGCAAGACCTAGAACCAGACATGCTTTTGTTGAAAGATTCTATATATTTCAAGGGCCTTTCTTGTATAATAAGATCAATAAATTATTAACGATACACAATCTGAATTATAAACAATGCAGTATAAAAGTGACAGAATATCTGGCGAAATCTAATTATGATGACACAGAGAAAATGTTAGAAATTTTAAAATAAGGTTTAGTTAGATATCTGCTTACACTATAATACCATTGTTAATATATTTTCCTGTTGTTTTCGCAGACATAGAGTAAAATTAGTTTTTTTTTTTTTGTAATGCAATTCATTTTTGTTTTACTTTTGTTTTTCCTTCCTTAGCTTATAGCTATGATGATTAAATAAATAAATTAACTCTTTCCCTTAGTAAGAAAAGTTTAGGTTTTAGTATAGCTTGAAACACAGGTTTTTTTAAACCTAGTTCAGGTAGATATTTTATATTATCTCTTAGATTTATAATATTTTTCTAATGTATGTATCATAAATTCTAGCCATTCATTTAGTTTTATTTACATTTTAGAATAAACATTTTTTTTGGAAAATTATAAGCGTCATATAAGTATATACCTAATAATGTGTAAAACTTTTTGAAAATAAAATTATTATTATTATATTTTGGTTCAACTTACATGCCGCGATGTGTAAACACGCAGATTTCGAACGAGGGGATTTGGATATATGTATGTGTAGTAAAATGAACTTACTTGATCAAGAGCATAAAAGTGATCCGTCTTATGCGTTTCTTATGCAATTCGAGCGCGTGTGCACGACAAAAGTGCCCGAAGCGACGTGACACTGCACTATCATCCGCTTCGCCGGTATCACGAATGCCAATCATCAGAATGTGTATTGGTTCTAGAGGCTGCAAGGTTTTTTATTCATTACTTATACTGAGAACTTCTAAAGAGTACTGGAGAAGCATGGAGGCCCACATCCAAAAATGGACCCACAATAACGACTTATGATTATTAAATGTAGCGGGACTGATCGCGCAAACAAACGATCAAAGAACACATCGCAGGTGTGAAAAATCGTCAAACGCATCGTCTGCGGTGGGCGAGCATTTGCTTAAGACGGGCCCTAATCATTGGATTTAGCTTCACGATCCTAAGGTCCTCTTCAATAAGCGACATTATTTTTCTAGAATTGTTCGCAAAGCGGTTGAAATTAAAAATAAAAATTTCAATCGGGAGGATGGATTTAGGCTGTGGACATCGTGGGATCCCATTATAGGCAGGTGCTTGCATCGGTAGGTACGGAGAAGCCGTTCGACACCGTTAGTGTTGTGTGCCGCAGTAGCAGCCCTGCGTTTTCTTCATCATCAAATGAGGGTAGATAACAATACCCTCATTTTACACTAACCGCACTCTTCAGTTCTTCTCGTAACCACGGCCGTTGCAACACGGTCGTATCGTCGAGGTAAATAAATAATGTTTCTTTGCGCGATAAGTCCCGCTATATTTAATAATAATGAGTTCAAATCGCGAGTTTAAAGTTTATGAACGACTTATGATGATGAAATTCCAATCAGACACCCAATTCCATCATGCACGATTTAAGCGTAACTTTATTTGTTAAAAGAAATAATTTTTACTATATTTTTCATTGATACTCCATTCCTATTGGTCATAGCGTGATGTTATATAGCCAATATGTCTTGTTCCATAAATGGATTTTAAAAAATACAAAATTTTTCAATTCCGAACCAGTGGTTCCTGAAATTAGCGCGTTCAACCAAACAAACACACAAAAGCTTTATAATACTTTGGTATATACGATTTATACAAATAAAATTGATGAGTAGAACACACAAGTGTTAGCAAAAATGTCACTGCACTTACCACTTCTTCTTCAACGATTTGCTTGAAGTCCATGCCAACGTTGATACTAGTGCTGTCCCGGCTTTCACTGCCTTCTTGTAATGCTTGAAGATCCTAAACAAAAAAAATCAATGAATTGCATATTAAAAAAGCTGGATTCATTTGAGCGTATGTTTGACATATACTGTTAAAAAAGGTCCTGGACCTCATAAAAATATTAACAGATCTTAATTAATTGTACCTAATCATCTTTCCCACAACAAACATTACTTATAACCGCCTCCGTGGCTAATTGGTTTACGCGTCTGCGTGTTGAGCCGGAGGTCCTAGGTTCGAATCCCGGGGAAATACAATAATGTTTCGACTGGGTATGTATAGAACGCAAACTTACATGCATGTAAAGAAAATGATCAGTGAAACATATACAGAAATGTGTCATCTTGCCCACATCAGTTTTCAAACAAAAACCGCAACAAAATAACTCCACTTCGCAAACACGTCAAAGTCATACGACCTCTCTTTTTGTGTTAAAGAGGCTCAGAAAACACTTGCTAGTAAAGATGTCAATGAAATCTTTCCTTTAGGTGAACCTAACCTCTCGTCTAACAGTGGCCGTGCTAGCGAAATCGTGGACCAGATCCAACAACTCATCAGAGTACTCCACGAACTGTTCGAACGAGTTGAAAGCCGCGAGAGCACCGGTCCGATGATGACATTTCCTCATCGCTGCCCTTGATAGTTCTGCAGGAACGCCTTCGTCTTGCGCGGCAGATAGCTCCATCTCCGATTGGCTGATTGGTATCCTAACGATATATTTATAATATAGCCTTTTATTCACTGACCAAGTTAATAACATAAAACATGTAATAACAACAGAGTTGTACAAATAAAAACTACCTAAAAGAAAATACTATAGTTGAGTCATTTTAATAGGTAACATTTGACATTTTATCAAATTTTTTTGTGTATAAATAAAATAAAATACCCTTTCTTTTTTTGTATTTTTTTTTAATTTTTTTTGTGCTCCCTTTATATCATTGTATTATGTTAAGATTATAAATTGTAAACCCTTGTTTTGTCTTAGGATTTGGAATTAAGTTTTTGTCTAGTATTGTTTTTAATGCTGTGGGTTTTGTTACAAATAAATAAATAAATAAAATTCAACAACGTAACCTTATAACGGCGGGCATAAAATAATATATTTTTTCGTTTTCTTAGAACTGCACAATTGCTTAATTTTTTTCAATTACGATTACATATTTATTGTAATAATGACCGATACGAGTAATTTTATGATTTGCTTTCACTAATAAACCATTCTAAACATAATAAACAATTTCTGATCTAAAGAACTGAACGTCGTTACAATGTTGCGTCAGTTAACCATTTTTCTTTTTAAACACTAGGGATGTTACTCTAGAAATCGAAAGCTGATAAGTAGAATCGAATGCAATGATTACTTGTGAAGAAATATCACCATAAATTAATAACCACGTTGTGATTATAATAAAACATAA
Source organism: Aporia crataegi (assembly GCA_912999735.1). Lineage (NCBI taxonomy): Eukaryota > Metazoa > Arthropoda > Insecta > Lepidoptera > Pieridae > Aporia > Aporia crataegi. The sequence continues at coordinate 4,596,423 of OU538750.1, read as the reverse complement.
TTATATCTATTATTCTTTTTACGAAAGAAAAAATAATAATGGGACAGGGATTCGCCTGATGATTTTGAAAATTCACATGTTTCAAGTCCGTATCGATTCATTTAATTTAATCGATGTTTTTAAGCAGGTCACCTCACTATGAAGATAAAACTGACAGACTTCAAATGTTACCTATTAAAATGACTCAACTATAACTATTACATTTAATTATGCTATGTTAACAACACTGTGCTTGGTCAGCAACCAGTTTATTGGTCAGGTTCACACTGTTTTGAGTCAGCTTTCTCCAGCTCTACGGCTTACCATGGGCATCATCTTCCCACTTTTTACGTGGTCTTACCAATCCTTGGGTACCACTCGGTGACTACTTTTGTTCATTTAACTGTATCCTCATCATGTCAACGATATATTAAATACTAAGGATCCACCCCGGCTTTGCACGGGTATAAAACATATATAAAAACCTTCCTCTTCAATCACTCTATCTATTAAAAAAAACCGCATCAAAATCCGTTGCGTAGTTTTAAATATTTAAGCATACAAAGCGATATAGGGAAAGAAAAAGCGACTTTGTTTTATACTATGTTAAATATATCTAATTCGTAGAAGTCATAAAATGACAGGAAATATTATTATTAGATGAGTCTCCAAGGATCCGAATTTCTAGTCGATCTAGAAAGCCCATAGACCCATTTGGTTATTCATACTAGCTATTCTCAGAGTTACTGAAGATCTCTGCTTGTTGGATATCCAAAAGCCTTCAAAATGACTCCAAATGGGTGTGACAACAATACTAATATGTACTTGTCCTATTAGATAACATTATTAACTCTGCAGTCCTGCTTTTATCAACTTGATATTCTTGCGGAAAAGAAAATTATTAATTATATTGATATGATTAAGTCAGTTAAGAATTATTTAATTTATATTTCTTATTTAATGATATTTTATTTGCGCAAATTGTTTTCTGACTAATCATCGACGTCCATTTCTCACCTATTAGGATGTCCTGTTGGTAGGATAAATTGGAAGTGAACCACACCCAACTCCCCAGAGAGCGCTAAATGCTGCAGGCACATAATATCGTAGGATGTGTATGCACGGCGGACGTACACTTCTAGGGACGCGTTGCAGACCTGAAAATAATTTTTAAATAAATAGATTAATACAGATTAATACAAATATCGCAAAATCGACAATCATATTTAAGGGAGCAAATATTAGTCCGGGATCCCTGGAACATTTTGTAATTTGATTACTATCAAGCTAATTTTTCGTGACTAGCTTCATTTCGATGAGACGCCCAACAAGTTCCTTACGAAAACTCCCGATTGTGGGAGGTAATAGCGGTAGCAGGGATAAAATATGTTGATTTGATGATTCTCAAACTTTTATTAATAACTGGTTTTAATTTTGTTAAATCTCAAGATAATTATCTAAAGTCTAAACTATTCGAAAAAATATTTGTCTTACAAAATGTATGGTTTGATCAACGAGTCCCCTCCTTCCAACATGTATCAATAATGAGGTCATCAAAAATGATTACTAACCAGCTGATTTTTTTTTTTTTTACTTAGGTAATTTTTATATAATTTAACAGTCACATTGTCCTAAAAATTGCGTGGTACGTTATCGCGGTTTAAGGCTCAAAAGTTATATGTTCTGTCAAAAGAACTAACGGAATGTACCTCTCTGAATCTGTTCAAAAAAATTGAGTTCGTGTTTGCTGGAGAAGTTACCGAAGATTTTTACCGCCTCAATGGCTAAGTGGTTTACGTGTCTGAATGTTGCGCCGGAGGTCCTGGGTTCGTATCCCGGGGAAACTAATGAACGTGCCGGTTGGGTAGGCACAGAAAACTGATTACCTACTGGCCTGTAAAGAAAATGATCAGTGAAACAGACACAGCAGTGTGTCTGCCCCATGCCACACTAAGGGTTACGGGAATTCACTTTTTTAGTATATTGTACTTTATTTTTAGTTTCTGTTTCGAAATAGAAAAATAAAAACACAAAACGCAGCTTCATTATTTTACTCCGTTTAAAGAAATGTTTCAGAAATAACCAAATTAAGAAAGAACGCCGAAGTATTTTTAATCTTTGATCATATTAATATCTTTACAATGCATAATCATGTTCTAATAACTTCAATTATAGTATAATATAGCAAAATTACGAAATAATTTTAAAATTTCCTGCCAATTCGCAACGGTAGGGTAAAATAATATAGAATTATCAATTACGCTGAGCTTCTGTAAAATTGTAGGCAATTATTGTTTTCAATTATTTAATAACTCTATATATTCCAGATCGAAAAAATCTGCAACACATCGAAAAGAAAATCGAATACGAAAGAACAAAATGACGGAAGTGAAATTTTTCTGTAAGTTATACCCATATGTTAATCCAGAGCATATTCTATTTGTATGCCAAATTCCATTCAAATCCGTTAAACCGTCTAGGCGTAATTGAGTCACAAGCATCCTCACAAACTTTCGCATTTATATTAATGGGATCAATCAAACAGACGCCTTTGAGACACTTTGACGCAAAAATACTTTTAAGTATGTCTGTCTAACTGTATGTCTGTAGCATCTTTCTTCCTAAGCGTGTGTTTTGATTTTAATGCAGTTTTTGTTTGAAAAATCTGTAATCTGTTAATTAATTCATGCAGTATCTGTAATTAGCTTGTCGGGGAAATATTTTCAATTTTACTTGTTTCAGCAAAAGGGTGTAAATATAAGACTTTCTCAACGACATATAAAATTATATCATTCATGATGATAGTGGGTTTTATGTACCCGAGTCCTAAGATAGGGAAAATTCGTGTTTTTGCAATTTGTAAGTAATTTTTACATTATACAGGATGGAAACTTTCAGAGGGGCAGTAAGGGGAGGTACCTTATCCGTTGCAGCTACACGAAAATAATCTTAGGAATTCATATCATATTCAATCCATAATTTTTTAATGGAATTTTGATCCCCATTCACAGATTTTCAAAAAATTTTACAGTTAGCAAGAAAATAGCCATTATCCACATAAACATTTTTTGATACCAATCGATCCTGTTTCTGATACTGATCAAAAACTTCTATGGGATCAACCATCGTTGGAGTCCTACTCAAAAAGTCACAAATTGCAAAAAACTTTTCCCGTACATTTTGTATGAAAATTTTACGCAAAAGCATTTTTTAGTAACGGTTGAGATCTTTTTGTTGACTGAATAAAAAAATAAGTTGAATTATTAATCAGATCTTTATAAATTTTGTGAAGGAGTTGTACCAAATCAAAGTAACCAACTTCGTATCGCGAATAAAGTTTCTTCCATACAGATAAATCAAATTGGAGTGTCTGTTTGTAATATTAAAATAACCGCTTTTTACTAAATGCATATGGATTGCACACGGTACATACACCAAAATAACATTTTTTACAATTGTCTGTCTGTTCCGGCTACTGTCTGAAACAGCTGGGCCGATTTGACGGTACTTTCACTGGCAGATATCTGATGTAATAAGGAGTAACTTAGGCTACTTTTATTTTAGAAATTAATATAAATAAAAAATAACTACATATTCCGCGCGGACGAAGTACGTAATACATATCTATTATTATTTTGCTGTTCGCTATTTTACTGTTATATTTGGCTATATAACATCAATTTACGACGAAATTAACGCGGATAAAACATTTTTTGGATTGGCCCTGCGAAGTTGATACCTATCTTTTAATAAAAAATAAGAAATATTAAATAATTTTCTTATTTATTTCTGAGTTAGAATAAAACACTATAATAATACATTATTAACATTTCTGTTACAGTATTTCTACTATTATCAGTTGCGCCCGTATGTTTTTTCATATTCGTTGACATATACAAATCTCTTTTGGTGAGGGATTTCATTACTATCATACGTCATTGTACTGTGGTTGGACCGTTTTTGGGGACCTTTTTGAAGGTTTTTTGATATTTTTAATAACAAAAGAATAACTCTTCTAACAATTTTAAAGTATTTTTAAATGTTATTCAAATAAATCTATTCCAAATTATATTCACATTATGAATTACGCGAAACCTTGAGCATTTACCTTTTTTTGAAAGCCTTTTATATTTATAAAAAAAATTGTTACCAAATCTGTAATTGGCCAATTTTTTATACAAATTAACATTTAATAAATATATATTTAATAAGATCTCTTGATTTCTGTAAATAAATTTAAAAAAATAATCTGCTCAATGCCTTTTCTTTTACTCATTATGGTCATAACAATCTAACGATTGAATATATATAATGAGAGTTTTGGTGCCTTTTTAAATATACTCGAAAAACAATTCAACATTTTATTAACATAAATTTTAATAGTATACATTCGAGTATCTTTCAGATAATATTAGCGCACATAAATCAAAAGTCCGCAATGCGATTAATATCCGAAATAAATCGAGACTACGAACTATTCAACACAATGCCAGCGCCGTACCAGGAAATAATCGATGCCTCTATCGCCAACAACTTGAAATACATCGATAAATCCTGGGCCGTAACAGTGGTGTTCTGCGCGATGACATTTCCAGTTATGGCCGCAATATTTAATATGTACAGTTGTATTTTCACGTCCGAACGCAAGTTGTATATGGTACACGACCTGCCAAAGCCGTACGGGGCTCCAGAGGAACGATTCAACAGCCCCTACTTTGAGATCATGTTCGTTTACATGACGTACTGCGCTGTGCTATATGTTATTAATTTTACGGGGTATGACGGATTCTTTGGGTTGTGTATTAACCACGCGTGTTTGAAGATGGAGCTTTATTGTCAAGCTTTGAAAGAGGCACTGCGGCGTGAGGATATGAATGGTATCGTGGAGGTCGTAAAGGAGCAGAATCGATTGTTTGAGTATGACATGTTTATTTGAAGTCTGTGCGACTTTGTGGGCAGATTGCATCTGTGGTTCACTGATCATATTCTGTGCTTACTTGCCTTACTTATCAGCCTGATTTACAAAAATTAAGTGTATTTTACAAATATTTTCAACTACATAATTTAATTTTTTAACTTTATTATCTGTAAAAAAATTAAACTTTATATATTTCATTCAATTATATATTTTATTGTGATGTTCTGTGTAAAATTCTTCACTCACAACTACTAGACATTGGTAGAATTTTAAGAAAAGCCTTCTGCTACTACCCAACGGAAACATTTTATGTTTCTCTAGAATTCGAACATGGACCTCCGGCGCATACTACCTAATATAATATCTGATATTAATATTATTAAGAGAAAATAACTGTATATTTGTTTGTTATTAATTCAAAAACTATTGGAAAGATTTTAATAACTTTGACACTGATGTGAAGCTAGACTCTTATTTATTGACATTTTATATGCACACGCGGTCAAAATCTAGTATAATCTAATCTTTTTAATTTAAGGTACGTTCATCTAATACAGGAAACGTTCAATTTATGGCTGGGACTAATATTAATTGCTACTATGATACAGATCTGCAACTGTATGTATCATATAACCGAGGTAATTCAAACTTTATTTATTTCTAACATAATATTCAGATTCGCCACGCATTACTTGCAATAATTGCATTGCAAGATATAAAAATTAATTGCGTCCGTATTTATAAACGGGCAATCGGCTTTTTTAAATTTAATTGAATAAATTTTATACAAAGAAAATATTTTGTGCTTTTTGTGCAGAAGGGATAAAGATTTTATGGTTTTTCTGTTACTGTTTGGCACCGACAGATACACAATATAACTTTACATCAGTGACATGCAAATAAACATATTTTTTTAGTTTGTTTTTACTTTGAACATAACAATCACTAATTTTCTCAACTCGATAATTTGCCAGCCTAAATGTAATTTTGTTTGCTATTATAACTTTTTATCATTATTATTACTAGCACTATTATAAGTCTTTCTTTCGCGATAAAAGCCTACGTCCGTTCCCAAGCTGTAGCCTGTATCTGTACCAAATTCCATCAACATCAGTTCAGTGGTGAAGACGTGAAAACGTAATAAAGTTACTATCGCATTTATAATATTATGGTTAATAATTACCGGTTTTCTCAGGGTTACGAACTTGATCTTCGGTACATAATATTTATATCTGGCACAATTGTTCACATATATCTGCCATGCCGATATTCATCCAAGCTTCAATATATGGTAAGGGACTTTGATATAACGAGTAATTTGATACACACAACGAAAAATCTGGTCAAAGTAATGAAACAATACGGTCGATTTTCCCTTGCGATATTACGATTGCAATATTAAGAAAGAGTTTCATTAGCGATGTTTAGATCTCGTACAAAAACTCAAAACGGGTTTTTGGCAGACGGTAATAAATTTTTGAAAACTTATGTTGATTTTATTAAAGATTATTTTATAGAAGTTCAAAGAAAAATGTGACATGGGGAGGTTAAAAATTACGTTAAAAAATCGTAAAATTTGTGTGACGAAATTTATGGATGACTCCTAATTGTTGTTTGTTGTATATATTTACTGACAATTATGATAATTTAAAACTTGGGCACTGAACCAAAAATATCTCCAAAAACTGAGAACGTGCCAGAGGGGTATGGAAAGGAACGTGCTAGGCGTTACGAAAAAAGACCGCATAAGATGAGAAAAAATAAGAACCACTTATTTGGTTAAGAACCACTTAACCAAGGTGGAAGATATTATAAAGAAAGTAAGACAGTTGTAATGGGAATGGACAGGACATATGACAAGAGAGAGCAGAACAAAAAAAGATCAAACGGAGTGGCAACCTCGCGATGGTAAAAGAAAAAGCGGCAGGCAGATAAAAAAAATGGATGGATATAAAGAAAGTCGGAGACGCTACCTGGGAAAGAAAAGCTAGAGACAGAAAAGAGTGGAAGCAGCTGGAAGAGACCTATGTGTCACAAATCATTAAACCGAGAAACAGATGTGTTAGTTTAATTATTATTTTGTTTATAAATAAATCACTACATAGTATAAAACAAAGTCGCTTTCTCTGTCCCTATATCCCTTTGAATGCTTAAATCTTTAAAACTACGCAACGGATTTTGATGCGGTTTCTTTTAATAGATAGAGTGATTAAAGAGGAAGGTTTATATATATGTTTTATACCCGTGCGAAGCCGGTCAGGTCGCTAGTAAATGATAATTTAAAGTCCGTAGAAACAGCAACATTGATATACAGCGCTGGATGGGAAAATGTGAATTCAATATCATTACGAAAAACCGTTCTATATATGATTGCGCGTGCGCAGACACCATTGAAGATAAACGCATTAAACAGATTTATATTCGATATGGACCTTTTTGTGTCGGTATGTTATTTATAACTAAGTTAAAAAAGCTTATAATTCTCCCTATTTTTGCAAAATTTTTCATTGATGCTCCATTCCTATTGATTGTAACGTGATGTAAATCAAAATTGGGTATACAGAACTCAGGCACTAAATTCGTGTTAACTTGTGTAATTCAATAAATATGACTAAGAATTAAGTTTTGTTTCAGATCTTACAGACTTCATATTCAATGTATACACTATTAAGGTCGTAAAATAATTCGCACAAAATATTTAAGTACACAATATCACAGAATTATTCGTTTGTGTTCAATAAACTCATTAATATGGTGAAGTTTTATTTATTCTATAAAAATGAATCGCCGAATGTGTTGATAAGCGCAAATCTCGAGAGCAGCTGAACCGATGTCGCTAATTCTTTTTTTATAATATTCCTTGAAGTACGAGGATGGTTCTTACGGAGAGGAAAATTTGGAAAATTGTCGAAAAAATAAAATAAAAGAAAAAATATTTTCCTCATACATTTTCTATGGAATGACGTTTTAGGTGACACGTTATTATTCGGAACTTTGACGCGATACGAAGTTCGCGGGGTCCACTAGTTATCTGATAAAAAGCGGTTTAAGTCGCATTTAAAGCTTTTAGGTATTTATAAACTTACCGCAGCATTAGTATGATAGAAGAAGTCATGTAGTATATCGAAAATGGATGTCTCGGACAGGATGAGCTTTTGCAGATTCTCCGGATGGAAATCGTGGCCGTACATATCCACAGCTGACAGGAATATTGACTCCATTTGGTTGTGACGAAGTTCATAAGCCGGTTGGTGAGCTGCTATTAACACCTGTAACCGAATAAATTCAAAAAATTATAACTAATTTCATAGTAAACTGAAAAAACTGCCTAGAATGTTTCTGATAGCTATGAAGATCTTCTTAAAACATATCTAAAATAATAATCATTAATCAGCTCATAAATCATTTTTATATATATCAATACTTAGATGATAAAAAGCTTGGGAATGAACCTGCTCAAACTCTGTCATACAACCAAATATTATAATTTTTTAGAATAATTATTTTTGTAAACTAGATAATATTAAAAAAAATTACGATTAAAAATGATCAAATATGATTTCAATGAAAAAAGATATTTTGACTTTGACTTATATTATAAAGAGGAAAGATTGTCTGTTTGAATTGAATGGGTTCTGGTACTACTGGACCGATTTGAAAAATTCTTTCACCATTAAAGTAGTTAGTCAGTGCTAGTAGTCAATTAATATATAAGTTACCTTAACCTGTTAAGTTAGTTTTAAATTTTCCCAAATCATAACGTTCAACAGCTTAATATCCGTTCAGACTGTTTTATCTAAAGATGACATTACTCTTCGTTATTAAAAGTTGGTTAAAACGTACCTGTCTGGCTCTAAGCGCCACTCGGCTGTGTTCAGCACGGTGCAGAGAAGTCAGTTCGTTGAGAGTTGCCGCCAACTCATCCGTTAAACCCGGCTCGTTGGACCAGAGATGATCTATTAGCATTGTTACCTGAAAATCATTACTTTAAGTATTATCTGTATATATTCGTATATAAAAATCAATTGCTGTTCGTTTGTCTCGCTAAAACGACAACGGCTGGGCCGATTTAGCTGATTTTGGTTTTGAAATGTTTGTCGTAGACCAGGGAAGGTTTAAAAGAGAAAATATGGAAAAAACTTACCAACAAGTTCTTTTTAGCAACTTGGTTGTGTGAAAATATTATGTTCGCAACAGCTTGCATGTCATCCTTGTAACGATCACGGAGCGCCATCACGCATTTGTCATATGAACCTGAAAAACAATATAATTTCAATTATCTTTTATATATAAAATTCTCGTGTCACAATGTTAGTTACCTTACTCCTCCGAAACGGCTTTACTGATTTTTACCAAATTTTATATGCATATTCAGTAGGTCTGAGATTCGGCTACTATCTATTTTTCATACCCCTAAGTGATAAGGGTAACCCACCCCAAAAATTAATATGGCAAAACAACGTTTTCCGGGTCAACTAGTATTTCTATAAGTTTACAAAGAATTCTACCCGGGAATCACTGTTTATTGATGACCGCATAAAAATTCGTTCAGTAGATTTCGAGATTAGGTTGAACAAACAGAGAAGACGTGGCGAGAGATTTCGTTTTATAATATGTAATGTATTCTCTACTTCAGACTGTATAATATAGTGTTACATAGAATTTAAAAAAAAAAAAAAAAACAACTTTTAAACAAACAACCAATTGTAAGTACTGATCAGATTTTGATGATATTTAAATGAGACCACACGGTAGCTTTCAAACAAAAAAGAACCATCGAAATCGGTTCACCCAATCGAAAAGGTCTACGTTAGCAAACATAAAAAACAGCGTCCAATTGAGCACCTCATCCTTTTTTGAAGTTGTTAAAATTATCACAATTACACAATATAATTCATAATAAAAAATTTCTTCATAATGTTGACTAATTAAACCATTTCAGTTTGATATCATAACTTCTCTTGGATGTCATTATGAAAATGGATTTTAAATTTGTCATAATTTCTCTTGGATTTCATTATGAAAATGGATTTTAAATTTGTCATAACTTCTCTTGGATGTCATTATGAAAATGAATTTTAAATTTGTCATAACTTCTCTTGGATTAATTATGAAAATGGATTTTGATTAAGACATTATTAATCACTTAGGTTACAAATCTTTTATTAAGTCTGGTTAAAATTACTCACCAAGTTGGAAGTGGCTCTCATCTTGATAATATTGTTTAAGAAGATCGTGCACCGCCGCCTTCATACGACCTCGAATACCATTTCTATGTAAAAAGTGAGAAATAAAATCAATTAAAAAATAATATATTTTACAAGAAATTTAAAATTCCAGTGGCTTATGGAGCAGATGATGATTTTTACTTTCACTTAAAACAAGAGATTAAGTCCATGGTGCAGTGTTTTTGAAAAAGAATCTTTTGGTTTCTTTTTCAAAATTCCCTACGACACGCATATGTATTGTTAAACTGATGCTCGGTTTTATGATAAAGCTAGCTAAGCCTCGCGGTTTCACCCGCGTTAATTTCGTCGTAACATGATGTTATATAGCCTATAAACAAAGCAAAATAGCGAACAGCAAAATAATAATAGATATGTATTAATTTATTTATATTAATTTCTAAAATAAAAGCCTAAGCTTCTCCTTATTACATTTGCTATCTGCTAGTGAAAGTCCCGTCAAATTCGGTCAAGCCGTTTCAGAGATTAGCCGGAACAAACAGACAAAGATATAAAAATTGTAAAAAAATATTTTGGTTTATGTACCGTGTATACATTTGGTAAGTGGTTATTTTAATATTACAAACAGACACTTCAATTTTATTTATCTGTATAAAGATAAGTATGTGATATGCACTTTTGAATTGTTTTCTTCTGTTACTCATAAAATATGGATGTTAATAATTAAAAAAAATATGTTGGGAGTAAAAATTAGTTAATAGGGAGTATGCTTGTGATTTAAATAAGGGTCAATTTTTTTTTATAAACTTTGTTGCTTTAGATTTACGCTTATATCAAAATGTTTCCGTATAATATCTTTTTGATTACGAAAATAATTAATAACAGTACAAAAAATGAATGAATGGTTGGTGTGTTTTGATGTAATGTACCTACTTTATTTTGTACACTTACCCGCATATTTTTATTTTTGCTATTGTTTTATTGTTTTACATACAATTACACCGTCCGGCTTAATATTAAGTTCTCATTGTATTCTTTAATGAGAATAAATAATTCTTTAACCATAAAAAACGAGCGGGAAATTCAAAGTAATTGAAACGCAACATATTGAATCAGATTGAATGTGACGTAACAGTCTTCGATAACATTGTCAACTGTTATGCATTTACTGTCACTGATTGGTTGTTATTGTAGACTTTGACGTCACGCCATGGTCGCCCAGATGGCGGGCGTTTTAAATTTTCAATTATTTTTTTCCCTTATAATTTTACTTTTTTTGGCATATTTTTTAAAATTATGTATCGATGTAAGTAATATTATAATATAAAAAAAATGCTTACCTATATCTTTGTACGAGAACAACTAATGCCTGGGTGCTCATAAAGAAGACATCGCGATCGGCCCTTTTTGAAAGAGACGCCGCGTGACTGAAAGGAAAAATATAACATTTTTCACAAAACTGAAAACAAGTAAACCAAAAAATTCTGTAAATATTTTTATTCATGTTAGAGATACTTATATCTAACAAAACTAGATTTTAAGTTAAATACGTGTAAACACTCGACTGCCTACTAATTTTAAAATGATAAGGGTAAAATGAGTAGGTTATATTCCATTTAAAATAAGGAAACTAAAACCTTTCTACTATCTCATAATAAATGTATGGGAGTGTTTAATGTATAATTTTTGGATATTTCTCGCTTTATTTAAAAAGTTATTATCATTTAACTCATTAGGTTATGTACTTTCGATATCAGTTTAAAGCTTTTTGATATCTGTACTAGTTACGGAATAATCGCCTGTGCACACTTAAGGATTACACCCGGTAAATGTATTTATCGAGGTACCCTCGTTTCGATTACCATAACACAAATGCTTCAGCTACTTTGGTATCAGAGCAATGTATGCGAGTTGTCCCAATTATTAATTATATGTATTTTCAAATAAATAAACTCACTGATCAATAACGCTGGCAATCTGTTGGCTGGGGAACTGCGCAAGTACACTGGTGATGTTACGCTCATACAAGGCCATTAATTTGCGGACTTTCTTCTCAACTGAAAGCGGAATTCTACCAGACGTCGATGATAGCACCTGTTGATAAAATTTTTAATTTTAAAATTAAGACACAAAAATATATATTTATATCCTTATAGTTTGTTTGTCACTAAGAACCATATAAATGTGTCTGTTTTAAGAACGTTAGTTGTAGATACACTATAATTGTAAAAGGTCTATTTGGAATGTATAGGATCCCGCTATTCAACGACCTTCACCGAAATGTTTATTTGATGAAACATGTTTTATATTTAATTTAATATGTCAATAAATATATTGCATATGAGTTGTCTAACAAATTTTTTTTTAAACATTTCACCGGTTTGATTATTAGACAAATTCTATACCAATCGAAAGTATGAAGCCAATACAATATGCAGCCAGTACATATTTAGGTGCCCGTTTTCCCATACATTCGATACACTCTTCACTTCTGTCGCAAACGATCTATTATAGATTTATTGTTTATCAATGCCTCATCTTAAACTTAATATTTGGCGCACAAACGAAAGTTTTACTTAAAGTATGCAAATATTTAAAAATCTGTATTCATTAAGTATACATGAAATCTTCATAACTGTAATTAAAAAAAACTAACTCACACTAATCACTTCTCAAAATTAAAAAACGAAGATATTTGTCTCAACTAGAAATAGTTTTTAAACATTCAGTACCTTTTGTCTATTAAAATTCTGTCATACTAACCTCCTGTAACTCCAAAAGCGGTAGGGATGGATCTCGAAGGCTTTGCATGAATTTCTCCATCACTTCCCTCAATCGTGGTGTATTGTACGGATCCGGGAGACAGTAACCTTAAAAGACATGATTAGCTTTAATCTGTTTGAATATATTTCGCAATTGTGAGACCATTATGAAACTGTTTCAATGATTATTATTTTTTATATTACAGACAAGTATATAAATTTTAACATACATAAAAAAAATAGCAACCAATATATATAACATTTGCAAGCGACTTCTTCCGTATTTTTAACATATTTTAAAGCTTTTTTCAAAAAAAAGGTAGCCTTCCTTCCCAAGCACCAAGAAGTTCTGAATCAAAATTGGTTCAGTGGTTTAGGCGTAAAATTGTAACAGACACTGAGAGACTTGATAGATTTACTTTCAATTATTAATTAACTTAGGAAGAAAAAACACGGTGTCAAAGAAATTTGATTGTTTTACCAGCCAGGGCATTCTCCAATATAACTTTATATTTGTTGTGTGCGTGATTCAATTTGTCCGAAAAAGCAGTGTTGTCGCCCAACGGGAACTGACCCTTGTATGGCTGCGCGGTCGTTACCAGCGAGGGGTCATCTAAATCTGGAAACAAATCATATTGGGTTAAAATATTGTTTAATAATAAAAAATCAATAAAAATCACCAACAGAGGCCTTTTACGACCTATTATTATAATTTACTTGTACAGTTTACGCGCCGGGGAAACATTGCTTTTTACGAGTCAGCGTAAACAGTTTAAAGAAGTACAGTGCGCGCAAGACCATACCATAGATATTCGATTAAATAATAATCCAATCGGTATGGGTTACACTTGTATCAATGGTTGTAAATTTCAAAAAGTACTTCCTAAGGAGTGGATAATATGGAATTGAAATTATATTTATTATTATCGAAATAAAAATGCAATTTAATGTTATTCGAAAGGTAGTAAATATACACTCACCCAAAGTTCCCATAAGTGATCCCTGATCGAGAACAGCACCAGGTCTCATACACCAACTGACCTTACCGGCTTCTGGAGCTGATAGGGTCATCACCATTTTCATCACCTACAAAGAACAACTATATTCAGAAAAACTTAAGGTAATTTTATTTTTAAATCGGAACGTATCGATTCAAAAGCCTATTATATCTAAACTGCTGAATTATATAATTTTTTATCAAAATGCTACGCTTATATAATACTTATGAAGTATATAATGTAGAAACAAAACCTCAATTTCAGCATAAGGCTGTCCCTTTTCAACATGTCCGCCATCTTCCACTAAGCAATTGATAAGTTTCCCGGCAGATGGAGCTCTCAGCTTCGAAGGATCCTTCTCCTTCTCAAAGACCACAGTCTGATTGCCGATAACTATTCGGTATTTGTCTACTTCTTCTTTCAGGTAACTTGTGTAGGATGCTCCCTCCACAGATAGAAGGGTGCCTGAAAATAATAAGGTTATATATAATTAATCTACACATCTTAACTAATATCATTTAAAAGAAAATAAATTACCCGTATCAAAAGTTATAATAATTCACAATTTTACAATATTATTGAACATATTTCTAGATTTTTTCGAAATTTCTCACGCTTTACAGCTTGTATTTTCGGGGACAAAATTACGCGCTTTAATCCGATTAAATTAGTTTATTTCAATTTGTAAAATGCGTAAATAAGACACAAATATTATTATTAAACGCATTCGTGGTTAAGAGATTTAAGCGTCAGCGTATAACGTCAGAGAGCCTGGGTTCGAATCCTGTGGAAACTAATGCTTCTGTTGGGTAGGAACAGAACTGGTACCCCTCACAAGGGTGTTAAACTCATTTTTTAGTAACCCATGTATTTACCTCCATCAGCCAATTTATGGACCTCCAATTCCTTGAAGCTGCCGTTCATAGCCAGGAAGTAACTGGTCGGACCAGATTTCGTCACTTGCACCCGATATTTGAAGCCACTGTGTATCAGCTCCACTTCCAATGTATTTGACAATTGACTTGCGCTTTGGATTTGGCCTCTGTGACATTTAAACACAGATTATTTTAACAATTGTTCAAAAACAACTTAAAATTCAATTCATCAATTTATTACACTACAAAATTTATATGATATATAAGCTTGTCACCTATTAATTAGATTTAACCATTTATTTTTTGTAATAAGTTGGTAAAAGTTCATTAATAAATAAATAATTAGTAAGAAGCCTTGAAGTGAAAGAATTATATAAACATAACAGATGGAAATCATTACTAAAAATTTTCGGACTGTCACATTCCCTATTAATATGAAATTGGGAATTTTAAGCTGCGTGCATACCAATAACTCAAAGGTCGACAACACAACAGTCACGCGGCGGTGACTTCTAACCATTAAGAGACCAGCCTGCACTCTTTTCTGCTATTATATTTTTAAAAAAATTACTCACTTTTCCAAAGCACTCTTGAACTCTTGAAAATGCGTTGTAATAATTCTATCAGCGATGAGTATCGAACCACACAACACACCCAACATAACGTCAGGCTTTTCCGATTGTACCTGCGGGTGAAAAATCACCAATTAATTTATTATTATTAATCATTTAATGTTTGTATGATGTTCTTTAGTCTCACTAACATTCGAAAATTTTTGTTTTGTTACTAAAACCTTTGATTTAAAAACTAAAAATGATGAAAAAATTACTAAAATACCTAAAAGCTCAGGTGAAAAATTATCAAAAAGTATCCTATATTTTTCAAAATTCAAATTTTAAATAGCAAATCTTGAATCATTGAATTGAAACATCGGAATATGACTGTGAGACAATATTGTGTGTTTTAGAAATAAGTGTGTGGATAGATTGCATGTCATCTTACACTATAATATATAATTTTTCAGTTAAAACTAACCCGTTCAGCGATCAGGGCATCCAACCAAGCTGTATCGATATTATTATCTTGAAAAGCTGGAGTCTCCAACAACGTGATTAGATATTCCACTGTTGTGCGGAAGTCACCGCGAATGCTCAGCTCTTTTAAAGCTATCACCAGATTCCTGAAGAGAAAGAAATATCAATATTTAAATAAATGTTTGAAATTTTCAATTTGCAAAACTCGACTACAAATCGGCTTCAGAGTCAACTAAAACGTAGAATTCCAAAAAGCGAATATTTTGAAGTCGATGCTAAACTAAAAATAAATACCTAGTGTTTCTCTTGTAGTTAAATTTAACCCACTGCCCGGTTTCTGATTAAGCTTAAATTTTGCATACACATGTAAATCAGATGACAATGTATTTAAATGTCGTAGAGCTGATATGATGGAGATGGAAGGTGGGCATGGGAACTCCATAATAGAACTACGCAACCTTGGGCTTGTTTGATTCGTCATGACAAGTATTTTGGCCCTAATATCCAAGGTCTGATGATGGATCCGGAAGGTGGCCATTGGAACTATGTAGTAAAACATTGCAACCTTGTCAAGTTTGAGCTCGTTTGATTTGTCTTGAGGAGTAGATAGATACTTACTAGCCAATATAAAAAGCTTGACGCTTAAATTTAACATAAACTTATTTCTCTTAATACTGGTATTTTAAAAGTTGTGCCTCGAGCTGTATGCCCCACCACTTATGGTGGATGGATTACCCCCTTTTGCTTATATTGTAATTAATGTTATGTATTCATTGTTGTCTAACGAAATAGTTTTTTATTTTTTCAAAAAAGATTTATAAAGGATTTGCGTTTTACTTACTCTCTCGCCTGTTCCCTGGTCTCCCCCCATGAAAAGCAATGTCCAAATTGGGAATCCGCAAACTCATGCAATCCCCCGGAAGCAGCTACACTGAAATAGCCCCAAACGTTTTTCGATGAACGGAAGTTCAACTCTTGGACTGTACCGGAGGACGGTTTGAAACCTGAAAAAAAAATTAAATAATTGTTTTTTTAGGGAATTAAAACACAAAAAGTTAAACTTTAATTAAAAATAAAGAAATTTCTAAGTTTTTCAAAAATTCAAAACTTAGTCATATTATAGTCAGGAATCAGGACATCATTATATTAATAAGTAGGTTGACCTTATATTTTGAAATCGATTAAAAGTAATCTTACCTTCATCGGGATTTTCAGAGGTAATTCTCGCAGCAATAACATGTCCCCAAGGCGACGGTCGTTGGACGGGTTCGTCTAAGTTAATTTTGGAACTACCCCACGGGGATTCCCCGTACAGGAGACGGATGTCCTTTATTTGGTATAGGGGAAGTCCCATAGCAATCTGCAAATAAGTAAAAATTAAAAAACAATGGCTAGGAAATCTATGAATTTCTTTCGTGTTGTAAAAAACTTAAACTGAAGGTACATAATTAAGAACCCCCGGACATGATAATTACAAATAATATATTTAAAAAACACTCGCTTCAAAATTGGTTATTTGTTTAGCAATTACAATGCCACCCACACACACATATAACTTATGACATCCACATTTTTAATTTTTATAAAAATGCGTTAAAACTTATTTTTACCACACCTGTAACTGAGCCGCGGGTAGATTAACATCAGCGACCATCTCAGTGCAGGGATGCTCAACTTGGAGTCGAGGGTTCAGTTCCAGGAAATAATACTGCCCGGTAAGTGGATCGTACAAGTATTCCACTGTACCGGCGCTCACGTAACCGACCATTTTGGCTAAACGTACTGCAGCCTGGAAAAATATCACTACATATTAGAAAACAAAGTCATCCGACGTGTCTGTCTGTCTGTTCGCGATAAACTTAAAAACTTCTGAACGGATATACATACTGTCCAGAAAATAGCACGACATACTGCAGGGGGGATAGCTAGGGTCAATACCTACCAAAACAACACATTATATGTTCAGCAAAATCTTACAGATTTAGTTTTACAAAATTTTCCGAAATATAGAAAAATATAATGAAACAGATTTTTAACCATCTCGTAATGAAAACTTCCTTTTTTCGTATTTTTTTTACATCAAATTATTCGTGAATAGTTTTTTTACTCATTGATAAGTCTTTTTTCTATCAAAAATAAAGAATATTTTTAGGAAATAATATTTTTTGTTTAAATTTTTACAGAACAATTTTCTAAAAGCTTAACTTTAACCTACTTTTAAGGATAGCTTACTATACCCATTCCATCTTTTATTAAACTAAAAACAAACAATTTACATAAATACATATTATATTAATAACTAATTTTAACGCGCTATTTCGTCCACGTCGTCACATATATATATATATATATATATATATATATATACATATATATATATATATATATGTCGGGGTAGAGGGCGACGCCATCTGTTGTCGAGAGGCCGTGTAAGCGGGGCCCCTCTCACGAACGTCTTTTGTTTGTGTCGGCTGGCGTCGTAAACACTCTGATCGTGAAACGGTGCGAGTGGTGGTCGGAGCGGCTCGGGAGACGAGCCGCTGGTGGTTGGAGGCGAGGTTTGGCATTCAGCGGATATAAAAAAGTAACGGGCTTGGTTACAGAGGCGGTGATTATTATTCAACAGTCGTTCTTAGAAGACGAAACCCTGTCCAGTTGAGTGGTGGTGTATTTCAAGTGCGCGAGAGTTATTGGGCGGAGTCTGTTCGTGTTTGGTGAGGTATCCATTATCATTTTAAGCGAGGAGAACTCAGAAGTAGTGAGCTGGAGTTCACGGTGGGGAGCGAGGCTGGGGCTCCCCACGCCTTTTTAGGGTTATAATCCTGCATAGCTGTTCCTTGCTGCCTTATATAATGAGTTCTCACACGTGGTGGAGTGAGTGTGTATTTTGGACAAATAGGCATGTCATTGGATGATGTGTAGGTATATTATGTTCTGTGTTTAGTGTGGTTTTACATTATGTTTTAAATGGTAAATTGATAAACCCACCGGCATGTAGTTTTGCATTATATTACAAATAGTAACTTGATGTGAGTCTCCGTCTTGACGCCCACGATTGCTATGATCAATTTATTAAAGGTCTTATTTACTGTGTGCTCCGACAGCCTTATTTAATATGTTCACTCCGACATCAGAAGTGGGATAGATCTCAGTCTACGAGCAGGTATCTTATAGGATAAAAGATTCAGGCCCACACACTTAGAATTGTTAACTTTCAACATAAATACAAGCAACAAGTAAATCAGTGTTATTTTCTTAACAAGCAATTTTTAGTGTTGAATTGTACACATTTCTGGTTTACAAATTGTCTGGTGTACATGTTTAAAGGAGAGAGTAAAATTTAATACTGATGAAATACAATTAAGTAAGTTTAATAGTTCCAGAATATGCTATAAAAATGAATCCTTGTTGTACAAATGCTGTACCTACTGAGTTATCTTTCTGATGGAAAGAGAATGTTTCATAATTGTCAAAAGATGTAGAGCAAATAGAGCTTTATGCAATTTGTTGATATAAGTATCATCAATTTATTAAAGGTAAGAAAATAATTTTAGAAAACAGACCACATGCCTTAATATAGTCTTTTATTGTTAGCAATTGTTATTAACAAAGTAAGTGCTGGGTTACAAAGTAGGTGTTGTAATTGTTAACATGAGATAGTGAGATATATTCCAGATCTTAAAATATATGCTGCGACTACTCGGACATTTCTAAAATCCTAATGTTTAGTAACATTGAGTCATCATTGCAAAAGAATTAGTGCATGGTATAGTCATAGGAGTCAATAATAACCACTTAATTAGGTTTAAAAAAAAAATAAAATCTAAGAAGTTACTAGAAGCTACTTTGTTAGATAGAAATCATGTCAAATGTAATTCTTAGTGGTCTGAAATATGAAATATTGAGAATAATATGTACCGGTCATGCTATTATAGAGGAGTCTTAAAAGTTTAGTGATATTACTTATGGTATTGAAAACTTTGTATGTCTTGCAAAGTGAGTGAAAGGATTCAATGTAAGTGCAAAATATTATAAAACCTCTGTCACATGACATTAATTCTGATCCTCCTATTTTTTTGATATAGGGTTGGCATAAATATTTGTAGTTTTGTTGATTATTTATTAAAGTGGATTAGTGTCTTAGGAGAAAAGATTATTAATTCTATTGTTTCTTGTTTGAAGAAAATCTTCTATACATAGTAAATACCTACATTATGAGTGATATCATGCCTTTTACAAATTATTTATTAAAGTGGATTAGTGTCTTAGGAGAAAAGATTATTAATTCTATTGTTTCTTGTTTGAAGAAAATCTTCTATACATAGTAAATACCTACATTATGAATGATATCATGCCTTTTACAAATTGTAAGCTTACAAATCTTACTTTTTCTTTCGGAATAGAACAGACATTCTCATGTCTTAGGTTCTCAGTCCAATGAGTTAAAATAGTCCTATTGTTAAAAAAAATATATGAATAAATGTCAAGAAGATAATACTAGCATCAACTTAATTATTTTAAGTAATTGCAGTATATTATTTGAAAAGTGAGTAAGAGTTACAGTCCAAGATCAATTAAATGAAAATTGATCATTTAAAAAAAAAATATAATAGATTCTAAGGTACTTTATAAAAGGTTGAGATAGGATATGGCAACCTAATACAAATAAGTTTGAGATCTAGAATAACTCTGCAATCGAAACTAATCCTTATAAAAGCAGGTACAGGAAAGATAGTTCTAGCGAAAATTAGACATGATGTATCAAGACTCCATCAATAGCTAACTGCCAAGTTGTCATCCTCTACATGCTGCGTGTGTGGTCAACTTGTATCGACTTGTCCAGACTGCATAGAACCGAACGAGCGGCCACTGGTCAAAGAAAACTGTGCGAAGACAGGCTTTGTACCCTGACTATGTCTTCGGTGAGATTGTTCCATTTATTTTATTATTGATAATGGTCTGACCATTAGTTGTAGTGGTAACGACTCGGTGCTATTACGGGCATAGGATGAAAACAACAACAAAATAATAATAAAAAAAAAAAAAAAAAAAAAAAAAATTAAATAAATAAATAAGGGTAACTACCTCATTCTCAATGCCGTAGACATTCAGGGTAGGTATCTCACTTACCTACGGTTTCATTTCATACAGTCTAATACAACATATGTCATACTATAAGTAAGCTCAAAAAAAAAAAAAAAAAAAAAAATGAAATGATTAATTGTTTATAAAACGAGATGTTCTGGGTGAATAATGATTTGTGATGAATTTTTTGACACATACTTGTGCTATTTAGAAGTAATACCTGAGTTTGATCCATCAAGTAAAGCTCAAAATATAGGCAGTTGGTTAAGACAAGTTAGCGAATGTTCATGATTGAAATCTTAGCTCTGTAGCCTTATTTTCGTTCTATGACCTGACGTAATTATTGCAAAAAAAAATAAATAAATAAATAAAATAAAATTGAGTTACGGGATCTGAGCTCTATAGCCTTATTTCCGTTTTCTGACCTTACGTAGTTATTGTAAAAGTTTGGTTTGAGTTACCTACTATGTACGGACGTATATAGCAACGCATTTTTCTGTTCACTGAAATTTGATTATTCGGTTCGGTTACAAATGATTTTAAAGGCCAGGAAAGGCCGAACGGGTATGAAGTGAGAGTTATTGTGGTGCTACTGTGCCTATAAAACATTGAATGTGTGTCTATTGTAGCTGTTAAATAATTTTGTTTTTTTTTTGTTTTTTGTGTAAAAAGTTTTTGCAGATTACTGGCGGGTTCATCTTCGGTATGAGTGGGCTTCTCAAGGTTGGGCCGATTGCTGGCTCGTGTAGCGGGAAAGCGCGAGGCATTGCCGGATGTCGTGGCGACCGAGCGCCGAGTGCCCTGGTGAACTGATGTGTGGTTCCCTGGCGTGGCAAGTGGCGCGCCGAGGCGAGTGTTGCGTTCTTCGATTTGGAGAGTACAGAGGATCTGTTGGTTTGTGATGATTCGCGCTCTGAAGTTTATTGCGATACTTAATACTTGTTATTGTTTATTTAAAAAAAAAAAAAATATTAAATTAGCCCAAGTAGCCTATGTGGCAGTTAGTAGCCTATGTGGCAGTTAGTAGCCTGTGTGGCAGTTAGTAGCCTGTGTGGCAGTTAGTAGCCTGTGTGGTAGTTAGTAGTCTGTGTGGCAGTTAGTAGCCTGTGCGGCAGTTAGTAGCCTGTGCGGCAGTTAGTGGCCTGTGTGGCGGTTGGTGGCCTGTGTGGCGGTTGGTGGCCTGTGTGGCGGTTGGTGGCCTGTGTGGCGGTTGGTGGCCTGTGTGGCGATTGGTGGCCTGTGTGGCGATTGGTGGCCTGTGTGGCATTGAGTAGCCTGTGTGGCAGCCTTGGTGGCATTGAGTAGCCTGTGTGGCAGCCTTGGTGGCATTGACTTGCCTTAGTGGCAGCCTTGGTGGCATTGACTTGCCTTAGTGGCAGCCTTGGTGGCATTGACTAGCCTTAGTGGCAGCCTTGGTGGCATTGACTAGCCTTAGTGGCAGCCTTGGTGGCATTGACTAGCCTTGATAACATAAATTAGCCTTGATAGCATAAATTAGCCTTGATAGCATAAATTAGCCTTAGTGGCATTAGTTAGCCTTAGTGGCATTAGTTAGCCTTAGTGGCATTAGTTAGCCTTGATAGCGCAAATTAGTCTATATGAGATATCGAGGATGATGTTGATAGAGGCAATAATATTGTGTGTATTCGCCAGAAAGAGGCGATGGTTGTGATTACTAAATGTGTTTTGATTTCAGATCTCTCACACGAGGTCGTGTGAATGTCAGAATGGCCGTGTCGGGGTAGAGGGCGACGCCATCTGTTGTCGAGAGGCCGTGTAAGCGGGGCCCCTCTCACGAACGTCTTTTGTTTGTGTCGGCTGGCGTCGTAAACACTCTGATCGTGAAACGGTGCGAGTGGTGGTCGGAGCGGCTCGGGAGACGAGCCGCTGGTGGTTGGAGGCGAGGTTTGGCATTCAGCGGATATAAAAAAGTAACGGGCTTGGTTACAGAGGCGGTGATTATTATTCAACAGTCGTTCTTAGAAGACGAAACCCTGTCCAGTTGAGTGGTGGTGTATTTCAAGTGCGCGAGAGTTATTGGGCGGAGTCTGTTCGTGTTTGGTGAGGTATCCATTATCATTTTAAGCGAGGAGAACTCAGAAGTAGTGAGCTGGAGTTCACGGTGGGGAGCGAGGCTGGGGCTCCCCACGCCTTTTTAGGGTTATAATCCTGCATAGCTGTTCCTTGCTGCCTTATATAATGAGTTCTCACACATGGTGGAGTGAGTGTGTATTTTGGACAAATAGGCATGTCATTGGATGATGTGTAGGTATATTATGTTCTGTGTTTAGTGTGGTTTTACATTATGTTTTAAATGGTAAATTGATAAACCCACCGGCATGTAGTTTTGCATTATATTACAAATAGTAACTTGATGTGAGTCTCCGTCTTGACGCCCACGATTGCTATGATCAATTTATTAAAGGTCTTATTTACTGTGTGCTCCGACAGCCTTATTTAATATGTTCACTCCGACATATATATATATATGTATACAACATAAACATATATATATATATTTTATAAGTTTGTGTGACTATATTCTGACAACCAGCAAGAGTCGAGCTTTTCATCAATGCAAGAATTTTTTAAATCGGTCCAGTAGTTTGTGTTTATTCGTTATAAACATACAAAAATACAAATCTTCTTTATAATTATTATATGCAATTGGGAACCCAATTATGACTTCGTAAGATTTTTGTCAATTTCAAAAAAACTTATTTAAGATAATTTTATTTATGAATAATAAAAAATAAAATATAATAATATTAATTTAATAATAATACATTAAATTAATATTAAATATTTGTTAACGTAACTTACCTTCTCCATTTCAATAAACACGTCTGGCTTAGCAATAGCCGCCGGTGCTTCCTCGATGATTTTCTGGTGACGTCTTTGTATGGAACAATCACGGCCAAAGAGTGATATAGCATTACCTAAGTATTTAGAAAATGTAAGAATTAATAAAATCTAAATATACCGTTTATATCAATCAACACTTACAGGAAGGAGTTGTATTGTTGTTATAAGCACGAAAACTATTGGAGCGCGATTTCGAAAATTCTCCCTTCGATTTGTAAAATTCTCTCCCTTTGATTTTAAAATTATCTCAATTCGAATTTTCAAATTATCTCCCTTCGATTTTTAAAATTCTCTCCCTTCGATTTTAAAATTATCTCCCTTCGATTTTTATTATTAGCTAAGCTTTAGTTTTTAGCTAAAGACAAGCTAGACATAATTTGTTCATATTAAGGAATATTTGAAGGAGTGACACAAAACATATATATCAAAATTAAAAGTCTACGTCATAGAATTGGAAGATTTTTGACAAGTATATTTTAAATTTCCTCACCATACTGATCAGCGAGTAATTGTACTTCCAAATGCCGAGCAGACTTCGCCAGCTTCATCACGAATATTGGAGACCCGGGCACTTCGGCTTGAACCTGCATTATGAAAATTTAAATTACATACCCTTATATAAAAAAATAATTATTTCAAAATACATAATGAAAAAAAAATATTTTGTTTGAGCAATACTCTTATTACATTTGGTATTTCGTTCATAAAGCAGTTAATTATGGAATCGTTTTCAAGTAATTTGAACTTTACCACATGAAAACGCATAAAAATGTAACTAAATTATATTTTGTCATTACTACACATACGCAAACTCCAAGTCCAAGTTTTTTAACCAACCTGTCTGAACATATTGTTGAAATCGTCTGGATTCTCCACTTTCCTAATGCCTTTACCACCACCACCTTCTGAAGCCTTTATCATCACGGGGAAACCTGATACAAAGAAAATACATTATAAATCGGAAGTGAAAACACACAAATTCTAAACACTCTTCGAACAATTGGCTAGACTGTTTCTGAGTGGCACAGGTTTTTTTGTCCACGCGGAAAGACGTGAGTAAACAAAAATAAATAATCTGTATACATATGTCCTCTATACAGGTAAATAAAATTGGAGTGTCTGTTTGTAATATTAAAATAACCGCTTTTTACTAAATGCATGGATGTGTACACGGTACAAATACCAAAATAACATATCTGTCGGTTGTTCCTGCTAATCTCTGAAACGGCTGGACCGATTTTGACGGGATAACTGATGTAATAAGGAGTAACTTAGGCTACTTTTATTTCAGAAATTAATATAAATAAAAATAAGAATAATTTTGCTATTCGCTATTTTACTCTGTTTATAGGCTAAATAACGTTACTACGAAATTAACGCGAGTAAAACCGCGAGGCACAGCTAGTGATTAATATGTTATTTTGACATAACAGACTTTTTATAGAAAACTGACTCAGCGATTTAACTGCTTCAAATTCAGTCAGTTATTTTAGAAGATATGGTCAAAAGTTCGTTCATCCATTCATGTATTTTTTCCTGGATTTAGATGTTTTGATAGTCTATGCTAGCGGAAGACAAAACGAAATAAAAAAATCAATTTAACATATAATGTATCATCATATATGTATCTTACCAATTTTAGTAGCAGCTTGCAATCCCTGTTCTGGTGTAGACACACAACCTCGGGCGAATAATTCGGACGATATTTTAATTTTCTTTGTATTATATTCCGCTTTCAATTCTGAAAGTTTTTTTTTGATTCAAAATTATTAACGACTTCATCTTCTCATCATCAGTATATACGACATACTTCAGAATCACTATAGAAATATACCTCGTAAAAAAATATGTACGTTAGTTTTATCGAAACATATTTAGGGCATTTTGAAAAAAAGATTGAGTTTTAAGACTACTCTACTTTTAGGACTAAATAAAAGAGAATATGAATGAACTCACCACTTCCACTCCAAGGTAATGTAGGTATATCAGCAGTCTGAGCCACAATTGATGAGGCGATCTTGTCCCCCAGAGCCCACATAGCTTTCTCCGGAGGCCCAATGAACACTACTCCAGCCCTATGCAACAGTTCAGGGAGTTTGGGGTTTTCCGAGGCGTGGCCCCAACCCGCCCACACAGCCTAAAAACAATTATAAAGTGAAATTTCGCAATCTTTAAGGTAGCGGTTCGCGCGGAGACCGCGGCAAGTGTCTCGGTCTCTTCGGCATGTACTGTAGGCCGAGACCGCGAGAAGCGGCATGAAACGTTCTATGGAAGTATCGTCATTTTTAGAGCTAAAAGCTTTTAGACTATATAACATCACATTACGACGAAGTTAACGCGGATGAAACCGCGGTGCACAACTAGTAAGTTATAATTTCGGAATAGTTATTTGAAAATCTTAAATTCGGTTTGCAGACATCCGTATCGCTTAGGGGTATGAAAAATAGATAGTAGCCGATTCTCAAACCTACTGAATATGCATATAAAATTTGGTAAAAATCAGTAAAGCCGTTTCGGAAGAGTAAGGTAACATTGTGACATGAGAATTTTATATATAACTTATAAGATGTACTCTATACTCTATAGTCCATGTTTTGAAATTATGTCCAGAATAATTTAAGATGAAATATTCTCAGAACTGCCATTAATTATAAGGCCTTAACGGCCGTTCAAAAATTGCCATAGCGGACGGTATTTCACGTCCACAAGGCGGGGTATTGGTAAAGTTTTCAACTAGCAATAATCGCACCTCGGATAAACCTCATCGGTTACGATATTGCCTCTGCGCAAAGTTAACCAACATCGAGCACTACAAATGTTATACGCGTCTTTCACTTCACTTCATTACCGCGTTTTACACGACTACCAGCGCCATCTGTTGACAACTATGAGAACGAACAGTTCGCGGGTTGCTTTGTATGTAGCCGAAACTTCAATCCAGTTTATATGAAAATGAATCGTCGAAATGTAGAGGGCATAAGTTCCGAACGACTGCGCCAAATTGGATAATCTTTTTTTTTGTGTTTGCTATTGTCAGGAGAAGGTTTTTATAAAAGTTAAGTAAGTTGCGTGAAACATTAGAAAATTTATATATAAACCTTAACGACAATATAAACTTTTCCAATCTAACCTTATAGTGTTCTAAATAACTGTCAGTTGTTTAAAATTTAAATGTCCAACTGTCATAATTTATAATTTCTTAATACACATTCCATTTGGTATTTTTAATTATAACAATTTGAATTCAATAATCATAGTAAGACAGGACAAAGTCTGTAGAGTCAGTAAAAAGATTTTTATGAATAAAACACGTAGTAATTATATACTGCTGGGTACTTCTTTAACTTTAGCATGAATAATTACCTGAACTTGAGTTCGAGTAGCAATATCAACTATCAACTCAACATTTGCATAGTTATTATTGTTAGAACCACCAGGTACTGGAACATAATGGTCAGCCATTTTGATGTATTCTGCGTTTGCTTTCAGATCTTCTGGAGTTACCTAAAACACAATCATATATAGTGTTAAATACATATCTGTATGTATATCATTATTGAATGAAAATATGAATATATAATTATGAAATTGAATGTTTTTCCATAACACTAGTTTCCCTAAAGATAAAACTGTCCATAGGGAATAATCTCTAGATGCAACAATCTAGTTCAAAAAATTATTTCAGTGATAAAAAGATATTCTTTCTGAATGACATAGGCAAGCATACCAAAGCTAATATCAAACTCACCATAACAACAAAGCGCACAGCTCTCTCGTTCTTGAACATTTCGTATGACCATCTTCGTATTGACCGCATACATTTTACTGCACCTATACCGTTGTTGGCTATTAAAACCTGAAAAAGAAACTTTATTGTACTAGGGACTTGAGATAATATGAAGAAAACAAGCCAAAATATGGCTTTTTAAATTTATTTATAGACAGGTAGAATATATAGTATTTTCTATACTT
Source organism: Aporia crataegi (assembly GCA_912999735.1). Taxonomy (NCBI): domain Eukaryota; kingdom Metazoa; phylum Arthropoda; class Insecta; order Lepidoptera; family Pieridae; genus Aporia; species Aporia crataegi. The sequence goes on along the minus strand of OU538750.1, from coordinate 4,568,749 downwards.
TTATACTATTTAGTATTTTCACAGTTTAGCAATATATAGATCAAATGAAACAGAGAATAATTTTGAATAATAATACTTTTGCTCTGCTATATTCTATTTCTGGTGAAAATCATCAAAAACAATATTTTTACAAGTACCTTATTAATTGCTTTAGTTCCTTGGAATCTTCTTACAAACTCCTCTGGAGTGGCAACTGTAAAGTCTTTCTCTTGAAACCGTTGACTGTGTATCACAGTGCCTTGTGACATAGACGGCCTGAAATATAAGAGATCTTATTTCAATAATTATTAACCCTGTGAATCTAAATAGTTTTTTAAAGTATCAAAACTTCAAGTTTCTGTTAATAATGAAGAAATATTTAAAAGTCTACACCTACATTGTAATTGTAGACTTTTGTATGGCAACTAGCAATTGAAATTGCTGTTGCCTTTTTCATGAAATAGATAATAAATAAATAATAGACAATATCATTATTTTATCATTCTATAGGTATATTGTAAACTTTGGGTGGAATTCAGGCTATAAATGTAATAAAAATTGCCTGATCTAACACTTGACAAGAATAAATATTGCAATTGAAACATTTGTATGGGTGATGTCTATTATAGGAAAATTATTAATATCATATCATGTTATATTATTGTTGATAAAAATCACTCCACCTAGATTTAACATATAATCAGTAGATAATGTTTTCATGACTCATTGTCATATTATCAAAGTAGGTGGTCAGACAATGGTTTCTTAAATATCATCTTGGGGTTTTAACATTCCAGAAAAATTAAAAAATTATTACAAATTGTTACTTCACTATATCTAGTAAGTACATTAACATTTTAATTAATTTTACAGTCATCAAAATATGTTTTCTTATTTATTGTGCTTCATACGATGACATTGTGATGGTCAACAGTCAGAAGCCTGCCGTAAGGTCACTATGGTCAATAGCCTTTTGATGTTGATTTTGGAAAAGTATTAGTGTTGTAAGACGTAAGTCTTTGCGCTTGTACTTCATTTCAAATTCTATATGTCAAATACAATTTATTTTATAAAATATCTTAGTTTTCCTTATTTCAAACAAGTTTCATCATATTAAAACCAATATAATTTATAATAACTGTTGTTTCCATTAAAATACAAAGAATATAGTATTTAATGTGGTGTGCCTTAGTAAGCAAACTTAGTAATATATAATATAATGTATACATTATTGTTATAAGTTTTATTCTAAATAAAAAGGCAATCTAATAGAAGTTATATTTAAGCAGTGATAAACAGTGCTAATAGGAATCTGTAAATGTTTAATATAGTTTTAGTTAAGTACCTCTATTATTTATTAAGATATTGAAATTAAATCGCGAGTTATTTGAAAATCCACACTGAACTGCAGAATTAGTGACGGATTTCAAATAAGATAATATTTTTCATTTAAATTATTTATTCAGATAATATACTTGAAATCTAAGAAATTCGTTAATTTTTAAGTAAGTTCTACAAACGGAACATGTAAAAAAGAAAGTTAAAAGTGAAAACTATGTACCATTATTTAATAATTCGTCGGACGTAAAATGAGAAAATATAATAAGATTATAAATATAATATGTTTATGTGATAAATATATGTTCGCACTTAAATATGATTAATAAACAAGCAAAATATCTAATAAATATTGTAGGCATTTTTTTCGCACCGATTTTCTAACCTGTAAACGCTATCTGAATACAATCCATTCATGTTAGAATACATTTTTCACTTATCACGTATTTATTTATAAATAATCAAAGATAACAATCAAGATTATCGCTAAAATTATAATAAAAACAACAAACATCTAACATTGCTATGTACGCCGAATAAAAATTTATAGTTTGTTATTAAATGATTTGACAAGTGTTGAAGTGACGTAAGGCTGTCCAATCAAAATCGAATGACGAATCGTATGATACATTTTCTGTCTTGCTCTTATTACATCAATTAGTACGTCAATAAAAGAGACAAACACAAATTGGTTTTCTAATACAATATAAATAATATGAACTTTGCAAGCAAAAGGTTCAAATTCCAATTTAGTTCTTAATAAGTACTTAGTGCATACAATGTACATAATAGATAATATTACTATATTATGTGCGTAATAATTATATTTAAGCGTTAATGTATTGTTTATATTATTATCTTCCAGAGACGTTAAAACTAAGGTTAATTCAATATCAATAAACATTTCAAATGCAACATTAATAACACTGCGCATAAGATTTTTCAAGATTTAGGTAGTCCATAACTAGTGATTAATTTTCTTATTGGTGGGAATGGAATTATAATATTGTAGGTACCTATGGCCCATGGGTCATGGCCTAGAGAGCGAATATGTATTCTTTGCATATTCATCAGTTATCTACTATATTTAGGAACTAACTACTTAATTATTATGTAGATACACTACTTAAAGGTACTGAAACAACGTGAATTATTCGTACAAAGTTTGAAATAAGAGACTTAATTACAAAGGTTAACAGACAACTTTACGAACTTTATTTAAATCCGACTTTGACTTCAACGCGGTAAATTGTAATAACGTAGGTAGGTATGTACTTAGGTATAGTAGAATTTAAAGGAAATTCAAATTAGTATTACTGATATTATGTCCTCTTGAGAAACACCTACTTAGGGACAATTTCTCACTTCTTTCTTCCTTTTTTTCTTAACTAACTTAAAACATGTAGGTACATTCTGATAAGATTACGAAGTATTATCTAAAAATATACTTGTTAAGTATCTAAAGTATCTAACATACTTGAAGCTTCAAGTAAATATTGAATATAATGCTTCCTACTCTTAAACGTACGTCTGGGTAGGTACCTATCTGCATAAAGTTTAGATATATCCCAATAATTAATACGAATACATATCTAATGTTTATTAGGTATATGTACACGAATTCTGTTTCCACTGAATTAAGAGAAGGAGAACGATCGCTATGTTTCATTTTTTTCATTTTAAAATGTCTTTAAGTTTATGATTAACTTAAATAACATTGCCAGTGTTAGCAATATCCTAACAGTTATAAGTAGGTGAGTTGGAAGTTTTAACAAACACTCCGTTTATACAAAACTAATTGCTGGATATTTAGAAATATGCTCGCTATGTACTACAGAGCTAAAGCATTAGCCTGCCGGTCCCTGAAAATTTGTAGAATTTATAATTCATTTTATTCAGATATTATCAGTAATATCTGCGAAGTTAGCTGTTTAATGCCTATTTATACGTATTGTGTAGACAAGTAATTAAGTTAATTTCAACTTAATTATAACTAAATACCCGCAATCACATAATTATAAGCATTTTACTCATAAGTTGTAAGTTAACGATTAATTGAATAAGTGATTAAGTAGAATAAAATTGAGTCTATTAGTAATATGAGTTTGTTACTACTATGTACATGTAGATGAAGTTAGTTGAATTGAGAAAATGTAGCGATCGAAGCGCCTCACTTATTTTGTCCATATTTCTGGGACATCATTTTCTGCAGCGATCGTTCTTCTTCCATCTAACCGTCATGGCATACAGCCTACCAACCAGATGACAATGAATGTTTCAAAGTGAGTGTCAATGTCATTGGCATACATAATAAATAGCGAGATCTCGTTGACGTTGTCCTTGGATCAACCCCCAACCATCTACTCTCGCCATTTTCTATGACCGGTGTAACCATAGCCGTTTTACTTTGTTACCAAATTATAGACAACTAGCTGTCCACCGCGGTTTCACCCGCGTTAACTTCGTCATAATGTGATGTTATATAGTCTAAAAGCTTTTAGCTCTAAATACTTCCATGGAAATTTTCAGCCCTTCCCTTGCAACCCCTTACAACCCCCCTCCCGCCCCTTACGTTATTTTTACAATGTACTTTTGTTCTATCATCAATAGTTTCCGCAGCGCATGCAACGAAAGAAGTTTTAGGGCACATTTTTACACCTTGGGTTACGTTACTTAAGTTTTAGTAAGGATCTCTAATCTTTTATAGCAATAAATATAGCCTATGTTACTCATGGTGAATGTAGCTTTCCAATGGTGAAAGAATTATAGAAATCGGAAAAGTAATTTTTCAGTTTATTCATTACAAACATACACACAAAAATACAAATCTTTCCTTTTTATTTAGTTTATTAGTTCTTTATTATATTAGTTTAGATAGAGGAAAATAAGTAAAAACTTCGTAGGTACTTTATCCGTAAAAAAAACTATACAGCCGAATTCCTTAATAGTAGGTACATAAATATAAGGATACAGACATCCGTGCGTAAATATAATACGATAACTTTACCAGTGACTTTCCTGTTTTTCGTCCACGCTAGACCTGTTTTTAGTAAAAATTAAATATAAAACCTTTTTACAATGATGAAAAATAATTTAAGACAAAAGGCAACAAAAAATAACGCAGCGTTGTTTTTATAGGCCTATAGGTCATCAATAGGATATATATTATAATATTTTACTAAAGGAAATAAAGAAATAAAATATTTTTTAATACAACACGATTTAATTCCTCGGTTAAAAGTATCTAAGTAAGAAATAAAATGTGCTCGTATACTCAAACCGGTTCCTTCGATACTTATAACTGTCAATAAAGAAAATCGTTATGTAAATGCATCATTTAGCCGACCTCGTCAAGGTAACGGTTGACGAATAAATCAATTTACTGAATTTTCCGGCACGAACTAGGTAAAAATATAATATTGATGTACCTACGTATTGAAATATAAAAGCATTCTTATTTTTACTGCGGCAAATCGAATATAATATGTCTATATCAAGTATATCTAACGGATAGCATTATTAACTCTTATTTAAAAAACTTTGGTTTTGCGTTACCAATATTAAAATACAGCTGAATTGAAAACTCGTTTTCTAAGGCCAACTTAAAATATTTAATACTTAATTTCTTCTTTGTAATAATATTATAAATGCGTAAAAATGTGTTGTTCTTTCACGTCTAAACCACTGAACTGTTTTTGTTGAATTTTAGTTAAAAAGTTAGTTAAAAACTTACGCTAGCGTAGGCTTTGGTAGACGCAGTAGCTTATTATCCTGTTCTTGTTTCTCATCCTCGTCGTCTTTATTGCCGTCAGTATCAGCTTGCAGAGTCATTTGGAATTTCTGCACAATCTCAGCAGGGATCACATCCATGGCTTCTTCATCATAATTGGTGTCATCATTCGTGTCCCCTAAGACGAACCGCTTCGACGTGCGTCTCTTCATCATCCCGAATAAATTTCCCAAACAACTTGATATCGATACTAACGATTCAATCGCAAAATTCATAAATGCATCACTAATCAAATTTAAAATTCGAATTCCATCACTTTATTCAAATGTAGAACTTTAACACTTGTTAATTAAATTTAATAGCATCACCATTCAAATTTCGACCGTTAGGCTACACATCTAAACGCGAACTGAACAAATTTAATGGAAAATCATTAATTAATCACTGTCCTTCCTTAATTACTAATTTTTACGTCATTAAGTTATCACTAGCTAGGGTCCACACGACCATCAACATCAACGTTACGTGTAATACGTGACGTTAAAAATAATAAAGGCACGTGCGATATGGCTTATTTATATTTGATATTGATTACAGTCAACAAAATACACACCCACTTTGTACAAAGCAAATAAACATATTGATTTAAATATTTTGGCACGAACTATTGTTATCGAGTTATATATATAATATAAAAACAAATCTCACTAATATTATTTAAGCGATAGATTGTGAGGATGTTTCTATGTTTGTGGCTCAATAGCGTCTAAGGTTCAGCCGCTTAGTCCTGTTCGGCGTGCATCGAGGACAAGCGGTTTTTGTTAACTTTATTTCTAAATATAATTGAATGATAACATGCTTTGTTATTGTATCTTTCGAATTGTAAAATATTTTAAATTTTAGAATGTTTATTTAAATTTTACATAAATTAATTAGAATTTACACTGTGATCCAAAACGTGAGAGTACTTTTTTTAAAGGTTTTTTTCAAATGCTTGGTTTATTGTTTGGTTACTAAAAAACTAAATCGTTCTAACAGTTGAAACTTCGTGTGTTATTAGTATTTGAACCATAATAAACTAACAACCAAAGCCACGTGCTTGAGCTACAGTGCTCTTGGGATTCAAGTACAAATTGATCCTTTTTTTTGGCCGCTCGTAAAGAGTCGACAGCCATTTTTGTAAAGCTTGTGTTGTAAAATAAATGTATGATGAGGTGTGTTTTATTTATTGATTATGATAAAATAACATGTAATTATATTATTGAAATAGAAATAAGTTGAAATAATAGTTAGTTTTTTTTATTATACGAACTTTTGTTCACTAAACTGGAAAAAAACAATGACTCGATTTCAAATAAGAATTTTTAATATATAACAACTAAAACCAGAACTGTTCTATTTTATAATGTTTTTCTGTTTCATAGTTATTCAAATTACATAAGTTTCTTATAAAGATCCTATACATTTTTTTCAAGTTAAAGCTATTTTAATCAGCCGAGGCGAAATCGCGCGCAAAAACTCAAAGTTGTCTTTCGAAAAAAGATGGCCGATGACACACGATTGGGCGGCTGAACTTTATGTATCGGTAGACACACTACCGATGGAAACCTGTGGGATAATTTATAATGGTATTTTCTTTGGGATGAAGTTAACGCAGGGTGAAATTACGAAGCACAGCTAGTTGTATTTAATACAATTAGCTGTGCAGCGCGGTTTCACCCGCGTTAATTTTGTCGTAACGTAATGTTATATAGGATTCAACTTGTATTTCTTCTTAAAAGGGTAGGTATATATTAAATGTGATATATCTGTTTTGGTTCTTGAACTGAGAAGCAATGAATCCGGGTCACTTAAAATCTCGTAAACTAATAATGTTAGCATATTGAAATGAATTGTGTTTAACAACTAAATACCCTTTAAAAATGTATTAAAACTTTTTAATTATTTGAAAGTTATGTCAGAGGAATGGGAGAATATTCCCCAAAATCGTATAAGGAACTTGGTGTGCAGCATGCCAAACCGCGTAAACGCAATGGAAGCACGAGGAGGCAATACGAAGTATTAAAATTCAAGAAATAAATAATAATAAGTATTGTTCAAAAATGTAATATTTCCTATTTTTGTTTTAGGGCGAGCTCAATAGTTTTTTTCTTCGTGTAATTTTTAGTAAATAAAATGCAGTGACTCATAAATTTTATAACTTTCATTTAAGGGGTATTATATTATCTATTAAACAAGATTTATTTCGTTAAGCTAGCATTTTTAGTTTCCGAGATTAATATGTTTCTTTATGTGACCCCGGGTCTCATTGCTCTTGAGTGTAAATAAGTCAGAAACGCAGTACAACCACGTAAGCATTATAATCAAATAAGAAAAATCATTCAATTTATCATTTAATTATTCTAACCTTGGTTGTATTACGTGATTTGATCGTATGTTGATTTTTTCGTTTATACAAAAACCGGTCTTTGCGAATGAAAAATGCTTCTAAGATTTTGAGAAAATTTATTAATTGCAGCAATTTGTTAGCGCATTTTAATATATCTTCACATAATTACATTTATTTACAATAATGTACTTAAATATTTACAAAAATACAAAAGACTGTGCAATCGTTAGGGTGCGTACCCAAAATAATGGCTACATTGGAAATATGAGCCAGCTGTCGGGTTTCCTCTGCTCTCAACAAAGCGCATCTTTAAATAATAATTAAGAAAACCTTGCCAACAATTTTGCACATCGAAGTGTAATAGAAATTTACTTTAAATTTTGATTTTGAAATTGATATTTACTTTTTATTCCTGCACCCTAACATCCTATATGCTAACCTTAAACTAAAATACATAATCAACGATATAAAACAAAAATACCATAACTGCTCGGGATTCGGTAGGTACTAAGAAAATCTTGTTGCTGCCTGCGGATGACGTCACAGATTGAATCGAGTGACTAGCACTCGTATTTATAATTATTATCTACCTACATTTTTTTTGAACAAAAACTTATCATAAACGTTTCCTCTCCAAAGTAAACATGTTTGCGACTACATAATTATTCTATACCTACAAACGCAACTCCCATGGTTAATATGTTTTAAAATCCAGTAATTAGTTTTATATAACCCGAGTGTTTGCTAAAATTTTCAACTCATCTATTTATAACTGCTAGGATAATACTAACACTGGAAATGTTATTTAATTTAATTATAAGTTTATAAATAAAGACATTTGAAAATTGATTTTTTTTTATGTAATAGCGTATAACAAGGCACACGCGTCCCCTGATGGCAAGAGATTACACAATACAAGTACCATTTCACGTTGGTATTCTGTGAGCTCAAGGAATCAATTCAGACGAGCCAGCCCAGTTAGTGCATCAGCATAAGCTTCAGCGTGACTCTTCCGCGGAGGTATTAAGAACAGTGTTTAAGGCCAGGCCACTATCAGCTCTTCCAAAGACCGAATACATAAGCGAAGTGTTTATTTGGGCCTTGGAACTTTTTTGTTGCATTTGTTTTTAATTTCTTGACAGTAGAACCTCTTTTGTCCCTCTTACATTCAATGTGCTTAAAAATATGTCTAAAAGTCGCTTTATCATGATTAACGTTCAAGCGACGCAGCACAACAAAATACACGAAACAAATCGACAAACACAAAAATATAAACAAATCTATACTATTATAAAGCTGAAAGAGTTTGTTTGTTTGAACGTGCTAATCTCAGGAACTATTGGTTCGAATTGAATTATTCTTTTTGTGTTGGATAGTCCATTTATCGAGGAAGGTTGTAGGTTATACAATATCACGCTGCGACCAATAGGAGCGAAGCATCAGTGAAAAATGTTGCAAAAACGGGAAAAATTATCCATATTTGAGGGCTTCCGTTGCATGCGCTGCGTAAACGGTTCAAGTTACCCAAAAAATATGTATGAAAGAGTACTTTAAAATATATTCTTTTAAAAACTTCTTAACCGATTATAATAACAGAAATTGACACGGACGAAGTCGCGAGCAACAGCTAGTTAAATTATAAGTACATAATGTGCCATTGTAATTTTACCTCGATATTTTGTTCTTGGACAAATAAGGAAAAGTCTGTTTCCTCTAAGCACAATAACAGTTATTTATGCCTTCAGGGTAATCTTATATATAAAATTTTCGTGTCACAATGTTAGTTACCTTACTCCGAAACGGCTTTACTGATTTTTGATGATTGCTCATCGCGATTTAAATATGGTTTCGTGTTTTTATTAAGCTGTATTTAATTATTAAAAGTTATAAATAATCATTAAAAATGTGAAAGTTTCATAGATTCTTACATTTTCGTTAATTTTGGAGTAGACTATGGCTCCATGGGGGCCAGAACCCGAAAGCTGGCTCATATTTCGGCCAACGCGTTACAATACAACGAGGTAATGTAGCCAGTATTTTGAGTACGCACCCTAACGGCTTTGATGAGCCTTTTGTATTTTTGTAAAAATATTTACGTACATTATTGAACCTAAATATGGAAAAAGATGTAAAATATCTTAAAAATTTGCTTCCTTGATTTTGGATTTTTCACATATTATAATTATGCATTATTGTCTAGTCTATCACTACATAGTATAAAACAAAGTCGCTTTTTCTGTCTCTATATCCCTATGTATGCTTAAATCTTTAAAACTACGCAACGGATTTTGATGCGGTTTTTTTAATAGAGTGATTGAAGAGGAAGGTTTATATGTATAATAACATCCATTAATTAGTGGAGAAATACTGTTATTTTTGAGGTTTCTAATGTGATGTCGTAAATAATTACATTTTTTCCGCTTACATTGCAAAGTCAGGCCGTTTTAGGTGACACGTTATTATTCGGAACTCTGTAGCAATACGAAGTTTGCGGGGTCTACTAGTATCTTATAATGTCTTCGTAAAACTGTTAAGGATGTCTTTTTTAAATCTTTATTGTATTATTTTTTATGTTTTGTGTATTTGTTTTGTTTCTTGATGTAAATAAGTATAACATATATGTTACATACTCTATCTCAGAAATCTTTAATTTCAGCTTAGTAGTCAGTTTTTCGTAGAAATTATTACAAATCTTTATAAGTGAATTTCCGTAACCCCTAGTGGAGAATGGCGCAGACACATTTCTGTATATGTTTCACTGATCATTTTCGTTACAGACGAATAGGTGATTAGCGATCTGTGCAATTCATTTGTTTCCCCGGAACTCGAACCAGGACCTCCGGGGGAACACGCAACGCGTAAACCACTTAGCCTCTGAGGCGATTGATCATAAGCTAAGTAAATATTCTGAAATCACATCGCAAATTTGACATTCCATCCGGAAGGTTTTCCGAATAATTGTTGATATCCTCGGATGCTGGTGGATGGTATAAAAATTGATGTTTTGTGTATGACTTACGTGTGAGGTTTTTAATTACGTAATTTTAATTGCGTCCTGATTAGTAATTATTATGATAATTAATAATTGTTCGGAATGACCTCTAAGCCCCACTGTATACAAATTAAGATATACCTACGTAATATTTTACACATCTCGTATTTTTTCTGACTTTTTTTGCATATGCAAAATATTAAAAATGTAATTATAATAGTGTAGTCCGTCCCGTGTCTCTCAGTGGGGTACAGGGTATGGGGCAGATGCATTTCACATCTGTTTCACTGATCGATTTTTTATTTAGGGGCAAGTAGGTGATCAGACCGAGTTTTTTTATCTCCACCGGGAATCGAACCCAGCGTGTAACTCTTACGCGCTTACCACTAGACCAAGGAGGCGGTCAATTATATTAACAATTAATTATTATAATAGTACATAAGTACTTGTAAATTCAAATGAATTCTCGCTTTGCATGTAATTATTTATGGTGGAGTAGATAATCCTTTCAAGTAATTAAATAGGTAAGTGTAGAATCTTCTAGGCTTTTTGAAATCATTAAAAACATTTACACCATTCTGTCATGTTTATATATATTATGTATTAAATAAGTTATGTTTATTTCTATATCTTAATTACAAATTAAAATATTTTTTTATGTTTTTAAGAACTTTTTATATGAAACATACTGGTATATGTTTTACATAAATAAAGAAGAAATATACGAAAAACTAATAACAGTAGGGTTGTATTGCTAAAATATGGGTTTGGGAATCGTTGTAAATACATAACTATACATTATTGACTAAAACAGGTGATATTCTGTAATTAATTTCACTTATAAGCCGATCTCTAGGTAAACTGCTTAATTTAAAACAAGAATATTTTGTAGTGTGACCTTAATGCATTTATAATCTGTAGTTAGAAAATTTGTTAAGTTTTTTTAAATTAATTATATTAGTTTATTTTTTATATCCGTAATCTTTTTTTTTAATTTATTATCTCTACTAGTGAGTAATTGCCACATGAGAATTATCTACAACATTAATAAAAGTGAAAAATATTGGAAGATGAAACTAAAATTAGCTAGCTTATATGACATAAACGTGCATGATAAACTTAAATATTAGTATTTTTATACGAACACATTAAAATGTGAAAATAACACTATGTATTTCCAAAAACTGATTATAGATTTTTTTTAATGTCACTTTTTGGCGCCAAACGCAGCGACTTGAGAACCGCGCGTTCTCTATGACATTTACCGTGAAACTAGTCTTATGGTCTATGCGTTTTATACACGAGTATTTCCCGCCAATGGTAAAACGATGACAGAATAACAATTATTACTTATCAGATTATTTTGGGTGAAAATCAAGAACGTAATGCGATGATTGAATAAGTGCTAAGTACAAATTCAAAGAAACTATATGCCGTAAGTGGCAATTGACTTTATTATTTATATCGCTACTAAATTAAGACAGGCCATTTAAAAAAATAGCTTAAAATTTAAATAGCTTATTATACATTCATACAACAGAGACAACAATGTTTTTTATATGTCTTTAGTTTCAAGCTAGGTTGTTTCAAAAAAGCTAGATTTTCTCTTTTCGACAGTTGATATAAAAATTGATATAAAAAAAACTTGATTTTTTTAAATACAGCTTTAGTACTAAATACAGCTTAATTAATCACTTCGCGTAATCATAAGAAGTGAAAGTATGATATACAACGATATTTAATTTGTATTTCATCTTATTCATGCGGTCAACAATTCCAAACAATAAAATTGGAGACAAACGGGTAGAAGGCTCACTGGTTGTTAGTAGACACCCACAACCATTTAAACCAACCAGGTTGCCAACCTTTTAAATAAAGATATGCCCTTATCTTAAAGGTCCCGGATTATTGACATCAAAATGACCTTAAGCGCCATTTAGTAGCAATATCTAATACTAGTATAATAATTTATTTATTTTAGTATAATCTGTGGAACGTAATAATATGTATTTTTGTACTGTGTATGCCCATGATTTCAATAAAAAACTTTTTACTCTTACAACCGCCATTCTCAAGTTTTATTAGTCCCTAAGTCGCAATGGAAAGGAAATACCTTTAAAAGGCACAAGGTGGTGGTGCAAGACAGAAAACGCGCAGCTGACGTAGAACGACAAACATTGACGTGATATGGGATGAAATTTCAAATGTTAATTGTACCTTAATTTACTCCTTCTTTCAGCAAGTGCAAGCTGCTGAACCGGTGTCAACAATCTTCGTATGGTCGGTGGAGGTACGTTGGGGAAAAAATCACCTCCCTCGTTCGCTGGTCCTTCGTCCCCAGATGGAGTTTCATCACCCATTTTGAACTGAGGGTGGCCATCCTAAAAAATAGTTTGAATAAAACTTAAAAGGACATTTAACCTTGTTTAAGGTATATTATAATTATCACAGTTATTATTAATTAGCTTAACAATTTACTAGATATTTTCAGACATTTTACAGGCAGCATGGTCACGAAAAAATGCACACTATAAACACGCGAAACGTCTTGAAAATCTTGTAATAAGCTAAATAATTGTAAAATTTTGATAAATTATTTTAAATCCTTTTCTTTTAAAAGTCAAAACTTATTTTGGTTACCAAGGTGGATGTTGTGAATTGCGTGAGGCCTTTTTGGTGAGAAATCTCTTTGCCACACGGTTTATTAGAGAATATGAATTCAAAATTCAAATGATATAGATTGCAAATGACATCGAAAAAATATTAGATTTTCTTATATCTTCGTTTTATTATACATTTACATGTTTTATATTTATATTTTACAATGTTATTTATTATTCTTCTTAATAGTCTCAACGAAAAATGTCATTGGAAAAAAAGGAGTAAAACACGAAAAATGTTTTTTATTTATATTAGCAAATAAATTAGATAAGTTCTTAGAGTTTCATAAACAACGAATCTGTTCAAGTATATTTCCACAATAGTTGGCGACCGTGAGGAAGTATATTTCCATAATAGTGAATATAAATTATTATAATAAAAAATCTTATTTCTTTAGTACACGTCTAATATGGAAATTTCAACGCCTGTCATTTATGTGAGATTAGTAGTGCTATGTTGACAATTTGCTATTGATAGGCACCAGGCGCTCCAGATAGTACCTACACTGCAAAAGTTATAATTTGACCACAGACAACAAAGATTTAACTTGGTCACATGCATTAAACTGGCAATGCGTTGTAACCATAGACTACAGTTTAGCTACCAATTACCATTACTAGATTAGGCTTAGCACTATGAATAGCCGCAAGTATGAAGTCGCAAATGGTACAGTCAAATGGACGCTTTTTTCATTCTGTTTTACTATTTTAATGGCGATCATAACAATTGGCGAGACCTATACAAATACTATTAATTCTTTAATTTATTTTCATATCTTAACATTTTCGGATGTTTAATATTTGGAACTTCTTAAAATTCATGTAGATATTTTGTCTATGTATTATGTTTTTTGTTGTAACGCTATCATAATATTAAAACTATGTAACAGATAAGATTTGGTGTCGAGAATCAAAATCTATTGGCCTTTTGAGTTTTGATTAAATAACTTATTAAAATTTTGAATACTAAACCAACCTTATTTTCGCCGCGTGCCTCATCAGGGTCGATTTTTTCAAAATTGTCACTTTCACTTGATGAACCCCGTACCTGCTCCTCTTGCTCTGCCATGTTTTCTGATAAACAAAAATACTAACTCTTTATATTTAATATAGAAATATATTAATGGAAGAAATAATTAAGTGCCTGCTTCATCTGTAAACATATATTGATATACAGTAACAAATTCTATATGCTAATTGAGTAATTACTAATTACTATTTAAAAATAAAATAATCACTGATTTAAAATATTGCTAACACATTAATACAAGGCGAATTATAAAGCAAAAAAATGAATATCATTTTCTATTTTACTTATTTTCTTTATTTTTAAAAGTTGAACTAAGATCTTGATCAAAGTTTTTGTCTCACTTATACAACAACATTTGCGCGTCAGTCAGAAAGTGACAGAGCATTTGAGATATTGTTTCAAGATCGTTAGTGAACAAAACAGAATAGACAAAATATTAATCTTGCTACGGATATTTTAATAGGCATTCTATAATTTTGTAATTGTTTTATTTTTCGATAAAAATAATGCGGTGCTGTAATGGAATGCGAGATACTCAAGAATTCAATAATCGAAGAATGCAGCATCTCAATCTCATTTATAGACCGATAATAATGGAATTCTCGTGGAAATGCCTTGATCAAAGTACTTTTCTCGTATAAAATGGAGTAATAAAAAGAACCAATATTAATAACAACTATATCATTTTAGAGGGATGCGTGATTGGAGTTAAAAGAGACAAAGTGAGATTGGACAAAATAAAAGCTAAAGTAAAATTAAAGAATGTAAATATAGTTTATAAACAACTAAAATGGAGGTGGACCGGACACATGATAAGAGATAAAGAGGAGAAATTGACTAAACTTATAACTGAATGGTACCCCAAAGAAAACAAGAAATCGAGGTAGACAGATTAAAAGATGGGAGGATGACGTTAAAAAAGTAGCTGGCCCAGCATGGACTCAAGTTGCGAAGGACAGAGAAAGATGGAAGTCTTTAGAGGAGGCCTTTGTCGAAGGACAAGCTGTATCGGATAAATCGGTTGCCGATTAATTAATTTCTTATATTAATTAAATATTTAGTTTAAAATATTACTGTTTATACTTTACAGAAATATTTATTTATTTATTATTTATAATATCATCTTAAACTATTTTTAAAGACTTCAGTTTTGTTTTTTGGAGAGTGGCCAATTTAATTTTTTGCCGTACTCCATAGTAGGTAGAACTGTCACTTGATAGGTTTTCAATAATCGATCGGTGTTGTGGCCCAGATGTCTTCCTATATTATATTTTTCTCACGTTTTTTGGACGTCCATCATTTGCCACCAACACACGGTAGGTACAGTATCTCAGTTTAACTGTAGTTCATTTGCAACTAGCTGACCCGGCGAACTTTATATCGCCAATAAAAGATATAAAGGGTTATAGTAAGCTATCCTTAAAAGGTACATTCATGCAACTAAGGACTTTTTTGTACACCTATAGAAGAGGAATATCTCGTTATGATTGTTTTATTATAATCTCAAAAAGGATTAGGCAGCGTCTTCGATGAAAGCTCCCAGATACGTTGTCCCGTCTATGAATATTGAATTCGGATTGACATAATAATTTAAAAACTGACAGTTATATCAAACGCTGTAGATTACATTAGAAAAGTTTTCTTAAACTTCTTAATGTTCCACACAACTTTCTTAATTTTAAAACAAACACAACAAAAAAGAATTATCTAATTTGGTGAACTCGTTCGGAAGTTATGCGCTTAGATAAATTTCGGTGATTCATTTTTATTTATATACCTAGATTAGTTAATAAATAATTTATATTGTAAATATTAAAAAATCTATATTTTTTATTTAATCGTAATTTATATAGGCTTTACCTAAATTAATTATTATATAATGATAGATTAGTTCGGTCGCCACTGCACTAACGGATTTAAAATTTGTAAATTTGTATGAAAATGGAATAAGTCGATTCTGAGGCACAATTGCTTAAGCGGTAGGGTTATGTGGGACTCACCGCTGTGCATATCCACTAAAATCCCACGGCCCCATCTCCTCGCTGCCCGGGCGAAGAACAATATGAGTGTGAACAATTGCGCCTTCCAGGTGAGGTAGATAATATTACTACACTTCAGAAAATGATACAAGGAGATTTTGACATTCGTCATCGAACGGCGTCATAGAACGTTACGACTTTGATTGTCGTAACTATTTTTAACCGATTTCAAAAAAAGAGATTTTTAAATGTTTGCTACCTCAGAACTTCCATGTGTCGACTGAGTGAATCGATTTTGATGATTCATTATTTGAAAGTTGGTCCCATTTAAATTTCATCAAAATCTGTTCAGCAGTTTTAGAGTTAAAATTGGAAGTCGGTTTGGATGTGGAGGAGCTGGGGTGGTTAGAGTGGCATTACCTCCGTATTTCACGCAATAAAGGCACATTGGTTGTCGATTTGCGATAAATGCCTAGAAAAATAAATTAAAATTGATAAAACTTTATCTACAATGACCTCTACGGTAAACTTCCTAAAGATAATCAATGTCCTATTTCACCTTCATGGTCAGCTAGTTGACATTTGAACTTACTTGATAATGGTGATAATTACTAAGTATATAATTACGCAGATTGAAAGCAGAACAAATACCTATTGTTAAAGTATTTTATAGAACTAGGCACTTACTTTCAGGTCTTATTCACAGAATTTTGTTTTGATGTAACTCGACTTTTAACCGAAATAAATACGATTCAACAACCACTCAAAAACCTAACTTTGCACCTTTTTTAAGTTAATTTCTAATTAATTTAACGAACTACCTTAATTTAAATCTTTTTATTCCCGCTATGAAACATTTTTATTACTTAAAGGAAACAGCTCGATCGGTTTGAGCGCTTAATGTGTGTAACTTTTATGAAAGCATATTTAACGTAATTTTACCGACAAAAAAGGAGGTACTCAATTCGACTGCATTTTTTATCTGTTACTTCAGAACTTTACACTGAGTGAATCGATTTTGATGATTCATAAAAGTTGGTGCTTCCCGTGTGGCCTCATATAAAATTCATCGAAACTACTGAGTTTTAGAGTTACAATTTGAAGTCTTTGAAGTTTGTTAAAATTTTAACACTATATGATAGCACTATATTATTTGGATTCATATATACTTACTTATATCTTAAATTTCGTATAATATTATGTTCTTGTACGTTCGTTTTATGACTACGTCATAATAAAACAAAGTCGTCCACCGCATCTGTTCACCATAAACTTACAAACTATTGCCAAAAATTTACACAGACACCAAAATTATGAAAGTTAAACAACTATACACATGCATTTGCATATTAATATACAAATGATTGAAAAGTTCTCTTCATTCTAACTTGACTCACATTTACATTAAGTAACAAAGCGAAGTTTTCGCCGCTAGTTGGTTGGTTCGTTACCGAAGACGCGAACAAATTACGGTAAAAATAATAATTACTTTCGTAGGTACCCGCAATAGTTAAAAATTGTAACTGCAGGTAACCCAAAAACTGGCTCATATTTCGGCCAACGCGTTAGTATGCTATACAACGCTGTAATGTAGCCAGTATTTTGGGTACGCCCCCTAACGGCTTTGATGAGCCTTTTGCATTTTTGTAAATACATTTAAGTAAATTACTGTTAAGAGTTTTCAGAATTATAAAAATCTTTAGAATATCACTACATAGTATAAAACAAATTCGCTTTTTCTTTCCCTATATCCCTTTGTATGCTTAAATCTTTGAAACTACGCAACGGATTTTGATGCGGATTTTTTTAATAGAGTGATTGAAGAGGAAGTTTTTCATATATGTTTTATACCCGTTAAAGCCGGGGCGGGTCGATAGTAATTAAATAACTCAATGCAGATATTTAAATAAAAATTAGCACAATATGTTGTAAAAACCTATTTTTAATTTTATAAACGTTATGTACACATCTAATATCATAATTCATATACTTACCTACTAACGACTTTTTTTACTAAATTATTGTTTAGTTACCCATATTTATATTTCTTGTAAAAATTTTTGTTAACACTTCATTGCAATGAAGTGCAACGATGGCTGGCAGATACAATGATATTTGACCAAATGTTTGAGCAAATTCTTCAAAGAAGTGATCACATATTTGAACACATCTCTGGCGCCGGCATATCTGCCAAACATGTTGAATTGATGGCTTTGATCCCTTTGATGTGTGTTAAAAAACCTACACGGGCCCGCAAAGCGCAAATAAGTACTCAAATATTTGACAATAGTTTCAAATGCACGTGCCACACATGTGAACATATTTGATTAAATGTTTGAACACACATCTGGCGCCGGCATTAAGGATAGCTTAGCTAATGTTTTATTGGCGGAACGAAGTTCGCCCGGTCACTAGTTTTAAATAAATAAAAATATATGTATAGATCTTATTCCAGTTATAATCTATGCATACAACTGTAAACAAGTTTTTATTTCGAAACAGGTTATGCCTATATTTTTCCTTAGATTTTCGGTTTCGTTCAAGGCCACTTTTGATTAATGCACCCATATAACTTATTTGGAGGAATCTTTACCGAATATGAATCATTTCATTGCCTCTATTTTTACAACATAAGTTTTTAAAGTTAGTTTTATATACAATAGTATATTAAGTGAAAACTTCTTAGTACGGTGGCGTAGGAATTTTATACCGAATGAATTTTATTTCAAACAGTCGTTTAATATTCAGAAATCAGTAAATTGAGCGTCAGTTTGTCCCACTTGCGGTGGAGCTAAAGGAGGCAGCATGAAAAAGTCATTGGAAAAAAATCTGCTCCGATGATTATATATAACTAGCTGACCCGGCAAACGTTGTTTTGCCATATTAATTTTTGGGGTGGGCTACCCTTATCACTCAGGGCTATGAAAAATAGATAGTAGCCGATTCTCAGACCTACTGATTATGCATATAAAATTTGGCAAAAATCAGTAAAGCCGTTTCGGAGTAAGGTAACTAACATTGTGACACGAGAATTTTATATAAGATTTTACACTTAAACTTTAATTTATAATTAAATCTTTTAAAAAGAAATTTGCAAAATTTCTTTATGGGTGTTTCTGTATGGGTGCCCCTTCAATTTTTATTTTATTCCGTTTTTTAGTGTTTGTTATTATAGCGGCAACAGAAATCTGTGAAATTTTCATCTGTGAAAATTTCAACTGTCTCATCACGGTTCATGGGATATAGCCTTATGACAGACGGACAGAGTGACAGAGTCTTAGTAATAGGGTCCTGTTTTACCCTTACGGAACCCTAGTAAGACAAAAAAAATAGGTTTGTTACAGCTTCGACTAAATAGAAAGAAATATTTTTTACTAGGTGACTCGGAGTACTTCGTAATATCTTATACTATATATATTTAGGGTTTTGAGTGTCGTTACCTATCCTAACGACATTAAAACTCTCCCTTCGCTAAAGCGATTGAAAATTTATATGGGGAAAATAAAATTATTATTTCTACTATCTTCTTCGTAATTTTCTCATATTTTCTCACTGTTTAAAACCCTGGAATACGACAAATATTTTAACAAAGACAAACAGAACAACAATTGATTTTCATTTATATAGATTTGATCGAAGCGTTTAGATTTAAATATGAACAAAAAGATCGCAAATCTTACCTATTCATAGAATTTAAATAAGATAATACTGAATAAGGTATGAAAGGTCACGTGTTCACAAATACAACATCTATATATCATACTAGCGACCCGCCCCGGCTTTGCACTGGTATAAAACATATATAAAAACTTCCTCTTCAATCACTCTATCTATTAAAAAAACCGCATCAAAATCCGTTGCGTAGTTTTAAAGATTTAAGCATACAAAGGGACATAGGGGAAGAAAAAGCGACTTTGTTTTATACTATGTTGTGAAGTGATGGGCATTACTGCAGACAATCAGACATGTAGATTTACGGGGGCTATCAGGGGATTGAGCGAGATGGCCCCGGGAGCACTAGACTGGCTTTTGGACGGCAACGTGAAACTACTAGCATACAAAGGGACATAGGGAAAGAAAAAGCGACTTTGTTTTATACTATGTTGTGAAGTGATGGGCATTACTGCAGACAATCAGACACGTAGATTTGCGGGGGCTATCAGGGGATTGAGCGAGATGGCCCCGGGAGCACTAGACTGGCTTTTGGACGGCAACGTGAAACTACTAGCATACAAAGGGACATAGGGAAAGAAAAAGCGACTTTGTTTTATACTATGTTGTGAAGTGATGGGCATTACTGCAGACAATCAGACACGTAGATTTGCGGGGGCTATCAGGGGATTGAGCGAGATGGCCCCGGGAGCACTAGACTGGCTTTTGGACGGCAACGTGAAACTACTAGCATACAAAGGGACATAGGGAAAGAAAAAGCGACTTTGTTTTATACTATGTTGTGAAGTGATGGGCATTACTGCAGACAATCAGACACGTAGATTTGCGGGGGCTATCAGGGGATTGAGCGAGATGGCCCCGGGAGCACTAGACTGGCTTTTGGACGGCAACGTGAAACTACTAGCATACAAAGGGACATAGGGAAAGAAAAAGCGACTTTGTTTTTAACCGACCTTCAAAAAAAAACCAAAAAGGAGGTTATCAATTCGACGTGTATTTTTTTTTTTTATAATATGTAGTGAAGCCTACACTACTCGTAAAGTTACTTCGAAGAACTCGTCGACTTCAACTTAACTATTAATTTTCATGAGATTATTATTTGTAAATTATATTCATATCGGGTTTTTAATTAAATTATATCACTTATTTTTCTTAGAAGTTACAAAAGATATACAATAATGTAATTAATTAAATTTACAAAAATACAAAAGTCTCATCAAAGCTGTTAGAGTGCGTACCCAAAATACTGGCTACATTACATAATATATACATAATATTATGTACATTCTGAATTATAATTAATAATTAATTAGAAGGCCGAGTTTGAAGGTCGGTATTGAGAATTATTTACAATGTGTGAATACCGTCAAGAATTGACTGTCTCATATTAATATGCGACAAACCGCCTCCTTGGTCTAGTGGTAAGCGCGTAAGCGTTACAACCGAGAGGTCCTGGGTTCGATTCCCGGTGGAGATAATAAAAAAAAAAAAAACTCGGTCTGGCAGGACATAGAAGGCTGATCACCTACTTGCCTCTAAAAAAAAAACCGATCTGTGAAACAGATGTGAAATGCATCTGCCCCATACCCCACTAGGGGACACGGGACTTCACTTACTTAATATGCGACAAAGCGTACTTTGCAAAGATGGACCATCTTTAAGTACGCTTTGAATCTGTCCATTTGTTAAACATCTTTAGGATTGACATCTATAGTCTATAGTCTATACTAATTATATTCTACAGTCGACTTGTGATATCTTTGTTGTTATAAATAAATAGATGCAGAAGATTGGCTCTTTGACCAACTTCAAAAAAGGAGGAGGTTCACAATTCCACTGATTGCTTTTTAAAGTTTTTACCTCAGAACTTTCGACTGGGTGATCTGATTTTGATGATTCTTTTTTTGTTTGAAAGCTGGTGCTTCCCGTGTAGTCCCATTTACATATTCCATCGAAGTTTTAGAGTTAGTTGAAGTCGGTTTTTTTGTTAAAATTATGTTTTTGTTGTTAAATTATGTTTTTTTAAATTATGAATTTAATCTGTTCAGTAGTTTTAGAGTTACAATTTTAAGTCGTTTTTTTTTGTTAAAACTTTAACACTAAGCTAATAGTATGTCAATACATCACGCCACATTAAAGAGGATATTTAATAAAGGTCTTATAGAAAATAAAAGACGAATTTTTATGTTAAAATAACAATAGCTATTAATTATATGTCATATAATCACGCGAGTTACGCGTATCATATATAAAACGGTTTTATAGGATTAAGAGCAAAATTTTACAATTGTTATAGTATAACTAAATTTTCATGCTTACACCCATTTTTTGCGGATTTGGTTAAAAAGGATCAACCACTCTTTAAAGCATTATGACTAAACAAAAAATTATTCGAATGTAGGTAGTTGATAGACGTAAGTAGTGTAGTAAAATAATTTATGTATCATTGAATTCTAATTAAATTCGTCGTCAAAAGTTCAAAATGTCAACAGCAACTTTAACCAATTTAGCGGTTTCATAGTGGTCTTTTTAATTTAATAGTACCCATGTGATATTTTTAACAATCTATTACTAACAGACAGAATTTTCTTCATTCGCTTTAATAAGTATGGAGAATATGAAAGATTTATCATTTAGGGTGTTATTATCTTATCTTATCTATTAGATAGTATGATAATTATTTGATTGAATATTCAATTTGTAGAGGGTAAGTAAACTTTAACCATCACTAAAGCTAACAGCGATTAGCCATAGATAGAATTCAATAATCATATTATGTATATCGTAAGTCGTAATATTTAAATTGTCAATAACTTTTAAAAAATGTTTTAAAAAAATTATAAATTCGAATAATTTGGGGGGTAAAAACAATGACTTTGTCAAAATACAATTAAATTCAGACCATCATCTTATATTTTGTTGAGTCCCTTTATAATAATGTTAAGTGTTAACGCGAAGTCATAAATTAAAAAAATTAATATCAATAGACAGGTAATCATAAAGTCGATAATTATAAATTATTTATTACCTTGTAAATCAACCGGGTTCCTCAACAGAAACTTGACAACATAACAGATTAGAATAACTCCAATAAAAAAAGGAATGATTATCATTAAATAACAACAACACTACACAACACAGCCATTCGCAATTCAAAAACACACGTCTTCCCGCCAACTATTTATTTCGCGAGTGTCCCTTATCGAATCAATGTCACGGCACACCAATAAAATCAAATCAAAACGTCATATTATTACCGCGGTCACTGTAATTATTAATAATTAACGATCATCAAGTGCGCATCGAATAATTCACGTTATAATTTTATTCAAAACACGCAGAAGCATGCTTCTTTCACGCGGGTTGGCATTTGACAGCATTTATTCTTATTGTATCAAAAATTTAGCCGCTTTGCCCTTGACACATGATTCTTCGTCCAAGTGTACAAAAAATATCGAGCGGTGAAAGCGCTTTTTATGATAGAAAGATATAAAAATATCGTACGATTTTTAACTCATCCGTTCGATTGTTAACTGATAATGCGTTATTCTTGCTAATCATACAATAGTAGCTGTTGTACTAAATATTTCTGATACTGTAATTTCTATTAACTATGTAAAGAAATACATTATATTTCATCTTGCAATAAGTACACTAGTAGGTACTGCATTATTTTTAGGCTCCTGTTTTGTTGTACTTACCTACTTGCCTGAATCTGAATCTGTTTCATTTTATTTAATTTGAGATTTAATTGGTACCTACTTAATCAGGCTATTAGCCCTTAAGTTTATTATTAATTGGGTTAGGTAGTTAATAATTATTAATAGTTGGGTTAAGCATGTAGGTACCTACTTGCCTATTTCAATTTTCATAAAAATATTATATACATAGCCTTAGCAGTTACAACGCATAATAAGATTTAAATAAAGAAAATATAAATATTATTTTAATAATTTATAAGCATTACATAAAATATAACTAGTTATAAATTTATGATTTAGTGACCATGTAAAACCTCGCGTTACGGATGAAATAATCAGTATTAAGAAGACATAAAAAATATGAATCGTTCCTTACATGAAATATACTAATGTTATTATGATATTTAATTAAATATTAAAAAGGTACTCCATGAGGCATGACCGGACCTTAGGATGAAAGCTTGGATAATTGATATCCGATATGGACTATGGTCGAAATATTACACGATTCACGATCTTTCCCAAGTTAATAAGATCGACATTCAACACTGCCGTCAAATTTCAAAAGGTTTTTTATAAAACGGAACGCTTAGGAATTATGATCTGACAAAACAATATTGTATCAGAAGACAGAAAGTCTGTCAAGTCTACCTTTTCACCAAACGTGCTAAACTACAAAGTCAATTGTCATTAATTCTAATACACGGACGGACCGCCAAATTTTTTATTTACGATCACAATTCAC
This sequence comes from Aporia crataegi, assembly GCA_912999735.1. Taxonomy (NCBI): domain Eukaryota; kingdom Metazoa; phylum Arthropoda; class Insecta; order Lepidoptera; family Pieridae; genus Aporia; species Aporia crataegi. The sequence continues at coordinate 4,544,534 of OU538750.1, read as the reverse complement.
AAAATAACAAAATAAAATAACTACTATCTAGTTAATTGCTTATGTAGTTTAAGATTAATATTTAAAATGAATACAAATACTGATGAAGTTTTTGAATTTGAGCAGGCATTAAAAAATAATCTCTCAAATAAGTCTACTCTTTATGCAGGAAATAAAAATGTGTATACAAATGAATACAAAATAGATGATGTGATTTTGGGTGTTTCAAAACAAATAAAAGCTATGCAAAATGCTGATTGTGTAAAAAAACATAATGAAAAAAAAATTCAGTGTAAAATGGAATCTCAGTTTTTACCGCTTAATATGCTGTCAAATAAGGTAAGTGAATTATTGAAAATAGTCGAAAATACGACATATCTACGGCTTAGATAATAAAATTGATTATAATATTGTCGGTAAAGGTTTACGTGTTCAGCAACAAATCTTTATATTTTAAACTCTTTTTAAACATATATAATAATATGGTGTCATCAAGATAATGTACATATTGTGAAGTAATGAGGCTTAGAGTTAATTTAAAAGAAAAGTGTGTTATAGATAGTCTTTTATGTAGTATTTTTTAATGTTCATTTTTAACTAAAAGACTAATATGTCTTATCTTTGAAGTTAACTGAGAGAATGAAATGAGATAGAGCTGTTGGCTGTGTCATATTTGCTTGTACTTTGTTTTTTTAGTAGCTTTATACATATAAAGATGGAAATTTGATTTTATATTATAAGGTCATCATATGAAAGAGCTTTAATATCTACTAATCTTTTGGTTACCTGTATGACCTAGTAAACAAAAACAATTCTACTGAACCTATAACATATCTTGAGTACCTTTACCTTTTCGTTTTAAATTACATATTGATTTCCAGTTACCCCTATTGGGGCACGGGGCAAACACATTTCTGCATCTGTTTCACTGATAATTTTTCTTTACAAGTAGGTGATCAGCCTTCTGCATAACCAATAAAACATTAATTTGTTTCTCGAGCAACCCAGGACCTCTCGCACAACATGCAATCACAAACCATTTATCCACGGGGGCATTTTTCATTAGTAGTTAAAATTAAAAAGATTGAAAATTGAAGTGATATTTAAAACATAATCATATAGTAATAATCTAATCTTACCATTAATACTTTTTCAGTTATTGAAGCAAGAAATACAAAAGAAATTTGAAACACAATGCATTTCAGATACACAGTTAATTGATCTTATACAAAATATTGAGGCACAAGAAAATAAATCAGGGGTAACACAAGAATTTGAAACAACTTTTTGTCTAAAATCTGATGATATTGATAATCCTGAAATTGAGAGTAAAGAAAGTCCCAAAAAATGTATTCAAAATACCACAGATAATAATTTGGGTAATTACAATAGTCATTTTGAACCAACAGTTAGTAATAATAATTATAGTGCCCCAGTTCAAAATAGTGGATATACTAATACAAATATCAGTTTTGAAGGAGATGGTTGCCAAGTAAAGAGAGAGATTTCAGATGTGGAAGAATCTAAACTTTTTTCAGCCTCAGGTGGCATGGTAAAGAGCCCAATATTGGGTAAAATCAGTCCTATTGTTATTAAATCTACAACACCTTTTGTGTACCCATTAGAGTGTTTTGAAAGATTTGAAACTTTAGCTCATCCTATAATTGAAGGACACCCTAATTTATTAGTTGCAAAAAAGTTGATTAATTCACAAATTGAAAATAAAGAACTATTCATTGAAACAAATATGGATCCATTTCTCAAGAATGAAAATGTAGTTAAAAGTCCTGTCTTAAAATCAAACGCTTTTGATAAAACAAACAGTGAAATTTCAATGCCTACAGCCAGCTTTCTAGAAAAAAAGTCACAGCAAAGTATTATTGAAGATTCAATTTTATTTAGTAGTGATGAAGAAAATGAACATTTTCCTATTGAAGAAGATTTACCATTGACTTGCCCACTACAAACATCTTTACATAACTATACAGATGTTTTAGATAAAACTATGTACGTAGGTTTTCAAACAGCTAGTAACAAGACCATACAAGTCAATTCAGATTCATTTATAATGGCTCAAAATATTTTAAATGGAACTGAACATGAAAATGTAGCATTTACAAATCCTTTTGAGATGTTTAAAACTTCCAATAATTTCAGAAATGAGTTGCCTACAGAAAATGTTAGCTCATATCAAAATATGGATTATGTTAGATTTAAAAAGGCAAATGGTAAATCAATTAATATATCTAAAGAAGCATTATCGAAGGGAACAGAACTTTTTAAAAACATTGAAGAAAACTTAAATGTTGATAATAATCTTAAAAGACAGTTAAAACTAAACAGTATTAAAAGTACCAAAAGATTTAAATACACAAAACATGATACTAAAAACCATAAATATTTACCTGATCAGTTTATGGATGAAAATGATAAAAAACTTCAAGTTACTGAAACTAAGGATAATAAAGAAGAATATTTATTAAAAATAAATGACGAAAATATCATACAAGAATTTGAAACTAATGTAGTTGAAGAAGGCGAAAGTAATATTAAAAATTTACAAAACTCAAGACGTTTGAATGAATTAAAAATGACTACTTTAAAACCTATACAAAATTCACATCAATCTTTGGAAAGCACTAAACATATATTTAAGAATAGTCATGATTTGGTTATAACAGTTCCAAATAATAACTTGCCTGGTTTTACAACTGCAAGTAATAAGAATATTTCAGTGTCGAAAAAAGCATTATTAAAATGTAAAAATATCTTTGATGGAATTGATGACATGGAAAATAATTCTGAAATTAAATTTGACGAAAGTGATCCAAAGTTGCGTAGGCCTAATGGATTTTCAACAGCAAGCAATAAAAAAATAAAAATATCTCGTAAAGCTTTATTAAAAAGTAAAGAAATATTTGAAGATATTAATATACATAATAATTTGGATCTGAAAAACAATAGGCAGGTAGATGAAACACATTTAGAAAAATTTGTTAATTTCAAAACTGCAAGTAATAAAATAATAGCAGTATCAAAAAAAGCCTTTGCCATAAGTGAAACAATATTTAGAGATATCTCTGATGGCAATGTAGAGAATGTTAAAAATACTTCTAACAAAGTATATAAACCAGGGATAGAACTCCAGAATTTTAGAACTGCTAATAATAAACCAATTAAAGTGTTGCCAAAATCTGTGGATAAATATAAACACATTTTTCAAGACATAGATGGTTACGAAAATAATATAAATGAAAATGAAATAAAACCAAATATTGATATTAAATCACCTTACTCTAATAATATTAAAATGTTGAATGGAAAATTGATATCTACATGTTGCTTTGATGTGTTCAACCAAAAGCCGGCAGATATATCTGATGCAGCGTTAATAACTAATCATAAGTTATTGAGTGAACCTAAAGAAAATAGTTCTTTATTTACAAATTATAAAATGTCTGGCTTCCAAACAGCTAGCATGAAAAAAATTGAAATTTCTAAAGAAAAATTTGCTAATTGTTTAAAAGTGTTTGATGGTATTGACTTAAATATTAATGATGAATTACCTTCATCAATATCAATTTCATGTAGTTTCAATAGAATTAATACAGAAATAAAGCCATCTGTAAACTCAATCAGTGAATTAAAATCAAAAGAGTCGCATTTTAAAACTGAAATTACTAACGTAAATAAATCTGAAGATGAAGAGGAAATCCTTGGCAGTATTAATTTAGGAATTGAAAGTGAATTGAATGGAAATCATTGTTCACAAACAAAAAAATCATTGGATCTGGTTAAATGTGTCTTTCACACCGCAAATAATAAACCGATAAGTATTTCTGAAGAAGCTTTTGAAGCCAGTCAAAGATTAATTAAGGATATAAAGAGTGGGACAGAAAAAGTCGAAGGAAATAGTGAAAATTCACCATTTGTTGGCTTCAAAACAGGTAGTAATAGAAATATTGCTATATCAAAAGAAACTTTGGATAAGGCTAAAAAGATTTTCGATAATATTGATGAATCGAATAACTTAAATGAAGCAGTTTATGCACATAATATGGAAAAAAAGTTTCAGTTTCAAACGGCAAACAATAAACCAGTAAATATTTCTGAAAAATCATATGAAGCCAGTCAAAAATTAATAAATCCAACAGACAATGTGAAAGACATAGTTAAAAATTGTGAATTTGTTGGTTTTAAAACAGCAAGTAATAACAATATTGCCATATCAAAAGAAACTTTCGATAAGGTTAAAAATATTTTTGATGACATTGATGAAAAATCATCAATTAATCTATGTAAAAAAGTTAGTACACCTATGAAATCAACGTTTCAATTTCAAACTGCAAATAATAAGGTTGTTGATGTTTCGGAAGAAGCAATCATTGCAAGCCAAAGACAACTTAATACTGATCTGAACTTAAAAGAGTTTCAAACAGCTAGTAATAAAGAAGTCCAAGTTTCCAAAACTTCATCAGTGACAACTAAGAAGGTGTTTGATGAAATTGATTCAGAAACTGTGAATCAAAACAAGGATTTTGCAGAATATAAAGATATTAATTTAAAGAATATCTTAGACACACAAGTAATCACTAATTTTGAAGAAACATTATATACAGAAGATTTTTTAAAGGAATCATCACCTCCATCTAAAAGATCAGGTAGCCCTATTCTGCCTTATTCAAAAACGAAGAAGCGGAAATTTAAAGCTCCAGCTAGTAAAACATTAAAAAACCTACTTAAAACTGACAGCTGTCTTAATGAAACAGCAAGCACATTTATTTTTGACAGAAGATACAAGAAAAATAAAGGGTTTAAACTTAAGGATTTAAATATATTGGAAGAAAAATATAAATCTGAAAATAAAAATATAGATCCTTACGTTCACAATTTCAACTTTGAGAACATTTTAGACTTTGAATTTTTAAATGAAAGAAATGATCTGACAGCTGTCAAATTGAGAACAGAGGATATAAAAGAAATTTTTTCAGAGTCTGTAAATAAAACTATTATACCTACTGGCTGGATTGAGAACCATTTAAAATTAATTCTATGGAAGTTACTTTCATATGAAATTAAATACCCTAATGTTTTTCATAAAGTTTGTTCAGCTAAGAGTGTTATAGAACAACTAAAATATAGATATGATAGGGAATTATATAATGTCCAAAGGCCTGCGCTTAGAAAAATATTAGAAAAAGATGACATATCAAGTAAAACTATGGCACTATGTGTGGTTGGTATATATGTAGATGGCGTTTATGTGAGCAGGTATGATTGAAATATTTATAACCATAAATGTGTGCCTCTTTTTAAGAATATTTTGATGGACTGATTTTTAATGCTCTCCTAGAAATAATAAAAAAAATTAATTTCGAGTAAAAAAAATATTGTATACAAAAACAAAAAATAATACTTAATATAATTTTACAACTGTTTTCAGTGTTGCCAATGCAACAGAAACCATAGAGCTCCTATTAACAGATGGTTGGTATTGCGTAAAGGCTTGCATAGATAAACTATTATCGAAATATGTATTTGAGGGTAAAATATCAGTGGGAATGAAGTTAGTAACACATGGGGCGGAATTGGTTAACTGTGAACAAGGAATTTCTCCATGGGAGGTAAGAATATTTCTAAAAAAAGATTAACAAATAGAAATAAATAGATACCAGTAACTCGATTTCTTAATGTTATTTCTTTAAGTTTAGCTATCTTTTATGAGTAAAATTGTAGAAATAATTTGATTAATGCTATAATTTTTTATTTTGTTCATTTGTGTACGACTGTAGTGTGACTAACCTGCAGTCAATTTATGTTTTGATAACAGGACACTTCATCCGTAAGATTAAAGATATTTGGTAACTCAACGCGTCGCGCTCGCTGGGACGCGCGCCTAGGTTACCATGGCAACGCTGCCATGTTGACGCAGCTGAAATCTGTCACACCCGACGGCGGGAAAGTGTCAAAACTGCGGGTGTTTGTCACGCGGGTGTATCCTACGCTTTATGTTGAGAAATTTGAGGATGGCAGCACTGGTGAGAAATGTTATATTTATTTATTTATAAACACTTCGTTGCAATAACAATATAATACAAATAATAACTTAAGCTAATAGAAGTGCAACGCCTTATCGCTAATTAGCGATCTCTTCCAGGCAACCCAACAAGGAAAATAATAAAGTAATGAAGGGAGAGTGCATGAAGTGCGAAAACTACTAACTAAATTGTAATAATAATAAAAACCCTGACTCAAAAATAATAGTGTTAAGTTAAATGTTTGTATGGCATCGTAGCTACAAATGGGTTAACCAATTTAGATTTTTAGATGTGACTTGATCGAGTATTCTTTGCTGATTAATCAAAATCCTTTAAGAAAAATATTTTAATAAAAATTGTCGTTTTAATTTTAAAATGAAATTATTCTGTTTGCAATTAGTGTTCGTCCTAGGTAAAGTTAATTTGTGAAATTTTAATTTCTATACAAATAAATAACATTGCAGAGTCTGTTTGCGATATGAAAGTTAATACTTAATTCACCTAAAAGGTTATATCAATAGCAAAAATCAATTTCTAATACATGTCAAAATTCTGTTTTTTCAGTAACACGTTCAGAACGGTTGGAAAATCTATACCAAATGAAATATGAATCGGAACAGCAAATTCTTCTTGAGAAGATATATGAAGACATTGAAAAGGAATTTTGCGACCAGGTAACTTTTGATAAATATTTTAACAAATTGAAGGAAAAATTACTGCTTTGTTAATAAAATCTAATGCAGAATTTTGTCTTACTTTGAGAGGGATAGATAGTTAACTTAACTAAAGTTAAGCTAATTTAAACTGAAATATAAATTCGAAAGTAACTGTAACCGGCTATCTGTTACGCTATTACGCCTAAACCACTGAACTGAATATGATGATATTTGAGATACAGAGTTACAGTTGAGCTTGAAAAAGGCTACCTTTAATTGCGAAAATAAAGACTTAAATTGGTTAAAATAGGGGAAGAATTGTTATGGAAGTTCGTCGAATAAAGTAAACACACGGAGTCGCGGGCAAAAGCGAGTTTTTTTATAAATAACACTGTAAATTCTTTCAGGATACTCAAGATTCTTATAATATTGACATAGGCAAAATGATGGAAACGGGTTCACAGATCGCAAGAGCTTTGAAAAAACATCAGGAGCCAGCTGAATTTATGGTAAATTTTAAATTCAATACTAGATTATCAGTGTATTTTGAAATATATAGTGGCATGAAGAAACTTCCTTTTTCTGGCGCCGTTTTTGACTTATATTCAGTAAGATTCATATAAGTCCATTTTGTTTATAATGCTTTCATAAAAAATATATATATAAACAATTGTGCAACAAGTAGATGATTTTATTGTAATTAATTCTTTAAATTGTTTAATTTCAGGCTACATTGACTGAATCGCAACGACGTAATCTTAATTACTACACTAACAGACAAAATGACAAAGAAATAGAGAAAGTTCAACAAAAGGTGCGTGAGAAGATACGAAATAGTGCTCTTAGTGTTAGCAGAAATGTGGTGCCTTTAATGAAAATTCGTGTTGCCAGTGTTGATAAAGATTTAAGGGTGTCGAAAGGTATGTCACTTGACAGTTTCAACAGTCACTGGTTTTTTTTAGGCTTGCAACAAATTGTATATTCGCGCGAAACCCTGACCGAATAGCCGAATATTAGGCAAAAGTATTCGGCCGGATTTTAGCGCCAAAAATTTGTAAAGATGTGATTGTTTCGCGCTCGTTTGTTCTAATGTAAGTTCACCGCTGGCGCGATCCACGATTTAAAATGAATGTTTTCACCAATCAACTGCAAAAAGAAATAGCAAAGCAGTATGTATTAATCGATAGCTAAAAAATGAGCTGTGAAGAAACAAGCGACCTAAGCACGAGTTCGTCCCCTACTTTGACCAAGAGGATGAGAACTGAAAAAAAGAAGTAACTTCAACTTTAACTTCCTAAAAATGCAGAAAAAATAGGCTTTCTGCACCATAACCTTCCCCTTCAACATTTTGATTATGACAATAATTCAAATACATAGAATCTTAAGGTTTTCTAATACAGAAGATGATTATATACCTGTGTTATGTATCAATGACTACTTAAATGATTATAAGAGAAATGAAAAGATGAATATATACGTAATGAATCGTTTTTTTTTTGTTTTATCAATTATCTCCCAATAGTAAAAAATATTACTTAAGTATTCGGTATTCGGCCGAATATAATAAAAGCAGCCGAATAGGCCGAATACCAAATAGTAACCGAATATTCGTTGCAAGCCTAGCCTTATGATCCCTTAATTGTTTAAATATATGTTTTAAATACAAATAACAAAACAGTAATTAAAAAATATTGAATTCGAGTCCGTTGGAAAAAGTATCCAGGGAAACAAAAATATTTTGGAATCCATGAGAGATCCTTTGCATACATACTTGACTTTTGTGATATAATAATATAGAAAATCACCTTGCTATATCACATTCTGTTTTTTTAGGAATGATATCAATATGGCGACCAAATGAAGAATTACAGGAAATAATAACTGAAGGCAAATGGATTCAGGCTTATAATGTCATTCCTACGGCTGTAAGGTAAGTCAAAAAATATATTTTAAGGTTTCATACTTGGTGTTTTTAAATTACATATAAAAATCATAATAATTTTCAGAACAATCCATATAAAATTATTATTTAATGATAGATTAGTTCGGTCAGCTGATTTCGTTAAAATTTGGGTGCGGTTTCGTGTTTCAATTTGGGCTTTGCTGCCAGCCGGCATTATTCAATAGTCGTTCTTAGAAGAAGAAACTTTGATTGGGTAGTGATTGTGTAATTTGAGTAAATAGGAGAGTCATTGGAGGAACTGTATTTATGTTTAGTGTGGTTTCCATTATTTTTTTAATGGCAAATTGTTAAATTGCTTCAAATATGTATTATTCATATCTAAACCAACTCTAAATTAAGTCTATCTTTGTATTAAGTGCATAGTCACAGTAAAATCATTTTAAATGAGAAATAGTGCAGATAAAATTCTGCGTCTAACTAGCTTGCTCTATGTATATGCCGAATATTGGGTTCTATACTTAATTCTAAAAGTATAAATTAACGTAATAAGTTTAGTTATTCACAAGATTTAAAAAAAGTTTATATATTTCAGATATTCAGAGATTCAGCTGTCAGCTAGTCGACAGTCGATATTCCAAAATTGTCAAGAAAAAGACCCAAAGAAAAACAAAATCGTTGGTTCTCTGAAGCGAAAGTGTTACCTTATCCGAGATTTATTAAAAAATCCACATCTAACCACAGACTATAACGAAATTGACACAGTTGGTTTTGTATTTTTAATAGAACCTTCAAACAGAGACTTTGAAACCTCAAAACAACTATTTCAAAACGTATTTTTAGCTGATGAGGATAAAAACATGATTTGTATCAATTTTTGGGGAGGAATAAAAAAGTTTGGTTTCCAAAATAACTTGGATGTGGGCGAAATTGTTGCTTGTGTCAATTTGCAAAAAAGATCTGGCAATATTATGAAGAGTATACCACAATATCGCGCTATTGAGTTTTCATATTTCACAAAAACACCCAAATATGAATGCTTAAGAAAATCATCAGACGCGTTGATGAAAATATTCTCCGGTTTGGATAAAAGAAAATTCAAAGATGCCTGCGTAGCTTTGAAGGATAATTTAGCGATTTTTAAATATGGCAACGATGTATCTCCATACCGAATGAATAACAGCGATTATAATATTTCGAAAAACAGAATTTTCATAGATTCGCCATTGGATAAAGAAGCTAATTGGGATCTTAGCGGGTTAGATTTTGAGTCCACGTTCAAACTAAGAGACACACAAGATATATCACCTCAAAAGTTATTGCGTAAGAAAAAAGTAAACGACAAAATTGCAAAATTAAAAATGTACGGGGAACCACCACCATTAAGTCCATTGAATATAATTAATACATCAAATAATGCAGTTAGTGCATTCAAGAGTCCATTGACAACTCGAAATAATTTACAAGTTACAACTGACGACAAATCGAGTACTATAGATAAAGAAAATTCTAATCATGAATCTAGTCCAGTGTTGCCATTTAGGAAGATCGCAAAGCGACTCAGTGTAAATCCTGTGAAATTAAATTTTAATAATGCTGAAAATGAAAGTAATACTGTAGATCCTTTTGGGGATGACTTCGACGCAAGTTTGCCGCTAAGCTTAGATTAAAAATATAACTGTGAAAAGTAACTGTATATATATAATATATGTTATATATTAATTAAAGAATAAGTGATTAAAATATTTTTATTGTTATGAGAATATTTATGTATATTGTGATTTTAAGGTGAAATAAAGCTTGAAATGACGTTTAATTTAGTTTATATGCCTATGACCATAATTGAGGCCTGCAATTTTATTGGAATACTTATGCCGCATTTTCACTAGAAATTCACGTGTCCCGCGCGATGTCGCCCGACGTCGCTTGGGACATTTACGTGTCATGCGACCTGTCGCTAGTCGATGCTCTGCGAGCGTCAACACGAGCGACTTTTGTGTTCCTCGACAGGTGCCGAACAGGTTTTGAGTGGTGAGAACGGGTGTCGCTTTGTGTTCTAAAAATGGCAGTCATACTATTTTCTCGGGCGACATACTGATCACGACTGGCCTAGTGAAAACGAGTTACATGTCGCGGGACATTGTCCCACAACTTTTGCACAGACAACTACGTGAATGTTGAGCGAAATGTCTCTGCGACATGTCCCCTAGTGAAAATGCGGCTTTAATCCCATCAAAATTAATTAAAAGTACAAGCCGCAGAGCCTTAATTAGCGAGGTAGAAAAAATTATGTATTTTTACCAAAATTGATTCAACATACAGAAAAGGTATTCTTCGTTATTTTAATTATTAGAATTAAGAAATAGTAATTTAATTAACACTACATTCAACTGAAATCAGTACAATGATTATTAATAGTTGATAAATTTAACCTTGTATAAAATTTAATCCACGTATAAAATAGTCAAAAAGTTTTGATTTTGAAACAAACATATATGTATAGTATATTTTATGATAGCAACTTTCACAGCTAATACCTACCTCTGAAGTATCCACATTTACATAGAGGCCATAATTTTAGTTGTCAACTTGTCATTTGAAGGTGACCTTCAAAACGAGCGACTTTTTCGACGTTTCTCAACTTATGAAAATTATTTTTATTTGAATTTTCTACCCGCACGGACATGTTATTTATTAAAATAAATTCGTAAATACGGTTACGTTGACTTCCATGTGTTAAAAAACCACATAATTCCTAGTAATAAGTGAAGTTTTATGTGATAAACCAGTCGGACAAGTTTCCTCAGCGGCGTATTCCTTTTTTAAAACCGTATGTAAACTTTATTTTCTTGCCTAAAAGTCTTTCATTGACTTTCTATAAATATCATCTGTCGTTGAATGAGCTCGTGTACAAAATGTATTTTATATTACATTTCTCGTACACGTGTGGCAATCAAAGTGCCGGCAGACCGGCATTAATTTATCCAGAGCAATAAAAGTTAGCGACAAGAATTTAATACACTGACAGTGATATAATTAACTATATGATAATATAATTTTTTTTTGTTCTTTATTTACTACAATCTCTTCTTCGTGGGACATTCAGTAGTATGTTGGTTGGTGCTATTGCTGGCTCGCTCAGTATGTGACCTGTGTCACATCCTCATTGTTTATTATATATATTTAACTTTATTTTTAAAGTTAAATATATTAAATATTATTCGCTTTATTCTGAGTGTGATTCAAAACACCATTGGTATAATTTCAAATACAAATTAATGTTTTAACTTGACAGAATTAATTACAATTTCAATTTTAGCAAAAATTAATATCAATGATCAGGATGAATAACTGATAACATAACAATAATAGTAATTATTGGAGGTTACTACCAAGTTGATTCTGAACATATTGACATGTATTATGATTTTAAATTCAAAAACTTCATGTTATGGTATTAATTTTTTTACCAAATCATATTTATTACTATTTGCTACAGATAAAAATATTTTTTCATCTTCAACAAATTTAATTGATGACTGAATGGATGGAATTGATATTTTTCCTTCCTTATATTTATTAGAATAGTAACAATTTGGTTGATTTATTATTTTCATAATGATGACAAATTGTAACAGTAAATATGTAATTTTAATGTTCTTTCATCCTAATAATTAAACTATCACTTTAAGTTGATTGAAGTATTAATCTGAAAGAATCTTATTAGTATTGCGATTAGGGATGCATCAATATGCCATTATGATATGATATATGATCTTATAAAAATATCGTTGATACTGATACAAACTCTTAGTGAATTAAAATTAAATTAAGGTAAAATATTAGGTACATGAAATACAAGTTTGGTTAAAGTTTTTAATTTCTATTAAAAAATAAAAACAGTTACAGACTTTGAATTAGATTCAAGGTTTAGCTATTAAAATTAAGAATTAAGTGTAATAATTAAAATAAAATCAGTAACTGTTAATAATTAAAATTAACAAGGTTTTTGTTTAAAAAACAGAGAATTCTCAAGTTTTGCAGAGAAAGCCGAATTCTGAAGTCTGTCTGTATAATAACTGGGGTGGAAAATAATCTCTCACATGTATCGTTATATCGGCAAACCAAAAGTATCGCCGATATATCGGTATTGGATGCATTCATGCATCCCTAATTGCAATCAGAAAAGTTATTTTGTGTGTTGAAGCCATATTTTTTATAATAAAATTGGATATGAAAATAAAACTAACAAGATTTACTTAAATTAATTATTATGAAAAGTAGGAACCATAAAGTCAGCTTAAATATAAACTTTGTAGTTGTATTAATTCATGGCTATATAAAACAGATAAAACAGATTATCCTATGATATTAGATAAATGAATAAATTTTGTATTGTTTGTATAGTTATTTAATATACATAATTAAATATGAATTTGAGATAAAACTCACATAGATTATCATTTATCGTAGTATAAAGTCAAGGTCATGAGATAATGCATAATAATGTTGTAATTGGGACAAGATATATTAAAATAGATATTTAGCTACTACATATTTTTACAAATATGTATTGTGCGTTACTACTACATACTATTATAGTAGTATATAGTAGTATTATTTATTACTAGCTGTACCCGCGACTTCGTCCGCATTAGACAGTTTTTGGACAGGAGTTTTATTTTTTACGTCAAGTACCTATATAGGTACTAATAGGTATGGTGGTACTGGTGGGTACCTACTTATCACGCTGAACAAAATTCTAGTATATTCATGGTAGCGCAGCCGTTGAAAGCAGCAGTGCTTTTCTTCTGATTTACTGTTTCCCGTGGGAATGAGAAATTTTCCCTCGTCAAAAAGTACCCTATGTCCTTTCTCAACTTGTTATCTACGTTTGTGCCAAATTTCATTAAAATCCGTTCAGTGGTTTAGGCGTGAAAGCGTAGCAGACAGAGTTACTTACGAATTTATAATATTACTATGGATATTAGTAGCAAATAGTATACTTGCTAGCTCACTTGTGTTTGTGAAAAGGTCTGCGATTCCGTTCAAGACATATTCTTATTATAATCATATGGATTTTTGTCTTTAATTTTGTTCCTGTATAAATTGTTGACGTTAATAATATTGCCTAATACTTGACTGCGAAGGCTAGAACAGACGTGTTTAGGAACATAAAACAAGCGACGATTGCGTAATATTTGCATATTTTTGCATGTGAACTACGTTCGTCCGCAATCATGAATGGTTGTGGGTCGATCGGACATTGGGTTATTGCCAAAATCATATTTCTACAAAGTATCTCGTGACTGGAGTATATTTTAGCGTCTGTTTCAATGGTAATTTTCGTTACAGCGAATAGGTGCGGCTGCGGTGCATATTGATTTTTGCTCTGGAATCGAATACAGAACTTCGCATAATACAAAGACACGTACCCCATTGAGCTATGCACAGAAAAAATAGTTTTCTCCAATCAAGTAAATATAATTTCTTGGGAAATTTCGTAAATCCAATGAAATATTTATTAAGATTGACAAAATGGAACTTAAATTAGAGCGAATCTTAATTGAAAACTTATTTTTGCATGGTGGCAGTTTTACATACTTGATTTGTATTTTTGTCTGTAGTAAATAAAGACAAAATTAATACTTCCAGGCAGCATGTCGCGCGATAGAACATCTCGCCGCTTCTACCGGTCGGAGTCCACACATGATCTCCTCTCCTACATGGACCGTGGGCAGGCGGCTACCGAAGAGAATAGATGGACCTTTGAGACCGCTTGGGAGGCAGCTAATAAAGGTCATATCATTTTATCATACTTATTTAAATACTAGTGGACCCCGCGAACTTCATATCGCGTCAGAGTTCCGAATAATAACGTGTCACCTAAAACGTCACTCCATATAAAATGCGAGGTTTTTTATCCTTTTTCCCTTTTTTCATCAAGTTTCATAGTTATTTTGCTATTCGAGATGGAGACAAATACGACAAATCAAAAACCACGAAAATCGATTCAGCCGTTCTAGAGTTATAAGTGTTCGAACAAACCTGACTTTGTTTTATATATATAGATTAAAGATTAAAATAAAAAATGTTACATTTATGGAATCTCTAGTGTAGCATGAGTTGCATGCATCTGTTGTATGTCAATCGTCAAAAATCTAAAGTTAAAAATTAAAATTAAATTAATTAAAATTGTTTATTTTATTTAGTAATCGCCATACTTGTGTCGGGGACTAAAAAGTTGATGATGATAATAAAAACGAGAAACTTAACTAAAATCGAAATAAAAAAGAATTTTCTAATCGATTTATAAATTACTTCCATCAGCAACCAACACAAAATAAAATAATACTGAATTGAAAATTTTTTTCAAACCTGTTGAAAATACAATAAGACTGTATTTTAAAGACTTAAAAAAAGGAGGAGGTTCTCAATTCGACTGTATTTTTTTTATTTTTATGTCTGTTACCTCAGAACTTTTGTTCACCCAGGAACCGATTTTGATAATTTTTTTTCATTGAAAGCTGCTTTCCGTGCGGTCCCATTTAAATTTCATAAATCTGTTCAGTAGTTTTAGAGTTATAATTTGGTTGGTTTTTTTGTTAAAATTATCTACACATTAGCTTGTAACCGCAGCAATATTTTTAATTTTTTTATTCAATTTATTTATTTTCTTTCTTTAAAGTTTCGTTTATTTTTATAGTAAGGTTTTCTATCAAGGAGGATTAGTTACAGTCCTTCATGTTTCAAGTACACAAAAAACCAGTTACGTTCTCGCTCTGAATATAGACAAAGCATGCATTGTCTGTGGCATGTTCCTACAAGATACCGTCTACGTCATGCGAGATGAATAAAATTTCATATGTACTCTGTGGTTAAATGCTTTACGACTTTTGTCTGTTGTTAATCCCGGTAATAAATAAATGTTTTGGTTGGATAGATACTAAACAGTTCTCGTAATAAAATATCTTTAGCAGACTGAGAAACAAATGCTTCATACTCTTAGATGTCAGCAGTCTATTATGAGCGCCTTCGTTCACATACTTAATCCATAACGACGTATGGGTTACCTTGAAACTAACGTTTAAGGTGGTTTGATGTTATAACGGCGCTGAATAAAGCTGAAATTTTTTAAATATGTACAATGTTTCCTTAGTCAAAGACTTTTTCTTAAGTTATGTTGACGAGCTACGGCAGAGGTGGCAAGACGTTGTGAAGCGAATTATGTTGGCTAACCCCATGAGGACCATGACCACTCTGGAAAGAGTGTAGCGATGAGTAAGAAGATGTATCGTTTCGATGCATCTTTTTATTTACAACTAGCACTGCGCCGCGGTTTCACCCGCGTCTACAATATAAATATTATTATCACAAATAATCACAATAAAATATAGCCTGTTACTCAGGGTTAATGTAGCTTTCCAATGGTGAAAGAATTTTTGAAATCGGCACAGTAGTTTTTGAGTTTATTCATTACAAACATACAAATCTTTCCTCTTTATAATATTAGTTTAGACAAGCGACCCGTTACTTTTGGTACCAGTGAATATAATGTATATCAGCTTCTAATAATAATAATTGGGACAACTCACATATATTGCTTTGATACCAAAGTAAGTAGCTGAAGCACTTGTGTTATGGTAATCAGAAACAACGATACCACAAAACATAAGTTTTAAACAACCAAGACTCGGAAAACATTCGTGCTCATCACACAAATAAATGCACCTACCGGGATTGGAACCCGGGACCTTTTGATGCAGAAGGCATATATATACGGTTGTGTAACGTAATGTTATGTATAAACAGTTAACTAGTTAGGTTGTATTAGAAACATGTACAAAAGTTTTAGAAGCTTTACCTAGGATCACTGCAAGTAACGCTTAATATGAATTGGTTTTTTCTTATTTCAGTGGGTGGAATCTATACAGTTATCAGGTCAAAAGCATTTGTCTCTACCGAGGAGATGGGCGAAAATTACTGTTTACTAGGTGAGTATTCTACATTTTGTAAGTTTAATGCAATTTTATGTTAAAAAAAGTATAGTGTGTGTCGAAAAACTTTATTCTTAACTAGCTGCTTCACCCGCGTTAATTTCGTCGTGATGTGACGTAGTTTCATGAACGTAGCTAATCTTAAAAGATAGACACATACATTGCGGACATTTTTTTAGATCATTTAAATAATTCTTTCATACATATTTTTTGGGTAACTTGAACCGTTTGCGCAGCGCACGCAACGGAAGCCCTCAAATATGGTTAATTTTCCCCGTTTTTGCAACATTTTTCACTGATGCTTCACTCCTATTGGTCGCAGCGTGTTATATAGCCTAAAACCTTCCTCGATAAATGGACTATATATTTATGTGTTATAAAGAATTATTCAATTTGAACCAGTAGTTCCTGAGATTAGCGCGTTCAAACAAACAAACTCTTTCAGCTTTATAATAGTATAATAATAAAGATAACGGTGCTGCACTGTTTACCAGGAGTTTTGGTGCAGAATTACTTGCTAATGGTATATAGTTTTAAAACATTTTAATAACCTGGAAAGTTTTGTCAATCGCCTTAAAATTGTTGATTGAAAGGATACAAAAAATCTACAAGGGCTTCTTATGACACGGTTTGTTTTAAAATAATGAATGTACCTAGTAAAATCTTTGTAACCTTGTGAACGTTGTAACCTCCAGGGCCCTTCAAGGAAACTTGTGCTCGTCAAGAAGTGGAAGAAGCTGACTTTCCGCCGAATTCGCCCCTAACAGCAGCCGTGAACGCTATGAGAAGTCAGGGTTACAAGGTAATTCCATATCAAATATACCTCCTCCGTGGTTCGCATTTGAGACAGTCTCAAGTTAAATTATTTTAAGCAATGGCTTAATATTATTAATCGGCATATCGGATTGCCATTTTTAAAACAAACAAAATGTTTTTAAAGGGTTTTTTTATTTCAGCTACACACTGGCACATGGCTGGTAGATGGCAATCCTCAAATAATCCTGTTCGATATTGGGTCAGCGGCCTGGCAGATGGATAGTTATAAACAGGAACTCTGGGACACCTGTTCCATTGGCATACCGCATCTGGATGTAGAAGCCAACGATGCTGTCATTCTCGGGTTTATGGTTGCGCAGTTTATTACTGAGGTAAAGATATTTTTTTACCTTTGCGGAGGTAAAATTGGCCGCTAGTATTAATATTACAAACCTGAATTGTTTGTTTGTATAAACGCGCCAACCTCTGGCATTACTGGTTCGAATTAAAACATTATTTAGGTGTTTTGTAGTCCATTTATTGAGGAAAGACAAAATATCCTTACTAATATTATAAATGACCGCCTCCTTGGTCTAGTGGTAAGCGCGTAAGCGTTAAAACCGATAGGTCCTGGGTTCGATTCCCGGCGGAGATAAAAAAACTCGGTCTGGCAGGACATAGAAGGCTGATCACCCACTTGCCCCTAAAGAAAAAATCGATCAGTGAAACAGATGTGAAATGCATCTGCCCCATACCCCACTAGGGGACACGGTACTTCACTTAATATTATAAATGTGAAAGTAAATCTGTCTGTATCTCTGTCTGTCGCGTTTTCACGCCAAAACTACTGAACTGATTTAAATGAAATTTAGTACACAGATAGTTTAAAGCCTGAGAAAGGATATAGGCTACTTTTTAATTCGAAAAAATGGTTTGAAAGGGGGGGGGGGGGGAAAGGTCTGTGGAAGTATCGTATATATTTAGAGCTAAAAGCTTTTAGACTATATAACATCAAGTTACAACGAAGTTAACGCGGGTAAAACCGCGGGGAACAGCTAGTAGGCTATAAAACACCACGCCACGAATAATAGGAGCGAAGTATCAATGAAATTTTTTGAAAAAACTATAAAAAAATACTTTTTCCAGTTCCGCAAAGCAGCTGAGAAATACAGTGACATTCCACCACGCGTTGTGGCACATTTCCATGAATGGCAGGCGGGTATTGGACTTATTGTTTTGCGGTAAGACAATTGTAATCGACTAATCGAAATATGTATATAAATTTGTACATCAGTTTGATTTAGAATTTTTTGAAATTTAATCTTGCACGAAGCTTAAGCTTTTCCAAATTTTTGGAATTCTTATTGCCAGTTTAAAATTATTTCTCCTCAGTGTCCGTCACGTGGACGTGGCGACAGTATTCACGACGCATGCGACACTCCTTGGCCGATATCTGTGTGCTGGCAACACTGATTTCTACAATAATTTAGATAAGGTACTGTATTTTATTCGGAACAAAAAATGTAACAATATATTTCTTAACATAGATATGTAGCATATTCTTAAGCTATTTTGTGAATGTTTCTACTTACCGTTGATGAGACTCCCATTCTGGACATCCCTGGTTATTGTAGATAATTAATAGTTCTAAGATGTTTTAGATAATTTAATATAAGACAGTAATATAAAACACATAAAGATAGAAGGAAATAATGTTCATGACTCGATGAATGGATGAAGAAGAAGTGAATAATATATATCATAAGATATTATGTAATCTTTTGATGTCACGGCTGCCTTCCAATCTTGATTTGAATTTGAATATTATTAGTCATCATTTTAGCGCGTGCCAAAGAGTTCCTTCATAAAGGAGGCTATACGCAATTCGCCACAGATACACGTAAAAGTAACTAAATGTTACACTTTAAACAAATTGAATAATGGAAATGCATGTGACTTTATACTTATCTTAAAACGACTAATTTGAAAATTTATTAATAAAATAATTCTCTTAACATAATTGATAATAATAAATCGCACATTACTTAATATAATTTGTGAATTTTCATAAAAAATTTATAAACCGAAAAATATTAGTGACACGGAGAAAAAAAAATTCAAATTTCACATGTTTTAAGTTTTTTAATCAATGTTGTGCTAGTTAATGCCAACAACTTCATTTTCTATTCTAAGATTTAGTTTCTGTACCGTATTTTTATATTTTGGATACATTAATTCGAATCCCGGGAAATCAATAAATATTTTGATTGGACAGGTACAGAAGATTTACAATTATGTGCCTGTAAAGTGATCAGTACAAACAGATTTCATGCTCCATGCTCCATACGGGTTACGAAATGTCACTTAACCTTTTATCTTGTTTCAAGTGTAAACCTTTGTTTATGTTTCCGTCTCTTTCTAGTTCTCAGTGGACGAGGAAGCGGGAAAGAGGCAGATATACCACAGATATTGTATGGAGCGCGCAGCGGCACACATGACGCATACATTTACAACAGTCTCCGATATAACAGGTATGCATTATCTATATAAAAATTAATCACCGAAATGTATGTTAACTTCCGAACGACTGCACCAAATTAGATAGTTCTTTTTTAGTTGTGTTTGTTATTTCCTAGAGAAGGTTTATATGAAAGAAAACTTCTAATGTTCTAATCTTCCATTAGCGTTTGACATAACTGTCAGTTTTTAAATTATTATGCCAATTCGAATTCAATATTCATAGTTAAGACGGGACAACGTATCTGGGAGCTTCCATCGAAGACGCTGCGTAATCCCTTTGAGATATAAAAAATGCATAACGAGATATTCCTCTTTTATACAAAAGTGAAGTCCCGTGTCCCCTAGTGGGGTATGGGGCAGATGCATTTCACATCTGTTTCACTGATCGATTTTTTCTTTAAGGGCAAGTAGGTGATCAGCCTTCTATGCCCTGCCAGACCGAGTTTTTTTTTATCTCCACTGGGAATCGAACTCAGGACCTCTCGGTTGTAACGCTTACGCGCTTATCACTAGACTAAGGAGGCGGTCCAAAAGGTATACAAAAAGTAGTACAAAAAAGTCCTGTGTGGCATATATGTACCTTTAAAGGATAGCTTACTAGCCATTCTATATTTAATTGGCCGTACAAAGTTCACCGGGTCAGCTAGTTTATTAATAACTTAATATTTGGATAATTAAGACTCAGCAGGTTGATGATCTACTTGCATGTTAAAAAAATGATCAGAGAAACCTATGCCCCATACCGGGGTCAAGGTATTTCCCAAGAGCTTTTGTAAACAACCTCTGTTACTCAGGTCATACGACATTCAATATTGCAGTACTGGGTTCGATTTCTGAGGAAACAGAAAGACAGATCTACTTGCATTTGTTTTAAGATGTGTTGTATTAATTACATTAAGCTTATATTTGGCACTAGCTGTACCCCGCGGTTTCACCCGCGTTAATTTCATCGTAACGTGATGTTATATAGCATATAAACTAAGTATAATAGCGAACAGCAAAATAATAATATATTAGCTGATAATATAATATACGAGGGTAGGTCAATAAGTCCGTGACTTTTTGTATTTCCCGCCTCTTAATTGATATGGCAATACTCTGGCTGCCAAAAACAAACTAAATGATGCAGCTTGTTCAAATTTTGACAGAAGTCAACTGATAGTTGCCTGTTGACAGGAGCAGTATTGCCATATCAGTTAAGAGGCGGGAAATACAAAGTCACGGACTTATTGACCCACCCTCGTAAGATAATATGTATTTATTATTATTTATATTAATTTCTAAATTAAAAGTAGCATAAGTTACTCGTTATTACATCAGCTATCTGCCAGTGAAAGTTCCGTCAAAAATTGTAAAAATTGTTATTTTGGCATATGTTTTTCTCAGGTTTTGAAGCGGAACATCTACTCAAGAGGAAACCGGACTTCATATCGCCAAATGGTTTGAACGTGAAAAAGTTCTCCGCGCTGCACGAGTTTCAAAACCTTCACGCATTGGCTAAAGAGAAAATTAATGAATTTGCCAGAGGACATTTCTATGGGTTAATATTTTTTCCCTTTGATCTTAAATAACACGTGAAATAATCTTTTTTATAATAATAATTGGGACAACAAGCATCGAAAGGTCCCGGGTTCGAATCCCGGTAGGTGCATTTATTTGTGTGATGAGCACGAATGTTTTCCGAGTCTTGGTTGTTTATGAACTTGTGTATTTATTGTGGTACCCTCGTTTCTGATTATCATAACACAAGTGCTTCAGCTACTTACTTTGAAATCAGAGCAATGTATGAGTTATCCCAATTATTATTATAATTATTCTTATGAAATTTAATTCCCTATTTTAGGCATTTCAACTTTGATCTGGACAAAACTTTGTATTTCTTCACCGCTGGCCGATATGAGTTCGGGAACAAAGGCGCTGACATCTTCATCGAAGCACTTGCTAGACTTAATCATTATTTAAAGGTACAATGCCATTTCTAAGACCTTCCTTATCTTTTACATCACGAAACCGACCTAAATATTAGTTATCTATACAGATAAATAAAATTGGAGTCTGTTTGTAATATTAAAATAATCGCTTACTAAATGCATGGATGTATACACGGTGCATATACCACAGTAACATTTTTTACAAATTTATCTGTTCGTTTCGGCTAATCTCAGAAACGGCTGGACTGATTTTGATGAAATTTCGACGGGACTTTCACTAGCAGATAGTTGATGTAATAAGGAGTAACTTAGGCTTTTAGAAATTAATAAAGAATTCCGCGCGGACGAAGTACATAATACATATCTATTATTATTTTTTTTTTCGCTTTTACTTAGTTTAAAACGTGCCAACTGTCCTTTTCCAGTCATCCGGTTCAGAAATGACTGTCGTAGCGTTTCTGATATTCCCCGCTAAGACCAATAACTTTAACGTGGAGAGCTTGCGGGGCCACGCCGTTACCAAGTCTCTGAGGGACACCATTCAAGATGTGCAGCAGCAGATTGGGAAGAGGATGTATGATTTATGTTTGAGGTAAATTGTGTATTAAATATATATTTATTCTAATATATTTATATAATAATATCACACTGAAGGGTGAAATAGAGACCAAACTGCGTTTTTCTGTAATGACAAAAATTATTTTATTGAAATAAACTTATACCTACCTATATTTGCACTTTATAACTAATAAACAAATTACTAACTAACCTGTAATGACAAAAAAACAACATTTAGAGCCTTTATTTCAGGTCTTGATATTTCTCTTTACATAAAATAATTTTTAAACACTAATACGACTCAATAATCCACATAACCTCCCATTTATAATCGACCCACAGTGACACTTGCGAAGGAGTCGCTGACAAACGTAATATCTATGAAGGTCTGTGGATAAGGCGGCAAAATCAAAATAATTAATAAAAATATTATAATAATTAAAGAAAAGCGACAACAATATGTAATGATTTTCTTTACATTTATTTAAGAGATTTTATGTTCATTTTACGGAATTATATTAATACTTACTAATAATTTAAATGCGAAAGTAACTCTGTAGCGGTTTTACGCTAAAACTACTGAAGCGATTTAAATGAAATTTGGTACACAGATAGTCTAGAGACTGAGAAACGGTTGTAAGGGGTTGAAAAGGGGGAATGACAAGTTCTATAAAAGTATCGTAAGTTTTAGAGCTTTTAAGCTATATAACATCACTTAGACGAAGTTAATGCAGATGAAACCGCGGTGTACCGCTAGTATTTTTATATTTCGAAGCAGGATACAAAAAAATATTCACTCAACCTGAGGGAGATCTCCATTAAAAAAAACAATTGATTATAAACTATTTAATTGTATATTATGAAAGCAAAGTTTGTTTGGCACGAGGCAAATGTGGGGCTAATTTCATTTAAATCAGTTCAGTAGTTTTGGCGTGAAAGCGCGACAGACATACAGGCAGAGTTACTTTCGCATTTTAATATTAGTAACGATTGAATTATCACTAGACCACTTCCTTGGTTCGATTCCCGGTGGAGATAAAAAAGAACTCGGTCTGGCAGGGCATTGAAGGCTGATCACCTACTCGCCCCTAAAGAAAAAATCGATCAGTGAAACAGATGTGAAATGCATCTGCCCCATACCCCACTAGGGGACACGGGACTTCACTTTTTAAGGATTAATTATATTTCCAGAGGTCACCTCCCCGATACGTCAGATCTACTGCAGAAAGAGGATACGGTTCGGTTGAAGAGGTGTATTTACGCGTTGCAACGGGATGGCTTACCACCTGTTACTACTCACAATATTGTGAGTAATAGATTTAGAAAATTGTTTATTTCATTAATCATACATAACTGATACATCCCATTGAATAGTCTGACACTTGTTGGGAATGACTCGCCATCTCATATTTTTAATAGGAATTGATAAAAAGTTATATGTGTAGAGTGAAAAGAGTCTATATAGTTTTGATAAAGATCTTTTTGCTCTGTATAAATTTATTTTTCTATATGTTATTCATCTTTCCCTGTCTATGGTTTTTTCTTCAATTCTTATTGATCATCTTTGTGAATGTGTATATATAATAAATATATTTATTATATATTAAAAGTCTAGATTTAAATTTACAGCCTGCGTATTCTACGAGTTGGTTTGAATAAATGTATAAATAACTCAAAAAACATTAATTCGCGCTCTATCAGTATATCGCATATAGCTATAATACCAGAAATATAAAAAAATAGTGTGCCAACCATTTTTCTATCAAAAAATAAAATAAAAATTTTTGATATAACCATTTCTCTATCAAAAAAAAAAAATCAATTTCGATATATTTTTTTGTTATTTACTTTTAAAAATTCTAAAATCTGTAGAAGGTTTCTATTTGCAATAATATTGGCTATAATTTATTTTTTAAAATTCGAAGTCCATACTAAAATTTGTAAGCAATAACAATTAAATCTTTCAGGTGGATGATTGGAGTGATCCAGTTTTAAACTCAATTCGAAGATGCGAACTCTTTAACACTGTACATGATAAAGTAAAAGTAAGTACAAGGTAATTGCCTTTTATTTATTATATAAAAAGTATGAAAAAGTATAAAAAAATAGTTGACATGATCATGCAGACTCTTAAGCTATTTGTGTAAGTACAGCACGTGAAATATCGGATTTTTAAACGTCTTCAAATAAGGAGGAAGATCTCAATTCGATGTGTATGTTTTTTTATGTTTGTTATCTCAGAACTTTCGACTGGGTGAACCGATTTTGATGATTCTTTTTTTGTTTGAAAGCTGGTGCTTCCATAAATATTTAAATTTCATCAAATTCTGTTAAATAGTTTTAGAGTTACAATTGGAAGTCGGGTTTTTTGTTAAAATAGTTAATTTTATAAAATACAAATCAAAGTAGTGTTAGGGTCGCCTCCTATGGACACTCACAACGCTAGTAGGGTTGTGTTGCTGGCCTTTTAAAAAGAGTCCGCTCTTGATTGAGAAAAATTCAATGTGGAATGACAAGCATCGTGGTAATACGGTGGTGGGTTGACGGCCGATTGGCGCAATTGGTAGTGCTCCTGCCTTCTGCATCGAAAGGTCCCGGGTTCGAATCCCGGTAGGTGCAATAATTTGTGTGATGAGCACAAATGTTTCCGAGTCTTGGTTGTTTATAAACTTATATATGTATTTATTGTGGTACCCTCGTTGTTTCTGATTAACATAACACAAGGGCTTCAGTTACTTACTTTGGGATCAGAGCAATGTATGTGAGTTGTCCCAATTATTATTATTTATTATTAATACTGGTAATATTTCAAATCCTACCTCGATAGTTAGCAAGTCTGAATTAGGTGAAATAAATGTTTTTTAGGTAATATTCCACCCGGAATTCCTGACATCCACCAATCCGTTATTTGGTCTGGAATACGAAGAGTTTGTCAGGGGTTGTCACCTTGGGGTATTCCCCTCATATTACGAGCCGTGGGGTTACACCCCTGCCGAGTGCACCGTGAT
Source organism: Aporia crataegi (assembly GCA_912999735.1). Lineage (NCBI taxonomy): Eukaryota > Metazoa > Arthropoda > Insecta > Lepidoptera > Pieridae > Aporia > Aporia crataegi. The sequence goes on along the minus strand of OU538750.1, from coordinate 4,519,191 downwards.
GGGCATACCCAGCATCACTACTAATTTATCTGGTGAGTGTATTTCTTTATACACTTTGTTGCACTGGAGTGCAACAGGCGGCCATATCGCTATTCAGTGATCTCTTCCAAGCAACCCACAATATTTGTTGGTTTGGTTGAAATTTCTGCAGGAAAGCAGAGATTTCAACCAAACCAACAAAAAATGTGGGTTGCATTACAACGAAGTGTTTTAAAAAAAATCTTTTTATCGAATGAATAATCTAGCCTCTGTGAGTAGAAAAAATAAATAAAAAGCGAATATTTGTGTACTGGAATTATAAATTATTTTAATGTATATTTTACTTATATAATTGATCATAAGACGATAGAAACAACATTTTAGCTTCATGCTTACAAAACACAAATGCCTTTAAAAAACTGTTTAATTATTTAAACATCTTATATATAAAATTATCGTGTCACAATGTTAGTTACCTTACTCCGAAACGGCTTTACTGATTTTTACCAAATTTTATATGCATATTCAGTAGGTCTGAGAATCGGCTACTATCTATTTTTCATACCCCTAGTGATAAGGGTACCCCACCCCAAAAATTAATATGGCAAAACAACGTTTGCCGGGTCAGCTAGTAATAGATAAATTTTTATATGGACATGGTAACTGATCTGAATTTGACAAAAAGTAATTGCTGATTTTTGAAAAATTAATTACTGTCTGGCAATAGAACTTTATACCATTCGATATGTTGCTAATAAAAAATTTCTGTATAGTAATGATGATACATAATGATAACATTTGGTTAATTTTTGATGATTTTTCAAGTTTTATTGATTTTTTAAATAGAACATCACTGTTTCAGGGTTCGGCTGTTTTATGCAAGAGCACATAGCTGACCCGATGTCATATGGGATCTACGTTGTTGATCGCCGCTACATCTCCCTAGAGGGCTCTGTACAACAGTTGGCGCAATATATGTTTGACTTTACCAAGTGAGTGTGAGCTGACTTGGCAAACTTTGTACCGCCAACGAAAGATAGAATGGGTATAGTAAGCTATCCTTGAAAGGTACAATACGCCACCAAGGACTTTTGTACATCTATAAAAGAGGAATATCCCGTTATGCACCTTATCTTATCATCCGGGATGCACGTCGAACCTTTAGGTCCTTTTCCCCATGCCTTACTCACTCACTCCAAGATCCCTGAAGAAGGACTGCATGAGCTTCAAGATGTCGTTGGATGCGAAGTGCCGATAGTCTCCTAGGTTCGGATATGCCGATCCGAAGAGGTCCAGTGGCTTGCTAGCTTTTGAGTCACATTCGCAGAGTATATTATCGACTTCTTTTTCCCCACATGCTCTACATATTGGGGTTTCAGCAAGCCTCATCTTGTAGAGGTGGCTGCGACACTCGAAGTGTCCAGTCAGGGCTCCTAATAGAGTTCTTGCCTGTGATCTATCATATCTGTAGATCCTCTTATGCCATTTATTGCCATTCCCGTTATGCATTGTTTTGTTATATTTCAAAGGGATTAGGCAGCGTCTTTGATGAAAGCTCCCAGATATGTTGTCCTGTCTTAAATATGAATATTGAATTCGAATTGGCATAATAATTTCAAAACTGGCAGTTATATCAAACGCTAGAGGTTACATAAGAAAAGTTTTCTTAAATTTTCTAATGTTCCGCGCCAATTTTATAATTATTCATTTCATAAGAACCTCCACAAAAAAAAAGAATTTTCCAATTTGGTGCAGTCGTTCGGAAGTTATGCGTTTACATACATTTCGGTGATTCATTTTTATTTAATATCTTAATAGAATTTCCAGTACTTCCTTTAAAAACAACCCTTGGATTCGGGGTGGCTTCAATCGTGTATAGCTTACATAACACACACTATTTTCACTTGTATATCATTCAATAATTTAAAACCAAAATAAGATCATAATAAAAGATTTAATTAAATTAGTATAACACAAAAAATTTGTAAATTTATAAATCAATTTACATAACACACTTTTGTCACTTGTTTAGCCCTCAATAATTTAAAACCAAAATAAGAAAATAATAAAAGATTTAATTAAATTAGTATAACACAGAAATTTATAAATCAATTTACATAACACACTTTGGTCCCTTGTTTAGCCCTCAATAATTTAAAACCAAAATAAGAAAATAATAAAAGATTTTAATTTAGTACAACACAGAGATTTGTTTTATGACTATTGCCAAAAGCGCCATATTTAACATTTCAAAACGTGTTTTGTATCAATTCAGAGCAAAGGACTGTCTGGTAAAATAAATTTATGTTTAAATAAATAAATCTTTTTGTGTTATGTATAGATTAACAAGACGTCAACGTATAATACAAAGGAACAGAACAGAGAGACTGAGCGATCTTCTGGATTGGAGGAACTTGGGCATTGTGAGTAATCAATTTATTTTTTAATTATTAAGAATTGCTTGATTATTATTCACTAGCGACCCGCCCCGGCTTCGCACGGGTATAAAACATATATAAAAACCTTCCTCTTCAATCACTCTATCTATTAAAAAAAAACCGAAAAAATCCGTTGCGTAGTATTAAAGATTTAAGCATACAAAGGGATATAGGGAAAGAAAAAGTGACTTTGTTTTATACTATGTAGTGATTTAATTTAGGTAATAGCCTAAATTAAATTTGGTAATACATTAATTTAGGTAGTGTCAGAACCAGACAAGTCCAAAGGGGCTTGTCCTATCAAGTATCAATATTTATATTATGTTTATATACAGGGCGTCCCACGGATATGCCACATGGAGGGAAAGTACCTTAAATATTGTAGATGGAACATTTTACTGAAAGAAGACATTATTTTAATTTAAAAAACAATTTAAACTGCTTTATATTTAAATAATTACATTGTTGACCGGGAATCGAACCCGTTCCACGAGAAACATAATCACCCCTGTAGTTTTATCATACCGATCGAAAGGCTTCATCTTAAGGATTATTTTTTTAAAAATAACATAGTGTCATCTACAATATTCTACTTTCCCCCCATGTAGCATATCCGTGGAAGCATTACAAATTTCGCGAAGTCCGCTAGTGTAAAATAATTTCATCTTCTCGATCACTTCAGCTTTTAATTTAAAAGAAATTCATCAAAATCGATCCATTCGTTCAGCAGCCACGACGACACACACAGACACGTCACACCTCTTTTAGTTAAAATAGTATTAACTAATTTACATGAATTGTTTCAGTTCTATCGTCAAGCGCGCGCCGAAGCATTAAAAATAGTGTATCCAGATTATGTCGACCACATGCACATGGAACTCGGGAAACAGTTCAATTACCCACGCCCCATCTCCGAGCCGCCCAGCCCCACGCATTCCAGTGAGTTGCATCATTTTTTATACAGCCGTTTCGTTTACATCCTTAAAGTTGTGTTTAAGTTGTGTTTGTGATACTTTATATTTATTATATATTTTATTAATTCTTATTATTTATGTATGTTTTTTATTTATTAATATCTAATATATCTTTTTATTTCTATCTTTTTATTATAAATAATTTTAATTATATTTTTAATATTTAATTAATAAATTAGAAATAATAATTATTAATTATATGATTTATTAAATAGTATTTGATTTTTTTGTAATAATTAAGTACATATTAATATTTTAATGTATATGTAAGTCGGGTTATTTACACCATTTATTACTATAGAACAGCTGGACCGATTTGAATGATCTCTGTTTTGTTTGATTCGTCTAACCCTTGAATATCAGAATAACTATAAATATAGGAAAATTCACGAAAAAGTGTTTATGAAGAACATCAGTTTCCTCATACATTTTCTATGGAATGACGTTTTAGCCTAAAAGAGTTCGCTTTAGAGTTCCGAATAACAACGTATCACCTAAAACTTTTAGGCAAACTTTGATACAAATTTCACGCTATGCACTAGTTAATAATAAATTATGACTCGAAAGTTCGGAATAATAAATGAACCAATTTTTATAGTGGCCGAAAAAATGATAAATATTGGTGCCAATTCTTATGTATTTCTCTAATTTTAGTTTAGTAATTTAAACGTTTAGTATTTTAACCTTCAAACTAAACTTAGTAATCTGTAAAACATAACCTAACTTTGACATAACTAAATTAATTTAGTTCAGTTTTTGTGCACCAGAATTAGCGTCAGTGTGTTGCAAATTTTTAATCTATGTACCTATATAAATATATAAATCTCGCCAATTCAAATGTTTCCTTACTAATATTATAAATGACCGCCTCCTTGGTCTAGTGGTAAGCGCGTAAGCGTTACAACCGAGAGGTCCTGGGTTCGATTCCCGGCGGAGAAAAAAAAAAACTCGGTCTGGCAGGACATAGAAGGCTGATCACCTACTTGCCCCTAAAGAAAAAATCGATCAGTGAAACAGATGTGAAATGCATCTGCCCCATACCCCACTAGGGGACACGGGACTTCACTACTTCACTTTAATTCAAATGTTTGTCGTAGTCCAGGGAAGGTTTATACGGTGAGAAAATATGGAAAAATGCAAGTAAGATAGTAAAAACAACAATTTCATTTTCCCATATAAACTGTTCTACCTACTTTCCTGTCAAACATTTGACGTTCGATTCCCATTCTACCTTTTATTGTCCGTACGAAATTCGCCGGCTCAGCTAGTGTCATCATAAAAATGACGAGATCATAAATTTAATTCAATAATACGTTATTTACTAGTAATAAGAAGTCGTCAAGAAAGCTCATGGCTAACAGCGTCTTACCATAAGGAAATCGAGCAACACAAAGATACAAAAGACGAAGAGATACAGACTAGCCTAGACCTAGATGATAGGACTAAACTAGAAAAATCGCTAGAGATCCTAGAACTGACAAATCTTGACATATCTAAAGACATCGAAGTGAGATTCGAAAAAGCGATAGAGTTGGAAGTCAGCGAGAGTTTTGACGCGAGGGAACTGTTTGAGCCACTGAACGCAACGGTTACAGAACAAATCGAGCAACTCATCGCGAAAATTAGTGATTGTGTCGAGAAAAATTAGCAACGGTAACTTTGTTGGCACCTGTGTGAGGTTTTATTAGTTATCGGCACTATTTTGATATTATATTGATGGCTTTGTAGTGTTTTTAAATAATTTATATAGTTGGTGGTAGGTATCAATGAACTGGCCCCAAAAAATAGCGAAGCAACGCTTTTTTGAAAGTCGTGCAAGGTTTTAATTAGTTTTGGATCGTATGGTTATAAAAGTGACCCCAAATTATTGTCACACGTATTTTTCAAATATGATGTATTTTTAAGGGATGAACTGGGCGCAAGACTATTGTGAAAAATTGGAAAGTATCACTACTTTTTTGGCATCTGTGTGAGATTTTTAGTTAGTTTTAGCTTATAATTTAATATATTAGCACTAGGTTTTTCGAGATCTCTTCAATGGTTATTAGGCAGATTTATTAGGCATCAATAACACAAGTCAACACGAATTTAGTGCCTCAGTTCTGTGTACCCGATTTTGATTTCATGCACCTAATTAATAAAAGAAATTATATTTTTATTTCATAAAGTTTGCTTTATGAGATTAAAAAATTATTTTCTATCTCATTAATTTGCTTTAGGAATTATGAGATAAATTCATAAGATTAAGATCTAAGCCTTTGTCAAAAATATCTTTATTTATCATCGTAGGTATAAGGCACAAAAGCGAACTATTTTTTTTATAAATTGAGTTTTTGTTTTCAATGTAAACAATCAGACTATAGTAATTAAATAACAGACACAAAAAAAATTTTTTTGTTCACTTGTGTGATTTATCAACTTTATAATTGTGTTGAAAAAAATAGTTATTGATTGTAGCCTCACCACATATCACCAAGGTTAAAAAGTTGCTAAAAAACATAACGTGGTTTATGGACGCCTCCTAAGACACTATGTTGTGTAGTCACTTACTTTTATTTATTTTATTAATCATGCTAACAAGGCGACACTTAAATTTTCAACAATTTAAAACGCAACACAAAAACTAAAATATATAAATAGTTTTTTTGACACCGGTGTCTTGTTTGGTCATAGATAGTCATTGATTATAATTGTATGTATGAAGATATCAGGGTTATTAATAATAAAAAAAAATTCCAGGAGCCACAACTCCAGCTGCATCAGTCCACGGTTCTGATGATGAAGATGAAGTTGATGAGGAGAAGGAGTTAGCTGAATTGAGGATTACGGACAATTAAATTAGAATTCAACGTACGGATAACGGCATTTTGAGGTTAATCAACTGCCACACATATTTAAACTCGAGAACTGAATCCGGGTCACTTAGAAAATCTTGGCAACTAATAATGTTAGCATAGTGAAATGAATTGTTTAATAGACAATAAAATACTCCGTAAATGAAGGTATTAAAACTTAATTTTAACTATTAAACGCAATTTATATACGACCGATTGGCGCAATTGATATTGCGCCTGCCTTCTGCATCGAAAGGTCCCGGGTTCGAATCTCGGTAGGTGCATTTATTTGTGTGATGAGCACAAATGTTTGTTTCTGAGTCTTGGTTGTTTATAAACTTACACATGTATTTATTGTGGTACCCTCATTGTTTCTGATTACCATAACACGAGTGATTCAGCTACTTGCTTTGGGATCAGAGCAATGTATGTGAGTTGTCCCAAATATTATTATTAATTTATTTCATTAAGCTAGCATTTTTTATTTCCGAGATTTATAGGTTTGTTTAAGTGACCCGGATTCATTGCTCTCCGGTTTATATTTGATAATTGAAACAATTTTTTTCAAAGATCTAGTTAATATCGGTCATATATACTTGTGGCATTTTTGTATCTAGAAATGGCATTTTACTTTGAAGTATATATGTACGAGTTCATTACATGACAGAATATTTTTAATTTTTTAAAATCAATCTTGCCACCCTTTTTTAATTTTTATTATAAAAATTCTAAAATTTCTATATTATTTGGGATTTTAGAGTTCCAATATTTAGAAGTCAGGCGTTTAAACATAATATCTTTAGAGATGTTTTCAAACAATTACGGTTTTTAATTTTATTTTCAAATAGAATAAACTATAATATATTAATATGTAGATACATTTAAGGATGTGCCATAGACTACAAAGTAAATTATGAAATGCAAATGTACAATAGTAGATTGTTAACAAACGGGTTGAAACTTGAAAGTGACCCATTTCACTCTAGATATTTCTATTCGAGGGTGAAATGGGTTACTGTCAAGTTAAACACCACTTTTAAATTAGACTGAAGAAAGTAAAATACTTCACGCACATTTTATATTTATATAAATTAATAATTAGATATAAATGAATTAAATTTATCCATAATTATGCAACCGACCCTTTCGCACTGGTCACTTGCCACGGCCGACTAGACTATAATCGAGTTGGTCACGATGTGCATCTAGATGGCCATGCAATTACTTTCTACCCTTGGGATGAAAAAGCAATTTTCCGCCCGGCTTATATTTAAATACTTTCCGAACAGGAGAGATGAAAAAAAGTTCCTATATACTTATTTCCTGCCGAACTTATTAGGTACCTCACTTATATTTATCAAACCCCTTAATTGAATATTTTAAACAACACCGAATGCTTTATTACATTTCGTATCTACACCGATCCCACCGCGATTTGTGCCAAATTGAAATTGATTCTAGGATCCGTGGAGATAGACACGTGGAGTGTAATTATTTAGCACAAAACTACATATTAAAGTGTTACGTAAAAAGAATATATTTACACAAAGTTCATGGACAGTTAGAAAAATGTTCATCGGGTTTTAGATCTTTTTAAATTTTGAAGCTAAGTTTTTTGCCGCGTTGAGTACATGATTGTATAATTGACACATACATTTTAATATCATAATATGTTCGTATCATAATTACCCGTCCCTATTCTCCATAACTAAACCACATTCAGTTGTGAAAGAATAACTTTGCTATATGAATTGTCGTTATTCACTTCACTAAATCAAATATGAAAAGAAGTAATGTTTCTTGTCCTAGACATCGGAGCCTCACATTCCTCACTACTACGGCTTTGCTGAACAAGTGAATAGAGTTTAATATCTTATGAATCGATAAACAAATCCAAATCCAGCTTCCAAACAAAAAACCGCGAAATCATTCTATTTGTGAGACACGGTACTAGAGACAAGCACATTTCAAACTTATTTCCTTTTTGCGACGTAAAAAAGAAATTTCAATAAAAATGCGTTTCAAATCTCCATCTATTTTAGTCTAGAAAGCAAAGTAGGAGAAATTACAAAAAAACTGGAGTTCTTACTTTGCAAAGTCTATACTTTAATTTGACTTATAGTCCTTTCAAAACAAAGTAGAAGAAATGTTCGAAAACCTAATCTTTGGAGTTCATACTTTGCAAAGGCTATGGTATTCAAACCATACCTTGCAGTAACGTAATATTGCTGAATATGAGCCTTATGATTGGAGTTACAATACAGTGCTCTCGAATCATCGGATAAACTTTTTATCAAGGGATTAAGTATGTTCAAAGTACAAATCACGCAATAAGTAAAATTTAATATAAAAAAAACTATTTTATATACTTTGAATGTGTTTTCATAAAAATATAAAATCTTAAGTATATAAAGGATTTTATAATAATGTAGATTATATTAGATATCATATATTAGGTGATGTTAGTTAAACTAGAGGAACAAACCATTCGAAAAATGTCTTCAGTCTTTAAGTCAAGTTAACGAAAGTAAGATTAAGTCTAAAGACAACTTCACAAACCCCCATGATTACAACAGAAATATTTCAAATAGAAATAAATCTTCATAAATAGTAGCTTTCCATTAAAAACCGCATCAAAATCGGTCCGTCCGTTTAGAAGCTACGATACCACACAGACACACACAAATATGAAACCTTATAACGTTTCATATTTTCGTGGATTCAAAATTAACATTTTATGGTCAGGCCATATAATAAAGAAATGGCAACATTTTTTGGTTTCTTCCTCTATGGTATTTTTATTTTTATAATTATGTTTTGTAAACAAATTTTATATAGTTAAGCGTGATATACAAAGTTAAATTATTTATACATTTAATATGCATGTGTTTATTGGTTTTATATATTTTTATGAGATGCAAAGAAATTTGAATTTGGTTACTGCCATTGTTATTTAGATATTTAGAAATAAATGTGTTCAATTGAATTTGTTTTTTTTTGTTGTTTAATATTCTAAATTGTAATTTGTAAGGGCGTTATTACAAAACATGAACTAAAGGTGTTACAGTATTAGTTGCTATGATACTAAACCAAAACGAGTCATTTTTGTATGAAAGTTAGACTTGTATCCTAGCAACCACTACTGAAACATCTTTAGTCCATATTTTATAATAAGGTCCTAAATGTTTAAAGAGAAGTTTTTGTCTTAATCATTGCACTAACAAGTGAAATGGCGATTTGTAAATCCCCCGACATGTTAATAACAAACAAAAATACTTTCTATGGCTAAACAGATCTTCATGTGTAACTACGAACCATCACAATCACGCTTTAAACAAAAATAATAGTATTAAAATTTTAACAAAAAACCGAGTTCAAATTGCAACTCTAAAACTAATGAACAGATTTTGATGAAATTAAAATGGGACCACACGGGAAGCACCAGCTTTCAAACAAAAAAGAATCCTCGAAATCGGTTCACCTAGTCGAAAGTTCTGAGTTAACAAACTTAAAAAAACATAGCGTCGAATTGAGTACCATCCCCTTTTTTGTAGTCGGTAAAAAACAAAAAAAACATCCTTTCGTTTAGTAGTAACGATGCTACAAACAATGAAATTTATAATACTTCTATCTGCATCAGGGGTATATATTAATTATAACTAAATATATATTAGTTAACACGGAAAAGTAATTTTTTCCACTTTTATGGCGGAAAATTTTATTTAATTAAATTAACTTCAGTAATCGAAAAAAATATATATTGAGGTATATAATTTTTCTCTGTGCCATGAGAAAGGCCGAGAACAGAGTGGAATGGATGCAAAAGTGACGCCATCAAAACATTACAGCAATGAAGGAAACGGTCAAGAAGAAAATCTCTAAGGCAAATTTCTACCAGATTCGTTCAGTCGTTCTGATTTATTTAGATAACATATAACTTGAAAACTATAAAGTTAAATTACACCAACACACTGTTTTTATCTATAATATTATTATTAGACTGATATCAAAGATTTAAATCTTTGACTGTTATAGATACCTACGCGTAGGTACCTATGCGTTGCTAGTGATCCGCAAAAATCCGCTTTCGTTTCGATACCAAGTATTTGAATACTCGATACATTTTATTACGATACATAGGACTTAGGAGGTATCGATACTTTTTAAAGTACTCGATACTTTCGCAAGATAAAGTGAAAACCATTTCCTATTTTATAACGATTTACCAAAAACCGGTTACAAAAATCGTGTAATAAGTTTGATATGATGATAGTTTTTCGCAAGAAGTTGCGGGGAATTCCCAACTAGTGAACATAATGTGTATTGGGTTGCCGTTTTTTAAGGTTTGGTACGTTTTTACAACTTTTTGAGGAACAATTATTATGATTGATTCCTTTCTTTCTGTTAATCTGATTATTTTAATATGAAGATAAATGTTAATAATAAGAATTATAAAGCATTCTTCAAAAAACCATGAATAATTTAACACTTTAAAACTCATTTATGAATAAATTTGTAAGAATTCTTTCAAAAAAATATTGTAACACTTTTAAATTGGATTCACGTTCATGAATGTTTCACAATTTTATGCAATGCCTAAATAAATAAAATAAATATCTGATTATGCCAGGCACATCAGAGCCTTCAGAGCGACTATTCTCGATAGATGGCGCAACGAGACTTGATAAATTATTATATTTTTTATCCGATTGTTCAGAAACAGACTGGGGGTTTTCATTATTTCTTTAATATTTTCTGTAATTTCTGTTGATTTGTAATAAAACACCTTTAACTAATTATTTGTCATGTTTCATTCATGAAATTCCTGAAAATGAATAAATTGTATTTTAAAAACACTCATTTTATTCAGTTTTACCTATCCTATCCTCTTCATTTCATTCGGAAAAAAAGTGCGTAGATCTACGAACTTTACATACGCAAATTTTACTAATTCTACGTAAATTTCTAATGTGGTCTATGCCTTTTTCAAAATCCGAATTGGCAACACTGTTACCGACAGCGACAGCTTTTGTAGGACGAGTTACGAGTATTTGGGAATTCACGAACTAAGAAGTTTAATTAATTGCCGCAGATGGAGCCGCAGCATTACAAAAATATTTCCACTGTTTGATTGTTGACAATAGTGAACTATGTATTTAAAAACACTAATAGATAAGCTCTCCATATTGTTGCCTAATAAATAACATGTGTTTGCATTTTCTTAGCCAATATAGCAAATATATAATATGTGAATTGTGATAGTCAATATATAAAGACTAATTAATATGTAAAAGGAAACCAGTAATAGATTTAAAGACTGATAATAAATTTAAGTGTACAGTTAATAGTGATAAATATTTCCCTCACAAAAGCTACCATTTAATTATTATTTAGTATTGTAAAAGAAAATCAAGAAGATTAAACACTGGAACTACTAAACAAGAGAGAATTATATGTCCATCTGTAGTGACCACATTGCCATATCAAGTGAAAACGTAAAATTCTGACAGTAGAATGAAGGATATTAATCTCAATAATACTTCAGGTACCATTAAACTTTCATCTGACACACCTGCAAAGTGCATTTGGTATAGTTTACTCATTGGCTTGAAACTATGTATATTCAATAGAAATTGTTATATATTTTGCTACAGTATAAATCACAATGGGAAGTTGCATATTCCTGTACAATCACACCTCATACTACAAAAGCATGGTATTTTGCTTTTATGCAATAGCTTTGGCATATAAATACCTATTATTCAAGTTTTGGACCTTAAATTCTAAAGTAGTATTTTTTTAAATTTTTTATTCTAAATTTTAAAACCATTTCACAAAATAGTATTGGCTCTGGTAGAGTGTCTTTGTCATGTGCGCACTTTACCTATTTAGCTTTTTCCACAACTTAAGAAAGTCATCCCACTTTGTGAAATGTATCAGCTGGGTTAGCACAGATATGCCTTAGGCCTCATGACACTAGTTCTTACATCCCTTTTTATATAGTATAACATACATCTTTCATTTGATCTCTTCTAGATTCTAATACTCCAAATGTTGATATAAGTGAGAACACGATGGATAAGGAAAATGAAATTAAAATTAATGAAACAACTTCAAATAAAAATGGTGAATATGTGGAGGTGACTGAAGAGGCCACAGGACCCTCTAGTGATGTTCTGAATGGCAACGATGAGACTGATGATGTTAATATGGTTGACTCAGATGTTACCAAACCAGGGATCGGGATTTCAGAGCAGAAGCAAGATGCATCTGTAGTTCTTAAACATAACTATAACGAAGGTATGTTAAATAAAATACTAAGTATTTTCCTGAAAATTACTCAGTTGGCTCATGGAAAATAAGTGAGAAATTATTGATTCCTTATACAAAAATTCATTTCTGTTTTCAAATTATGTCCAGGATAAAAAATCCTATGTCCTTTTAATAATAATAATAATAAGCCTTTATTCAGATAGTTTCTTTTTATTTACAAAATGATTAAGACTCCGAAGAGTCGACATCAACTTCTGTTTATCTAGTTTTGGCAAAGGCTTCCTCCAATTCTCTCCATTTCTTCTTGTCTATTGCTTTAATTCGTCATCCCACCTACTAAATTGTCTTTTGAGCTTCTGGGATACCAAAATATGTTATTTTTATTCCATTTTTCTATACCTCGTACAACATGGCATGTCCATTATCATTTTAATTGACATATTTTCTACATTACATTATTACATTGTCTACTTTTGTGCACTTTCATATTATTTTATTTCATATTCTGTCGCATTCCTTTATACTCAACATGCTCCTTTCCATTGCTGTCTGGAAAGTTTTTATTTTGTTAGATTGTCTCTTTCTAGAGGTCAATGTGCATTATATCTTGCCCCGTACTGTACGGTGTCGTTATTATTTAGCTGAGTTTCTACTGTAGTGTTTTTTCTAGAATACAAGTCCTTGTGAATATGGTGGCAACAGATAGTATGTCTGGTAGTTTAGACATTGTTTCGTTATATCAATATATCAAATTAGGTAAATTCATGTTTTCATTTAACAATTTTATGGCTTTTTTGATGTCTCCAGTCTGAGAGTCTGTCTCAGTCTATATTATATTTCTCGAAAGTTACCATTCTGTGGCATTTCCCAATCTTTTCTCATTTGTGTTATTATGTTTTTACTTAGTTTGCCTATTTCATTTCTAATACTTATGTTTTATTTGTAAACTTATCTTCTTTCCAAGAGCTCCTTAGTTTTAGGACATATTTATCTTATTATGTAGCTTGGTGTTCTTGTTAATGTTGTTCTCATGATTTTTTTTAAGGATTTCATGTAGTATATTATATTTTTGTTGAATACTTAAGCTTTCAATAGACAACAGCTATAGGGATGAAAGGTTTTCTTTGATCAGCTTTTGATGCTGTTGTGTTGAAAATTTTAGATTTTGCTTTGAAAGGCCGACTGAGTTCAGAGTTGGCTAGGCTTAGACATGCTCGAAGCATCTTGTAGTTACTATTAAAGTTGATGTTTGCAATAGTGCTGTAGTCGTCAAAAAATTTGGCTCTATTTGTTAAAATATAATCTATTTAATTTCTATATCAGCCATCTGGTAATATCCATGTCCATCTTCTAGATGGTCTTGAATTAGCTGTTTAGTATTTTCAAATTGTTTTCAAAGGAAAACTATCAGCTTTTGTCCATTTCTTGTTGTTTAGTTTTTTGTAAAAGGATCCAGGATATCTTCGCCGACTCTTGGTGTTCCAATTTGGGTGTTAGTCATCCCATTCAAGATTTTTTTTAGAATTTTATTCAAGAATAGGTAATAATATTTTATTTACTACTGTTCACAAGTTAATGAACACTATAAAGATAAAAATCTTGCATATATACTAAAACTATGGCTAAGAATTATTAAACTTATATAATTTAAACTAATATATTGGCCTTAATGTATTGTGAGTTTTCTTCACATGGTCAACAAGAGCGAATGGTGTATAATACCCTAAAAATGACAATTGTAATCTTGATTATAATTTTGTTTTAGAGCAATGGTCTACTTTGAATCCATGTGGCAAGAAAATTTATGATATAAGACTGCTCAAGGATATAAAAAGTGATCCGTTGTCAAAGATTAAGCCCAATTTCCCTTTGCTTGAAACTTATAACCTTCTACGGGTGAGTTTGGACAACTAATTATAATAAAGCCAAAATATTAATCATTTTCTTTACTTACAAGTAGGCTGATCACTTCTGGCTTAAGTTTATTTTATAATACAGAACTAACGACCCGCCCCGGCTTCGCACGAGTATAAAACATATATAAAAACCTTCCTCCTCAATCACTCTTATCTATTAAAAAAACCGCATCAAAATCCGTTGCGTAGTTTAAAGATTGAAGCATACAAAGGGATATAGGGGAAGAAAAAGCGACTTTGTTTTATACTATGTATAGAATAATACCTATAATTAGGCAAAATAAATTATACTATGTCTTGTATAGTATCATTATATGCATGTAGTGTAAAAATCATTAAATAAATACGAAATTTCATCCGTATCACCTAGATGTTTGTCGTTCCACAACTGAGCGTTTTTACGGCATTCCTGCCACGCACCATTCCTGTGGAACCAGTATTTCCAAAAAGGACCAAGAAAAAGCGTACCTCAAAACGCTGGCACTCGCGACCCAACTGGCGTTGTGTGTCCATGAGCGGCGATCCAAAGCACTAAGTGCGCATCCAGGCCGTTTGCCTAAATTTCGGCATTACTTTACGGCATTGTAAAATTAAATTTTTGGGAATTTTATTTGAAGGTTTTATCGAAAATCCTAAATGGGCAAATGATGTGAAAGTAATATAATTATCATATATTTTTGTTGTATAAAGCTGGCAACAACAGTTCCAACAACTCCAACAGTTTGGGTGTCAGCTATATGGAGCAAAGGGTCGGGAACAAAATCTCAAATAGCTGCGCCCATCAAGAACACGTACAGCTTACTGGAGAATGCACAGCTTGACCCGGCTACGCTTAGAAGTATGATATTTTTCTATAGAAATCCCATTTACACCTCGAGAACCACCTTTATAAATCTTATGTCCAGCTGCGCGTTAATTAAGGCATTAAAATTCGCGTTGACTAAATTAAAGTTATGAGTTTAGAGCTATTCTTCAAGAATTAACGGGTTAACACACAAAATGGTTGCAACAATGAGTGTGATAAATTATTATAAGCATTTATGCCATTTTCCGCTTTGGTCTAGTGGTAAACGCCTGTTTTCGATTCCCGATGGAGATAAAATTTGGTGTGACAGGGCGTAGAAGGCTGATCACCTACTTGCCCTTAAAAAAAAGAATCGATCAGTAAAATGCATCTACCCCATACCCCACTAGGGCACGCAGCACAGAAAAGAAAAATAAAGAATTTTTTTTTAAATATGGTAGTTAAAATATGAAATACGTTATACACAAGCGTAAAATACGTCTTCTTGGCTGAGTTTGTTATGTTTTCAATTCTTTCAGTTCTTATTTTTGAAGGAAAGTGAAAAAATGTTTCATTACTATAGTAACCTTGTTTATGTTTATGAATATATTTTTTTTATTGATACAATTTTAGTTTAGGTAAAAGTATTTAATGTCATATTCTTACATTAATTAAATTAAATTGACCTATTTGAATTTTTTGTTATAAATTAAATTAAAGAGGTGTTATAGAAATAATGTTAAAATCATAAAGACAACTGTCAGATTAGCTCGTGTAAACATAAATCTTTTTTCGTAATAAGAAATCTAAAATTGTAAAAAAAACAAATATCTGTGTTTTTAGCCCCAAGTGATGGTGACGGTGCGACCAGCATTCCACTAAAGTCTTTGCCCCCAACTTCCAAATCCAAGGTCCCAGAGACCACGGAGACTTCGCCCCCAGAACCGCTACCACAAGAGGCGCTCCCAGAGAACCTAAGAAATTCTCTGAAGCAGTTCATCGACCTTGCCATCCTGAACCTTAATGACAATGAACTGGTGGAAGAGGTCAAACTCCTTGGTTCGCAGTACCAAGCTGCTGTGGTTACGGATATTCTGAATATCGCCCTTGAAAAGTAAGTGGACAATTTTATTTTATTAAACTATTCAAACAGCGAGAGAGTTAGAAGAAAAAAAATCCATAATGGAGAATGTTAACACATTTTGATTTTTAGCCCACCGTATTCATTATTGAAAGTTTAAAATTGGAGTGAAAAACTATTTAATACGTCAATTTGTTCCCGAGATACAGAATTTTAAAAGTAGGACGACGTGATGTAATTTTACAACAGCTCTCCGTCGCGTCGCTGCTCGAGAAGAGAGACAAAGAGAGCGAGTGTTGTACTGTGACGTCACGTACTGACAAACTTTAAATGCACGTAAAATCAAAACTACTTGCTCTTTTTGAATAAAACAAAATCTAGTGAATTTGTATACATAAAAGCTCTACTATGACAAAGTTTCAAGCGATTTTGCGTACCTATTAACAACACCCGCGTAACACACACTTAGAGCTAGTTCAGACATGGCGGATTCCGCGCGGATGCAAATCGCGCGGTTGAACCGCGCGGATCCTAATTACATTAGCGCCTTACAAATCGTTCATACCTGTCCGCACGGATTGACAATCCGCGCGGCTCAACCGCTAAAAATGAATTCGCGCGGTCGCCGCTCGGTTTTATTTACTTGACGTACCTAGAGGGCGTTCAGTTGCTCCGCGGAAGCCGCGCGTATCGGACGGTGACAATGGATCGCTTCGACACCGAGCTATTCATCGATGAGGTGGAAAAAAGACCTGCTTTGTGGAACATCCAATGTGCAGAATATTCTAACAAAACGATTAAAAACGGAGCTTGGCAGGAGCTGGTGGAGATAGTGATTTCTGTTCCAGGTGTATCATTACAAAAAAAATGGAAGAACATCCGTGATGCTTATAATAAGGAATTCAAGAAAGGCAAATCAATTCCTTCTGGTTCTGGTGCATGTAAAGGTTCAAAATACATGTATTTCGACCGGCTTTCTTTTCTTCAGAAGACGATAGAAAACAAAGAAACTATCACAAACATAGATGAAGCCAAAAATGAAGAAATTCGGAACATTGACCAAAAGCTAGATAATTTTGTAAATGCACGTGAAATACAACCGGTACCCAATAAAAGGAAGAAAACTAAAATTACTTCAGAAGAGCGATTGGCTAACATATTAGAAAATAGTATTGAATCAAGAGATAAAATACAAAGACAAATACAAGAAAGTATGTCAAAGCAAGATGATGATGATAAACTTTTTTGCATGTCATTGTATAAAGAGTTAAAGAAAGTTCCAGAAAATAAACGATTGGCTACTAAAATTGAATTGCTCCAGGTAATACAGAAAGGGCAGACATTACCATCGCCTATTCATATCACGAGCCAGCAAAACACGCCTAATGCAGTATTTTGGCAAAACCAACAATATTCAAACCCACAAGGATATTTCACTGGATATTCTACAATAGTACCAGGAGAGTCTCCATCGCCTTTATCATGCAATAGCACTGACGATTCACAGTCTTCTATAGTACAAAATATATATTCTGACGTATAAAATAAATATCTTACCTTAATGTGATCACGAGTTTTTCTTCTGGGGACACGCTTGACCTCATATGGGTATCATTAGATTCAATTTGTTTACTCATCATTTCTAATAATTCATCAAATGAATTTATCGACATTCTCAAATAATTGAAGAATTTTGGTTCAAAACTTCTTAATTTTGGATATAAAGTCTGAAACTGACCATGAGTAAACCGATCGCGTAATATTGGATGCACCCAATACTGCCGTTTCTTCTTTCTTTCTTTTTTACGGAGCAACAAGTACACACATATTGCTTCTTCGACTTCCATGATTGGACTGTCACCCTATGCGAATAACGGCACTCCGCATGTACATCCGCGCCTGTCTGAACACTTGCGTTTAGAACCGCGCGATTTGCATCCGCGCGGAATCCGCCATGTCTGAACTAGCTCTTATTAACTGTTTAATTAAAGGAACGCAAAAGTCATCGATATTATGGCGAAGTCGTTGGTGCGTCTAACTGATCTGGGTATAGTTTCTGGGGAGAACCTGATGCTGGGAATGGCAGACATCTTCGAAATCGGACCAGATCTATACATCGATATCCCGATCTACACTTACCTCGCGAAATTCATCGTTCCTCATATTGAAAAGAAAGTAAGTAATTTTTTAACGAGGTTGTATATTGACGACTGTATTTTTTTAAGTTACTTTAGAATTTTCGACAGGGTGAACAGATTTAGATGATTCTTTTTTCTTTGAAAGCTTTTTTTGATGTAGTTTCGTTTAAATTTCTTCAAAATGTTCAACAGTTTTAAAGTTACAATTTGAAGACATCAGACATTTCTTTATGTGTTTCACTGACCATTTACTTTGTTGACAAGATTTCTTTGCTTCCACAAACTAATTTCTCTTGAGGTGGGCTAGCATATTCATAAATTATTTTGAGAAAATGTATATAATATACTGCTTTTTTAGAAAGATTCACGATATTTGAAAATTGTCTCGTTTTAAAATTTAATGTTCGTTTCTCCTATTTTCTTCAGAATAGGTACATCTCTCGAATAAGTTCACAAATTATGTCCATGTTGTCTAACTTAGACTAACATAGAATCAAACATTACTATTTATTTTATATATATATATTTTAGAATGTGACATTTGATGAAGGTTTGTTTTTATCTTTAAAGAATGAGAAACATGTACATTTTTTTTTCTAAATATATAGCTCTCGAATTATTCTACAAGGCTTCTGAGTTTTTTAAGTAATTTGATATATATAGATAGTGCTCCTGTCTTCTGCGCCAAAAGATCCTGGGTTCGAATCCCGGTAGGTGCATTCATTTGTGTGATAAGCAACGAATGTTTGTTTCCGAGTCTTGGTTGTTTATAAATTTATATATGTATTTATTGTGGTACCCTTGTTGTTTCTGATTATCATAACACAAGTGCTTCAGCTATTTTGGGATCAGAGCAATGTAACGTCAGTTGTACCAATTATTATTATTATTTCCAGAATGTGACGTTCAACGATATCCTCAAACCGGCTGAAAGCCTGGTGTCTGCTGGACATGGCCACATTCTTTTGCGAGCGATTATTTCCGAGTTGAAGGACAGCATGGGTCCAACATTTGCCAGAAACAGGTGGCAGGAATCGGGTTTAGAACTAAAACAATGGATGGATGCTGATATGGTATGTTTCCGTTTATTTTATGCAATAAAAGCAACCCTTTTTAAACACTTCGCAGAGTGCAATGGGCGGCCTTATCGCTAATCAGCGATCACTGCCAGGAAACCCAATTTTTATTGATTTGGTTGATTTCCTTTTGTTTCCTTTGATTGACGAGTGGTCGTCAATTGCTCGAAATTCGACCACAATTCAAGAGTTAGTCAGGTCTGTATGCTGTGTGTCATCCAAGCATTTAATGTATTTTTTATGAATAATTTAAAAAAATATTAGCATTCCTATATAAACTAAGTGTGGAATATTTCATATTCCTCTGTCCGCGCAATTTTCGTAAAAAGGGATACAAAGTTTTTGCTTATGATATATAAATTAATGTGTATGTAAAACTTGGCTTTATTTGGAGGATTGTGGTCGTTTCCTCCCACGGGAAACCAACTCCCAGACTTGGGGGAGAATATATGCTGTTTTAAATTGCACAAATTTGACGCCTTTATTTATACGTTACAGGTACCAAATTGGATATCGAACAACAACTTTGAATTTCTGGAGGGCTCTGATAATAATGCAAGCACTGATGAGAAGAAGCCAATGTCTCCAAGCGACATGCACAGCAAACTGATTCAGCTGATGAAGACTGAAGAAAGTTGCGACTGCATCCGCGGATGGGTTAAGGTAGAGAGACCATATTTTTATGTATTAAATATAGCGGGACTTATCGCGCAAAGAAACATTATTTATTTACTTCGACGTTGAGTTCTTCTCGTGAGCACGGCCGTTGCAACACGGTCCAAACGTCGAGGTAAATAAATAATGTTTCTTTGCGCGAAAAGTCCCGCTATATTTAATAATAATGAGTTCAAATCGCGAAAGTCTAAAGTTTATGAATAATTTTATTTCACTAAAGGAGAGTTCAGCTATTTTTTAAAGTGCGACAAAACAAGACTAATATGTTATGTTATATAAAAGAGAATGAACAGTCTATACAGATAAATACAATTGGAGTATGTTTGTAATTCTAAAATAACAGCTTTTTACGAAATAACATTTACAATTTTTGTCTGTCTGTCTGTTTGTTCCGGCTAATCTCTGAAACGGCTGGACCGATTTTGACGGAACTTCACCTACGTATACCGCCACGCATAAAGAATAATCACAGACATTTAAAAATCGGTTTTGAAATAAATTAAATCGAATGAAAAATAAATAAATGATGATGAATATAATTTAGGTGGTTCACCATTGTAGTACTAATAAACAATAAGTTTTAATTCCTTGACTGATTTCAACCTAAAGTATCCAAATAATGGTGTATTTTAAATATTTCAGGATAACATTGGGCAATCGATTGGTGAGCCTTGGTTCCTAAGAGGTCTTACTCAGGCGATATGCGAGCACGCGATTCTAGCAACAGATGGCGCCACGCGTCTGAATATCGAACGTATGAAGAAATACTCGCCTCTGATTGGTGAATACGCCGACTCGCAGGTCGAAAGGGAATTCGCCTGTCTCTTTGGTATACAACAGTTAATACATCGCCTTGAACACCCACAAGGTAAAGCAATCCTAGTTATTTCGGCCATAATAAACAGCATTCATATAATTATATCAGTTCTTATACGCACTTAATACTATACTAGAGTCATTTAATATGTAACATTTGGCAGTTCATCAAAATTCAACAACGTAACCTTGTAACGGCGGGCATAAAATAATATATTTTTTCGTTTTGTTAGAACTGCACAATTGCTTAACTTTTTCAATTACGATTACATATTTAATGTAATTATGGCCAATACGAGTACTTTAATGATTTGCTTTCACTAATAAACTATTCTAAACATAATAAACAATTTCTGATCTAAAGAACTGAACGTTATTACAATGTTGCGTCAGTTAATCCTTTTTCTGTTTAAACACTAGGGATGTTACTCCAGTAATCGAAAGCTGATAAGTAGAATCGAATGCAATGATTACTTGTGAAGAAATATCACCATAAATTAATAACCACGTTGTGATTATAATAAAACATAATTGTATTTATTAGTAGTATAAGTATAAGTATTGACGGGCTTGTTTTCCGCAACTTGACGTCTACTATGCGCCTATTTTGCGTATTGAGCCGGGCGGTTAGTCCTGCCATCCCAGCTCCTCCATTGTATTTATTATTCTCTTTACGAAAGAAAAAATAATAATAATGGGACAGGGATTCGCCTGATGATTTTGAAAATTCACATGTTTCAAGTCCGTATCGATTCATTCACTTCAATCGATGTTTTTAAGCAGGTCACCTCACTTTGAAGATAAAACTGAGGATAAGAATAAAGAAGAAAGTTTTAGTAATTTAATTAACTGTTAATATCTTCTTTGTTTGTATTTCTATTCTTATAACTTTTTTATTCCGTGTTTGTGCCTTTAATGATATCTTGTCAATTGTGAGACGGGAAAAATCAATGTCTTATTATTATAACTTCATTTTCCACTTTAGTGGTACCCAAAGATAAAAGCCTACTTTTTCTATTTTTCCTTTTCTTTAGCAATATATATCCAGGCTTGATTATATTTTTTTCAGGTCTTTTATTAGATATATTCCAGTACTTGGACGAGCATTACATTATATCAGTGGATGGTTTCATAGCCTGGGAGACTTCATAGAAATAACCGGAAGAAAAAGGTAATTTTCCTTCCGGTCAATCAGTGTTGAAAGTGAAGTCCCGTGTCCCCTAGTGGAGTATGGGCCAGATGCATTTCACATCTGTTTCACTGATTTTTTCTTTGGGGGTAAGTAGGTGATCAGCCTTCTATGCCCTGCTAGACCAAGTTTTTTTTTATCTCCACCGGGAATCAAACCCAGGACCTTAACGTTTACGCGCTTACCACTAGACTAAGGAGGCCGTCAATCAGTGTTAGTAGATAACTATTTATACACTACACTAACTACTACACTAAATATTTAACTTTAGATCTTCTGAACAGAATTTTCTTCGGTTGTTAGTTATAGCCAAGTTGATTCCTGGAGGATGTTTGGGTATTTGTGTTTTTTTTTTTTGTAAAATGGTTAAAATATGACCATAATTGTTAGAGATATGGGTAAAAAGCAGCTCAAATATTATTATTATCAAGCCCTTATACAAACTGATTTCATACAATTTTTATTCTATTTTATAAATACATTTGCGTATAGGTGAGGTCATTTTTTTTCCATTTTTGTCTGTCTATTGCTTCTTCCTGCCTATTGTTTCTGTTAAATCCTTCTCTCACCTTGTTTTTGGTTTGCCCACTTCGTTTCTCTCCCTTCTCTCGTGTCGTAAACGTCAGTCAGCCGAAATATAGTAATAGACAATCTGCGTGTGTGCTGCGACCGGGGTTCGAATCTCGAGGAAACAAATGTTTTGGTTTGATAAAGAAAATGATCAATGAAATAGGTGCAGAAATGTGTCTGCTCCATGCTCCCCTAGAGTTTATTAAATTTTCTTCGTTTTGTGTTTGGTTTTTTTTTTTTTTTGGTGTTTTGTTTGTATTATTATTGTATAATCTAAGAGGGCCGATTTCCCGTATATTGTGGCACATTTATCTTTTGTCTTGTTTTTTTTTTTTTAGCTTTTTTAATGTAGCCCTCTATTTAAAAAAAATGTATTTTAAAAACGTGTTATTATTTTTCAGCGGTGATGTTAAAGGCGTTAACGTCATTCTTCACAAGTTTACAAGAGGGCGACAATGAGGATTCTGGGTCTGAAACCTGAGTTATAAATAAATATAAAAACATGAATATCAATAAGTATAGAAGCAAACAAACACAGAAAATAATTTAAAAATTTAACATTATGCACTATATATAAATGGCATTAATTCTAGAACAATATTTGCTTTTTTTTAAAATTAAATAAGAGTATACAAAAAACCTTCGTATCTAACAGCTATTGCCGGTATTAAATCATATATATAAATTGGAGAATCAGAATCTAGGTCAAGATAATAATGCCCGTATTCCGTGACCTAATCTTGAGTACTGCAAAAAATGTTGAAAATGGCTTAAAAATTGACAACTCTAGAAACTAAATTTGTTTTATTCCTATTCTGGCAGTTAAAAATGGCATTTCAAATACTATGTCAAAACGTACCAAAAAGGTCGCAGGTCGATAAAGTTTTCTAAAAATTACTTCATGCGCTCTATATTTGATTCTTGGGCAATATAGCAGTATTTTACTATACTTATCCGGACTGGAGACTATAATGGATGAGCACCTCATAGATTTTACGTAATGAAAAAAGATTTTTTTAAACCTAAGCCATATTTTGAAGGAGTTATTTGAGTGTGATGTTCTTAATGGCGCGAAAGTTTGAGACAGCTGTCTGTCAAAAAGAAAAAAAGAAACGCAAAAACTGTTTTGGAAATAAAACCACGCGCTTTTATCAAACCTTGCTTCTATACCTCCTGTTATTCATAGGTTGTACCGATTATATGAATATTACTAACAAAACTATTTGAACATAATTAAATAATTTCATTCTATCGTTAGTAAAAGTTTTATTTATGGAAATCTACGTCCATCTCTGCGCATGCTTTGAACGCCAGATACATTTTTACATTCATAAACATTTCTCAAATTTTGCTACAAGACTAGCCAAATCAACATTTTGGATATTTTTTAAATGCAAATTTTTTGATTAAGTTTATTTTTGGTTTAATCTTCTTTAGTCAAAGTGATGTGGTCAAAGTTTCAACCAATCAGTAAATCTGGTAATACATATACAAGGCGTATCGCGCAGGCATATTTTCTAAAGATATTAATATGATTTAGCTTTTAAATTAGTTGAGTACCATGTCTCTGTAGCCAAGTTAGTCACGTGTCATTTAATCCATTTTTCAATTTGCTAATGGTGCCGGGTACCATTTCTGCGTCTCCGTGCCCTACTAGGTGTTATGGGACGTGTTTTCTAGTTTTTTCTTCTATCTGCGTCAGTGGTATAGTATATGGTAGTAAATATAGGGGTATTTTAGTTAACACAGAAAAGTAAATTTTTCCACTTTTATGGCGGAAAATTTTATTTAATTAAATTAACTTAAATAATAAAAAAATATTTGAGGTCTATAATTTCTCTCTGTTCCATGAGAAAGGCCGAGGATAGAGTAGTATGGAGGCAAATTGTTAGCGACGCCATCAAAATATTCTAGCTATGAAGAAAACGGTCAAGAAGAAAATCTCTAAGGCAAATTTCTACCAGATTCGTTCAGTCCTTCTGATTTATTTAGGTAACAAACATCTGAAAACTATTTGCACTTACAACATGAATATTTATATAAATTATTAAGTTACACCAACACTGTTTTTATTTATAATATTGTTATTAGATTGATATAGTATTTCTTTATTATTAGTTCCGATTAGTATCCGTTCACTATATAACCATACTTATTGTGGTAGTTCCAGACGTCAATTTTTCCATTAAAGAAGAGTTACCAGATTCTTGAAGTCCTGTAGTAACAATAGAGCTAATCTCAGTAGAAGTAGTTACATTATTTATAGTAGAATTCCTAGTATTTAATCGAAGGTGTGGTCAGTTGATCTGTAGTAGAATTTGTAGTTGCAGCAGATGAAGTTGTAGTGGTAGCTTCTGTCGTCGAATTAGCATTTTCAATGGTCTTGATACTTGTTTCGTTTTTCATACTTGAATTATTCTTTACAGTGGCTTCAGTGGTAGACTGATCTATAGAAGAATTTGTAGTTGCAGCAGATGAAGTTGTAGTAGTGGCTTCTGTCGTCGAATTAGCATTTTCAATGGTCTTGATACTTGTTTCGTTTTTCATTCTTGAATTATTCTTTACAGTGGCTTCAGTGGTAGACTTATCTATAGAAGAATTTGTAGTTGCAGCAGATGAAGTTGTAGTAGTGGCTTCTGTCGTCGAATTAGCATTTTCAATGGTCTTGATACTTGTTTCGTTTTTCATTCTTGAATTATTCTTTACAGTGGCTTCAGTGGTAGACTGATCTATAGAAGAATTTGTAGTTGCAGCAGATGAAGTTGTAGTAGTGGCTTCTGTCGTCGAATTAGCATTTTCAATGGTCTTGATACTTGTTTCGTTTTTCATACTTGAATTATTCTTTACAGTGGCTTCAGTGGTAGACTGATCTATAGAAGAATTTGTAGTTGCAGCAGATGAAGTTGTAGTAGTGGCTTCTGTCGTCGAATTAGCATTTTCAATGGTCTTGATACTTGTTTCGTTTTTCATTCTTGAATTATTCTTTACAGTGGCTTCAGTGGCAGACTGATCTATAGAAGAATTTGTAGTTGCAGCAGATGAAGTTGTAGTAGTGGCTTCTGTCGTCGAATTAGCATTTTCAATGGTCTTGATACTTGTTTCGTTTTTCATTCTTGAATTATTCTTTACAGTGGCTTCAGTGGCAGACTGATCTATAGAAGAATTTGTAGTTGCAGCAGATGAAGTTGTAGTAGTGGATTCTGTCGTCGAATTAGTATTTTCTACGCTCTTGGTAGTTCTTTCGTTATTATTTGGATTAAAATCATTTTTCATATTTGAATAATTCTTTGAACTTGGTTCAGTGGTATAATTTTTAATTTCATATAGAGTAGTAGCTGTCGTGACTTCTGTACTTGGGTTGATATTTTGTTCCGAAAAATGACTGAGAGTGTTGTTACGTGCTAAAGGAATTATTGTAGTAGTTGAGATAATAGAACTTATTTTAAGAGAATCCGTAATAGTAGAAATATCAGATTCAGGTGGTTCCGTTGTCAATTCTTTGTAGTAGTCTTTGGAGGTTGCAGTAGTGTCAGTTGGAGTTGATTTTGTAGTGCTGAAATCGGTTGTAGAGTCAGTAGTTTGGGGCGTAAGTATTGTTGTGTCTTCGTTAGTATTTGGAATAGCCGTTGTTGAAGTAGAAACTGTTGTTTTTAATTCAGAAGTCTTCGTTGTGGAGGTTAATTCTGTAGAAGGAGTTGTAGTCTTGGTGTTGTAAGGAACTGTCATATTTGAACCTTCAATGGTTGAATAATCGTTTATAGTTTCAGATGTTTCTGTTGATGATTGCGATAGAGATTTATTACGTGCAGCTGCAGTCGGTGAGGTTAAAATTTCTTTTGTTAGGGTTCCTGAAAGTGTAGTTCTAGTAGTTTCAAAGCTTGTTGAAATTGAGTTTGCATCAATTTTTGTAGATTGTGTGCTGTTTTTCTCTTCGTTCTTTTCCGTGAAAGTAATATTCGATATGTTGTCTGTTGTCAAGGAAGTATCATTTGATTCATTTTTCTTCTGTATTATTTTGTCTGGAGATTCAATATAAATATCTTTTTTGTTTAATATTTCAGGTATTGTTTCATTAAGAATTTGTTTTAAAATGTTATTTTGTTTATCATTCACAAATATAAATATATATTTTGTAACATCTACTGTATTATCACGAATTGTATCACCAGCTATGCTAACATCACTACTATTTTCAGACGTCTTATTTCCTTTTGTTTCGTTGCTAGTTTTGTCAGCAAGTGGCTTTGATGTTGTTATAATTTGTGTGTCTTTTTGAATATCGTTTCTTTCTCCTTTAGTAGAATTTATTTCATTTTTGGGCGTTGTTGACATAACTACTGGTTTTGAGCTTGATGTATTCATATTGACTCCATTCTTATTTTGCGATTTGGTTACATTTTTAATTTCCGCGGCAACTTCGTCTTTAACCATTTCTTTAACACGCTGTAAAATAAAAAAATAAAAAAATTGTATCTTAGCATCATTTAGGAATTAGACATATAAATAATAATAATAAAACGTACATCTTGTAAGACTTCCAAATAAGCCGAAGTCCATCCACTGAGCCAGTCCCAAAAGACTTTCTGTAAAAAAATTGTCATATAGTCAAATGTATATAATTGTTAATCTAATTTTAATATTCTGCATTATATAAAGTGAATTCCCATAACCCCTAGTGGAGCATGGCGCAGACACAATGCTGTGTCTGTTTTGCTGATCATTTTCTTTACAGGCAAGTAGGTGATCAGCCTTCTGTGCCTATCCAACCAGAACATTCATTAGTCCCCCCGAAATTCAAACCCAGGACCTCCGGCGCAATACGCAGACGCGTAAACCACTTAAGCCCGATTTACACTTCAGTAAGTACAGTAGCGAGTTAAGAACTCAGACAGTTAAGTAATTAATAGTGAGTTGTAAGTAGACGTCCAAACGGGCGGAGTGAGTAGTCATAAGTTGCCGAGAAGAACACTAGTCGCGTTTCGCGTTGTTTTAAACTTTGCACTTTACAAATTATGGACTGTACTAAACTCGCTCGTCTACATGCCGGCCAGTTAAGCTAGCGGAGCGCGGGAGAAGTGAGAGAGGCTGCTACTTCGCACTGGACTCGCCCAAAAGATAGGATCGCGATCTATTCAACTCAACTTAATCGACAACTTACTACTTAACTCGCTTTTGCCGTTCAAACAACATTAACAACTTAACTCGCCGATGACGCAAGTTAACTCGCTACTGTACTTATTGAAGTGTAAATCGGGCTTTAGTCACAGAAGCGGTTACTTACTATAGTATTGTATAAATTCCTTTAATTTACCTTTTCTAATAATTTTTTTAAGTCCGATTTGAGGGCTTCGTCTTTTTTATGTCGTTTGGCATTGTTTTTCTGAAAAAGTATATTTTAATAATAAGTTACTTTTTGAAGAAAATATGATTTAGAATTTTGAACTATTCACTTTTATTTATTTATTTTTGTTTTATTCTTAAATTATAATATTGTTATCTATCCTTGATAAGTGTGCAAAAGTTAGTTTTGCTTTAATCTGGCGTTTAGAAAATTACATTCCATCATTTCGATAAATACATATTACACAAGTCAAGCTAAAATATGTGTTAACAGCAAAAGCATAGTACCTGGGAGTTATCAAAATGTTTTGATTTTTGTTGAGCTTCTGCTGTCATATTTTGCTCAGGACTCGTTGTAGTAGAATTATTTAAATCTTTATACTTAGGAACCTTACCAATTGTTTCATTAAAATTTTTCGCTGTAGTACTTTCAGTATCTTTATTTTTTGACAATTCAATTGTTATATTAGGTAAAATTGCTAATAATTGGTTATTTTTGCTTGTGCTAGTTACAATATTTGTTATGGCAACACTATTTTCCATAGTAGTAAGTCCTTCACTTGTCGTTGTGCTTATTTTGGTATCACTATTTGTAGCTGGTTTATTTTTTGACAATCGTTCCGATATCGCGGTAGTTGTTGTACGAGAAATTTCTTTTGTAACTTGGTTTGGACTTTTAGTTGTTGTATTTGGCACAGTCTTTAGTGATTGGTTGTTTTTGTCTGTTGCAATACCATTTTTTCTAGTGGTAATGCCTTCACTTGTCACTTTAGTTATTTTGGTATCAGACGCTTTATTTTTTGACAATTCTTCTGATATAATGCTAGTTGTTGTATCAGAAGTTTCTATTGTAACTTGGTTTGTGCTTTCGGTTGTTACATTTGGCACTGCCATTGATGATTGATTACTTTTATCTGCACTGTTTGAAATATTTCTTACGAAAACACTTTTTTCTGAAGTAGTTGTTGTCTCAGTATTGTTGTTTGTAGTAATCTCAGTAGTAATTTCTATCTTTTTAATAGTGGTTGATGAAACATCAGTAGTATTTTTGATTTGGGGTTCTTTGGTTTTAATTGTTGGTTCCGGTGTTGTAGTTAGTATATGATTAAAAATAGTTGATGTAATTGCTTCAGTGTCTAACTTATTGTTGATAACTGTCGCTTCGGCAACTACATTGGTTGTGATTTCAACATTATTTGTTGTAAGAGGTGTATTATCTGCAGTAATTTGAAAAGATAATTCCTGTGTTGTGGTTATTGAAACATTCTGTTTATTTGTAGGAATATCAGAAACTGTGGAAAGAATAGTTGTTTCTGTTGTAGAAGTATCGTGCAAATGCGAAATCACAATCGCTGGCTTTGTACTTGAAGCTGTGGGTATATTTCGCTGAAATAATAATATAAAATATATGAAATTATATACACTTTTTTATCTATTCTTTATTATCTATCTTTGTTTTAAGTGTATAAGTGATTAATTTATTACAACATTTTTTAAAGTTTGTGAATGTGCATATTAAAATTACTTACTTTTTTACTGTGTGTAGGTGATTCACCGACTCTCACAAATGTTTTATATTGGGGGATTACATCCTAAAAAATACAATATTAATAACAATACACTAGAAATGCATTTGTGAAAATACCAATAAGGATTTTTCTATTATTGGTAATAAAAAAAAATACAAATAACTTGTAGTAATTACTTACATTCCAAATATATCCGTTATTATTCTTTAAATGCATCCCGTAAGTCCCTGGATCTGTAGGAGCATTATTTGAATTGATTTTTAATGTTTCCATCAGATCTTTTGGTTTAAAATTTTTGCCGTCGGCATTTTTGTAAAAATTTCGATTAAAAGGCGAAATTTTATTAACAAGATTTTCAAACGACTTTTTTAATTTTTCATAAAACGGAATCTGTTTAGAATCTTTATTTTCTTTGGCAGCAAAATTTGTATTAACTGGACTTTTATTTGGTGGGGTATCCTGAATGATTTCTTCTTCAACATCTGATTCTAAAACTTCCATTGGAGATGTATCAACTGGATCATTGTTATTTACAAAAGCTGGCTTTGTATCGTCGGTTAAGTCATTGTTTTCTGGAAGAAGATTAATGTTTTTTGGTTTCTTGTGGATTTCATTCATATAAACCTTTTCGGTGGTAAATTTATAATTTTCAAGTGACGGATCTGTTTTTATGTCTTCAATAGTGTCTTTAGCTTTAGTCAAACTGATTGTGTTACTTGTAACATATTGATCTTCCAAAGTTGTAGATTTCGGTTCTAGGATCTTTGGATCAGGCGATGTTTTCTGGAAATTATAATTTTGTACTTTCAAGGTATACACACAAATATAAGATATAATTTATGTATTTTAAAGTATTTTTAGTAGTTTTCTTACCTACTGTAACAATTTTGTAATTTATTTATTTAACTAAAAGTTCACCAACGCTTGTCTATACTTAGTTTTAAAATTAAATGTCGTGTTTTCTTTTTAATAAATAAACACTATAAAAATGTATTTACAATAATACATTGTACATTGGTTCAATTCTGATGTACAAATAAAACTCTCTAAACTTAAGACTTACAAAATACTACTTACTTCCGTATTAGAAAAAAATGATACATCTTCGTCACTATTCGGGTTTTTCTTTTGTTTTTCTATTGGCTTTTCATGTTTATCTTCAAGTTTTGGTGTAAATAGGTAGCTGTTATCATTTAAAAACGGCAGTGAATGTATATTCTGTAATAAAATTACATCTACAATCAAAAAGACCCTACATAATGTTTATAAAAATGAATAATTCAAAAATTAAGGAATGTCTCTTTATAAATTGAAGAAAAAGATGATTGATTATATCAGCTTCCAAAAAAAAGCATCGAAAGTGTTCGTTTTGGAGTGATTCGACAGACAGAACGAAACACGACAGACACGTCAAGCTACTAACACACCTTTTTGTCGGCGGTTAAAAATAATAAAGTTTTAGGTTTTAAGTTACTGGTAACTTACGCAATACCTCTTAAGGGTGACGTAGGTATATCAAAAGTCAAAACCAACAACATTTGTTATAGGCTTTTTCTAATTCAATAAATTTTCTTCGGAGTTTTCCATTACCTTTGAGGGATGGAATTTTCCTGCATATATTTCGCTGCAGCGCATCTTGAAGGATGAGTCAAAATTTCATCCTTACAAAATTAATGGAAAATTCCATTCTTAAAAAGTAATGGAAAACTTCGAAGAAATACTTTTGATGTGTATCGACGCGGAAGGACGCCATCTGTCAGAAATAATCTTCAAAAAGTGATCAAATTCATAAATTGGATAATCTAAACATTGTATTGATGTTAGTACATTTTATATGTAATCAAAATAAAGCAAATCATACTGGTTTGAAATTCATGCGTTCTTTTTGCGCCACCATATACGTTTTGACAAGTCGTAGAACTAATGTTGTTTGTCTTGATGTAGGTACCTAAGTCACCTTTAAGAGGTTTTGCGTAAGTTACCAGTAACCTTGTGTATATTAAGGGTTTCGGTTCTGTGGACTAAAAGGATTTTGATTACGTGAGATTTGAACCCGTTTTCTCAAACATTTTATGACTGAATCCACCTCTAGCATTAGACTATAATGAGCCAGTCTTGTTTGGATAAAAAAGCAAAACTTACATTCCATACATTTCCCAGACCGCCGTGTAGATTAAATCCATATGTATTTTGTTTTGTGTTGGCTAATTTATTAAACGTATTCTGTACTTTATTTTTAAAACGATCATTAAATTGTCTATGTTTGGGCGATTTTGGATGGATAAGGTTGCGCATTATTTTTGATTTTGGCTGGAAATACTGAAAAAAAAAAGTATATTAATAAAATTTATTACGTGATACGTTTGTTTTACATAATAATATGAAAACATGTAACTATTATGACTATTATTTTTGGTCATTTTGATTGCCAAGAGGAGTTTGTTTTCAATTAAATCACACAATAAATGAGACATAAGTAATGAATTATCAACAATTGCGGACTGGTTGCAAAAGGGTCAGAAGAGGACTAACCAGAGGACCTTGTTTGACTAGAACAACATTATTTATTTAATTAATAATTATTTATATGACTGGACTGAAATTTGTTAGACAACCCATATGCAATATATTTATTGACATATCAAATTAAATATAAAACATGTTTCATCAAATAAACATCTCGGTGAAGGTCGTTGAATAGGATCTTGGACCACTATGGCAAGACAGTTTCTTGGACCACTACGGCAAGACAGTTTCTTTTTGTATGGAAATGAAAATAGATGTTGCAAAGTTAGCGTGAGTGTCAGTCATTCCCATTAAATCCCAGAAAATTAGCGAGGTCTCGTTAACATTGTCCTTGGATCAACCTCCAGGGCCAAATGGACCACAAAAACTTATGTAACAATAACTTGGTCAGAAATTGGTCTGACTTCTAAACTACTCGTCTATGGTATTATTTTGTAACCAAGTTACGAAGGTTTTGGAAAACAAGACCTTATATGGCGGAATAGACTTACATTTATTCCTCTCTTTCTTCTATTACTGCCAGATTCATCCTAAAATAAAACGAATATATAACATTTTCTTTTTACGTTAAGTGAAATTGAAAAACACAAAGAAATTAAAATAATAAATATTTCACCTTTTGGCTATCTGTTGATGGAATCGTTTCTTCCTTGTGTTTGTTATTCTGAAATATTATCATTATACACATTATAGTAAATATATTTATAAATAAATAATGGAAATGAAAAATATTTCATTAAAATAATTAACTTATGTGAAATACTTTCAGAATATCATATTATTGAAGTATTTATAAAATAGTGTTTAAATATAAACAATATTAATGTAACTTAAATTTGACAATAAAAAAATCGACTTAAAAGTGTAACTCTAAAACTACTCAACATATTTTGATGAAATTTAAATGGGACTACACGGGAAGCACCAGCTTCCAAATAAAAAAGAATCATCAAAATCGGTTCATCCAGTCGAAATTTCTGAGGTAACAAACATAAAAAAACAGTCGAATTGAAATCCTCCTCCTTTTTAAAGTCGGTTAAAAATGGAGTTTGTTCAAAACGAAAATCATTGATTTTTAATAAACATTTATATTGTATTTAATAACTTTTTATGAAGCTTCTTGCGGACTGGAAATTTTATTCAGTATTTTTTTTAACAAGATTTTGTCCGCGACTCCGCTGTTTACCCTGTTTAAGCCTATTTGTCGCCGTAAATGGTAGCCTATGTTTCTTTTCAAACTAGTCTATATACGTAACAAATTTCATTACCATCAGTTCAGTGGTTTAGGCATGAGAGCGTAACAGATACCTACTTAGTATTTAATTTTGCAATTACTAATGTGTAAAGTAATTATCACTTGTTTTAATTCATTCATTGACTAACCTTTTCTCCATATTTAAGCTTATTTTTACTTGAATTACCGACGTGTGTGGGTATTTTCGTGTCATTAGCATCTTCTGTGAATTCCATTTTTAAGTTCACATTTTCTTTATTATCGCGATCTTTTTGTTCCTGAAAATCGATGGATATTTCGATTTCAAAATTAGCTTCAGATCCATGTTACAAAATGGTAATCTAAATTAAGTCTAGTTAAGATTTCCATAAATTTTTTCGAAGTTTTACACTTAAGTATGAATTGTGATGTAGGACTCAATCGTACATTACGTGTAAAATACATGATCACACAAAAGTTCTGGTTATAAATATATATTATTTCTTATGTTCTACACAGAGGTATGGTGTACCCTTCTAGTGACTCAAGAATACGGATCTTAGACTATTTTGTTTGCTTTGTTATGGCGAGCTTATTAGAACAAATTAGAGTTCGGAATAAAAGACACGTTATGTGCGTGCGTTTTTTAAGGAGGCAAACTTATAAGCGATAAGGCTGTTGGTTCATTAGGATACCAAATATAAAATGGCTGTAAAGGTAGCGGTTGGCGCCGCGACAGAGACGCGAGACCCCGACCCGAGACCGAGACGCGAGACCACGACAGTACTTGACGCTATGAAATGTATGAGCGCCAGTTCGCGAGCGAGACCGCGACCGGAGACCGAGACGCGAGACCGCGACAAGTGTCTCGGTCTCTTCGGCATGTACTGTAGGCCGAGACCGCGACCGGAGACCGCGACAAGCGGCATGAAACGTTCTATGAAACTATCGTCATTTTTAGAGCTTATTATTATTATTATATATAATATTATATATTAATTAGCTAATTATTATATTTTTTTATTTTTATTTTATTATTTTTTCTATATAATATTATATAAATAATAATATATTATATACCTTATTGATATACCCTTAATAATCTTATAATGCCAAATGAGAGATTTAAATATTTGCATTTCTTGTTCTGTAAACACTAAATACATGTGCTTTTCGAGCGCGACCGGAGACACTACTTGACCGGGGGAGCGACCGTCTCGCTGTCGCGCGTCTCGCGTCGCGGTCTCCGGTCGCGGTCTCGCTCGCGAACTGGCGCTCATACATTTCATAGTAAAAAATAATAGCGTGATTTGACCAATGACAATTGATTATAATAATACACTAATGATTGGGTTAACAGTTAACTATACATTAACCTAACCTTTGTATAATGTTACTAGTTCATTTATAAGCTTAAAAATTTTGTTTAAATCTTATAAATCAAGGATATAATATATTTCTTGTGTCTACTTACTATGCCTAGCTATTTTAAGATTACCTCTGATATCGAGTCGAACTGAAATCCTTGACCATTGGTGAAAGGTCTGACTGACTGATCAAAGTCCGGTTCATGAGTATCTGTATCCTGAAAATCAACATAAGATTATTACGAGATGTTTATAACTCGAAGGAATCTCATAAAAGCTGCCAAGTCTTAGAATACTTACGTGGGAATATAGATTTTTATTTATTAATACTTAGTTGTAAAAGGAAGATAACTATACAGCAAAATAAAAAATAAGGAGAGCAACAAGCGCCTTTTTCACTAACAAGCGATCTCTTTAACCATGATTTTAAATTGTTTCACAATAGGACGCAAGATTCCTTCCAAATGACTTACATTTTAATGTACCCACGTGAAAAGTAACATAAAAACACATTGTTTACGTAAAAAACGCAAAAATGCTGCCTCTGCCTTACAGTGTTTACGCCATTTCACTTAAGTCATATATAAATAATAGGATATTAATGATATTCAATTACCCAATATTACCTTATCGTTATCTCGTTTCAGAAATGGTTTTTCAACAACATGATAGTAAAAAATCTCTCTAATTATCGGTTCCTCTTGTTTTGTATTTATGAATTCTATCACTTCGCCTGGCAACTGTTTTATTTCGAATGCTTCTATATTTGGCTGAAATAATATTATATAGACATATCACAATATTAGATTAAAGCTTTTAAGTTAAGCGATTTTTTATATATAGCGGACAAAATGTGTTATTTAGTTATTTATTATACTATTATGTTCCAAACAACTAACGCCGTTGCAGGAAGCACCAACTTTTGGTGAATACTTTTCTTCTACTGTGTATCGCCAGGCGGTGCTTAGCTTGCTCGTGAAACTTAAAGATTTCTTTGTCTCTTCACCGGAAAGCAATCTATTCGTCACAGGGGCGAGGAAATTAGTACAAGAGAATGTTAGAGTCGAATCATTGAGTTTGGTCTTACCATAACGACCGTAAATGTATAAATAAATAATAAATATATGTGTTATTTATTATTAACTTTTTATGTTAAACAATAGTTAAACATAACAGATGAAATTGAAGATAATTTAAAAAACCCCGGCAGTTTAATTATTAATAATAATACCTCATTAATGGATGAACCAATTTTCATAATTTGCATCAGCTTTCAGCTTCAAAAAGCTAACCGCGTCATCACCGCTCCATTCGTTTAGGAGTTACAATGCTACTGACAGACACACATACTGTATGTCGAACTTAGAATATTTTTTTTCATCGGGAGTTGAAAATAGATACTGTCATTGTTAGCGCTTACCTCTGGATTTGGAAGGCTGTATGGAACGATTAATTGCAGCTCGAATAAAAGAAGAATAAAACTAACCTGAAAGTTAATTTAAAACTTAACTATACAAAAACCCATTTACGAAGATAACATTGAAAATTTTTCCTTGTTTGCGTCTTTAATAGATCTAAATTAGCTTTAATTATAATTGAAGTAATAATTTTCAGTTTAAAAATAGTGATTGAAATTACTTAAAAAATTTAAAACTTGAGGTTTATATCTTTGTACGTTGTTAGGAAACCTAACTTAACACTTTATACTAACTTTGTAACATAACAACTACTACTTGTTACTAAGCTAATTAACATAACCTATGAACTTATATCATTTTTAATTTGAAGTTTAAATTAAATTTACGAATAGATGTTCCTTTTTTTGTTATATATTTTAAAGAAATGTTTAACTAAAAGAAAAGAGTTCTTCAACATAATGTGTAATGTGAACCTGGAGTTACAAGTTAAGTCACTTCACTGTCTACTATAACCGCTATTATAACTTACTTTCGTGCACCACATTTTAACACAAATTTCACCACTAAACAAAACCTTATGGACCAAATAACTATATTTATAAACTATTATTTAATTGAATTTTAATTAAATCTCTCTAAGATAAGCAATCTTAAATGATTCAAGATAAGATTTGAACCGTTATATTTAACAACAATTTTAATACTTTTTTTAATAATTATTATTTCAATATTGTTGGAATATGGAAACACCAAATTGTAAATCTATTCATTATGGTTTTTGAATCTACATATGTACAGTTTATTGGTGCTTCTTAATAAAGATGTTCGTCGTAATAAAAACCATACTATTTTGATTAAATATCACTGAATCTATCTATATATTTAAAAAGCAATTGCTGTTCATTTGTCTCGCTAAAACGAGAACGGCTGGGCCGATTTCGCTGATTTTGGATGTGAAATGTTTGTTGTCCAGGGGAGGTTTAAACGGTGAGAAAATATGAAAAAAATGCGATCAATACCAAAATCACTAGAAATAATTTATATGGCAAAAAACGATTGCCGGGTCAGTTAATTCATTAGGTAATAAAACTGAATCGCTAAGTTTGATGGTAGGGTCAAATTTGAGAATTATTGATCAATTTATATTTTTTTAAAGTCCAGACCTTCTAGAGAAAATTATGTAAAAAATTTCATATTAAATAAAAATTAGCTGTCAATTTAATAATTTATGTAAAAAAAATAATCTCTGTTCTTTCGATAATTCAAATCTTCATATTTATCATCCGACTTCAAAGAAGACGGTCTTATGTAATTCTACACTATGTTTTTTTTGTGTTTGTTACTAAATGAGTCGTTCTTTATTTATTTTATTTGATAGGTTTATTTCCATACATTTCCATTTAAATTGATTAGACAATGGAAAAGTGTCTGAGAGCGCCGACATCAAAGTGGATTAATGTAATGAATAAAACAGAATCATTCTACAAGCCACGTGTTGGAAGACGTATTTGGAATCCTGTATTTAAGTTTCATTTCGTCTTATAGTTTGGCAGCGACTTCCAAATTTTTGTAGAATTATTATTTCTATATTTATTAGTTTCAAGTTTAATGTTTAAATAAATTTTATAAGTATATAATTTGATATAAATAAAAATACTTATACGAGCTTAAAACAATTATAATATTTAATTCTACGATAATGCACGTCAAGTATGAGACTGCGATGAGCTGTCGAAAACTTCGGTAGATTTTTTACAATTTAAAAGCTGTCAATTCCACAGTGACCTGGTAAGTTTGCGCGCCATTTTCCATTTAAATACATAACGCAGATGCTATAGAAAAATATATTACCAAACTTGTGGTGGAGCTTATTTACAAATGAGTTGTATTAATTCTAATAGTAGCTGAAACCGAATTGTATTCTTCTAAATCGTCTATGAAGAATCTTGACTGATTTTCTCGTATTGGAAAATTTAGCGATTTTAGGGTTGATAATTTTTTATTAAAGTCACCATTTGGGTTACCTTGAGGTATCTCATATGTAAACGGATTACTTTGAGAGTTATTTCTCAAAATTGAATGCTGATTGTAAGAATTGTTACTAGCGTTTCTGGCAATGTGTTCTGTTGTAGGTGTTTTAGTGTGTAATTCTGATAACTTGTGAAAGAAATGTCGTAGTAAATTAGTATTCATATCGATTTTCTTTAAAATCTCTTTTGTGGATTGCTCGTTATTTTTAATTAAATCTATAAAAATATTCATTTTTGATTCATCATTTTCTTGTCTTGTGTGTTGTTTGTTTTTTGTCTTTTTTATATTATTACTTTGTAACTTTTCTGTAGTTATAAGACGTTCTGTTACATTGTTAAATATCATCGGAATGGTAGATGATAGTGGATATTCAATTTCTCTAACTAAATTAATTAAATTGTCAGCCTCTTTTAAATTTTCATGGTTTTCAATTTTAACGTTTTCGTTAGCTTTTTTATCAAGCACATTTTCTAAAAACAATCTTTCTTTTTTCAAATTATCTAACTGCGAATCGATTCTTTTTTTATGAAATTGAAAAATAGTTTCTATTTGTTTTTCTTTTTCCTTTAATTCTTTAATAATTGGCGGTGATGGTAGATATCGTCTTATTTGAGGTACATTCTTACTTTCATTAACGTTTTCAACTTTGGATAATTGTGATACATTTAATAATGAAAAATAACGAATACCGTTTCTGTCAAAACTCTTATTTACACTCGTATGTACTTCTTTAAACCCTGAATGAATATCAGATGTATTTTTTGGAGAAATTTTAACTGTTACTTTATAATTAGATTTCTGCGGTAAGATAGCATTGATGATTTCCTGAACACTGGGTAGTTTTACATTGGAGAAAGCAGATATGGGTTGTTCTGTTATATCAGTTTGCTGTTCAATATTTGGTTTAGCCTGTATTCTATAAGGTTTTACGGATATATCTTCTCTTGAATATTCTCTTGACCTCTGTTCTTCAAAAAACATGTGAGGATATTTCGGCAAAGATAAAGTTTGAGCATCGTTATGATATTCGTCCATCATTGGCTGATTAGCATAATTTAAACTAAGAAATTCAGAAAATGGTATCGCTTCATCACTAGCGTCTGCGTCCGTTCGTATTTCTTTTGCAGCTTTATTTGAATATAAATTATTTGGTGATACTAAGATAACATTATCTTCATTTAATTTTTTCTGAGATCTATCTCTAGCTATGATTCTTATCTTATTCACTTGTCTTTTATTTCTTTTCTTAGTTTTGAATACTTTTGTATTTATTTTCGTATTGGTATTAATAAACCTGTTTAATTTAATTTTAGGGTTAAGACTTGATATTTTTTGCACTTTAAGAGATCGCTTTCGCCTATTCAATAAATTATCTAAAGAATGTCTGTTATCTCTTCCTGATTTCCCTTTGTAATAGTTGTTTATGAAAGCAATAGACAAATCGTTTATTTTTACTGGGTTTGAAATAATATTTAAAGTACCGGATGAAGGCCGATAATTATTACTGTTTTTGTGTCTATATTTTTTTTTACTATCAGATTTCCAGGGTTGATAAGAATTTAATGATTTGATAAGATTTTTTAGCAATATTCTATATGAATCGCTATTGTCATCAGCAACTGATCGTCTGGAAATATCATGAGAATTTTTAATACTTTCTTGGTCTCGTTTAGAGTACGTTTCTTGTTCATTGTCGATATTAGCATTTTTATCAGCGCCATCGTAAGTTTTGTGGTATTCTTGTATAAGATTTTCTACGCCATTGAATAGTTTTAAACTGTTAATGTCTGGAGGTTCATCAACGTATTGATTGAAGCCTATTGAAAATCCAGAACCATCAATATCTTTAAGGTAAAAAGCGTTATTCAAATCATCAACACGGGTTCTTAGCCCATTTATTTCAATATTAATTGGTTTTTGTTCCCTTTTAGGAATTTCATTATTCATATTATCATAGTTAATAAGCGATCCTATTTCAGCGGAATTAAGTGATTGTCCTGATAAAAATGGTGGGCTATCGAGTTTTTCATTCCAAACTGTTTCACCGTAGTTATTTAACATATTTTCAATTGGCAATTTACCGATGGGATTTAATTGTCTATAATCAATACTACGAATCGCTGGCACGATTTTGTTTAGGAAAAAATCGTTCTTTGGTTTAATGGGATCTTGATTTCTCTTTTTTACTTTGATATTGTTATACATGATTTTCTTATGAGTTTCTGCATTGCTCTCATCGTTAATAGCCCTTTGTATTTTATCGATAAGATTTCGAACTAACTTCTTTTTCTTTTCACCTTTGATACCTTTTCCGTCAAAATGTGTTTCGATTTCAATGTATAATTCTTCGTCGTCTTTTTTAACTTTCCGTGCACTTTTAGGCTTATCTGTGGCGTGTTTACTATCCAAATAGTGAATTTTAATTTGTCGTTTTTGGCGATTAATTTTTGAAATATTATCTTCAAAATAATTTTCATTTTTACCAACCGGGTACTGTTTTAAGTAGTTTTCTATTACTTTGTTCCAGTTTGGATTAGAATTTTGCTTTTCTTGAGTGAACTGTATCTGATTTAAATTCATTGCATCTTTATTGGACTGCCGCGTATTTACAGCAGCATAAATATTTTGTCCTTCAGTTTCTTTGTTGTCTGTATCTTCAAGTTTTTCAAATTTGATAGACTTTCCATTATAAATTAATTTTATAAGACCTATAATATCATTTGTACTTCTGAAATTAAAAAATATAAATAAAGATTGTATTACAACTTATTGACTGGAACATATCCTATTAGGTACATTAGAATATCTTACGAGTTGTTTCCTTTCTGAAGTTTCCCTTTTTCATTTATTTCAATAATTGTTTTAATAATAACTTTAGGTTCTGGAAGTTAAATATTCATTAAAATCAATTTTAAAAGTACAGGTACACCATACGATGTATATTGTATTATTTATAAAACATATAGGATGAAAGATGTAAATTTTAATTTATAAATCAAGATTTTTGTGTATATCACCTTTGTGCTTATTAAATCGAGTGTTATTTTTGACTTCATTTATTTGATCTTTTAGAGTTTTACATTTCAATAGCTCCTCCAAAAACTTTTGTTCTTCATTATTTCTGGGATATTCTTTCGTTATTTCCTTTGATGATGCCATCGTCTTTTGTGATTTTTCTAAACATGAATTATTAATTAAAAGTGACTCAAAGAAATTACCAATTCATATAAACAATTAATAGATAAAAATCTGTACATACCTGATTTATTATGTTCGTAAAAGTTCTTAATAAGCATATGTACCTTTTTATAAACATTGTTTAAGTCCATATGCCCTATAATACCTTGTAAGAGAATATTATGCATTGCTAGGTGCAACATATTGTCATTTTCTGTTTCTATATCTTTTTCTTTTTTAATATCATTATTATTATCCGTTTTTATTTGACTTCGTCCTTCAAAAACACTTTTTTTCGTTGATTCTTCTTCATCTAACTCTTCTAAGAGTGTTGCAAGTTTATTCGTTAGAATTTTCTTAATGTTTGGGTTTTTTACTTCAAATAAAAAGTTTTCGGGCTCTGTAAGAATTAATGTCGATTATATATTAGCCTGTTATAAGGACAAATGTCTATGTTATTTTTACCTTATATTATTTTTTTACACTTATTATTACTTTTATACTATATTATCAGTTAAAAATAACTAATCGTTTCAGAGTTATATATACTTTGAACTTTCAATTCTAGCTTAGATTAGGATTATAAAAATATATCCAAATTAAGGTTCTGCATTCCAATATCAGGGTTATATGTAAATTAATATGATAGAATACTAAATGCCTTAAACGAAAAAACGTTCAAAAAAGGATAGAATAGTATACTTACCTATAGATCTTTTACCCCTATATGGATCAGTCTCATCGTTCAGATCATCGTACTGCACTTCATTCTTAATATCTTCTATTTTGTAACGGCTAAAATCGGGTACAGGATTTGTTTCGACATCTATTAAAAATAAAAATCAATATTGAATTTCACTACTAGCAACATTATTTTGAAAGAGAATTCACATAATTAATTATACCGCTAATTACCCATTACTAACCTTTTTTTGATAGCAGTCCATCTATATCAATGAACACATTAGTCAAAATAACTGTGAATGTAAATGCTATTCCCAATACAGTAGCACAGAAAACTCTATAGAAAATTGTATCATAATCACAATGTGACATTTTGTCAAAAATAACGTTTAAAAAAAACAGGAAGTTATAATTCTAAGCTAGAACTACTTGCTTCTTCGCATCTTGAAACTATAATGGCAAACTGAATGTGATGTTTTGAAACAAACGTAAGATAAGGAGTACAATGCCAGATTTTTTAGGAAATCATTTTTATTTATTGTAAAAAAGTTACACGATTCGTTTTGAAAGGGAAAGAAAACGAAGATTAATTTTAATATTTTATATTTTTACATTCCATTTAATATATTTTTTTTATTGATACATAATAATATATTAAGTGATACGGGTTAAGCACGGACTTGCCCACGCTTTATATATATAATGAATTAGTTTCTTTATATATTAGTACATACTGATAAGGCCCAGTGCCATATATGCTACGTAACATAGTTTTTCAATCACTGGATCAAATGAATTTTTGGCATTAAAAAAAGTAAATTTGCCATTTTATTAGTATCAAGATAAATATTTGATTAGCAAGAATACATACATAGTAAGTATATAACTTAACAAAAATTTCGGTACAAAATAAACGTTGAGCTTGAAAGACTAAAAATGTACCAGTTTTACATATTAACTATGTACCTATTTATATAGCGTTCATATTGGCCGGGTAACAAAATTTTTCGCTTTTAGCGAGTACGCTATGTAACAAATGATGACAAACTAACAAAAACCCGATCTACATAATA
Source organism: Aporia crataegi (assembly GCA_912999735.1). NCBI lineage: Eukaryota > Metazoa > Arthropoda > Insecta > Lepidoptera > Pieridae > Aporia > Aporia crataegi. The sequence goes on along the minus strand of OU538750.1, from coordinate 4,476,090 downwards.
TAACTATTTGTTTAGAACCATTGTTACATATCTATAAAAAAAATAAGTCACAAAAATGAGTATTTCCAAATCGACTTGTCGGTTGCAAAAAGGGTTTTAAAAAGTGAGCTTACTCTATGTATGGTCAACCATCTACAGGGTGAATGAGGAATATAATCAGACTAGAAGTTATTAATTTAACCTTTATTAAAAATAATGTCTGGCACTCCTTTTTACGAACAACAGAGTTTTTTGCTTTATGAACAATAATGTTATGTTCGTCTTCTTTAAGAAAAAATAAGTTTGGCTCTACGTAATTGTTGGTAAATGATATTTTATAGACTATTGGTTTATAGCAAAGATGGTCTTATTGTGTAAGTAGTAGTTTTATTGTGTTTGCATCTTGCAATCAGTCTTTGAAGACTATAAACAGATGAGGTGTGAGCTTTTGCTTGTAAGTAGTGGTTAATTAAATTAAATTAAAAACTCTTGTATCATACCGAATTGGAACTTTTTTATGTTATAGCATCCGTTAAAAAATATTCAGTAATATTTTAAAGTTTACGTTGGTTATTTTAGTAATCTACCATGGTTCTGATATAGTATATAAAAGTGTTGGACATAATCGATGTATATTAAAATATTTAAATAGCCTCTTTATGCAAAGAATTGTGAGTATCTCCACATGTAATATACGCTAATTCTATAAACTATAGTAGGTGCTCAGACTAACAAAATAAGTAAACATCATTTATCGAAAACGTGCAGCAAGTACTCTAAACAAGTAGTATCCAGTAGCCGCTTGGAACACGCGATGTATCCAATATAATCTGAAAAAGAAATTTTTATTGAAAAAATTGAAATAAATAATAATTATTTTTTTTATAATAATTGGGACAACTCACATACATTGCTCTGATCCCAAAGTAAGTAGCTGAAGCACTTGTGTTATGGTAATCAGAAACGAGGGTACCACAATAAATACATATACAAACAACCAAGACACGGAAACAAACGTGCTCATTGCACAAATATATGCACCTGCTGGGATTCAAACCAGGGACCTTTTGATGCAAAAGGCAGGAGCACTACCAATTGCGCGAATCGGTCGTCAAATGGTTATATGGAATAAATGGTTTTGATAATTAAATATTTTTTAATCTATTAGCAGTTAGTTAATTTACTATAGGATACTGTCAACCAAACGTAATTTAATCATCACGAAACGACAATTCCAATTTTCTCTTGCACTCGTATTATGGTAGAGATCTTAGCCATAATAAGATCTAATTCGTTAGATCGGCCAACTTCTGTCGGGTAGAGCACTTTCTTAGACGCAAAAGCAATCATCAAATAAGGTAAAGAATGATCTACTCCACTTACACTTCCTAATTCCATAAATCTATAGTTCAATGCAAATGTTAACTCAGTGCAAAGGAAACTGCGCAGAAAATTGCGTTTATTGTCACATAACACCAAAATAAACATGGAATGTGTACCTTCCTTTATTTCCACCATTTAATTTTAATAATAATAATAATAATTTGTTTATTTTCGTAATTTGTTTAATTAAGGCTACTTGTGATGGGAATGCCTCACTCTTCCATCAAGGTAACAAAAACTTTACTGCTTATAGTAGCAAAACTTATCTTTACTTACATAATAATGTCCTTGTAAGTGTGCATATATGTGTGTGTGTGTAAACTTTTATAATTCAAGATAATTTAAGAAAATAATTGTCAGTATGCGCAAGACCAGAATCAATGGATCAGCAGGATTATTGAATGGAGACCAAGGCAGTACAAGAAATAAGGGCGATCGCGAGATGTACCGAGGACTCTGCAAAGTATGTTGGCTCGTTATGGATACAGAGAGGCCAATTTTGGGTGAATTGAGAAAGATGGAGGAGATCTATATATTGACCTACTTGTTAAGTTTGCTACGGGCTTCAGGAAGCGACTCCAACGTGTCCTTGAGTATGAACCGCCGTATGCCAAGCATGTAAGCTCCGACGTAGGCTTCCCATGAGAATTGTTGTGGCCATGGCGCAAATATCGCGCCGTCTGGAGCAGCTGCCGCGTCTGTGTGTAAAGCGGTGAGCTCTTCGATGCCAAAATGCCATTCGTGATTGGCAAAATACTCCCCCGTTTCTGCTGCCAGCTTGAAACGTCGCGCGAGTTTCATCATTCTGTAAATTTCATTCAAATTTATTTATCTCACGTAGAATCATTTGCATGATCGTTTGTGAATATCACTTGCATACTACGAAGACTACAGGCATGTCAAAAACGCACCTTAGTCTGTCGCGGACACGCCAAGAAACTAAAAATATTATTTGTATCCGGTCGAAGATAGTATGGTAGATGAGTTATACTTAGTTCGACTCCCGAAAACCAATCACTTGGCTGTAAATAATTTATCACTGAAACAGACACAGACAGAACACTGTGGGTTTAGTGATTCTTTTATATTTTGGTAAGTATGTAGTTGGTATGTTTGTCAATATATTCATTAGCGGTACATACATGGGTTTCCGTCCCTGCGCCCGTAACACGAGGTCATAGAAAAAGGCCGGCAGGAAGTGACAACTTAGCTCCCAGAAGGTGTTCAGCGCTCTTGACTCCGTAAATGAGAAATTTGGATACCACATCACGTATCTGAAATATAATTTATTATATTAAAATTTACCTATTATATATTTTAAACGGAGTTCGAAATATTTGGAATATAATTATTAAAAATTATCATCAAGTTAAAAGAAATATTTTAGTGTGAATTATTAATATCTGGAAGGCGATTTAGTTTTTAAATATTACTTATGACCCAAAGAGTATTAATATTCTAGAATATACAAAAAACTATGATGTTATGTATATAACAGTACCTCAATAAAAAAATTAAAGTATTTTTCGATATTCTTCGTTAATTTTTTAATAGATAATATGAGCCTAGAGGGCGGTATACGCAATCTAACAATATCTAATACGAGTTTGACATTGTCAAAAGTAAAAGTATCTGTAAAAATGACACTAAACTTGACAGTACTCTTGAAATAATAGCCTCCGACTACTACCACAAAAGCCTTCGTTAAAGAGTTGTTGATCCACGGACAACGTTAACAAGATGTCACTATTTTTTCTTTATGGTAATGACTTCGCAACACCTATTGTCATTTCGTTACAAAACTGTCTTTCCCCGTGATCTCACGTCCTTACATAAACCCTATGTTCTGTGAACACATATCACATATTTAGAACACATGTCACTTATGTAACAGTCTAGGAGCTTACTTGGTAGGGTTTTCCCGTGCCCAGCGCACACACAGTCTCGTAAGTTTTCCCCACTGCAGCGGCGCCACGGATCCTGATGTCACATTGTATACTGGACAACGACCCGTACTAAAACATGATACATGCTTTTATGAGTATTTATTAACTTTCAAATAGAATGGCGAAGACAAAGTGCTGAACTCAGAGTGTTCAAAAAATCAAATGGTGATGTATTAAGTTTAGATTTAATATTATTTAGATAGTTGAGAGGCGACAGTTTCAGATGACTCTTAAATAGCTTGCTTCATATTTTTTGTTTCTTTGCATGTGGTTCGCACCTTTAACCGAGGCTGCAATAAGGTTAAGTATTTTTTTTTTTGTTTCATTGGGTATTGTACTGGTACCGTCTTGTTGGCGCGCCTAGGAAATAAAATTGTTTAATTTTATTTCCTAGGTTACTTTGTATACATTATTTTTAACACTGCAATACAAAGTTAAATAGTATCGATTAGAAAACATTACGCGCGGTGTTTTAAACTAGTAAATTATTATTATCAGTCCTTACTGAAAGTAGGAAAAATCGACGTCATAAGTACAGCCAGAAAAATGTCTTACGTTAAAGTATTTAAATATTATAATAATTGGTTTATTATTTATTCGCGTTTCCACTGACTACGTAAGTAATAAAATATCATATTATTTCGTTTTAAAAATTTTGAAGCTTATGGGTTAATTTTTAAAAAAGTGACAATTCAATTACCGTTTTCCAGCTTGTCTCCAAGCGGCCAGTATGCAGCAGTTCACCAGGACGTCTACTGGCACCAGGTCTACCACATATCTCTCCCGACACAGCCCAGAACGATATGTCCCGCGAGATATTTCCATTATTATACCTGAACAAAAACATTGAATCAACTTTATACTTGTAGATGACTAATAAAAGCGCCTATGGTTAATGGGTTTCGCATTGGGTTTTGCGCTGAAATTCCAGGGTTAGAAATTAGAATCCCGGGATACGAATGAAAGACCTCGCGGTCAATCATTAATAGGAATATTATAAAATTCATATGTTATTTTAATTTAAAGTTACGCATTTTTTAAATTTAAACCTCCTTTAGCGCGTCTTAAATTTCTTAAACTAAAATATATGTCATGCAAAAACGATCATAGTCTAGGAACATGATAATACAAAAAGTAGGAATTATATTAATATAATTTATAAATCACTATACCCTGTACAAGTTAGCTTGATCTTTTTGACAGATTCAAATTTTTCTGATCGATATAACTAATGACGAACATATTATTTTACTAATCTAATGATTTTAAAAAACTGTAAAATATTTTAAAAATATATATATCACAAAAGTCCCTAAAGATTAGCGTTATCCGAAAATTTATAGACTTTTTATTGCTTCAAAGTAAAATTTAAATAGGAACTCTGAAAATATTAGACGCTTGTACAATATTATATTGGTCGGACGGATGGGACACGAATAACAGGCAGTAATTGTTACAAATATCGATTACAAAAAATCATTATTAAAGATCATTGTTAAGTTACGAACGGGGGTCCTTTTGGTTGGTTATCTTTAGCTGGTATAACTATTTTTAAAAAAATAAGGCAAAAAAATAAATGAATTCTAATTTGAATTATGCATTCCATCGTTCCATCGACTGGCCATAATTAATTTATGAAGTATGTGCATAATTAATGTTCAATAAAGAATTTCACACATAATACACCCACACCATCTTGTCACTGTTACAAGTATTTTAAAACGTTATTTTTTGGACTACTAGATATTTTCTGTTTCCCATCACTAGCTGTCTATCATGTCTGTCAAAAAGATCAAGATTGATAGATCAAACTTGTATATGATATAACCTTTCATACTGTCAAAATGTCAAACGGACAAATTTTGGTAGTTTTAGGTATAAAAAACGTCTTAAAACTTTTGTATTATTTATTTATGGTTATATATGTTTACCTGTAACTCCATAAATGTTGTCTATCCAACCCGGATATGGCTCCTGGTAAGCAGCAGTTACTAAAACAGAGATACATTTAATTGATCAACACTAATATTATTGATATAGATGATTCACAGATTCTATATTTAATATATAAAAATTATTCTATATTCTATATAAAAAATTATTAAATATAGCTTCATATGTATTTTTTATTTTTAGCTATTAGTCCAAATTTTGTTTTTTATTGCCTTTGATGTTTTTGTTTTTCCCCTGTAACCGAGGCTGAGGTGGTTTTTGTCATTTCGTATATTTATTTTAACAGTGTGGTCTTGTTGACGTAACTGTTATAATAAAATCAAAATAAAATAAAAGTAGTGTATACAAATATTATCTCCCACTTCCATAAAGTCAATTTCAAATTAATAATACACCTACTCAAATCATGTATATTTTTATGGTGATGTTCTGTGTCGTCTTAAGTATTTGTGCTTTTTTTGTGTAATAAAGCATTCTGTATATAAGAAATCTCTATAGATATTCCATCTTTTACGTGTTTTTTTTATTCACTCACTTTCACATGAGAAATAATATTACATTATATACCTAAAACAAGTACATATTGTTACCATAATTGCCCCTACGAGAGCTAAACTTAACGGTTTTAAAATTACGTTTTATTATCTTTAACGACCTTGCGTCTGAATGACACAAGACAGTGGTAAAATCGATAAATGATATTGAAATATTAATACGTCGTTTCGATCGCACTATATGTACTTTCAAATAGTGTGAGTTAGATTGTTACGGTTTAAAACCTTTAATGTCTCTAATCTTAATCTTAATCTTTATTGTCTGTAATCTTTGTACACTCATAGTTAACCTCTCGAAAAAAGGTCGTATATGAGAGACGAGTGTGAGTTGGCTGTTATATTTTAAAGCATTCAAGCAATTATCATGAATTTTTGTACACACAGGGGTACAAAGAGGGACCTAGATCACCATGTACATAAACTTAACGCGAGTGAAGCCACGGTTAAAAGATAATCTATACTAACGTTTCAAAGATAAAACTAAACTATGAGGTTGATTTTAAAAATTCTATTACTAATAGAAAGATGCAATCTTCCTGAGTGACATATGCTATATTTGTCACAAACGAAGTAGTAACAGTTACTAGTTACATTTGTGAGTGTTCACACCTGAGGTCAAGCAGGTGCACTTTCCCATACGAAACAACCAAAGAATTATTCTTCCTTCATATTATATTCATTTGTCGTATTAAAATAAATTGGGTCAATCGATTTACAAAATTTCTTGGCTTGACTTTGAAAATGTTATATCTAGACTTTTAGATCATACATATATACTTATATCTGTTCAAAAGGATTGATTCCAAAATTTAATAGTACAAATTATCTTATGTAATATGATATTAAACGACAACAAAGCACTTACTAATCTAACTAAAGTATATGAAGCTATTCCCTATCCCACTAACGGTGGTATTGGTTAATTATATGACTGGACTGAAATTTGTTAGACAACCCATTTGCAATATATTTATTGACATATTAAATTAAATATAAAACATGTTTCGTCAAATAAACATCTCGGTGAAGGTCGTTGTATAGCGGGATCCTATAACTATATAAGTTGTATTTCTTTACTGGTCATTTTCTTAGGAGGCAAGTAATCTTGTGCCCACCGAAGCGAACTAAGAAACATACAACATACCTATGGAAGGTCTCACGATGCAGACAGGCAAATCTGTGTATCCATGAACAATAGTTTCCGCCACTGCCTTTGTTAGAGTGTATGGATTTGGATGCTCGCCCTTGAAAAATAACCAAATATACAATCATAAAATTCTCTAGATAGAGCCTGTATTGACCGTCTTAATACTAAGTAAAGTGTCAGCAACTAGTTTTTGGTCAGGTTATCCTTCGATATGGGCCTAGAACCTATAACAGGTCTTCTATTCTGTCGTGATCTAATTTATATTTAATAATACTTATTATAAAGATAACTCAACTACTGACTATGAACCAGACCATATTTTTATTTTAATTAATATATTTTTTTTAAATTAGGTAATCTTTATTAAATATTTACTTAATGTACTTAAATATATTTGCAAAAATACAAAAGGCTCATCAAAGCCATTGGGGTGCGTACCCAAAATACTTGCTACATTACCGCGTTGTATTGCTATACTAACGCGTTGGCCGAAATATGAGCCAGCTTTCGGGTTTCCTGTGGTCTCAACTAAGCGCATCGATATCTCTTTAAACAATCGACGCGCTTCTGGCCCCCATGGACCCAAAGTCTCCACTCCAAAAGGAACGAAAATATAAGAATCCATGAGATTTTCATATTTTCGCCTTTTGTTGCTTTCTGCAATCGATGCCGCGCCATAATTAATATTGTACTTTTGTTGTACAAATCAATCAATTTTACTGTTGAAGCTAAACTAATTCTGAATGATATAATTTGCACACGCTACAATCACAAGTAAAAAATATAATAGTTTGTACGAACCAGTAGTGATGGTGCCAGTCGGTCAAGGGTCTCCGGTGCCAGCAGATCAGCACACGACAGCAAAGCAGAAGGATCACAAGGCGGGTCATACACGCGTTCGTCGATTTCAGAACGCGGCGCATTACTATACGCTGTTGATACGTGTACCACGGCCTAAAAAACAGTTTCATACGTACACGATTAACTATACCCACTTGAGAAATATATTTCCCTGTTAAAAGTGGACGATAAATGTAATTTTCAACAGAGCAATGATATGTATTTCTTGAGTGGGTAGTTGAAATACTTTAAAATGATAAAATCATTTTGTAGTTAGACTCTAAATTATATTTAAGTAAAGTGCTTTTACTACACGCGATTTTACATTTTTTTGAATTGTCATTTGGCCTCAGTCCCATGCGCTTGCTCAGGCTAAACTGAAGAACTACGTTTACGTAACGTTTCATTCCTTCGCTGTCTTGATTAACGATTTGGATCGTGCAGTGCGACACTCAGTCTCAGTCAAGCGAAGGTATGAGTACTCCTCTTTGCTTCTATAGTTTGTCTTCTCTCGCGTGGAAGCACAGTATTTCCTATTTTTATTTTACCAGTGGTCGTCCATTGCTCGAAACTCAAGAATAAGTCGGGTATGCTGTGTCATCAAATTGTCCATTTATATAAAAAAAAGCTTTATGCACTTCTTCTCCATATAAACGTTAACTGTGGCAAATTTCAGGATCGCCCGTTCTCGCAATTTTCGTAAAAAGGGGTAAAGTGTTTTTTTTTCATGTAAGCTCATTGGTTTCGACACGACTTTTATATTAGAAAAACGTTTTATTGTATATTTGTGTACAAATGTTTAAATAAAACGTTAAAATTAACACGTTCACGAATTTCTTAAAGCAATGTTTCTCAAAAAATATCTCTAAAATTAACATTAATCGATTTTACCTCAACCAAGGCAAGTCTATTAGAGATCGCAATACGCAATTGTTAACATGCAACATTTTGATAATTATTGAGATTTAACTATTTTTACAAATATTGTTTAAAATTAAACAATGTAAACTCGGGAGCAATTAATCCGGGTCACTTAAATATACCTATCTGAAAATTTCGGAAACTAATAATGTTAACATAAAAAAATTGTGTTTAATAGACAATTAAATACTCTTTGAAAATGTATTAAAACTTCTTAGTTATTTAAAAGTTATGTCAGATGAATGGGAGAATATTCCCCAAAATCGTATAAGGAACTTGGTGTGCAGCATGCCAAACCGCGTAAACGCAATGGAAGCACGAGAAGGCAATACGAAGTATTAAAATTCAAGAAAATAGTAATGTTCTTCAAAAATGTCATATTTCCTATTTTTGTTTTAAGACAAAATCAGCAGTTCTTTTTTTCTTCATATAATTTTTAGTAAATAAATTTTAGTGACTCTATTTTATTATTTTAATTTAATATTGTCTATTAAACATAATTTGCATAAGGTGTAAAAATATTTCGTATTACTTAATTAAATAAAGATGTACATAAAACTACGAGAAAGAATTATGTATTTTTATTTATCTTGAGATATTATTTGTCATACATGAACGCGACATAGCAAGTTAATAAGACATTGTCACAGTAGATAAATTAAAATATTAGAAATTGACTCACTTTGAGCAGCGGCATGTGATCTCTAGCAAGCTTCATAAGTGTGTCCGTTCCTCGTACATTGAGAGCTGCTGAGTTCCTCAAGGGATCCGTGAAACGAACTGTGGCCGCTGAATGAAATACTGTATTGACGCGCCCCATTAGGGCTACTTGTGCGTCAGTAAGCCCCAGACGGGGCGCGGATACGTCTCCTGCTAGGGCCTGAAGCTTTTCGAGGCGTTGAGGACATCTAGCTCTGATACGGTCGAACACCTGGGAAATTTTTCGATTAAAATGGGTTAGTTTAAAGACTTAGTAGTTATTAAAACTGTCTTACATTGAGTTTAGATTTTAGAATAAAATCATTTAATGGGATAAAGCTTTCTAAGCTTCAGATATTTTTGTTATACTTTTAAGCTATTTCAAAAGTTAAATGTTACTAGGTTATTAATAGCTTATATAGATTCGTTCAAATTTAAACCTGAATATTGTGCCTCAATCAAAACAATGGGTAGGATTGCGGCCAAACGTTTCTATTATTGTTAAACATACATCATTAAACTAAGAATTCATTTTCTCTTCTCTTAAACTTAAATCAGACCCATAATTTCTTCAACTATCTCTATGATTTAGAAGAACAACACTTAAGAATTTCCTAAGCTAAGATTGTGTTAGTGCAAATAACTTATTCTTATTCCTAAAAGTTTCCTACACGTAAAGGTATATGTGTGAACTATTCCTCTAGTTACATAGCAATCTTATTCCTTACCCCTTACCTGATTTTTAATTAGTTCCTTATACCTCTGCTCGACACTCAGTCCCCGTTTGGGTCTCATGAGTACATATACCGTCTCGATCCCTGGACAGCTCCTCAGAAGTTTCTCCAAAAGTGCCTTGCCCACAAAACCCGTCCCCCCTGTTACCAGTACCACAGCGTTGGTGAAGAAGTCAGCGATGCCTTCCATGGAACCTTCAAGCACCTCCCGATTCATGTCTGGGAGTCCGGGATCGTTGGCGTTTATGTACTCCTCGTCTTTGCTGAACATACAAAAATCTATTAAATTTTGAAACCAAATTGCCTAACTAACATATTATATTTAAATTATTTGTAATTTGTTTTCTAAACTTAATTAAAATAATAAGTTTATGTTATTTGGGTCTAGTTTTTTTCGAGTTAACACTTAAGTACTTGATTTTCAACGGACGTTCAAAAAATCAAAACAATCTATTTAGAGTTAATAATTCGATGTGTATTTTTTTGCCACTCTTACGACGCTATTCGTGGACCGATTCGATGAAAAGTCACATTAATCGATCATTAAACGATTTGTTTTGTGTTTTATACAAATGGATATTTCTAATAAATAATTTTTTCAGCTGAGCTGAGGTGTCGGGTTCGATCCGCGGCCCCGAATGCAATTTTTAATTTACTTTGTATTTGTATTCGGTCTCTGGTAGAGCTGCCACTTGCCGGTCGGGTGTATGGTTCTTCAGGCTTGCTTGAAGAAATTTTACCACACTGCAGGAGGGTTATCTGTACCAGTAACCTGTGATTAAGAGGCCGAAATCACCTCTAAAATACAGACGCGGGAGGACGAGGAAACCCACCGCGATTATATTCAAAAGAAAACCCCCCCAACAATAAGACATACATGGAGATGGATGTGGTCAGACGATGCGAAAGAATAAAAGAATTCATACACTTAACATAAAAATATATATCGCCAACGTTTGCCTGTGAAATTGAGGAAAATTTAAAAACTTTCCGACATGTTGAAAATCAATATCTCATGAATGGATATATCATCCATAAACTCTTCGTATAACACGTCACGTCAGTTTCAAACAAAATTGAATCGACATCTGAATTTGTTTAGCCAAACATAACTATTGTCTATTTATAAAATGATTTGGATGCGTAATTTAAAATATAGATATATTTTAGAGTATTTTGTATTCCCAATTTTTATGTTATATTTAATCTTAGTTATTTTATGTAATTGTAAATAATGAAATATATTAATTTACTTTATGATATAATATATATATGTATATTATAATCTTTTATCTATAGCGCTCATTATATTAGTACAAAGTCCTGACTGAATTTCGGTCAAATTAAGAAATAATTTTTTACACTGATGAAAAAAGTATCGATGAAAAAATGCGTTGCCAGTATTTTTTTATACACTTCGTTGTAATGGAGTGCAACGAGCGGCCTTATCGCTAATTAGCGATTTCTCGCAGGCAACCCAATTTTTTTAGTTCGCCTTTTTTTACAGGCTTGCCTGAAGAAATTCAACCACACCTCCCTGCCACTTATGACGCCCCGTCCGGCAAGTGGCAGCCGTACCAGAGACCGAATACAAATACAAATTAAATTATAAATTGTATTCGGGACCGAGGATCAAATTCGACCGATACCTCAGGCTTCATGGTAGGCTTATAAAGTCGCTTAACCATAAGGCCTGAACTCTTATTTCTCAAGAGATATTTAATAAAATATTCTATTGTGCTTTTATTACATTACAATACGTATTATTAACACTTACATAGTCGAAAATCTTTATTTATTATAAACAAAATTATTAAATATTTACAATAATGTACTTAAATATATTTACAAAAATACAAAAGGCTCTTCAAAGCCGTTAGGGTGCGTACCCAAAATACTGGCTACATTACCGCGTTGTATTGCTATACTAACGCGTTGGCCGAAATATGAGCCAGCTTTCGGGTTTCCTGTGGTCTCAACTAAGCGCGTCGATGTCTGTTTAAACAATCGACACGCTTCTTATATAGTTGTACGAGAAAGAAATCAACACAGCAAGAAAACAAAAAAAAAATATCCACTGGCCTATATTAACAATCGATCTATGTCAGGCAAGGAAAAATAAACGAAAGATCGTGGAGAGTGCGAGAAGTGCTAAAACATAATTTTGAAATACAAAAAAAGTAGATATATAAAGATTTTATTTTTTATTTGTTTTTCCCATCTCAAGTATGTACCAAAGTAGTAATCATATACCTACTGATTATCTATTATTATATACGATGTTATAAATTATATTTCTCGATACTCTTGTAATAATGAAAAATTATTTACTCACATTAACATATCCATTTTGACGTGTCTTCGCTGTGCGTGATGCTTCCACAATATTAATATCTACAAACAACATTATGATAATATTTTTGCATTAAAACTATTAAAAAATCATTTTAATGATTTCCCATAGTAATTGGTTTTTGTATGCTTTATCTTCACAACGTATAAAATACAAAAAAAAAATCACAAAAAATCTAAAATAAAACACAAAACTTACAAAAATACAGGGAAACGTTAAGTTCGCACACACGCCGTTTTAATGATATAACTAATAAGGAGACATTTTTGACGCAGCCGCGCGTCGCCGAGACGCAGCTTTCACTGATGCTCACGTAACTTACCTGTAACCGGCCATTAGTTATTACGGTGTGAAAACATACTGGAGTTTATTGTGGCAGAGCCTGCCGCGTTTAACTGTTTGCCAAGGGTAGAAGAATTAGACGATAGACGATTAGTAAAACATTATTTAATATACTGAGTCAGTAATTAAGGCAGAGGATCTATATCTGAAATAGAGTATTTGCTGTTACTGGTTCATTGTTCTACTCTAAACAATTTTAAATATATTATCTTTAGTTTTAAGCTCTTTGTTTCTTGGTTCATAATAATAATGTAATTTTTTGGTGATTGGTAATTGTAATGCGTGTTTGTATGTTTGTGTTTTATATTTCCTGGAACTGTTTAACATGTGTACTGTACTGTAGTAATAAATAAATAATATTTAGAGAGGTAAAAAATCTGGATAAGAATTCTAAGGGGTTTATAAAAATAATCAGTAAAACACGAAGCTTATCAACTGGAGGTTAAAAAAAATCAATTATAAATAAATTCAACTCATATATTCATCCTGAGCCTGTAGACAAGTAAAATTAGTGTGTGATGACGCCTAACTCAAAAGAATTTTTTAATGGAAATGACTTAAGGCATTCCTCCTATTCTTGATCTAATTATATAGATTCTAGAGGTACTCTTCTATGCTTTATAAAATAAAATAAATTAATTGGCGCTGTCGTTTGCATTTTGTCCTCGTATGTTTTGCATACGTCGTAAGGCGTAACAATAAAATAACATGACGTTGCGTACGGACATCCGTCCGCTCTTGAAGGATTACACAAGTTAGATAACAATTTTACTGGGAATTTCGTAGTATTTGATAGGTTTTTGGTAGCCTCTTAGTAAAATATTTGTGTAAAAAATCGTATCTCATAGCGGTTAAGCGCCAACTTAAAAATTTATTGAATATTTTGATGATAATTAACTTTTGTGTATCAGCCATGTGTTTAGTAACGTCTTATCCGACAGCATCTGCCCACTAGTTTTTCAAACAGAAAATTTACGCAGAAATACTTTATCAAAGCCTTGGTTAACAGATATTGCTTCATAATTTGAAACACTTGTATGTTTATTATTTATGCGAGGTCTGAGTCTATTTCACTAATTTCTTTTAAAGGTAAGTCGGTGATTATTCTATACATACTCAGTCGAAACATTAATATTATTGTTTCCAACTTTTTGTTGATCAGTAAAATGTATGCAGAAATTGTTCAGATGACTTCAAATGCAAAAAGAGGAAGGCATATTATTATTACAGACACATAGGTTTTTTTGATATGCAGAGATATGGATTATTTAGCTACGTACCTTATGGATCTGTCTTCTTTCGTCTACTTAAATAATAGTAACACGGACAAAATGTGGTACTTTAATGTAGTAAACTTGTAAAAAGAAAGTTTAAGACAAGGATCTACAGAAATTGACATAACATAACCTGACATAATATCTTAACTGTTTACATAAGATACTTAAGCTAAAACTTGTAAAACAAGTGTCTATGAATTTTATAGCATAATAGCTAGCGCTTAATAAACATTTGCCATAATATTCCAGGATAAATTATGGAGAGAAAATTTGACATTTTGTATTTTAATTTGATATTATATATTTTATGAACAAATTATCAATTATACTCTAACAACGAAATAAGAGAAATGCGTGTCATTTAACGCTATTTTAAAGTGCAGGAATGTTTAATTATGACGCGTCTATTTATAATAGATACTTCACTGATCCAGCAATAGTATTTACATGTTGTATGAAAACTTTTCATAAGAAAGTTTCTAGCTATAAATTGGGTACGCACCCCAACGGTTTTGGTGAGCCTTTAGTATGTGTGTAAATATATTTAAGAACTTTGTTTTTTGTAAATATGTAACCATATGTAAATGTTGAAGAATGAATTTTAATATAATTCTCTCTCCCATTGTTTCTTTCACCTACTGTTATTTGTAGCGCGATGATTTGTTATTTTTAAAATATAGCTATAAATTTAATAAAAAAAAACCGTTTTCAATGAAAACAAGGCATAATATAGAATACTATAACAAACTTATATGTCGTTTACAATTTTTTTTTTAAATAAATTTAATTATGGTTTTTCACAAATGTTTCATACAAAATCCTTAAAATAGTTTATTCGTGATGACAAAAAGCATTGACAGCTACGAACAGCACCGCAATTTTGGTTAAGTATTTTTTGATAGCCACTAACATCATGTTAACGCGTACAAAATATTTCTTTTGAAAAAATGGCTTCCAGTATTTATGGGAGTGTCAAAAGTTATCTATATCCTTCGAACCACGAGCTCAAACATAGAGGTCAACCATAAATTAATTGTCAATTTTTTAAATAAGTTTTTTTAAGTGTTGACAACCTGTCAAGCATGTAACCTCGTTACATATTTTTTTTAATTTTTACCATCAATAGTTTTCAGGATATTGAAAGAATAGTTTCACAATCGGGCGAGAAATTGCTGAAATTCGTGCGACCGCGTCGTACTTATTTGCTTATATCTCTATGAAATAAGAATTCATACAATAGATTAAACTAAATTGAACTAAACTGAATTGTAAAGTTATTCAAATTATATTTGCAAAAAAACAATGTAGGATTGCTGTTTAGTGAAATGGCATATAACTTCTCAGTATCGTAGAAAATAAAGTAACGAAAAAATGAGATTTTATTAATTTAAAATCAAAAATTAGATACCTATTGTAGTTAAGTACACTCCAACGACTACGTAATTAATTTAATAATAAAAATTTCTAAATTGGTATACCCTTAATAATCTTATAATGCCAAATGAGAGATTTAAATATTTGCATTTCTTGTTCCATAAACATTAAATACATGAGCTTTTCGAGCGCGACCCAAGACCGCAACCGGAGACGCGGTCTCGCTCGCGAACTAGCGCTCATACATTTCATAGCGTCAAGTACTGTCGCGGTCTCGCGTCTCGGTCTCGCGTCTCGGTCTCGCGTCTCGCGTCTCGGTCTCGCGTCTCGGTCTCGCGTCTCGGTCTCGCGTCTCGGTCTCGGACGCGATCTCGGACGCTACCTTTACTGTGTATATTTGGAGACTTTCCAGCAGTGGACGTGGTAGGCTGTATGAGATTTTATATAAAATACGTCCATATAAAATAATTTTCATATTAAATTTCATCATCAGTCTCAAATTATCCGTAAATATAGTAACCGGGTCAAAAACGCTAAAGGAGGTCGATTAGGCTAAGACAAGTTGGGCAACGAATCGCGCGACCGGTTTTGGGTTTCTTCACAATGTTCGATCCAAATTCATAATTTCCAACTAAATATCGATTGCTGAATGGATGTGCGTGTGACGTAACGAGCCTACTTACCGACCGGTCCCGACTAGGGATGGGACTTATCGATAAAGAACTATTGAGTAATAATATATCGATACAACAAGCATATTTGTAATAACTATGTTAAATTAATATTTTTTATTAGTGTTTTTTTATATATAAAAGTGAGAAAGAAAACAAAAGCTTTTGCACATTTGTGTGTAACATCATGATGATTAAACACCAGAGTTAATTTCAATGAACATTGGCATTTAATTATTTACATTTTCACGCTTATTTCCAGAATGTGTAAGCATCGACTGAAGTCTGTGCTTAAATCTGCTTCAGGAACACCTACAGTGCATGTAATGAAAACGGATGAAGAGGAATAGTTATCTATAGCAATTAATGTCATTGCATGTTCAATCTGCTATACTATAATACTGATAAATACCGTATTTCACAAAAAAATATACCTACTGAATTACTATCATCGTTACAAATTTATCGACATAAGTGCGTGCCTAGCGCATAATGTAAGTTCACTTTCACTGCCCGCTTGTTTCCTACTTCGCTAACTATCATGTGTTCGTGTGTGACGTCACGAACGAACACACGTATGCCTGGATCCCATATCTAAATACTAATAATTATTACTTAATGTAATAAACATTAAAAGATCTGATCCTAGAAAACAAAAAAAGACGAAAATATGAAAATCTATAAGACTCTTATATTTTAATTCCTTTTGAAGTAATGAATATGGGTGCATGGGGTCAGAAATGCGTTGATTGTTTAAAAAGATATTAACGCGCCTAGTTGAGACCACAGGCAACCCGAAAGTTGGCTTATATTTGGGCTAAAGCGTTAATAAAGCGATACAACGCGGCAATGCAGCCAGTATTTTGAGTACGCACCCCAACGGCTACGATGATCCTTTTGTAATTTTGTATATATTTAAGTACTATATAAGCATTATATATTTTTAGTAATAAATTTTAAAAAAAATGCTACAAAGAAAACATTAACATATTTAAAATGAGGAAATTCATTGAAACAATGACATTGTTTTAAAATAAATATTGTATGTTTTAAAACTAACACACGAACATAGTTTTAACTTATTTTACTAACACTAACTACATAATTTTGTCATTTACTAATAAAAACTACTAACAATTGGGCCATGCGTTAGTAGTAGGTTAATTAAAATTAAATAAATAAATTACCTGGTATAATAATTAATACCTAAATTAGTCTAAAAAAATCCTTTCGAGTTTAAATTTCAACAGCGAGTAGATAGAAAAATAAAACAAATTTTATATTCTGTTCTATAAATATAACCTTTATAACAAAATGGTTCGCGCATCTTCCATTCAATGCATATTTTTCTGAAAGTCCTAGAGTAAATTTCCAGGGAAACAAAAATGTCTTATTAAAAAATTACCCATGCTGGTTGTGACAGCTAATAAAGCATATATTTTTATTTTTAGTTAAGATTGTATTATGTAGGACATACAAAAGGCATGCGCGTTGAACTCTTTTATAAGTATTATGATATTATCAACATACTAGCTTCATCTGCGATTTCGTTAATTAAATCATAGAATTTATATAGAAAACTTGGCATATCAGTAAAAACGCAATTGAGCCCTTTCTGAGATGAAACTGAATAATCACACAAATAATATTAATAAATGTAATTTATTTGAAGTGAAATACGCTACAAAAAGAGTAATGTCACAGGTACTAGTTGGCCGATTAACAACTGTTTTTAAATTATTTATTACGAATTTACAAATGATATAACTACATAATATTATGTAATACTAGCGACCCGCCCCGGCTTTGCACGGGTATAAAACATATATAAAAACCTTCCTCTTCAATCACTTTATCTATTAAAAAAACCGCATCAAAATCCGTTGCGTAGTTTTAAAGATTTAAGCATACAAAGGGATATAGGGAAAGAAAAAGCGACTGTTTTATACTATGTAGTGATTAAGAATTGTTTGCAGCGCTACCTATTATATTATTCAATAGACTAAATGATTGTTAAATCCAGCTAGGACTTAATTCATAGTTCACTATTTTCGCATTAGTCCTGCTACGTGATAATAGATGGCACTTACCTAAATCAAATTGATATCAAATTACACTAGTCAACAATTATTATGATCATGTTTAAAACAGTACTGGTTAGTTTTAATTTTGGATCTTGCACGGGTGTAAATACTACTGAAAAATAAATGTGAGTAAATCTGACCAGATTTTACACCTGAATTTCTTTTTTGTTTGCCAAAAATTTGACAAAAATTCAGCCAAAGTGGTACGACCGTTCTGAGGTAATGTGCATACATACATTCCATCTAGTTAGGATAGCAGGAAGACGCTGGATTCAGAGGAAGGGACATGTCGACAAGGAATCATTGGGAGTGGCATTTCTAGCGAAGCGGTTCACGGTTGCGCCGCAGAACAGTCCGGAAAATCTTGAGAAAATAAGGAAATATTTCAGTTGGGTAGGCATAGAAAACTGATCGCCTACTTACTGATTATTGATTGAGAAGATTGATCAGCGAATTAGATGCAGAAATTTTCACTAGGAGATTCGGAATTTTACTTTGATCCAACAGTATTTATATTTTTTATATTTTAGCGACATCTATTGGCGGTCTGACATAACGAATAATATGTTATTACGCAAAATGGCCACTGGTTATTTCATCAGAGAAATTTAGTAACTTTGGGCTGAGTGTTGTGTCAACACAACAGGTTTCAAATCATATAATTAATGTAAAAGAGATTTCATGGCCACAGCCTACATAATACAAATTATTTCAAAAGTACGCCTATATTTACTGAGAAGTATGTGAAGTTTCTATAAATGGTGTTAGCAAGTGACTCTTACTTAATATTTAGATGGCAACTAACAATAAACTTCAACAATTTACATATTGCTATGTAACTACTGATATGTGGGTCTACAACCTATTGGGCTTTGGCCTGGTCAGGTTTCCCCTGCAAAAGTCTTCGCAGAATTCTAATCTCTTCAAACTGGGCAACATGACCCGCCCATTTTTACCTTTCTACCCCAATGGTTTTCACACATCAAGCCTGCCATACAGGTGGCACATCTTGTGATAGTACCTTGTTGTCCACACATCATCTTCTTGTATGATGCCAAAAAGAGGCCTAAGAATTATTTGTTCGAAAATCATTATGGAGTTTTCTTCATTTTTGGTCAATACCGAGTATTCTGAGCCATTTATGAAGACTAGTCTTAGAGGAATCTCGTAGAGCAATATTTTTAGATGTTTTGGAGTAATCTTTGAGCGAAAGTAAAGAAAGTGAAGCATTGGTTTACCTAGCCGAAATAGCACTTAGTGGCCTCTAAAATATTTTCGCGATTTCGACTGTGAATCATTCTTGCCTGTTACGAGAGAACAAAGATATACAATGGCTATGTATATTGTAAAGTAAATATGTACATGTCGAAATGTTTGTGTAAGAGCCTGTAACATCTTTCTTCTGTGGGGCAGACATATCTGCATCTGCTTTATTGATAATTTTCTATACAGGCCATACCGAAACATTTGTTTTCTTGCTATTCGAACATAGGATGTCTAATGTAACACGCAGATGCGTAACCACTTAGCCATGATGACAGTTCGTAGAAAATAGAGTACATATAAGTTAAATAATCATAACTTAGTTCCTCCTATGTTTTAGAAACACAATTTGACTGGCCTATCTTAACATACATATCAAACTAACTAGTTTTAGTTATCCTTTCAGTATTTAAATCATTATTAAATTACTATAGTAGTTTTAAATAGAGTTTTCATTATCGGAAAACTGTCAATCTCATGTGACCAAGTTTGCGCGTAACAAGGGGAGCTATAAGAATTGCCATACAAATAATTAACGCAAACGCTACCGAAAAATAACAAATTTTAGTATTTTTCCTCGTTCGTTAATATTTGTAAATTGTGTTTGACCTTCGATTATGTTTTTATAAGTATTTTACTTTTTCAACTATTGATTAACTTAATGACGGGCGTTAATTATAAATCAAACAATGTCAAGTGTAAAACAATGTAATGCTAATAAGTTAATGTTGTAATTAAAATTAATGATCGAATTAATAAGGCACACCGCGACTTACCCATTAGTAATTTGTGCAACCGCACTAGACACAGCATACTCATTACTAATTGGCAACCTGCCCCAACGTTGCACCCATTTATTTATTTATTAATCGCCCTAACAAAGCAACAATACATTTATATTTATTACAAAGTCGGGCTATGTACACCATTTAAAACTCAAGAACGCCTGGACCGATTTTACTTCTCTGTTTTGTTGGTTTTAAAAACAAAAATGTGATCATGACAAAGTACATTTCAATATTTTTAGATGAACATTACTCGTAACTCTTGAAGCGTTACAACTATACAACGAAATAACCCAGAATATAAAAGGACACTCAAAAAGAATAAAACCTAACATCAAAAAGAAGAAAACATTGCCATGCTTAAATATCTAAAAAGAGAAAAAAAATGACACCGGCCTTAAATAGATTTCAGTCTTTTTAAAAATTATGAAATACATATAAAACATTAAGTTATATAAACAAGAGCGGATCTAACTTTGATGCCAGAGGGGAAGGGATGGGGGGCTCACATAGTCGTGGTCAAGTCACAAAAGTTATAATTTAATTTTATAATCATAGACATAAGTAAAAAGTACCTAGGTATTTTATTAATGTAATTTTAAAATATTTTATTTATTAATTAATATTGAAAGTCCTCACATAAAATCTATGTGACAAAAAAATATATTAAAACATTATGTTTAACAATTTTAAGTAGTGGTCTACCTAGGTCTTGAATCCAGCCCAGGAGGGAGTCATGGACCCCCATAACCGTACCCCCCTGGATCCACCCTTGTATATGAAACAAGTGAAATTGAAGGCAATTTAACTCCTTGTGTTAATTATAAATAACAATGCTTTATAAATGGTACATATCATTATAAATTGTAGCTAAGAACTACTTCGAAAAAACCCAATTATAATCGGTTCATTCGATTAAAAGCCATGATGCTTCATAGACTTAAAGTTAAAAAGGGTTACTATTAACTATATGGTTCTGATGACTTTTCACTTATCTTTACTGAGATTCTTTTTTGGATTGTATACTTCGCTAAAAATATGCACTTAAAGACAAACTTTGTTATTTATAACAAAATCAAGCTTTGATAACACACTTCATTATATAATATTATGCTAGATGACATTAAAACTTTCCAATTTAAAATGAAATTCTTGTTTTACTATTATCCTTGCAATTTTAATATATTTTCTTTAAACCTTTCTTGGACTACGACATTTCAAAATAAATATCAGCTAAATTGGACTAGCCATTCTCAAGTTTTAGCGAGACAAACAAACAGAAATTGATTTGTATATATATAGAACTAGCGACCCGCCCCGGCTTCGCACGGGTATATTATACATATAAACCTTCCTCTTCAATCACTCTATCTATTAAAAAAAACCGCATCAAAATCCGTTGCGTAGTTTTAAAGATTTAAGCATACAAAGGGATATAGGGGAAGAAAAAGCGACTTTGTTTTATACTATGTAGTGATTAGGTATTTATTTATTACACTAATTAGAGTGCAGCGGACGGCTTTATCGCTAATCAGCGATATTTTAGGCAAACCCACATACATTATATATTTTATTGTGATTGACGTCTCGAGTATTTGTTCTTTCTTTGAATTTCCATAAGAAAACTCAATGTTTTTTCACTAGTATAAAGTTTAAAATTAATACTACCACAACTACTGGACAGTAACAGAATCAATTTTTACGTGAAAACTTTTTTGAAGGAGTGATCACATATTCCTATGAAACGAAAATACCTTCCGTGCAGCGTTCGTTTACTTTATAGCAACGCGTAAATTCCAGCACGCGTTCTCATACGAAGGTTACAATCTCAAAGTCAGTATCAGATCGCGTCCGCCCGTGAAAGCCTGTCTGGTTTTAGTCAAACTAAATTGACATAAGTTAATTTGATTTGAACTTTTTCGAGTTTAAAGTGAGTGTGATTGTGCTGTGTATGTATGTGTCTTTGAGATTTTAGTAAGTTAAAAAATACCTTAAAACTATAAATCTTTAAAGGAAACTAAAAATTAAGGATATATTATGATTTTCTATTTTGAGGCAGAGTTCTTTTTAATAAATTTTTAATAAGAAAAATAAAATAAAAAATAATTTAAAAAGATTTCTTCGCTTAGTAAAATTATAGTTTGGAGTATCTTGTTTGTACGTTGTTGTGATATCTAAGAGGCACTTGATTGACAGAAAATTTTATCTCTTTTCAGTCCTCGAATTAAGAAGAGAAACCATTCTACACAGATTTATTATCACGTTAGCTTTTACTCGCTTTGCTCACCCATACCATCTAACCTGGCTTCCCATCAATGCCAAAACTTATAAAATCAGTTCAGTAGTTTTAAGTTCCTTACAAATGTTTAAAAATACAAATCTTTCCTCTTTATAATATTAGTGTAGGTGTATTTAAGACGTTCACAAATCATGTAACTGATATTACATGAAAGTGATCTATTCATGTTCTATTATTTCCTCAATTTGTTGATAAGTTTACAACATATATAAATAATTTCTGTTGATGGTTTTCTTTATAATATATAGGTATCTTAACTCAATACGGACACTTTTTGACCGTTTGTCGTGACGTATGTATATATCACGATTTTAATATTGCTGAACGTGGTTATATAATTTTAAAACATGTTAGCCAAGTATAAACCAGTGAATTCAATGAATCTTTGGTGATTGAATGCTACTTTGAAGTTTGAATGAAATTTTTTTTGATAGTTTCGAAAATAGAATGATTCATGAGAAAGTTCATTCATTCATTATATAATTTGTCAATGTTGTGTGAAAATTAGTTGAAATATGATGATAATTGCTGAAAGTATCGGAAAAAGTCAAGACACCTGGGAACTTTCATCGAACACGCAGCCTTATTTATCCCTTTGAGATATAACAAAATAATGGATGTCCTACACTTTTCTTTTACCTATACATCTACAAAAAAGTCCTTGCCGGCATATACCTTTAAACTTTTAAAGGATAGCTTACCATACCCATTCTATCTTTTATTGGCGGTACGAAGTTTGCTGGGTCAGATAATAAAATGTTATGCTTATCTTTACAGTTAGATGTTGTATTTAATACAACATACAATGAATAGAAGTAAATTGATGAAGAAACATTTAAGTTTATTTTTGGTCCATTATAATTAATAGGATCTTCACGCTGGTGAAGTAGCGAGTAAAAATTAATACTATAATTATATTAAATTTGAGTAATTATTTTATGTGATGTAATAGTTGCATTAAATGCTGAGTAACATTCACTTTAGTGCGCTTGAGGTACACACTTTCTAAGTTTTATAAATTAGTATGAATATAATTGAATTGTTATATTAATATTTGATAAAAATTATACTATTATTTGTAACATTTTATGGAGCGCTAGTTTTTGGTTATTCTTTATTTATTCTTCAAGTTCGCTGCTAAAAATGCTGCCATTATCATTTCGAATTTTGAATCATCTTACCGTTAAATTTTTGATAAGTTTTGCTAGTTACCTAATGAGTAATTAATTACAACCAAAATTAGTTTTCGTTAATTAGTTCAATTAAATGTTACTTATAAAATCACATTAACCGTATAACTTGTATAAATAAATCAATTTACTTTAAAGTCGATTGAAAATTGTGTCTTAGTTAACATTCGCTCATAGAATAACATCGTGCGCCATTTTAAAATATTATGCAGAAATCATACATCACTTACAAGCAGGCTCGCCGCTAGCTGTTTTGTCGCCCGCGTGCAATACCGATTGTGCCGCCCTATATCGCCCTAAATAAATCAATCCGTCAATGTCTGATTCACTACTTGAATCATCTTTAAGTTTTAGATTTAAATCTTTACAATATTTCATTAACTCATCATTGGAATAATTAAATAAGTTATTGCTAAAAAAACCAAATACGTCGGTAAATGTTTTTAACTCGTTGAATCTATCCTTTAGAAGTCATTGTTTGATCTAGGATTCTAGGTCGCCCCAAGTTGGTATCCTACGCGCACCCTCTGAGTAGACAGGCCAGGGTTACAATGACTTAAATTAGGTATGAGTCGCTCGATTTGCCGCCCCCCGGGCGTGCCGCCCGTGTGCGGTGCACGGCGGCCCTGCTTACAAGTTGTTGTAAGTTACAACTCTCTTGACAGTTAACATAGTACCTTAGCGATAGGCCGAGTCCACTTTTTGGTAAGTTGACGAACTCGGGTTGCAACTCGAGTTGATTCGATACAGTCTCGCGTCGCGTCGTCCGTCCGAGTCAATAAATGCTCAACTCGGTGCATCGTTCCGCGGGTTGCTAGTATGCTACGTTCGCGGTTCGCCAGGTCGGGCCCGGCGGGCTGTGTGGCGTGACGTCGAGTTAATGGTAGTAAAATAATATTGAACTCATTAAAAAATCAGACATTTATTGTTATTAAAAGTGTTTAGAAAAATAATCATTACAAAGCGAACTACTTAAGTAACACAAAATAATGGTAACAATAATTTTACCTAAAAGTAAATAATAAAAAACTAAAATAAATCTAATGGCACTTTATTCATTAAATTAAACACCGCACCGCTTGGTATTTGATCATTTATCTATCAACTAACACCTACATAAAAAGCTAATCAAAATCTAAGTAATTGCACATATTTTTGAATGAGTACCAGTCTAAAGTTATAAAAATACCTTTTAGGTACCTAACTATACAAAAATAACTGTAATACAACCTAATCAATTTTGAAATAGACTTAATGGACCGTAGGTACACACGGCTACACATCAAGCTATACAAAACCAGTTTATCATGATCTCGCTTTATACGAGTATAATTTTTCACACAATATTCAAAGTTGTTTATACTGGTTTTGCATAGCTTGATGTGAAGCCGTGTGTACATACAGACTACGGCCTATTAAGTCTATTTCAAAGTTGATTGAAACCTAAAGTTAAAATATCAATTTAAAAAAAATTGATAAATCTCGTAGGGTTCAGCCTGCGTTTGCAATGTAAGCGGGAAAAATGTAATTCTTTACATCATATTAGAAACCTAAAAAATAACAGTATTTTTCCACTATTTAATGGATGTTATTATACATATAAACCTTCCTCTTCAATCACTCTATCTATTAAAAAAAACCGCATCAAAATCCGTTGCGTAGTTTAAAGATTAAAGCATACAAAGGGATATAGGGACAGAGAAAGCGACTTTGTTTTATACTTTGTAGTGATGTCGCCAGTGATCATTTTAAATAGTTGCAATGGAAACGGCGTTTGTTTGAAAATTGTCGGCGAGAACTTGACGCAAACATTTCAACCTCTTTTTACTCGTTCGATCCGCTCTGTTCACCAACTCTTCTCTGTGAAAACGCTACTATGTAATTGGTGTTTGCGAGTTGAATGGAGCAATGCTACGCAATGTTCCGCTACTCATAGTCCATTGAAAAGTTACATTTGGGGTTGCGTTTTTTAGAGGACGCAATTTTATTTTTTTAATGTGTAGGGGGGGTCAGTGTAAAGCTAAAACCAAGTTTGTGGGGTCGCCACCCTTGTCCCACGGCCGCCATCTTGAAAATAGGGGTTGAAATGGTTTTTACGGCATATCTCTTAAACTATTAATTAAATAAAAAAATTTTTTAACGTTTTCTATTGAAAATTAAATTCTCTACAACTTTGATTCAGTAACTTTTTGTCGTAGAACTATAAATAAAAAAGTTATAAGTGAAAATGTTCAGAAATTGGAGAAAAAAATTATATTTTTCGATATAACTTTGTTTTAAATCATTTTACGAAAAAATGATATCAAACCATTTTTGTAGATCGTTTTTTGAGGAACAACTTTTATAAACAACATTTTTTCATTAAGGCTATAGCTAAGGTTTTACAGCGCTCCGAAGTAAGTACTATTTTTCAATACTCTTAGCTATACCTATATTATACGTGTGTACTAATAATGTATCATCAGTTATTGTGTTTTTTTTTATTATTAATTTTGCTTTAATTTTTTTAATTGTAAATTTTGCAATATTATTAATAATTAATTATTGACTCTTTTTCACTCCACAACAGGATTTTACAATTATTGATTTTTAAAATAATTTCTAAATTCATCGTTCAATGATATAACTACTAAATATGTCAAATATGTACAAGAACACTTCGGGCTCTCTGCAAGCATTGTATTTGATGGTTACTCAGACGACCCTGATGTCGCAGGAACAAAGTCTTGGGAGCGTTTGCGCCGCACGAAAAAACATCAGTCGACAGAAGTTAAATTTGTCTACCATCAGGTCCAGTCGTGGCTTGGTAATTATAATGATCCTGAAGACTGGGGCTGGAAAAAATGTGGAAAATTATTGATGCCAGTGCAGAACTCTAAACCTCCAGCACCCCCTGAGCTTCTAAAATTGATCTTTTGCAAATGCAAAGGAAACTGTGGAGCGATGTGTGGATGTCGAAAAGCAGGGCTGAAATGTTCTGCAGTGTGCTTCCATTGTTCTGGAGAGACTTGCAGCAACGTAATGGAACTCTCAGAATTAATAAATGAAAATGACTTTGATGATGAACCGCCGACATTAACACCCCTTCCTTCTCCAGTTCTCCCACTGATATTTAATTCAGAAAGCCGATCAGATGCTGAGCCGCAGCCTGGTCCATCGAAAAGACTGAGGACGGAGTAGTTCTAATTTCGAAAATCACCGTGGATTATACCTATTGGGGATACCACGTAAAAAAAAACGCGCCGCCAGACTATACCACGTGGGTGGTGGGGAAAAGAGTTAATAATTAATTATTAATAATATTGCAAAATTTACAATTAAAAAAATTATAGCAAAATAAATAATAAAAAAAAACACAATAACTGATGATACATTATTAGTACACACGTATAATATAGGTATAGCTAAGAGTATTGAAAAATAGTACTTACTTCGGAGCGCTGTAAAACCTTAGCTATAGCCTTAATGAAAAAATGTTGTTTATAAAAGTTGTTCCTCAAAAAACGATCTACAAAAATGGTTTGATATCATTTTTTCGTAAAATGATTTAAAACAAAGTTATATCGAAAAATATAATTTTTTTCTCCAATTTCTGAACATTTTCACTTATAACTTTTTTATTTATAGTTCTACGACAAAAAGTTACTGAATCAAAGTTGTAGAGAATTTAATTTTCAATAGAAAACGTTAAAAATTTTTTTTATTTAATTAATAGTTTAAGAGATATGCCGTAAAAACCATTTCAACCCCTATTTTCAAGATGGCGGCCGTGGGACAAGGGTGGCGACCCCACAAACTTGGTTTTAGCTTTACACTGACCCCCCCTACACATCAAAAAAATAAAATTGCGTCCTCTAAAAAACGCAAGGTTAGGCCTAAAAAATGTAACATTTCAATGGACTATCAGAGCTAAGCGAGTCCATTTCAATTCTCTCTGCTCGCGCAAACCTTTCCGCTCGACTATTTGTCGGTGGAAACACAAGTATGCAGTTTATTCTTACAAGTTAAACACTCGCGGTGGAGGCTAAAGATATGCGTTATCACATAATTGGAAAATATTAAGAAATATATAAGCGTTCAATCCTTTTAAATTTTATTTGTTGTAATTTAAAAAGTACAAAGTATAAACATTTTAACATTAGTCTTGTATGGGTAGGCCAGGGCGTGCATTGTATAAATAATTTCAAAATATCTCTGAATGATATTGCACTGATACAAAAACGCGTGCGAAGGCATTGCGACACCCTCGAGGGGATAGCGGTTGTAAATGGGTATTTTAAAGCATAAAATTTATCTCTAATGAAAGTAAATGAAAAATAAAGAAACTTGTATTTTACAGCGAATTCAATAATTTCCATTAATTTTCGCATAATAACACAATTTAAAGTTAAATTAGTGCTGTAGGTATTGAAAAGCAATAATAAATAAATTTTAAATTTGGTATATTACAAAGAAGTTTATAAATTCTTAACGTTGGCAGCCATTCCCAATTAATTTCCGGAAATATTTTAACTGTTAATAATTGCCATTTTTGTCAGTGCCAGAGATAGGAAGGTCTGTTACATATTAAAACTATGACTTGAGAAAACTATTATGCTATATTCAACTAAATAATTAACGTTACATTGCAATAGAAAACTTAAATATACAAGATCAGAAATATGACAATGTCTCTTGTCAAACAAAATTAAAAGAAAACTTCTTAGTTTTTACGAACAAGTTCATATATCAAGGTCTTTAATTTTTACTTACAAAGAACTAAGAAAATGTACACGAATGTGATAAGATTGCTTAAATTCAAAAGTGCATGCTTGGACACGAAAATTTTATAAATTCATAACGTTATGTTATTTTGACCACCTCCTTGATCTAGTGGTAAGCGAATAAGCATTACAACTGAGAGCTCCTAGGTTCGATTCCCGGTGGAGATAAACAAAGAAAAAATCGATCAGTGAAACAGATAGATGTGAAATGCATCTGTCCCATACCCCACTAGGGGACACGGGACTTCACTTTACTTAACACTTTATGTTATTTTACGTTACATGACGTAAAATACTGGATATTTAATGTAATTTGTATATGTATATAGCAGACATATAGTTATACTGTTTAGTTTTGATTCCCGTGAATAAAATGTATTTATTTTGAAGGCACAATAGATTGATACTCTGCCTGAGTCATACTGCTAAATTATACGGTATTTTATTTCATTTTTATAATCTTACCCAAACAGGTGTTTACTGTTTCTTTAATATGTTTAAGTCAAATATTCTCTATCAGTTAAACCTAACCTTTTATCCCTAATGTCAGTGTGTCGTTGAACTAACGATGTCCACTCGTCCCCTCGCTCCTCCAGCTTCAAGGCGTTCAATGACTTACGAAATCATTTAATAATACCTCACATGTTCTCCACACTCACTGGTTCATGACAAGTTCATAGTTTCGACAGATTGATTAAATGTCACGCGTATCCGATATAACGAAATGCCTTGACCTTGATACAGGCAAATTTCTGCGTCTTTTTCTTTTCACAGACAAGTTCTGACGATCCCATCACGGACATTCAACCTACATTACGCGAAATTCATTTCTTTGATTCACTCGTACGATCAGCTGTTATGTCGGTGAAGGCCGAATTGTTGTCTTACAACTTTTGTAGCAGGCTTTTTAAAATATGGAATAGTTGTTTAATTAATTTTATACCACTAAGAATACTACAGGAAAGAAACCAGTTACAAACCTCTAAGAATTTGCTAACCCAATCTTACCTTATCAATTGGAACTAAATGTAGACCTCATTCTACTACTCATATGTCCTCTTTATCCAATGGTCTTCCATTATACCTTATTCTAATAAGGTAGATTTTTATTACAGACTTTCTTTTACTTAT
Organism: Aporia crataegi; assembly: GCA_912999735.1. Lineage (NCBI taxonomy): Eukaryota > Metazoa > Arthropoda > Insecta > Lepidoptera > Pieridae > Aporia > Aporia crataegi. The sequence continues at coordinate 4,446,402 of OU538750.1, read as the reverse complement.
TTTCTTGAAGATTCTTAAGTGGTAACAGTTTGAAAATACCTCTGAAGAAGTAAGTGGAAGGAAATTACTTAGAAAACGCTGTTGTGAAACGACAAACATCGAGGTAGCACAGATGAAATTGAGTTGGCAATTAATCATTCACCTCTTCTAAAGATTCTGCATGTTATGCATAATATATGTCTGTAACTCAATAATAATAATTCAGTTTAAATAATTACATATTTGTATGATCTCATAGTTAAAATGGGAAGTGTAAATAAGAAACTAACTTCGCACGAACTATCAAACAATCATTGTTTGCGTTCAATACTATTTACTTGTATTTACATAGATATATAATGTTTTACTTAGCAGTAAAAAATGTTGACACACGATGCTACTATTTTAGACTAGCATTTTCCCCCTACTTTGTCTCTTTAACCTTGACTGGGACACATGCCCTTATTTATGGTCAATCGGTCTTAAATTAACACAACATACAAACAAATGCATGCCACATGTCATACAAACAAAAGATACATTTTAATTTAACAATTATTTATTTATAATAATTAAAAAATAAACAAAAAACACTAATAACCATTAGAACAAGAGAGTCTATAACTAATTTATATTTTTGAAAGCATTTTCGAAAAATTTATGCGTGGATCTAGGCAGAAAATCTACCCATAAGTCATCGATTCTCTCCATTACACTAATGTAGTAAAGCTGGAAGATTACATGATAACGCTCATTAAATAACTGGTTGTTGTTAAAAATTACGTTTAAATCGAACGGGTTTGGCCATCGTCTAGACACCTGGCGGCCTGCATCGAATACAGAATAACTTAATCGTGGAAAAACCGAATTGATCGCGTTTGAACGTAATCCAAGCGAATTGGATGATTCATCATCATAAATCGTTTTGTAGTTAAGTATTAAATATTTACAATAATGTACTTATATATATTTACAAAAATACAAAAGGCTCATCAAATCTGTTGGGATACGTATCCAAAATTCTGGCTACATTTCCGCCTTGTATCGCTATACTAATGCGTTGGCCGTCGTTTTGTTTTTTGTTTTCTTTTTTTATTTTGTCTGTGGATCATAGTTGTCTGTGATAATTAATACAATAATACTTACTGTAATTTAGGTATTTCTTACAAATCAAAGTTTAATTTTCACTCAATTCTCTTATTTTAAAGGTGAAAGGAAAATGTCATAAAAAAGAGAGTTAAAATTTTATTTAGAGGCAAGTTTATTTTTATACCATCACGCTTATTTCCCAAAGGGGTACGCAGCGACCACAGGCTGCCACCTGCCACGATCCCTACATAACTCTTTTGCTTCATCCACAAACAAATTCTAAAATAGAGTCCTCATGGCTAAGCAGTCTTATAAGCCTACCGCGAAGCCTGAAGTATCGGGTTTGATCCCCGGTCCCGAATACAATTTATAATTTAATTTGTATTTGTATTCGGTCTCTTGTAGGGCTGCCACTTGCCGGACGGGGTCTCATAAGTGGCATGGAGGTGTGGTTGAATTTCTATAGGTTTGCCTGAAGAAATTCAACCAAAGCAACAAAAATTTGGGATAGGCCGCCCGTTACACTCCAGAGCTACAAAATATGTAAAAAAAATCATCATACATGCTTGACGATTGCGGGTGCTTTTGACCTGCTCCTTCTCAAGCACATCCTGGATTTGGTCCAGAAAGGAATGACTAGATCTGCCATACCCATCTCATCATTCACTCCCGTCCTGTATATCATGCTTGTTCTATTATCATTCATTCTCTCCAAGTACCAAAAGTATTAAGCTAGTGTTTAAATAAAGTTTATATTTGCAAACAAATACAAATTGTAAAGCAACTTCTGTATTGATATGCCAGAGATCACACGGAAGTGTTAGGTTTATGTTTACATGAGATCATATATGAAATACTTCATAAATATTGGCTTGGGTTTAGGCGTAATAGCGTAGGTAACAGACATGCAGATATACTTAAGATACATAAACTTTTCATGCATTTGTACCAAGTACGGAATTTATTCCTCTACCCTTAATATAAAGTTTAAATGTTACAGCTGCTGGAAGGAAGACTAAAAAAGGCAAGAAATAGGATTTGGTATTGTTTTGAAAGGCGGTTAAAGATAAAACGCAAAATATCGAAGCACGATTACGATTTCTAATCGCGTAAAAACCACAATTTAATAAGTCAAACCAGTATCATTAGAACTTCACTCAAAGACAACTTAATAGATATAAGAAAAAAAATACATTTGTAAATGTTATTTCAATCTTTTAAAATATATAACAGTATATAAATGAGTATATAAATAGGTATATAAATGTATAATATATTCCAATTTATATGGTGTATAAATAATAAGTAGAAAACGGATATAATTAATTAATAAAATTCATATTTATATTATTTATTTGTAAGCAAAAAGCTCATCAGTCGTTGTGGTGCGTACCCAAAATACTATTGCTAAATATACTCAAGTACACATTTTTGTTGTACTTATGTAATATTTAAAAACTTTTTTCCTTGATATGTAATCCTACAGCTAATTACAAAATAAATGTAAATTTAGTACGTAATCAAATCCAAATTAGATTACATATTTAAAAATGAAGACTAGAATATTTTTTTAATTATGCAAAAGTTGTGTCATAACTATAAGGATGCGTTTTCAAAATACTGCTGCTGACGCGGTGGCCGAAAAATAAGCCCAAATATAAGATAGTAAGTAGAAATTGGTAAATATAAGATTTTTCAATGTTTTTCCGGAAATGTATTGTATATTGGTTATCTTTACTGTCATTACCATATATGACACACGATATTGTCATTATGAATTCCCAAGACACGGAAGATGTCTTAAGCGTGATACGAATCTAAAACGGATATTTTGTATTCTAAACTGACTTAAAAAATGTTTTACTCGACTATGGCGTAATTAAATAATATTAATTTGTGTTTTAATATAAAATAATTCTGCAAATATGTAAATATTAAATTAACGACGTTCACATATTACAAATATTAGCCAACTCAGCGAACTTCGTACCACAGTTACGTACAGCATCTATCTAAAAAGGTGAACATACACAAAAAAAAAACCAGATGTTTAGGAGGAGTTTAATAACATACCTACACAATTAAAAAAAATAGGTTAAGCTAAGTTATTTATTCAATGTGATGAATATTTAATAATCTATGTCAAAATCCTTATAAATTTAAAAATACGTGATCGCCAACTAACGTTTCTTAACTTTACAGACTGTTCACATCTCAGTTGACTATAATTATGAACAGATAATTTTGGAAAGAATAGACAAAAATTGTGCTATTATTTCGTAAAGTCAATATCTGTGGCCTTTGGATATTCACAGCTTTTGTATAATCTTTGTGCTTATATCTTCAACCGGTTATTAAAGCTTGCCTTTTATAGAAACTGTTGGTAATTTGAAGATCAATGGTCAATACAATATTTTGTTTACATACTTGAACTTGGCCGCACCTTATAACGTAATTTGAAATAAACTTAAAGTTTTGAAGTTCAAATTCCAGCTACTATATAAATATTGAAAGTATTAGATCATATTTTGATGTACCGTACAAAACAACTTCAGAACTTTTATATAAATATCATAGAACCAGTGTACTTTTAAAATGCGTACTGTTTTAATTTGTATTAATAAAAAAAGATAAAATTAGAATAAGGATGTTTAAAAAGGGATTTTGTAAGTATGACGTGTGGGTCTTCATGTCTGTCTGTAAAGTAGTTTTTAAACGAATCGACTGAGTTTAATGCAGTTTTTTGTTTGAAAGCTGATAGAGATCGGCCTTACCTACAATTTTCGAAGAATTTTTCATTTACGAGATACCCTTATGGATAATTCCGCTCATAGAAAATTTAAAATTCTTAATTAATCACCCAAGTATGTAAGTACAATTTTTTATAAAAAAATTTATATCACGTTATATGGAATGACTCACTAGACGACTTTATTCGAAGCATCAAACTGTCTAATATTTATAATTAAAAAAACAAAAGTTTTTTATTTTTTCCGTATTGTTTTTATTGTTTTGTACGTAATGTAAATTTGTTGGTAATTTTAATACAAACAATCTTTTGCGACGCTGTTTAGATGCACTTATTGCACACAGCTAAACCTTAAACAAACCATTTCCAAATAATACTGCGTAATAATTTATCTTCGGTCATAGCCTCTCCTATCTAATGAAATGTCAAAATGGTCGGCTTGACACGTGCAAACTGTCGTTTTCATAAAGAGGGAAAATCTCTCTCTCTCTAATCTGTAATCCGACTTCCAAGGGATAGCTTCGATCTTTAGATTGCAAATCCAATCTTTAGTAATTTGACATTGAAAATTATTTATATCTTGGTAATATACTCATGACAGAAAAATTATAAGTGGACAGCATTTATAAATTGTATAAAAAAGCAAATAACCTAGTTTGAATAAAATATTTTTGCACACCGTACTGTACTTCACTCACGCAAGAGAGGCCCCTCTTAAGTTTTTTGTCTATGCAAACATTAAATAAAGGATAAATTCGCTTAGGAAGTTAATTCGCCTCATGAGATCACAATCAGCATTTCGGGTACGCACCCAAGTTGTTCAGGCTTTGATGAGCCTTTCGTATTTGACAAATTTTCATTGTCCATGTAAAATTATTATTATTAAATTTTTAAATATTATTATATAAGTGAAAACTCAATTATAGCTACAAACAGGGCGAAAGTTAATTACCTATGTTTTGTTATTTTTTTCTTATCATACGCCATTTTAAAAAGTAGGCAGATACCATAGATCTCCAAAACAGCTACGCTGTTGACAATTGACATAATACCTCTTTTGATTTATGTTTTTTTCTACCGGTTGCAGGCAGGCAAAACGAGGTTTGGGGATATAAGTAGGTACATATTTTTAATGTTCATGTAAAAACATTTATAAATATTATCAATAAATATATTTTTCGTCTCTTAATTTTTAACATTTATTTATTAAAAGGCCAAATATCTTGTAATCCTATGAAAATAGATTCGCACGGTAGCTTGTGTTTGTGCAAACACGTCTTAACTTATACCAAAGACCTTGACGTACTCATTAATAACCGGGCTAGTTATTTCATTAGGTACTTAAACTTCTGACCACAGTCTTTATCATAGTACTACTTTGTGAAAGTAGTATCGATTTCAGGATTTCAATACTTTTAATCGGCTCTATTATTATTAAGATGTTCACTGTGCATGTAACATTGGTGAGTGATTTTGAAATAATCATCATACGTGAATGTGTATAGTGGTCAACGACGTAAAAACCTTCAGTTATAGTTCAATGAAGTATTGCATAATGAAATAATAACCATTCTGACAGCGCATCTATTAATTATAGTACAGCAATAGAAAAACATGTTAAAACTGAGAGTTCGTTTGTTCCATAATTTAACTATAGTAACAACAACACAGAAATTAGTCAATATAGGCAATTTTATGTCAAAAGTTTTTGACGTGTAACAGGAATACTTTGAACCTTTGTTTATGTATATACCTAAGTGATTTTCTGTAACCCCTAGATACATTCTGTATCTGTTTCACTGATCATTTTCTTTACAGGCAAGTAGGTGATCCGTCTTTTGTGCTACCCAGCCGAAACATTCATGTGTTTCTCCGGGATCCGGGAAAGGATCCCGGTATTAGTGGAGATAATTCGCTAGAGTAATGATAATTTTAAAAATCGACATTGATAAATAAAAATGTAATGTAATTGTTTATTGCAGAAAGTGTATTCACATAAGATGGCGCCATCTATCAGCGTGGCGGAGTACTATGCCAATAAAACGATATTCATCACAGGCGCCACAGGTTTTATGGGAAAGGTGTTGATTGAGAAAATGCTAAGGTGCTGTCCAGATGTGAAGAAAATATATCTCTTGATGCGGCCAAAACGTGGACAGGGTACTAAGGAGCGATTGCAGGACTTCATTAATTGTAAGGTAAGCTAAATAAGTTCGCCTCCATAAGTGGTTAACGCATCTGACATTTATGTTGCGCCTTAGTTCCTGGATTCACCTCCAGAGGAAATAAAACAGATTTTTATTAGATACAGAAGGCGTGACCTCTGTTAAAGAAATGAGCAGTAAAACAGAGAAGTAAAGAAATATTATATAGTTGATATTCTCTTAAACTAGTTAAAAACTATTCTATATAAAATGTATCTATGATTTGAACTTAACCGCTGTAGTAGTTAAAGTTTTTCAATGGAGAAATTTCTTGATGTTGTTAATATTTTATATTCAAATTCAACGTAATGGTATTAAAATATAGATCAAAATTAACCAATCACTGAAAAAAAATTGAAATCCATCCATAAATGACATAGAAATAGATTATTGAAATTTCCGTATTTCTGATTCGCCTGTGACGTCATTTGACCTATCCGCGTCTAACAAAACTCTTCTTGCAATCGCAACTTCAAAAGTCCCATAACTTTTCATTTCTAGAGATGTGTTTCGTGTTTATTTTATTTAATCTTATTTTTCTACCCTACCTTATTAACTTAAACTTATCCATTAAAAATAAACTTCTCCATTGTAGTTTTAGGTCGTTACGACCCATTTGCTTGATATGCGTGTGCATATGTATGATCAAGTATGGAATGCTAAATAAACACCTTAGCACCTTTTAACCCTTATTGCAGCATTTTTATACTGGGATTGGAATACAACAATTCATAAAATAATACGTGAAAATTATTTGTAGACATCTATCCTTATAACAGAAAAAAATTAATTTTAAACAAAAAAATAAAACCGACCTCAAAACGCACTGAAAAGTTAAAAAAAATTGTATTATAAATGAACTTACTATTAATACAAGACGTAAACAGTGTTGATAAATAAAATTCATGTAAAATTCAACAAGTGCATAAAACTGTCATGTTGCTTTTTGAAAGGCGGTGCCAAATATATTAATAAAATAATTAAACAAATATATTTAATTAATTAATTTTATACTTTTGAGTGGCTCTTCTAAACCGTATAGTTGGTTATCATACATTCATATACTTGTATATAAAACAAAACTGACACGGACGCTCTGATTTTACGCCTACCTTATAATATACTAAAAACTATTCAACGTATCATAGATATTTTTTAATGAAAATAAGAAGACGCAAAACTGAATCTTTTAATACTAAAAATATAAGTAATATCGTTCATATAAATTATGTTTTCACGGTGTTTTATATTAAGCAAGTGAACGCACGTTGTGATTTACCGTAGGAACTCATTTACTACATTCTCTCTATCGCTAGAAGTATTTCTTCCAGCTTATTAATTTTACTATCATATATGACCCTTTTAATGTTTTATAAAATGGTATATAAGTCATCGATATAAACTGATATTACATCGAGATATAGAGATCTAAACTGGACGCGTAAACAATAACGTGTTTATTTTTCTCTGTTGACATTTTTTGCTCCATAACATCAAATATATGGCTTAGATTTTCATGAAGTTCTGTGGAAAGCTTGACTGTATAAATGGTAGTAAAATTAAAGTATTAAAATTAGTATATATTTAATATAACATGGATGGATATTGCTAAAGCGAACTAATTAAAGTTTTTAAAATTTTTGATTTTCTAATCTCAATATCTCTAAATTTAATTTATTAATTTCTTTAATTAACTTGATTTTTACTTATTATTGTTGCAAATTTAATATTAAATTTAATAACATCTAATGTATCGATAAGGATTCATAAATCATAGATTTATAAGCAAATAAGTACAACGCGGTCGCGCGAATTTCAGCGATTTCTCGCCCGATTGTATAACTATTCTTTCAATATCCTGAATATCGTAAAAAATCTAAAAAAAAATGGGACCACTTCGATGAGTTACCCTATCGTTTGATACTCATCCAAATCGGTCTATGGATGGCGACGTACGAGCGGAACATAGGAAAAAAAACACGTCGAATTGATAACCTCCTTTTTGGTTTTTTTGAAGGTCGGTTAATAACAAGGATGCATCTAGTCAATTCGAAAAAGAAACATTCTATTTCGAAGGCAGTATACTACTAAAAAGGTTTAAAACAAGGTTATGGCAAAAATGCAATGCGTTCATCACATAGTCATCTTATAGAATAGAAAATAGGACAATTATTGAAGTACTGACCAAATACATGGGATAGAACTGAAAACCCTAAAACTAGGCACGTGCATGGAATCACATTACAAGTGCTTATTTTATTTCAAATTTTTTGTGTCAACTGTGCTCGATTGGTAGTAATTTGTTTTTTTTTTAATGTTAGTAAATTATAAGGTTATGTAGTTGTGTTACTAAAATTAATTAAAACTCGGGTGATGATGCTTAACTATACTTAGGTATACCTCACCTAATCCCCCTTTTCATCTGGTTACAGGTTTTTGAGAAGTTACGAGTGACGTCGCCAGATTGCTTCGAGAAGCTGCAAGTTGTACCAGGAGACATCTTACAGGAAGACCTTGGCATGTCAGATGAAGATCGTCAGATGCTGCAGGAGGAGGTGCAGTGCGTTTTCCATTGTGCTGCATGCGTAAGGTAATCCAAAAATATACTACTTAAGGTTACGAATGGTTATTAGCCTACCGGTAGTTGCTAGTAAGTGGTAGCAGGAAGGAAATAAATCAGTAGATATGAAATTTAGGGCAAAACATTAAAAAAATTAAATGGGTAGTAAAAATTTTTAATTCTAGCCATCTCAAAAAATATATAATGTGGTTTCAGATTTGACATGTTCATTCGTGATGCTGTGAATATGAACACATTGGGGACAATGAAGGTGTTGAAACTCGTTGAAGGCATGAAGCATCTTCAGGTTTGTATCTAATCTCATTAAACATCAAGAATTTCAAGAAATAACAGATCGGTACGTATGCCAAACTGGAATGTTCTGTTATTTTACGATTTAACACTTTAAACGTTTTAACAAAATATTATTTATTTAAATATTGTTGGAATATGTTAGTTTATGATATTGATATTTTTTCTTCGACTAGAATAATTAATTATTTGAAATACATATTTAGTTAACACTAGCTGACCCGGCAAACTTCGTACCGCCAATAAAAAGTAGAATGAGAGGTAGAACAGTTTATATGGGCAGATGAAATTCTTGTTTTTCCTATCTTCCTCGCAGTTTTTCCATATTTTGTCACCATTTAAACCTTCCCTGGACTACGACAAACATTTCAAAACCAAAATCAGCTAAATCGGCCCAGCCGTTCTCGAGTTTTAGCGAGACTAACGAACAGCAATTGATTTTTATATATTAACATAAAGAACCACAAGGATTTGTACAGCTAACAGGCGATAAGTGCTTAAAACGTCTTTAATTTTGTTTTTAAATTTTTGTTTTTGACATTTTTTGTAGAACTTCATTTAATAAACTAGTTTTAATATTTGATTTAACATTTAATATACAGATATTGTGTATGACTAAGTATTTAACCAAAAAGTATCTTATTGCAGGTCTTCGAACACGTTTCAACTGCTTATTGTAGATGTGAGGTACATACACTGGAGGAACGCGTTTACCCCGCTAGACATGCACCAAAGGACGTAGTTCATACTGTAAAGTGGATGGATGACGAATTACTTACATACCTACAGCCCAAGTAAGTAGATAAAGACTCTAGGAGGAGTGTAAGAGGTGCTTTAAAGACTCATCATATTCTCATCAGTAGGTACAATATAAAATAAACACTAATCCCTTATTCAATAAATCCTTTATGTAGTGATAATTTATTTCACCATGCCGCCATATTGCGAGCAAACTTAGCCTATATGATTTGAATTTTGAATTCATGTTCGTAAATTAGGCGTATAGCAAAGAGTTTCTTTACTAAAGAGGCCACACGCAATTCGCCACATAAGTTTAAATGAATTGGTATTTATTTCATATATCTAGCTATCAATTTTGTTATTCAGGAAAAGCGAGATCTCCTATCACAAGTAAAACTTAAAAGGAGATCCCCAGCTGTAATATTTTAAATGCTAGAATTAGTTAAACGAAATATTTTTTTATTTTTTTATTATGTAAACCATGTGATCTATTCAGACTATGAAATGAGGTGGACTGATGCATTTTTATTTATATAAAGTCTTGTAGTTTAGAAATGTAATAAATGCGATAAAAAACTTAGCACGTACTTTAATATTTTTATTTGTTACAGACTGATAGAGCCACAGCCGAACACATATGCGTATACTAAAAACCTCACAGAAGACCTTGTCACACAATATGAAGGCAGATTTCCTATCGTCATCGCACGACCATCTATTGGTATGTTTTTCATGAGAAAGCCATTATATTAACAATGCTAACAATCTTACTACATTATAAATAACTTTAATGTACTGTACTTAATATGGATCTGTAATCATACTAATTAAGAAGATGCCAAATTAAATTAATAATTTTTACTTTACAGTGTCTTTACAAATATTATATATTTTTATTTTGTGAAAAACTGTGGACGCTTGACTTCACTGAATTTAAATTCACAAAAAATATCTTGATATTCGTTGCATTCATAAATCTCACTTCAATTTTTCTTATTTATGAAGTCAAGTTTACATTATATAAAGTTATACAGAATATTTCAAATATTTTTTGAAATTTTATTATTTATGGAACCATGTAGAGTAACTTTATAAGTACCTAAAATTATAAATAGACAATGCGTTATTTTTTTAATTTTTAGTAATGGCGGCCTTAAAGGAACCGATACCTGGATGGGTGGACAATCTGAATGGACCCACAGGTTTACTTGTTGGAGCTGGGAAAGGTAATCTAATTTTAACAATATTTTTATTTACTTCGACGGGTTACTAATTTAAAAAAGAGCTTTTTAGCTAATTAGAAAATAAAAATTTAACAAAAAGATACCAAAATGTCTCTCTCATATAGATTTCTTTTTACTTTATCCATATATCCATACGTTGAAATGTATTTACAACATCTTGATATAACAACACGCTCAAAACGCGGCAAACAATAACTAAAGTTTAAAAATGACAACTGCAAATACAAATTACGCTTGACAATTGACACATTACTGTACTAATGAAACGAATGGTTCGTTCATCATTCACTTAACCAGTAAGTTGTTACTCGAAGCTTTAGTTTCGCTTGTGAAATTGAAAGATGTTACTTGTAACTTTTACTTGCCGATTAGCGTTACTTGGAAATTAACTAATTAGCACTTTACTTGAAGGTCGTGAAAGAGACCCTAACTGTAATTTTATTTACAGTTAGCGCTGTAAAGAGGGAATGATGATTTTTGTTTGTCGTAGGCGTGATACGTTCGATGCATTGCAATGACAGCTACCAAGCAGACGTGATGCCAGTCGACATGGCCGTCAACGCTTGTATAGTGCTGGCATACCTCACCGCTCTAGACAGGTAACATTAGCTTTACCATAAGTGATAATTTCCACCCCACAACTCTTCCTTTTTCGGCAAGACTTACAGGGTCACCGCGGTAAGGCTCTCGAACTCACTTCCTGTTTCCATTCGTTTGGCTCCCACCTTGTCTTCCTTCAAATCTCTCCTTCACAGGCACTTCTTGTCCTTGTCTTATCCTACTTCTGTAAACGTTCGTGATTCATGCAACAGCTGATACCGCTTAGACTTTTTAGTTTTTAGTTTGAACCATATTTGTTATTGTTAAGGATTTAGTAGTTTTCGCACTTCATGCACTCTCCCTTCATTACTTTTTTATTTTCCTTGTTGGGTAGCCTGGAAGAGATCGCATTTAGCTTAAGTTATTATCTATATCCTATTGTTTATTGCAACGAAGTGTTAATAAATAAATAAAGTATTTCTCGAGAGCGTTTAGGTTAATTATTTGTATGGAAAATATTATAGCACTCCTAGTAAGGTGCAGACTTTCTTTGCCACTATAGAAAAGACTTTCAATAGTAAAAATCCTATTGAAAACTCTGATAGTAATCTCATGGTTGACCCGAGACACTGTTCCTGAGGTTTGTTCTCTACCGGGGTTATATTTCATTCAAATCCTTGCAAATGGCCTTCCAGGATATCGGAACCAGTATACAAACGTAATTAAATTAATTTTCCTTTAATTAAATCCCTGGACACGTGAAGACAAATCCTTTTCTGAGGGGTGAAATTTACTGATTCTTCCATATGGTACTTAATCATTTAATCTGCACGTAAGATAATAATAATATCGCTTATTTTGGGGGCGTCATCAAATTCATACTACCAGACTATTTTAAGAAATATTATCGTAAAAAAATGTAAATATCATAAACAGCTTAGACAAAGGCTACATAAGTCTAAAACGAATTTTTTTTCACCTTTTTCCTTATTGGCATTGGCAAATTCTTAGCCCCGCGGTAGTCTAGAATTTTCTACCACACGACAGCCTATAATTATGGTCTTCTATAATAACGGATACCATTTTAAGGCCAACTAAGTAATTTTGGTACCTTTGAGACGAGGTGCCAGATTATAAAAACTGGAAGTGTGATTTTCATATATTAAAAATTTATATGAATTACAGACCAAAAGAAGTAAGGGTGTGTAATGTGACGCAGTCTGGAGTCAACGGTGTAACATGGGGACAAGCATTGGATTTAGGTGAGAAACTATTTAAAACTATTTGATTTTCTTAGCCATTATGTATACGCAAACTAAAACTCATTCAAATAAATTCATAAACAAATAATCGTTTAACTAAGAGTCAAGTTGAAAATCAAACAAAATCTCATAAAATTGAAATTAGATCAAACTTCTTCCACGTCTAAACAAATATCATTTGTGAAATTTAGAAAAGCTATATAGCAAAGTTAAACCTGGGATATTAATTGTTAAATAAATATTTTTCGTTTATTTATTTTTTATTATACGTATAAAGATACGTAGTATAAAGATGAAATAAATGTGGAATAAGTAGAACATTTTTTTAGTGATAATATAAAACAGATGTACTTACACAGATAATATTTTAGTTTTTGTTGTCATAGAATATGGTTGTTTTATTCGCAGGCCGAATTCACGTCCACGAATTTCCGTTTTCTCTATGTCTATGGTATCCTGGAGGATCTGCCAAAAGTTCCCGCGCGCACCACACGATTGCCGTTTTTTTTACACATATGCTGCCCGCGTATTTAGTGGACCTCCTCATGTTCCTTATGGGCAAGAAGACATTGTGAGTATATTTTTACTTCCATACCCGAAACCATATCTACGTTATATAAATAATATAATACCTACTTCTGCACCACAACATTAGTTTTATTATTTTATGCTATCACGCTAACAGACTGTACGTCTGTGGTGAATCTCTTTTGTAAAGGAACTCTTTGGTAAAAGATTTATTTAAAAACATCAATTCAAATTCAAAATTATATAGAATTGTAATTGACATCGACATACATTCGGTGGCATCCGTCTTCACTTCATAAAAAACAAGAATAATAATCTCTTACCTTGACTTAATCTAAACTCTGTACATAAATAACTTCCATGATATTTCTTCTGAACTATTGTAAATTAATTTAATTGTTAGATAAAAGGTGTGAATTAAAAATACACTTTTGTGTGATTGTTTTAATTCAATACTACACCCCAACATCTACACATCAAGTATTTGATTACTATGGACTATTTAATATGAGAAATGTTTTTTCTTTTTTCCATACATATAATCGCAGACGTCGAAAAATACCAGACTCATGGTAAAGCGACAGAACTTGAAAAATATATTATCTACGTTTTGTAGTATAATAAAGATTACTAAAATATAAAATACAAAATAGTTTAATATTTTTTCGTTCGTGCTTCCTTTAATTCATAAAAGTGAAGTCCCGTGTCCCCTAGTGGGGTATGGGGCAGATCCATTTCACATCTGTTTCACTGATCGATTTTTTCTTTAGGGGCAAGTAGGTGATCAGCCTCCTATGTCCTGCCAAACTGAGTTTTTTTTCATCTCCGCCGGGAATCGAACCCAGGACATCTCGGTTGTAACGCTTATGCGCTTACCACTAGACCAAGGAGGCGGCCTTTAATTCATGCGTATTGTTGTAAATTGCGTTTGAACTTTGATTAGATACTCTTTTGTTTTTTTTTTTCAATTAATTTTGTTTCCCTTTACTTGTATTGTGTAACTTAGTTGTTGTTTTTTCATTATCTACACACCTACTTATTTTGTTTTTTTGTCTCAGCATGGTGAAAATACAAAAACGCGTCAACTATGGTCTTGAAGTGCTCCAGTATTACACAACCAAAGAGTGGTTCTTTGATAACAAGTTGTACCGTTCCCTACCAGACCTCATCTCGGAGGCAGACAGACAAACATTCTACACTGATCTTAGGGTGAGATTGTTTTCTTAAAGATAAAACCATTTATAAGAAATTGCTGACTTGTATAGGTTAACCTTTTTAATTCCCGACGAAAAAAGAATGGTATTTCGACGTCTCTGTGTATCTGTGGATCTGTATGCCTGTGGCATCATAGCTTCTAACCGAATAGACCGATTTTCCGGTTTAGTTTTCGAAAACTGACGTGATGTGAATGGATTTTGTTTACAATTTATGAAGTTCATCTTTATTATTCTTATTTAGTATTCTTATGTGTAATTCAAAAGTGGGTATGACTTTTCCATTATTAATTTCACATGTTTGCAAGGAAGTCTCTATGTTTATGAAGTGTATATTGTTTTAGCTAGTCGAATGGAGTTCCTACATCCGAAATTACATAAAAGGTGCGCGTGAGTTTTGTTGCAAAGAAGACCCCAGCACATTGCCAGCCGCGCGCCGTCGACACACACAGTAAATATTTCTTATTTTTGAGAAAAGATCATTTTATTTCGAAAATTATAAAAATAGTTATTCAATTCTAAATTTATGCTATATATATACTACACTCTATACAGGATCTTTAGCGTATTCAAAATACCGTATTACCGCGTTTTATGTCTATTTTAAGAACATTTAAACCTGAATTTTTATTGCAGATTGTTCTACTTGGACCTACTGGTGCAGTGTCTTGTCTACGGTCTACTCGCCTACTTTGTCTATTATTACGTCATACGAATTTTCAGCTAGTCATCGAACATCAGTCGTCAGCAATAATTCTCTATTAAACGATATAGGGGCCATAGACTAAATATTTTGTTGAATTTCGGTGGAAATGTCTTTCGGTGTATAGAGTATAAATTTGACATTTCACAATAAGGTGAATAATCAATATTTTTTAAACTATTATTAATAACCGCATTACATTTAAATATTTAGTTAAAATATATTATGAATTGGTATGCAAAATGTACGCAAAAAAATAAAATAAAACCAAATTTTTTTCCTCACTAGTTAATACATTAAAAAGTAAAATTGTTGTGTAGAACCTAGTATTGTTAAATGTATAAATACAGTGCAGATTATATATATTATATTTTGTACTGGCCACACAGAATGTTATAACCTATTGATATTATGTTGCTTTAAGGAGTTTAAGGAGTAGGTAGTATAGGTAAGTTTTGATAGTAGCAAAAATGTGTACTTAGAGCTTGAACCATAATATAATTTGAAACATGTAGAATTGTTAGTATAATATTATGCTGATTACATTCTTTAAAAATAAAAAAGGGCTCAATGCGAACACATTTCAAATTGCATTAATTGGTCATTGTTATTAAGCAAACATTGCACAGTGTAAAGTGACGTCAGAATCTTTCGTCACTGAGGAACTTACAGATTATGCCTTCAGACTCAGAACCTGTGTTTCCTTTTGAATGCTGCGTAGATTTTTTTTAAAGTTTTTTTTTTTGTTATTTTATTTTATGATACTGCAGTCAAATTATAATATTCTCATTTTACTTCATTTATAATATAATTATAAGTTACATTGTGATTAAATAACATTTTTTTAGTTAATCTTAAAGATTGTTTTATTTTTAATTAATTACCATATCGTAATATGGCTTTTAATTAAACGTTTTTATATTAAAAAATGTTAGAAGAAATAGTTTTGAATTTTTTATAATATAGTCAAATTATTTAATAACAATATAATAAAAAAATTACTCCTGCCATAAGCAAATATTCACATTTGCTCAAATTTTTTGTCAGGAGTATTATAATATTTTGTTCATCACTCCATAATATAAAACAAAGTCGCTTTTTCTTCTCCTATATCCTTTTGTATGCTTAAATCTTTAAAACTACGCAACGGATTTTGATGCGGTTTTTTTAATAGATAGAATGATCGAAGAGGAAGGTTTGTATATATGTTTTTTACTCGTGCAAATTCGGGGCGAGTCACTAGTATTCTTATAAGCCACTGTGTGAAGTGTGATTGAGTGTCTGTCTATAGTATCATAGCTCCTAAACGAATGGACCGATTTCGATTCTGTATTTTGTGTTTGAAGCAGACGTGATCGGGCAGATCTTAGTTATTAATTTGTTGAAATCCATTTATGACAAATTCTTATCTGTAATCATCGTGTCGAGGGTTTTTTTTTTAATTATTTTTCTGTTTATCCTACTTTTCGAATACCAAAGATTTTTATTTTACATTCGCAGTGTCTATGATTTTTCGGCAGCTAAAAACGTTGTCTATAGTTACATCTTGTGATTTGTTTTTACAGCTAGTAACATTATGAGTGTCCAATGTCGTTTCTATTCAAGGCTTCTGTTAGTCACTTGAAAATTTGACTTGACCTATGAATTATTATGATTTATGAAGTTTGAACTGTCAATATTTTTTCAGCAATCAGCGCTGAATCGTTGGAGCTAGTGCTCCTAGTGATAATAATTTTTTTTTAATTTAAATTAATAATATGTCTGAGAATAAGGAAGTGGTCACGAAAGAAGTTGATCCAGAGCTCGATGACTTACTGGACAGTAAGTTTTATTTTTATCTATCATTTTGTAACCTAAACATTGTTACACAACACTTAATAATCTACGTTATTTGCCATGATAATAAATAATTTTAAGAAATCGGTATCCAGCAGGATGTTATTAATTCCAACTTATTACATTACATTGTTTAAAACCTACATCTAATTGTTTTACATTCAATTAAAATTGGCATAATAAGACTTGCAGATTTCTGAATTTTTCATTTAATTATGCCAAAAAAATTACATTTCAAAAGAAATAAATACGGTAAAATAACTCAAAGGAAATGCTTAAAAATTGTTTGTAATTTAAAATTAAAAAATTATACAAGCAAAGGAGAATTTATGGCGTTATAGTGAAAACTTACTGAATAAACAAATCTTTAAAGATTCCTTAACAAATGCCTATTTTTAGAGTAATTAAGATATTCAATTTAGTAATTCAAAAGATATCTATCTCTTGACGGTTTCTCAATGAGGTGACAAATTCTTATAAGTGTATTAACAGGTAAATTTTTTAAAACTCCTATATTTAAAACTGCTATACATTAGGTTAATAATTATTATGTTACTATACTTTTATTAAATTTTCAGGTGCCTTACAAGACATGACAAAGAAAGAACCACCTGCCGAGCAAGCTTCTACTGGTGAAAGTCAAAATATGTGGAGCGAGGAGTTTATAAAGGAAGCTGCAGCACAGTTTGAGAGCAACATGGCTGCTATACTTGGAAGCTTCAGTGGTGTACCTGGTATGGGTTATTATTACTGATAATGTTCATAACACACAACGGAACAGCTCTCAATGCCTACTAAACAGAAACCTATTTATGTCTAAGAAACAAACATATATAATGAAATACATATATATATATGTATGTATTGTGTGATTGGGTTGCCTGGAAGAGATCGCTGATTAGCGATAAGGCCGCCCGTTGCACTCCATTTAACTTAAGTTATTATTTGTATCCTATTTTTTATTGCAACGAAGTGTTAATAAATAAATAAATAAATATATATTCTAATTAACTGGTTTTACCAGCTTCAATATATTATAATATTTCTTCTGTATACTAGACGAATCAATAGAAGCTTACCTAATTATTAATTTAATATGTATAGTAAATTATATAATAATTATAATTAATTACATTTCAGAGGACCAAATTTCACAAGAGCAGATAGCACAAACATTCTCCAAAATGGCTGGTATGTATTTTATTTTTATCTGAATAATTTTTATTTTTTTTGAGTTTTATAAATAAAAATATATAATATTTTCAGAGGCTGCAGCACAAGTGCTGAAACCACAAGCAGAGTCCGACTCCAATGCAGTTGAAGGTGACCCAGCTGTTCAGGACAAGATAGACGAGGTAAATATATCTTAATGTCCTTGAAAATTAATGAAGCTATGGAGAGCTTAAAAAGTAGTACAACAATATAAACTCCCTGTTTCTTTTTGATTTTCTTTTAATTTATCAATCGTTAAACATGTTTTCTCGATCGAGAAGTATCTCAGCCACAATTTATAAAGATCTGTTTATCCAACAATGAGATATTATTATTTTTTAAAAATTTCTTTAAATTTTACTAATTATTATATTCTGTAGGTGTCGGCTGCGATATCTCAAACCCTACAAAACTTAAATTCAAATACGGAGAATTTACAAACACCATTTTCGGATGCTGACCTTGCAAATATGTTTGCACAATTTAACTTTGCCGAAGGCAATCAGGTGAGATAATAATTTAATGTATTAATAAATTTATTTATTAATTAGATACAGATCCATACTTTTTTAAAATGGGTTAAATAGGTTAGTACTTTGTTACAGTTCAAACTTGCATATATGTGATTATAGATTGACAACTGTCATATGTAGGATAAGTGTAAATGATGAGGTAGGTGCTGATTAGGGATGCATCGATATGCCTTTTTGCCGATAAGATACCGACACCGATACTCTTATAAAAATATCGTCGATACCGATACCGATACAAACTCTTAGTAAATTAAAATTAAATTAACGTAAAATATTATATGAAACACAAGTTTGGTTAGTTTTTAATTTCTATGAAAAAATAAAAAACAGTTACAGACTTTAAATGAGATTCAAGATTTAGCTATTAAAATTAAGAATTAAGTGTAATAATTAAAATAAAATCAATAACTGTTAATAATTAAAATTAACAAAATTTTTGTTTAAAAAACAGAGCATTCTCAAGTTTTGGAGAAAGCCGAATTCGGAAGTCTGTCGGTATAAGACCTGCGGAAAATAATCTCTCAGATGTATCGTTGTATCGGCAATAAAAATATCGCCGATGCCGATATATCAATTCAATTCAATTTCAAAACATCTTTATTAAATCATAATAAACAAATTTACAGTAGAATTCCCAGTGTTAGTTTAATCCTAGGACGTACAAACAAACAAACTTTGACAATGTTTTTTAAGCTAAGCGCTTAATCGAAAAACTTATAACGATAATTTTATTAATACGTGTTACGTAACTTATATACTTAAAACTAAGTAACTAGATACATTATTATGACAATAGACAAAAATTTGAACTTTATGCAAGCTTAAGTGTAGCATTTGCATTTAATTTCTTAAGTTTATGCCTATATATCGGCAAACCCAAAGTATCGCCGATATATCGGCATCGGTATCGGATGCATCCCTAGTGCTGATAAACCTACTTTTCTGGATTGAATCCAGGACATACTTGTAAAGGGCAGATCATATCTAAATTTTTAGAAATATTTTAAGTACCTATTTGTAATTTTTCAAAATGAAAACTAATTTTTTTATGTAGGAGAGCAACGCGTTTCTTCCGTTTATGCAAGGAATGATGCAATCGTTGCTATCCAAAGAGGTTCTTTACCCCTCGCTAAAGGAATTAGTTGATAAATATCCCGAATGGCTACGGAATAACAAAGACAGCTTGGAACCAGCTGAATATGAAAGGTTAGTCTGGCATTTGCACATTTCCGAAACCGTTTCGAGGTGCAGATCAATTTGTTAAAGTCATGCAGCTGCGACGTATTCGTTTATTCAATTTAAAAAAAAATCTATTTAACTGTCGCCATGCAGGCTGTAAAACTCGCAAAGCATCGAGAATATACTAAAAGTATTAAATAAATTAAATAAGCAAGGCTTATTTAAAAAGGGTTAATAAGTAGTAGGTGGTAGGTACTAAAAATAAATTCCCGTAACCCCTAGTGGGGTATCGGGCAGACACATTTCTGTATCTGTTTCACTGATCATTTTTGTACAGGTAAGTAGGTTTGCCTACCTAACGGAAACATTCATGTGTTTCCCCGGGATTCGAACCTAAGACTTCCGGTGCAACACGCAGATACGTAAACTACTTAGCCACGGAGGCGGTTTAACTTAAACTAGCAGGTTTAAGTTAAATGTAAAATTGTGATAAATATTTGTGCTTTAAACCAGTAGAACAGTTTTCTATTTACTTTTATGTTTTGTTAAATTTGTTGAATGTGTAACAAGTGAAGAATTGACAAAAAGTGAGCATTATTACTTGTAGTAATCAAATTTTACCGTGTTTCAGGTTTATCCAACAAGAACAATTGATGCGACAGGTGTGCGATGAACTAGAGCCGGAGCAGGAGTCAGACCCTGAAGATGTCAAGAAGAGAAGGTTCCAGGTCGTCTTAGAGCTTATGCAGAAGGTACATTTTAATTCTAAATTCACAGATTCGACTTTAAAAATTCTTTCACTGTGCATTAATTTTAAGTGACATACGATATATTTTAAATTTTCTGCTACGTATTGATGGATTTGATTTCGCGAAAAATATTTCGATTTTGAAGTGATAGAGGTTTGACCGTTGATTTTTTTTTAATGAAATTATTAGAGAGATATAGAAATGTGACTGCCCCATAAACGAAACGAAATTCAAAAATGATAAAAAATCAATGGCAAATTCGTGAAAACTAAATATCTAAAAATTTAAATTAATTGCTCAAATCTAAGAAAGAAAAGACAATATAAATTGTTGCACTGTCAGAAAAATGAATTAATTTCAAATTTAGTATTACTACAGCAGAAAGAAGTTATAATATTCCTTTATTTAGTCATAAGTAGACCGCCTTTTTGGTCTAGTGGTAAGCGCGTAAGCGTTACAACCGAAAGGTCCTGGGTTCGATTCCCGGTGAAGATAATAAAAAAACTGTGACAGGGCATAGAAGACTAATCACCTATTTGCCCCTAAAGAAAAAATCGATCAGTGAAATACATCTGCCCCATACCTCACTAGGGGACACGGGACTTCACTTTTTCTTTAGTAATAAGTATACATGATAGTTACATTGTAAGGACAATGAAAGAAATACATCTGGAAAAAATTAATAACCCCCAGATGCAAGACTTAGGACAGCCTCCCACAGCATTGGTGGGCGATATGGCGGAGCCTCCACCAGGTTTTGCTCCCAACGTCGAACAGAACTCACAGTGCTCGCTTATGTAGAATAGGGGAACTGGGGAGCTGAGGGGGGTAGAGGAATTGAGAAGAGGTAGTACGAGCTGAGACAAGGTGCAGACTAATGTGAGACGTGGTAAAAGAGAAGTAAGAGGCTCGGGTTCTGTTACGATTGTATCAGTCGTAACTATGAGACGTTTTATTCTGCGTTTATATAATAATTTATAAACCTTCCATTTGGAGACCATACCGGTAACGGCGACTGATAGATCTATAGTACCCGGGCATAGACACTAAATAGGGGAAGAAAAGAGAAAGAAAAGATGAGAAAAAGAATATATATAGATACTATATTGATACAAGCTCGACTGAATTGTATTTAATAACAAAAAAAGAACAATGTATTTTTAGTTATTTTATATAAATTTTAATTTTATATTAATAAATGCAATAATATAGTGAACAGTCGAAAATCGATTTATTTAGTTCCTGGTTGACCACACGACAAAGACCTTTAAGGCGAAGCTTGGTCCATTTAACAATAATACTTTAATGTTTGATTTTCTATCGCAATGCCTTAGGATAGATAATCAGATTGGGATTTCAAATGAATACAACATATATATCTATCTATATAAGCATCATTTTTGTATCTTGAACTCTGTTTTACTGTTGAAATCACATTTTGTCTTTATAGTAAGTCTCTAGTGTGCCTCTGAGCAAAATATTCCTCTAACCCCTTCCATTGCTGTCTATCATTATTAGCAACTCTTCTTCAGTTTTGTCCGGCTGTCAATTTAATTTCATTCTCTCATCTCTTGTATAATAAAATACTATAATCCTTTGGTCTCTTTAACTGTGGTGGTGGTGACGACAATGTGCGCAACTATTTTTTATTCACCAGTTCGCGTCACTGTTGAGTACGGTCTTTCAAAGATCAAAGTGATTTAAATCATACTTCAGAATGTTCCGTTAATTTTAGAGCTCTTTTGTTTTCAAAAAATTTAGACATTTTCATATAAATTAAACGCTCTAAGGCAGTGATTATTATTGACAATCTCATATTTGCAATAATTAATATCAAGTATTCTATATTATTAATTAAAGTAATAATGATTAAAGAAAAAACCAATCTTAGCCCAATCACAGTGAGATTTTACATTAATTCGGATTTCATACGATTATTTCATATAATTCATATATTGCATTTATGAGAACGCTTCTAGCCAGGTCTCTCTTATTGAGGCTGGATTGAATGCTCCTGTGATTTCAAGCGCTAAACCAAAGTTAATTTAGTTAAAACAATTATTAATATTATTATTAAAAGTTTTTGTCTTGGTTACAAGACCTTTAAGCCATGTCTTTATTATTTTAATTAATTTCATTATTTCGTACCCCAAGTAAAATGGCGGCAATTTTACTCCTAGCTTATAGGCAATTTTGACCATGTCACAGTCACGTTTTACTGAATTATATCACTTTCATTTAATTTTACGAAAATTATATAAAACATGACGCGCTCGTTGTTGGCGCCAAAACTCCTAGTTAAAACAAGATGGCGGCCTAGCGTTGCTAGTAAATAATTGAAAATATACTTTAATGCGCGGTCATACGGGCATAAGTCAAAGTTATGATTTTTTCAGGAAAGCAACAGCAAAGCTCAAAACATTTAATATATTATTATTGATATTATTTTTATAAAACAATATAGTAATAATTCTATCTGAAGCATATATTTAATACCAACCGGCAGCTGTGATTTCTTGCTATAATATTACGACATAATCTCCAAATACTCAAATAGTGACTTAAGCTCTTATGACCGCGCATCAAAGATATTTTATAAGAAAGTATTGGTGGATGATATAGTTTTAGCAGATTGTAGCAAGTTGTAATGTTTTGTACTGACATGAGTTAAACATTTTTAATTCCAAAGAGTTGTTAACTGTGCAGAGGAAAGCCAGTCAACATAATATAATGTACAATCTTATATTGAATTAAAATGTAAATCAATATGCTGTATTTGGTGAATTTGCGAATGTGACATATCAGCCTTGAAATATATAAAAATATTTAAGTTACATTGTTAACAGCATTTAATTAAACGTCAATTTTTCACATCACAATAAATCGCTCATTATGTCCATTTTATTACGTATTTTGGCGACAGTCGTGTCTGTGGTTGGCCCAGATTGTTTATATTATTATGTTATATTTTATAAATATATTAACTACAGTAATGTAATGGTTATTTAATAAAGGTTTTCAAATAATGTTTTATTTTTACAAAGCCGAATCGTTATCAGAAGATACTAAAGCAGTTTTGAGTTAATTAGATACTAACTACTTTCTTTAAAGCTTGGGTTGGCGTGAAAGATTTTATAATTAGGGCTTCAGTCATAATTTATATTATGTTTTATGCTTTAGGTTTTTGAACCGATATATTATAAATGCGAACTTGCCTTGCATGCTTTCATGTCTAAACTGCTCGACCGAGTATCTTGAAATTTACATTGCCTGCCCGTTTGTGCATTGTTGCGCCTAGCTTGTGCCGGAGATATATATTATTAGTTGAATCTCTGATATAAAAAGCCGTGTTACGTAGGCAATCATGTTAAATTTCCCTAAAGAAGTAAAAAGAGGCAACAAAATTTCCAAGTGGTGCGCTTTAGGCTGCTATGTAAAAAAGTGTAAAGTAAAGTGAAGTCCCGTGTCCCCCAGTGGGGTATGGGGCAGATGCATTTCACATCTGTTTCACTGATCGATTTTTTCTTAAGGGGCAAGTAGGTGATCAGCCTTCTATGTCCTGCCAGACCGAGTATTTTTTTTTTTAACTCCGCCGGGAATCGAACCCAGGACCTCTCGGTTGTAACGCTTACGCGCTTACCACTAGACCAAGGAGGCGGTCAACTAAGTTGCTATGCTGCTATGTAAACTAAGTTTTAAATAGACATTTAGAACAAAAAGACAAAAAAGTCACTTACGTGAAAATTATTTAAAATAAAATATTATTATTAACTAAAAAGACTATTTGTAGCTCATACCTCTATAACAGGTAAGGACATTCACTTAATACATATAAGTACTTAGTTAATTATAAATTAGCAAAACCGGCAAACTTTGTTTTGCCTTATAAATTACTTCTAGTGAATATTTTGCTATTGATCGCAGTTTTTCCATATTTTCTCACCGTTTAAACCTTCCGTGAACTACAACAAACATTCCAAAACCAAAATCGGCTCAGCCGTTCTCGAGTTTTAGCGAGACAAAAGAACAGCAAGTGATTTATATATATACGTATAGATTTAATAGAAGAAGAATTATTATTAAATACTTTTTAATATAATATTAGTAAAGTTTTAACATTTAAGTCAAGGCAAAAACGAGAAAATTTATGAGCTGTTATTTAACGTGAAGTAAGTATATTTTTTATATATTCATTTTAAAGCAATGTAAATCTAAAGCGTAATAAATTGGCAATCTGTTGTTGTGTGATAACTTTCATTCTGTATAAGAAATAAAACGTCAAATACGGAAGACTTTGACATGAACTTTTACAAATATATTTTAATGGCATGTATTTTTGATAATTTATATTTGATAGAGAATGTTGTTGTTGAAAAGGGTGTGAATATATCTCCATGCAGTGTTGGATTAGAGTTTTACGTCACGCTAGGGTATGTGGATGACTGCGTGGTGGATGTTAGTGGGGAGCAGTGTTGCTTGGTGGATGACGGTCGGGAAGATTGTGATGAGCTCAGGATTGTTGGTGGATGTAATGATTATATTCCCAAAAGTACGTTTTTGTATAGATTTGAACTTGAATGCCTATACTAGACACTAGTTTTGATTAATGAAGTTATTCTTAAAATCTTCAAAATTGAGGTAAATGACAAGGGATAGTATTTTGTACGTTAGGTAGGTAATATTTTAACTATTAGTGAATATAAACTCATTATATATTAGGTATACCTCTGCGGAACTGACTGCTTTCTGAAGTATTTCCAAAACTTGATTCTACTAACTAAAAAAGCCAACGTACTCGAAAGGTTATCAATGCTGTAGTTGTCTATGGGCGGCGTTCTTTACTTACCATCAGCTTTACTTATTATATCATGTTTTCAGAAACCTCAAGAACTTTAGTTCTAGTAGCGCCAATACTCAACCCATATCAGAGGAAAGGTTATTGTTCAATATTCGTTGATACAAAAGCTTCAGATCATACGAACAAACGAGAAATCGTTCTAATCGAATTTGATACTACCGCCAACGATACACATGATATAAAATCGTGCAAGAATTTCGATGAAGACCCACTAAATGATTGTAAACCGGTGGCTTGTGATAGTTTTCATAATACTAAAAAACCATTCTACCATCCAAAATACAAAAGATGTGTAGAAGTACCAAGATGTGACGAAAATGCCGTTTATAATCCGATATCAAATGCATGTGTTGAAGAATCTATTAGTGATGATGATATTGAATATTTGAAAGAACAAGATAGCAAAGTAAGAAAGACTAAAGATGTTCTCATAATTCAAAATAGAACAAATGGAAATGATGATGAAGACGCACCTAAAATCACACCCCCGAGAAATATAGCAAGAGATGATATACACTTTAAAATGTTTATCAAAAAATGCTTCGTTGGTCATAACGTATCCGTAATAATTCTTAGTTTTATTATTGTTTTACAATGCTGTTTGATATTTGCCTTATTCTACTGTATTGTAAAGAGCTGTACTTGTTTTAAAGAGAAAAAAGTAGTAAGAAAGTTCTTTAACTATAGACAAGACGCAACAGTCACAACGCCTTTAATCAATACAAGTAATATGGACACAGAAATAGATTATCAATTTTTGAGCGACTCATCTAAAGTGGACCAGAAGATCAAATGTTATAAGGCATGCCAAAAAGACATCGAAAACGCCAGAGCCAGTATGTCTGATGATATTCTATCCAAATGCCTAAATAGGCGAGATTGGAAGCATACTAAATCTGAAACGATACCTGAAGCTGCAGAAGATGAAAAAAAAGAAACCAAAGTGATGATTGACGATGAATTGAAGCATGCACAAACATGTACTGAGAGGCGTGAGACGAGCGAAAAAGCTGTTGAAGCAAATAGATCATCTGAACAAGAGATAAGATGTCACAACTACTCGTCAAATGTTCCAAGTTTCAATCAAAATGTCAATGCGCGTTTCGTAACAGAGCAACCTCGACGCAGCATTTCTAAATCCACAGAAAAAGGTGCACAGGCATATTTCTCAAATGACTCCCTCGACGAATACTTATCTGAACGTGGTATGATATATTTGGCTGGTGAAAATATTTCCAAATACACATTCACATCCAACTCGACGGTGAATAAACCATCCACAACGTCTGTATCAAGTAAGACGTCGAAAAATATAGTACAAAAAGTGCTCGCTATGATGCATAAGAAATCCAACGTGCCACTCTCCGATCCAGGGAAGAAGGAATTAGATTTGGAATTGCTGCATATGTCGAAAGGAAATGTGTATTCATCAAGCAATGATTCCGAGTATACATCTAGAGCATATAGGAAAAAAGACTCTAGAACATCGCTGTAGTTTCTTTTAGGTGAAATAAACTATTCATTTTAATGTATACTTGATTAACTTAACAATATTACTGTAATATGTATCTCTATAATCCTGCTACAAAATGTATGGCAAAGAAGCCCAAAATTTTTCTGAATCTTACTTTAGACTGATCTATGAAGTAAAATTTTAGACAATTTTAAAAAGAGCTCCTAAAATGATGACTACAAATAAGAATATCTCATAAATTAATGAACAGATTTTCATAAATTGTAGTTATGATCTATCTAGCTCACGTCAGCATTCAAGCAAAAAAACCGGATTGAAATTGGTCTAGTTGTTTAGTAGCTGCGATTCCACAACCATACACAGTGTTAAACTGCCTCCTTGGCTAATTGGTTTACACGTCTGCGTGGTTCACCGGAGGTCCTGGATTCGAATCCCGGCATGGCATTGTAAATTGAATCTGTAGATTTGTTGTACGTTCAAAAACTGAAACTGAAGCGCTAACCACCGCTCGATCTGAAAATCGCTGGAAGAAGCCTTTGTTCAGCAGCAGGCGTGATACATTAAGATGATGATGGGATATGAAATGTGAGTGATTCAAGACAATCTGAGTGATGTTCTCTCTATGTCCTGAATGGACAGAGTTTTTAAATTAAATTTCTTATCTTTAATCAGGTACGTTGTTGAAATTTTTGCAATTGTTGCAAGCGAAATTGCTAAATTATGTAGGTATACCTAAGCCGCGTCATTTATTATTTTTGTTTGTTATTATGCGCAAGTTTAATTAAAGGCACTTAAATATGACAAAAGAATTTGCTGCTTCTAAAACTCGTAAACGCACGCCCTACAAATAATAATTTTTCTAACTCTTCTATGCAAAAGCATTTCGTGATTAAAAACTTTGTGCGCGATCATTTGCGCCCGACTTTCGATATTTCCCGGGTTATGAATTTGGGACTAAATTGTACAAGCAAAAAAGATTTAAGTAGTTTAATCAATGTCTTCAATTTGCATGTTGCCGGACATCGGACAAATGCAGGGCGGGCAGAGAGTCGACGTCTCTTCAGTGGGAGGTGTCACGTAACGCGGAGGAGTCACCTAAAACATCATCATGTTTAAACCAGGAGATTAAAAAATACCTTCACGTCGAATTGATAACCTTGGTTTTATTGGAAGGTCGGTTAAATTGTAGTTTAAATTGTCAGAAATTAAAACAAAATCAGTGAGATCGAATGTGTATTAGCAGTCGAAATATACCTTGATTTTCGGGAAGTGTATGTTTCCAATTAACTTGAATCTTGGTAGAGGTCCTCTTGTTAGGCATAGACACTAAAAACAGAATGACATAAGCAACTGTCAATTTGTCAAAAAATATTTGACAATTGGCTATAGATATAATTTAAATAATCATTGCTATCTATAACTACAGATGAAAAACAGTTTAAATTTGGTTTAAATAAAACCTTGCATAATTTGCTTTCTGGATTAAAAAAAATTCAAGAACTACGTAGAAACGGAGAATAATCGGCAAGTTACAGTAAAAATAGTCACTTTTTCTATTTTGATAGGAAAAATCCGGTGTAAAAGTAATCTGAAGTTGAAAATGGAAATTAGTTTGTACTTACGCCTGGCTGTAATTTATAAAATAAAATTTTAGTATTAAGAACTTATACCTACCTAGTAAATGTTTTATATATAAAAATACACTTACTTTCTTAAAAGAAAATACATTTTTATTAATTACTTTAAATAATAGTAATAGTTAATACGGTATATTTCAGAAAATATTACAACTGTCGCTATTGTATCTTAGATATGTATTATATGTATGTATGTATCACTTATTAACAAAATAATATTTTTTGCTCATAGGGAGTAAACTTTGGATCCATGACTCCAATCCTAATTCTTTCACTAATTTGAAAGTACTTTCCAAGTGTTATATGCTAGTATTATTTAGCTGTGTCTAAGGGTAGCAGTTCGCGTCCGAGACAGTGACGCGAGACCGCGACAGTACTTGACGTTAGGAAATGTATGAGCGCCAGTTCGCGAGCGATACCAAGACCGGAGACCGAAGCGCGAGACGCGCGACAGCGAGACGGTCGCTGTCCCGGTCAAGTAATGTGTCCGGTCGCGCTCGAAAAGCACATTTATTTAATGTTTATGGAACAAGAAATGCAAATATTTAAATCTCTCATTTGGCATTATAAGATTATTAAGGGTATATCAATAAGCGATACGGATGTCTGCAAACCGAATTTAAGATTTTCATATAACTATTCCGAAATTATAACTTACTAGCTGTGCACCGCAGTTTCACCCATTTCAGTTGTAATGTGATGTTATATAGTCTAAAAGCTTTTAGCTCTAAAAATGAAGATACTTCCATAGAACGTTTCATCCCGCTTGTCGCGGCGCCAACCGCTACCTTAAGACTTCGATCGCAAAACGAAACGAAAAGGCTGTCGAGAAATAAGAAGTCGCTTGTGCCCCCAGATCAAGGATCGCATTCCAAACAGTTAAGCCTTTTTGAGATTAACTGTAACTAATGCACAACTTCCCTCGGATTTTAAGTAGGTAGGTACTATGGTATAAATGCACGTAGAAGATATTTGGAAAAATAAAAAAAATATTCTTCTAACAATAA
This sequence comes from Aporia crataegi, assembly GCA_912999735.1. NCBI lineage: Eukaryota > Metazoa > Arthropoda > Insecta > Lepidoptera > Pieridae > Aporia > Aporia crataegi. The sequence goes on along the minus strand of OU538750.1, from coordinate 4,416,792 downwards.
CAGCGGATCTTCATACTTACAGCTTTTGGCTGAAAATAAAATAATAATAATTAAATATATTAGTTATTATTTTAAACCAGGTGATTAATTGAAAGGGTTTTATACTTACGCGTGTCTGAAAGCGAAAATATTGTCATTAAATTTTTAATTAATATTTGCAATCTTGCTTACTAAGAAGCTTATAAACTGTTATATTCTAACATAATATAATTGTTCGATTTGTAGCGGACTGGCCCGTGGGGTCTGGGGTGAGCGGTCAACTGTGCACGCGCAAGGCCTCAATCGCCATTGCGAATGCAGAAAAATGAAGGTAGGTTCGGTAGGTAGAAAGTAAATAATTCTACCTACCAACCCCCACAATGTCCTAACAATAATATGTTTTTTCACAAAGACCACAAACTATTGTCCTTAAAATATTAACACTATGAATTATCGCATTATTATTACAATTTAATTTTTTTGCTTACACCATTATGTTATTTTGAACGTGTTTCGAAATTCGCAACTACTTAATTGAAGCTACACTAAGGTAATAATTTTTTTAGTTTGTCTCCTTGTGTATTGGTGATATTTTCTTGGGGCGACTTTAAAATAAACTACAAATTTCAGTGTTAAAGTGTTCACTTTACACTACATTTATAATTGCAAGATTAAATAAATGTTAAATTAATATTAAAAATAAACAATTTCTTTCACTCACATAATACTGCAAAGACAAAACATAAATTATACATTCTTTTATCAAGAATTAAAACCAATTTACTCTTTTATATTACTTACGGTGATCTGTAATTATAAATTATGCTTTAATTTAATATTTAGATTTATTTAAATTTATTTAAATTTGCAACCACTAGGTATATTACGAACCCATTTCTGAAAGAAAATAAGAATTCAGAATCAGAAAAAAACAAATTATAGAGCATTTAAATTCTTAACTCCAGACACAAAAAGTGGGATATTTGACGTGTCTGTATGTCGGTCTGTAGCATAACTGCTCCTAAACGAATGGAATGAGTATAATGCGGATTTTTGTTTTTAGTTACGTTTTAAGAAGATGCATTTTTATAAGTATTATTATTTGTACCTAATTAAAATTTCGTGTCAAGATGTTTTTAAATTCCATCCATAAGAATTTGCTATGAAAACTAAATTAGTGAAGTGAATATTATTGAAAGAGAGAGTCAGATTAATTTATTAACAATAGAATGATAAAATATTGAAAGCAAAAATCAAAGAAGATAATTCCTATATCCCTAGTCTTTATATTTTCGCAATAAAGTATAGATAGGAACTTAATTATGAAATTACCTCAGTCTAAAATATAAAAAAAAACAGAAAAAAATGGTTAATTTCTTATACATTTTGAAAATTAATGTAGTATTTAAGTATTGGGGATCGTCCATTAATCACATGAGACTGGAAAGGGAAGGGGGGTTGTAAGAAGTTAAAATCACATCATGTGATTAATGAACGTCCCTTAAGTGTATTAATTACTTACAATAACTTGCTAGAATTACAAATACAGAAATGTTACTTATAATATAATCGAAAAAAATACGGCTAAAGAAGTAAATAAACTTACGAAAAGCTGTAACGAATTTTTTATATATTTAATAAATATTAAATGAATTAATATAAATACTTTGTACGAATTTCTAGATTCTAGATAATGTAAGCTATATTATTGCCTTGTTATATAGACTGTAGTTCTGGTCCAAAATTAAGGTGCCGCCATATTGTTTTTAAATTGACAAACGACTGTCGGGTTATTTAAGATTGACTGTAACATTATTGTATTGAAAACATATTGGAAATTTTAATGTATACTTACTCCACCATCCTGTGATGATAAAAAAAATCCATATTAGGCTTTTTATAACTATAGTCTTCGTTTTTAAAATCTTTCATAAAAATTCAATTCGGAAAAAAACGATATTCAATGTTTCACATAATTAATAACTTAATAAGAATTACTTTATCAATCTAGGAGTTGTTCACACATGATTTTTTCTCATCTGACATCTGATTATGCAATATTTTTTTATTTCTATATCACTAGTGATATTAATCAAATAAAAACTATTAATCCTAAAGTATTATTATAAAAATTAAAACCAATTATTTACTCACTGCCAACTGAAATAATGTTAATTTCAAAAGTATAATTATGTGTTTCACTGTTCAGTTTTTAACATCTCAAAACAAGTCTTTTTTCTATGCGCCGGAAGTTCTGGATTCGAATCCCGGCAGAAGCGATGGCTGATAATTAAGAAAATGATTGGTTTGGTTGCTTTGTTATGGCGAGCTTATATAAGTTTTTAATTTTAGTAAGCTATAACTTACTATAAGCTATAATCTTTTATTCCCAGCTCTAAATTACTATAATAAGCTTACTATATTGCAAAAAAATTGAACATGATATGGGCTGTGGCTACACGCTACACAGGGATTGGGTTTTACTTCAGTAAAACTTTTAAAATTATATTTTTATCAAATTTTAAGAGCAGAGATGTCAGTTACCGTTATCTGAAATGGAAAAAAGATTAATTTTAAAATTTTTAATTTCTAATAATTTTTAATTTATTCTTTAACTACAAAAATAAAAATATTTCCTCTTTTTAATGTTAATAAGCCGATGTAACTTCTACGTATCATTTAAAAACTTACATTCAACTGAAAATTAAAATTTATATGTTTAAGCAACAATTTGGCAAATTTTAATTTAAACTTAAACTAACATTTATTAAGTAACTAGCTGACCCGGCAAACGATGTTTTGCCATATTAATTTTTGGGGTGGGCTACCCTTATCACTTAGGGGTATGAAAAATAGATAGTAGCCGATTCTCAGACCTACTGAATATGCATATTAAATTTCGTAAAAATCAGTAAAGCCGTTTCGGAGGAATATGGCAACGAAAACTGTGACACGAGAATTTTATATATTAGATTAATGTAACAAATTAGGTTTTTGAATCGTTTGTTTAGTTGGAAGTCGATTTAATTTGATGAAAAGTCTAATTTCAGTCAATGAAAAATATTTGAGTTAATTTTTTTGCTGTCGGCTTATCTGCGATCAGTCCATCTATAAGCAGATGTTTCGAGCAGTATTGTCGTGTAGAAGAAGTATCCATTGAGTGCCTCTTATTTCCTTATTTTACTTTTATTCTCATCTTTGTGCTAGATTCATACTATGTTGTCGTTTCAATCTTTTAGGGTTTACACTGGTCAATTGTGCTGTGGTGGTTAGGATGTTTACTATTATTGGACTTAAATATTTTTGTCTTTTAATCTTTATTTTCTGGGCAAGCGCCATAATGAAACTAAATTCACAAAGGCTTCGGAATTGCTAAGATTCTGACATAACGTTTTACCGTACACCACCACTCTGTGGAACCAGCTGCCTTTAGATATATTTTCGAACCATTACGACTTAGGGGACCTTCAAGAAAGGTACATCTCTTTAAAGGGCCGACAACGTACCCGTGGCCCAATTGGCTGTTAGGGGTGTTCATGGGCGGCGGACCGCTTTTCATAAGTGAGCCGTTTACCTTCTATTTCATAAAAAAAGTTATGAAATTTATAATTATATACATACTATTTCCTGAAATGTAAGTAGAATTATTATTAAGCTTATTTATAGGTTATACAGAAAATTAAATGGGAATAAATCTAAAATTACCTGTCCCTGAAAAAAAAATACATATTAGATATTACTGTATTTCGTGATATCTCTTCTATTTCTAGTAAAAAAATTACGTGTGGCATTCGGGGACTGCCGCGGTAAAGCATTTTTTATCAACTTATGCAATTATAATTAGGTTTTTATTTATTTGATTTATGCAGTATTTTTTCATATTTAAAACACTTTATACACAAATTTTACGCGTAAGTAGACTCATAAAAATACAAAGATAATTTCACAAAAAAATAAAAACTAGAAAAAGTAGCGCCATCTAGCGAGCTTTGAGTTTTGTGGGACCTGATCGAACGACCTTAAGAATACATCAAATTAAAAATCGCTCAATGTGAATAAACAAATTATCTTTTTAGTTTCTTTTTACATTCAAACTGTTTAGAAATGACACTGTCTCTTTCTTACACAAAGCATTTATGAAGGCATAAGTGAGATAAATAGACGATGCACGGTTGGGGCCGGGTGTTAGGTTTTTATTTTCGTTACGAAATTTCTTGCTTCGGTCGCCGCGCTAAAAGCCCGCTATAAAATCTATGCAATAGCTTAAAAGTTTTACCAACCTTTACCTGAAAGTGTAATTTTTATTAAGAGGATACAAAAATTCTAAATAATGTTAAGTGATTTATAAAATCAAGATTATTAAAAAACTTTATAGTATTATATAATTAAACAGAACTTACTGGTGCCTGCAAATTAATAAAAATGTTATAAAATTATTAGTTCTTTACATTAAAAAAAACATTTTATAAAAGTTCTTATTAAGATGTAAGTATAACCATTTGAAATGATTATACTTTAATTGAAACCGACTCATTCAAAGTGCGTAGTGTTAAACGTTTGATTCCTGCGACCCGTGTCTGCTTGCTTTTAAAGAAAACTAGCACTGCGCCGCGGTTTCACTCGCGCCTACAATATAAATAATATTAATCACAATAAAATATATCCTACGTTACTCAGGGTGAATGTAGCTTTTCAGTAAAAGAATTTTTGAAATCGGCACAGTAGTTTTTGAGTTTATTCATTACAAACATACACACGAAGATACAAATCTTTCATTTTTAAAATATTAGTTTAGATTATCAGTGAAACAGAGGGAAATGAGTTTATCTCATACTACACTAGGGCCTAAGAGACTACTTATTTAAGTATATATTATATACTTTTATAGTTATTAAAAAGACTTATTTATATAAGTTTTAATCGTTTTAAAAAGGCAAAATTATTAATAGTAGATTCAACTTACGCCCTTTTATCTACAAATAGGTATTTTTATTAAATTTTTCAAATACTGAGTTAAGCACAAATAATTTTTAAAGCAATCTTTATTTTACTTACATGTATATTTGCACCGAAGATGACGTCCATGAAAAAGAAAAATTATCAATAATGATATTATAAAATCTTAAGTAGGCAAAAAACATTAAACTATATTAATATTAAGACAGATTATTTCTTTGTTTTTTAAAAAAACTTTCACTTTCAAAAATGTAATGATGAGAAACATAAAGTAGGTAGCTATGCTTCAGAGACCAGAGTGGTATTGGCTTTATTGTTTCAACGGCGTTATATTATAATAATTCATCGTAGCATGTTAAAAAGTCGTCGTCGATAAATGGGCTATCCAACAAAAAAGATTTTTCAAATGGAACCAATTGTTCCTGAGAATTGCACATAATAATATAAGATAATAGCCATGAGGACTTAAAAGATAATAAATAAAACATGATAATATTTTATCATATTTCCTGATACAATTTACTTACGTAACGGTCCTATAATTTGAAAATTAATTAATTAAGATATATAGGTTCTTTTTAAAATCTCATTATGTAAGTAGGTACTTACAGTAAACTGTAAATAAATTGAATTAAATAAATTATTTTTGTTACTAGAGTAAAAATAAATAGAAGTTTTGTATTACAGAGATTACTTACTACATTCTGTAAAAAGATAAAGATATAATGAAATACAGTAATAATATTTCATAGGTTTAAGAATTAACATTTCATCGAAATGTTTAAATATACATACCTCAGGCTAAAAACAGAATATTTTATGATTTTGAAAAAATTCAGTAAATAAATTTGATTTCAAGATGGGCTTCGCTCGCCTTAATGTCAATGAATATTGTTTCAGTTGATAAGTCTGGAATAATGTCTGATGATGTCTGATTATGATAATGTCTGAAAGGCATCGCTTGTTATCGATGCGGCCGTCCGTTGACCCCTAAATAATTGTTTTCTAATTACATTGTTTTTTGTGCAACTAAGTGTTTTAAATAAATGAATTTCTATGTATGATCTGAAATATTAAAGATTTCATGATAATCGGTTTAGTATCATTACGCCTTCATAGGCGTGACACACATATTTTATGGTAACTTAATAAGTATGTACCGTTGTCTGAAATAAAAAGTTTCAAAGTTAATAGTTATAAAGAATAATAAAAAATATATAAAGGCATATAATTATTATTGCTTACTGCATCGGGCTGTAAAAATATAAAAATAGTTTCAAATATGCGCCATCTATGGAGATTTTTGTTTTAGATTCAAGGATTTCGAAGGGACAAAAAGTCTGTTTAATATTTTTTTTTTTAGATCTTGAAAAGAGGTTTTATGTATAAGTAATTACAGACAGTAAAAGTTGTCTTTGCTATTAACCTATTCTGTGGCTTTGAAGATCCGAAATCTCTAGGATTACCTTCGAGTGTAGAAGATTTTTAAGGTCTGTTTGTCAGATTAGTAAAATATTTGTATAAAAAAAACATTACTAGGTACCTCAAGCTGTAAATGTCAAATCACAAACATGAAATTCTAACAATGCAAAGTTCTTAATAAAATTAATTTAAATAGATTTTTGATATAATTTTATTTCAATAAATTAACTAACGTTGTCTACGTAAATTACTTCTATTGTTTATAATATTAGTTAACTCATGAAAACATACCGTAAGCTGGGAATTTAAAATTGAGAGTATAAAAAAGTTTCATTATTAGCCATTATTATGTTATTTTTGGGTGTAAGTACTACTTACTACTGCTGTTTGAGTGGCCTATTTGAAAAAAAAATATATCGAAATTGAAATGAAAATAATGTATATAAGTATAATATGATTTATTTATCAAAAAAATTATTCTTACATTATTAGCATTTGATGCTTCAGTGACCTATAAAAAGAAATGAAATCTAAGTAGATTCTTGCTGCTTCCGTCTGTCTTTTAAAATCCATTTCAGTATCTACTGTTTTCCCGAGAAGCGTTTTGGGTATAGTTAAATAAGGTTTTAAGTAGGTATAGTGGTTAAAAAATGGCGATGTCCGTTGAAGATGTTGAAAAAAACTAGTTGACTGGGAGTTTTCATCAGTATTTTTGAGATGAAACAAAACAAATTACCTATACGTAGGTATAAATATAGGGAAGTTATTTTGAACCTACATTTAAATAAATAACACACTTAAAGAAAGCTAAAACCTATTAAAATTATATTAATGTGACGTTTAATCCTTACGTTTGCTGCATCTGCTGTGTCCGGCTGAAAATAATGAAATAATGATAAAAAGCGGTCTCATTATCGCGTTATTCGAAAGTTAGCACTTACTATATTTGCTGTATCTGCTGTGTCTGGCTGAAAATAATGAAACAACTTTAAAATAAATTAATTTTAAATAAAAAATAAAACCGCCTTAAAACGAACCACAAATAAGTAAAAAATAGACTTTGAATTATTAATGAACCTACTAGGATATTATATTTAGATAATAAATTGAATGGCTTGGTGCCGCCTTTCAAGAGCAATACGACAGTTTTATGCCCTTGTTGAATTTAACATGAATTTTATTTAACAACTGTTCACATCTTTTTATTAATAGGTTCATTAATAAAACAAAAAATATTTTTTACTTGTTAATTCGTTTTGAGGTCGATTTTATTTTTTTATTTTATACTTTTGATTCGCTTTTCTAAACCGTATAGTTTGTTACCAGACATTCATACTCATAAGTATATAAAATGAAACTCATGCACGCTCTGACTTCATGTTAAAAGAAGACGACAAACTGATATTATGTTAAAAACTAAAAGTTACCTAAAGTAATATCGTTCATATAAATTGTGTCATCATGATGCATTTTAATAAGCAAGTGAGCGCACGTTGTGATTTAGGTATCGCACGTTTTCATTTACTCTCTCTTTATCTCCAGAACTATTTTTTGTACCTTATTAATTTTACTATCATACTAAGTGTTGAAGGTACGCTGTAAATTTTTTTTATTATATGTATTTACATAAGTCTATATAGTCCAACTGAAAGAGAAAGGAACATAAGCGGAGGTGTGGCCTCCTAGAGGGTACCGAAAATTTCGTTAAAATCAAGCTGCGACGCACCGTTTTCCCAGAAAATGGAAAAACAAACTCCACTTTTCGAAAAATACCTAGGGAGTGGTGAATTCCCATATAAAGTGTCGAGGAATAAGTATAACGATCTTGTCTAGAGACCCTGAACTAAATTTGATGAATATTTGTTCATATCTTTATATAACGACTATTAATTGTAAAAATTGCAAAAAAAAATGAGACCTCTTCGACGAGTTACTCTATCGTTTGACATATCATTTATCCAAATCATTTCACAGACGACGAGGTGGAGTGGTACATCCAAAAAAAAAAACGCTTCGAATTGATAACCTACTTTTTGGTTTTTTTGAAGGTCGGTTTAAAAAAGTCTCATTATCACGCTACTTTGCCTAGTTATTCGAAACTTAGCACATTATTATTACTATTTATATGTAAGTATATACTTACTTGTCTTTGTAACTTACATTTTTTTCAGATGCTGGAGTTTCGTTCTGAAATTACATTAGGCAATATTATGTAGTTAATAAAATAATTTTAAGTCCTAGTCCTAGTAGCTACCGCTGTATCTGCCGTATCAATTATGCGGTGCCTCGACGTGCGCAAGCAAAAATTAATAAAAACTTCACAATTTTTTATGTAATATAAAATGTAAATTTTGTGTAATACCTATTTAATTTAAATTGTTTGTACAAATGTTGGAAAAAATGACAGATATATACAATTATGATGAATAAATATTTCTTTTATTTCTATGCAAACATTTTTTTTCTTTTGTGAGAAATCCAACCTTCATAAGGAACCCCCCAAACAATTTTTTATACGGGGCCCCGCTAAGGCACGCTACGCCACTGCTCTAACTAAATATATCACCTTAGAATAAGTATGAGTATCTACAAAATTATCATTATTTTTTTATCTATAAATAAATATCTAAACTAGGTAATACGTTTAGACAGCAAAACTGATTGTTTTAAAATATTTTTATATTTAGGTATACTTCGCATAAAGGTGGCTTCGAAATTTTTATGAATCAAAACAAAATTTTCGGCATTCACAAAACTTTACAAAGATGTAGTTATAATAGAATTGGTACTATTAGGTACAATTACGATTTCACACAATAATAGTGTTAAAACTTTTAACAAAAAAACGAGTTCAAATTGTAACTCTTTAACTATTGAACAGATTTTGATGAAAAATAGTACCACATGAGAAGCGCCAGCTTTCAAACAAAAAAAAAAAGAATTATCGAAAACGGTTCACCCACTCGAAAGTTCTGAGGTAGGTAACAAACATAAAAAAATAGCGTCCAATTGAACATCTCCTTTTTTGAAGTCGGTAAAAATATAAATTTATTCGAACAATAATTTAGAAATTGCTTACTTGTGTATTATCATCAGGCGCGTTTTCTGCAGGCTAAGGAGAAATACCATAATATTATGAACTTAATTAATGTAGCAACTATATCGTAGCAAACCTACCAAATAAAAAGTAACTAAATATTTTTCTCCGTTATCCTATTGACTACTTGAATTGGGAAATAAATAAAAAATCACAATAAGAAGGGAGTCATTTCACCTAAATGTTAGGTCGGTAGTTTCAGTTGTAGGGAGGACGATAGGCAGTTATGTATATAAAAAAATATACAATAAATAAAAAAGATTAAGTAATTACTTTTTCATCACCTTCTACCTGTGAATTCATTTGAAATTAACGATTATTAATAGTTTATAGTATGTAAATAAACTGTTGAAACTAGTTTTAACAGATTAAGACGCGTCATGGTTTCTTGAAATACACTAACGTGTATATTACGTTATATACCTATGTTTTATTAAAATTCTCTAATTAACTGTATTGTATTGAATTTTTAAAAGATTGTTTTACTTACGGGCTGAAAAATAGGAATATTTACAATTAAAATAGGATAAGTTTCTTATTCTTACAGTTAATAAAGTTAACATTACATTGATGTTTTATAAATTTTTCGAAAAAAAAAACATTTCATTAAAATATATTAATTCTTGCAAATATACGTATGTATCTAAGAAAGAAAAATCATCATGTTTAAATATTATTAACATAAATATACAAACCACTAGGCATCCATATTTCCAACATAGAGAAAATAAAACCAAGTATTTCCAATATGAAATAAACATCTTTATTAAATTCTTAGAGTAAACTTGTTCACTCAATAACAATAAATTTTATGAGTCTTTATATAGCTAAACTCAATATAATATTGTATTCAAGTTAGCTGCTTAGTAACAAAATACAGTTTAAGGTTATTGTGTGAATGTGATTTATTATTATATTGAACCATTTTTCAAAAATTCTTTGAATGATAGTTTGGTTGAAATTGAGTAAATTTGTTTAAAATTTAAATTATAAACTACATTTTACTTTAGGTACTTAATATTTTATAAAAACAGAAATATCTTGATATTTGTAGATATTTGGGAATGTTTTAAATGTAAAATAAACAACAAAATGAACAATAATAATATTTAATATGAACAATGTACACATTGATTTATTTATATTTACTTAGCTTGTTCGGATCTTTCCTCATATTTTATAACACCTTTTTCAATTAAATCAGGTATCTCCACAGCTAGCCATGGCCCTAACTGTAATAAAAAATGTATTAGTTAGATTTTTTAATATAACATACTTTTCATATTACAAATTTGTAGAAAAAACATACCCCAAGTGCCATAGCATGTGCAATTCCAAACCGTGGTACATTTCTTGCCCATAGTGGTTTGAAGTGGTCTGTTAGACATATTTTACCCCCTCTGTACATTTTAGCAGTTTTTCCATCTAAACCTGGCAAGGCTAGTTCTGGTGCTGTTGTTGGGTATGTTATAGGTATCTGAAAAATTTATATTAAAAATTCTTCAAACACCACATTTTAAAAAAATTGTTTAAATCTGGTTCGAATTTATAGGTAGAAAACTCTAAGAATTTAAGGATATGAAAACTATATGAAAGTTTTTTTTACTTACATCAAACTCAAGATCAAACTCATATTTGAGTAGATTATGAATGTACCAACATTTTCCAAACCATTTAGTTCCTGTTTTATCTGATTCTAGTCTAAACCAGTCATTGTCAGCTTCTTTATTGTTCTGAACATACTGGAACAAGGATAAAAAATATAATGCTTTAACAAAAAATATTGTTTTTACACAAATTCATGACTATGGGTTATTTAACAAAGTAAATAATGAAATTGTATCACAAAAATACAAGCATTTCATTTCTTACTAAAATTACAAACAAGAGTTACAAAACTACTTTCTAATAAGATAAGCTATTGCAGCTACACTATTAGTCTAAGATCCCGCTATACAACGACCTTCACCGAGATGCTTATTTAATGAGACGTATTTTTTATGTTATTAAATATGCCAATAAATATATCCTATATGGGTTGCCTAACAAATTTCAGTCCAGAGTATTTTTAATTAATAATTTAAAAAAAATTTTTTTTTAAACATTGCACCGGTGTGATTATTAAATAAATTTGATACCAATCGAAAGTTTGAAGCCCATAGAATATGCAAACGTTAGGTTGCCTATTTTTTTCCGGTCACAACCACGGGTTGCCAGGTGTAAACAGGTAAATCTATACTAGCATTTTGCAACGGTCTGATTATTGAATCAAACTCAGATAAACTGAAAGATTATTTCATAAGGAACACGGTGGTATAGGGTTGCCTGCGAAAAATCAGTCCCGAATTACGGTTGTCGAATTTTAAATAATAAAATATCGCTGCGAGTGAATGTGTGTGAGAGAGAGGTCCCAGACCAACCATCCCATGCGGTAGAAAAGGACGCAGCGTAGCAGCTGTTTAAAGTCCGCCCATTTGAAGAAGGAGAGTGCGCATGCTATTTGTGCTTGGAAATGAAAAGGATAGCGATAGACTCGTATATGCTGTGCATTATTTTGGAGTAGTTAATTATTAATATACAGAAATAGTTATTTATTTTTTTATTTTTTAATCAATTAATTATTTATCTATGTTTATTGTTTATGTGACACTAAAGTATATACACATCTTTAGTAAAAAAGACAGTTAGAGTAAAACATATATATTACTTATCTGGCAAATTTTATCTTTATTATTGGGAGCCGAAATAAAAAACAACAATTAATAGAATACTTCTGTTTATTGAAAAAAATTTAAAATACAATTTTTTTTAAAATTATTCAGGTTCCGAGTCATCGGACATATAACTGTGATCTCCAACTTCTGAATCTTCTTCGTCATCACTCTCCGTTTCAGTTTTTTCGACAATGTCTTCTATTTTTAAAGGTGTATGATCCCCAATGAATCCTACTGGTTTTAAATATTCATCTAAGAACCAACCGCAGTTCTCAGGCTGAAGTTTCACGCATATTGGATCCGTTGCATTAAGCCACATGGAATTTACGAAAATAGTTCGTAAAATTTTCTGAGTTAATGATATCCAGCATGGTGGTATGGAGTTGGAATCGAAGCCTTTTATTTATTTTTTTTAAAGTGCTCGCTGTCTTCTTTTGCAGAGTAATTCTTCAAAAAAATGCGATGTCTCGCATCATTCACACTGGTACAGTTCCTGATACCATACATACTAGACGTAAATTCTTGAACAGTCTTCATTTTTTCACCAATGAAAATATCATATCATTAAACAGCCGCTACGCTGCGTCCTTTTCTACCGCATGGGATGGTTGGTCTGGGACCTCTCTCTCACACACATTCACTCGCAGCGATATTTTATTATTTAAAATTCGACAACCGTAATTCGGGACTGATTTTTCGCAGGCAACCCTATACCACCGTGTTCCTTATGAAATAATCTTTCAGTTTATCTAAGTTTGATTCAATAATCAGACCGTTGCAAAATGCTAGTATAGATTTACCTGTTTACACCTGGCAACCCGTGGTTGTGACCGGAAAAAAATAGGCAACCTAACGTTTGCATATTCTATGGGCTTCAAACTTTCGATTGGTATCAAATTTATTTAATAATCACACCGGTGCAATGTTTAAAAAAATTTTTTTTTTAAATTATTAATTAAAAATACTCTGGACTGAAATTTGTTAGGCAACCCATATAGGATATATTTATTAGCATATTTAATAACATAAAAAATACGTCTCATTAAATAAGCATCTCGGTGAAGGTCGTTGTATAGCGGGATCCTATACTATATCATCAATCATTTAAAAATGGTTAAATCAAAACACTAATTATACTACCAAAAAACGTTGTTGTTATTAGAACCAAGGCGAAAATTTGTATTATTATAAGAAATATCGAAAGTTACAACATGAATACCTTGATAAGAGATTGATATTCTTCTTTTAACCTAGTCGTCCATAACTCCTTATCTCTTGGGCCTGCTTTGGTTTTCAACAAAGGGATGCTGCTAAGAGTCTTTCTAGTTCCTTCGTCAACCATTTTTATAGTTCTATGTCATGGTTTTCAGTAAAAATTATTATAAATTGCAAATGTACCTACCTATCGTTGTGAAATAGTGACACGACAACAAAATACAAAATCAAAACAAGTCCTATTGGCTATTTCTGGTCTCTGGAAAAATAGATGTCAATGTCAGTGTTTTGTGACATATTTACACGTCGACGCTATGGTATATTATCTATGTTGGCGTAATAATTATTGTCAATAATATTGTTAAAATGTATGAACTGTTAACGTCAAGTGTCAAGTAATTCGTGCAATTTGAAATTTGAATGATTTTGTTGATGGTTTTGACTTTTGTAGAGGTAGAGAAATAAATTTAGAGTCGACTTTTTAGTAACTAGAGTTGACTTTGTTACCAACTCGAGTTGACTCGATACAGTCTCGCGTCGTCTGTCCGAGTCAATAAATCTTCAATTCGGTGCATCGTTCCGCGGGTTGCAAATATGCTACGTTCACGGTTCGCCAGATCGGGTTTACGGTCTGACTCGGGTTACCCGAGTAGATAACTCGAGTCGCCCATCGCTATGTGTAACTAATAACTATAAATTTAAAAAGCAAGAAAGGAACTGGTATGTTAGAAAACGTTTTAATAATATATACTCTTACGTTCGAAAATATATCATTAAATAAAACGAAATTCTAAGTGTTCTAATTTTAAAAATCAGGAAATTATATCGATTTGAAAATAAATGTAAGTTAAAGATTACTTACCTATTTCTCTTTCGCAACCGTCCCTTAACTAAACGAAAATATATTTAAACAAATTAGAAGGGTAAGTTAAATCGCGGATACTTTTCTTTGTTCCTTACAGTAAGAAATGTGAATTAAATAATACCTCTCAATAAAATTATTTGTTTTCTACAATGTTTTTATTGTTTACTAGATCAATAGAATGGGTTCCGAACAGTCTATGCCACCCAAGAAACAACCCCAGAGAGCTCCACCTGTTCGTAGGGGATATACTGTAGCAGGAACTAGTTTTGCAGGTAATTTTACCAAAATAATAGAAAAGTTATGGAGGATCCTGCAAACTTAAAGTACTTTCCAATTAAAATTTTAAAAGCATAGTCCTATGACCAATCTCTATGCAACAAACATTCTTCTGTGTTTGTTTCATTGATCATTTTGTTTACAGGCATATAAATTTATATTTGATTCTTAGGAGTTCGAGCCTTATGCCTTCACACATTAATTCAAGATCAGTTTAGACAATAAAATATTACACCATACTATATTTTTACCACATATGTTTAGATTATTAAATTTCATTGAAGATGGGAGAAGAGATGCTTCAGCAAGTGGTAACAACTCTCCTGGAGCCAGTATGTGTTCTGATTCAGAGCTTCCATATATATCATATACTGTGGACAGACCTATTGGAGGTTAGTTTTACTTTTGTTTATTTTTGGACAGAGGTAATTTTTTGCAAGTGACAAAGTTATATTAATGAATAAATTTTAGGTATGTGAACAATATGTAAGTCCATTCGACCATTGTGCCATCATGTAGTCATTATATGATTGATAATAAATTTATGTTTGATTTTCACAGTACCTGTTACAAATGTTTTTCAGATTCACCAAAACACACTTCCAAAGCTCGCGAGACTAAAAAGGCTCTTCAGCGGAGACAGATGGCCCAGGCTCAAGCTAGGAGATCCCAGCGGGCGAGAGATATTGTTGTTGTTAAAGCTGCTACGGACACTCAACTTGATGAGGATATGAGAAGGCTGCAGGTGCGTGATCATCATATTAAAGAATTTCATTAAAATTGCTTTTTATGTCAAGATTATTTTTACATATACAATGTAAAAAAATAAGCAGGATATTGTTAGAAGTGGGATTGGCAGATTGATGTATCTCTTGATAGCCATTCATTTTCTAAAAATATAAAATTGTATAGGCTTTTTTACTATATAAAACTAAAAACCATATAAGATTATATTTTTTGCATTTGTTCTAAATTCTATCTTTTAAATGTTATAGGAAATACCCACATTCCTTCCAATTATGCGTGGCACATTAGGTCTGCCAGGAGCAAGGGATCCTGAAGTTTTAGAAGGTATTATTAATTTAAATCGAATAATCTTATAGCATTAGTATAGCAACCCCTGTGAATCTGGGACTGTAATGGGACTGGGTTTATAATATTTATATAAATAAATTATATATTAAATTATTTTCCAGGACTGGATTACCGCCCATGGGCGCGTTTAAGTTCGCGGTTGCAGGCACATTTAGCGGCCTGCGCTCATCCATTAGCACATACACAGGGACTTCTCACTGCACAGATTAAACAGGTAATGTCAAACAGACACAAAAAGAGGTTTAAGATTATAATCACTACATAGTATAAAACAAAGTCGCTTTTTCTTTCCCTATATCTCTTTGTATGCTTAAATCTTTAAACTACGCAACGGATTTTGATGCGGTTTTTTAAATAGATAGAGTGATTGAAGAGGAAGGTTTTTATATATGTTTTATACCCGTGCAAAGCCGTGGCGGGTCGCTAGTATATATTAAATTTAAAGTTATTTAAAAATTATAAATGACTAAAGCTTTGAAGTTGGTGCCTAACTGTAACATAAAATCGTAAAATACATTAAACCCCATAACGTGTCTTGTACAATTATCATTTATGTTTTTTTAAATTGTTTTTAAATAAATGTAATTTTATTTCAGATAGACATAGAGGTATCCCGTCTTTACGCACTAGCGGTAGAAAGGCAGCGTAATAACGCACGGCATGCAGAAAGACTCGCGCGAGTCAGAGAACTATCTCACCAACTCGCAAGATGTAACTCGCTACTTACACGGGTGAGTTATCATCAACATAAAACGTATGTAGATGTGGCCTTATGATTACAGGTTGTACAATAGGCACCAACTTTATTATTTTAAGACACCTACCCCCTTAAAACCTTTTTTAAAGTGTTCTAACTTGAAACAATTGGCCTTGAATGCTCTGTCACTGTCTGGCTGACGTGCGCGACGCGATAACTGTTGCGAAATCGAGACAAAACATTGAGTGAAAATTGTATGTATAGCATATAAGTCCATCATGATTGGGCCACTAGTCATTGCTATTTTTAAAGGTTATTCATAATGTAAATATGTAGATGTATTGCGGATTTTTTTAATTTAATTGTACCTTTTTACAGTCGCTACAAGATGTTGAAGAATTGAACCAAATATTACCAGAAGATAAGCGACTCGCACCTTTCGTATGGAATCAACAGAAATGTTGAAGTTCTATGGAGATTCACTGAATATGTGATTTAATGTGAAAATATTGTGAGAGGAGTTTAATAAATTGCGACAGTTTTTTTTCTATTTGACAGCTGTCAATCCCGTAACGGTCTAAGTTGGCGCGTAATTCCCAATGGTGCTCTAACGTTGTTAGATACACTAAATAAGTTAACTTACTCAAAATAAGGTGTCGAAAATAAAATATTTGGCGTTCTTGTTATAAATATTGTTTAAATAAATTTAAAAAAAACTATGAAATATGTTATATACAGTTTAAATGAAACCGATTTAATTGTGTGAAGAAAAAAACAATCTGAATAATATTATATGTAATTTGAAGACTAGATAATTTTGCTTAGAATTGCTTGTATACAAATATAATTTATATACCTCTTGTATTAGAACATAAGTGTCTGATCTCTACATTTAAAATATAAGAAATGAGAACTATATTGAGTATTTTATTTAAGAAATTATATTGAAAAGATAATGTTCTCTATGTTAAGGTTTTAGTAATAATATTTTCTTAACACAATTATTAAAATCTAAAGTATGAAACAGCCAAATATGGTGGGGCAGTTACCTAAAAGTTTTGAAACCTTTTTGTACTGATAGAATATAATTTCTAATAAAAACGGATATTCGTTTCTTACGAAATAGGTAATCCTTTTCAGTAGCTAATCCTTACGTCTGGGGCGGGCCTAGTCAAGGGGAAATAAAAGTACCATATCAAAATGTAAAATGTTTATTTTTACACTATAACAATATTAAAAGGAGCTATATATTTCTAAAACTATGAATAGTAATAAAATATAAATTATATACATTAAGTTAAACCTCCCGAAGGTGGATATCCACAAGCGAACCCGAGAATTCTTTGTTAATTATAACTTACTTCACAACTCATTCAGTAGTTGATAAAATCATTCTTATAACAATTCATTCATTTTTATTAATTTATGGCTCTTACAATTTTCCCGCGTAGTTGATAAAAATCTCAAAACGCTCTGTCAAGAATATTATATGGATTTTCTTGAACTTCGCATTTTATTCGCGTAAAATGTATACCCACCTTTTTAAAAACCACCAGAATTTTTATTATTATTTACATTTATTATGTTAGAATAAAGTTCAGGACTGTTAGTAGCATTCCAACAACTCTCGCCAAGTTTTGTGGCCGCTATGAACATAGCCGATTTTCGCTGTAAAAGACTATTTAACATTAAGAAAAATTAATATTTTTTTATTAAGATTTTAATTTAATGTAATTTGATTAGTTTCATTAAATTTCAGAATTTTAACCAAAAAAACATTAAATAAAATGACAGCTGGATATGAATATGTTACAAGTGAAAACTATAGAGTAAAGACTATATTGGTTATACAAGAGTTTTGACAGCTACCTACGTAGTGTGTCGTATTGTGTAATATTTTCGGTCGATGAAATTCATGCAATCAATAAAGCTAGACAAACAGCATTTTTAGTGAAACATGGAGTATCATTATTAGTAGTAACTATATTAACTAATTTATTAGCTACATTCACAGCAATTCAAATTGACAACATTCAAAAATTCTCTCTAGCCCGACCACAAAGCAAAAAACAATTTTTTACCATAATTTCCGAAAAATAAAACAAATATTAGTAGTAGCCGTAGTAGAATTTAATTGGCGAGATTAAAACTATCAATGTAACTAACATGCCGGTAGCGTTAGGATAAAAGCCCATTTCGAATGTTACTATAGCAAAATTCACAATTTGTTATACAGTCAGCGCGAAGACCGAAACTCATACATTTCAAATATTAACGCAGAATTGAGTTAATAAGTTACTAATTTTTTAAAAAAAATTATAACTTATTAAATTAACTTTAGCACCGATTGCTTATAACTAGCCAAGATAATGGCATTTTTTAAATATATACTGGTGCAAAATGCCTCCGAAAGTGGTTTACACGATTCTTTAATAAAAGACCAAAGCAGATACCTTAAATATATGGTTTGTATATTAAAAAAAATTGGTTGTCTGTAAAGTCGGTTTACGGACGATAATTTTACGTGATAACGTCATAAGAAAACAGTAATAAAAAATTGCATACTTTTATGAATTGAATTGAATAGCGCATAATAATGCTTCGATCGTGCTTTTCTATCGCTTGTTCCGCGCTCTCGCTTGCATGCTCGCCTCAGGCGGAACGCGATAATTTTTCGTGCATGCAGCCGGCGATCATCGATTTATAAGACGTTATCACGTCAAAAAAACCATATTTAAATAAAAACTTTAAATTAAAACTTTTTTTCATTTTCCAATTTGTCATCGCTGACTACGATTACTACTGAAGAGCATTTAACACGTAAATACAGTAAAAAAAGCGTTTATATAAGTGTTTTTATTTAAATGTATTCGTGTAAAACGAAAAAATTCATCAATTATGCTTTTAAAAAATCTTTTTTTTAAAGAATCATGTAAGCGTTTGTCGGTTTTTGTGACACATTTTTTCACCCGCCATAAACAACAAATCGAGACTGTACGTCTAATCAACATAACATTTTATAACATTCATCATCAATCTTGTTGGGTTTCAAAAATTTTCGGTACTAAAACGCCGTTAAAAAAAATCACCGATATTATTTTCACAAAACAGCTTAAAAACTAAATAGGATTATTATAATTATATTTATTATGACAAGCTGTAATTATTATGCACAATTTATTTTCAAATAATTTCATTCTAGCAAAAGCTCCGTATCGAATATAAAACATTGATTTAAAAGAAATTGTCGACAATGCAAAAAAAAAAAGAATTCATCAGTAAAATAATGAGATATAGCTTTTTATATTTTTTAGAAAAATGTCATGTCAGGCAATACAAAAGACAAGAAAAAACTAGAAAACACGTCCCATAACACCTAGTAGGGCACGGAGACGCAGCAATGGTACTCAGCACCATTAGCGAATTGAAAAATGGATTAAATGTCAGACACGTGACTAACTTGTCTACGGAGACATGGTACTCAACTAATTTAAAAGCTAAATCATATTAATATCTTTAGAAAACATGCCTGCGCGATACGCCTTGTATATGTATTACCAGATTTACTGATTGGTTGAAACTTTGACCACATCACTTTGACTAAAGAAGATTAAACCAAAAATAAACTTAATCAAAAAATTTGCATTTAAAAAATATCCAAAATGTTGATTTGGCTACTCTTGTAGCAAAATTGGAGAAATGTTTATGAATGTAAAAATGTATCTGGCGTTCAAAGCATGCGCAGAGATGGACGTAGAGTTCCATAAATAAAACTTTTACTAACGATAGAATGAAATTATTTAATTATGTTCAAAATAGTTTTGTTAGTAATATTCATATAATCGGTACGACCTATGAATTACAATAGGTATAGAAGCAAGGTGTGATAGAAGCGAGTGGTTTTACTTCCAAAACAGTTCTTGCGTTTTTTTTCTTTTTTGACAGACAGCTGTCTCAAACTTTCGCGCCATTAAGAACATCACACTCAAATAACTCCTTCAAAATATGGCTTAGGTTTAAAAAAATCTTTTTTCATTACGTAAAATCTATGAGGTGCTCATCCATTATAGTCTCCAGTCCGGATAAGTATAGTAAAATACTGCTATATTGACCAAGAATCAAATATAGAGCGCATGAAGTAATTTTTAGAAAACTTTATCGACCTTTTTGGTACGTTTTGACATAGTATTTGAAATGCCATTTTTAACTGCCAGAATAGGAATAAAACAAATTTAGTTTCTAGAGTTGTCAATTTTTAAGCCATTTTCAACATTTTTTGCAGAACTCAAAATTAGGTCACGGAATACGGGCATTATTATCTTGACCTAGATTCTGATTCTCCAATTAGATGTGTAAATATGATCTTTATTACAAAGAGATTTACTTTTGTGACCTACCAAGTGGCGTTGGTTCAGTCACCGAACCGCTAGCTCTTAGTGAATATGAACTTTATTATTATAACATAACATTCAATTTCGATTGCCGCCATTATGATACTTTACTCAAACTTGTGATGACAAGACAAGTGACAATAGTGTGACTGACGGGTGTCATCTAACGAAACAAACAAAAGAAAAATCAATGGAAATGACATTTGGCGTCGTTATCACCATAGCGACACCCAATGTCATGTTATAAAAAGGATAGAACGGCGAACGATAGAAAGAACATGTAATTATTGAAGGAAAGATAAAATTTACATACTTGTCTTAGCAATAAATAATACTAAGTTATTAGAATTTGCTTTTCGTTGCGACACCCACTTATTGTTAACATCCGCTATCACAGCGACACTATTGTTGCTTGTCAAAAGGAAAAAATATCAGTTACGTTATTTCCATATAAATTGTCTTTGGATCAGACAACCGTCATGTTATGTCTCTGCTATATCTGGACGATAAACTAATGTATAAATTGCCAACAAATAACAGTCGCTATTCGAAGATCATTCGGATCATTCATTTAATTAAATATTTCAAGGAATCTGCCCGCATTTCAAAACGTCATAATTTCAATAATTTTTCAAAAACTAACAATACAATGATTAAAAAACAAAAATAATGATTTAATATGCACCGGCAATAGCTGTTATACGAAGATTTTTTTTTGTCTACTATTATTTTATTAAAAAAAAGCAAATATTGTTCTAGAATTAATGCGATTTATATATAGTGCATAATGTTAAATTTTTAAATTATTTTCTGTGTTTGTTTGCTTCTATACTTATTGATATTCATGTTTTTATATTTATTTATAACTCAGGTTTCAGACCCAGAATCCTCATTGTCGCCCTCTTGTAAACTTGTGAAGAATGACGTTAACGCCTTTAACATCACCGCTGAAAAATAATAACACGTTTCAAAAATACATTTTTTTAAAAATAGAGGGCTACATTAAAAAAGCTAAAAAAAACAAGACAAAAGATAAATGTGCCACTATATACGGGAAATCGGCCCTCTTAGATTATACAATAATAATACAAACAAAACACCAACAAAAAAAAACCAAACACAAAACGAAGAAAATAAATTTAATAAACTCTAGGGGAGCATGGAGCAGACACATTTCTGCACCTATTTCATTGATCATTTTCTTTATCAAACCAAAACATTTGTTTCCTCGAGATTCGAACCCCGGTCGCAGCACACACGCAGATTGTCTATTACTATATTTCGGTTGACTGACGTTTACGACACGAGAGAAGGGAGAGAAACGAAGTGGGCAAACCAAAAACAAGGTGAGAGAAGGATTTAACAGAAACAATAGGCAGAAAGAAGCAATAGATAGACAAAAATGAAAAAAAAAATGACCTCACCTATACGCAAATGTATTTATAAAATAGAATAAAAATTGTATGAAATCAGTTTGTACAAGGGCTTGATAATAATAATATTTGAGCTGCTTTTTACCCATATCTCTAACAATTATGTTCATATAAAACAAATACCAAAACATCCTCCAGGAATCAACTCGGCTATAACTAACAACCGAAGAAAATTCTGTTCAGTAGATCTAAAGTTAAATATTTAGTGTCTACTAACACTGATTGACGGCCTCCTTAGTCTAGTGGTAAGCGCGTAAACGTTAAGGTTCTGGGTTCGATTCCCGGTGGAGATAAAAAAAAACTCGGTCTAACAGGGCATAGAAGGCTGATCACCTACTTACCCCCAAAGAAAAAATCAGTGAAACAGATGTGAAATGCATCTGCCCCATACCCCACTAGGGGACAAGGGACTTCACTTTCAACACTGATTGGCTGTGTTTTTTATGTTTCATGTAAATTATTGAACGGATACAAAAAAAAATTACCTTTTCCTTCCGGTTCTTTCTCTGAAGTCTCCCAGGCTATGAAACCATCCACCGATATAATGTAATGCTCGTTCAAGTACTGGAATATATCTAATGAAAGACCTGAAAAAAATATAATCAAAACTGGATATATATTGCTAAAGAACAGGAAAAATAGAAAAAGTAGGCTTTTATCTTTGGGTACCACTAAAGTGGAAAATGAAGTTATAATAATAAGACATTGATTTTTCCCATCTCACAATTGACAAAAGATATCATTAAAGGCGGAAAAAAAAACACGGAATGAAAAAAAGTTATAAGAATAGAAAAAAAAGACATTAACAGTTAGTTAAATTACTTAAACTTTCTTCTTTATTCTTAGAAATGAGCTAGAGAGATTCTTAGAAATGAAATGACTATAGTGGAGTCATTTTAATAGGTAACATTTGAAGTCTGACAGTTTTATCTTCATAGTGAGGTGACCTGCTTAAAAACATCGATTAAAGTGAATGAATCGATACGGACTTGAAACATGTGAATTTTCAAAATCATCAGGCGAATCCCTGTCCCATTATTATTTTTTCTTTCGTAAAAAGAATAATAGATATAATTATGTTTTAATATAATCACAACGTGGTTATTAATTTATGGTGATATTTCTTCACAAGTAATCATTGCATTCGATTCTACTTATCAGCTATCGATTTTTAGAGTAACATCCCTAGTGTTTAAAAAGAAAAAGGATTAAGTGACGCAACATTGTAACGACGTTCAGTTCTTTAGATCAGAAATTGTTTATTATGTTTAGAATGGTTTATTAGTGAAAGCAAATCATAAAATTACTCGTATCGATCATTATTACAATATGTCATCGTAATTGAAAAAAGTTAAGCAATTGTGCAGTTCTAACAAAACGAAAAAATATATTATTTTATGCCCGCCGTTACAAAGTTACGTTACTTAATTTTGATGAACTGTCAAATGTTACATATTAAAATAACTCTATAGTTGAGCCATTACAAACGTGCGCACTGAGTCATAAAACATTTTTATCAGGTCTCTCGCTCACACTTATAGGCATATCGGAACTCTCGCTCGCACTTATAGGCATATCGGAACTCTCGCTCACACTTATAGGCATATCGGAACTCTCGCTCACACTTATAGGCATATCGGAACTCTCGCTCGCACTGCTAGTGTCGTGTGTAACTACGTCGATGTCATCGTCATCGTCTGAGCAGCTATCGCTGTCATCTTCATGTAAATTTATTATCAGAGGCTGTATTCTCTGATCTCTTAAAATGGCCCAGTCCACATAACACCATTTTCACAAACACCTACCTGCGTCCGAGCGCCATCCCTTTTTCGACAAGTTGTGCGGCATTGTCACATCCCTTTGACATAATGATTTATGACTCAGTGCGCACGTTTGTAATGGCTCAACTATAGTATAGTTTTAAGTGCGTATAAGAACTGATATAATTATATGAATGCTGTTTATTATGGCCGAAATAACTAGGATTGCTTTACCTTGTGGGTGTTCAAGGCGATGTATTAACTGTTGTATACCAAAGAGACAGGCGACTTCCCTTTCGACCTGCGAGTCGGCATATTCACCAATCAGAGGCGAGTATTTCTTCATACGTTCGATATTCAGACGCGTGGCGCCATCTGTTGCTAGAATCGCGTGCTCGCATATCGCCTGAGTAAGACCTCTTAGGAACCAAGGCTCACCAATCGATTGCCCAATGTTATCCTGAAATATTTAAAATACACCATTATTTGGATACTTTAGGTTGAAATCAGTCAAGGAATTAAAACTTAGTTGTTTATTAGTACTACAATGGTGAACCGCCTCAATTATATTCATCATCATTTATTTATTTATCATTCGATTTATTTCAAAACCGATTTTTAAATGTCTGATTATTTTTTATGCGTGGCGGTAATGTATACCGCCTATGTGGTTTTGGCCCAGCCGTTTCAGAGATTAGCCGGAACGAACAGTCAGACAGACAAAAAATATAAAAAAAGTTATTTCGTAAAAAGCGGTTATTTTAGCATTACAAACATACTTCAATTGTATTTATCTGTATAGACTGTTCATTCTCTTTTATATAACATAACATATTAGTCTTGTTTTGTCGCACTTTAAAAAAATAGCTGAACTCTCCTCTAGTGACATAAAATTATTCATAAACTTTAGACTTTCGCGATTTGAACTCATTATTATTAAATATAGCGGGACTTTTCGCGCAAAGAAACATTGTTTATTTACCTCGACGTTTGGACCGTGTTGCAACGGCCGTGCTCACGAGAAGAACTCAACGTCGAAGTAAATAAATAATGTTTCTTTGCGCGATAAGTCCCGCTATATTTAATACATAAAAATATGGTCTCTCTACCTTAACCCATCCGCGGATGCAGTCGCAACTTTCTCCAGTCTTCATCAGCTGAATCAGTTTGCTGTGCATGTCGCTTGGAGACATTGGCTTCTTCTCATCAGTGCTTGCATTATTATCAGAGCCCTCCAGAAACTCAAGGTTGTTGTTCGATATCCAATTTGGTACCTGTAACATATAAATAAAGGCGTCAAATTTGTAAAATTTAAAACAGCATATATTCTCCCCCAAGTCTGGGAGTTGGTTTCCCGTGGGACGAAACAACCACAATCCTCCAAATAAAGCCAAGTTTTACGGAGATTTATATAAAATATAATTTATATATCATAAGCAAAAACTTTGTACCCCTTTTAACGAAAATTGCGCGAACAGAGGAGTATGAAATTTCCCACACTTTGTTTATATAGGAATGCTAATATTTTTAAAATTATGCATAAAAAATACATTAAATGCTTGGATGACACACAGCATACACACCTGACTAACTCTTGAATTGTGGTCGAATTTCGAGCAACTGACGACCACTCGTACATATTAAAATACAAGATCTTTGCAAACACAAGAGAAGCGGCTCGAGTTCGAAGAGGCGTTAGCAGAAGTAAAGAATAACTTATAAGAAAGCGAGATGAGAAGAATAGAGAGAAATAGCAATCTCTTGCTAAGAAGGATTGGCTACATTTAGACACAATTTTCCACAGGCTTGCCTGAAGGAAATCAACCAAACCAATAAAAATTGGGTTTCCTGGCAGTGGGAGGCCTTATCGCTGATTAGCGATAAGGCCGCCCATTGCACTCTGCGAAGTGTTTAAAAAAAGTTGCTTTTATTGCATAAAATAAACGGAAACATACCATATCAGCATCCATCCATTGTTTTAGTTCTAAACCCGATTCCTGCCACCGGTTTCTGGCAAATGTTGGACCCATGCTGTCCTTCAACTCGGAAATAATCGCTCGCAAAAGAATGTGGCCATGTCCAGCAGACACCAGGCTTTCAGCCGGTTTGAGGATATCGTTGAACGTCACATTCTGGAAATAATAATAATAATTGGTACAACTGACGTTACATTGCTCTGATCCCAAAATAGCTGAAGCACTTGTGTTATGATAATCAGAAACAACAAGGGTACCACAATAAATACATATATAAATTTATAAACAACCAAGACCAAACCCAGAAGCCTTGTAGACTAATTCGAAGGTTATATATTTAGAAAAAAATATACATTTTTGTCATTCTTTAAAGACAAAAAAACCTTCATCGAATGTCACATTCTAAAAAATATATATAAAATAAATAGTAATGTTTGATTCTAAGTTAGTCCTTAGACAACATGGACATGATTTGTGAATTGTTCGAGATGTACCTAGTCTGAAGAAAAGAGGAGAAACGAACATAAAATTTTTAAAAAGAGACAAGTTTCAAATGTCGTGAATCTTTCTAAAAAAGCAGTATATTATATACATTTTCTCAAAATAATTTATGAATATGCTAGCCCACCTTAAGACAAATTAGTTTGTGGAAGGAAAGAAATCTTGTCAACAAAGTAAATGGTCAGTGAAACACATAAAGAAATGTCTGATGACTTCAAATTGTAACTGTTGAACAGATTTTGAAGAAATTTAAACGAAACTACATCAAAAAAAGGTTTCAAAGAAAAAAGAATCATCTAAATCTGTTCACCCTGTCGAAAATTCTAAAGTAACATAAAAAATACAGTCGTCAATTGAGAACCTCGTTAAAAAATTACTTACTTTCTTTTCAATATGAGGAACGATGAATTTCGCGAGGTAAGTGTAGAGCATCGGGATATCGATGTATAGATCTGGTCCGATTTCGAAGATGTCTGCCATTCCCAGCATCAGGTTCTCCCCAGAAATTATACCCAGATCAGTTAGACGCACCAACGACTTCACCATAATATCGATGACTTTTGCGTTCCTTTAATTAAACAGTTAATAAGTGTGGATTACGCGGGTGTTGTTACTAGGTACGCAAAATCGCTTGAAACTTTGTCACAGTAGAGCTTTTATGTATACAAATCACTAGTTTCACAACACGCAAGTAGTTTTGATTTTACGTGCATTTAAAGTTTGTCAGTACGTGACGTCACGGTACAATACTCGCTCTCTTTGTCTCTCTTCTCGAGCAGCGACGCGACGGACTGCTCGAGCTGTCATAAAATGACATCACGTCGTCCTACTTTTAAAATTCTGTATCTCGGGAACAAATTGACGTATTAAATAGTTTTATTCATTCCAATTTTAAACTTTCAATAATGAATACGGTGGGCTAAAAATCAAAATGTGTGAACGTTCTCCATTATGAATTTTTTTCTTCTAACTCTCTCGCTGTTTGAATAGTTTAATAAAGTAAAATTGTCCACTTACTTTTCAAGGGCGATATTCAGTATATCCGTAACCACAGCAGCTTGGTACTGCGAACCAAGGAGTTTGACCTCTTCCACCAGTTCATTGTCATTAAGGTTCAGGATGGCAAGGTCGATGAACTGCTTCAGAGACTTTCTTAGGTTCTCTGGGAGCGCCTCTTGTGGTAGCGGTTCTGGGGGCGAAGTTTCCGTGGTCTCTGGGACCTTGGGTTTGGAAGTTGGGGGCAAAGACTTAAGTGGAATGCTGGTCGCACCGTCACCATCACTTGGGGCTAAAAACACAGATATTTGATTTTTTTTACAATTTTAGATTTCTTATTACGAAAAGAGATTTATGTTTACACGAGCTAATCTGACAGTTGTCTTTATGATTTTAACATTATTTCTATTACACCTCTTTAATTTAATTTATAACAAAAAATTCAAATAGGTCAATTTAATTTAATTAATGTAAGAATATAAATACTTTTACCTAAACTAAAACTGTATTCATAAAAAATATATATATATATATATATATATAAACAAGGTTACTATAGTAATGAAATATTTTTTCACTTTCCTTCAAAAATAACAACTGATTTTTATTTTAAATAAGCTTAATTCATTTTAGATTTGATTTGATAAATATCACAGTATACTTACTAAATTCATTGCGCGTGTTAAATGTCGACCTTTCTATCGACTTAGATTGTTTATAGGCAGCGGTTGGAGCATCTCTGTTACCTAATAACAGAGAAAAAAATAGTGTGTGCTTAAGACCACACATCAGAAACGAAAACTTCAACAAGGCGAAATTAATGATACGAAATACAAGTTTTTCGCGTTCTATATTGATAAATTAAAAACTTTTACAATGTACTTAATTGTAATTGTGTTAAATTACTCCAGTGAATTTTGCTCTGAGTGCCCTTAATCTGCATCATCACGACTCGGGCCGACTGAGCGCGACCCGAATAAGCGTTACATAGCCTCAGCTATGTAACTCTCGCGTGACGCGTGACGGCTCAGTTCAATTCAGTACCCAGAAAGTGCTAAACGCACCTAAAGTTTTCACTTCAAAAATACCTTTATATGCAACAGACACTGGACACAATAAATACAGTAACAATTTTGTTACAATGTTTGTTATAATGGACCAAAATCGAGATAGATAGAACCTTTGGAGATCTTGAAAACATAACCAACTCAGCCAAGAAGACGTATTTTACGCTTGTGTATAACGTATTTCACATTTTAACTACCATATTTTAAAAAAAAATCTTTATTTTTCTTTTCTGTCCTGCGTGCCCTAGTGGGGTATGGGGTAGATGCATTTTACTGATCGATTCTTTCTTTAAGGGCAAGTAGGTGATTAGCCTTCTACGCCCTGCAGACCAAATTTTATCTCCACCGGGAATCGAACCCAGGACCTCCCAGTTGTAACGCTTACGCATTTACCACTAGACCAAAGTGTTAAAATTGCATAAATGCATATAATAAATTATTACACTCATTGTTGCAACCATTTTGTGTGTTAACCCGTTAATTCTTGAAGAATAGCTCTAAACTCATAACTTTAATTTAGTCAACGCGAATTTTTAATGCCTTAATTAACTTACTTTACTTTACTTTAGAAATCTTATGTCCAGCTGCGCTGGACATAAGATTTCTAAAGGTGGTTCTCGAGGTGTAAATGGGATTTCTATAGAAAAATATCATACTTCTAAGCGTAGCCGGGTCAAGCTGTGCATTCTCCAGTAAGCTGTACGTGTTCTTGATGGGCGCAGCTATTTGAGATTTTGTTCCCGACCCTTTGCTCCATATAGCTGACACCCCAACTGTTGGAGCCAGCTTTATACCGGTTAGATTCTGTACACAACAAAAATACATGATAATTATATTACTTTCACGTCATTTACCCATTATAATAAACCTTCAAATAAAATTCCCAAAAATTTAATTTTACAATGCCGGAATTTAGGCAAACGGCCTGGATGCGCACTTAGTGCTTTGGATCGCCGCTCATGGACACACAACGCCAGTTGGGTCGCGAGTGCCAGCGTTTTGAGGTACGCTTTTTCTTGGTCCTTTTTGGAAATACTGGTTCCACAGGAATGGTGCGTGGCAGGAATGCCGTAAAAACGCTCAGTTGTGGAACGACAAACATCTAGGTGATACGGATGAAATTTCGTATTTATTTAATGATTTTTACACTAACTGCATATAATGATACAATACCAGACATAGTATAATTTATTTTGCCTAATTATAGGTATTATTCTATACATAGTATAAAACAAAGTCACTTTTTCTTCCCCTATATCCCTTTGTATGCTTCAATCTTTAAACTACGCAACGGATTTTGATGCGGTTTTTTTAATAGATAGTGATTGAAGAGGAAGGTTTTTATATATGTTTTATACTCGTGCGAAGCCGGGGCGGGTCGTTAGTTCTGTATTATAAAATAAACTTAAGCCAGTAAATGCAAATGCTACACTAAAGCTTGGATAAGTTGAAATTTTTGTCTTTGTCATAATAAATTATCTAATTAGTTTTAAGTATTTATGTTACGTAACACGTATTAATAAAATTATCACCATAAGTCTTTGAATAAGCGCTTAGCTTAAACATTGTAAAATATTATGCTCTAGGATTAAATTAACACCGGAAATTGTGCTTGTAAAAAATTTAATTATGATTTAATAAAGTTGTTTTGAAAGCAAATGGGTTGCCTTATTGCTACCAAGCGACTTAGGCAACCCAGTCATATGAGAGACCAGACATTGAAATAATCTAATGAGAGAAAATGGTTACATAGAAATCGTATTCTGATATTTAGAGAAGCCCCACCTTTTGTGGCATGGCCTTCAGCTTATTGGTGTCAACAACGTAGTTGGTTCGAGTGGCCGTCGTCTTCCATGAGTTATCCATAATGTTGCCTTGTCTCCGCCCTTCGCTTCCACGTTTCTTCCCGCCACGGTTGTCATCACGACGATTATCATCACGACGGTAACCAGCACCAATGGAAGAATTCATCAGCTAAAAAATAAGCAATAAAATTCTAAACCTTATTCACCATGGTTTCAATTATTCCAAGAAAATTAAAAGAAAATACGTAAAAAGTGTGCCAGTCTTTATTCTGATGTATCAGCTGTTAGTTTAAGTGATATATCGTGGCTTCGCATATAGTATATGGCAGAAGGAATTCTGCATGTGTTTCCCTGATGTTCTTTACGCCTGCATCAGCCTTTTGTACTTGCCCGACCAAAACCTTAAATCATTTGCGCAACACGCAGATACGTGACCACTTAGCAACAGTTAGTTACCAATGTCATAAATATAAGGTACAATCAATTCCCATAACCCCTAATGGAATGGAGCAGACACATTGTGTCTGTTTCACTGATCATTTTCCTTACAGACTAGATGATCAGCCTTCTGTGCCTATCCAACTAAAGCATTCATTAGTCTCCCTGGGATTCGAACCCAGGACCTCCGGCGCAACACGCAGACTAAGGTCCAAGGGCCTTCATACAAAACATGGACTAAAGATATTATTTTTTTTGCACACTTTATTGCACTGGAGTGCAACGGGCGGCCTTGTCGCTAAGCAGCGATCTCTTCCAGGCAACCCACAATATTTTTTTTGTTGGTTTGGTTGAATTTCTGCAGGCAAGCCTGTATAGAAATTCAACCACTCCTCCGTACCACTTATGACATCCCGTCCGGCAAGTGGCAGCCTTAACAGAGACCGAATACAAATTAAATTATAAATTGTATTCGGGACCGGGGATCGAACCCGGTACCTCAGGCTTCGCGGTACGTTTATAAGACCGTTTAGCCATGAGGCCTCAGTATCGGTTGCTAGGATACACACGTCTAAACGTTCATACAAAAATAAGGTTTTTCTCTGGTAACACACCCAGCCTATCTTTAAACCGCGTTTTGGAATAAGGCAGCAAAAGCCCAAAGGTCAATGTGCATCTATCGGCGGGTACTATACCTCGATATGGCGCTGTTTCTGCTCAGCCTCCTTCTGGATCTGGTCCATCATTTTCGGTTGCATGTCTATTACG
Source organism: Aporia crataegi (assembly GCA_912999735.1). Classification (NCBI taxonomy): domain Eukaryota; kingdom Metazoa; phylum Arthropoda; class Insecta; order Lepidoptera; family Pieridae; genus Aporia; species Aporia crataegi. Next base: position 4,385,341 of record OU538750.1, on the reverse strand, counting down.
TTTTTCGCAACCCACCTGCGTCTTCTCAATTCAATTACATCCTGTAAAAAACACGTCAAATTGATAATCGTACTTAGTTTTTGAAGGTCGGTTAAAAATAGTTTACATATAAACATTCACATCCTTTTTAATGTTTTAAACAAAAAATGATCAAAATCGGTTAACCCAGTCGAAAGTTCTGAGGAGACAAACATTTAAAAAAATACAGTCGACATGAGTACCTCCTCCTTTGAAGGCGGTAAAAAATATGTGTGGTGAGGTGGGTGCTGAGGTGGGTGGTTGGGAGGTTTGGTTGAGTGTAATTCAAACTCAAAAATGGCACCACGCAAATAGATAACTGGTACATATTAGCGTGGCCTTCGACCAATCACTTGCCCACATCGCCTTGACGCGACCAATCACGTGCGAACGTATTGAACTTGATGTTTGTCAAGGTCAAACGTTAGTGGGTTCATTTTTGAGAGTTACGTTTGTAGACATATTATTATTCGTAGTGTTAGACCAAACCCAGGACGATCAAAGGGACAGGGAAGATCAAAAGCACCCGCACCGGCGAGCGTGTAAGCTGTTGCTTTCCGTGTTGTCCCATTTAAATTTCATCAAAATCTGTTCAGTAGTTCTAGAGTTACAATTGGAAGTCTGTTTTTTTTATTAAAATTTTAACACTATACTATCATTGGTCATACCTGTATCATAAAACGCACACGACTGCTGATTTTGTTCTTGCGATCATTAACTATATCTTGCATTTTGTTTATAATAATATGGAGTGGTTCCTTCGCCTCGCTTTCCACCTGCTCCCCAATTGTCGTCAGCAGATTGCAGAGACACTCCAATTTCTCCTCTTGGGGCTTCTCGATCAGGTAATTCATACAATATACCATGATCTTCGATGTTAACATTTTCAACTTGTACAATTCACCTGGTACAAAATAAGGTATGGTATAAACATAAGGAAATCATAATATTAATACGTGAAGCAAAAACTTTGTACCCCTTTTTACGAAAACTGCGCGAATGTGAAATTTGCCACAGTTAAAGTTTATATGGAGAAGGAGTGCATAAAGCTATTTTTTATATAAAATGCATTAGAAATACATTAAATTAATTAAAATATACATTATACACACTACTGCTTGAATGACATAACACATACACACCTGACTTTCTAGTATATAGAGTAATTACAGAAATAAACTGGTACATTATAATGAAAATAATCACATACTATTTGCACATTCTGTGTTCAAATAAATGAAACCAGATAGTATTTATTGTATTAGAAGGGATCCAAGAATTAGGTTAATATATTAAATAGCTTATACAAATGCACTATACAAAACAAAAATAATTTTTCAATTTAAATTAGTAGTTTCTGAGATTAGCGCATTCAACGAAACAAACACTTCAGTATAGATCAGTCTTTCCCAAAGTGGGTGATAATGCCCCCTGGTGGGCGCTGGAAGCCTAGAGGTTCCCAGAAAAAAATGGGGAGCTTGGTCAAATTGGTTTTTGAACCTGATATTAATTAATTAACTTGTTAAAAATCATGGATTCATCCTTCACGTTAGATTAGTTTTAAAACAAATGTTGATTATTGTTAATTTTGAATAAAAGTAATCTTAATATTGTAAAGTTGCATTATTATTGCTTTCTCTAGTAAAAACCTCGTTTAGAATATAGGTTTAATTAAACTCCAGGCGAGATTAATATGTTTACCGAGGTTTTTTCAGATAAAAAGAAAATGGGGGGCGCAAAATTACCGATTTTCGAAGTAAGCGTTAGACAAAATAAGCTTGGGAATCTCTGGTATAGATAAACACTCATCACAAAAAATTTCTTTGTGCGACTTACCGATAAATCTGACGTTGCCTACTGACCGCATGCGCACACGACGCTGCGCTTCTTCGAGCTGTATTTGCAATTCCTTTTTCTTGGCCTGGAAAGTGACAAGTGTCCATAACAATGTCTATAAAACTAACCTACTAACATTCTATTTAGATAAAAATTGAAGTGTCTGTTTATAATGTTAAAATAATCGCTTTTTATTAAATTCATATAAAAGTATACACACGGTACATATACCAAAATAATTTTTTTAAAGATTTTTGTCTGATTTTGACGGGATTTTCATTGGCAGATAGTTGATGTAATAAGGAGTAACTTAGGTTACTTTTATTTTAGAAATTAATATAAATAAATGATAAAAATTTAAATATATTATAAAACTTTGTACAGAGCCACCTATCGGTCTTAATATTATAATTTAACGCGGGTGAAATATTATTTATTATCCACTTACAGCATCATTGCACTCAGCGACCTCTTTCTCTAGTTTGAGTACGCTCTCATCGGTTTTCTCTAAGACGAATTGATGTTGACATTTTGTGAGAATCATCGAACGGAAGTTCACGCATTGATCGGGAGAAGTCTTCAATGGGACCTGGAAAATTGAATATAAATACGATGTTACCACAGCCGCCATGCCATCCTTATGCTGTTTACAACACAGTTTTCAAAAAAATATTGTATATATTGTACTTGGTAACTGTTTTAAAAACTTATGAAAAATTATAATATCAATTCTCCAACTGTGTCTGTTGTTCCCAAAAGAAATCTATTAATACTGAATGGATTTTTCCGCAACCATAAATTGTTAAGGTTTTTATAGAAACATTTGTCTTTAGTGAAGATATACCTTTAACGTGGACAGCCTATTACACATAGCAGCGTAGGCCTCAGAGAACTTCGGTTCCTCAATCGCTTTTTCGAAAATGAGATCGATTACGCCTTCGAGACGCTCCTGAGTGTCGATTTCGAGTGATTTCACCTTCTCGACGAGCGTGTCGAACTTTTGCGGAGTCAATTTGTTCAGAATACCGCGGAATTGCTTATACAGCTCCTGTAATTAAAGTTAATTTGTTACAGTGTCCGCAGTATAAACTGTAGATCATCGGAATCTTGCTATCTCTTTCTTACGGAGTGGGACTTTCATCCATAGTGCTGTGAAAGTATGATACCTAGTGTCGATAAAATAAGGAATGTAAATGATTATTTTTAATTCAGTATTGATTCATTAAGATAAATGTTATATAGTTAGGTTAGTACATTGAATTATTAAAGTTTAAAATTTAAATAGGTAACAATAACATATTTCTTACTTATAATAAAAGTAAACAAAGAAAGTCAGTAAACTCAATTATTAGTATTCAAACAATTTTTAAAACAAATTATCTAATTAATATAGATGACTTTTAAACTTATAGGGCCTTATTACAAAACATGGACTAAAGATGTTTCAGTATTGATTGCTAGGATACACGTCCAACGTTCATACAAAAATAAGATTTTCTCTGGTAACAAACCCGGCCTATTTTTGAACCGCGTTTTGGAATAAGGCAGATAATAATTATATCGACATTAACATACATTTATGGCCCAAGTCGACAGTTTCTACTGCGGATAGCTACACCCCTACCGATAAGTTAGTAAATAAATGTCAAAAGTGAATTTCAATTACCTGAGTCTTCATCTCTTCTTCACTAAGATTCTGCTTCTTGAGTCTGGCAGGTTTCCAGGCGTCCTTACTCTCGTTCAATTTAACTTCCTCGCGGAGAGAAATGCAAATGTTCCTGCCAGTACTGTTTCTTGATGGCGAATTCAGTTTCATACTACCTCTACCTAGAGAAGTGAAATAATTTTATTTTACTACTATTAGCAACAGAAACTTAATTAATTTTAAATAAAAAATAAAACCGACCTCAAAATGCAATAAAAAGTAGGAAATAAATTTTGTATTATTAATGAAACTACTATAAATAAAAAGACGTGAATAGTTGATAAATGAAATTTATGTAAAATTCAACAAGGGCATAAAACTGTCATGTTGCTATTTGAAAGCCAACACTCTCTTGTTACTCTTGTTGCAAATTTAATACTGAATCTAAAGACATCTAATTCATCGATAAGGGTTCATATTTCATAGCAAATAAGTACAACGCGATCACGCTAATTTCAGCGTTTTCTAGCCAGATAGTGAAACTATTCTTTCAACATCCTGAAAACTATTTATTGTAATAATTCCAAAATAAAATATGGGACCACTTAGACGAGTGTTCGAATCTATCTTTTAACATTTCATTCATCCAAATCGGTTCACGGACGGCGATGTAAGAGTGGTACATCCAAAAATATATACGCGTCGAATTGATAACCTCCTTTTTGTTTTTTTTTTGAAGGTCGGTTAAAAAATACTAAAACAAGTTAAATTGAGCTGATTTTAGAAAATGCAATGTTTGTGTACATTTTTGGATTGTATCCAGCTGCTACTCAACCATGGCTTCAAGGGTCCTTACCTACTGAAGGTCCAGAACTCCTGTTGTCTCTCCTATTATCACGAATGATAGGACTTCTCATATTACCTGGTCCCATAGTCTTGAGGAAAGTAGGAAAGAGGGAATCATTCGCTGAACGGTTAATATTTAACGACATCATTGTATCATGGAAATGCTCCGTCTGTAATATTTTAATTTATTTTAAGACCAATACTGTCTGTATGTCCACATCCGTGGCTAATTTTTGCGTGAACTACGCAGATGTGTTGCGGCGGAAGACCTGGGATCGAAACTCGGGGGAACAATTAATGTTTTTGTTAGGTAGGCACAGAAGTGATCAGCCTACTTGTCAGTAAAGAAAATGATTAATATTTTGGCTTTATTATAATAAGTTGTCCAAACTCACCCGTAGAAGGTTACAAGTTTCAAGCAAAGGGAAATTGGGCTTAATCTTTGATAACGGATCACTTTGTATATCCTTGAGCAGTCTTATATCATAAATTTTCTTGCCACATGGATTCAAAGGAGACCATTGCTCTAAAACAAAATTATAATCAAGATTACAATTGTCATTTTTAGGGTATTATACACCATTCGCTCTTGTTGACTATGTGAAGAAAACACACAATACATTAAGGCTGTCATATATATCATATCTTAGTTTAAATTATATAAGTTTAATAATTCTTAGCCATAGTTTTAGTATATATGCAAGATTTTTATCTTTATAGTGTTCATTAACTTGTGAACAGTAGTAAATAAAATATTATTACCTATTCTTGAATAAAATTCTAAAAAAAATCTTGAATGGGATGACTAACACCCAAATAGGAACACCAAGAGTCGGCGAAGATATCCTGGATCCTTTTACAAAAAGCTAAACAACAAGAAATGGACAAAAGCTGATAGTTTTCCTTTGAAAACAATTTGAAAATACTAAACAGCTAATTCAAGAGCATCTAGAAGATGGACATGGATATTATCAGATGGCTGATATAGAAATTAAATAGATTATATTTTAACAAATAGAGCCAAATTTTTTGACGACTACAGCACTATTGCAAACATCAACTTTAATAGTAACTACAAGATGCTTCGAGCATGTCTAAGCCTAGCCAACTCTGAACTCAGTCAGCGTTTCAAAGTAAAATCTAAAATTTTCAACACCACAGGATCAAAAGTTGATCAAAGAAAACCTTTCAACCCTATAGTTATCGTCTATTGAAAGCTTAAGTATTCAACAAAAATATAATATACTAAATGAAATCCTTAAAAAAAATCATGCGAACAACATTAACAAGAACACCAAGCTAAACGATAAGATAAATATGTCCAAAAAAACTAAGGAGCTCTTGGACAGAAGATAAGTTTACAAATAAAACATAAGTATTAGAGATGAAATAGGCAAACTAAGTAAAAACATAATAACACAAATGAGAAAAGATTGGGAAACGCCACAGAATGGTAACTTTCGAGAAATATAATATAGACTGAGACACTCAGACTGGAGACATCAAAAAAGCCATAAAATTGTTAAATGAAAACATGAATTTACCTAATTTGATATATTGATATAACGAAACAATGTCTAAAATACCAGACATACTATCTATTGCCACCATATTCACAAGGACTTGTATTCTAGAAAAAACACTACAGTAGAAACTCAGCTAAATAATAATGACACCGTACAGTACTGGGCAAGATATAATGCACATTGACCTCTAGAAAGAGACAATCTAACAAAATAAAAACTTTCCAGACAGCAATGGAAAGGAGCATGTTGAGTATAAAGGAATGCGACAGAATATGAAATAAAATAATATGAAAGTGCACAAAAGTAGACAATGTAGAAAATATGTCAATTAAAATGATAATGGACATGCCATGTTGTACGAGGTATAGAAAAATGGAATAAAAATAACATATTTTGGTATCCCAGAAGCTCAAAAAGAAAACTAGGGAGACAATTTAGTAGATGGGATGACGAATTAAAGCAATAGACAAGAAGAAATGGAGAGAATTGGAGGAAGCCTTTGCCAAAACTAGATAAACAGAAGTTGATGTTGACTCTTCGGAGTCTTAATCATTTTGTAAATAAAAAGAAACTATCTGAATAAAGGCTTATTATTATTATTAAAAGAACATAGGACTTTTTTATCCTGGACATAATTTGAAAACAGAAATGAATTTTTGTATAAGGAATCAATAATTTCTCACTTATTTTTCATGTACTGAGTACAGTTCCACTGAGTAATTTTCAGGAAAATACTTAGTATTTTATTTACCATACCTTCATTATAGTTATGTTTAAGAACTACAGGTGCATCTTGCTTCTGCTCTGAAATCCCGATCCCTGGTTTGGTAACATCTGAGTCAACCATATTAACATCATCAGTCTCATCGTTGCCATTCAGAACATCACTAGAGGGTTCTATGGCCTCTTCAGTCACCTCCACATGTTCACCATTTTTATTTGAAGTTGTTTCATTAGTTTTAATTTCATTTTCCTTATCCATCGTGTTCTCACTTATATCAACATTTGGAGTATTAGAATCTAGAAGAGATCAAATGAAAGATGTATGTTATACTATATAAAAAGGGATGTAAGAACTAGAGTGTCATGAGGCCTAAGGCATATCTGTGCTAACCCAGCTGATACATTTCACAAAGTGGGATGACTTTCTTAAGTGGTGGAAAAAGCTAAATAGGTAAAGTGCGCACATGACAAAGACACTCTACCAGAGCCAATACTATTTTGCAAAATGGTTTTAAAATTTAGAATAAAGAATAAATTTTTTACTACTTTAGAATTAAAGGCCCAAAACTTGAATTATATTTATTTATATTCCAAAACTATTACATAAAAGCAAAACCCCGTGATTTTGTAGTATGAGATGTAAATGTACAGGAATATGCAACTTCCCAATGTACTTTATAGTGTAGCAAAATACAAAATAAAGTATTATAAGAATTTCTACACATAATTATACATAATTCATTTCAAGCCAATGAGTAAACTACACCAAATACACTATGCAGGTGTGTCAGATGAAAGTTTAATAGTACCTGAAGTATTATTGAGATTAATATCCTTCATTCTACTATCAGAATTTTAAGTTTTCACTTGATATGGCAATGTGGTCAATACAGATGAACATATAATTCTCACTTGTTTAGTACTTCCAGTGTTTAATCTTCTTGATTTTCTTACAATACTAAATAATAATTAAATGGTAGCTTTTGTGAGGGAAATATTTATCACTATTCACTTAAACTTATTATCAGTCTTTAAATTTATTACTGGTTTCTTTTTTTATATACACTTTCTACAAGTTTATTTTTATATATTCATTAGTCTTTATATATTGACTATCACATATTGAATATTTGCTATATTGGCTAAGAAAATGCAAACACATGTTATTTATTACAATTAGGCAACAATATGGAGAGCTTACCTATTAGCGTTTTTAAATAGTTCACTATTGTCAACAATGAATCAGTGAAAATATTTTTGTAAATATAGTGTACTTAAAAAGTCCTTGATGATTCTAAAGGTTATTGGAGTATTATTTTAAGTTATTCTATATTTTGCAACGTGTAGCAAAATGTAACGTTAAGAGGGCACGGCGCGTCACGAATTCATGAAAAAATTTAAAAATATTTTTTTAGTTATATTTTTTTTTAAATCCTCGAAATTTAACACGCCATACGTTAATAATTTAAGGTATTAAGATTACAATTAACAAATTTGGAAAGGTCACTGTTAAATTTCTTAATTTACAAAGTAGTCTTTAAAAATTATTATTTTGACTTCGTATTATGAAATTTTTTTTATATAGTTTATTGTAAGTCTTGAAATTATAAGTATAAAACTAATTATAAAATACCCGAGTATGTCCTAGTCCACAAGACTGAAGACATGTCACAACTCACAATATAACCTAAAAATAAAAAATCACAGAATAGTGTTCAGAACAGCATATAGAAGGTACTCTGTAGTACAGACAACTCAAAGAGCACAGACCAATTAGAGATGATCAGTACCTAGGTATCACCATGGACGTAATAATACAATAATATTATTATGTCCATGGTTAGTACTAAATTTTTAATTATTTAAATTATGTAAAAAGTATAGGTATTATCATTTATCAATATATTACACATAAAATATAAATAATAATATTATAGGGTACTTACATATACACCTGTAGTGATTTCTTTAGGGATAATAATAATTTAGACTAAATTTAGAGAATTTCAACTTCAGTTTTTTTTGTATATTGACATATTATTTTCTGTGACTCTGCTTGTTGATTACTTTTCGGATTGTCATATGAATATGATGAAATGAATTGAAATATACTTTAAAAAAAAAAACACTTCGTTGCAATGCTGCGCAACGGGGCGCTAACCAGCGATAAAGCCGCCCATTGTCTCTTCCAGGTAAGCCAATACTTATGATGAAAAGAATTGAAATATATATACCTAAATGTATTATGTAGATAAATTGGCGACGGTATCGTTTGATTTGAAAAAAGTTAAACCCTGCGCGATGTGCTTACGAAAACGGATAAGACATTTCAAAAAGAAAATATACATTCTTGCGAAGAAAAAAGCGATTGACATTACAAAATACTTACCAAGAATTACAAAACACAGAATCAGATAAAGCAGGATACGGAAGAAGAAAACCTTCAAGCAAAAATCGAATGCAGGTACGACATTGATGTAAGTAACTTACAAAAAAATTACGAAAGAAAATGTTACATTTTCTAAATAAATAAAAAAGCTACTCCAGACTAGGGTTTTCCGGGAATTCCCGGGAATTCTCGGCTCGAGAAAAGCCGAGAACTCGAGAAATCATGCACCTATATAGAAATTTAACCGCCTTTTGGTGTGTTTCGTGGTGGTGCCTTTGATCTCGCTGCAAACGCGAAGAGCAGAAGAAAGCAAAGAGTTCTTACTTTTGACCCAGTCACCAAATTTAGAATCGATGTACAAAGCATTGTTTTCAGTTAAGCCTACTTCAACTGGAAATGAAAGAGTGTTTTCAATTTCAGGAAATATAATTAATAAAATAAGAAATCGGCTCTGATAAAGCTATAAATGCTTTAGTTTTTCTAAAGGCATATTTCATCAGACAGAGTAAGCTGACCTAATTGTTATGTATCTGTCTGTATGTTCATCCCCTCAGCGTGAGATTTTCCATTGATCTTGCATAGTTTTCGTTTGCTTTTATTCTAATTAACATGCCATGAATGGTGCTATGTTTGTAATTTAATTATAATTTACATTTATTTTCTACCTGAATTTAAGATATTAATGGTTTCTTTAATGTTATTTTTTTATTTTTATAGAAGATATTTTTGTTTACAAGTTTTAAGTTGTTTTTTTTTTCTAAATAACCAGCCAAAAATGGTGTTGTCATTATAATTATGAGTCTGAATAATATTTTTTCTGCATTTATTTTAAAAAAGTTGGGTAATTAGCTCATTCATAAGATGAATGTTTTTAAATATAATCAATAAAAGTTTTATAATTAATTTTAAAATTAATTAGAAAACCACTGAATTTGTTGACGTTATTGGAACCAAATAATATGAGAAAATGTACGAAAATTAGCCTCGAGAATTCTCGAGACTCGAGAAATTGAAAAGCTCGAGAAATCATGAACCCTACTCCAGACCCATCGCACCGTTCAACTTATGCAAACCAAGCGACCACGCTTAGAATTCAACGCAAATTGCAACCTAAATTGAATTTTCAAGAGAAAGAATAAGTCAAACATTTTATAAAAAGACTGATTAGGTTAATAATGTTACGGACCCCACACTCCTATCTATGTTACCCCCGGATATACATGAACGAGTTCACGACTTCTGATCTCCAGATAACCCGATTCATAAAACTTTTAAAGAACTGACAAATATTTTCCACAACGGTATCATTTGTTACACAATGTTGTGGAAATGACAATCACAGAGCAAATGAATGTCAGGAATAAGTAAGTATCCACCGCAAGTGTCACCTCTCCCGAGTCCACCTTCAGGGATGTGGCAACAGTATTCAAACATAATGGATAACATGACAAGTATTGTCATTACTGAAAGTACGGCAGATATTAACCTTATAAAAAATAGCGAAATTTCTGCCAATATATAGTAGGTATATCAAGGGGAGAAAGTGACGAATTCTAACCGAGGGTACAGTACACGCGAGATTGGAATCGTACTTTCTCCCTAGTGATAAATAATACTAAATACACACAAGAGGAAAATATTACTTATAGAAAATAATGTATAAAATAGCAAGTATTTTGGGTACGCACCCCAATGCTTTGATAAGCCTTTTGTATTTTTGTAAATATATCTAAGTACATTATTGTAAATAAATAATGTTCTATTTATAAAAAAAAAGAGGAAGATATGTTTATTTTCCTCTTTCGTTTTCGAAATAACTTAGTTTATATTGAAATTATCACAATTATTAAAACTTAATGATTGTACTAAGTACTTTTGTTTTCATAGTGCGGAATACCTCCGATTTTCTTTTTAGAAATGTTGTAAGTTTATTGTATTCCATAATATCGATTCGTTTTTTGATAATATACATTTCAACATGGAATTAAAATGACTACAAAGCATTTTGTATTGGAGGCAAATAATAAATCGTATAATGTTTACAGAGCTAGGTATAGTATATTGGCTACATATTATAATGGCATAAATATTTTTTAATTTCATTTCCTTCTTTTTCTTTTGTTGTATGTATTTGTTTATTATTTCTCAGTTTTAGTCCATTTCTCTGTGGATCCAAATCCAAATTAAACGCAGATGAAGTCGCAGAAAGTGTATCAATATTTACAAAGATTTTCATAGACTTCTTGACATATTAAACTGATACGTGATATTTTGTAACATACTGCAATAGTTAACTTTTCCCTCAAACACTACTCTCGATTACTCAATACTGGTTTAGAAACTAGTTTTACCTGGATATCTAGATTTTTAAGCTAGTATAACAGCGATTTTGTCTATAAGTAATAGGTGCTTACGAAGAATTACGAACGTAGGTACTTTAAAAGTTTTATTTACCTGACTGATGTGAAGCACAAGTCTACAACAAATCTATACCTATATCCGTTCCCTCGCCAGATCATAATTATTACTAAATATTTAACTTATTTAATGCTTTGCCAACCATAATCTATACTAAATTTATAATTATCTACTTAGATAATTATATTAGCAGTTAAATCACTATCACTACATAGTATAAAACAAAGTCGCTTTGTCTTTCCCTATATCCCTTTGTATGCTTAAATCTTTAAAACTACGCAACGGATTTTGATGCGGTTTTTTAAATAGGTAGATTGATTGAAGAGGAAGATTTTTATATATGTTTTATACCCGTGTAAAGCCGGGGCGGATCGCTAGTATATAATAAACTAGCTGATCCGGAAAACGTTGTTTTGCCATATTAATTTTTGGGGTGGGCTACCCTTATCACTTAGGGGTATAAACAATAGATAGTAGCCGATTCTCATACCTAATGAATATGCATATAAAATTTGGTAAAAATCAGTAAAGCCGTTTCGGAGGAGTAAGGTAACTAACATTGTAACAAGAGAATTTTATATATAAGACTAGCGACCCGCCCCGGCTTTGCACGGATATAAAACATATATAAAAACCTTCCTCTTCAATCACTCTATCTATTTAAAAAACCGTATCAAAATCCGTTGCGTAGTTTTAAAGATTTAAGCATACAAAGGGATATAGGGAAAAAAAAGCGATATGTAGTGATTATTATAAGTACCTAGCTAAATTTATCAAAACTAAATCATGACAGTATTATTTCAAATTATAATATCACGGCTTAACTTTAGAGATTCAGTTAAGGCACCTTTCAAACAAAAAAACTCGAATGTATATGGAAAATAAGATTCATTGCTATAAATTTCAATTAGGCGCAATAAAAGCGGTGTATTATATGAGTGCATCCTGAGAATGTTTCCTAGCTGAAATAAAAGGATTTAAAAATGAATTATATGGTATTGTATTTAATAGTCGCTTGTGAGTTATCTAATGTGAAATTATTAAGACAATATTGATCCAAACGTTATCAAACATCACAATATCAATTACTCTGCTAATCTGAAAAAATGGTGGGTTGATCGCATTTTATAAATCGACGAAACGAGACGTATTTTAAACGGCTTTATGAATGGTAAAGTAGTTTTTAAAACCGTCTAATTTTGGACTTTATCTATTTACTTACTACACAAATAACTTGATAAGACACAACACCAAAAAACTTTAATTGATCTCAGCACCATCGCTGTAACTTTTATTGCTGGATCATATAAATGTTATAAAAATAATCATAGGTAGAAGCATTCTCGAACTATAAAGAATATCAGATTTACCATATTTTTCTTCATAAGGAAATAATAGAAAATTGTGAAAATATAGATAACTAGCTGTACATAGCTGTTCATAATTTGATGTCCGGTGACCTGACATGACTGATCAATAAACATAATTATACACGTTAGTAGGTAAGCCAGCACTTACTGCAGAGGTGCCGTGTTTGAGCACATTGAAATGGTCACAATAAATATATTATGTACCCACTTAGTGAAATTAGATAGTACCCTACGTCCCCTAGTATACTATGTCCTTTCTCATCTTTCTCATCTATGTTTGTGCCAAATTTCATTAAAATCGATTCAGTGGTTTAGGCGTGAAAGCGTAGCAGACAGACAGATAGCGTTACTTTCGAATTAATAAAATTAGTATGGATAACACCGAAAAACATATTATAGTTAGAAAATTTTAATCCATTTGAAACCCTGTTTGAAAATGAAGCGTAATGAGTCCAGCCGTTTTTAAGTTTTGCTCTTGACATTCATTCTTTATATAGAAGGATATATAGACGATTATATTTCTATATATATATCCATTGTACTATTAGCAACCTGCGACTTACCATCTGCAGTAACTGCCGTGAGTAACACAAAGTACTAACATTGCAAAACATCATTGCAATTCGCATAGCTAACGCCGCAGTCCAATATTTTCCGTCGACCTATTTAAACGTGTTTTGAGTTAGTTTTCCGAATAGTTATTCATATTGCTGTAAGTATTTTTTGGAATTGAATTTTGTATTATTTTGAATTTGACGATTTATACTATTTCACGAAGCTTCCGGTAGTTTAAAAGCACATGAGGAGACATATACAACACGCAGTGAAACTTTTTAGAATTTAATATGACAGTCTAAAGCAATCGTATAATATCTTCCAAAAGGATAATTATTACAAAATTAATACTTTTGTCTAAGTAATTATACTGAAAAATAATTTTTGAAAAAAAGAAAAAAATATTGATTGACTATAAAGTCAATTAATATTTTATTCTATACTTTATACTTTATAGTGGACTATAAAGTCCACTATAAAGTAATTATTTAAAATGGGTTCAAAAGTGGATTAAAATTGTGTAATGAACAAAACATACACTTGTATAGAAAATCCTATTTTGAAATCAGTTGAAAATTACATTGGCAATTCGCGATTTATGTTTTCAAATGATACTCTGTTGCCAAATACTATTTTTTATACTTCAGGAAAATTCTTTAGCTTTGTGAGAAATATAAAAACCTTCAATTTGAATGCTTAACATTTTTAAACTACGTTTCTTTTACTCTTATATATTTGTTAAAATTTTCTACGAATAGTCGAACGATGTCAAAATAAATTATGGCCAAAGCAAAAAATTACTATGTGCAAAATTGAACTTTTGATTCCCATTTTTGATTGAAAGTTAACTTTTATTAAAGTTGTAGTGGAGTCTATGAATCATCTTTGAGCTCAAATGTTGATGCGGTGTTCTCATCTCCAGATTATCTTTATGGCTTTGTTAACGTGACAATGATTTTTATCTATGTTCTTAAGCTTTTCCTTATTATATTTTTGCTAATATTAACTTCCTTGGTTTCGATCCCGATATATAATAAAAATGGGATGTATGATATTTTTGGAAATAGCACTTGTAATTGTAATGATAGAATTTTCACTTCATAATGGCAATTATCGTCCGCAATCATTGCATTATTCCAAAATCAGGTCGAGTTTGGAATAATGCAATAAATATCGAAACCTCCGTGGCTAAGCGGCTCAAGCATCTAGCCTGAGGTCCTACTTTCGAATCCTGTGGAAACAATTGTTTCCGATGAGTAGGCACAGACTGATCACCTAGTGAAACAGTCGCAGATATGTGTCTGCCCTATTCCCCACACAGCGGTTAGATTTCACTCTAGTTAATATGAGCTATTTTTCCAATGATAGTAGTGCAAGAATATGTGCGTATCAAACTCTATTGAGTAGTTATGCGCAAATATAAAACAGTCATTTTGTATCTTTACACGCGTTGATATCTTTTGTACCTATAGACAATTTTGCTTAGATATTTATTTTAATTTTCAAAGTATACTGAACCCCCAAAAAAAATTATTAGATTCTTCAACTTAATATTTGCTATGAAAAATATTTCATGAAGTATGTATAAAAACAAAAAAATATTATCTAATATTGTTGTAAAGTTAAGTTTTTAAATTGAATTTTGGTTGTATTTGTGTCAAATAACAGAAACATATATACAGTATTTATCCAATGCCCCAATGAAAAATGGAAATTCAAATCATAAATTTTAATAATAAAATAAAATAACATATGTTATAATCTACCTTTTATTAATAACGTCGGTTAAAATTCGGTAAAATTAATGGCGGCCTTGAATTGCCAAGATTCGATGTAAAATAAGATAATTAAAATGTTACTATTAAACCGAACAAAATCTTTTATGTAAGACCATAATTGTACAATCACTTAGTAAAACGCAATACTTCGTGGAGTAGATTTTTTTGTTTTATGTACCCAATTTGTAATTCTTTATCTTAATAAATCTAATTAATAAATTTTAAATTCGAATCTACAGGTGAATTTTTGAGACGGGAAAGTAATTAATTCTACTTACAGGAAAACGTTACTAGGAGACCATCCACAACTTTTTAAGATATTCTGAATTGCATTAACAGATTTTGAAAAAAGCACAGTCAGCATAAAAAGCTGAAATAACAAAAAAAAAAAATTATGTATATCGATCCCATTTCATAAATGGATCAAAAGACTATGGTGCTATTTGATGTTTTGTTTTCCTTAGATTTCGTTATGAGAGTCAAACGTCTACAATCTACATTGACCAAACTTTTTATTTTGAGTAGGTCTGGTTGAAAAATAATCCACCCTGCATATCATATGGTTACATATGCAGGTATTAATACGATAAGTAATTTCTTTTTATCTTAAATATGTGTTCCAAGTACGTATTAGATTATATGAAATAATCATCTCATGCTGTTTCTCATCCTTTCACTGGTGATATGTGGTGAGGTTTTAGGCTACCCACCCCTACCCAAAATCACGAGTAGTTTTTTGGTAAAAAGTATATTGAAATTTCCAGAATATAATTGTTGCTTGATAAATTGATTATTCAATACAAAAATAATTTTTCTATAGAAGCAGTAGTTCCTGAAATACGTGCAACTTTTGAACCTTTTAATATTACTAAAGATATTAGAAATTTTGTTTATTAACAATAACAATAGTTTATGGAACTCTGTGTACGACTTATTACGATTATAGTGTATTTAAAAAAATATTTTATTGTTTTATAGAAATAAAAGATTATTTCGAACATAATAATAAATGGTTTAGCTTGTCACAAGGTTGCGTGTTCAGATCACGTTGGGGTCAACACAATAGCATAATACTATGTGTAGAATGCTAATTAACCATGCGACAATTTATAGTTAACTACGGTTTACTGAATAAATACAAAATGCAAGTTAAATTATATTAGAAAGAGTCTTGACAGCGTTTTTCTTCTGTTCCCATGGCAATCCTAGTGTGGCGCCATGTCTATAAGTTAAATGTAAACAGTATACACAGTATACAGTCCGTCAAGTGTTTAGTGCCAGTCACTTAAGTCACAAAGGGCCTACGCATGCCCCTAAAATCGTGACCTGAATTACATCACGGTTTGCCTATACACGAGGCGATTTAGGGTCCAATCTAAGGTCCTACCCACCACCTCCCCATATCGCCTCTGATTTTAGGGACGTTTGTATGCCCTTTTAGCAAGTTAAACCCGAGTCGTTTTTCGATGCCAATCCAAGATTTAATTATTATCTAAAGAGATAAATAAAATTGGAGTATCTGTTTGTAATATTAAAATAACAGCTTTTTACAAAATGCATATATTAATTTATACACGGTACATATACTAAAATAACATTTTTCACTGGTGCGATATTGACGGGACTTTCAATGGCAGATAGCTGATTAATAAGGAGTAACTTAGGCTAGTTTTATTTTAGAAATTAATATAACTTAATAAAAAAATAACTATTCCGCGCGGACTGTTTATAGGCTTTATAAAATCACGTTACGACGAAATTAACGCGGATGAAACCACGGGGAACAGATTAAACGATCTTTAACATAATTGGTAATTTTGTTAAAGATCTAATAGTTTGACGCAATATATTATGTAATTACAAAACTAACTTTTTTTGTGTATATGTGTAGTTTGACCTGCATTTTTAAATTAATAATATCAAAAACAATAAGTATTGTTTCAGCCATTGTTATTTTTCTCAGAACTGCTCAGACGTCATAAGCCATATAATTATTGTGAACATGTCAAACATTAATGATTAAACGACAGGAAACTCAGCTTTAAAGAAAATATTGAGTTTTACTTATTGTACCTAATAATAAGATCCGCTACGGAATCTCAAGTGTCTGGTATTTAGTGTGCGCAAGGTCCTGTGTTTGACTCGGGAAACAACCAAGAAATTACGGATAGAATAGAAGATCATAGTTGTAAGATTGTCCAATGTTTAGATTCATTCAAAGATAACGTTAATATAATAAATGTAGATTTTAATTGTTACACTTGTTGATATTAACAATTAAATTATCAATCCCTTTTATCTTGCCCTCTTCATGGTATAAATGTACCGAAAGAGCAGCAATCTGAGAAGAATGGCGCAGTTTCACAACGGATAACCACTCCAATGTCTGAGTTAATCGACCTCCATCCTAAGAGCGAAGCCACTAGAATAAAAGTTAATTATGTTTAAAATTGTGGAGTCTTGCATCACTCTTTTTCTGACAAGTTGATGCGAAATTCGTAAATATCTGTAGTTTCTCTGAAAGCAAGTTGTAAATTATTTTTCGTAACGTTTGCACCTAATCCTAAGTGTTTATATAATGTCAACTTAACCTTGTAACATTTTACTTGACAAATGTTGACAGTAGTTGATTTTTTACTTCCTTCGAAATAAACTTACATAAAACAAAACCTTTAGACAAATATAGATAGGGGCCGTCCACGTCACACGTGAGGCTAGAAAGGGGGGAGGGGGTTCGTCAAAAATCACGAAATGTGACACGGGGTGGGAGGGTGTCATAAGATATCACATGTATTTATTTTTTCTAAACAACCTGCAACCTTGCTGTCTAGACATTTTTATTATGGTTCTTAATTATTTGATTATCACTACATAGTATAAAACAAAGTCGCTTTTTCTTTCCATATCGCTATCTTTTCCCTTTGTATGCTTAAATCTTTAAAACTACGCAACGGATTTTGAAGCGGTTTTTTTAAAATAGATAGAGTGATTGAAGAGGAATTTTATACCCGTGCAAGCCGGGGCGGGTCGCTAGTACTTTATAGTTTATACCCTATCTTTAAATACAAAGATTATATTTTCAAAATTTTAAGATTCTTTGTAGGTACTCAAAAATACACTTAATTTTGATTGGGGAGGGGGGGTTAGTCTTAAACCTCACCATGTATCACTAAGGGAGAGGAGGGGGTTAAAAAAATGCTCAAAAAACATCACGTGATTAATGGACAGCCCTATAGGTATATTGGTTTATTTGAAAAAAAAAACTATTTATATTATAGTTAATGTATTTTTGAAATGCATGTCTGTTCGTGTAAGAAGCATCTATTTACAATAAATTGCCCGAAATAAAGGTTTTATGAGGCGTAAGTTAATAGGACAAGACATTCTCCGCAAAGCCAATATTTCGTTAGCTAATGCTGCAATGCAGTGCAGCGTGTTGCAATTATTGCAATGATATCGAATTACACGCAAGACAATTGGATTTGCTATTTTAACAACCGCTTCAAAATATACGTACGTATATATATAATTACTTTAAAACTATTTACATGGACATTAAAAACACAAAAGACATAACCGTTTAGGTGCGTACCCAAAATACGCGTTGGCCGAAAAATGAGTTATCTTTTGGTTTCGTTTCTAGAAAGTCTCAACTAAGTGCGTCGATATCTTTTATTTTATATAATCGACGGGATTCTGAAACTCATGGACCCAAAGTTCAAGAGGAAAAAAAATACGAATCACTTAGATTTGCATACTTCTGCGACCGATGTCGCATAAGTATTATATTGTTTATACACAACATTATGTGGTGTATAAACAACGCCTTCCAAAAAATGGAAGTGTGGCGAACTGCGTGTGGCCTCTTTATTGATGTAACTCTTTGCCACGCGCTAAATTAAAGAATACTCGTAATATTTCAAAATTCAAATTTTATAGAATTTGGAAAGGAGCTATTGACATCGTCAAATATTTTCATTTTATTATATTTCTTCGACTTATTTGCATTACATTCAGATGTCCGGACTCTAAGTATCTTGATATTTATGAAACATATGTATCTCTTGTTTTTCTATACTTCTTATTAAATTATTACAAAAGTTTGAGAGAAAGTTTGGTGGTTCTTGGTTGTTTATATATATGTATTTATTGTGGTACCCTCGTTGTTTCTGATTACCATAACTCGAGTGCTTTAGCTACTTTGGGATCAGAGCAATGTATGTGAATTATCCCAATTATTATTATTATTATTATATAGCCAATGAGCTATAGAAGTTCGGTCGCTTTTTAGGGCGCGCTTATAAGACCAACTTAGTAACAGCTGGGAATGAAAGACGTGTTAAGTGCGTACGTTTATTAAGTACGCAACCGTAAGACTGGTGACTCCTTCACTAATTGAATCTACAACATGATGTGGTTATAGTCTATAGAAGTAAATGCCCTTTTTAAGGGATTTCAGTGTATTAATCATACCGAAATGTTGTCCCGCGTGAGTTTCATTCATAAAAATGTAATAGTTACAACATTATGTTAATATACGTAAGGTCATGGTTCTTATATATATAATTACAATGACTGACGTAATTGTTCGTTTATATATATTAAGTATATATTAAGTGGTATTTAATAGTAATATGTAATAATGTATTTGGTGTCGATTTTTTTAAAACTTTTACTCTGTCCTGGTGAAATGTAATTTCAGAGTCGAATAAATGTTTAAGATCTGAAACACCAATCAAATTACAAAAAAATATAAATCGACTTCAAATTGCACCAAAAAGTAAATTAAACATTCTACAAGGAAAATATTTGGTAGCCGGTGCTTTAAGATTAAATATATTTATTTTATAATGTTCTGTGACACTTAAGAAAATATTAAATTCTGTAGATAATTGGTGTCACAATTACTTATCAAACATATCTACGCATCCTAGTTCCTAGTTTTTTGAACATTATTAAGATGTATATAAAGTTGACTCTATGGATGAGTCTATATTCCACAGGAGTTTTGGCGCCATCGCAACAACGAACACATGTTTTATATTATTTTCTAAAAGTTGTGTATTTTCGAGATTTTATAGGTAACATTGGTGGAATTTTAAGTATAAACTATTCGTCAATGTGCATGATTGAAGGAAAGTGGTATAATTCAGCAAAACGTGACTTTGTGATGTGGTCAAAATTATAAGCTATGAGTAAAATTTCCACCATTTTATTTGGGGCGCGAAATAAAGACATTAATTAAAATATACTCAAAATAAGAGTTGACCTAATGTCAGTACTAGGTCATAAACCCGCAATAATAAAATTCCACATGCGGTCATGTTCCATAGATAATAATATATTGTGTAGTAATTGCACTGTCCTACTTACTTGATTATTACACAAGATAGTCGAATCACATATTTGTAAGCGCGTAATTTACAATGAGTTTTCACTAAAGGTCACATTGCGACATGACAAGGTGTCTCGGCATTACAGCCTTCGTGTCTGGCATGGCATGGTACATTTTTTTGAAAGAAGATGTTGAGCGATGTGCTTTTAGGTTAAAAGTATAAATCAATTTCCAATGATTTATAATTCTTCTTCATACAATTATTATAAAGAAAAATAATTTCTTTGGAATCTTTCTTTTCTGAGAGGCATAGGTATAGATAGCTATTGTATTTTCTCACGCGTTGCGGTCAAGAATAAAACTAAAATAAAAATTTCGTCTCTATATTTTAAAGCGTTCTTGACGCTAATTTCTAAGTTATATTATTAGATAATACATAATAATTAAGTTTTTTTTATGTTTCACGCAAGATGTATTTGTAATTAATTCAGCTGTGTATGAGTTAATTTGCGTTGAAAATATGCTTTGAATAATATATGGCAGATCTGATGTCGTGAAACTTTATAAGAGTAGAAAGGTAACTTATTACTTCCCTATATCTTGAAGCTAAGATCCATCCAATCAGAAGCTGATCGAGCAGCATTAAAATAAAACAACATCGAAATCGGTCTATTCGTTTCAATGCTTCAGACAGACGTACAGACAAGGACACGTCATACTTATAATACCTCTCTATCGTCGCGGATTAAAAGGTTCCGCGGAGACTAATAAAAGGCATCCCTGACGGTCGACCGAACCGTGGAAGATCAACTGGTTGGTGACAAGCAGGACCTCTAAGTCTTGGGAATAACTAACTGAATAATAAATATTAGTTTAGATTAATATATTATTATTACTGAGTGTATAAAATATCATTCGACAAAATATATTCGGCTGGCAAGATCTTACGTGAGTGTCGTGTGTGGAATACTTATTACTGTATTAAAACATCTAGTTAATCACAGTTGCCTCTTCTCTGAGACAGAGATCGCTCTATGATCCATCCAATTACCAATTTTTTTTATTTGATAGTCATACATCAGAGGATGTATAATTTAACCTAACCTAAATGTTAGGTTTATTTCAAACTATGTAACAACTGGTTTTTGAAAACAGTATGTAATATTGATTTTCTTGCCGTTAAACATTAAAAATATTATAAGAGTATTGTCTGTATATATATATATGATTTGATTTTTGCAGGGAACAATGTCGTCAGAGGGTCTATCAGCGACCGAGGTGGACTCCCTCCCAGATCGGATTGCGGAGACTTTTGCAAATATGACAGTTTTCATCACTGGAGGCACCGGGTTCATGGGGAAGGTGCTTATTGAGAAGCTTCTCCGGTATGTAAATCTTATAGGCGCTTCATATCTTGTAATATGTTTCTATTATATCATAAGTGGGATGTAAAGGCAACGTATTTATTTATTTATATATAACTAGTGGACCTCGCGAATTTCGTGTCGGTTCACAGTTCCAAATAATAACGTGTCACCTAAAACGTATTTCCTTAGAGAATGTATAAGGAAATTAATTTTCTTCATAAGCAATTTTTCTATATTTTTTTACTTTCTGATATTCTGGGATTAGACGATTCCAACGAAACAGAGATCATTAAAATCGGTCCATCCGTTGTTTAGTTATAAATAATCCGGTTTTGTTTTATTTAGTTAGCTATTTTTATCGCATTTATTCCAGGAAATGCCCGGATATCCGAAAGATAATTGTGCTCATCCGGCCAAAAAAAGGCAAAACTCCAAGGCAGCGTCTTGAAGATCTTCTTGGTGATGCTGTGAGTCCAATATAATCTGTATCTTTCGTCTAATTTATGAAATTTAATGTATAGACAGAATTTATTTGCAATAATGTACTTAAATATATTTACAAAAGGCTCATTAAAGCCGTTGGGGTGCGTACCCAAAATGCTGGCTACATTTCATTCGCATTTTCATTTCGCGTTGGGCGAAATATGAATTTCTTTCGGGTTTCCTGTGCTCTCGACATCTCTTTAAACAATTGACGCGCTTCTGGTCACCATGAACCCAAAGTCTCTACTCCAAAAGAAATGAAAGTACAAGAACCGATGAGACTTTCATAATAATAATTTGTGAATTGATTATTTGGGTTAAAACCCTCCGAAAAAGAGGGATGTTAATATTTTGACGTGTATTTTTTGGTCATTGTATCGGCCACAATTGTAATGCGTTGTTGTGTATAGGTTTCTTACTGTGATTGTCTTAAAAAATATGTGGCTCAACGATGATAAATAAATACATAAATTTTAATAGCCGTTATTGTTTCCCCGGGAATCAAATCCACGATCTTCCGAGCCGTGACTTTGTAAGCCAAACTACATAAACCTTTCAATTACCCCAAATAATGTATTAAACAGCTAATCATGTATGAAGTAATCTTGCGACATTTCCTTTCGTCACAGCGCTTGAGTATTGCATACTAGAAATAACTACACAACTCATATTGCACGTTCTATACGTTTGGAAGGCATTTATGACTGACCTACTTGCCCTAAAACTTTGAAATTGACACAGAGTTCAGTTAAAACTCTTCTTACATTGAGTATTTTTATTTATTAAGGATCACTCCTAAACGAATTGAAAGATTTTTGGGCGTGTTTTTATTTTTTAAAAGCTGAAGTGATCGAGTTTGATTTTAGATACAACTTATAATCGGCCAATTATGAGTTAAACCCCTATAATTGTCGGCTAATTCATTTTCGGCTAATGCGGTAAAGTAATATTTTGCGTACCTACGGACCCCAACGGTTTTGATGATAAGGTTTTAAATGTCCATGTAGAAAAGTTAATAGATAATATGTAAATAAATTATGGGCTATAGGCATTATGGTGCGTTTCCAAATACTTTCCTATTATCCATTTTATCTAACTAATATTAGGTCTTTACTTATGAAATTGCAGTTCTTCAGTCATTTCAAATAAAAGTTTAGAATGGCTTTGTATTCTAAATTCAAATTAATTTTGTTTTAAAACATGACATTCTTTTAGCAAACTCAGTCTTTTGTTTATTGACTATTAATTTAGGACCTATTATTATAAAGAGGAAAGATTTGTATTTTATGAGTATGTTTGTAATGAATAAACACAAATACTACTGTACCGATTTCAAAAATTCTTTCACCATTGGAAAGCTACATTCACCTTGAGTAACATAGGCTATATTTTATTGTGATTAATACTATTTATATTGTAGGCGCGGGTAAAACCGCGACGCAGTGCTAGTTTAAAAAAAAACGGTTGATCGCACTAAACCGGTGTTCATAAAAAATATTTAATTTATTTAGTGTACATAAATTACTTGTATTTTCCAGCTCTTCGAGAAGGTTCGAAACCTGAACGGCGGTGTAGAGCCTTTACTTAAGAAGATGGCACTGGTCTGCGGCGATGTTGGTGAGGCAGACCTAGCTATGAGCGAAGAGGAGCGACAGATGCTGATAAATGAAGTTGATCTGATAGTACATGCAGCCGCTACTATCAGGTAAGCATTTTATTTGAGTTATGAGCGAAGCCCCTTCGAAAGAACAGACTTATTTTATATAAATACATTAATTTATTGCTAATACAAGTAGTATGTTTACTGTTAATTAAGTGAAGTGAAGTCCCGTGTCCCCTAGTGGGGTATGGGGCAGATGAATTTCACATCTGTTTCACTGATCGATATTTTCTTTATGGGCAAGTAGGTGATCAGTCTTCTATACCCTACCAGACCGAGTTTTTTTTTTCTCCACCGGGAATCGAACCCAGGACCTCTCGGTTGTAACGCTTACGCGCTTTACCATTAGACCAAAGAGGCGGTTACTGTTAATTGCGTACTGTTAAATGTACTCGCCGTACGACCCGCCCCGGCTTTGCACGGATATAAAACATATATAAAAACCTTCCTTTTCAATCACTCTATCTATTAAAAAAACTGCATCAAAATCCGTTGCGTAGTTTTAAAGATTTAAGCATACAAAGGGATATAGGGGAAGAAAAAGCGATTTTGTTTTATACTATGTAGTGATAACAAAGAGGCCGCTGGTATAAAGTATGTGATAAATATAAAAAGGCTTCTTTTTCCCTAATTTTGTTAAATTTTTTTATCACAATATAAAAATACTTAAAATCTGAATAAAATCCATTTCTCTGAAGGGCCCATAAAATATTGGCCTCTTCCAAAGATCCTTTCTTTCTTCCACAAGTCACGCAGCCTTATCACAAAATAGCGTTGATACATACAACTGCCCTAAAAACAATTTGCAATATCTCTTTGTTATGAACTAATAAATACTTAGATATAAATTTTACGTGAAAATAATATACAGTAATGAGAAATCATACTGCTAAATTTCGGATATATATAAATAAATTGAACTATTTTGCAAATATATTTGGACAAGACAACTATTTTATAAGTCAAATTTGTCAAAGGCTTTCAGTTTCAGAGAGTGAGCGCCTGAAAATTGACAATTTTATGCTAAAATTTAGGTTAGAATATAATAGGCCTCTTAATAATATAAAACATTGTATATGTAAATACAGGTTCGACGAGGAGTTAAAAAAGGCTGTAATGTTGAACGTTCGTGGAACAAAATTAGTATTGGAGTTGGCCAGACAGTGCAAGAAGTTACAAGTAAGTATAAACGTCAACCGCCTCCGCGGTTAAGTGGTTTACGCATCTGCATGTCGTGCCGTAGGTCATGGGTTCAAGGACTAATTAATTTTCATAGAAGGCCTGCAATGTGTCTGTCCCAAGCTCCACTAGGGGTTACGAGAATTCACTATAAACGTCTTACAACATTATTAAAAAAAATTGTAATACCTAGGTATAACCTATTTATGAAGTATTTGTCTCACTATTAAATTCATAATGTAGGCAGAAGTGGGGTATTGAATTAGGGATGAGGCATCTGTTTCGATGATCATTTTCGTTATAGGCTTCTATCCAACCAAAACATGTTTCCATGGCATTCAAATCCAGGACCGCGGAGGTGGTAAAATTATATTCTGAGTACCTATATACTACTTATAACTTAACTAAGCTTACAATTTATTAAGCTTTATATTTATTACCGCATCTTTCTTTTCGTGGATAATGCCGTGTTAACATCTTATTATTGCCATACATTTTACAAATAATATTTTAACAAACTCTATAATTAATGTTTCAATTTTTACGGTGTGATATAGAGTTAAGTATTTTTCTTTTAAATATATATAAATACATCTGGGTAAAATAAGTGAAAATTTAGTTAAATTTAATTCAAGTTTTGCAAGTAAAGAGTTATGTATTACATTTTCCATTAGCTCTACTTCCACATATCGACAGCATACTGCCATCTTCACGAGAAACTTCTTGAGGAGCGTCCCTACCCACCGCCAGCAGATCCTCACAAGATTATAGACGCCATGGAGTGGATGGACGATGAAACTGTCGCTACTATTACACCCAAGTAAGATTTTGACTGTTTTTTTACTTCATAAGTCCATACTCAGTAAGCCAAATCAACACATAGAAGCTTTTTTTAACCACCAACGCAAAAAGATAGTTATTACAAGTCTGCTTTTGTATAGGTATGTGGGTCTGAGTCATTATTTTCTCTGTGGCATCGTCTGCACATCTTTGCAAAGATATACATTGTACGCCAAATACAATCTTTAGGTACTCTATGGTTATCTAATATATCTTTGTCTCTCTTTTTTATTACCCGACTAAAAAAGAGGGCTGCTACAAGTTATGTTGTGTCTCTATGTCTGCGTATCTATGGTCTGTTTTGATAGCTCTGTAGTTCCAAAACTTGACTCTTCTACTTCAATTGTATTTCAATCTGACGTTTCAGATTACTAAGCAAGCTGCCAAACTCCTATGCTTTCACGAAGGCTATAGGAGAAGCGTTGGCAGTGGAAGCCATGAAAGACATTCCTGTCGTCATACTTAGGCCGTCTATAGGTAATTTTTTAGTTTACTTATTTATAATTATTATTTAAGCCCACTTAATCCGCTTCAGTAACGGACTAAATTATATTAATAAAATATATTTAGCACCCATTCCTTAACATTGCCTAGCAGCTAGCTTAATAGCAAAGTTTTTCCTTGCCTCTAAATCGTGACCTTTCGTCACAAAGGCGGGTAGGTAAAGTAATACGTGGGTATTTATAAAAATGACGGTGGATTTATTTTAGGGAATTTCTTATTATTTTTTCATTTATTATCTTTTGTTTTATGTGGTTTACGTTTTAAAGTATAAATGTTATAAGTAATATTAAAATTACAGTAATTCCAATTTGGCAAGAACCAGTTCCCGGATGGACGGACAATATCAATGGACCTACTGGATTACTTATTGGTAAGTGTTATATAATAAACTAGCGACCGCCCCGGCTTTGCACGGCTATAAAACATATATACAAACCTTTCTCTTCAATCACTCTATCTATTAAAAAAACCGCATCAAAATCTGTTGCGTAGTTTTAAAGATTTAAGCGTACAAAGGGATGTAGGGAAAGAAAAAGCGACTTTGTTTTATACTATGTAGTGATAAAAATAAGCTTTTTATTGTTACTGTTCCACTTACATTACCTACATAATGTGAATATTGCCTTAGATACTGATGATATCTAATTTATTTTAAATTTCCATCGGCAAATGGTTGTCTCACAACACAGGCCTCCCCTAATGACTTCCGCGCATGTCTGTCTTAGCAAAATACGTAACCATAACGGGTCTGCTATTTTCTTGAATTGTCCCTTCATCTCTTTGTTTGTCTCTTCTTCTTTTATTTCCTCTTAGATACCATTTTGTTAATTTCATTGTACATTTATCTCCATTTTCTCTTAGCATGTGCCCTGTCCAACGCCATTTAAGTTGTTTGTAAAATGTATTTTCGTTTTTAAATTTTGTTTGTCTTCATATCTTTACTTGTTTCACGCCGTCTCTTCTTTTTACTCCTATTACGAATAAATGGAAAACAAAAAATAAAATATGAATGGAATAGAAAGTTTTATATACGTTTAATTAAAGCTACAAAGAGTCACAGTAATAAACAATTTACAATAAAAAACATGTCTATTTTCTATACACACATAAAAGAAAATAAATTATACACTATCCCAGAGTCCTAAAAGATATTGCATAGTCTATTAAACTGAGATAAATAATATAACATTATTTTGAAAAAATACAACGCGTAACAAACAAAATTATGTACTTAAATTTACTCTATGAATTATTACATAATATCTAAGTTGCTTTTTAAATGTTCTTATAAAACTGAGTACGCCATTGTTTTACCCACTCGCCACTGCGCAATAACTGATTTAAGAGGATCCAGTCTATCAGTAAGAAGGTTGTTTAGCCAAGTTAGTTTCGGACCCAAATGTGCTTTCATTGTTAATAACATTCCTTCGTGTTCTAGGGGCAGGTAAAGGAGTAATTCGGACTATGTATTGCAAGGGAAACAGTTACGCCGATTACCTACCCGTTGATGTTTTCATCAATGGTATCATGATTATTGCTTGGAACTATATTCAATACGGGTGAGTGCTTTATTTATTATTAAATACTTTGATGCAGATACATGTTTTTTTTTTGGTTAAATCACACAATTTCTTAGAGCTGTCACTAATAATTAAGCGGTCTTATAAGCCTACCGCAAAGCCTGATGTAACGGGTTCGATCCTCGGTCCCGAATACAATTTATAATTTAATTTGTATTCTGCCCCTGGTAGGGCTGCCACTTGCCGGATGAGGTGTCATAAGTGGCGCGGAGGTGTGGCTGAATTTCTACAGGCTTGCCTGAAAAAATTCAACCAAACCATCAAAAATTGGAGTTGCTTGGAAGAGATCGCTGATTAGCGATCTGGCCGCCCGTTGCTTTCCGTTTCAACGAAGTGTATTAAAATAATAATAAAAAAAACCTTACTATTAACAGCAGCTTCGCTCTCGTTGAAATATTTTTACTAAGTACAGAATCTTTGTTGCAGTGATAAAAAGTCGAATGTGATAAATTTCACGTCGTCAGCTGAGATCAAAGTGACGTGGACAGAGTTGATTGACGCTGGAAGGGAGATTATCATGAACAGAATGCCGCTTAATGGTGTTGTTTGGTAAGTTTAAACGAGTATTTTATTGTTGGTAGAATGGCATGTGAAATAGACCAGGTTTTAATATAAATTATTAATGCTTTTGTCGTAACTCTGTGGAGAGATTTCCAAATACGTCTCTTTTCTTCCTTTCAGCATTTAATAATCGCAAAAAATACGTTGGCGACACAGCTTTAGAGGTAATATGTGTGGTGTGTTTTAAAATTTTCTCATTGAAATCAAAATTTTAAAATTCTTCTTTACTCAATGGAAATTTTATTATATGCCGATAATGTTAATTTTATAAGAAAGCATAATGGGAACTTATATTAATAAACTATTTTGCATTTTCAGGTATCCCGGTGGTTCGATGAAGCACTCCCGCCTTTACCATAACATCTGCGCGTTCTTCTTTCACTGGGTTCCAGCAGTGCTCGTGGACATTTTACTTTTCTGTCTCGGATATAAACCAGTGTAAGTTGATCTATGCACTTAAGTGGGACTCACAAGAGATGTTAACTCAATTTTTGTTTTGTAACTAGGCATATGAACCTTTATAGCTCAGCTATATACATGTTATTTAGTTGTGTGGCAGTTTCCATCTCATCCTGGTATGAGCTTATATTATTTATAGCTTCGCTTCTGCATTTCCAATAATACTCCCAAACATTTATAATAATTTAATAAAAAGTAAAGGTTATTACAAGAGATTACATTATATAATATACCTATATTAAGAATAATTTATATTTATTATATTTATTTTTTTGACCGCCTCCTTGGTCTAGTGGTAAGCGCGTAAGCGTTACAACCGAGAGGTCCTGGGTTCGATTCCCGGTGGAGATAAAAAAAAAACTCGGTCTGGCAGGGCATAGAAGGCTGATCACCTACTTGCCCCTAAAAAATTGATCAGACCTTTTAAGAACTTAAGATATTTTTTTAAATATTAAGTAAGTAAATAGAACACATAAATCTCATTTTAATGGAGCGTTATTAGTTTAACTAAAAATTAACTAACAAAACTTAATCACAGGAGTAAGCTTCGCCAATTGTTACAGCTCACGAATTCTTTGTAACCCTGAGTTTTAATGTAAAAGATTACAGTATATATATATATACTGTATACTATATATATATATATATTATATATATATTATATATATAGTATATATATAGTATATATATATATATATATATGTATATAGTATATATATATGTGTATATATATACAGAATATTAGGTAAACTATACTTAACTAGAAAGAGTAAAGTTTAAAGCTAAACTCATCGGCGTCTTGTGAGATTTTGACGCATTTGTCATTATTTTTAATTCCCAATGCAAAATCGATTCTGAACCGATACCATCAATTGATTTCAGATTGATGCGAGTACATCGACGAATTAGCAAGGGTTTCGACGTATTTGAATATTACACTAACAACCAGTGGGATTTCAAATCTGACATAGCGCAGACTGTGCGACAGAGACTCAATGTGAGAGAGAGACGGGACTATAAGGTTGACGCTGTTGGTGAGTGATGTAATAAGGTTTTTGCGCTGAGTAAGGAAAGAGGCCGGTGTCCTTCTCGCTTAGTTCTTTAACCAACGTCTGAGCGCTTGATAGGGGTTGCACACCAAGAGCTAAGCTAAGTTAGTTTAGTTTAGCTCGCATAGCTGACGCAGCTTTCCATACTTGTGTGCACACCGCAAGCTATGCGAACTAAGCTATGTGAGCTAACTAAAATATGCGAAGCTAAGTTAGTTGTGTATGCCGATGCGCAGCTACACGAAATAAGCTAAGCCCTACTCGCCTTTCCCGCACGTCCTTCGCACATCCTTCGCCAGTGCTGTCCAGTGTCCTTTGTCGACAATTTGTAATACAACTTTTTGGCATTTACCAATTAAAAATATAAATAAACATTTTTTTAAATTTAAATTGTTTGGCTTACCTCAAACAATATTCCCTTCCGATAGTATCTCGTTTAGTAATAGCTCCGATAATCAATGATAAAAAATCATAAAATGAACCAAATGAAATGAATTAAATGATCTCTTGTAACACGATAATATAACTGAAAATGTTCATCATTTAACTCGTAAAATAAAATTCGAAACTCTCCACTTGTGTGCCGAGATTGAATGTGTTGACATCCAAGGTCTGGTATGTCTTTTTCTTAAATAATAATAACACAGTATTAATCTTCTTTTTCTATGTGTAAAGTATTCATCATCAGAACTTTCTTCATCGATTATATTTATGGCGAGCATCGTCCGTCTAATTGAACTTCGCAACACTGACTGAGCTTTGACTTAGCTCTTAGTGTGCACACTATTTATTTCTTGCTTAGTTTAGCTTAGCTTAGTCTAGCTTGCTTAGTTTAGTTTTGACCCTTACGATAGAGACCCTTGCGTCTCTACACCGAAGGGTATAAATTATTGTTGTAGGAGAGACTCATATATTTTTGTTAAAAAGTGGTAGTCAAAATATATCTCTTGCAGTATATTTACACTGTTTTAATTATATAATACCCTGCCTAATGATTATAAAATCAGTTACACTTGTTAATGTTGTGGTAATTAATGCCATTATAATTGTTTTGTTAAAGTGTATTTTACTATTTGTTATTTTAATAGTTTTGCATGGGCCATTCGTGCGCAAAACAAAAATACTTTTAGAATTATCTACACTAGTATTGCGCATCATTTTGTTATTTTTATGTTGAATAAAGTAATTTTGAACAACAACAAAATGGCAATATATATTAACTTACGCAATAATTACTATTTTTTAGGTTTGGACATATTAAAATACTTCGAAGATTGTATCAGAGCCGCTCGAATATTCATATTAAAGGAATATGACGACACGCTGCCCGCAGCTCGTAGACACATGACAATGTATGTATGAATTTTATTTCAGTAACTTTATATATTAAAAACACCTACTCTATTGAAAAGAGTAGGTAATTTCCTAACAGCAATAGCCTGATTCTTCTATTAAAACTGCGATAGTAATGTAACGATGCTGAAAATTCATATTCGGTAAGCAGTAGGAGCATTTCCACTTCAACCTTTAAATTGATATGTCCTTTAGGTGCCTAACTCTCAGATTTTTGTTTCTATAGGATTTCAACCCCTTTAGGAGGAGGAGGAGGTTATGTAGGAGTACATAAATGTGGGATAAGGCTGGGTACAGCAAAACAATTTAATCTTTCTCGTTTCGTTTTATATTATAAAATACATCCAGCTACTCGTCTTTTCCTCTGACATCTGCCACACCCTTCACAAATTATTCATCATCGAAGAAAAGAAAAAAAGATAGTCCTTATAACTTAAAAATAAATAAGGTTTTAGTTTTAGATATATTCAAAGACCTCTCAGATGATATGTCAATTCAAAAGTCCTTGTTCCTAGCTTTAAAAACTTCGAACGATCCTAAACGATTAAGAAATTTACTGTAACTATATGTACCATTCAATTATTATTGTCATCATTTTGACATCATTTCTTTGTGTTAAGCTCATTCTAAAATATAGTTTTGTTCCAGTATGTGGTTCGTAGACCTGGTAGTGCGGTGTCTTTTCTGGGGTCTACTGCTGTATTGGCTCAGCACTCGACTCTCTTCTTTCTTCTCAGAGGGCACCAGTGACGTCACACCCACCTACATTGAATAAAACTAACGAGTTTCTTAGATTTAAGGTGAAAATCTCAAGAATAAATTAATAAAGTATATTATAATGTACTTGTATAGATCGACGAGAAAAAAATATATTGGGGAATAGGACATAGGAATTCATAAAAATTGAACAATTTTTTCAATTAAAAACCCGACCGTGGTACTGTAAAATAATTATTTGGTACAAGTACAAAGAAACAATCGCAGTAAAAATTTAATGATATAATATACCTATAATATGTTTCATATCAAAATCGAAAAAAAAATCGGGTGAAAAAGGAGATGATTTATTTTGTCATCTCTACTAAACTTTGGGCCTAAATGTAAGATATATCTAATTATGGTTTTTGTAATTTTGTATAAAATGAATTAAAATTTATAAGTATAGTTAACTTTTTCTTAAAGAAAATCCTTTATTAAACTATTATAAAGAAAACATTACTGGATTTAATACAAAACAGTCTAACGTTCATACAAACATGATTTGTTTTGGCTCAGTATCAGCAACTAATACTGTAACCTATTCAGTCCATGTTTTGTAACAAAGCTCTAAATTTTTAGAAAATATAAGAATATTTACAAAAATATAGTTAGAAAAAAATGGAAGATTAGAATAAAGATACATAAAGACATACATTTATTTTACATTAAAAAATAGATACATCTAATTCTAATCCTATATATAATATAATCCAAAACCAAATAAGAATCATAAAGAACGCCATCTATGTATATTACATCAAGTCTCCCGTGAGGCATGAAGCATACTCTTCTGCGCCTGTTTCAATAATTATTTGACAGGCGAGTAGTTCATCAGCCTGCTATGCTTTTCCAACTGAAACATTTAGTTGAGTCCCTGAGATTTGAATTCAGGAACTCCACTCTGGCGCAAAACTTACAACTGTTGGTCACGGCTGAATACATTATAGGTAGTGTAAAACAACATTTTCTACCAGCAATAGAATTAAGGTATTTGTTGTTTTTTTTTAATTTGGTAACAGAGGAATTAAATGATGTTTTCATTAAAAAAAACTTTAACATACATTATAGAGGTATAATTGCATTAACAATCTTAGAAATATACAACATTTATCCTTAAAAGCAATTGAACTGTGCTGAATTATGTACATTAAAATTTCACGCGAGAAGAATTTAAACAGCAAAAATAATGACGAAGATAACGACCAAAAAATAAATATCTCAATAAATTTGATAGTAGTACCTTGTTAGTAAGACCAAATTGAAGTCATAAGTACAACCATCTTAACATTGTTGACATATCAATGTATGCATATTATATTTTAATGTTTTATGTCGTTTTACATATTTGAAGAGTTTGACCATAAATCAGTTATAAAATATAAATACTTAGTTACAAATTGATTTTGAATAAATATAAAAAGCCCGAAATAACATGAATTGTTTTTTACGTATACATAATATTATTTAAAATTAATTTTGGTACAACAGATTGTCTTTATCACACCAAGATGGCCGCCAAGCGCAATTGCAACTTGCAGGGGTTACAAATTTTTTATATATTATAAAGTTATTTACTTATTAATTTCTGCATTTCTGTAGATATGTTTATAAAAAATTTATAATATGGCCAAACTATAATGTGATAAAGTGAAAAATTCTATTTAAAATGATAAAACTGATCGCATAGTGGAATCAGCGTAGGAGATTAAAGACGTAAATACTTTAGAGTAAGAGTAAATAAAATAGAAGAAGAAGAACATCAGGATGAGTTTCACTATGATGTCCACCACGTAACGGCTGAAAAAAATATAATTAAGAAAATATTAGTTTATAAAACTGATGTATAAATTAAAGATACGATTTAAAACCTCATACGAGTGTTTTAATAGTTGACACCTACTTACAGAAGTTTAAATAAAAGATGACAATCGAAAATTAACAAAACTATTTATACACTCGGACATAAACCGAGCATTCGCGGCAGCAATAGGTGCCACAGATAAGAGAAATTTGATATCATAGATATTAATATTTGCTATTTGATTTGAAAATTTGTTTTGTTGTCTATTCTAATGTAATCGAATTTATGGTCTTTTTTTAAATTTGGTAAGGCAACACAATAATTATTGTTTCTCTATTGAAGTTTTAAAAGCGATTTTAAGGGATAAATACATATTATGTGTAATACTTAAGTTTTAATCGGCGAAATTGACACATGGTTCCAATTAGATAAATTTCCATATCATTTTGAATTCAGTAGACCGATTTCTACATAAATGACGCCAGCATGATAAGTTCATTGACTGACGTTGTAAATATTAGATTTTAGATCCAGAGAACGATGTTTAGCCTGCTTTGGACGTATCAGGTAGTTATAAATTAATTTATATAAATTAAATAACTTACATTGAATGCAACCTCCTTGCCCTAGGAAGGTTGCTAAGATCCTCCTTACATACAAAATGTCTGGCTCCAAGAACATAGTCCTTCAAATACTCTTCTCTATCCAGTTTACTAACATCTATGTAGAAGATCTCTCTCTCTTCTTCACTCAAACGGTTCATGAGCGAGAGGAAACGAGTGTTTTTGAAATGCCACTCCTTGGTCGTGTAATATTGGAGGACGCTCAGACCATGACTGATACGCTTCTGCACGTTTACCATACTGGAAAATAAAACCAATTTATTCTCTTATTACGCTTTAAAATAACAGTGTTAAAATATTTAAAAAAAAACCGACTTCAAATTGTAACTCTTAAACTACTGAACAAATTTTGATGAAATTTAAATGGGACCACACGGGAAGTACCAGCTTTCAAATTAAAAAAAATCATTGAAATAAGTAACAAATATAAAAAACAGCGTCGCAATGAAGAATCATTGAAGTAAGTATTAAAAAACCGCGTCGAATTTAATACCTCCTCTTTTTTGATGTTGGTAAAAGGATATACATGCAGTAAAGCGAAGTATCACCGCTGCTGATACAAGAATGTCAAAGTCAAATATAATTTATTCATATCACATACAATATCTTTAATATTTATTATTAATTTTGACTAAAGCACAACGGCCCACTTGTTAGTAACACTCTTAAAACTATATCTGCCTTATTTCAAAACGCGGTTTAAAGATAGGCCAGGTTTGTTATCAGAGAAAAACCTCATTTTTTTATGAAAGTTAGACGTGTATCCTAGCATCCATGTTTTGTAATAAGGCTCCTCATGGGCGCCGGCAGAAATAATTTCCAGGTGGTGCAGATTTTAGTTTTCTTACAATCTTCATCGTATATGATTGTCAATAAAAAATTGAAATTTTAGTCGGAAACATCTGAAGCCCGGTTTATTTTATGTTCGAGACATTTACAAATTTCTGACATATGAATTTATTTTATAGGTACGGCTTTTTATTTCAATTATTCATGTTGATCCAGAGATTCCCAAGGGGTGCAAGTGCACCCCTGCCGGCGCCTTAGGCCCTATAAGTTATTTAATCAATGCTGTTCGAGAATGCGCTCTTTACTAAGGACATCGTAAAATAAAGGACACATACAAAGTCTTCTTTCCAAGCAAAAAGAGAAGTCCGTCGCAGATATACGCGGGGAAGATATGAAAGAAGATGACAGCCAATTGATGGGTGAACCAGTATGACTTGATGGTGCCTCCAGGGTACCACAGCGCAATGAGGAATGGGTACATGTTTACCCATTTTTCTCCTGAAATTAATCAATTTTATAAAGTGTAATGATTATTATTGTATTTATATACCTACATGCTATTGACCCGCCCCAGTACGGCTTGGTTAATTGTTATAAAAACTAATTAAAAATGGTTAACGTTTAATTAATTAATGTAAACCTGAATAAATTGTATGCTGAAACAATGAATCAACTAGTACTTGATTTTCAAAATGTATCTGGAATAATTTAAAACAAACCAAAAATAATTAGTCCGCATTTTATTTACATTTAAAATAAGTACTTAAAAGTAAATGAATAAACACCGCATTTGCTTAAAATTACTGAAACGAATAGAATTTGAATTAAATGGTCCTAAGACAATCATTAATTTAACGGTAAATTGATTATAATTCAAGAGATTTTTATCCACCTATCATCTTCTGAAGGCTCGATTCCTAACCTAAATATGGATAAATTGCAATGTACCTACCAGTTTCTATAACTTCCTTCCAAGTAATTTTTTGAACTCCCGACAACGTCATGTTGAAGAATTGTGCCTCTTTTGCTCTGAAAATTTACGATGAAAGTCATATAAGTAATATTTTACGTAGATAATCATAGCTTAGTCTGCAAGGGCGGATCCAGCTTTGTTGCCGGGGGGAGGGAGGTCACATAGTCGTGGTCAAGTCACAAGAAGTTATAATTTAATTTTATAATCATAGATACAAGTAAAAAGTAGGTATTTTATTAATGTAATTTTATAATTTTTCATAAAATCTATATTGTCACAAAAAATATATAAAAACATTATGTTTAACAATTTTAATTAGTGGCCCACCTAGGTCTTGAACCCAGCCCAGGCGGGTCATGACCCCCATGACTCCCAGCCCAGGGAGGTCATGACCTCTGGATCCGCCCTTGTTAGTCTGTCTTGTAAGCTTACCTGTCGAGCGCAGTGGTGTACGCAATAAGAATGCATCCGTTAGCTACCACATCCACGGGAATAGCATCGGCCGTATACGAAGGCTCACAGTGCATTGTACGAATTACACCTGAAAAAAATTGTAATTTGTAAAATCGACCAAATTGTCAAACAATAATTAGTGATATCCATAGAAAATAAATTTTATTTTACATTATTGTGTGCGTTAATATTC
Source organism: Aporia crataegi (assembly GCA_912999735.1). NCBI lineage: Eukaryota > Metazoa > Arthropoda > Insecta > Lepidoptera > Pieridae > Aporia > Aporia crataegi. The sequence goes on along the minus strand of OU538750.1, from coordinate 4,348,276 downwards.
TTGCACAGTGTTGTGAATTGCGTGAGTGTTAGACTGAAAAGAGTCTATATAGTTTTTATAAAGACCTTTTTGCTCTGTATAAATTTATTTTTCTATATGTCATACATCTTTCCCTGTCTATTGTTTTTTTTTCACTTCCTATTCTTATTGAACATCTATGTCAATGTGTATTATATATAATAAATATCTTAATTATAAAAAAAAACAATAGACAGGGATAAAAGAATGACAAATAGAAAAATAAATTTATACAGAGCGAAAAGATCTATATCAAAACTATATAGACTCTTTTCAGTGAGGCCTCTTTAGTGAAGAAACTCTTTGCCACGCGCTTAACTTAAAAACATGAATTCAAAATACAAATCATATATAATTTGTAAATAACATCGTCAAATATTTGGAGTCTTTCATATCTTTGCATTATTATATTTTTGCCTTCTGATGTCTGGACTAGCAGTGAAATTTTCTTAGTATTTTATATATAGTTTACAATGTTATTTCTTATACTTTTTATTAGTCACTTATGAAAATGTTATAGAAAGAAAGTAAAAGAGTAAGCACGAAAAAAATATAATATTCAAAATATTCAAAAATTGTGAGATAGCACTAAGTAATTTTGATAACGTAATTCAATATAGCGTGGGATACTAGATTTTTTAAGCGCGTTATAATTGGAAACTAGTAGACAAGTCCTGTTTTAATGAAATAAATCTTAAGCAAAAATTATCTGCAAACTCCGTCAGTAACCAATCAGGTTTGCGTTAAACCACACTTTAAAACTACTGAATTATTTCAATTATTGGTAGGTACCAACCTTTTCCACTGCCGATAAGAAGTCCCGTAGGACCATTCAGGTTGTCTACCCAACCGGGGAATGGCTCCTTCCACGCTGATGTAACTAAATAAATAATTTTACAAAGATATTAATTAAAATTAGTTGAAAGTTCAATCATTGTAAAGCAACGAAAAAGACTCCCACTCGATATTAAATTTAATCTGAATTTATAATTCGTAAAATATTGACACGACATTTATAAATTAAAATGGGTATAGTATTACCTAATTTTAGAATTTTTATAAATAACACATATTTTAATAAGATTTATATTATACATTACTACTAGCTGACCCGGCAAACGTTGTTTTGCCATATTAATTTTTGGGGTGGGCTACCAGGTTATCACTTAGGGGTATGAAATATAGATAAATAGTAGGCGATTCTCAGACCTACTGAATATGCATATAAAATTTGGTAAAAATCATTAAAGCCGTATCGGAGGAGTAAGGTAACTAACATTGTGACACGAGAATTTTATATGTATAAGATAAAATATCTATTTTAATTGTATCAGATGTAAGAACTTTTAACTTTCTTATGTTTGAATATTCTATATTTTTTAAGATATTATGGTAATACAAGATGCTGCTGTCGGTTTTTTGTGTGTGATGGTGAATTCCCGTAACCCCTAATGAGGCATGGGGCAGACATATTATTGTTTCTGTTTCACTGATCATTTTCTTTACAGGCAAGTAGGTGATCAGTCTGTGCCTACTCAACCGAAACAATTTGTCCTCCCGGAATTTTTGGTGTAATATGACAATGACATTATTCTTTATTATTCTATATAAATCATTTAAGAACTTACCAATAGATGGCCGACCGATAGCAACCGGAAATTTGCTTCCGTACTCTGCAACCAAATCTTCGGTAATTGCTTTTGTGTAGGAATACGTATTCGGCTCAGATTCTATTATCCTGAAATAAAAAAGATATAGAAATATAGATTTCAAAGTTTTAATGATTATATATAAAGTAATGTTCATTATTATTACAATTGTAAACAGAGTGGAAGTAAATAGAAATTATATGTTAATGCAGTAATAATAATAATTAAATTCATAAAAGTATGCAATTTTTCATCAATGTTTTCTTATGACGTTATCACGTAAAATTATCGTCCGTAAACCTACTTTACAGACAACCACTTTTTTATTTTAACTTTTTTTTCTCCCTCAAACAATCCGAACGTTATCCAATGACTTAACAGTGTAATTATACGTTGGGAACTCCAACCTGTTACACTAGTATAAATTAAAATTGTCTTGTTCAGTTCTAGTTCGATGAATTTCAGTAATGGGGACACAATTGTTAACTTTTTAATTTAATAATGATTACTACATAAAGTGATTATTAGGTTATTATTAGTTTTTATTAAGTTGACAGTGTACTTAGAATGGGGGCTATCGCGTGTGAGTTTGCCACTAGAGGCGCTTGTGTCGCGTGAGGTCCAAAAAATTCAATCGTCAGTTTTAGCGGACTTCGTGACATAAATTATAATTTCTTTAATTTACCTGTTGAAGAGTGATCTCCTTCGTGAAATAATCGCAAATATGGATAATTTGGCGATGAATGTGATGAATGTGTGTGATGTGTGTAATTAATAAAAGAGATATTATTTATTATTAATAAGATTCAAAACTTTGTTTCGGCACCGGTGTTATAAAATTGCATTTAACAGCTATACCTCTGGACCTTAGTCAACAGTGGCGCCAACTGGTGAGAACAAAAATGATAATCCCCATTCTGTTCAATAGGTTTAAAGATGCTCTTAGACGATGTGTAGATCATAAGATTTGATATCTTTAATAAGATTATAATTTATACATGTCATGTGACATTATCAGTATACAAAAAAGAAAAAATATTATGCTAGTTCTGATAGATAGATTGATTAAATTAAGTAATTGCATTGTATTTTACTGTCGTCAGTGTTTGTTTAATGCCATCTATTCACGAAAAGCTTACTTAGGCTCCAAATGTTTCAACGTGGCGTCGTCCATCCATTCTACAATGTCAATAATCTTCCGCGGCTTGTGAACCGCCGCATACAAACGTTCGTCTAACTTATCCAAATCACAACGGCAGTATGCGGTAGATAGATGAACGAAGGCCTGCAATTATATTGAATTTAATTCATAAAATGTATTTTAATTCACTTTATTTTCAGCTAACGCAACCCTAAACAATTCTACCAAGATTCAAAAATGAAAAGGTTCTATTGCCATTACTTTAAACATAGCTAAGTTCGACATACATCTAAGATTCAATGCTTGTATCCTTGTATATTATACCAAAATAGATCAAATAAGTTTTTTGAATCTCAGTAATAGTTAATATTACCTCCAAATTATCCATGGTTTCAGCTAAATTCAAAAGACGCAATGTTCCCGTAGTGTTCATTTGAACGGCTTCTTTTAGCTTCTGATCGAATCTGAAAAAAAAGTTAATTTAGTTGCACAGCGTCGGTGTTCATCCCAACTGAAGTAATATTTCTTCGCCGCCATTTGGTAATAAGTAAAACTGAAGACAAACAATCTCCCTACATAATAATTAGGTACAAATAATAATATTTGTTGGGGATCATAAGGTGTAAAATAAATCCGGTACTTATTAATGATAAGTTATCTGAGGTACGAATTACGATCAGAAGTATCTTTATTCGCTTCGTCTGATGCCAAAGGAATAATTATAGATTTTCAAAGGTTTTAAGATTTTCAAGGCTCAAACGTACAGTAGCTTATGTATTAAGATTTATAAATAGATGCAAAAAGCAATCAACTAAACCATATTTATAAATTGAAGCTAAGTATATGCCGATCAAGTTAGATTTTAAACGAGAATCCTACATCGAAATAGTTCCATATTTTTAGCAACTACAGTCTCTCATACAGATGTACACATCAAACTTATACCAACAAAAACAGCACTTTTTAGTCGGGGTTAAGAAAACGATTGTTTTACCTTACACACGCTGCACTGTGAAATATAATCTGACAATTTCTACGCAACTCCTGTCTGTCATCGTTTGACAGACCCAGCTCCTCTTCCAGAATATCACCAGAAATATATTTCAGTTTGCTGAAGATTGATGGGTTTTTCTTTTGGAGTAATTCAAAAGCCTAGAAATTGTTGTAAAATAAGTCACTCGCCACCATCTTGGTGAAACGCATATCATGTATTGGCGTAGACATCTCCGTGACGTATTTTCAGAGTCTAAAATGCGTGCTACGCCGGAGATCTTGTAGAGAAGTTACAGGAATTCACATTCTATTTAAGAGGCCTATTACAAAATTGCGTTGACACATAACTGCCATATTACAAAACTGACATACAGCTTTTATGTAATGATTTTACACTTGTAATTTCGACTATTTTTAACCGCCTTTGTGGCTAAGTGGTTAACGCGTCTGCGTGTTACGCTGGAGATCTTGTGTTTGAAACCCGGAGAAACAAATAAATGTTTTATAAATTAAATAAAACTTTGACCGCCTCCTTGGTCTAGTGGTAAGCGCGTAAGCGTTACAACCGAGAGGTCCTGGGTTCGATTCCCGGCGGAGATAAAAAAAAACTCGGTCTGGCAGGACATAGAAGGCTGATCACCTACTTGCCCCTAAAGAAAAAATCGATTAGTGAAACAGATGTGAAATGCATCTGCCCCATACCCCACTGGGGGACACGGGACTTCACTTTACTACACACTAAATAAAACTTAAGTCTAATAATAGTGTGAAACTGTTTGTGGCTCAAAATAATTAGTCTACGATGTTAATAACAGTGGTCGCGCATTTTGTAAAATCATGTTACTGAATTTCGAATATTTTTAAATAAATTGAAATATATTGCATAAAGAGACCGCTATAGACTAAAATTATAACTATTTTATATTATTCTATAATTTAAATTTGTTCAAGGTTTTCCGTTTTAGAGAATAAGAGCGTCAAAATCGACCATTTTACGTAAAAAGTAAATTTAGAATGTATGTAGAATAGGCCTAAGCATAGGGCACTATTTTTACAGGCACTCCTGTAAAGAAAATATTATATGTAACCCTAACAGCACCAGTTAGTTTTTTGTTTAGTTGTAAATATATTTTTAATGACTCTTTTAAATAGTTTAAATATTATCAATTACATAATTCAAAATAAATCAGAAATTTCAACTAATTTGATATGTTATCTTCATTCGAGTATCGTCAATTAACAAGCAAAATTCACACGTTTAATAAAATTAAATGAACTTATGTATTCATAGGTTTATAATATTGAAATTTACCTTATTACCGCACAACTCTTTTAGTCTATCTTCTCCTGGTACGCCTTTCTTCTGCCTCAAGAGAATGTATATTACTTTCACATCGGAACAGTCTCGGAGTAGCTTCTCCACCAGAACCTGGAAAGATTGATACTGATATGATACGAGAATTTAAAAATTTCCTTCTTGAACCCACTTCTACTTGGTCTATCCACTAAATAATTCAACATCAAAAAATCATTTTTCTGTAACTTTTCTTCATAAAAATTGCGAGACTAATAAGATTAAAATAATGTACAAATTAAAAAAAAATACTAGTTTTGTCTTATCAGGAATCTAAAATGAGTTCTTTTCGCGTCTTAATATATGTAAGACGTTTTGAATAGAAATCATTAGAAGAAATTCATTGTGGTTGTAAGCCCTTTGGTATAAGTACTGGAGTGAATAGGAATATGAAAGCTCACCTTGCCAACGAAACCCGTAGCTCCTGTGACTAAAATCGACTTGCCTCTGTAAAACTCCCGGACAGACGGTGCCATTTTATCTGAAATTATATACTTTTCATGTAATTTAAATTAAATACACAACTCGTAACACGAAGCTGAGTTAACTCATTTTTCGCTTACACATTAAAATAGCAATACGATTTGGAATGTTGCCAGTATTTATTTAATTTAATATTTATTAACACACAACTGTACACAAATCAGAACTTAAGCTTACTGGCAACCCAAATATGTGTTTAATGTTAAAGCCTCAAGTATGTTTTTATAAACAGTGTTTTGTATATTGTAAAAATAAAATTGCGTGTAAATTATAAATGTATAAAGTAACAATATTACAAAAAAGTAATTAATTGTTATATATAGTTATTTTAATAATAAACGTAATAACTGATCTGTATCTCTAGAAAAGCTTTTTATAGACGGGGCACTTATTAGTATGACACGTAAATTACCTTGGTATTGAGAAATAATATATTATATGACGGAATAATATAATAATTGTGACGACTCACATACGTTGATCTGATCCCAAAGTAAGTAGCTGAAGCACTTGTGTTATGGTAATCAAAAACAACGAGGGTACCACAATAAATACATATATAAGTTTATAAACAAACAAGACTCGGAAACAAATATTCGTGCTCATAACACAAATAAATGCACCTACCGGGATTCGGGCTATCATGATTATTAAAAAGAAATTAGAAATTTAAACTGTAATCTGTTTTTATTTATTTCAAATAAAAGCTACAACTTAGCGTTCTCTTCCAGGCAACTTAGACTAAGGAACGGTTACTAAAGACAAGCGTTAACAGCCGTCAGCCAGTAAAACAAAGTCCATTAATTCCTGTTTATTTTATCAATGAATACATCGAGGGCGCTGACATTGCATAATAAATATGATAAGGTTCCCTTCATTGATAGCATGTTTACAATATCTTATAACAATATGTAACATTCGTCACTCATTCGCAGTTGTATATGCCTATTCAGAAGGAGTGGCTTTTTAGCTGTGAGAGAAATTTAAACTCGGTCGAGTAATTATTGAGATTCAAACAAAAATGTAAAATCACAAATGTGTTTCTTTATTATTTATTAAATATTTACAATAATGTACTTAAATTTACATAAATACAAAAGGCTCATTAAAGCCGTTGGGGTGCGTACCCAAAATACTGACTACATTACCGCGTAGTAAATATGAACCAGCTTTCAGGTTTCCTTTGGTCTCAACTAAGCCTGGCTCCCATGGACCCAAAGTCTTTACTCCAAAAGGAACGAAAATATAAGAATCTTATTAATCATAATTTATTATTAATTTTCAACGTCAAATATTTCAATTTACGAAGTCGTGTGTCGAAGGAATATTTGTCGGTTTGCAACGTTATTGCAACTATCCGGAGTTATTTCCAATCAATGATTATCCTGTCGTAATGCATTGCTTTAATATCGATCAATTTTGATGGCTGTTACTGAAACGGTGCATTGTCCAAAATGCGTATTTTCATTTAATTCTATTGAATGCCGCGAACTGAATGTAACGCGATGTAAAATAATAAAATATTTAACCCTGAGGTTTCCGAGTATAACTTTGCCTTGTATAATTTACATTTATGTCTTCAATTAAGTTAATTGCACTTTAAGTTCGGTTTACTGCTTTTTGGTTAATTATTATTAAAATATACTGTGATAAAAAGAGGACTCAGAAAAATCAACCTACGTTGTATCATTTAGCAAAATTTTTTGAACCGTTGAGTTGTATAACTGACCATAGAAACGGAAATACATACTTATGATGTTAACACCCTTTTTGTTCGCCGCAGTCGGGTTCAAATAATAAACGAGTCAGACACAGAAATGTGTCTAATTACGAAATTTCCCTTACATTAGTTGTTAATTAAATATACATTAGATAAACTTTTACATTATTTTGTAATACTTTTATAATTGCTATAATTATTTTGATTATTGTTTAATTTTGATAAGATAGTGTCTATCAATAGATAAATTTACCTAGTGTAGAAAATTGAATAATTATCAAAAATCTGTGAATCTTCTAGGATTTAAGAGTAGGTTATTATTTGGCCAATATGTTAGTATAGCACATAAAATAATTAAATTACTTATCTTTATAAACTATTAATCTACAAATAATCGATTTTCATATCCCCAACGCAAAGAGAGAAGAGTTATAATATTTATCTTATATATAAAATTCTCGTGTAACAATGTTAGTTACCTTATTCCTCCGAAACGGCTTTACTGATTTTAACCAAATTTTATATGCATATTCAGTAGGACGGAAAATCGGCTACTATCTATTTTTCATACCCCTAAGTGATAGGGGTAGCCCACCCCAAAAATTAATATGACAAAACGTTTGCCGGGTCAGCTAGTAACTCTTATAATTATAAGTTTGCCGAGTGTGACTGCTTGAGATCTTAAACGAATGAACCAATATGATGCGGTTTTGTTTAGACGATCGAGATGAATCATAGGTACAATTTATTGTAATTAACATGTCAAAGAAGTTTTTAAAATCTCATTAATTTTAATAACACAGGTGAAATTGAAGTTAATTTTGTATTGTTCTATACACAAATTTAATTTTAAAATTCAAGAACAGTTATTTAACCTTTGCATAGTCAACAAGTAGTTGTGTCAAACTACTTGTTGTTGTACAAAAAATGACAAACACAGACATTGAATGCGACAATTTTTTTAGACAAGGACAAAACACGTGTAAGTATGTTTAGAACAACAATAACTCCTTAGGCTTATAAGCAATTCTCCAAATTTGCCATATAAAAATATTAGACGACTTCAAAATGCACAACAAAAAACCCGAAAAAAATTGAATAGTAAAAAAAAACTAATTTTATTTCATTGGCATTTTTCAAAAAAGGATGTATATGTGTAAGTATAAACTATGAAAAATAAAATCGGTTAATAATTGGCTGAAAAAACGTAAAAAAACTGAGAATTCGGTTGAAAATAAACTACCTAAGTAAATATAGTCTATACATAAGCAAAATACACTAATGTGCAAAGATTTTAAAAGTATTTTCTTCAAAGCAATTTTTCAAAAACCTTAAAAAAATATAAAATAAATAAATACTTACATATTATTTATATTAAAAACCTATATATACAAATATAAAAGGCTTATAACCAATGCTGTGCGTATCCAAAATATTGAATTATATTCTTTACAATAATGTCTTAAATATTTTCAAAATAAAGAATGTACTTAAACGAAGACTCTTTTATTCATTATAAACAATTATTTAATATGAATAAATCTTATTTATTATGAGTTCATTCAATTACCTCACACAGTACATGAAGATGAATTAGTTATTATTACTTCGCTTATTTTAAAAACATTTATATAATCCAATTGTAATATAAATGTTTTAAAAAAATTATATTTAAATCAGTCTTACTCTCTGAAATCTCAAGCATAAAAATTTAAAATATTTCTTCGTTTTTACATAAAATGTACAATTGAATTTCCGGATTATCTTAAAATTGAATAATAGATAACATACCCCAGTTTCCGTCCACTTGACGCTAGATGACGCGCAATTCAACACGTGTTCCACGTAACGAGGTTCACTCACGAGTGACTGACCGCAAAGTATTGATAATGCTAAAATATTCGACGAATTAATATTTAATAACGAAACATCCGTTTTATATTGCATTAAACTGTATTGTCAGAATTGTTGTAACCGCCTAACTTAGGATCGAATCTCATAATAATAAAATGTATTTCTAAAGAAAAATATTAAATACTGAATTCAAAATGTGTGGTACATTTTGAATTAAAGGTAATAAATAAAACAGACATAATAATTCTACAAGGCTTGCCTAAGGGTTGAATTTTATCACTTTCTTTAGACTTTTTTGAGATGTCAGTGGTCTGATATGGAATCTGTGGTCAGAATGCTTATAAATACTATCTTTTATTTTTATTAAATTTAAACATTAATATATTATACAGCCTAGATTATACTGTGAAATTTATACCTAGTGATGCATACAGCCTTCTGTGTCTACCCAACTGAAACATTAACTGCCCCCTTGGATTTAAACACAGGACCTCTGGCGAAAAACGCTGATGCCTAAACCACTTTATCACTGAGGCGATTAAACAGCTGAGACGGAATTGGAAGTTATTCCGAGAGAACTGAAAGAAAAACCAACGAATTTTTTCTTGTATTGAGTTAGATGAACTTAACAAGAAATAAACATTTTGTTGATTCATTGTATACAAATACACAGATAAGATGAAACTCTAAATAAAATTGTTATAAATTAGATACTCCTCGTTTTGATATTCTGTGAAATGAAAATTTTGATTTACTTAAGCTGTAAAATAGATATATTTAAAGTTTTTTTTGTGTATATATTTCGCCAAAGTAAATTAGCGATTTGAAGAGAAATAAAAATATACAGTTTGAGCTGATACATAAACAGCCATTTTAAATTTTTTAAATAATATTTCTGTTATAAGAGCGCCTTGAAGTTTAATTGTCCATACAATTACTGTGTGCCGTCATAACAATACCTTACGTAATAATTTTTAGAGCTGTCAGTCTCAAAAATTCGAAACCTATTGTTACATCACATGCCTTGTATGAATTTATGAATTGTTAATAAACTAACTATTATCGAAGCTAGTTCATTACAATTCATGAATTTTCATTAACTTAATCGCTTAGTTTTGTGACATGGATAAGCGAAATATACCAACATGATGTAATTATGTCTCGATTTGTGTATCGATAAAATTATGTTTTAAATCTCCGACTTTATTCTTTTCAAGGCGAATTCGAAACTCTTTAAAATAACTGCCAATAGAGTTAAAGAATGCTGCTATAAAACTAGCTTGCGATTAAATTTTTTGGGAAGGGTTAGGACAGGGACGGGGAAACTGTTTCCTTCGCGTGCCAATGTGATACTAACGAAATATATGGCGGGCCAAATTGTTGCATTTTTGGCTATGTTAATTACTGAAATAAAAATTAAAATATGTATGTATTTTCCGAAACACTAATTGATTGTGCAATATAACAAAATAACTATTGGAATAAAAGAGAAATTGCAAATTGTAATTATATTAAACTTTTAAGTTAGCTGCGAAGTAGAAGGTTGAGACAGTCGATATTTTTATTTTCGATTTTCGCTCATCCCGCCCGCGTTCGCGAAACACTGCTTGATTGTTCTATGCAAGCTGGCCATTGTCAATGAGAATGAAATTTCTAAAAATACGAGATATTCTCTTGATTTTTGTTTGATGGTTGCGGGCCGGAGATGGCCCGCGAGCCGTAGTTTCCCCATCCCTGGGTTAGGAAGATGAAAAATAATTTACGACCTACTTACTATCTAAAAATATACATGAAAATCGGTCGAACCGTTTCGGAGAAGTACGATCACAATCACCGTGCACAGAAGTCCTACTTGCCTGAAATGGAAATGATCAGTGAATCTCCGCACCAATGTGTCTATTCAATGGCAGTCGGTTAAAATTTATCTGTGTATGTTGGGGTGTAGTACTGAATTAAAACAATCACTCAAAAGTGTATTTTTAATTTACACCTTTTATCTAACAACTAAATTAATTTACAATAGTTCAGAAGAAATATCATGGAAGTTATTTATGTACAGAGTTTAGATTAAGTCAAGGTAAGAGATTATTATTCTTGTTTTTTATGAAGTGAAGACGGATGCCACCGAATGTATCTCGATGTCAATTACAATTCTATATAATTTTGAATTTGAATTGATGATGTAAATCTTTTACCAAAGAGTTTCTTTACAAAAGAGATTCGCCACATATCTTGTATCGTATCGCTTTTATATTTGAAGATAACCCAAGGTGTATAAATTTAAAACTTTTGTTATGAAAGACTAGTTAAACCCGAATGCGTTTCAATGTGTTGAAGTTCAAATTGTCTCATTTGATAGCTCAATCTTTGCCTGCAAATGGTTATACACGATTTATCGTTAGTAAATATGGCTCACAATATTTTGATAGGCAATTATTTTTCTGTTAAGATTGTTTAATAATGTCAATTTGAATTGTTTTTAACACTTTAAACTCTCTGATCCCGATCAGCAGATAAATGAGATGTTAGAGATTTATTCAAATAGTAAACAAACAGGAGGCCCTTTTATTATAAATTAATTTTTCAAGAAATTTTTTGGTGCGGTCATCTTCAAAAAATAGTGAAATTAGAAGTGTAGTACTTATAACCATAGCAATAGTTTGGACAGCTTCAAATATCATAATGCAAAAGATGATCTTAATTGTGTCTGTACATTATAATTAGTGCTGTCATATACTTTCTCCCTACGCTGCATAGAGTTTATAGAGAAGGGGAACGATCGCTTCGTACTAAAGCATTAGCCCGCCTGTCCATGAAAATTTGTAGAATTTATAATTCATTTTTCCGCCACCAGCCGCGCTGCCGTCGTTACGTAGAATCTGCGAAGTTAGCTGTTTATGAGTATGTACTATGTACAAGTAGATGAAGTTAGTTGAATTGAGGCAATTTAGCGATCGCAGCGCCTCACTTATTTTGCCCATATTTCTGGGACACTATTTTCTACAGCGATCGTTCTCCTTCTCTCTAGACTCCATGCTCCGGTGTGCCGTGTGTGTTCACCAGGGCGCCATGTAGTCTTGTTCCGCTACTTCTTGAACTTTAAAACTCAAATTAAAAAAAACCCGTGTCTAAAATATTTTTTTAATACTTGGTTGCAATGAAGTGCAAGCCTTATCGCTAATCAGCAATCTCTTCCAGGCAATCCAATTTTGGTTGGCTTGGTTATTTATTATTTCTTTTGTGTCGTAATTTTTTTTACTATCTTATATACCAAATAAGCTTAGTCCATGACAAGTAACATCGGCATAAAAACAAAAAAGCTGCCGTCTAAAAATTAGACAACTCCTTATATGATAAATTTAAAAAAGTTTATTTTAACTTTTAAAATTTATTTTAACCGACGCGACGTTCTGAAACAAAATTGATGAAGAAGGTTATATATACATATGTATGTATTTTGTCGCCAACCGTAGAACGATGTCAATAATTCGATTTAGTGTATTTTGAAGTGAAAACTTTTTAGCATCGTTGTTATTTGAAAGTCGAAACGAAAAAGCGACAGTAAAAAGAGACAGACACATAACTTCATAAGATTTAACATAGGAGAAAATGAGATAGGAAGCATTATACAGTGTTTCTTAAAAATTTTAAACGTTTCACTTCTACCACGTATGAATTGTACACATGTTTTTTTAAATAATATTTTCATTGTTTTAAGCGATCGTAGAAATTTGCACGACTAGGTCGCAATAATTTTGTTATATCTCTATGAAATATTAACTTAATATTGTTAATAATATATAAGAATCAAAAAAATAAAATTTAAGTTACTATTATTAAATAGAATTAACTTTAAATAGTCCATAACCTGAAATTTACCTTATAAGTATGCTATTGTAGATATTATGAATAATCAACACTATTTACGTCTTTTTATTTATATCTTATATTTATATTATGTATACAAACAACGTAAGGTTTAGGTTTACATAAACGTTTCTTTTAGTAATATGTATCTGTCCCTGAATTTGGAAATACCAGTTATGATTTTTATTTATGACATAACCCTTGGAAGCCTTGTTCTTAACACAAAAGGTATGTTTGGCCATTGCTTCATCAAGAGTCATGCCAGATTGTGGGCACTTAACTTCAATTAAACCATTTGCATAAATACCATCTGGTGTAGTACCAAGAAATTCATATTGATAGTCAACGAACCAACCGCAACCTTGAATACTAATATTCTTTTGAATTTCTAACTGTCTAATTGCAGTTTCTTCGTTTTCGATACCTTACCATACAGCAGGCAAACTGGAGATATTTCTACCATATACGATTTTACAAACAAGAGCAACACAACTTGTGCTCTCCCGTTTTTTACAAACTTCCCCGAACGATGATGAGGTTAGTAATTTTCTCCTTGTACTCATCCACTCAGCACTACTTCTTTGCAAATGGGCCGACTTTTCAAGCTCCTCTCTTTCAGCACAAGACAACTTTAAATCGGCTGTCTTTTCCCACCAATCGCAAACCGTATTATTAATTTTATTGTATAATGAAGGCGACATGATTGGTAGGGCTACAATGGCAGTTAATGTATTTAACTGAGAGTAGCTCCCATCAGATGATATAATACCAGATACAATTTGATGATTCACTTCTATCTTTTCAACCAAATACACAGTAAATTTCATACTACACATTCTACATTTTATTGAGTTTTGAGTCCAGACCAACTTTTATTTCATCTATTATACTGAGATAATCGCGGAAACTGACGAGAAGAGTTTAGCTCAAGATATTTCGGTTGAATGTGAAAACTGTGTTGCTGTACGGATGTGAGACGTGGAAGGTCACTAAGGACATCACGCAGTGGCTCCAGGTCTACATCAACCGCTGCCGTCGCCGTATTCTCGGTGTATTCTGGCCAATGAGGATCGCAAATGAGGATCTATGGGAATGATGCGGCGAGACTCCAATCGACCACCAGATCAAGTGTCGCGACTGGAACTGGATAGGTCACACGCTATGAAGGGATGCCCAACATATAACGAGGCAAGCCTTAGACTGGAACCCTCAAAGAAAGCGAAAACGTGGCCGCCCTAAGCAATCCTGGCGGCGGACGATCACCGCGGAGGCGAGGGCAGTTGGCATGACATGGAGCGAAATAAAGCGCGTAGCTCAAGACCGAGCGGAATGGAAACGTACTGTGGACGCCCTCTGCCCCATCCAGGGGACTTAGGACTTCATCATCATCATTATACTGAGGTAACTTAATTTACAATCCATAGGACCGTGGCCCCCTAGGGCCTGCAGAGCTTTAAAAAAAAAATGTAACATCGGTTAGTCTGCGCCCAACTTCCACTTCTTCCAGCTTTTTCTCTTCATAGTTTTTAATAACTAGTTCCTGTAAATAAAGATAATGACTTCAAAATTAAAAGCTAACTCCCTAAGAACACATTTGAAATATAGATCGAAATCTTTAACTTATTTATCAGTCTTCGTCAATTATGAAAAAAAAAATAAACCTAATAAAAACTGGTTGCCTGTAAATCGGTAACGTCATAATACATATTATTCTTCATCGCTTGTTCCTCGCTCTCGTTTGTACTCTCGGCTCAGTACAAGCAACGATGACCTCACAATTATATTACATAAAAATAAATAAGAACATTGTATAAAAACGGGCGCCCATCACTACCTAGTTTATGTATGTAAGGTAACAAGTCTACAAGAAATTACAACTTACCTCTATACAGCGCGTGTTGCTCGGAGTCTCGGCCTGAAGATTTTCTTTATTTTCAGTTCTGAAAATATTATTCATCATTACCGACTTTTTATTTATTTTGTAATTTTTGTACAACCCTTAGCCAGGCGGGTATGTCAATATACCTACTCGCGCTATTTCTGACTCATTCACATAGATCTCATAATTTTTTTCTAGATATTTAGGACTATTTATTTTTATTTATTATTTATCTTTAGTATTTTTTTATTTAGCATTTAGGATAAATAAGTAAGTAATAATAGTAAGTAGTAAGAGGAACTTACATTTTAGTCCGAGATCTTTTGACTTTCATATTTTTGTAGTGCGTAGGTACTAAATTTTCTTTTTGCTGGCATCGCACTCAGCTAATTATCCTGCGAAAATTGTATTTATTTATTGAATATTTACAATAATGTACTTAAATATATTTACAAAAATACAAAAGACTCATCAAAGTCGTTAGGGTGCGTACCCAAAATACTACGAACCAAAATATAAGATGCTATGAGACTTTCATATTTTCGCCTTTTGTTGCTTTCTGCAATCGATGCCGCGCCACCAGCAGCAATTACTATTTTACTACGGTTGATTTTAGAATTTCCCTACAGAGACCGATCCAGTGAATCGGTAATAAAATACGAAAAAATATCTCCGAATCATTGCCCTAAAAATCCACTTAAATTGGGTTAAGTTCAGAGATCAACTGACCTCAGAAGACAATACAATGATGAAACTTGAATTAATTCTTAGCTTATATAAAACAATTTTTCTTTATTTAGTTAGTTGTTTGAAAGTGATTTCGAAAAAGTTGTGTTGGCATAATTAAACTCGTTGAGTTGAAGGTTCGTAATATTTAATAAAAATAAACATTAAAGATATTTTATTATTAACATTGAATTATTTGAATGAATATTTGTTAATGTATTTACTTACACGTAAAAAAGGATAAAGTTGTTAAGTTCCACGTGTGTGTTAAGTGTCTCTGTGGCATCATTTTTCCTTAAATAGGTAATTATTGTTGTAGTTAATATATAGTTGTTTCCTTGGAGGTAAATGTTTTTTGAAAGCCGACCTGATCAATATGGTTCTTAGGCTTCTTAGATATATTTAAGTATTTTTATTTATATAACTAGCTGATCCGGCGAAGTTTGTACCGCCAAACAAAGATAGAATGGGTATAGTAAGCTATCCTTCAAAGGTACAATATATTATATACCATCAAGGATTTATTTGTACATTTATAAGAGAGCAATATACCGTTATGTATTGTTTTGTTATATCTCAAAGGGATTAGGCAGCGTCTTCGATGAAAGCTCCCAGATAGCTCCCTTGCCCTGTCTTTAGTATGAACATTGAATTCTAATTGGCATAATAATTTATCATTTGATATTACTGATAGATATGTCAAATGCTATAAGAATACATTAGAAAAGTTTATATTGTCAAAAGCACTAAGACAGTGGCTTAAGAAATGTTGATATTGTCGTTAAGTTTTCCTAAATTTTCTAATATTCCACGCAACTTTCTTAATGATTTATTTCATATAAACCTTTTTCAAAAAGAACAAACACAAAAAAAGAATTATCCAATTTGGTGCTGTTGTTCGGAAGTTATGCGCTTACATACATTTCAGTGATTCATTTTTTAAATATAGATTGTCTTAAATTTCACTTGTCCTAATTA
This sequence comes from Aporia crataegi, assembly GCA_912999735.1. Taxonomy (NCBI): domain Eukaryota; kingdom Metazoa; phylum Arthropoda; class Insecta; order Lepidoptera; family Pieridae; genus Aporia; species Aporia crataegi. Next base: position 4,331,614 of record OU538750.1, on the reverse strand, counting down.
AAATTTTATCTCCATTTTTAGTATGTCCACCGTTGCTCAGTATTATTTTGACAAGAGTATCCTCATCACTGGTGGGACTGGTTTCATCGGGAAGGTGCTGGTGGAAAAGCTGCTCAGATGCTGCCCAGTCAGGCGAATCTACCTGCTCGTGAGACCACGCAGTGGCCAGGGCATGAAGCTAAGGATGAGGCAGTATATTAGCTCTAGGGTACGTGTTGCTACTTGCCTTGAGAAATCAGTGAAAGGCACTCAGACATGTCTACTCTGTTCTCCTAAGACTTCAGCATTTCACATTTTCTGTACTTTTGATGTCAAACTTTTATAATTTTTATAGATAATACTTATCTACGGTAATGCGATTGCAGTTTCAACAGGGTTAATTTTATCGTAGCGTGATGTTATATAGCCTATAATCTTTCTCAATAAATGGGCTATCCAACACATAAATAGTATTATGGAAATATAAGTCCTTGAACAGATTCTTTGATACACAGTTATTTATAAAACTCTAAGAACTAATTATCTTATTTATTTGCTATCATAAATAAAAAACATTTTCGTGTTTTACTTCATTTTTTTCCAATTGACATTCCGAAAGTGGTGACTAATAAGAAGAATAATAACACTGTAAAATATAAAATAAAGCACTAAGAAAATAACATTGAGTCCGGACATGAAGCTAAAAAATATAACAAAAGAAGATATAAGAAAATCCAATATTTTTTCGATGTCATTTGCAAATTCTAATTTTGAATTCATATTCTCTTCACAAAGCGTGTTGCAAAGAGACTTCTCACCAAAGAGGCCTCACGCAATTCACAACAAATAGTTTTTCGATTCGTATCACTATTGCCTGAGATTAGCACGCTAGCTAAAAAAACTATTCAGTTTTGTAATATTACTAAAATCTTTATAATCTGATCTTCTAGGTATTTGATAAGATCCGAGCTGATCCGTGTATTTTTGAGAAGCTGCAGCTTGTGCGCGGTGACTTGTTGCTGGAAGACATGGGTTTGTCTGCTGAAGACAGACAGATATTGAAGGATGAGTGCCAAGTTGTGTTCCACTGCGCTGCGCAAGTTAAGTAAGACACCTTCAATAAGAAAAGTATATAAAGATAATATATATAATAAAGATTCATACAATCTTCCTTAGTGTAATTTTTTTAATTTAAACTTTCATAGTCAGATAATTTGTCATTGTTGTGTTTGTTGTAATTAGGATACATTTTACAATATTTGTGGTGTCAATTTTTTGTAGTTTTTGGTTAACTAAAAATAAACTTGTCCACATTTTTTTCAGCCTCTTTTACGCTTCTGAATTTTTGGTCGAGCGCCTAAGATCTTCAATTACTAACAATTATAGTTAACACTCAATAAAGTAAAATATATAAGACTTCACAATGGCTGGCCGAAAAGTAATTGTAATTAACTTTTCACTTCACTGAGAAGCTAATGAAATAACTGAAAAGCCAATGACATTAGATGTATATTTGCTAACCACTAACCACCAGGCGACAACTTGTTTTTAATGGGATTGAGTAAGCAGAGGATTCCATTTGAATTATTGGTGCCAATTCTAAGGTTCAACTAGCATTACAGGCCTAAATTGATTTTGACATAACTAAATTATTCTGGTTAAGTTTGTGTACAGCAAAATCGGAGATACCGACGCGTTTAGTTGAGACCACAGGAAACCCGAAAGCTGGCTCATATTTCGGCCAACGCGTTAGTATAGCAACGCGGTAATGTAGCCAGTATTTTGGGTTCGCACCCTAACGGCTTTGATGAGCCTTTTGTATTTTTGCAAATATATTTAAGTACATTATTGTAAATATTTAATAAATATTAATTTCATTAATTCTTTCGTAATAGATTTGACTCATCAATTCGTGACGCTGTGAATATGAACGTGGTGGGGGCTCAAAGGATGCTGGAACTAACTGCTTCCATGGACCATCTAGAGGTTCTTATTTATTTTTTATTAAATAGGAGGCAAATGGGCAGGAAGTACGAGAAGCAGTCCGCCGCCCATGGACATCCTCAACGCCTGTTGTGCCACGGGTGCGTTGCCGACCGGTTAAATTTTTGTTCTGATTAAGAGTTAAAATAGAAGCAAAAGTGTGCCTCACCCATACCCTAAAAATAATTGTTTGTTTCACGGTCTTTATTTATGTATGCATACCTCTAAGTAATCACTCCTAGGAACCCAAGATTTTTCTACAAAACGATTTAATAACGAACGATTTTATAGTAATATACACTGATAAACCCGGCCTTAAAAGTTTTCAAAATTTCTACAAAATTTACTTTGTATATAATATAATTGTTTTATAAAATGTGGTCAGTAGTTTTAATAAGGAATAACTAAGACCAATTTAAGATTTATCATGCCCGGGTCGAATAATTTACTGGGCGCCTCGGTATCCAAGATATGAATTTATTTTTGTTATTTTGTTACAAAAATCGTAATTACAGTAGAAAAATCTACACCTTGTAGCAATTAAAACTAGTATTTATAACAGGTGTTCGTACACTTATCGACTACATACTGTCGCGTGGATTTGCCCGTATTGGAAGAAATGCTGTATCCAGCTAAGCATCAGCCCCAGGACATCATACGTGCCATGCAATGGATGGACCGGGAGACTTTGGCTCATCTGGAAAAGAAGTAAGTAGAGCCGACTAAAATCTACTGCAACTTTTAATGTTAGGTATAGAAGCATAACAAACTCATTCATAGATAACATTGGAGGAAAATTAGATTTCAATGCTGACAATCAAAATTAGATTTCAAATAACATGCTTCATTCAAATTTTAACATTACTTAGAAATTTATTCAGTAGGTAGAGATAATTTTTTCATACCTAATTATTCTCTTACATAAAATACAGTTTAAAAAAAATTCTTTGTAACCAATGTTTTTTCGTTTCCGTATTTTTCTTTTAATATGTCTTTACTTAGACGTCTGATTGCCCATAAATAGGGTATTTTTGGTTTTATATTTTTTTCTACTCGAGGTTTTGCCCCTGTGGGCAGTTTAAATTAAACATTGCTGAATTCTTAGCAATCAATCTTTCCAGTTTATTTCAAAAGTTTTATAATCTAGTTTATTTTTAATTTAATTCAATATTTTTTTAGGTTAATATCACCACAGCCAAATACGTACGGCTATACAAAATCCTTAGCCGAGGAATTGGTTTCACAATACGCAGGAAAATTTCCTATTGCTATTGCGCGACCATCTATCGGTGAGTTAATTTTATTTTTAACCTAAACATGACCACCGAAGAAACAGCTCAACTATGGTATAGCAGCTAAATAAGAAACAAACCTTACTATGTAAAATTATTACTGCCTCCGAGGCTGAATAGTTTATACATCTGCTTGTTGTCGTGGGTTAAATCCCGGAGGAACTAATGAAAGTTTTGGTTGGGTAGGCACAAAAGGCTGATCACCAACTTGCCTGTAGAGGAAATGATCAGTGAAATAGAGATAGCAATGTGTTTATCCAATACACCACTAGGGGTTGCGGGAAATCAACGTAAAATTATGTATTTTTAATTTTCAGTAACAGCTTCTCTCAAAGAGCCCTTCCCAGGGTGGGTGGATAACTTGAACGGACCAACTGGGATCCTTGTTGGAGCTGGAAAAGGTTTAGAAGTTATTATTATAAATAATAATTTTCTATAATAACACATTTCTCCTTAAGGAGTAGTCATATACCGACCGTTTGACGATCGTTTGATGCAATTGGTAGTGCTCCTGCCTTCTGCCTTAAAAGGTCCCGGGTTCGAATCCGGGTATATGCATTTATTTGTGTGATGAGCACGAATGTTTGTTTCCGAGTCTTGGTTGTTATGTATTAATTGATTAAGGCAAGAGCACTACCTATTGCGCCTACCGGGCGTCAATTACAACAATTGGAGACATAGGTATACGGAAGTACCTACAAACAAAGTAGCTTTCTCTGTCCCTATATCCCTTTGTATGTTTCACAATGTATGGATAAAGTACCAAATAGCTATGCAACACATAAATTATTTGGAAGATAAATTAATTTTAAACAAAAAAATAAAACCGACCTCAAAACGCACTGAAAAGTAAAAAATAAATTTTGTATTATAAATGAACTTACTTTAAATAAGACGTAAATAGTGTTGATAAATAAAATTCATCTAAAATTCTACAAGGGCATAAAACTGTCATGTTGCTCTTTGAAACGCGGCGCCAAGCCATTCAATTAATTTTTTTATTAAAGTCCAGGAATATTAATTCAGTCTTTATTTATATATTTGGCACCGCCTTTCAAAAAACAACATGAAAGTTTTATGCCCTTGTAGAATTTTAGATGAATTTTATTTATCAACACTATTTACGTCTTATTTAAAGTAAGTTCATTTATAATACAAAATTTATTTTTTACTTTTCAGTGCGTTTTGAGGTCGGTTTTATTTTTTTGTTTAAAATTAATTTATTTTATACTTTTGAGTGGCTCTTCTAAACCGTATAGTTGGTTATCATACCATCAAAACGAAACTAACATGGACGCTCTGACTTTACGCTTACCTTATACACTAAAAACTAATTTGATTAATTTAATTTAATATTTTCAAATTAATGAAAATAAGAAAACGCAAAACTGAATCGTTTAATACTAAAAATTTAAGTAATATCGTTCATATAAAATAAGTTTTCATTGTGTTTTATAGTAAGCAAGTGAACGCACATTGTGATTTTCCGTAGGAACTCAGTTACTATATTCTCTCTATCTCTAGAAGTATTTCTTCTACCTTATTGATTTTAATATCATATATGACCCTTTTAATGTTTTATAAAATGGTATGTAAGTCATCGATATAAACTGATATTACATCGAGCTATAGAGATCTAAACTGGACGCGTAAACAATAAGGTATGACATGTTTTTCTCTGTTGACAAGTTTTGCTCCATAACATCAAATATATGGCTTAGATTATCATAAAATTCCGTCAAAAGCTTGGCAATATGAGTTTTAATAAAATGAATTTATTATAATTAGTAAATATTTAATATAACATGGACATCTCTATTGCTAAAGCGAACTAATTGAAGATTTTTAAATTTTTTATTTTATAACCTCAATATCTCTAAAACTATAAATCAAATTATCTTAATTTTTATTATCTCTTGTTTCAAATTTAATACTAAATTGAATAACATCTAATTCATCGATAAGGATTCATAAATCATAGAGTTATAAGCGAATAAGCACGACATGGTCGCGCGGAATTCAGCGATTTCTCGTCCGAATGTGAAACTATTCTTTCAATATGCTGAAAACTATTGATCGTAAAAATTCTAAAAAAAAATGGGACCACTTCGACGAGTTACCCTATCGTTTGACACCTCACTCATCCAAATCGGTTTACAAATGGCGACGTACGAGCGGAACATCGGTAAAAAAAAAAAAAAAAAAAAAAAAAAATACACGTCGAATTGATAACCTCCTTTTTGGTTTTTTTGAATGTCGGTTAATAAAAGTTCCGAATAAGATGCTTCTCGTTTCACAATCATATTTTATCCGGCACACAATTATCCGAAACATAAAGGAGATTGCAGTGACAAAACCAAATTCTCACGTTCCGATTTTGTTTGTCTTTTTGTTACGAACAAATAAAGTTACTAAAATCTATTGTTAAGTGGATCCGTTAGGATCCAGCAGGGCTCTACAGCTAGCTAAACCAAAAATTGCGGGTTGTATGTATGTATCTAGGTAGGTACTTACCTTTCCGTAGGGGCAGAAATTGTTTCTTCGATCATTGAATAAACAAACATCACGGCTTTTTTAGTAAGTCTGAACCGTGTCCTAAAGTCTGTTTCGTTCAATATCTCCATATACCTAGTTAGTTCTATTCTGAAATACAGGATTCCTGCGCGGTGTTGTGATGCGATCAAAATATTCATCAAACTCATCTTCAAGAGTTATAAAAACGTCTATCATATTATTAAAACAACGTTTTCTTGTCAAATACAAATCTCTTCCTTAGATTATGCACTTATGTTTCAGATAAATTGTGCTATTTGCCACTTCATCCGACTCATAACTTATGATGGACTTAAATAGATAGAGTATGTATATATATATATATATGTATATGTATGTATGTATATATATATATATATATACTATATATATATATATACTACTACACTACTACTACTATATATATACATATATATAATTTTAAATTCATGTGGGCAGGAGTGATTCGATCAATGCTGTGTGACCACACGCAGCAAGTAGATGCAATGCCAGTAGACCTCATCGTTAATGGGTGCATTCTAGTAGCGTATAACACAGCAGTACAGAGGTGAGCTAAAAAAAATTTATATACTTTTTATACTTTTTTTATATATGTGGCGAATTGCGTGCGGCCTCCTTTCTCATATGACTCCTTGCTGCGCGCCAAGTTGAAAAGAATAAATTCGAATATTCAAAAAATCTTGAGAAGTCGAGAAGGAGCCGCGACATAGAAAAAACAGATGCATTCTATCAGCCCTATCCGACTCATCGCCATCAATGTTGTATATATATTAAGATCTAAATTCAGTGTGTTCGTCATGATGTTACCGCGTTGTATATAGCAGTTAAAAACAAATATATTATTATCAGTGTCCAGTGTATTATTTGGACTACAATGATGGTTCATTACGACGTCCCACAAGAAAGGAAATTAGGAAATCAATAATATAACAATTACGAAGGCAACTAGCCTACTGTTTCCCACTTCAAGTTTTTCACACAACTTTCCCAGCAGCCCGCTCCAACACCGCAGAGATTGGTATTGATTGGTATTGTTGTTGTGTTGTTGTTGTTGGTTGTGTTGTTGTTGTTGATTGTTGTTGTTGTTGTTGTCGCCATGTTTATAAAAATCTGACAAAAATACTTAAATGCTCCCTGGGAGACTATTGCTGAAAACCATATGAGAATCGATTGACTAGAAATCGAGTGATGCGGCGAGAGACTGTTTCCACTCTGTACTGATTTCCAGATTGTATTTCCTACTTTAATTACGAAAAGTTAACGGCGAATTAATGTTGCTTTTCAGACCCAAAGATATTGCCGTCTACAACCTCGCTCGGTCTGACAAAAATCCCATCAGTTGGGGTGAAGCCGTTGACCTAGGTATGATATAAGTTATTCATAGGTAATTATTAATACCTTAATTTAAGGCCCATCTCGAAATATTCTTCTTTTATAAAAAAATTTCGTGTCACAATGTTAGTTACCTTACCCTTCCGAAACGGCTTTACTGATTTTTACCTAATTTTAGATGCATATTTAGTAGGTCTGAGAATCGGCTACTATCTATTTTTCATACCCCTAAGTGATAAGGGTAGCCCACCCCAAAAATTAATATGGCAAAACAACATTGGCTGGGTCAGCTAGTAACTATATAAAAATTAAAAATTAATCACACAAATTTATGTAAGTGCATAACTTCCGAACGACTGCACCAAATTAGATAATTCTTTTTTTTGTTGTGTTTGTTATTTCCTAGAGAAGAAAAACTATAACCTACTATGAAAGAAAAAAATTATGAAAGTTGCGCGGAACATTAGATAAAAGAAAACCTTTATAATGTAATCTTATAGCGTTTGACATAACTGTGAGTTTTTAAATTATTATGCCAATTCGAATTCAATATTCATAGTTAAGACGGGACAACGTATCTGGGAGCTTCCATCGAAGACGCTGCGTAATCCATTTGAGATATAACAAAACAATACATATATTCCTCTTTTATAGATGTACAAAAAAGTCCTCGATGGCACCTTTCAAGGATAGTTTACTATACCCATTCTATTTTTTATTGACGGTACAATGCTAGCCGGGTCAACTAGTTTATAATAATAAAAATTTAGGGGTTTTCTAACTCGTGAAACGCGTAAACGTTACAATCGAGTGGTCCTGAGTTTGATTCCCGGTGGAGATAAAAAACTCGGTCTGGCAGGACATAGAAGGCTGATCACCTACTTGTCCCTAAAGAAAAAATCGATCAGTAAAACAGATGTGAAATGCATCTGCCCCATACCCCACTACGGATGGGAGTTCACACAACTCGTGAAACATTCATGCTCAAATCCATTACGAATTTTGAGAAGTCTTATATTATTTAGGTGTAATGTCATATTATTATACTAAACAGAAAAATCTGAGTAAAGGCTTAAAGATAGCGCTTTTCCTAAGCTATGAGAAAATGTTGAAACCTGTATGATCGCTAATGATCTTATTCAACAGTTTTAAAGTATTTAATAGGACAGGCGAAGAATCTTCCCAAGCCGTAAGTAGGTGTGTACTTGCTCGAACGTATGTCGGTCACATGTTTTACTTGTGACACTCATGAACACATTATTGCACTAATCTCGTTAAAATATGCAAGCGCATATATGACATTGACTGAAGTATTGTCCGTTTAATTATTAAAATATATCGAAGAAAAATTAAAAATTAATGAAGCAAAAACTTTGTACCCCTTTTTACGAAAATTGCGCGGACGGAGGAGTATGAAATCTCCCACAATTATATTTTACATAGAGAAGTGGAAAATGCTATTTTTTAATTATGCATAAAAATACATTATGTTTGACACACAGCACACACAAACCTACCTGACACTACTGAATTGTGGTCGAATTTCGACCAATGGGTTAAACCACTAGTTAAAATAAATGGATTGAACATATTTTGATTCAAGGTTGATTTTTGAACTTTTTAATACACTTGTTTTATTTTTGAAATAAACTTTACGCTCTTGCAGCTCGTTCACACGTCGCTGAGTTTCCATTTACCACACCACTATGGTACCCGGGCGGGTCACCGAAAATCAATAAATTGTATCACTATATCGCCGTCCTCTTCACACATTTACTACCAGCCTATTTAGTGGACTTCTATCTCATTCTAGCTGGCCAGAAACCTTTGTAAGTATAGCCAGACACAAAATATTCAAAAAATATATTTTGGCTCAATTGATCTATATGTGGGTCTTGATTGTATAAAATAGTATTAATTAAGGTATAAATAAAAATATTGTTATTTTAATACTATAACTTAAGTTAACTATAAGTTCGTAGCTAAGCACTTCCCTCGCCCTGAGTTCAAATCCCAGAAAAAAAAAATACTAAGGCTGCTATGTTAATTGTCAACCAATATAGTCACATTATACACTATATTTCAGCTTGGTTGCCGTTCAAAAGCGAGTCAATTACGGTCTCAAAGTATTGCAATACTACACATTGCAACCGTGGAGATTTGCCAATGAGCGCTTTAAGTCATTACGGAATACTATCACAAAGGAAGAAGATGACATCTTCTATACTAATCCAGAGGTAGATATTTTTATAAAAAACAGTTTTTTTTTCCAATACGAACCCAAATGCGGTGGGAATCGTGGACAAATAATATGGGTTAGCGACAAAATCCTGTGTCGTTCTCTTGCAAATTGATCACACGCATGAACTTATATGAAACACAACTTTACATTAAAGAGAATTTAAATATCGTATGAAATATATATAATAAACGTAATTGAAAAAAAAACGTAACAAAAGTTCGAATTTTTATCTATTATTTTAATGTACACGTATCGTCACTAGAAGACGGCAGAAGTCAAAGACATACAGAGTAACAGGTGTGTCAATTTTCAAGAAAGTGGGCAGAACATTGGCAGATCGAGTGACCGAGTTTCGTATTGACCCGTATTATTTGTCACTGTTGTGTGTTGAATACTTATTCAAGACAAATCTAAGGGCATATAACAAATCTATATGTAATAATAGTCGCCCATTGGTCGAATTCGACTACAATTTAAGAATTATTCAGGAATGTATGTGTTGTATGCTGTGTTATCCGAGCAGTAGTTTCGTAGTTTATGGATTTCTTCTCCATATAAACTTTAACTGTGGCAAATTTTACAATCACCCGTTCGCGCAATTTTTGCGATTTTTAGGATACACAGTTTACAAGCTAATAAAAGTCAACGTTCCTTTAAATTATTTAAATACATTTTTGTTAAAAATAATACATAATATATAAGTTTATAAGCAACCAAGACTTGGAAACAAACATTCGTGCTCATCTCACAAGTAAATTCACCAACTGGGTTTCGAAACCAGGACCTTTTGGTGCAGAAGGCAGGAGCACTACCAATTGTGCCAATCGGCCGTCAATCAGACAATATTATATGTTTCTTTTTGAATCTTGTTTTATGTAGGCAATAGACTGGGACAGCTATGTACGTGACTACATTAAGGGTGCACGGGAGTTTTGTTGCGGAGAGGACCCTGCTACTTTGCCACAAGCTAGAATACTCCACCAAAGGTACTAAATGAATTCCTTGGGACTTGGATATTGTGTGAACCATCCAACAAATACATATATATTCTACAGATTAAAATATTATATGTGATTCTGTAGTAAATTTTTAACGTAAATGGTCCTTCGAGTTGGATATGAATCAACAATGTATGTGAACTATGAACTGGATATGTGAGGGTTTACAATTGGCTAGTTTGGCTAATATTTACAATTCTCAGTCTAGATTAAGCCGAGTATTAATTCTATGGTATAGTGAAGTCCCGTGTCCCCTAGTGAGGTATAGACAGATGCATTTCACATCTGTTTCACTGATCGATTTTTTCTTTAGGGGCAAGTAGGTGATCAGCCTTCTAAGCCCTGCCAGACCGAGTTTTTTTTATCTCCACCGGGAATCGAACCCAGGACCTCTCGGTTGTAACGCTTACGCGCTTACCACTAGACCAAGGAGGCGGTTGATAGTAGATTCTATGGTAGTATGTATTAATAAAAATTGAAAGTAATAATCTTAAAAACTATTAGATCGTTTTGAGAATTCTTTATAATTTAATATTAAAAAGCTAAATAATTTACTCATCTTGTCTCTTTCAGATTATTCTACATGGATATACTTCTGAAAACCTTTTTAATAAGCTCATTAATCTATTTCGTATCTTTGATTGGTCTTAGAGTGATGAGTCTATAATGATTTGAAAGTTCAAATGGACAATTTTAGCAGCAAAAAGTTTGGATAATTGCTTAAATTACACTTATTAAATATTAATAACCATCCAGTATCGCCTATAAATTTATACATAATTATTAATGACAATTCTTGAAAAATGTCTTACGGTTTGTATAAACAATTTAATTTCAAAAACTTAAAGTTCTAAAGCACGAATGACATGTATTTAAGTACAATATGCCATTTCACATCGAAGGCTCTATACCATAATCTTCTTGTTCTGTAGTAATATTATAATATATGTTCGTTTGTAAGTAATAAATTCAAAAACTACTGAGCTAAACTAAATCATTGACAGGGAACTGGACACTGCCCGGGTGATATAACAAAAAAACTAGATTACGGATAATTTTTAATTTTCAAATGAATTATCTGTTGTATAGAAAATTAATTATTTAGGAATTGGAAAATAAATTCTTTATGTAAGTAATTTTGTCTTATTTGCTATACCTGTCATATATTTTTTGCCGTTAAAAAAATTCATAAAACTGTGACTGTGGTTCATTAATGTGTAGGTACAATATTATAAAACAAAGTTCCTCATACATACACAAACAGACAAAAATGTTACGCTAATTTCTCGACACCTACTAGAAAATTGTGTCAGCTTTAAACCAAAAAATCGCATTGAAATCGATGCATTCCTTTAAGAGCCACGATGCTACCAACAGAACCAGACCCACAGATAAGTCAAACTAATTATAACACCTGACTGTCAGAAATGGAGGAGTTATGACAAAAGAAAAAGGCAATTAAGAAAAGAATTTGTATTAGGTATATAAAACCTTTTTTTACACCACAATTTTTTTACACTATTTTAAACAAATTAGAACATACTCAATGAAACCATCTGTAATTTTTTTTTAAGCCCCGACGCAAACAGTTCAGTAGTTCTAAACAATATCTGTTATCTTTATTTTTTCCGTATACAATATAAAGAACAACAATAAATATGATAAAAAAATATTACAAATTACATTAATTTCAAAATCTGATTCAAAACATTTGCCTGATTTAAATACCTAGTAGTAAAAAAATAATCGAAATATCCATATGAATAAATAAAAAAGTGCAACGCATAGAATTGAAACGATAGTATAGTGAATAATTCTTAGTCTGAAACGCCATTTCAGTCCTTCTGGTACAGTGTCTAAGGTTTCTTTGGTGATGTACAGTCGTACACCGCGAACGTGGTCGTAAAAGTATTTATCCCATTCTAAGGCATCTATGTTAAAATTAAAAAGCTCCTTGTCCGCATCAGGTAGCTGATTATAAAGCTCAAGAATATTCTTTAGTGTGAAGTTAAAATTATGAAATGCAAAAAATTCAAGAGCATCAGCAAACTTCTCAACCTTTCGGTACACAGCTTTCATTCTGAAATAGATTACATTATTTAAAAAGATGTTGTCTTGACAGTTGCACAAGAAAGAAAATATTGCAGCATCAAAACATAATTAATTAAGAGTGCAACGGGTGAACCCCTCCAGGGAACATTAGAAAGAAAAAATAAATAAGAGATCGTAGAAAATGTTTATATTATTTTATATAAAATACCTACTAACGACAGTTAAGGTGGTTCGATTCGGTCCCACAAAACTCAAAGCTCGCTATATGACGCTACTTTTGCAAATTTCTAGTTTTTATTTTTTTGTGAAATTATCTTTGTATTTGTATACATTAAAATATGTTTCGCGCACTCTTTGTTATCACTCTTTCAAATATTGCTATATCAAAACAAATATTGAATACCTCATTGTACAAAAACCATTCATAAATGTCGACAGAGTGTTCTTCACACTATTTTAAAACAAGTCAACATTTAGGGATGGTTTTTGTACAATGAGGTATTCAATATTTGTTTTGATATAACAATATTTATATAAAATATATTTTATACATTTATATATAACATATTTGAGTTTTGTGGGACAGAATCGAACCATCTTAATTTAGTTTACCCTATATAAGATGGATGATCTAGAAATTAGGTAAATAAATGTCAAGAGATGGCGCTGATTTACCAATTTACCACGGACTGTTATCAATACCTACTTGGGTTCTTTTCCAATAACCACAGCAACAGCGTCCACGATGTACGCAGGTATCCAGTGAAGCAAAAGAGTGTAGAGCTTAGAGAGATACGGAGATGGTTCCAAGATTAAAATATAGCACCATAAAGCCTTAGCAATTGGTAATTGTAAACCGTACTTCATGTTGTAATGTTTGTAGTCTCCTGAATAGAAAAGTTATTCTTCGTTGTATTATTATTTACTTTATCTCTTTATTTACTTAAATAAAGAAGCCAAGAACAGGCGGCGCCGTGGTAGCGTTTATAGAGACAGGAATTGCCGCACACTGGTTGAAAATAAGGTCAGTAATTAGTAGGAAGGGTTTCAAAAAAATTCATCAGCGTCAACATTTTAGCAATAAAAAATTACCAATTTAATACATATTGGATGAACAAATTTGTTAGTGCTGGGTGACATTGAACTTTATTATAAAATGGTAGGTAGTCTGGTACCACATATCTGGATATCTAAAGTAATGTAAATAAATGAAGGAACTATGTACTATGATTTGAATATCGCTATCGGACGAAATAGAAGAATTCTATATTCTACACGTAGAGACGTGTCTTATAGTTTTTTCCAACGCAAAGACGCCGGGTTCTGTACAAAAATGTCATTCTTCAGGATCCATTTCTTACCCCAAGTGATACGGTTTTTCTCTGAAGGCGCATAGTTATAGACGCGCGGGCTCTGGTCCAAATAGACTGAGTCCTGGTGGTTCCCAGGATAATCCAAAGCAGTCTTCCAAGCAATCGCGATGCAGGCGTTCACCACCATGTCTCCTGGTACCATGTCTGCTTTTGTATTGCCATCACAATGCAACACTCGAAGCAATCCTGCTGCTGACCCAACCGCGACCTACAAAAGGATACTCAATAATTGTAAATCTTTTAATATTTGTGTAATACAAAAGTTTTATTTTTGCTGAAGTAAATATTTAAAAATTTCGATGTCAAGCTAACGTAAATATTTAAAAATGTCGATGCTAAGTTAATGTTTTAAGTGGAGTAGTTTTTGTATTTACATAAAATCATATTTTTCTTCTTATTAGTTGATACATTAGTCTTGCCAATTATTTTTTACTCACTCCAGTTGGTCCGTAAACGTTGTCAATCCACCCAGAAACTGGCTCTTTGGCCGTCGGTATGACTGAAAAATGTACAAGGAAAACATGGAATATCAATTTTTAAAATTGCGATAGACTAGATATATTGAAGAATATAGTTGTGTATTTTGAGTAAATAGGCATGTCATTGGATGACGCGTATGTTATAGTTAGTATTAAGCAGTGGCGGATTTACCAGCAGGCTGAGTAGGCTTGAGCCTAGGGCGGCAGATTTTTGGGGCGGCAAATTTGGGATCGGAATTTTTGTTTTAGCTCCTCATAAAAATCAAAAATATTTCTGCACGTCTGTTTCCTGATGTTTTACAGATAGAAGTCTGCAACAAATTTTGCCGACGACTTTTCTCTCTCGACTCTCTCACTTGTTATTGTTTATAGTTAATATCGAAAAAATTAAGGTTTATTATATCAAAACTAGTTTACGTGCAATTTCAACGAAATTGTTGAATTGTAAAAATAGAAAGGACATGACAATTGTAGATTGTAGAGGCAAGGGCGGCAAAATCTTTACAGCCTATACCTTGAAAATGTGTAAATCCGCCACTGGTATTAAGTGTGGTTTCTATTACTTTACTAGCGACCCGCCCCGGCTTTGCACGGGTATAAAACATATATAAAAACCTTCCTCTTCAATCACTCAATCTATTTAAAAATAAAACGCATTAAAATCCGTTCCGTAGTTTTAAAGATTTAAGCATACAAAGGGATATAGGGAAAGAAAAAGCGACTTTGTTTTATACTACGTAGTGATAAATGGTGAATTGATAAATTTCTAATAATAGAGTTATAAGCAACTCGAATTGCAGCGATTTCTCGCCCGATTGTGAAAATATTCTTTCAATATCCTGAAAACTGTTGATCAAACAAATTCTAAAAAATAGGACCACTTCTGTGAATTACCTTATCGTTTTACACCTCACTCATTGAAATCGGATCTACGGATGGCGACGTACGATCGGAACATCTTTTTGGTTTTTTAAATGTCGGATAAAAATAATGTAACAATTAGTAGGGGTGTGAATAGACATATTAAAGAGGTTGCCTACCTACACCTGGTCTGATGACTGCGATCGGCAGGCCCTTACAGTTTTTTAAAAGCAAATCTTCAGCACCAGCCTTTGAATAACTATACGTGTTCGGATAGTCTTCTATTAAACTGAAAATGCTTTTTAATGTGAAATAGGTTTTGATGCGCCGTAATGACATTAGATGCACTTGGCACACTGAATATCTAAACCAATTTCTATTATAATTATAGCTCAGTCTCGATCGAATTACTTAAGAAAAGGCTTCAGTACCCGTTTGAGAGATACACACACTTATATACACCTTCAATCTTCGTGGTTTAGCGAATTTAATGTTTGTTGAAAGCTCAGTGAACTAATAACTAAAGGTAGGTAATAAGTAAGAAAGACACAGATGCCCGTAAGGTGAATTATCAGTAAAGCTTATACAGAAGTATGTCTTATGAGGAAGGGTATGCCAAATTAAGGGTTTTTTATTTCAGGGACTATTCCAATTTATACCCAATATAACACCCAATTGTGAGGTCAGATGTAAAGAATATTAATGAAAAATTAAAGACTCACCCTTGCGTGATGGTATTCAGCACATTTTCATCGATATTTTCAACAAGATCAATTAGTTTTTCGCCATCAAGCGAGACTTTGTAGAACTTTTCTTCGATGGTTTCTTGTATGCAGTTACTACAAGTGAAATTGAAAACTCTCCGACATAATAATTACAAAAAAAAAATCACCTGCCACGTCTGTCTGTCTGCGATAAACTTAAAAACTACTGAAGGGCTTGTCATGCAACTTTTGATTGATTGAAATATTGTATGATTAATGTTGTAAGTGTCGGCAAAAGTCAAGCCACAGCTTTCATTGAAAACGCTGTCTTATAGTCTGTCCAGATGAGGCGTTTAACGCGCGTAAGGACTCGCGCGTAGTCATACGCGCGTAGTAGAGATACTACAGCTACATGTATTCCGTCCAGATGAAGCGTCACTCGCGCGTAAACGCTGGTAATGAGCGCGACTCTCGACTCGAGGCTCGCGACGCGAGTCGAGGTACTCGGGCGCCATATTATGTTGCGTCCAGTATTACGCGCGTATCCGGGGCGAGTGGACGTATTGTGGATGTATTTAGAATATTTTTTTAAAATGATTCACATTTTCTTGTTAAATTGATTCTTTCTAAGATCATAGGTACAAAAGTTGGGTTGATATTAAAATAATAAAAAGTATTAATAATAAAAAAAATATAATTTATAGATTTAAATATAATATATTGAAAATTAATATTATATATAAATTCAAAAATTTCAAATCATATAGAATTTGTAAATGACATCGTCAAATATTTGGATTCTCTCATATCTTCTTTCATTATTATACATTACCTTCTGATGTCCGGACTAATAGTAAAATATTCTTAGTATTTTATATATATCTTACAATACTTATTCCATACAAAACGGCAATTTCATAGGTAAATACCTAATATTTTATATAAATCCCTCTCTGTGAAGGAACGCGCGTAAAACGCCTCATCTGGACGGGTTCTTAGCCTTTGAGATGCAAAACAATTCATGGTGGGATATTCCTTTTTAACCGACCTTCAAAAAAACCAAAAAGGAGGTTATCAATTCGACGTGTATTTTTTTTTTTTTCCGATGTTCCGCTCGTACGTCGCCATTTGTAGACCGATTTGGATGAGTGAGGTGTCAAACGATAGAGTAACTCGTCGAAGTGGTCCCATTTTTTTTTAGAATTTTTACGATTAATAGTTTTCAGCATATTGAAAGAATAGTTTCACAATCGGACGAGAAATCGCTGAATTCCGCGCGGCCATGTCGTGCTTATTTGCTTATAACTCTATGATTTATAAATCCTTATCGATGAATTAGATGTTATTCGATTTAGTATTAAATTTGCAACAAGATAAAATAAGAATCAAAATAATTTGATTTATAGTTTTAGAGATATTGAGGTTATAAAATAAAAAATTTAAAAATCTTTAATTAGTTCGCTTTATGAGATGTCCATGTTGTATTAAATATATACTAATTATAATAAATTCATTTTATTAAAACTCATATTGTCAAGCTTTTGACGGAATTTTATGATAATCTAAGCCATATATTTGATGTTATGGAGCAAAACTTGTCAACAGAGAAAAACATGTCATACGTTATTGTTTACGCGTCCAGTTTAGATCTAAATAGCTCGATGTAATATCAGTTTATATCGATGACTTATATATCATTTTATAAAACATTAAAAGGATCATATATGATAGTAAAATCAATAAGGTAGAAGAAATACTTCTAGAGATAGAGAGAATATAGTAACTGAGTTCCTACGGGAAATACAATGTGCGTTCACTTGCTTACTATAAAACACCATGAAAACTTAATTTATATGAACGATATTACTTAAATTTTTAGTATTAAACGATTCAGTTTTGCGTCTTCTTATTTTCATTAATTTGAAAATATTAAATTAAATTAATTAAATTAGTTTTTAGTGTATAAGGTAAGCGTAAAGTCAGAGCGTCCATGTTAGTTTCGTTTTGATGGTATGATAACCAACTATACGGTTTAGAAGAGCCACTCAAAAGTATAAAATAAATTAATTTTAAACAAAAAAATAAAACCGACCTCAAAACGCACTGAAAAGTAAAAAATAAATTTTGTATTATAAATGTACTTACTATAAATAAAAGACGTAAATAGTGTTGATAAATAAAATTCATCTAAAATTCTACAAGGGCATAAAACTTTCATGTTGTTTTTTGAAAGGCGGTGCCAAATATATAAATAAAGACTGAATGAATATTCCTGGACTTTAATAAAAAAATTAATTGAATGGCTTGGCGCCGCGTTTCAAAGAGCAACATGACAGTTTTATGCCCTTGTAGAATTTTAGATGAATTTTATTTATCAACACTATTTACGTCTTTTATTTATAGTAAGTACATTTATAATACAAAATTTATTTTTTACTTTTCAGTGCGTTTTGAGGTCGGTTTTATTTTTTTGTTTAAAATTAATTTATTTATAGATCAACAAAAGTATCCACCTTCTAACGATAGCTTACATAAATAGATAAGTTAAGACAACTTTTATGGGCGGTTCAAAATTCGCCGGATCAGCGAGTATCTCAGAAATGGAAGAACAGTTTTTTATAAATTGAACTAAGATCAATCTTGGTCACGTCAGCTTTCGATAAATAATAATAAATAAGCTAAAAATATTCCAAATCTGTGTTTACCTATTATTAATAGACAAAAAAAATCTGAGAAAATAAGACTCTCCTCCTTTTTTGAAGACACTTCATTGTCTGAAAGTAGCCTTGGCGCATATTACCTACATAAATGCAGTGGAGATGTGAACAAAAGCTTTCAACTTGGTGCACGATCTGGCAAGCGTCAGCATCTCTCTGGTCCCTCGGATATTAACGAGAACAGCTTTCTTCAAGGGCTCATTAAAACGAACTGTGGCTGCTCCGTGAAATATGAAGTTTACCTTAAAATTTATTAGCAAATTTCAACCAATTGTTACCTTACGAGGCGTAATTCGCGGTTCGCTCATTATGAGATTCCTCCTAACCCGTAGCGAGATCATTCTTTTGTGATCAGCCTTCTGTGCTTACCTCACCGAAACATTCATGTTTTCCCCGGGATTCGAACCTAGAACCTCCGGTGCAACACGCAGACGCGTAGACGGTTAGTGTCTCCAATAAGGTTTTATCAATTCTTTTTTGATAATGGAACGCGTCACCTCTATGTTATAATGCCAATTTTTGTTATCTGTGGCAGTGTATTCGCGCCATACATCTCTTTTATATCTGACCTGTTTTTTAGTAATCAGTATACTCATCTAAAGTATGAAACAGCCAAATGTGGCGGGGGCAGTTACAATCATATACTGGCGCCAATTCTGATGTACCTTCCCAAACTAAAGTACCCACCTAATTTAGTATGTCAAATTCAATTTTAGTCCCGTCATGCGATTTCTAAACGTAGCTGGAAGTTTATAAAATTGCGTTTAGAGTGTTGTATTTGTACATCAAAACCGCTGTCTTAAAAATATTACGTTATTGTCAAATATTTAAAAACTTACCTCATTAATAAGCATCTGTCTATCCTCTTCAGATATACATAGATTTTTCTCACTCATCTCCCCTTTTACTATACATATCTTGCTCAAGAAGTCAGGTTGTTCCTTACGGAGTCTGTCATACAACTGAAACGTATCGACAAAATTCAGGAGTGAATTCAGGGGAAGATTTATGGGAATCATATACTCCGCTGGAGTCTGGCCAGGGTCTCACTATTTTAATAATTTTACTGTCAATACTAAGTTATAGGGATAAAAACAGGGATAAACACAATTTCGTTATTTCCGAATCTTATTGTCTATAATCAACATGTTGACATCAAAAACAGGTCTAAGCTACAGCGTTCTTTCAGGCTTTCTTTCTGGCAGGTTTCTACAGGCTGTCGCCACTAAGAAACAAGTGTAGTAAAGGTACATTTAAAGAACCCTTATAAACATTGCGCTACTGAAAACAGTGTCTCAAATGTCCTGCAACTTACTCGTTGTTGCAAAATCAAGACTTAATACATTGAGCAAAGATCTTGAAGAGCAGGAGTGGAATAATGTGTGCAAATACGATAATTATAATTATTTATAAACTGTATAGTATTACAATACCTGCGTTACAATATGCATTTCAATATAAATAGGACATCTAGAGGCCTCATGGCTAAGCGGTCTTTTAAGCGTACCGCGAAGCCTGAGGTACCGGGTTCGATCCCCGGTCCCGAATTCAATTTATAATTAATTTGTATTTGTATTCGGTCTCTGGTAAGGCTGCCACTTGCCGGACGGGGTGTCATAAGTGGTACGGAGGCGTGGTTGAATATCTACAGGCTTGCCTGCAGAAATTCAACCAAACCAACAAAAATTGTGGGTTGCCTGGAAGAGATCGCTGTTTAGCGATAAGGCCGCCCGTTGCACTCTAGTGCAACAAAGTGTGTAAAAAAAACATACCACATCGTTAAGTTGCTCTTGGAGTCTTGTTTTAGGATCCTTGTTCTTCTTGGGTCTGATAATGAGACACACCTTCTTCACATCGCTACACGATCTGTAAAAAAGTAAAATATTGTAGTTATTTTTACGTAAAATTTAACTGACAATTAAGTCCATTATTAATAAATATATTAACATCAAAATCGCCGGGCGCAAAATTCGACATTCGTAACATGCTTACGTTTGCTCATCGCACACTTTTCTGTTTAATGCTTTTGCATAGAACAGTTAGAAAAATAATTATTTATAGTGCGTGCGTTTGCAAGTGCCAAAACCGATAAAACAAATAAACATCAGTTACCAAAACTATTGGTTAGATTGGTAGGTTGGTATAAATAAGTAGGTACCTAATTTCCACGGTCGGTGAGTGCCAGAACCGAGGTCGATTTTTGTCCCCGCTAACGGCAAAGTAAGTTGTAGGCAATACCTACTTATTAACACAATATGCCCAAGTTTTTTGAGTAATACAGTATTTACCAACGCTTTCCCATTTCTATCTACCCTATCTACAATGTCTATCTACAGACTTTAAATAGACATTTGACAACAACTGACTTACTTACTTACAACAACTTACTTTGTTATAATCACGTTTCCAATACTGTCGGTGAAATGAAGTATTTTCAAACCGAAACCATCTACTAGTAAGTAAATTAAATTCTACCAGAAAGAACCGGCAAGAAACTCGGTAGACCCTTTTCAACGGCCAATAATTGTTGCTTAATCTTAAAATCCTTAACTTCTTATAAACAATAAACCTAACGGAATTTTGTGTTTTCTTTTGCACCAAAAATATAAAGTAGTTACAACACAAATACTGACCTCAGCAGTTTATCAATCAATAGCTTTCCTATAAATCCAGTTCCTCCCGTCAACAGCACGGTAGCTCCTACAAATGCTTTCTGGACCTGGGACTCTTCCATAGCCATCGTCGGTCTATAATATGAAGTATTTATATAAAGTCTCGACCATATTTTCACAGATAAATAGGTAGCCTTCTTTGCCTTCTAAAGATCTAGAATCTTCCAAGTAATAATAAATAATGTAATACATAAATGTCAAATGAAAGAATCACTTTACCAGCTGTTATTAAATAATTTTATTTTACTAATGCATTTAGACTATTTAGAATATTGTAAATTGTAAACTGTAGAATTTACTTTATTGACTCGTGTAAATTATTATTTATATTTTCACACATATTGCATAAATAGGTAGACAGTTTTAATTATGAAAGATCACTATGTCAAATCAAATTTACATTCAATAAGTAAATTATAAGCATAAATTAGGTACAAAGTACAACTTATTAATTACAAAATTACTCGCAGAATTAGTGATCTAGGTTATTTTATAAAGGTACTCGAGGTTATTTCAATGGATAATAGAAAAATAAGGCTCTACATTCGATAAGTATGTACGATTTTAATTTTGGAATTGTCGAGTTTCGTTTTTTTGGGCGTTTATCACGTGCTGTTCTAAGAAACTATTTCACAATAGTTAGGTATAAATATTTAATTGTTGGCATAGGTGATCGCAAATATATCTACTTCTAGTGCACTTTGGAGTCGATTTATAATTATCTTCTTTTCAACAAATTTTATTTCACACTCTTGTGAGAAACATTTTCGAGGGAAATTTATGGCTACTATCATGTCGTCTACAAAGAAAATATATAATTTTTTCGATTTTGTTGAATTTTTCAAGTAACATTACATAATATATACCTGCCTACTCAAATTGTTCTCAATTCAAAAGTTCAAAGTTTCTACTTTTGAAGTCGATGGAATATATTTATATAGTCCAGTAAACAAACGCTTAACTTTGCCATTTGAGTTGATTACTTGAAACCACCACGAAAATTTCCGTAAGTGTTCGTAGATTAATATACTAAAATTGCAGGGTGCTGCAGTGACGGCAAAGGGTGCAAAAAAAATGCAAAGGGGTGCAAAAACGACTTTTCCGTCAATATCTCACGATTGGCTGGGAAAATAGAAAAAAATCCTAAGACAATACTGTAGAAAATTAAATTCCCTACAAAAAAGTTATCAACGTATTTTCGCGCAATTCGCTGCAATTTTAGTATATTAATCTACGAACACTTACGGAAATTTTCGCGTTGGTTTCAGGTAATCAACTCAAACGGAAAAGTTAAGCGTTTGTTTACTGGACTAATAAGCTAATTGTAATAGAAAATTATAACTATAATCTTTAACCTTAACGCACCTACCAAATATTTTCTTTATAGAATGATTATTTTCTATTTATTTTTTAAAATTTAAAAAATATCAAATCAATATTTCATTAAAAATTATTTTATTTTATATACAGTTTACATAAAAAGCGAACTTTTCTTTTTGATGTCTATTTATTATTAAAATTATTTTAAATAATTTCATGTTCTTTGGAGTAGAGACCTTTGAGCCATGGGGTTCAAGTGATCAGGCGCTCGTGGAGGAGATAAGCGGGCGTCTGGTTTGAGCCCACCAGAGACCCCAGGGCTGGCACTTTCCTCGCTCAGCGCATTAGTATTGCCATCCAGCGAGAAAATGCTGCCAGCATCAAGGGTACTATGCCACAGGGAAGACATTTTTAAAAATATTTTTCTCGCCACTCCAGCATCAACGATGTTATCCGAAGGGCGTTTGTCTCCGTTAATGTGCCGGCCATTTTAGAGCCGAATGGCATTATACGCAGTGATGGCAGGCGTCCTGATGGTATGACACTGGTTGCTTGGAGTCGTGGTAAGGCGCTTGCGTGGGACGCTACTTGCGTCGACACACTGGCGTCTTCGCATCTCCATGCTACTTCCGTGGCTGCTGGTGGCGCGGCATCGATTGCAGAAAGCAACAAAAGGCGAAAATATGAAAGTCTCATGGATTCTTATATTGTCGTTCCTTTTGGAGTGGAGACTTTGGGTCCATGGGGGCCAGAAGCGCGTCGATTGTTTAAAGAGATATCGACGCGCTTAGTTGAGACCACAGGAAACCCGAAAGCTGGCTCATATTTCGGCCAACGCGTTAGTATAGCAATACAACGCGGTAATGTAGCCAGTATTTTGGGTACGCACCCTAACGGCTTTGATGAGCCTTTTGTATTTTTGTAAATATATTTAAGTACATTATTGTAAATATTCAATAAATTTTATACATCTTAAAAAAAAATTTAAAAATATTTTAAAAATTTTAAATTATAATTGAAAAGCTAATTTTATTATATTTTAGAGTATTTTCTATTCCAAATTTTTAAACTACATCGCTATAATACAATTCAATTCTCTGAATTTACTTAAGCTGTAGTTAAAAAAGCAAGCTATATATTAATATTAAGTAATAGTAAAAACTTGCAACAAGAGAAAATCTACCTATAAATTCCTTTCGTTTTATAATATGTTTTCGATCAAGTACAAACCTTATTAATATCTTGAAGATGAATTTTAAAAAGTTGGTAACAAGTTATAGCAGCTTAAGTGTAGAATTAATGTTAGCTTATATTTTGATACACTTTACCAAAATTCCTTTCAACATTAATTACTTACCGAAATCGCGTTAGTAAAATAGACGGATATTCTGTATTAAAAACAGACTACACTTGACGACACAAGTTTATACAATGACAATATTTTACCAAATTCAACATGAACCCACGAATTAACGCTTATATACCTGATTGAATAATTAAACATGTATTCAAAAATTATTTCCTTAAGGGCCTGTTTCACGACCTTCGACGACGAAGTAAAGTGTCAAGTAAGCTAACCACCACTTAAAGTAGCCCGTAACTCAACATGTCAATTTCACGACCTTCAAGTATTGCTAATCATAGGTTTAACCAACGAGTAACTTACTTGCAACATCATCTGCCAAGTAGCACCCCTACTCGACGATTAAATACCAATACATTGAATACCTAAGTACATTTTTGAAAAATGGATCTCTTTGATTTGATTGATGATCAAATTGAGAAATTGGAAAATTTATCGAGACGTCGGCCGCCAAAGATTCGTGTATTTAAATTTCGTGTTGATTATTTCACGGACCTTGATGAAACGGATTTCTTTGCTAGATTTCGACTGTCTAAACTTGCAGTTATCCAAGTGCACAACTTTATAAAAAATAAAATAATAAATAAGACACAAAGGTGAGTACTGAGTAGTATTTTATTGCTATTTCTAGTGATATACCTAATAGTGAAAGGTATGTAGATGTCCATTAATTTTAAGTTCTACACCATGACGTTGATATTTGTTTTGTAATTAAAATAGAAAAAAATTAATTGCAGAAATAAAGCAGCTGACTTTTTCCTCACCGAACGTTTCCGACTCTCATATTTATTTCACTTTTAAAGTTTTTATTGATCTGAATATGCCTCCAGATTGAGCATTAAATTCATTCTGTACTTACTCCCAAGCAGCTTCTTTTTTTTTCCACGTGGAAGCATCACTTTGTTTATTTTCCAGAACATTTTGATATTTTTGTACTAAAGATACCAAAATGTCTCTCTCATGTAAAGAAAAGTTTGCACTTCTTTCTCTTCTCGCTTTATCTATCGTAAGTAATATTGAAATGCACTTACAACAATTTGATATGTAAAACGCTCAAAACGCGGCAAACAATAACTAAAAATCACAGCTGCAAATACAAATTACGCTTGACAATTGACACATTACTGTACTAATGAAACGAATGTTTCGTTCATCATTCACTTAACCAGTAAGTTGTTACTCGAAGCTTTAGTTTCGCTTGTGAAATTGAAAGATGTTACTTGTAACTTTTACTTGCCGATTAGCGTTACTTGGAAATTAACTAATCAGCACTTTACTTGAAGGTCGTGAAAGAGACCCTAATTCTGATGTATTTTAAATTGACCATTAGATATTATTGTAATACTAATAGCAAATAAAGTTATAAAAAAATAAATGCAAATACTAAAGCTTGCATAAGTTGAAATTTTTGTTTTTGTCATAATAAATTATCTAATTAGTTTTAAGTATATAAGTTACGTAACACGTACCTATTAATAAAATTATCGCCATAAGTTTTTGAATAAGCGCTTAGCTTAAACATTGTAAAATATTAAGTTTGGACGCTCTAGGATTAAACTAACACTGGAAATTGTGCTTGTAAAAAATTTAATTATGATTTAATAAAGATGTTTTGAAATTGAATTGAATTGAAATACTAATAGTATAAACATTTTTATGCCCTAGCTTAATTTTATATGAATTTTAATTATCAATTATTAATAACATATTATATTTATAGTAGATTCATATATTATAATGCAAAATATATTTTTTACTTTTTAGTGCGTTTTGAGGGCGGTTGGATTTTTTATTAAAAAATAATTTATTGTACATAGGTACCTTTGAGTGGCTCTTTTAAACCGTATAGTTTGTCATCATACATTCATATTCGTTTAAAAAATTAAACTATGACATGCACGCTCTGATTTTACGCCCACCTTCAGTTACCTTACAGCCTGTACGTTTTACGCGCGTACGGACACGCACGTTTCAAATTACAGCCTGTCCAGATGAGGCGTTTTACGCGCGTTCCTTCACAGAGAGGGATTTACCAGTTATAATATTATTTATAATAGTTTTTTTTTAAAATAATTTACTTACGACTGTATAACTATTACAGATAATATTTACACAAGTTTTTCTATAAAAACAATTAAACTAAATCTTAAATTGAAAATAAATAATATTAATAACATAAAACTTTGGAATACTAAATATAGTTTTGTATTTTTGAGGTACTTTATACTTTTTATTATTTTAATATCAACCTATGTACCTTTTGTACCTATGAAGTAAGAAAGAATCAATTTAACAAAAAAATGTGAAACATTAAAAAAAAAATCCTAAATACACCCACAATACGTCCACTAGCTCCGGATACGCGCGTAATACTGGACACAACGTCACCGACAGTCGAGGGTCGTGCTCATTACCAGCGTTAACGTGCGTGTTACGCGCGAGTGACGCTTCATCTGGACGGAATGTATGTAGCTGTAGTAACTCGGCTACGCGCGAGTCCGTACGCGCGTAAAACGCCTCATCTGGACAGGGTCTAACTATTTCTATCTGCAGTACTGTACATTAGATCTTATTGACTTTACTACAATATAAGACCGAGATAAAATTATGTCTAATTAAATGATGAGTCATGGCCGCCTTCGTGGCTAAATGGTTTACGCGTCTGCGTGTTGCGCCGGAGCTACTGGGTTCGAATCCCGGGGGGCTAATGAAAGTTTTGGTTGAGTAGGCACAGAAGGCTGATTACAGGCAAGTGCCTGTCGAGGAAATGATCAGTGAAACAGATACAGAAATGTGTCTACCCCATGCCCCACTAGGGGTTACGGGAATTCACTTTAAATGATGAGTCAACCATTATTGTTAGTTCATAATATATCGAGAAATATGGATTTAAATTAGACGCGGTATCTACGTAAATCGTACCTACGCGTGCATGATCGGCTTTCTCTCTATCTCCTCTATCTATTCTACCTTATTGATTTTACTATCATATTATATGATTCTGTTAATTTTTTATAAAATGATATAAAACGCGTAAACAATAACGTGTTTTTAAACCGACATTCAAAAACACCAAAAAGCAGGTTATCATTTCGATGTGTATTTCTTTCGATGTTCCGCTTGTACGTCGCCATTCATAAAATCATAAAAGTAAAGTTGGCCATTGTTCTTTAAAGACCACACTTGTTGATATTATGCATTTATACAATTATATAACTGTTTTTAATGACTAATATTAGTACATGAATTAATAATTGAATTTAATGCGTGTTTAATTGAATAAATTTGTATAATTAAGGATTTCTTTAAAAATAGTTTACATGATTTTGTTCTTTTTGATAAAAAATGTCTATACTATAAGTGTAATTAAGACCCACCAAACTTCTTATCTATATTTTATAAAAGTAAAATATAGGGAAAATAAGATTAAAGGGAAGAAGCAAAATATATAATGTAAAACCAAATAATTTATTTCAATTAACGGCATCTTATGAACTAAGTATAAAATAGCTTAAAAATAAATGAGCAAGATTATCACAATTAAAAACAAGCCATTAAAAGAAGGTTCCCTTCAAAATAACACGACAATATATTCTCAACTCAACGCTTAGATACGTATTATAAAATATTTTGATTAAAAAATAATAATGTTCGAATATTTTTCAATAGTGCTGTGTTCTAGTTGGTCTGTGGCTGAAGTCCAAACTAAGACAAAATTGTCTAAAAGGACACTTTGTTTTGAATCTGTACCAATCCTGGAGTGGAGTAATTAGTGGACCTTTAATTATTAAGAAAGATATATGAAGACAACCTCTTTACAATTATCAAATATATTCTGTGACCGCTACATATAATTTGTTTTTCCTAAACCTTTGTCATTGACAATGCCCTAAATGTCACGAATGACATTTGATTTAAATGCTATTTTGTTAACAGAAACATACTTTATTTTAATTGGACGTAATAATTTTATACTTTCATAAAATTGTATGATATTTTTTATTTATATGGACGTTTCAAATGCTTTCCACTACCATGAACGCGTTGGAAAGCGTTTATTAAACAATATTAACATCTTTATGGTGAATTACCTTAACCTTTGTCTAGGGTTATGGGGCAGTTTCTCTGATCACTCCTTCTACAAATAAGTAAGTGATCAGAAAGCCACCAACCAACACAATATTCATTTTATGAAAATCAACATTTTAACACAAATAGTCTCGATGTTGGTCGCTTTCGAAGACCCAGTGAAGATGCAGTAACCTAATCCTATTTTAAGAGGTAAAAACGACAGCTCATATAAGTTATATAATTGCAAATGGCTGTACCCTTTACGTCTCTTATTTGAAACAATGTCTGAAATTGTCTGTCGCTCTCGCTGGTGTGCAATTATAATAAAAACGAGACGAGATTCTGAGCAAATTTTATAAGTAGGTAAGTGTTAATTCATAACGGCGGAAACCGCGCGGTTTCAGAGTCGCGTAGGAACCGCGCGGGTCTTAAATAGTAGGTATTTAAGTAATCGTTCAGACGTAATCCGCGCGAACGTCTAAAGGATTACTAAGAGGTGTCTGTAAACAACACTTCTACGGCCTTGTCATTTGTATTACATTCGAAACATCAGCATGAGTATTTTGAAAACTATTAAAAGTATGACTGTAATGGAGAAATAATGTAAGAACTTCAGTTTTTGGTTCAATTTCAGGGCTTGAGGGACAGTTTCCATAGGATCCTTTAACAAATAGAGTCTTACACCTCTAATTTGGTTGTAGAAGTACGAATCCCAATCTAAACCAGCCAAATTAAAGTCGAATATCTCCTTATCAGCATCGCAAAGCTCCTTGTATAAGTTTTTGGCGTTTTCATTTGAGAATTTCCATGATCGGCACGCAAAATATCCGATGACGCGGGTTAATTTTTCGATTTTAGTGTATGCCACTTTCAACCTGAAAAAGTTAAAAACTTTTCGATATACTTACTTAACAATTCAAACGTTATGATTTCTTTCAATTTAAAAAAACGCTAATATATCAAACTGTTATTTATATTCGCTCCACGTGCTCAAAACAGTTAAATAATAATGCTATGTAGTAATTATTGATACATACATAGGTTTTCTTCCAATAAGTACAGCAATGGCGTCAACAATGTAAGCAGGAATCCAGTGAAATAAGAAACTATAGAAGCTGACTAGGAATTCAGAGGTGGTGCAGATCAACATAAAATGCCACACTGCTTGAATAGTAGGCACTTGGAAGCCATACTGCACATTGAGGTTTATGCATCTATCTGTAAAAACAAAACTAAAACTGTAAAAACAAACTTTAAAAATTGGTTAGTTGTACCAATTGGTATTATAGCCTTACTTCAAGTTTATAACTTTCTTGCTGGTATTAAGGTCATAGATTTTACATAATGTTTTAAACTTTTTTGCTCTCCTGAAAAATTCAAAATTTTGACTTAAGCCCGTATGATCGCGCATCAAAGGTATACAAGTTGGTTACTGTTTTAAATTTGTATACAGATAATTTTATTTATCAAACAACGGTGCCCCAACGGACAGGAGGCTCACTTATGTCCGCCGTCCAAGGACACCCTCAACGCCTGTTGAGCTACAGGTGCGTTGCTGGTCATTTAAAAAGAGGTACGCTCTTTTCTTCAAGGTCCTTAAGTCGTAATGATTCGGAAATACCTCTTCCTCGATAACTTTTTGTTTGCATAGCTAATCCAATACAAAAAGAATTCAATTCGAACCCGTAGTTCCTGAGGTAAACGCGTTCAACCAAACAAATTCTTCAGCTATTATTGGAATAGATGTTAAATATTCTTACCCCAAGTGAGAGGGTTTTCCTCTGATGATACATAGTTATAGACGGGTGGGGCCTGGTCCAATGGTGGCGCGTCCTCGTGGTTACCGAGATAGTCACGAGCAGTCTTCCAAGCAGTCGCGATGCAGGCGTTCACCACCATGTCTCCTGGCACCAGGTCTGCTATCGCTTGCCGATTGCAAAGTAATACTCGCAGCAAACCTACTGCTGCACCAACTGTCACCTGCAAAATTTAACGAAGTTTTACAAAATTTAATTTTCACATGAAAACTAGCTGACCCGGCAAACGTTGTTTTGCCATATTAATTTTTGGGGTGGGCTACCCTTATCACTTAGGGGTATGAAAAATAGATAGTAGCCGATTCTCAGACCTACTGAATATGCATATAAAATTTGGTAAAAATCAGAAAAGCCGTTTCGTGACACGAGAATTTTATAAATAAAATTGTAAAAGTATTGTATCGCATACGATTCAATATACGAATTGGTTAAAAGTTGCCAAGGGTGACAAAAAGAGGAAGATTGCAGTTGATATCATTAAACATTTGAAACATTAATATTCAAACGATACCGCATATATATCCGCAATTAACTTTGCTTATCTACATATTTTTTTTGTTTAATATAAAAAAACTTGAGGTGTTTCAAATTTTTTGATGAGATGTGATTGAAACTTACCCCAGTGGGACCATACACGTTGTCAATCCATCCAACGATCGGTTCCTTTACTGTAGCAATAACTGTAACAATCTTTATATTAAATAAATAATATTATAGGAGAAATCTGAATTTATGTATAAATACAAATATAAACTTAAATAATGCGTACCTAACTAACACATCTTTCGTTTTGGCAAAATAGATGATTGATTTAAGAAATATAAAAAATAATGACACAGAATAATTCTACCAGACAGATAATTTGGGATTTGATAGACAACAAAGCTTTTTCATTATTTAATTTATCAATTTAACTGATTAGTAGCTGTGCACTGGAGGCAATCTATGTATAATTAATTAAATAATTAGTGTTCTGAATATTACCTATTGAAGGTCTAAACAATGCAACTGGCAGTCCCTTAGAATATTTTAAGACCACGTCTTCACCGGCTGCTTTGGTGTACGCGTATGTATTAGGAAATTCGCCCAGCAATCTGAAATGAAGAATTAAATAAAAAGGAGGTGCTAAACTTTAACAGACAATTATACAAAAAAAAAAACTATAAATTGACCTCAAATTGTACTTAAGTCATAAATAAAAAAAGGCACTTTATTAGTTGGGGGCCGGCATCTTAGAGTCAAATATGTATGTATTTAAGATTTTCTGTTCCAGTTTGGAAACCATTTCCAAATATATTTTATATTATTTTATTATAATTAGAATTTTGAATTGATACGAAGTTCGCGGGGTCCACTAGTAAATATTTTAATTTAATTTTAAATATACATAATTATGTATAATTAAAATAACGTGTAAATAAATAATGCATTTAGACATACCCAGGTGTAATATTTTTGAGAACAGCTTCATCCATGTTTTCAACTAAATCTATAAGTTTGTCGCCTTGTAGTGAGCTTTTGTAAAATTTCTCCTCAATATGGGATTCCGTGCAGTAGCTGAAAGTAAATTCTATCTATGACTTACTATACTTAAACGTAGTGTGTCCCTTGACTTCAGAGCGGTACATGGAGCAGACACTCGCCTATTTCATTAATCAAAGGCAAAAAGTTGATATGCCTTCTGTGCCTACTCAACCGAAACATTTGTTTCTTCAGGACTTCCGGCGCAATATGCAGATTCTTAAGCCGCTTAGAGGTTACAAAAGATTATTTAGGTAATATAAGAATGGATGAACGTTTAAAGTCCGAATTAAAAGCTAGCATTAAAACTTATAAAAAATCTTCACCTGTAAGCAGTAGATATATGCACATAGGCCCTTAATTTGATACAACTTCTAGCGAGTGCCAACATCTCTCTTGATCCTCGTACGTTGATCGCAACAGCAGTCTTCATGGGCTCATCGAAGCGAACCGTAGCTGCTCCATGGAATATGAACTCCACCTGTAAGAAATTCATCAACAATAAAAGGAGATAATCGTTTGTTGTTCTCATCAGGAAGACAAGTCTGTTTATTTAAAAAAAAACAAGTTTTTTTGCGTTCTATATTGCGTTTTCTCTGTCGCTCTGCTCACTGTTCCTCTCATGCTTAGTCGACTCGAGCCGACTTCACCCGAATGAGCGTTACATAACCGAGCGTGACGGCTCAGTTCAATTCAGTACCCACAAAAAGTGCTAAACGCGCCTAAAGAAGTTTTCACTTCAATAAAACGATGTTCAAGCAATTTATTTAAGAAGAAAACAGAAGACATCACAGGTAGAATATATATAAGTCGAAATATAAGTATACATAGATGAATCTTATTGATAAATAAGTAAATAGTTGGGACACCTCACATACATTGCTCTGAAGTAAGTAGCTGAAGCACTTGTGTTATGGTAATCAGAAACAACCATACTACAATAAATATATAATGTTAAAGTTTATAAACAACCAAGACTTGGAAACAAACATTCGTGCTCATTTTTTGGTGCAGAAGGCAGAACAACTACCAATTGCCCCAATCGGTCGTTAAAAAAATATAGGTACTATTTAGATTTCATAACGATTGTGTTTTCATTGGTATTCTGTTAACTATAATATCAATCGAAGAGTCAATAGTCTTTGTGACATTGACATTTTCATTGACGTCTTTAGTTTTTGGTATAATTTAATACTAGTTTCCCGCGTCAGTCTCGTTTACCAAATGATAAACAATGAATATTATGATTTATGACGCTCGTGTATTTTAAATCGCGCCATCAAAGTTATCACACGAAATAATTAAGAAAAAGTAAAAATTAATTCAAACATTTCAAATGTTTCTTTGCATTGCTTTTAGATGTAAATAGGTACACGTTCTTAAGTACGCGTGGATGTTGTATCATCATGGTGTTATATTGTCATGTCATTCTATAATTATTTCATACATTCACATTAATTATTAATAAATAGTATTATTAATAATTACTATATAATGTATGCAATGTATATAAGGTATATATAATGCATGCAATAAATATTTATGTCTATTTCCATCTACTTTAATAATACTAAAACTTCACCCCGGAGTTTTTATTTTTAAAATTAGGTACATTTGATTGAATCCTCGCAACACTTAGTGGGGCATGGGGCAGACATATTTCTGTCTGTTTCACTGATCATTTTCTTCACAGGCAAGTAGATGATCAGCATTCTGTGTCCACCCAACAAGAATATTGATTAGTCCCCCCGGGATTCGAAACCAGATACATTTATTTAGTTCATATTACAATGGCAGCTTAATCTATACTTGAAAAATAAAATTCTAATGGAAATAAATTTCAAAGATTTCATATTTATAAAATTAAATAAGTAATCTAAATACATAGCTCTTTATATACGTAATACTTTTTCTCACAAGTCTGGTAAAGTATTTTTTCGATGGCGTTAATTATTTGTATGTAAAATCTTACAGCGCCTCTAGTAAGGGTAAGCTGGCAACACCTTAAAAAACCTTTCGAAAACTTCGACAATAATCTCATGGTTAGCATACAGATCGAATATACCCTTTTGAGGATTTTGTTGTCTGACAGATAATTATTTATGAACGTATTTGTGACCTAGACTAACTTTATCTATGCAAAGACCTTAAGCCTACTGTGAATACCAAATAAGGAATAACGCAAGGAAAATGTGAGACCTGATTTTTAAAGACATAATAATCATCAATATTTAAACATCGATTAGCTTATAAATCGAGTATGTTATCTTTTTCTTTTAGGTGTCTTTCAATACTCGTTCGTAGGAGAATAAAATCTTATACATAATATAAGTACTAAGGACGTTTATGACCGCCTCCTTGATCTAGTGGTAAGCGCGTAAGCATTACAACCGAGAGCTCCTGGGTTCGATTCCCGGTGGAGATAAAAAAACTCGGTCTGGCAGGACATAGAAGGCTGATCACCTACTTGCCCCTAAAGAAAAAATCGATCAATTATGTGAAATGCATCTACCCCACTAGGGCCACCTTATTACATACACGGGACTTAATTTTTTTAATGGACATTTATGGATTATACTTGGATTTTTTAATGTAAATAGCATACAATAGGGCAGGCGGGTCCACTGGTGGTAAGAAATCACCGCCAGCCATGGTCACCGTGCCACTATGCGCGGTAAAGATGCGTTGTCGGCATTTCAGGAATTGATACGATTTTAAATAGTTACAATGTTTTTTAATTGATAACATTAAACTAAGTATTAAGACGGCATTTAAATAGAAAAGAGGATTTATAACGTTAATTGGACGTGTTGTTTTTTATTTAATGTAAAAAAATATAAAACTCATTAATACCAAACTTCAACGTAATGAATTCAAGTTTTTTTTATGAGTATATTATGAATAAGTATATTTCCGTGTTACTTGGCAAGGTTCTACCGACATTTAATCCTTCTATGATTACTTACTTCATTGATCAGCATCTGTCTGTCGGTCTCAGAGAGTCCAAGGTTCAGCATGCTGATGTCACTTTCCACTACCTGAACTTTACGAATAAAGTTTGGTTGTTCTTTGCGGAGCCTATCGTAAAGCTGAAACGCAATACTCATATTAATATATTTAAATAATAAATTTACAAGTTTTTACATACATAATACGTACTTATTTATTTATTCATAGTTAATATTAAACATGCGAGAAAAACACAAAAACAATGATAAATGCGCCTTTATGTATGGGCGTCTCTGTCTTATAATAAAGACAATAAAAAACAAAAAAACACGAATTAAAAAAAAACAAATATATACAAAAGGCTCATCAAAGCCGGGTGTAATGTAATAATAATAATGTCATTTTGGGTGCGTACCCAAAATGACATTACCGCGTTGTATTAATGTATCTTTCGGGTTGCTTGTGGTCTCAACTAAGCGCGTCGATATCTCTTAAAAGAATCGAAAGTCTTCTGGACTTCATGGTCCCAAAGAAAAGGAACAAATGACAAACATTATTTTACATTACAGGGTTTGACTTAAGCAGACGAAGTCGAGGGAAAAGTATGTGATAAATACATACCACATCATCAAACTGCTCTTGTAATCTCTTCATGGGATCTTTGTTCTTCTTGGCTCTAGCGAAAACGTATAATTTCTTCAGCTCCGGGCATGATCTATAAAAAAATAACCAACAAAATTAATAAAGAAATAAAGTTAGTTAATAATTTAAGGACCAAATGAACACAATAAATGAATGATACACAAGAAACTTATAAATCCCCTTTTCATCGGGGAATAAAAATTTTTGTACACGGAAACTAGAGTGAGTATTTCTTTCAATAATAAAATAGAATAATTAGAAATGCTAAATATTCATTTTAAAATTATTCGTTTATATATGTTAATATTTAGGTAGGTATATTACGCAACATTGATAAATTAACGTCATACATTTGTTTTAATCTGATCATAAATTATCAACTATGTACGCAATAGGTTTGGTACTTATTGTAAATATTACTGTAAAACAAAGATAATGTCAATAAAAAACTGGCGTGAATAAAAAAACATTACAACCGCCTACACATGTTAAAATTCTATTAAATTTTGTTGTCGAGTTTAGATACGTAGCCAACACTAACTGGAATAAATATAATCAAATCGGCTCTAGGTTAGGTTAGGTTAGGAAGGGAGAATTTTGTCATGGTTTTTAATTCGGGGAAAAACAAACCGACTGGGTGATTTGCCATACAATTTTAATGTTTATCATAAATTTTATTGCAAAATTAAAATGAACGCGCGAAAAATTAAAATTAAATGATATTTGTCAAGAGTTTGTTAATGTAAATTGTCAAGATTTTTAGTTTATTGTCTGTAATATAGCAAATTTTTTGAATGTCTAAAGCTGGCTTTACCATACTCTAATGAATATCTTGGGGTTTATCACAAAATTGAAAATAACGAGCCAAAAAATAAACTCAAGTGGTTAATTTGTCATGGTTTTTAGTTAATTGGATGAAATATAGCTATGATTGTTCAAGGTATTAGAAAAAAGAGATTTCGACGAGCCGACCAGAAGCTTTACCGTTGAATTCTAATGAACATTTATCGCAAAAAATAAACTCAATTGATATTTGTCAGTTGTCAAGTATTTGTTTATGTAAATTGTCAAGGCCCCAGCTATGACAGGCGGTAGGAACGGTAGTTCTCGTTCCTTCAAATCATGGTTCTCTCGATACCATCCGTACTTTGTCTGAAGGTAAGCGTTTGAGGTAAGCGTTGCTTAACTTCACAGACTGATTAATCTGTGGGCTACAGATATCAAATTGAGTGAACGTGATTGATAGTGTATTCTGCGCACGCGTCGCTTCACAAAACATACGTGATGACTGCTGATATTGTGCAACAAATTTCTTGAGAGTACTCATCTTATTAGTTTTGATCTACGACCGATTTACTTTGATGAAAAGTCAAATAATTATTACATTGTTCAATTGTTTTCGATAGAAAAGACGTTTTCGTCTTTGAGGTCATAAGTTATAGATATAACTAATAACTTCAAGGAGATCCTTGTGAACTCGATATTTTACAGAGAGTCACAAAATTATTTTACAACTTTGAAATAAGAATAAGATGTACTATTTTTAATGAAACAGAAGAAAATCATAACAACAGCACTTATGTGAAGTTTATTAATACGATAAATGAGTAAAACAGTATTATTTTACATTCAAAGTGATGCCACGAAAGCGAATATTTTTAAGTAATTCAATTTTAATAAATATAAATTGTATAAATTTTCGAAATATCAGCATTGTACATCAATCATGTTTTGTAGAAATCTACAGTAAAATTAATTTAAGAAACTACAAAATTACTACTACTAAAATGTATTTAATATTTTACTGCACTTTGAAGTCGTTTTAATAACATAAAAATCTAAACTGTCAAACTCTAAGAAAATCACAAAATACTATTTTATTTAATCTTAACGCACCTACTATCAAATATTTTCTTTTTTGAATTATTTCTATTCTAAGAGCAATTTAATATTCGTTTAGTTTTTTCAAAGAATTTTAAATAACATCTTATATATAAAATTCTCGTGTCACAATGTTAGTTAGGTTTAAAGACATTTATTCTTACTTAAGATACACTTATCACTTACATGAGACTTGGTTACCTTACTCCTCCGAAACGGCTTTACTGATTTTTACCAAATTTTATATGCATATTCAGTAGGTCTGAGAATCGGCTACTATCTATTTTTCATACCCCTAAGTGATAAGGGTAGCCCACCCCAAAAATTAATATGGCAAAACAACGTTTGCCGTTTCAGATAGTTTTAATATAAATCTCAATAAACGCATCTCCACCGTCGCGAGCGTAGCCTTCCGAGGCAGCCACAATAGTTTGCCTTTTTTTGAGACGCTCCTAGCGAGCTAGACCGAACCATTAGAATTTCTTGAGCAATCAAATTGGACTCGATTGGATTGGATTGGATTGGACAAACGCCTCGCGAGCCGAAACCACCGTCCACACCGAGAGAACAGCACACACAGAGTAACCTCTGAGCGCGTCCCGTTTACCGACAGCCATTGGCTCAACCCCGAAGCATGTTCAGCCGAGGCGATGTCCATCCAAACGACCCCAAGGCACGTCCACAAAGATCAGCATTTGGCGAGCCCGTGCCTGTGGAGACGCAGCTATTGAAGTGTCGTATTGTAGCTCCAGTATGAGATACAGAATAGCGTTTCACTGATCGATGGTGATGAGATGACAACTAAATCTCAGACTAGCAAGTTTCAATCCTTCATAAAGTGAAGTCCCGTGACCCCTAGTGGGGTATGGGGCAGATGCATTTCACATATGTTTCACTGATCGATTTTTTCATTAGGGGCAAGTAGGGGTAGTCTTCTATGCCCTGCCAGACTGATTTTTTTTATCTCCACCGGGAATCGAACCCAGGATCTGTCGGTTGTAACGCTTACGCGCTTACCACTAGACCGAGGAGGCGGTTTTCAATCCTTTATAATGATACTTATTCGCAAGCCATTGCAACCAATTTTAAAAAATCCAACTGGTTTTGTCTCTTGTTTAATTTATTGAAAAACTTGTAAAATTCTAGGTCTGTTTTTATGGTTCTAATACTTGTAATACTTGTTATATACCTACAATCTCATCTTAGTATACATATGTTATTAAAGTTTATTTTATATGATTATGTACACTGGCCGATTTAATTATTTTATTCAATTAATTTCGTACGTTATTATGAAAGATCTTTAATACCGTTATTCAAAGTTTAGAGGGATTGAAAATTTACCCCTACATTTCAAGTTCAAATGTTCATTACTTGTAGTTTATATTATGATACATTTTGATTTATTTATAAAAGTACAAAAAACATAAGATGATGCCAGAATTTAGCGGGGATATGAGAAAAACATGATTTATAGTTAGATAACTCAGGGCTGGACTTAACATATTTTTTATTTAGTAAGATTACCCACAAGTGTTTCCGCGTTTGTGAATTGCACTGGAGGCCCTTGATTTGAACATCAGGGAAACAAATATTTCGATTATGTTAGGCAGTGAAACAAATGCAAGTCTTACGGGACTTCGCTTATTTTTAATGGAGCCCTAATTCAAAATGGGACCTCAAAGCTGTCACATCCGGCTCCTTACCCACAAGGAACTAGCATATTATAGTATTGACAATAGAAATTCGCAGCTAAGTGTGAAATTCGTGAAATCATTACTTTTATATGTTAGCTTGTAAACAAGGAACTATTTTTCGTTAACCTAACCTTCGTTCATCACGTTTGGTCAGATTGCCATCAAATCGCGAAAGTCTAAAGTTTATGATAATAACAAATGTTATCAATTCGACGTGTATTTTTTTAATATTCCACATCCGTGGACCGTGAATAACATTTGCTATTATGTGCAGACTTATGATAAAAAAGTTAATAAAAATGTAGATTCAGGCTAAAAATGTAGAATTAAAATAAATGATTTTTATCATCGTAATTAATATTAGCTTATAAGTTATTTCCACATCCGTAAGTCTGAGTATCTATTACTTTTTGATTTGTCTAATTTGAGCAATCATATAACAAGTTTACGTATGTATCTAACTAAAAATTATAGATTATAGCTGTAAATTATATTATTTTCTAACCTTAATACTTGTATCTAATACTTTAAAGTGATTTCTTGCCAGATTGTGAAACTATTTTTTCAAACCTAAAAACAATTTTGGAGTAGACTTTGGGTCCATCATAGGGGCCAGAAGCAAGTCGATTGTTTACAGAAATATCGACGCGCTTAGTTGAGACCACAGGAAACCCGAAAGCTGGCTCATATTTCGGCCAACGCGTTAGTATAGCGAACCAACGCGGTAATGTAGCCAGTATTTTGGGTACGCACCCCAACGGCTTTGATAAGCTTTTTGTATTATTTATTTAAGTACATTATTGTAAATAAATATGTAATTTTTCTGATAACTCAGTACACCTCTATTTACCCCTTTGCGGAATAAAGGCGTGAAGATTTTATTATTATAATAAAACGTTACAATTTGATTTTAAAGAATTTGCCTACCTTGACAAAACTCTACACACCACTAGCTAACTTTAACTAAATAATTCAGTGCCTATTTACACCAAGAGTAATATCAAAAGTGCAAAGACATTCACTAATTTGGTTGGCTACGTTTCTATTAGGACGATTAAGCAACGTAAAGGAATAATTAATTCGAATTGGCGAACTTCGCAATAACGATTGCATTCTATGAATTTTAAGGACTTGGGAAGCTTAGGAAAAAACACATAAATTTAAATGATGAAACGGTTCACAGACTTATAAGTTAATTTCCAAATTCTACTCTCGCTATGGAGATATATAGCAGTTCTTGGAAATGAATTGCACAAGTTCACGCATTCGTTAAGGTATTTATAAACAT
This sequence comes from Aporia crataegi, assembly GCA_912999735.1. Taxonomy (NCBI): domain Eukaryota; kingdom Metazoa; phylum Arthropoda; class Insecta; order Lepidoptera; family Pieridae; genus Aporia; species Aporia crataegi. The sequence goes on along the minus strand of OU538750.1, from coordinate 4,291,828 downwards.
CATCGGAAAAAATTACTGGATAAATTTGTAGCTGCTCCTCTATGAGCTGTAGGAAAACTTCTTTGGATTAACTCTACGGTAAGAAAAGTATAACTTTTGTGGGGAATACAATTAATTATAATTATACTAGCTGAACCGACAAACGTTGTTTTGCCATATTAATTTTTGGGGTGGGCTACTCTTATCACTTAGGGATATGAAAACTAGATAGTAGCCGATTCTCAGACCTACTGAATATGCATATAAAATTTGGTAAAAATCAGTAAAGCCGTTTAGTAAGTAAGGTAATTAACATTGTGACACGAGAATTTTATATATAAGATTAATTACCTCAAAACTTAAAATGTATCAATCAACAGATGCATTGAAACGGCTATTAAAAAAAATTACCAAAAATAATAACTAAATTAATGCGTCTGTTGAAAGAAAAAGAATTTATGTGGACATTTTGTTTTCTGATAAGATTTCTAAAATATTTAAGTAGCGATTATGGGAATAAATATCTATTTTTTTACCTAACTTTGCAACATGAGTTCTAAATTGCAACTGATGTTTCTAAATTAAATTCTGTTGTATATTCTATTTTATAATAAGAAACATTAGTTCTTTCCAAATATTAGTGTATTAAATATTAAGGGTCCGTTCACACAGACCGGTTCGGAGAGGAGAGCAGATTCTTATCACGTTGAAAACAGAGTTTTTAGTATTTGTAGTAAGGTTTATTTTTGCATGTGCACTGCTTTTGTCATTTAGAATGCTTGAACACGCTTGGTGTGAAATAACAAGAGGAGCTGACCGGCTCTGATCCGAACTATTTCTCGTTCGCGCAGCCGTTCGGGTCCGATTGTGTCCGGTCTGTGTAAAAAGAAAAATGCCGATGCTCCCCGAGCCAGTTTGGTCGGACCCTAAGAATTCACGTAGCAAAGTTGTTTCTGACCCTGAATGTGTTTTCGACTATTATGAATACTGGTCGCATTCCTTTAAAGTATAATTATCATTTAAATGATTGTAAATAACGACATATCAAACTAAATAGCTGAATTAACATTAGTCGAGATAAATACGGAGTAAGGACTCCAAAGCTGGAGGTGTTTTCATGGAGTTACATGCTTCTCTAATAACTTTCTTTAGATGTTAGTTCCGCAAATCGACAATGTTTTGCGTGAAATACGGACTCTATGTATTACACTATGTATTACGAATTCTATGTATTAGTGTCTACCTGTCTTATAAAGGATATATATATCTGTTTTGTTTCTGTTGTAAAAAAATGTAAAAAGTAAACTTATTAGGTACTTACCTTAGAAGTTTTTCAATGAGGAGTTTCCCAATGAAGCCCGTTCCTCCTGTAAGAAGTACGCTGGCACCAGTGAACATTTTCTGGATTTCTGAGTCTCCTAACAACTGTGTCTCATCCACCATGTCCTTGTATGTGATGTCACCCCCCTCCTTCACAAATGTTTCTCCTATAACCACCATTTCTGAAAGATACAAATGATTTGCTATATTTACTTCAAAATTATTTATATATTTATTTAAATCTTGTAACCTTAAGGCATGGCAGATATATTTGTGCATCTGTTTCGATTGCTTTCTTTACATACATAAGTGGAATTCCAGGAAACAAGGCACAGAAGCATAAAGCATTGAGCAACAATTCCTAGGAACTCCGGAGTTAAATACAGACGCGTGAAGCACTTAACCACGAACGGTTCAATAAATATATAATTTTATTTAAATCTCTGCAGCCTAAGATCTACACGAGTTATATTATTCCATATTTTTTAGATATAAGTATGTATAATTCTCTCTTTACTGTTATCTGTTCTTTATAGTTTCCCAATTTTTATATTGTAAAAGTAATTAATGTATGAATTAATTTTGTATTACGCGATTTAAATGCGTTTAGATACTACATTTTTTCATACAATTTATTTCTTCTATTTAACTCGAATCTTTAATCAGTTAACGAGGCCAATGTCTTTACTAATATTATAAAGTGGACAGATTCGTATTCAAAATTCTTTCATTGGGAAGCTTTGACGTTTACTGAGTGACATAGGCTATATTGTATATAATTAAAAGCTAGCTTTTAATAAGTTTATAAATAATACATTTTTGATGCTATGCTATGTAATGTGGGTACATTACATAAGTCACCTAACCGGAAATTTTAATGAATTTAAAACAATAGGCTAATTGAGGGTGCAGGAAGTTATTGCTTATAAATGAAGATTAATATTCAAGTCATTACTGAATGATATTATGATAATATTTCTTTGTGTCATGTGGTAACTATAGTTCCATTTGTAAGGCTCAAATCCATAGATTTGACAAAAAGTGGAGTACAGTGAGTGCATGTTAATTCATGTTACCGAAGACGGTATATGAAGAATTAACACTAGACATATTACCATAAACTTCATTACAATTGGAAACCAGTGAAAAACATCAAAACTGGCAAACAATAAGATTAATTGGATTCATGAGTTTACAATGAAAAACCTATCGAATATTTATGCAACTAAATTCGAAATTGACATACTAAACGTTCGCCTGACCGGAGCCGCGCGGGTGCCGCCCCGCCACCGACACTGGCCAACAACAAGCTCACGCGGGCACACGCGTGCGTCTTAGTGATTAAACAAATATAAATTAACTTTATGTATCCTACATCAATATTCTTTTTATTAAATTATAATTAAACAGCCTCTCAATTTCCTCTCATTAGAATATTTCATTGTCTAGTCTCCTCGCCTATGACTGGGTTGCCTGGAGGAGATCGATTGATAGCGATAAAGGCAACCCATTACACTATAATTATGTTTAGTATTGTATCATTATTAGTAATTTGTTTGTAATGTAAAAATCATTTGATAAATAATGTAAGCCAATTATATTCGTTTAATAAGTTGTTCGATTGACTTCCGATTTCTACTTGGCTATGGTATGATGTTGATAAAAGAGGAAGATCATTGTCATTGATGTCAGCCATCTTGTGCGATTGGATTTTGAACAGTTTAGATCTAAACCGAATTTATTATTATTGCTGTGTTTTTATGAAGAGGATATCAATAATAAACCCCAATCGATTCAATGACGTAGTTAACAATAATTTTCTTTCCGATCAACTCTTAACACGATTAATATTACTTTGTAATACATAATACATTTTAATAAAAGTAATTAATCACATCACTGACAATTATTGTTTAATTTTAAATTTCTAACTACATAAACAGGTATAATAACAATGTAATGTTTATTTAAATACTAATTGATTTTTGTTACCGTGTATAGTTTATCTACTTAGAAATTTTTGTAGCATATAATTAATAGCCTTATTACAAAATTGCGTTAACACATACAACTTTCATACAACTGCCACAGAACGGACACGGACTATTTATTTAATAATTTATCATTTGTAATTTAGTTTATTAAATAATTTTAAAAATATTTTTTGTAATGTTTCTGTGTTATACACTAACAAATTTTTAGGTATAAATTCTACGTGTAAATATCTATGCAATAAAGAGAAATTGGTTAAATCTGAGCGTTTTTTTTTTCTAATTTTATGGTTATTATTGGGATTTTATTACCAAAAATCTCAAGTTTTTAAAAATTTTAGGGCGCTATAATATAATAACATATATTTTTTTGTTTCCTTACTCCAATAATTCAGTCCATGACCTCAAAAAACAGTTGTCGCGCATTTTATGAATATTATACTGCTGAATTTCGGACTTATATTAATAATTAAAATATTGCAAAAAATGAGGCCGCTATGGACTATCATAATAACTATTTTATACTACTATATATATTAGAATTGTCAAAGGCTTTCAGCTTCAGAGAGTAAGATTGTCAAAATTTACCATTTTGGAAAAAAATAAGGTTAAAATGTAATAGGCCTCTTAATAATAAGTCTTTCATGCAAATAAAATTTTATAATTTTTTTGGAGGGTAGTAGGTATAACCTCATTCTTATTTTTATTAAAGCAGCTTAGTCTGTGGTTGTCATTTTTAGATGCGCGCACGTCAAATTTAATAAGTCAAACTATTCATTTACTAAATCATGGAGGTTAGAGAAAAGGAGAACGATCGCTACGTACTAAAGCACTATCCCGCCTGTCCCTGGAAATTTGAAGAATTTATAATTAATTTTTAAGCCACCAGCCGCGCTGTCGTCAGTTAGTAGAATTTGCGAAATTACCTGTTTATGAGAATGTACTATGTACAAGTAGATGAAGTTAGTTGAATTGAGACAATTTAGCGATAGCATCGTCTCATTTTGTCTAAATTTCTGGGACTCTACAGCGATCGTCTCCTTCTCTCTAACCTCCTAATAAAACTGATTATTCATTTATTTTTATTCACAGGTCGTATGATACACGTGAGTATTGATGATTACCGTCCTCTGCTCTTTTCTGGGTTAATTATGTGTATGGACAATCTTACAGCGCAAACCAGGCCAAACTTCTTAGCCACTATGACAACCTTCCTTTTAAATTTTATAATATATAATTAACTTATATACGTAATGACGGTACAAGTATTTCCAAGAAAGTGTCATTTAAAAAAAATCCAAATATATAGTTATATACTATATAGTTTTTCTACAATTTATACGTATTACCGGATCACCGTTTTATTAATTTAAAATTCTAATTTGATACAAAGTATCAAATTAGAATGGTGTCAAAGTTCAGTTAATTAATATTTGATTTATTTTTATAAAAGCGTTGCGCATTTTTAATGAATTTAATATTTCTCAATACGCTTTGATTTGTTCTATTATCTGTGAATCCGATGGAACCGACATACCTGGCAAGGTCAAGTCAATAACGTTGTGAGATACTTTGTGATCAATTCTGTTACCTAAAGACATCAAATCCTAAAGCACAAACCTAACAAGACAGAACTTGCAGAAATGACACTTTTACATATAATCAATCTCACAATATATAATATAATTATGAGCCAATACGGCCTAAATTATAATCTTTTCCAGTAATCTGGAATGTTGCATAGGGTTGAACCACCAACAAATTATTCTCTTTCACTCTTAGTAAGTCTAGATAAAATGTTTGTATAGAGGGAAAAATATTTCAATAAACCCCGTATTTCTTAATTTCCCGCAAACCTTAGTGGAACTTGGGCAGACATATTTCTGATCTAAGAAACATAATTTACCCACGGGATTTGAACTCAAGACCTCCGGAGCAACACGTAAACCATGGAGGCGGTTATAATTTAAATCAATTTCAATATAAGGTATGTATTGCAATACAAGAGCGTAATACAAGATACAATAACTGCTATAAGACAGAAAACTCCATTATCGCGTTATCCAAAAAATCCAGATTTGAAGTGCAAGAAGAAAAAAATGAATGAACTCAAAATTTTAATTCCAATTTTTTCCCTTTCTGGCAACATTTTATCTAGACTTATGTAAATATGTCAAATTAAAAGTTAAATGTTTATAAATCAAAGTACGATGTATGAATTTGATTAGAACTCACACAGCCCTAATCTATTTTTTCCAACCAGGCCATATTTAGAAAGTAAGTATAATTACTAAAAGTGTTTCCACATGCTATGTAATTTTCTTCCAACGAGATTAAAATCCAATACATAATATGCATCATAGAACGCATTTCTTAGAACAACTATGTAAGTAGGTATGCATTAATAAGTTCTATTAACATTATACCGTGAGGCAATTTCCTGCGTTGTTTATTCAGAAATATTTTAAACTTATCATACATTCATAAAATGATACAGAACGCCTACCTCAATATAACTGGAACTGTTAACAAAATTGCGCTAATATTAATTTGATACCAGATGATCAGTCGAACTTCGTTCCGCCAACAAAATATGAAATGGGTAAAGTAAGATATCCTTAAAAGTTAGATATATGCCACCAAGGACTTTTTTGTATATCTTTAAAAGAGGAATATCTCAACCATGCATTGTTTTGTTATGTCTCAAAGTGATTAGGCAGCGTTTTCAATGAAAACTTTCAAGTGACTTAATTTTTCCGATACTTATAATTATATTAATATTTTAACCAATTTACACAAAACCTTGACAAATTATATACCTAAACCTTCCTCATGAAACACTCTATCTGTGGGTGAAACTAGCTTGATAAACCGTTCAGTAGTTTTTAAGTTAATCGCGAACATACAAACAGACACAGACTTTAAGAACGATTTTAATGATCTCTTGTTGGATTAGCAAAACAGCTATTAAAATACCGGAAATATTTACGTAAATAGTGACGTCAAACAGCGGGTACTGACCGAAAATAATTGTAAGTGGCTTGTCTGTCTATGGCATCATAAAAAATGAATGGACCGGTTGTTTTATTTGATTGAGAACTGACGCGATTAATATGATTCTTAGCTGCAATTATGTCTACATAATTGAACTCTAGTTCATGCATCATTCTTTTTGCTTTACAAATTTGCTCTTACATGAAGAGTAACCAGTACGATTTATAGAACGAGTGTGAGTGGATAGCCGGGTGCTGGTAGACCGAGTCGTACCTTCTGGACCAAATCCAGGATGTACTTGAGAAGTATGGAAAGTGGATGAATCGAAAGAAGTATGTAGGGATTGTGGCAGGTGGAAGCCTGTTGTTGCTACCTAGCCATTTGGGAAATAGATTTGATATAAATAAATTAGTACGTTATAATCTGTACGTTATGAACGCCTCCTCGGTCTAATGGTAAGCGCGTAAGCATTACAACCGAGATATGCTGGGTTCGATTCCCGGTGGAGTTACAAAAAACTCGGTCTGGCAGGACATAGAAGGCTGATCACCTACTTGCCCCAAAAAATCGGTGAGTGAAACAGAAGTGAAATGCATCTGCCCCATACCCTACTAGGGGACACGGGACTTCACCTTTTTTATAATTAAGTAGCTTTTGGTTCCTCAATCAATATGGACATAATATATACCTACGGAGGCGGTTCAATGTAATACTTTTAAAAATGCAAACATTTGCCATTGCATAGTCACAAGTTACTGACAATATTTGTTTGGACGTTTTTTCCTGACTTCGACCGTGACTACACCGTTTGTTGCCTTTTCCGACTACGAAAAAGGAAAGGTTATGTAATCCGGATTATATATTCTTATTCAAGGTCCTATTATTACGACTGTGTGTTAAAGTTAGATCATTTCTAGCCTGGTCGCAAGAATAATATTTTATTTATATAAACTTAGTTGTGTACAGTGTAACATTGATAAGTCAATGTAAAATTGTATGAATTGTCAAACGAATAATAACCTCTACATCGGATTTGGACGAAGCTGAAGCGACTTGTAAAAACAATTGTAAAACTGCCTCTAAATAAAGAAATTATTGAATAAACGCGTTATTAAATATTATTTATTAAGCAACCTTCACTACAAGTTGTACAAAGAATAAACAATAAGCAACTTTCCTCCGTGGGAGAGCCACATGAAGCTTATGCTGATGCACTAACTGGGCCGGCTCGTCTGGAATGATAACATGGACTCACAGAATACCAACGAGAAACAGCACTTGTACTGCTGACAACGCAACAAAAAAATATGATATACTTAAAAATACCTATATACATGCATAGTATATTAATTATTGTTGTAAATTAAAAACCTCTTTAACACCCTCGAAGACGTAAGCATCAAATATTTTATTATTCAAGGCAGGTTCTATAAGCAATGAGAAGAAATATTAAAACTTGCTCAAAATAAATTCGCACAATTACAAAATAAACACAAAAATCCAAATAATCCACTGACGTATAATGTGCTAAATAAATCTGGGAAAACATGTTTTTTGTACTGAAATCAAACATGGTGAAGATTTTATATTCAATTCTATGTTTTTTGTAATTAAGCAAACACAAACTTGTTAACACTTTACAATTTTGGAGAAGTTCTTTAACCCTCGTAACTTAAACTAAACTTCTCTGATTTTAGTTAAGTGATTTCGAAAATTTGGAAGTCAGTATGACAGAATCACAATTATTTGACATAACTCAATTAATCTATTAGTCCAGTAAACAAACGCTTAACTTTGCCATTTGAGTTGATTACCTGAAACCAACACGAAAATTTCCCTAAGTGTTCGTAGATTAATATACTAAAATTGCAGGGTGCTACAGTGACGGCAAAGGGTGCAAAAAAATTGCAAAATGGTGCAAAAACGACTTTTCCGTCAATATCTCACGATTGGCTGGGAAAATAAAAAAAAATCCTTAGACAATATTGTAGAAAATTGCACCCTGCAATTTTAGTATATTAATCTACGAACACTTACGGAAATTTTCGCGTTGGTTTCAGGTAATCAACTCAAATGGCAAAGTTAAGCGTTTGTTTACTGGACTATATAATACTTTAGTTAATAACTAGCTGACCGGTCGAACTTCGTATCGCCAATAAAAGATAAAATGGATATAGTAAGCTATCCTTAAAAGGTAGATAAATATCCTACCATGCATTGTTTTGTTATATCTCAAAGGGAGTAGGCAGCGTTTTCGATAAAAGCTCCCAGGGGCTTGACTTTTCCGACACTTCCAACAATAATTATCATATTTCAATCAATTTAAACAAAACTGACAAATTATTTACCTAAACCGTACTCACGAATCACACAATGTTAGTGAAACTCGCATGATAATCCGTTCACTAGTTTTTAAGTTTATCGCGAACAAACAGACAGACGCAATGGACGACTTTGTTTTATAATATGTAGTAATAATTACTATATAACAACCCTCTTCTATTTAGTTTTTGTTCTTTTTAATTTCCTTTGCTTCTGAGTTCGAATACCGGGGAAACAATAAATGTGGTTGGGTAAACAGCTGTAAAGTAATCCGTGAGACAATAGCAGCCATGTATCCATTAAACAACCACTGATTGTGAACTAACGTATTTTATCGTAATACGATAAAATAATTTATTAAACATCGGAAGAGATAATGTCCTAACTTAAAACAATCTGGAACAATCGATGAATAAATTATAGATTCTTAGACGTTTTCCTCTTCTGACATAATACAATGACAAACAGAAGGACGTGTGCCGTAAAATACATATATAAATAACAATAGGTAACAAAGCATGTCTCTATTCTCCTGCATTTTGATAAGCTTGCATTTATAAAGTTACTTAATTATTCTAATCTAAACTAGTCTTTTATTAAAAACAGATATAATCCCTACTATCGGTACTAATATTATAAATGCGAAAGTAACTATGTCTGTCAGTTACGCTTTCACGCCTAAACCACACTAATTTTGATGAACTTTGATGCAAAGATAGACCAGAGTTTGGGAAAGGTATAGGCTACTTTTTATTGTGAAAAAGGATTTAAAGTTGTTGAAATAGGATAGGAAATTTCGTCGAAAGTTCGTCATTCTAGAAATTGTCGAAGATTGCCAATGATATAGAAATCGGGTTAATTAATACGCGGTTGGAGTTGCGGGCAAAGCTGGTTCTAAATAAAAAGGCAGGTCATTAAATGCCTTATATTGCCTTTTTAAGTTTGAAGTCATTCACTACAGCTGTGGGTAGCCGTATTGGGCAGGATACATTGCCCAAACCACAGATGGACTACGTATTTTAAAAAATTGTAATTTTTTTATTTCTCAATATTGTTATGGTTAAAAATAAAGGCTAATTATTATTGGCTTGATAATAATTATGAATCTATCGATGTTCGTAGTTGCAACCCGAGTTGCAATTTACGAACCTGAACCATATGGAATTCCACTCAGTAGATTTCGAGATTAGCGCGAACAGACAGACAGAAGTGTCGTGGGACTTTATTTTATACTACGTACTTAAGGATTCAAAACATAATTGATGTCATTAACAAAAAAGGCTAAAGTCATATAAGTAGTTTGTTTATCGTTACAGTAACCTACGTTAAGCATGTTTAACTTACGTAAAAGTCGTACTGTCAATGTCAAGTTGTGACAATAAGTTTTGACATATTGTCATTTATGACATTTGAAAAATGTTTTTTTTTTATTAATTTAAAATTAGACACAATATATAAATTTAGACGTCAGGAATTAAAGTAAAATAATTAGTGATTTATATGGCAAGTTGACCTTAACCCATTTAAACAATTATAAAAATTGTTGCAACCTCGGCAATACATTTAAGGCTATAATTATATCCTAAGATTGCGTTATTTGTAATAAAGTTTTGCGTATATAATATATTATTTTCGTATAGTTCTAATTATCTTTATTTTTCAACATCTTCCAACAAAAACAAAAAATATAAACAAAAAGCCTTACTAAAGATCATTATCTATTGCTTAAAACCGCATGAAAATCCATTGAGTACATTTCGAGATTAGCGCAAAAAGACGGACGCGACGAGGGATTTTTTTGTTGTTGATGGAAAACTAGGCTATATTACTCAGAAATATTTGCGCCCACACTGATGAAACTGCGTGTAAAAACCAGTTTATTTATTTATTACAACAAGAAACAAAACAGTTACATCAAAGAAAACATCAAACATTTAATGTTAATATATGAGAAAATCAAAGGAGCAAATTTTCAATAATCCTACAAAACAGATCTATATCGGAATGAGCATCTTATGATGTGTACATTCTGTATAAAGTAATTAATAAGGTAAGCTGTTTTGATCAAGTCGTTTGGGAACAATATTCCAAACACGAAAACACAAAATACATTTAAACGTGTTGTGAATAGGAAATTGTGCAGATGGCATTTCGCATGGAATCCCATTCGGAGACTTTAAAGCAATAAACGCCAATTTTCTAAGTCTATACATCCTGTCCTGTTCTACCACACGGACCTCGAACGCTCTACCTTCTCTCTCGCACCTATCAAATAGCTTAAATTCTTTATAGCTTGGCAATAATATTTTATGTACGATTTTTTGCAGGCAAGCCTCTAAGCACAGAAATAAATAGAGATTATCAATTATCAATTCAGATTATCATTCAGATTATCAATTATCAATTGAGAGAGAAAACTCATTCGGTTATCACAAGAGTGAAGGTGATGAAAGAAAATTGATTAAAATTAATTAAATTAAAAATAGCTATGAACACTTTTCGATAGGCAAGTATCATCGATTTATCAGTTCGGTGAAGGTCGATCTTCACCGGCTCCACTATGGAATGACGTTTTAGGTGACACGTTATTAATCGGAACTCTGATGCGTTATGAAGTTTGCGTGGTCCACTAGTAATAAAGGAGAAATACCAATTTTTATATATTCATTTAAATTTTGAAATATCGGCAAAACTGTTATAACCTACTTTTATTTCGCTTGCTTCGCAAATTTAATGACATCGTTTAATTACAAACAATGTTTTAGTGAATATTGTTATAGCATTATTAAAATTTCCGCCTCCTTGGTCTAGTGGTAAGCGCGTAAGCGTTACAACCGAGGTCCTGGGTTCGATTCCCGGCGGAGATAAAAAAACTTGGTCTGGCAGGACTTAGAAGGCTGATCACCTACTTGCCCCTAAAGGAAAAATCGATCAGTGAAACAGATGTGAAATGCATCTGCCCCATACCCCACTAGGGGACACGGGACTGCACTTATTATTAAAATTTAATATAACGTAGATCTAACTCTATGAATCAATTTGAAAAGAATTTGAAGGCATTTTTACTGAAGGAGACAGAACACTAGCCAAAGGGATTGAAAGGGGAAAATATTTATATTAAGTTTTTATTGTATTCTAAGTTTTGTTTGTTTACAAATAAATGCCTCTAAGCGTTAATAAATTCGTAAACTGTAAAAACTTTGCTACCTTCATAAAGTAAGCCTCCATTGTTCATTTTTGCAAAGATACACATTGAATATAATATCGTTGTAAATTTAAAAAAAATTTTTTAACCTATCTTCATAAAATTGTGTGAAGATAAAAAAATCCAAAAACCCATAAATCGAAATCATCTAAGGTTAAAAACGCTAATAGATTAGACTAATCATACATCCTTACAATTTCAAATTAAAATAAGTTTACCTCAAAAACTTCATTTAGAAAAGAAATTGCTTAGAAGAAAAAGCTACTTAATCCCTTTTAGGTACTCAAAAATTTGGAACAAAACCTCTTATAAAATATCAGAATTATAAACACAATAAATTTATGCATCCTTAAACTTTACCTAAATTAAATTAGTTTGCCTTTTAAAAAATTATTTAAGGACTCAAAACACTAATAATTATCCTTTTAAAGTCCTCAAATTGGGAACAACAAAAACCTTTATCCAACAGATTTAAATATAGATGAAATTAAATAAACTTACTATTTATCTTAAGACTACACTGCGTTACACCAATGCGAGCACTGTCCACAAACTGATTGGTCCAAAGATAGGCTTCTTAGTTACTCTAAGGCTTTGAATGTTGACACTGTGCTGCCGTCAGGGTTTGAGTAAACGTTGATTGTCAATAGGAAGGAAGAATTGATATTTAATTAATTACAAGTGATATTTAATTTACCATACGCTTAAATAAAAATGGCGGTTATATACCCTACATCTAATGAGTTAGTAGTTGATTGATATTGAAGATAATTCGAAATCTCCTCGAAATTTACAAACCTTACTAATAAACAGTATTACGTCACTTGGAACTAAATCAATTACTTCAGCTTTCAAACAAAAAATCCCGACTAAACATTCGTTTAAGAGAGATGCTACAACAGACATATATACTTACAACAACCCTGTTTCCGCATCGGGGGTTAACTATGGCCGGTTTCGGGTATTCAAGCTATCAAGTCCAGTGTTTTAATGAGTGTGGTAAAATATTTGTATTAAAACATTTGACACGCGCAAACTTACGTGACCAGCAGTTTTATAACAGTAAAAAATATCGAATATTTCGATAATAAACAAATTTGATATATTTATATTATATATTTTGGCAAGTAGTTGGATATACCAATGAAGTTTGGGTTTCAGTTTCGTTTTCGAGTAAGTAGTAAGGTATTGGGGGTTCCCACACAGGTTTTTTTGCGGTTGGTTTTCTTAAGTGATAATGTAAAAAGTATGCAGGGAATATTTTACCAAAATAGCGTTATAGGTTTGTAAAACAGTTTTTTCCCGCGATTTGTATATGTAGGGCTTCGCCGTGGGGTCGGTTAGGGCTTGGATGTGTTGGGACGGTATACGGTGGTAGAGCTCCGGTGTTGGCTAAGGCGAGACGGTATTGAGGTTATAAATTTTATAAGTATATACATGTTAAAAAATAAACACAGGTAATGTTACCTATCCGAAGGCTAAAATATAAAATTAAAAAAAAAACGAAATATGAAAGGGTCCAGGAAACGATTTCAGTGTAACTCGCCGACATGATTTAAGTTTTTTCCATATATTTTTAGTAGCGAGGTTTTCCTCGAATGTAATTTTATTAATGATATCCGCGTAAGCGTTTCAACTGAGAGTTCCCGGGTTCGATTCCCGGTGGAGATAAAAAAAACTCGGTCTGGCAGGACATAGAAGGCTGATCACCTACTTGCCCCTAAAAGAAAATATCGATCAGTGAAACAGATGTAAAATGCATCTGCCCCATACCCCACTAAGGGACACGGGACTTCACTTTTTTTTAGCGCACCTATAGCTAAATTAGCATTAGTTGATACTCTTTCTCACTCTCAGTGTACTCAAATATGGTGTTTCGTAATGAAACTGTAAATAAATTTTGCTATACGGGGACTTTGTTAATATAGGAATATTGTATTGATAAATATATTTATTACTTTAAAACTATATTCAAGCCCTAACCGACCCCACTGCGAAGCACTACATACACATGTCGTGGGGAAAAACCCAACTTATAAAGCTATTTTGTTGTTGGTAAAAACCAACCAAAAAAACGTGAATAAGAAATCCCAATATCTTATTACTCGAGTATTAAAGCATTTATTTATTTTGGTTGGACCACATAACACAAGAAGACAATCACAGGAAGAAATGAATTTAAAACATCCAAACACGAATTACGATGGGGGTAACACAACAATTACTAAAAAATTATGTCTAAATTAAAATTTTGATTCATCAGTTAAAATTCGACGAAAATTACTAATTTACGTATTTATTGCTAATATTTACAAATTTTTCATGGAACATAAAATAAATATAACTCATCAAAGCCATTGGGGTGGGTTACTCTGACTGCATTACCGCGTTGTATTGCTAATTCGTTGAACGAAAAGGGCCAGATTTCGGGTTAACTGTGGTCTCAATCGAAAGACTTCTGGGTCCTATGGACTCAAAGTCTACTCCAAAATGAATAAATAATTATGTATTCAGTAACATAACGTTCATAATTATATAAATTATGTGTCATTTCGAGATTGATGTTGAATCCATTTCGAACTACAGCACGCATTGCCCGAACCAGAATTTATCAAAAACAACTCGCCAGAACTTATAGACAGATCTTAGCTATAATTTATAAAAATCAGTTCATCCATACATGAGATATTCTTAGTTGACATGTCAAACATTTTAAATTGTTTTCGATTTCGTCTTAGTTGTTTAGTAGTCGGTGTGCTATTAAATTGTGCTTACCGAACCGAACCATACCTTCATTTTAATTTTTAAGTTATTTACATCCGTAGTTTAATAACTGTTAATAGCGAAGTGCGAATAATGAATAGTAAATTCATAAATATATAACGAATAAATATATTCATAGTAAATTCATAAAGTTATAAAATAACCCTCAATAATTTATTGATTAAGAAATAAAACCTTTTTCTAATAAAAAACAATTCTCTACGTATAAGAACTTATTTAATAACGATTTAAAAAGCCTTGAGTAAACACGTGGGCATAGTGGACATCTATACTTATATTATAAAGCTGTATATTGTTTGTTTTTTGGTTAAAACAGCTAATAATTAAGAAGGTAGTGGCTCGAATTGTATTTTGTTATAGTCCATATATCGGGGAAGTCTAAGCTATATAAAATCATATGCGACGTAATTAACGCGCGTGAATCCGCCGGGTATATATAATATACAAGTCACATAACCATCATATTTGGCTTCGTAGTGGAGTAGAACAAGGCAAAATACTTCCTGTTCTCCACTTTCTAAAGTACACCATTAATTTTGATATGTTTACTATTAAATCTATTAACTGGTTTTTTGGTATCCCATTTCTAAACGATGTTCATGATGGACTAAATGTTTATGAATAAATTTCGTCCATGACAACTAAACACAATTAAAATTTCTTTAATTTTTAAATTTAAAAGAAAAAAATAACAATATTGAAGGCGTGTGTATATATATTTCACTTTGCAGCTAAAATTGCATACCGCAGACGCATAGTGTTTGTCTGTCGCAATAGGTACAAGGCTCCCATTATGCACTATGGTAGTTGTAAGTTGATACCTATAAGGGTGTAGAAGATACGGGGGTTGAAACATGTGATTTCTAAAAATGTTTGATAATCATTAATCTAAAATGATTTGGAATGTTCTAGAAAATTTTAGAATGGTCTAGAAATTTCTTGAATGATCTAAAATATTCCAATATGATTTAGAAAGCTCTAAAATAGGTACCACGATTCTGAACGATCAAGAATGTTCTAGAAATTTTTAGATTGATCTAGATTGTATGCCAATTTTCTGATCAACATATAATGTTCTCGAAATTTCTCCAATGATCTTAAACTATAACTACACAACTAAAATGACCCAGCGAGGCAGGTATTCACAGCTAGTAACGCTGTAAAAACTATGCCATTAATGACCTACATTATATATATATATACCTTCAATACAAAGGTTCGATACAATTTTTAAATATATAAGCCGCATAAATAACTTGAATGGAAAACTTTTAATAAGGCTTAACCGAGTTTATGTACGTATTAATACTAAGATACGCACGTCATAGCGTCCGTGAATCGTGTTATAGCATGGCATAAATTATCTCAAACCGGATTACCTCTAATCAATTTGATTTTTCCCCCGATATTATAAGTTTGACGTAGGTATCTCCTAAACAAATGGACGTGATTTACATCTTAGCTACAATTTATGATTTCTTCATCCGTCCATTAAGAAATTTATGAAATAAGAGTCAAACTAGCTTGGGTTTTATATAAACTTGTACGATTTATAGCCTTAATACTTTTCTATGAGCTTTCTTAGCTGTTATTCTCAGAACTTGGTATGTTCTAAAGGAGATTGTGAAGTGCCGATACACGGCGTGAGTAGGTAGGTATTTAATAAAATGCTATCTATTTCATACCATTTTGCCTCCGGGCTTGCGATAGAGAGAGAGTTGCAAGTTTTTAAGGCCTACATTTCCTTTTTAAAATAGTTTCGGGCGATAATGTTTTCACTTTTCACCACCCTAAACATTTACGAAATGACACTTTTGGTCTCTTTAGATTCACTTTAATCTAGGTCTGTAATTTGAGTCAAAAATATAGATATTTAGATGAACTTCTATCATAAACAATATTTCTATAAATTAAAAACATACGAACCTAGTTTTTCATTTTATCTACATTTCAAAAAAATTTGAAAATTAGACTATGTTTACGGGGGAAAAACGTTACCGCTTTTTATATGAAAACTAGCGACCCATCCTGCTTTTGCACGGGTATAAAACATACATAAAAACCTTCCTCTTCAATCACTCTATCTATTAAAAAAAACTGCATCAAAATCCGTTGCGTAGTGTTAAAGATTTAAGCATACAAAGGGATATAGGGGCAGAAAAAGCGACTTTGTTTTATACTATGTAGTGATGTACAGCTTCACAATCCTCTTAAACAGTCTGGAATGACATTCATAAGCGATCATGTAGGTATGTGGTTCTATAAGGATATAAATTTTATTCAATCCTGCGGTCAACTGTTGTGATGTTGTGGTGGCACGAAAAACCAGTTGCTAGCAATGGCCCTCAAAAGACATCCAACAGATAGTCCGTAAAAGCGTTGCCGAGACAAGTTAATGATACAAATCCACATATTATTATTTAGACTTTACCTAAACAACTTTTCAAAAGCGAGTTGAAAATAAAGCGCCTAGGAATTAGAATAACGCAACAAGTATACCTAACCTTATAGTGTTTCTATGTAATTGATAAATGTGTTTTAGATTTCTTCCAATCTTTTATTTATTGTATTATCTTACATGTATATTACTTAGGAACTAAATAAATAATTCAAGCAATTTTTTATGTGAGCAAGACTAATTTTGTAGATGATTGGAGAATTCAACGCAGTGCCTAGACAGTTGTATCTACGCTTGGTTTTTATATATGACCCGCCCTGGCTTTGCACGGGTATAAAACATATATAAAACCTTCCTCTTCAATCACTCTATCTATTAAAAAAACCGCATCAAAATCCGTTGCGTAGTTTTGAAGATTTAAGCATACAAAGGGATATAAGGAAAGAAAAAGCGACTTTGTTTTATACTATGTAGTGATTATGACTAGAGGACCCGGCGAACTTCGTACCACTAATAAAAGCTAGAATGGGAATCAATTAAATGTTTGTATGGAAAGTAGGTAGAACAGTTTATATGGGAAAATGAAATTGTCGGTTTTACTATCTTTCTCACAATATTTCCATATTTTCTCACCGTTTAAACCTTCCTTGTACTACGACAAACATTTCCCCAGCCCAGCCGTTCTCAAGTTTTAGCGAGACAAAGGAACACATTTTATAATAGAAGTTATATAATAGCTATTTTGTAGAAATATCATTCATATATTGTATAATAGTTGACCTACGAATGGCAATTGGTAGCTGATATTAGAAATGGTAAATAATAGACTTTAACATGTAACTTTACCTCAAATTATAAAGTTTGTCAAGGTTTTGAACACGATCGCTTAATATTAGCAGTTTTGTATTTCGTAATATAGAGATATGTTATTTAAGATGGGTTGTCGACCTTTGCTTCAAGGTTTTTATGAAGGCCTATATTTATAATCATCAGTAGCACTTATTTCGTCAAGTATTTTTCGGTAGCGTCTAAGCTAAATATTTTTGGAAAATCTTACAGCGGCTTGGGTCTACAAAAATTTATGGCCACTATAGGGTCCGCTTTTCAATAGTTAAAAAAACTATCAAATATTTCAATACTAAACTGAGCCTAAATTATTTATATTTCTATGATCAAATTGTGTTATTTATAACTTACTAGCGACCCGCCCCGGCTTTGCACGGGTATAAAACATATAAACCTTCCTCTTCAATCACTCTATCTATTAAAAAAATCCGCATCAAAAAAGATTTAAGCATACAAAGGGATATAGGGAAAGAAAAAGCGACTTTGTTTTATACTATGTAGTGATATGTCAAAGTGAGATTTTTGGACATAGCGTATTTTAAGCTAGACGTCCACTCGGGGCGGATTGAGCCGCAACGACGCGCATTTTTGCGTACTGCGTCCACTATACATTCAATCCGCGCCGCATCGGCGGATTTTTAACAGTCAATCGTACGTCTAACAAGTGAGCTACGGTCTACTAGAGCGGGGCGGGCCGAGCTGGGTCGCATCGACGGCAAAATACGCTCGCTGAGCAATCCGCCGACGGATACCGTCGCTGTCCGGCCAGCCCCGTCTCTAGTGGACGCAGTTTCATACAAAATGTATAGCAAGCGGATTTTTGCGTTGCGTTGCGTTGGGATGCGACTCGATGCGGCCCACCTGGTGGACGCCTAGCTTTAAAGGCGATATTAGAATCAAATTCCAAATCAATTCCGCTATTCCAAATTGTCTAATTTATCCCTGTAGTATTAAAACCTGTATTATGTGATTGTTATGAAAAGCTATTATTATTATTCGACCTCAATCAAAGGAATTCTTCTCCGTCCTTTTACATTTTAATATAACGTCAAAAATTTTCAATTTTCACAGCTTTTATAATTACATATATGTATATATATGTATTTTACATATATATGTATATATTTTAGAAAATTTGACCAAAATGCATCGTTAACAGATGAGTGTGTTTTTCATCTCTGACATCAAGAATAAAATAAAATTATATACATTCAAGTATAATTAAATTCGAATATAAAAAAAAAATATTATATTGTACTGGGAAGTCAGAGGTTAAATAAATTTCTGAATATAAATTACATTAAAATCAAAAAAAAAAACAAAAACAAAATAATTTTTCAATTAAATTAGCAATTTATTTGTGAACAATTGACGCATTATAGAATTTGTAAATCACATCATGTTTTCATTAAACAAACATTACATAATTCGTTTACATAATTCATTTTAATATATGCTTCAACTAATTGTCAGCTTTTTCAACGTCATAGGCTGTAGGCACCTAGAAGAGATTAAGCCATGAAATTGGTCTAACAGTTCTCATCAGTTGCTATCAGAATTGAGATCTATCGCTAAGGCAGTGACGTAACTTTATTGTTTGAGGCCAGGTCTACAATTAACGCACATTTTAACATCATATCAGATACGATACATTCCAACTTTATGATGCATTAGATTTTTGTTTAAGTTGTGTTTACATAAGTAGGTATTTAAATAAATTGAAGATAAAACTAAGTAATTTGGATCCGTATGCTCACAGCTCTCGAAGTCTACCATTCTCTCTTCTCTGGCATTTTGAAGTCTTGCTACCCTATTATTTCGCCTTAACCTCTTCATTTGAAGTCATTCGTTAATAGCTACAATTTATGGCGATTGTGTATTCAAAAGGTAGAAACAAACAATGCCCAATAACACTTTGAATAGGCGATAAATATTTCAAATATTATTACTCATGCCTTTGGTAATAACATGGCCTAATATTAAATGACTAAGTTTTAAGGTTTATTATTATTCGCATAAATAAACGTGGATCGTGGATTTCTTTGATCATTTTGTTTACAATTAGGTGATTCACCTTCAATGTCTACCCAACGGAAACATTTGTTTCCCCTATGTTCGAACAGACAAGCGACAAATTTGAGATGTGTGTAAATCAGCACAAAATTCGCTACGATAATCTCCCATTTATCAATAGTTATTGTCGATATAAATTTCCCCATTACTTGTTCCTGTAGAACAATGAACAATCGCCCATGTGTACGCCATTCCATCCTTTATTACCAGGCACAACGGAGTCGGATGCACGCGTATTTTATGATACTCACACATCATTGCGGTTCTTGCTGCGCTGTGAATATTGTCGGCCGAATGTTTACCTACGCGGCCGTAAATTATTTATCTACCGTCTATGGCCCTTTTTTTCTACTTAAAAGATACAATGTTTAAATTATATAATTTTACGACCGATTGGTGCAATTGCTAGTGCTCCTGCCTTCTGCATCGAAAGGTCCCGGATACGAATCACGGTAGGTGTATTAATTTGTGTGATGAACACGAATGTTTGTTTCCGAGTCTTGGTTGTTTACAATTTTATTTGTGGTACCCTCGTTGTTTCTGATTACCATAACACAAGTGCTTCAGCTACTTTGGGATCAGAGCAATGTATGGGAGTTGTCCCAATTATAAAAAAAAATACTCCACCTAAAGATTATATAACCAGGTATACTTGTTGTTGTGGTAATTAATGTCATTATGATGTTTTGTTCCAATGTTTTTTACTAATTTGTTATTTAATAGTTTTGCATGGACCATCTGTTCGCAAAACAAATATCTATTTTAAACAGGTTTGTGTACTATTAGAATTAAATGCACTAGTATTGGGCAACATTTTGTTATTTTTATGTTGAATAAAGTAATTTTGAACTGAACTGAAATGAATGTATATTTTGTATGGAAATTAATATCGTCAGTCGTACCAACACAGCGACATCTTGTCAAAAAAAAACGACATCAAATTATAACTGAAATTTAAATTAGACAATACGGGAAGCACCAGCTTTCAAACAAAAAATCATCAAAATCGGTTCACCCAATCGAAAGTTAACAAACATAAAAAGCAGTCAAATTAAGTACCTCCTCCTTTTTTGAAGTCGGTAATAAATAGACATCCACTAACGCTGGGTATGGATGTCGAAAAATAATACTTATCCACGGAATCATCATTTGGAACATTTGGTATGCCTCAAATAAAATGGTATCAATCTATAAAAAATTTAAATATAAACAAAATAGCATAATATTTATGTAAAAATAATAATCTAAGTAACAGTTATAAAATTTATTTTTTACATTATTTACAGTTAAACAAACAACTTATACATTATTTTTAGATGGGAGGCAAAGGGGCTCAGCAATTGTTAGTAAGACACTCATGGACACCCACAACGCCAGTTGGGCCGCAAGTGCATTGCCGGCCAAAAAAGGTCCTTATAAATAAATTAATATCATCAACTTAAATGTCACTCAAATGTAAACATCAACATATCTAGGTTTCGAGCGTTGACAGTTCTTGCCAGTGATCTTCCAGTTTATTCCGAACAGATAGACAAATGTGGCGAATGACTGCTTTATACCTAACATGTAGTTAAATGATATTAAAAACTATGACTTAGGGTCCGTTCACACAGACCAGCTCGGAGAGGAGAGCAGATTCTTATCACGTTGAAAACAGTTTTTAGTATTTGTAGTAAGGTTTATTTTTGCATGTGCTCTGCTTTTGTCATTAAGAATGCTTGAACGCGCTTGGTGTGTAATAATAAGAGCTGACCGGCTCCATCGCGTACTAATTCTCTTTCGCGCAGCCGTTCGGCTCCGATTGTGTGCGGTCTGTGTGAAAAGAAAAATGCGCGCCGATGCTCTCCGAGCCGGTCTGTCTGAACGGACCCTTATTAGGAATCTTTTGGTAACTTTATTTTTCAAGTAACTCATTGAGTTCGAGGTCATTGCGTTTTGATTATTGCTTTGATCGAATAGTAAACAACTTTTTTTATTGTTAATTCATCCTGTTTCTTATAATGATCAAACACTTATCGGAACAACAAAGGTAAGTATTAA
The DNA here is from genome assembly GCA_912999735.1 of Aporia crataegi. NCBI lineage: Eukaryota > Metazoa > Arthropoda > Insecta > Lepidoptera > Pieridae > Aporia > Aporia crataegi. The sequence continues at coordinate 4,269,876 of OU538750.1, read as the reverse complement.
AGATTGTTTATCTTTTAAGGTGTTTTTGTTCAACGATAGTTTCTCATAATGTATCTCTGTTTTTTATTTTTATACATATTCATTGTATGTATGAATTATTTATTGCAAAAACTAAATATTTCGTGAACAATACCTATGACTTTTGGATACTAATATATTATAATAACTAGTATTCGTAATGTTCAGAAAAATCAGTGTCAAAACTTCGTTGCATACAAAATATTTGAAAATTTTACAAAAAAATTCGTACATTTTAAAATTACGAATAAAGAATTTTCTCATAAATATGTTTCGTCTTTCTTTTCGATGTTTCGATTGGTATCCTATTCGGAACGGTGACAAAGTGAATAAAAATAATTTAAACCCGTAAACCAATTATCTATCTTCAAAACTTAGTATAAAATGCCACTATTTCATGAAATAAACAAAAAATATTTGCAAGAAAAATGTAACCAGGTTACGCGCGAACTCATTCAGATACTATTGAATTGACAGTTTTAAAATGGAGAAATCTTTCAATTTCAAACGAACTGACACAAGAATCATAGAAAAGTCCATCAGTAGAAACTTTCAATATTGAAATTTTGTTTGTCAATACCATAGTAAAGTAGATCACTAAGTTCGCGTTATTACTTAATTAATCCCATAACAGCTCACCAAAGTTCTGATAAATATCCTTTATCCGTTAGAAATATGTACAAACCGTACTATGAGCTGGTTGTTGAATCGTGTAATTCTTTAACTAATTCAGCTAACTCTGCCGCATCATATCCTAATAATTGTCGCAAATCGCATACAAACTTGTAGACAAACCTGCAAACATTCAAAGTTCTACTTAGGCTACACTAAACTACTTAACACTATATACTAGGAAAAACTATAAAGTCTAAAAAAAGCATGCAACAAATGTTACTATAGTTCATTCGCGTTAAGAAAATAGTGACTCATCACCGACTGCCGGCCAAGCCACGCCCCCTAGCCAATTAAAACGCTAGAAATTAGTAAGGCGAGTTCACAGTGCTCAGTTGAAGTCAGACCTTCGAACTGATCGGTTGTGTATTTTGCGTACTACTTGTTTAAAATTAAATTTGGAAAATGGATATCTCACCTATTAAAAAAAATAAAAGTGGATCAATTATACATAGTGGAGAGAGACGCGTAATTTACAATGTTTATAAGTATTTCAAACAGATTGATTTAAATGAGACTGTGGAGAGCATAGTAATTAAAACTGCAAGTGCATGCGGTGTGTCCGAAAACACTGTTTATAAAATTATAAAAGAACAAAAAGAAACGAATACATTGAAATCACCTGTGAAAAAAAGAGCTCGACTATCCACGGTCGATAAATTAGATGAACTAGACAAATGTGCAATAAGGAGAAAAGTACACTCTATATATTTAAATAACGAGTATCCAACATTGGACAAAATAATAACACTTTGCGAAGCTGATGAAGATATTCCTGTTTTCAAACGTACAACACTTCACAAAATACTGCACGAGCTTGGTTTTGATTTCAATAAACAAGATAGTAGAACATTGTTAGTGGAAAGAGAAGATATTGTTTTATGGAGACGAAAATACTTAAGACAAATAAAAGAATATAGAAACGCTAATAAAACCATTTACTATCTCGACGAAACGTGGGTAAACGCCGGACACGTAAAAACAAAAGTGTGGTTGGATACAACAGTCAAGAATAAAAGACAAGCTTTCCAAGATGGCTTATCAACCGGCCCAAAAGCTCCGACAGGGAAAGGGAAAAGGTTAATTATATTGCACATTGGCAGCGAAAAAGGATTCCTGGAAGATGGTTTACTAGTCTTTGAATCTAAATCTACAAAAGATTATCATGAAGAAATGGATGGTGAAAGATTCCTTAATTGGTTCAATGGTATAATACCGAAGCTTGAACCAGGAAGTGTGGTTGTCATGGATAACGCTCCCTACCATTCGGTAAAAGTTGAAAAAATACCCACGGCCAGTTGGAATAAGCAGCAAATACTAGAGTGGTTGCAAAACAAAGGCATATCTATGGATATGAGTTATTTGAAAAAAGAATTATTATTGAAAGTCGCCGAAATCGCCCCACAATATAATAAATATTTAGTAGATGAGACTGCTAAAAACAATGGCATTACAATTCTTCGTCTGCCGCCTTACCATTGTAAATTAAATCCGATTGAAATGGTGTGGGCCCAAATAAAAAATTATATTGCTGCGAATAATACTACATTCAAAATGAGTGACGTAAAAAAATTATTTTATGACGCAATCGCGTTAGTAGACGCCAATCGGTGGAAGAAATGCTGCGACCACGTGATACGCGAAGAAAATACCATGTGGGGTTTGGATGACGTCATGGAACATGCAGAACAAAATTCATTCGTAATAAATGTAACGGGAGAATCTAGCGATACTGATTAGCGATTTAAGTACTTAGTTTTAAGACAATTTTGTATTTTTTTTATTTTAGTACTTATTTTATTACCATTAATCCAAATATGTGTTACTCTACTAATATAGCGTTTAAGTTGACATTAAAAATTACCTTAATAGGAATATTTTAACATGTTTAAAATCATTGATACTTTATTATTTTTCTATTAAACTTATTTAATGTTTTGAAAAAAAAATGTTTAATTTTTTTCTCCATTATGAATACACCCTTACCCTGCAGTTGCACTGATGAGTCACTATTTTCTTAACGCGAATGAACTATAGCAAACGCTTAGTGCGATTAGTAAAACCAAGGGTGACAAGAAAATGCCGTGGGACAAGGACATGCCAAGCTAAGAATTCAGAAAGCATAAAACGTAAACACAAAATTAGAGGTAGAAGAGCTGGTAAAAAAAAAAATAATTACAAGAGTAAGAATGTGAAGTTATGAATGTGTGAGCAGGATGAGATTTAAGTTTTTGTCTCTATTTGCGTATAGTTTTTTTTTTGTCTGCCATCGACGGCACCGATGGCAGACAACATTTTTTCGAATCCAAATAGTTTTGATATAAACCAATTAGTTTCGAAAAAATATTGTTTTCAAATCTCAATTGATATTCTACTTGTGTGCGGTTATGGTGAATTGCAGTATAACTGGTTGTAAAATTCTAAATATGATAAATTTCAAACCAAGTAATTGGTGTTAATCGACCAAAGTGTGAATCACATTTATCAGTGTAAATGGTATTACATCAAGCTATCTCACTCTGAATACGCAATTAGCTCTTCTATACAAATTTACCTTACAGTATAAAAGAAATGCGAAATTCAACAAGTAAACGCAATGCATAACAAGCGAACACCGAGTAACAAGTATGACATACCTTTTCCCTGGTACTTTCGCGATCATATCGCCGTCATAGTAGTAGCGTAATGCACGCGATAGTTTCTCATAATTCATTGCTGGTTTGTGTTTCCGTAGTCCCCATAAAATCGCTACTTTCTCAGGATCTAAGAGTTTGAATTCGCCGTTTGTCCCTGAAATTAATTTAAAATTAGCTCAACTATAAGTCAGATCGTCATCGGATGGTATTTTTAGGTATAGAGGAATCCCGGGAGAAATGCAGTAAAATAAGGGAATAAAAGTTTAAAATTTTAGTGTCCAGTCGCAAAGGCACGGAAAGTCGGTCTGCTTGCTTACTAAAAGTGAAGAGTTCTGAAAAAAATGTATTTCCATTGACAAAAATATATGTTACCTCAAAGAGATAAAATTAATTTAAATTCTAATTAAAAAATAGAGATAGTGGTGCAAACTCACCCTCCCACCGTATGAGGTCATAATGCTCAGCGCTCGTGAGCAGTTCGAGCAGGAATTGCCACAATTGGACTTGTCCATTATTCCCAGTCCTCGGTGACATTCGGGACCAGTCTTCGTTGTTTGGTGGACATATTATAACCTATAAAAAAACAATAGAACATTATTTATATTGGGCAAAACTGCGCTACGCTTACCCCGACCTAAGGGCACGAGCTTAACCCGTGCGTTGATGCGGTGGTCCTGAAGGGTCCTGCAGGGTAAAACGGAAGCCATGCCTCCCATGAAGGGCATACTTGAAATACTGTTAGTATCTACGAATAATAATATGTATAGAAACGTAACTCTCATCTATACAGATAGCACTTCAAAAATGAACCCACCAACGCGTACAACAACGTCAATACGTTTGCACGTGATTGATCGTTTCAAGGCGATGTGACCAATCACGAGAGACCAAATATGTACCTAGGTACATATTTGCGTTGTGTCATTTTTGAGTTCAAGTTACACTTCTATACATATTATTATTCGTATCTTTTAACTGTAAAGATACTAACAATACTAACGCATATTCATTCTTTTGATGAAATTTATTTTCAGTAAAATTTTGTTCCTTACTTTATTAGGTTTTCTCTTGATAGCGCATTGTGGTGTTCCTAAGTCATCTTTCGCTGGAGGTGTTTCAATGTTATTTTGTATCACGGCTGAAATAAGAAATATGTACTAAATTATAAATGCGAAAGTAACTCTAAAACTCTGATTTTGATGAAATTTGACCAGATTTCATCCAATCAATACTAGAGCTTGGGAAAGGACATAGACTACCTTTTAATGGGATAAAAGAATTTAATTGTTTGAAATAGTAAATGAAATATTTATGGATGTTTGTCATTGTCAAAGATTGCCGAAGATGATAAAATAAAATGTGCATTTACATCGTGTTATTAAGCCTATGAAGGTCTTAGGTACAACTCCCGGAATAATAATATTTTAATATTTAACACTATCAGATACGTGATCATCAAAGCGGCTACATACTCACCGATAAATTTACATTTCCTTAGAAGTTCTAAATGCGTCCAAAACAGATCACCTGGATCGGAAGGAACTTTTTCCCTGGAAAAGAAGTCGTCTAATCAGCTCTTGTTGTTGCCCTCTTAATTTAAACGTCAAAATGGCGGCTTTCATATAAAATCAAAAGCAAAAACGCATTGATTATCAGCCGCGTAAGAAACTGTACGAAAGCGGATTTCTGACTAATATATTTTCAAAAAATACGCACAGCCAAAATTAATATAATTTACAAAAATTAACGCCATCTGTTAACAAAACTTCGAAAGACAAATAAATTGTTATTAATTAGGGTTGGCAACTGTCAAAATGGCGCTAGTATAGCTAGTTCCCAAAACATTGCAAATTTTCTATGGTCCTTTGGTCTTAAACAAAAAAATAATTACTCAAATCAAACTTACTTGAAATCCAAATGAGTCATATTACAAAGGTCGCGACCAGAAATATTCCACGCGGAAAGTTTAACTCCAGTTAAATTGAACTGTCGCACCACCCACTGTATCCAAAGCTTTACATGTTGTACTGACCTAAAAAAAAAAATGGGAATAAAAACGCACTTAATTTTGACAATATTTATAATTGTTTTTGTGAAACTGTTAATGACATTATTATTGTATTCTGATGATGTAGCCATTTTGTTTCTTGTAATAAATAATGTTTCTAAGTGTCGAATTTTCATTTATTTGTTATTTTTTATTTAGTTTCGTTATATTCTTAAAAAATAAACACACCATCTGGAATTCGTGGACATCGTTGGTTATGATTTGCTCCAGTTCGAAAATTTATTTTAAAGTTAAAGATAGAAATTTATTTTTAAATTATTTTTGTAAAAATGAAAACCCTAGTTTCTTGGCTCAAAATAGGGCTCGTTTTTAAGCAGCATATTAATTATATCGGGTTATTTACGCCATTTATAGAAAACTCAAGTATAGAATATTCTAACTCAAGAGCGGATGTACCGATTTTGATTATTTATCTGTGATATGTTGACATCTCATACATTTTCTATAGAATGATGTTTTAGGTGACAAATGACTTTAAATACTAAATTCGCGGAGTCAGCTAGTTCTATGATAAAATAATGTTTCTTTGTGGTATTTCAAAGGATTTTAAATAAAAATTCCTAAATAAATTCAATGAAAGACTAGATATTATAAGAATACTAGCAACCCGCCCCGGCTTCGCACGGGTATAAAACATATATATAAACCTTCCTTTTCAATCACTTTATCTATTAAAAAAAAACTGCATCAAAATCCGTTGCGTAGTTTTAAATATTTAAGCATACAAAGGGATATAGGGACAGAGAAAGCGACTTTGTTTTATACTATGTAGTGAAGATGTACCTACCCTGCTGTAAATTAATATTCCATGACTCACCATTCCATAGGATCATCCGGTATTCTTGCCTTGGCGTGTTCAGATTTAAAATGGTCGTCCACTACCCACTTGACGGCGACCGCGTGAGGACGGGCCACCTCCACCTCACCAGTTTCCATTTCCTGTACCTCCTCTTCGTCTATTTGTTGTTCCGGAATGGGAACTGCATCTGTCTCCACTGTAACTTCAATATTATAAATGCAAAATTCACATTTATTTAGCTATTTAGTTTTTTTTTTGAGGTTTCATTGCCTTCAATGTCACTGAATGGCGGAAGAACTTGCCGCGGTTTATCTGTGTTGTTGATCTTGTCTGTGCAATCTCACGATACGCTGCTCTGTGATTGAGCGACACGCGGCGAGTTGCTTCGCCATTTTTGTTTTGAGATAGAAAGTTATAGTCACTGGGTGTGACACGTGTAAAGAGTTGAATTTGTAAATTGTAAGAGAAAGAGGAATTCATGTAGTGAACGATTACATATTGTATATATAATATATATATATATATATATATATATATATATATGTTAAATATTACAACAGTGTCTGGTGTATGTTATTAAACATCAAATCAGTACGAATCAGTACGTACAATCCTACGAAAGAACCCTAAAATTAAAACCCAGATCTCGCTGTTAGTGTTATAATATTTGATAGATATACATATCTGAATGGAATAATGCTGGTGGCAGCTAAGGCCCATAAAGAGCTGTACAATGATGATGATTTTGATATTATATAGATACTTACAATCATCCTCAGTCGGTAACTGCAATAACTCATCATCAGGTTTAAGAACATCAACAATATTTATCTTTTTCTGAGCTGGGTGAAGCTGTATGTGTACTTGAACTATACCTGACCCTTTTATACATTGCTCAACTAGCGTTTTGTGGCTTTCCAACTGGAAAGTAAAATTCTTTTATTAATATTTAGTATTTCAATCATCAATGCCATGTCCAACATGACAGAGAATATATATTATTTCGGTTAATTTGCAGTTTTTATTCACCGCACACAACGTAGCGAATATCAGCATTTTAACTCACGTATTACGTAAACTAAAAAATAATATTTAGAAAATAATACTTTATTAATATGATTTCAACATAGTAACAACAGGTTCCGTGGTGTAGTGGTTATCACATCTGCTTTACACGCAGAAGGCCGCCAGTTCGATCCTGGCCGGAATCACATTTTTTGTTTTTTTTTTTTGCATTTTCACAAATTTTTATTTTTATACACAAATACGATTAGAATTAACTTAAAAATTAAATTTTTTTAAAGCATCAGCTATTATTTCGTTTCATAATAACTATAGTTATATTTTTTAAGTAATAATTTTGAAATGCAGTTTTTTCATATTAAACAAACCTTATTTTTTTTAAATGTACTTATAGTACTTTTACTTTTAAAAATCATTAATCCATAATTTAAATCTAGGTAATTCAATAGTAATAACAATAAAATCTCACCATTTTGGCATCTTGCAGCCAAAAAGTATAGTCCGATAGGTTCAAATTAAGTCTTTGCTCTAGCATTGTTCTTAATTGTGACAATCTTGTTCTTATATCCATCATCTGCACTATTTCTTGTAACCCTAAGATTGGTAGAATCAATGTGAAACTAATTTTAAAATAAAACAATCATATCACTTCACACAACTCAATTTCATCATTAGTTTCACATAGTGCCTTCAAATAATCCAAAAAAAAAAAATTCTATTTATTACAATAATAGTACAATAATATAATGTAATGTGTGTAATAATATCAATTAACTAAATAAAGACTATACTATATGCAATTAAATTGTACTCAAATAGAATTCTATTAATAAATCCAAATAGAATAACCATAAGAATCTGTAGTCCGTAGTGGATCATCTTCAGGTGCATCCGAAAAGACTGCCAGTGGTTCGCCTTCTAAGATCTCTGAACCAGATTGTATTATACCTAAAATTGAAATAATATATCTCTTTAAAGGTATTATTTTGTTGAAAAATAGTTTTAAAAGATTTGTTTAAGTACCATTAAAATGCTGACTTTAAGTTCTAAAAAAATTATTTGAATGAATTTATCAAGTGTATACAGCTACATGAATTCTCATTAAATTTTAAGTTTATAGTTGGTGTTCGATAAATCCATTGTAAGTTTCAATAATCCAATAAAAGGAAATATTTAAATAATCATATTGATTAGGTATTTATTTCTCGTACATCAACGATTGGTCTCTTGTTAAATACCTACCTACATTTTTAACTTCTGTAAAGCATACAGACAATACATACCCAAGTCAGATGCTGTTACATACTGAGGAATGATTGATAGGGCATCACCATCATCAACATTTTCGTCATCAACAAAATTATTTTCTGTTTCCATTTTAATTGAACGCACGTTCAACAAATCATTCAAGTCCGTCACTTCCATTATTTACACTCGCACACAGGTGCGTTTTCGACAAGTAATGTAATTTCAAAAATAAAAACTATTTTTGAGTTCTTACAAACTTTGTGAAATGTTTATTTGAAAAATTAAAGGAAAAGGAAATTGATTGTCCACTTCCGCGTGCGCTAAACGGGAAACCATGAAATGAGACATTGACAAAATAAAATTAATTCTGACACTGACGCGGTTATTTTGTGCTTACATTTTCTTGTCTATGACTTATACAAATAAGGCCATATGGTAGTAGTGTTCTGGGGCTTTATGATTTGACACGTTGACTAATGACGTTGTCATTAAGTAGTAACTAGTACTTTATTAGTCAAAAAGGAAATATCAAACTTCAGTATTTTTAAATGCTCAAAATCGATCGTGTCTTGTGCTAAGTGCTTTCACTTTCGGTTTTCATGTTCCCAATTCTAATTTTTATTAACGTGCAATAATAAATTAGAAATTATGATAGATACTTGTATAGAAACAGTATAAATTCGATTGCGGTGTCTCAACTAAATTGCCATAGTTTTTGTTTATTGGCGAACTCCACAATACCCGAAAGATGGATGGAACTGTAGTTTTGATTTTGTTGGCTTTAGTGATGTTAGTTGGATCATATGTGTCTGGGAGCATTCCTCTTAATGTGTCGATGTCTGAGGTAAGTAATATTAAAAAATATATACTTATATATTTTTTTTAATATTCATATAAAATTTCCCAATGTAATAATTTACATTGCATGCCAGATTGCCAGCTGTTGCTTTTGAAACAATGTTTTGTAACGGTATCGCAGTATGCAGAAATAATTGCATTAGCGTTGTATTTCCAGATATCAACATAAAGTTACGAATGAACCTATGTTTTTAGTTTTTCATAATAACAAATTAAGGGAAATCCATAAACTTTAACACTAAACACCTTAACTTGTCATTAAACACCTTAACTCAATCTTTGCTTAGTATGTTCCTACATGACTTGATATCATCTCCTTTTCATTTGTAACAGTATGAAATAGGAAGAACCTGATACTTTTACATTGGTTTATGTAAATTAAATTGAACTTGTTTTAAATACTTGTTTTCACCTAAGCCTTTAATTATATTGATAATAATTTAAAATCAACATATTTATCTTACAAGTAGAGCCTTTAATATCTATCCTAAAAAAAGTATTATTCAAAAGAAGACGAAGGAAGTCCTGGATTATAAATAAAATATGTTGATGTTAAGTTGGCACTAAAACCCTCAAATTCATCAATATGCATGTAAAGAAAAATGATGAATAAAGCAGGCAGTCACAGAAATGTCTAGCAGCTACACAATACATGTTACAAGATATAACACATACACTCACATGTAAAAAAATTGTAGGTATTATTTTATAAATAATTCAATTATGTTGTTTATTAATTTAGAAATCGCTTATTGGGTATTAGCGACTGAGATTACAAGTTTGTATTGTTTCAAAGTAATAAATGCTACCACAACAACAAAAACTCAGAAAAGAACTTTAATAACTACTTAATATACTATATTTAAAATAGATCATGCTCATAAAATCTCTGTCTAACGAAACAATAGTTTGAAACAGATTGGTAATAATTTTATACAATCGTATTCATTATATATATGTATCATCTTTTGAACATAAATCATAACATAATAATAAATTATATGAAATTTTAGGATTTGAACCAAGAAGTTGGATAACATTCAATATTATGTCTTGTGATAATGTAATAAATTCTCAACACTTAAAGACAATATTAGAGTTGTACATTTATAAATCCATTCTAAAACAGCTTAACTATGAATTTGGTTAGAATAATTGGCAAGCATTATTATCTTTAAAATTTCAAGGTAAAATAATAATTAATAAATAATAATTCTTATCAAAATAATCCAAATGTATTGATATTCGAATAGTGATATCCAAAATATATTATTATTTAATATACACATCAAATGTGTGTAATAGCGTTTTTAGAATACCATCGGCACTGAAAAAAATGCATCAATAGGAAGCAACACGAGAAGAGATGATGAAAGCAGTTGGAATGTTGCAAACTGGTTTCAGGCAATAAATTGGGTTGCCTCGAAGTGATCGCTGATTAGCGATAAGACCGCCCGTTGCACTTCATTGCAACGAAGTGTTTAAAAAATAATAATAATAAATATATACAAATATAATTACAACTTTTATCCAATGGGAAACCCAATTTTATATTTAGCACTCTTATCGCTTTTGAATGTGCTAATATGGGTAACATTAGGGAATTGAAATTAATAGTTATTGTATTTAAAAATTGTCAACTCAGTTCTGCACAGCGTACCTAAAGCGTTCAAAGCGGCCAAAAGATCCCGCTATTTCATTATAAATAATTTAATCTATGTTTCAGGAAAAACTACTTAAAGTGACAGTATTCGGTGCTGGTCTCCTCGTAGGTACGGCACTAGCTGTCATCATCCCAGAAGGCGTTCGATCTTTGTTCGCTGAACGGACAATCCCGGTGGTGACGAAGGATTACACGCCAGAACCGGTTCGATCCGGTGATTTGCATTCCGTCATCGGGATATCACTTGTGTTGGGTGAGATTTATTAATACTGGTTTTTGTCCACAACTTTACTCTAAAAAATTGCAATAAAAGGTAACCTCTAAGTAGGTGGGTAATTAGGTATAGCTCTGTACAATATTTCATTAAAATCGGTTTGTTTTAGTAACTGTTATTATAATTATTTATCCTTTGATTCTGCATCGAAACATCCTACATGCTAACCTTAATTCCTTTGTCTTTCTTCAGCATATTTCTCACTCTTCCAGGATTCATTTTCATGCTCTTAGTGGACCAGATGTCCACTAAATTTAATGGATCCACCAACCCAGTGGAAAGAAACGTAACAGCCACCGTTGGACTCGTTGTTCATGCAGCTGGTGAGTGGCTCTGGCTTATAAAATTTAAAACCTACATATGAAATTTTATATTAATTCTAATACATGTATAAAATTAAGTAATACAATATGTATACAATGGTATAATACAACACTAACTACGTGGCTATGTGGTTCTGACATTCGGTGCCGGAAGTCCTGGTTTCAAATCACGTGGAAACACAGAAAAACATTTAACATTTAAATGCTTAACGGCTGTACTGTTACATCATTTGATTAGTCTTGGTGGCGAGAATAGTGTAGTAGTCGACATGAAATGTAAATATTTAAAAATTATCTTTGTGACTATTATCTATATGTATTAATATTAAAAAGAGAATTTTTATTTTTTATTATTGTGATGTGAAAATTTCCGTCTCTGAAGGAAACCTAGAAATATCTTTCCATTTTTTAAAAGAGTTTCTTAACAACGACCTTTGCAAAGTGTTTCGTCAAATTTTCGCAACAACAATTGCTTGAAGCGAGAAAGCGACTTTGAAATATCCTTTCAAGTCGCAGGTAGAAGCTGTTTATTAAAATGTGTACCTATATACACCGTATAGTTATCTTCACGGATCACGTGCAAAGATTCGCGCCTGCGAAGTAATTCCGCTTGTATTGATTTATCACAAGATATTTCGGTATGAACAAAGCAATGAATGAAAATTTTACATAAGTACTTAGAGACTAAAAAAAGTGGTAATGGACACATTCTTATTTTACATTACTATTAATGCTAATTAAATAATTAAAATATATTACTTATTTACAATAGGCTAGATTGTAATATACCGTAATTTTCTCTTTATAAAGAAGTTGTTAAGGGAAAATTTTAGACATTTTTTGAAAACGGCTTTCAATTTCAATCAATTTTTTAACTAGAACTGTCAAGTATCGACTTATCGGCTTAACCATATGAATTTCACTTTATTAAAAATAATACGCCAATAAAAAAGAAGCTTAAAGGCGCATTTGGTTCATAATTCCAATGGAACTTTTCTTTGATGATAGTCGACTTTCATAAAACAAATATTTTTTTAAATTGTTGTTTTCTACGAATTCGACTCTAAAAATGTTTCAGTGTTGGGAAGTTACCTCCTAAATGAATGTCAAATTAAGTCGCGCGTAACAGCTTATTTGTAATATTGTTTTAACCAACGACGAAAAAATATGAGTTTTATAAATTTGACATGTCTGTGACGTCTATCATCATAGTTCCTAAGCAAATAGACAGATTTCAATGTAGTTTCGTTTGAAAGCTTTATAAAAATCTATTCATCCGGTTATGAATGTATAATATTAATAATAATTGGGACAACTCACATACATTGCTCTGATCCCAAAGTAAGTAGCTGAAGCACTTGTGTTATGGTGTATGTTTTATAAACAGCCAAGACTCGGACACAAACATTCGTGCTCATCACACAAATTAATGCACCTACCGGGATTCGAACCCGGGACCCATCGATGCTGAAGGCAGGAACACTACCAATTGCGTCAATCGGTCGTATGGATTGTACATTTTATTTTTGTCTTCCAGCTGACGGCATTGCTCTAGGTGCCGCCGCTACCACGTCACACGCAGACGTTGAGATGATAGTATTTCTGGCCATCATGCTTCATAAAGCACCAGCAGCTTTTGGCCTCGTTACGTTCCTAATGCACGCTGGGCTAGAGAGGTAAGCAACACATTTCTATGACTCGCACAATTAATAAACTACTTACGCCTGGATATAATCAAAATGCTTTTATATAACTAGCTATGCACCGCGGTTTCACCCCCGTTAACTTCGTCGTAATATGATGTTGTATAGTCTAAAAGCTTTTAGCTCTAAAAATGACGATACTTCCATAGAACTTTTCATCCCTCCCCTTTCAACCCCTTAGGTTTTTTTACAGTGTACTTTTGTTCTATCATCAATAGTTTCCGCAGCGCATGCGACGAAAGAAGTTTTAGGGCACTTTTTTTACACCTTGGGTTACGTTACTTAAGTTTTAGTAAGGATCCCTAATCTTTTCTAGCAATAAATATATGTTATGTTACTCAGGGTAAATGTAGCTTTTCAATGGTGAAATAAATTTTGAAATCGGCACAGTAGTTTTTTAGTTTATTAATTACAAACATACATACACATACAAATCTTTCCTCTTTATAATATTAGTTTAGAAAATATTATATGTAATAGATTTTATTTCATGCTAGCCAGTGGCGAATTAAATCGACGAAACTCAGATTAATCATAATAATAATACGTGAAGCAAAAACTTTGTACCCCGTTATTACGAAAATTGCGTGAACGGATGATCGTGAGATTTGACACGGTTAAAGATTATATGGTGAAGAAGTGCATAAAGTTATTTTTTATAACATTTTATTTTTTATATAAAATAAACATTATGCACACTATTTCTTGGATGACACAGGCCACAGCATACACACTCATACATACCTGACTTACTCTTGAATTGTGATCGAATTTCGACCAATGGGCAACCTTTAATACTTAATAAAAACTATTAAGTATTAACGTCCCGCCCTGGCTTTGCACGGGTATAAAACATATATTTAAACCTTCCTCTTCAATCACTATCTATTAAAAAAAGAACCTCGTCAAAATCCGTTGCGTCGTTTTAAAAGATTTAAGCATACAAAGTGATATAGGGAAAGAAAAAGCGACTTTGTTTTATACTATGTAGTGATTATATATTTAACTAGCGACCCGCCCCGGCTTTGCACGGGTATAAAATATATATAAAAACCTTCCTCTTCAATCACTTTATCTATGAAAAAAAACCGCATTAAAATCCGTTCTGTCGTTTTAAAGATTTAAGCATACAAAGGGATATAGGGAAAGAAAAAGCGACTTTGTTTTATACTATGTAGTTTGTAGTGATTATATATTTAACTAGCGACCCGCCCCGGCTTTGCACGGGTATAAAATATATATAAAACCCTTCCTCTTCAATCACTTTTTCTATTTAAAAAACCGCATCAAAATCCGTTGCGTCGTTTTAAAAGATTTAAGCATACAAAGGGATATAGGGAAAGAAAAAGCGACTTTGTTTTATACTATGTAGTTTGTAGTGATTATATATTTAACTAGCGACCCGCCCCGGCTTTGCACGGGTATAAAATATATATAAAAACCTTCCTCTTCAATCACTTTTTCTATTTAAAAAAACCGCATCAAAATCCGTTGCGTAGTTTTAAAGATTTAAGCATACAAAGGGATATAGGGAAAGAAAAGGCGACTTTGTTTTATACTATGTAGTGATTATATATTAAATTTTGCAGAAACAATTACGTAAATTAATCACTATTAATTACGACAACCTGAAATGCGATTTTTAATTGGTTTTACCTAAAAAAGGAAGGTTTGAGTGTGTTTTTTAGATAAAAACAAAATTTTATTCCAGAAATCGTATCCGCAAACACCTGTTGATATTCTCGTGTTCAGCGCCGCTATTGGCCATTATTACATACTTTGGAATTGGAAATGAGAGTAAGCAGACTCTCACCGATTTCAATGCTACAGGTAAGACCAAAATAATATTTGGGACAACTCACATACATTGCTCTGATACCAAAGTAGCTGAAGCACTTGTGTTGTGGTAATTAGATAACGAGATACCACAATAAATACATGTTTTAAACAACCAAGACTAGGAAACAAACATTCGTGCTCATCACACAAATTAATGCACCTACCGGGATTCGAACCCGGGACCTTTTGATGCAGAAGGCAGGAGCACTATCAATTCCGCCAAATGGTCTTTAAATACGTATATAAGTTTATAATAAATACATAATTGGTAGTCCTGCCTTATTATGTATTTTGTTATGAAAAAATGTATTATTGTTTACAATGATTAAAATCAAACACTACTGCACTGATTTTATTTTTATTTCACTGATGTGAAACGAAATTGAATTGTAGAATTACTATTGTTATTTATTTATTTTTTCCATTCTGACTGTTGAATAGAGATTGAAATTATCATATACCCATTTAAATTCGATATTTATATTAACATGAGATCACCTCTGACCTATATGCCGAACAAGGAAAATCTGTTAAAAAATAAATTCCTCTGTTTTAAAATCTGATATGGATCGAATCCTTTTGGACCGCGGTTTTTTTAACGGGCTTATTTATTGTTTCAAATAAACATAATTTGATCTAATTATTTATAAACTCTTACAGGTATTGCCATGCTGTTCTCCGCCGGTACATTTTTGTATGTAGCAACTGTCCATGTTTTACCAGAGATAACAAATCCCCACCCAACTCACACATTATTACCTACGCAAGACGGTATTCCCCCGAAACGCGGCTTCGCAGGGTTGCAAGTTGTTGACGTTATAATATTGGCTTTTGGCGCAATGTTGCCAGTTCTAATAACAATGGGACACGAACATTGATATTTACCTTTCGTGTACAGCATCACTAAGATGCTGTACCGAACAGTCTTGATAATGGTGTGTTTTAATTTATATTTGCGTTTTTGTATATTTTTGCTGCAGCGTGATCGAACTAAGAAGAGAAACTAAAGTCAACACTGAGATAACTAATGAAACAACCATAAATTTAAATCGTATTAAAAAGTTAAATATTTGTTATTATGTTCCTGTTTTTTTTTTTAAATAAAATATAAAATTGTTCTTATTCAATAAGGGACAGCATATAACAATGGATTCTGCCAATGTCCATCTTAGGAGTTTCTTGAGTAGTTTCTAGAAATATCTGAAATTTTCAACACTGATCCTATTTACTTAGTAAATTTCAGTGTTGCCTTCTATGAATTGACATGTCTTGGACGTGTGTAAGTAGAATTTGTAATTATTATTATGGAAACTTTAAAAATTTAAACCTTTTTTAACTCAATCAAAAATTTTAAAAACATATTTTCTATGTACATATTTTTAACTGTATAAATACTTAACGTCTACAAAATTATTTACTATTTAGACGAGCGCGCCAAGTAATTTTTTTTTTAAATATCTTTCGTAGATTTTTTCTTGACGTAATGCTGACGAACTTAAAAAAACTTCATACTTGAGGAAATATATTTTTCGATGACGATTCGTTTTTAATATTGTTCTAACAATTTATAAGTAACGTTTCGTTATACGTAATAAAAATTACTAAAATAAGACTTGTTGAAGCCAAAATAAATGTTTGATAAGACTTATATCTCTTGGTGTCTATGTTATAACGTATTTAAACAAGTTAGATTATTGTAGAAATTTCAGCGTCATCGATTCCTACCAAAATGATAGGTTTCGGGAATGTTGCCATTTAGACGCTAAATGAATTTTTAATAATAATTTCTCGAATTTAATTAGATGTATTTTAATCTTTCTTAGATAAAAGATCTTATAATCTTTCTTAGATTTTTCTATGTAAAAAAAGTTTTAGAAATATATAGTCTTTATATACATAATAATTCAGGGTTGCGTAGAAGAAATATCTTGTGCAAACAGTAAGGGCGCTCGTTAGTTTCATTGTACAACTAAGTGTTAATAAATAAGCAATCAAATATGAACAGTATAAAGATTTATAAAATAATTGTTGCTTTCGAAAACTTGTAAATAGATCTACAAATCCATACTATTGCGCAACATTCATCATATCAAAAGTAAATTATATATTTCTGAAACTTTGTTTATACATGCATATGTGTATATATACATATTTTAGACGTTACTGTACTATTATAAAATGTTAACACATTTAATAAACTGTTTATGATAACAGTAATTTGCACAAAAAATTTAGATGTTATAGAATAGAATATATAATTGTAAAAATGGTGTGTACAATAGTCTACGAATAATATGTCTAGAAGTGTAATTCAAACTCAACAATTGCACCACGCAAATAGATACCATGGTACATATTTGCGTGGCCTTCGACTAATCACTTGCTCACATCTTTGACGCGACCAATCACGTGCGAACGTGACGACCTTGATGTTTGTCAAGGTCAAACGTTGGTGGGTTCATTTTTGAAGCTCTATGTGTATGAGAGTTACGTTTCTAGACATATTATTATTCGTAGGCAATAGTAAATGTCAAGATACGACGAGTGTAATATTTTGGTGTTTTAAGTTATTATTTAAGGAGAATGGTATGTGATAGTGATTTTTTTTTAACAAATATGATTTTTATATAAGTTTTTCACTGAAGCAAAACAGGGTCAGCCGGTTTTGAATATATTAAATATATTAAGTATCACCTTCCTGGCAATAGATGGCGTTGACGTGCTAACATTTTAATAGAAAAAATATTATAAATTGTTTCCCTCTGTGATTTTATTTAGGTGTAAACACTTGTGTAAATCGCGCGGGAAAACTGTGTTTGTGTTTTTGTTTTTTTAATAAAATGAACAAAAATTATGAACGGACAATGTTTTCAATGTTTTTTATAAAAGATTTTTTATTATAATTAATTAAGAATAGTAATTAATTTTTAATATATGTATGGATTGTTACATGTCAACATTTTTGATGTCTAGTAAAGATATGTTTAGAGGTGATACTGGGTGTTTTATGGGGTGTTGTGTAACGTTACAATGCGAACATTCAGGCAGACGGAACGTGTTCGTGTACGTATTTCTACGTACGTTACATTACACCTTGTAACAAAAATCAGTACCCACACTGCATATATTGTATATTTCGATAATAAGGCATTTTTGTCTAGTAGCAGTTACCATTGAAAAGTATTATTTGGTGTTGTATTGTAAAGTGTATCTTGTGTCTTTGTATTAAGCTTGTAAATTGAAATATACAATGCAAGTCAAAATATCCATAATGGACAAGAGGCTTTTTAACATCATTTAGATCAGTGTTTTTCAACCTGGGGGTCGCGGCGCCCTGGGGGGTTGCCGACCCAAAGCTTCTGTAGGGGGTCACCAGAGGTCGAGAGAACTTTAGTAAAAAAACAAAAAGATTAAAAATATTGATTTATTATGTAAGAGAATTTTAACAAAAGGATCTATTCATAAACATTTGTATGTTAATACAAACAAATTAACAAAAATTTGATGTATGTAGTTGTAAAATATTGTGTTTTTTTGATATACTTATATAATGAATATATTTTGTAACACTGTAACGAAGTAGCAAAGCGAAGGGTTGGGGGGGTCGCATAATGAAAAAGGTTGAAAAACACTGATCTAGATACATGTACCTACTGATAGTAACTTGCCCATTTTTGACCTCAAATTTATGAAAAAAAATTAGCACCTAGTGCCTAATTTAGCGATTTCTAAAGACCTATTAATGAGACGATATTAATTTTATTACTAGCATTATACTTGAATGGCAACTATATAGATATATAATTGACGAACATTATCTAAACTCTTAAAAGTCAAAGTCGAAACTTTGAGGTTATTTTTTTAATTGAAATCTTTTAAATAATAATACTACCTACCCGTTTTAATATTACGGTCTTTATTTGCTTGCAATTAAAATCAATTAATTCTTAGCTTTACTTTAATTATTCTTGCTAATCATCTAAACAAACATATGTATATTTGGGGCATACACCAATCATAGTTCCATCGCAAGATCTCGTCTTGTAATGTGCGGACGCATTTAAACGAAATAATTTTATCATAGATTTAATTGCTCAAATGTATTTTTATTATTTTATTATTATATTATATACACAAGATATATTTTAATGTCGGTCCGACAAATCATCATTGGACGTAAAATAATTGTTAAACAGACGCAGAAATGTCTCCATGTAATTAAAATAAAGAAGGATTATGTTGACCTATAGAAAATGTATTTAAATATTAAGGCTCAATTGTATACTGTGAACGTTGACCCTCTAAAGTAGGGTTTCTTAACCTGGGGTCCACAAACCCTGAAGGGGTCCATGGGGTCGTTACTTGACAGCACTCGGTGGTCACTGGCTCGCGAAACTTCGAGAGCAAGCGAAAGAGATCTGCTACAATAGGTGTTTCATCTCATCATTAATTGTTTCGAGCCAGAAAATTTTGAGTATTGCCGGAGGCATCTGTTGACGTAGACTTGCAAACGCTGTGTCTCCTTTGTCACCTTCACATGTCTCCCGATTTCACATTCGACCGGAAGATTTTCAATTTCACTCTTCGGGTGAGTTTTCGCGACTGCCAGATGAGTCTGAGACGCGCGAGGTGGCTCTGGATTTCGAGATACGCGTCAACACTTAATCAGTTCCACCAGACTTGGACACGGCGCTGCCAAGGTACATGAATTTCTGGACGCCTTCTACCGGATTCTTACTCCAGGTCTCATTTCCTTGGTTTTCCGGGTGGTAATTTTAAGTCCAACTTTAGCTGCTTCACTCTGAATATCTTTGAGCTTGGACCTGCATATCTGCATGCGTGTGGCTCAGCAGGCATAGGTCTTAGGATCCCATGCTGATTACTATCAGTTTAATGTACTCATAGAAAAGAAGCAGCAGCAACTGTCTCATTAATTTTATCTTTTTCCATGGCAATAAATATAAGAATTTTTTAAATGCCTTATTTTCTTTAGTTACACTTAATTTTGTAAGAGATCCGTCATATTATGTGTATATTACAAGTGACCCCATGATGATGAAAACGTTAAGGAACCCTGATCTATAGCAATAGGCCTATTTGTGATTTTAATTGTTGTATATTTAGAAATAAATAAAGTGATGTATAAAAGTGAAATTTTTATTTATCAAAATGCCCAGATGACCCACCATTTCATTTATTTTTGTTAAGTACTAGTTTCCTAGTAGTATTCTGCAAATTATTATTCTTTATTTACTAAAAAAACTTCCACAAGTAAAAAATAGCCCTCCCCGTTCGATGCCAGAAACAGTGCCCATGAGTAGCAGTAGCGATTGTAGAGACTAATCTCTTCATATAAGTACGTGCCGTGTTTAAGAGTATGTACCGCATTCTGTATCTGGCCCTTGACCTAAACATCTAACACCAGGCTTTTCAAGTGTCGCTCTAAACTAAGTGCCTGCAATAGAGACAATGCCTCACCCTCTATATTGACACATTGACATAAATTAAACTAGTCCATCTCATTAACTTGTTTATGCAATCAAATTGGCATCTTAATATTAGAGATAAAATAATGCCACTGCTTCAAAGAAAAATCAAAAGTAATTCTGTTGATAGTAAAACTTCAATTATATAATAAATATATTTATTTTCAAAGCATTATCACATTTTTAATTATAATCTCATAAGGAATAATATAAACAATATAAGTACTTATACAATTTTATTAAAAAAAAAAACTACCTACGCAATACCTATAATTTTTACCTTTATCTTAAGAAATGTGATGCTCTTCATAAAAGCCAAAGTATGCAATATACTTTTATTTATACCTACTATTAATTACAAAATTAATAATAGTTTACTAACGAAATATATTTTGTTCGTAAAAGTATTCTCTCAGGCCTTTTTAAAAATGTAATAAGTCGCCATCTTCAGCGAGAAACGTCAAACTTCAAAAAAAAATTTGACAATTACCTACTCTTCAATCTACATTAAAATATGAATTCCATTCTGGATTATGAAGCTTAAATAATACGTGCATAATAACCATTACCTATTAAAATTTATCAACTGTTATAAATAAAATATCTACAATGTTTAAGACCATTACCAGACGCTTCTGTGGTTTCAACCTGCGTCTTACTTTGATAAACGTCTGGCCCATGTCGAATTATCTAAAGAAAACCTTATCACACTTAAAAACTTAGTCTAACTTGAGCAATTTTCGTTTTGTAACTGAATTTGAAAGTATCTAAGTGTTTTTAATTCAGATTTTTAAACAAAATCTTGCAATTAGACGTCATACAATAACTATCAAAATATCTGAAACCCAATATTAAGATAATTCAAACACTTCTGAAAACAATTTGCAATCGAAGATTGTTTTTAGAAGTGTCTCACATCTCTAAGACCGTCTCTTGTGAAACTCGAACCTCTGCTGACAAGGGCTTGAGGGGTAGGAAATCAAAATATCTGCTTATTTATAACTACATTTCGTTACTATATTTTTTTGGTTGAAATTTTCTTCACTTTTAATACGCACACATCAAAAAACAAGATACATCTTACTAAATGATCATATAAAAAGTGTTTTAGACCCTTGTTCATGTAAATTATGACATTTGCACTAACCCAATCTTTGCTTCGGAAATTCATTTTAAGATTGTATCATCTTTTCAATGACAATAAGAGATTGCCAGTTTTCTTACAGTAAAAAAAACTTTTCTAACATTTTATTAATAAACTTAAGTATTTTAAAATCTGTTTTTAAATAAACAAATCAGCCCAATACCAACCAACTAATGAAATTAAATAAACTATAGGCCATATATAATACGACGCACAGAGTTATAAATTTCAAAGTTTGATGCATGTAGTACAATCTGAAAAGAAATAAATATTAACATAAGCTTATAAATTAGATTGAATGAATAATGAAATGATGATTCTGTCTAACATAAGATATGTATATAAGTGATATGATCACGCGAGTAAAAGAAATTTAATAATCTATCTCCAATTTATATCAAAATTAATTGCTGTTCGTTTGCCTCGCTAAAACTCGAGAACGGCTGGCTCGATTTAGCTGATTTTGGTTTTGAAATGTTTGTCGTAGTCCAGGGAAGGTTTAAAAGATGAGAAAATATGGAAAAATATCGATCAATACTAAAATATTCTCTAGAAATAATTTATATGGCAAAATAACGTTTGCCGGGTCAGCTAGTACCTGCTAGGTTCGCGTGTTTCAATTTTAGAAATAACTATTTACCTGTTCCATTTTTTCCTCGCTTCAGGTAGAGATGAGATGTCATCTTTCACAAGGTATACTCGAAGTCCTGAAAAAATATTTACCTAACATCAAATTTTTTTACATATGTATTAGTATAATTTTATTGACTCAAAAGATGCATTAACTAGATTATATAACATTTATTTGAGTGAAGAGAAACTGAAAAAACTATAACAGAAAATCATAACTTTTTCACCCTAAAGCATCGACATGTATGTATTTGCTTTATAGAATGATTATTTCTGTTTTATTATGACTTAATGCACAAAAGGCTTTTCTTTCACGGCTCTGATCCAATCGGAACCTAGTGGGTGGCAGTGAAAGTGTTAAACTTACCCAATAAGAACGTTTCTGCCATATATTCCCAAGACATGTCTGCCATGTTAAAAGGGAACACGGTTTTGTCGCTCGATGGCAGAGACCGCCACATTTCTCTAACATTGTCATCTGTGAATCGCCAATCTTGTCTCGAAAAGTAAAAGAGGATATTCGCAATTTTTATCACTTTGGAGTAGAATTTCAACATGCTGAAATAAAAAATCTATTAACCAAAGAGCTTGAATGAAAACCATTATATTTTGCCTCTACGGAAGTGACTTCACACGTCTGCGTGAACTTGCGCGTCTCCGGCACAAGGCTGGAGTTCCTGAGTTCGAATTACGGGGTTGCAAATAAATTTCGCTTAGATAGGCATTTAAGATGTAATCAATGTAACAGATGCCCCACACAGAAATATATGGATAATATTATTGTGGCTATGAACTAATCGCACTGGTGCTATATGAAGTTATAGCTCAATCAAGATAAAACTTAGGTTTTTGTGGCATTTCAATGATACGTTATTTAATAAAAAGGTGTTATTTTGAAGGTTACATTGGTGTTACTTACTTCCGTTTCCGTCCGGTTAGCGCGCAGAATAAATCAATAAGCAAAGCGGGCATGTAGTGCAAAAAGAAATTGTAGAATAGGAACATGTAGTAATTATTTGTCGGATTAAGGCCATAATACCTGTAAAATTTAATAAGTGAAATTAAAGTCGATTTGAAAATTTAATACACTATGATGAAAATATATTCATTGTATTGCCAAGATCTATCTAGATGACGTGAGCTTTCAAACAAAAGCCATTCGTCTAGGAGCTTTATAACCGACATCAAAAAAGGAGGTTCCAAATTCGACTGAATTTTTTTCTTTATTTGTTACCTTAGAACTTTCGACTGAGTGAACCGATTTTGATGATTCTTTTTTTGTTTCCTATTTTAATTTCGTCATAATCTGTTCAGTAGTTTTAGATTTACAAGTTGGAGTCGGTTTTTTTTTTGTTAAAATTATTTCTACTTCTGAGTGTGTCACGCTCGTTGATGTCTTTTGTATAGAAATTGGTTTTTCACTAGCGGTCCGCTCCGAGTTCCAAGAGATTGCGTCTGCTTGCCTCATCACCTTGTTTACTGTGTACCTCAACCACATGCCTGATAAAGTACTTTTCAATAATGGAATTGACAGCTTTAATAATAAAAAACCAATCGATAACTTCATTCTGTTATGGTTAACATACTGATTATATATAGATTAGGACAATATATTATAAATAGAATGAACTTGAATTGTTTGTATTGTACAAATACAAAAGCAATTCAGACTTTGCTTTGTGCTGCACTCATCAAATTTAGGGTGATGCTTTTAAGATAATATCTAATATTTTAATATTCCTTTCTTATTATACAATTTTATATTTTTATTATAATATTATTTATACTATAATTAGGATAATTTATGTTTTCGTTAGATTATTTTCATATCTGTGTCTTGTGGTTCATCTGTTTTGTTTCCTAATAATATTTATTATTTAATAATAAACTATAATTTTAGTTTTAAGCATAACCTGACACAGGCTATGCTTAAAATGTGGTTCTAGCCACTATAGTTATAAGCTTTTATTGTAAATAAATATTTTTGATATTATTTTTTTTAGTTTTAAACTCTTACCAAACCGCCTTAGTTGTTGGTTTGTTGGATCCATGTCGTCGATTAGTCTCAATAAACTCGCCCCAGGTCACCGGCGCCTGAGCACCTGAGACGAAATTAAAGATTGGTATATGCGACGTTTGGCTGAAAGAAAAAAAAACTATTGTTATACATTTGTTCAAGTACTTCATGGTCTAAGTTCCCGCTGCACAACAACCTTCACCGAGATGTTTATTTGATGAAACATATTTTATATTTAATTTAATCTGTCAATAAATATATTGCATATGGGTTGTCTGACAAATTTCAGTCAAGTCCCGTCAAAATCCAGCCGGTCAGTTCAGAGATTAGCCGGAACGAACAGACAGTCAGACACTTCAATTTTTTGTTGGTTTTGATTGAATTTCTACAGGCAAGCCTGTAGAATTCAACCACACCTCCATGCCACTTATGACACCCCGTCCGGCAAGTGGCAGCCCTACAAGAGACTGAATACAAATACAAATTAAATTATAAATTGTATTCGGGACCGGGGGTCGAATCTCGGGCTAGGCGGCAGGCTTGTAAGACCGCTTAGCTATGTGACCTCACGTTGTGTACGCTTTAAAAATAAAATTGATAAGAATAATCTCAGTACTTACTTCTCCTTGAAATTAAGAGCGGTGTGGTAAGTTGTGGCTATAATAGCATTAACTGTTAGGTCAACCGGGACCATATCGGCAACTTTTTCCAAATCCATATACATCGTACGGAGGACCTAGAATCAAATGACATTTTACACCCGACTCCTAAGAAAAGGAAGTTCGCAATACCATTGTACATTTATGGCTCCAGAACTTTTTTTAAATGCACTTTGAAGGCGATTTGTAGTTTTTATAAAATAAATTATAAGTCTCATACAGTTTTAATTGTTATTGTCTTTTAAAATAAATTTATCGTTGTTGTATGCATTTTTTTATTAAAAGTTACGATATTTTAAGATAAATTATGTTTTAAGTGTATTTATTTTACGCTTTTATCTACGAATTAAATGATTACACATGCAATTGTTTAGAACAAAAGCAAGAACGCTCACCCCAGTTCCAATTCCAACAATGAGTCCTGTAGGTCCGTACACACTATCTGTCCACCCTCGGACTGGCTCTTCATATGTAGATATGACTGAAATTATAAAATTATTTTGGTGGGTACATAATCACAACTTTTTCCAATTCACCTGTTAAAGTATGCTTTGAACGGCAAATATTTATTCTACTTTGAAACGAAAAATAGCAAAATAGTATTAGTAATTTCATATAACTGATCGCCTCCTTGGTAAGCGCGTAAATGTGACAACCCAGAGGTCCGGTTTGATTCCCGGTAGAGATAAAAAAAATTGGTCTGGCAGGGCACAGAAAGCTGATCACTTACTTGCCCCTAAATAAAAAATCGATCAGTGGAACAGATGTGAAATGCATCTGCCCCATACCCCACTAGGGGACATGGGAATTCACACACAATTTCTATAACCTTAAAAGTATATATATGCAATAGGTTTCTGAACCGTATTTTAGATTGAAAGTTGTTTTTCATCATGAATCGTCCATCTTTGTTTGTCAAAGACAATATAATCTTGTTTTGATTTAAAAATGAATATTCTATTACCTTGATAATCGATTTTGCTACGAATAAAATTATCATTTATGTATTCAAATCAGGTTTTGAGTTTGCGTGTAACAAATAATTCAATCAATTTTTTTATTAAAAATAGCTATTTTATTTTCAATGTTAGTTGCCACTGACACTTGCGCATCGGTTTTTAAAGTATGTGCCACTTAACTAAGATCAAGTTCTGGATTCAATTTGTTAAAGAAAGATGAAAAGTTAAACAGATGCATATATGTATCCACCGCCGTCACTGCGGACTACAGAACTTGGTATGTGAGAAAGCTTACCTATAGAAGGTCTGAATATGGCAACCGGCATCCCCTCTCCATACTTCCTGACTGCCTCTTCAGCGATGGCTTTTGTAAAGCAGTAAGTGTTTGGACGGTTCCCGAGAAGCCTGAAACCAATTCACTTTCCAATCGCTATTCGTTTAGGTTTTCTTACAAAATGTGTGTTGTGTGTGTGTGTGTGAAATCTCTTGTCTCCTAGTGGAGTATGGAGCAGATGCATTTCACATCTGTTTCACGGTTCGATTTTTTCTTTAGAGGCAAGTAGGTGATCTATACCCTGCTAAACCAAGTTTTTCTTATCTCCACCGGGAATCGAACCCAAGACCTCTCGGTTGTAACGCTTATGCGCTTACCACTAGACCAAGGAGGCGGTCTTACAAAAAGTACTGATATACTATTTTAGACTTATGCACGTTATTTATAAAAGGTTATAAAGACTGCTTCAGATTACAAATGAAGATTAAAAGGAGACAAAATATTTTACCACAAATATTACCTTATTAAAGTTTTCCATCAACTTATTAGAGTTAATGGAAAACTTTAATAAGACTTGGAGTAGACTAGCTACAGATCGAGACAAATGGAAATACCTAATAATAATTAATAATAATTGGGACAACTCACATACATTGCTCTGATCCCAAAGTAAGTAGCTAAAGCACTTGTGTTATGGTAATCAGAAACAACGAGGGTACCACAATAAATACATATATAAGTTTAAAAACAACCAAGACTCGGAAACAAACACTCGTACTCATCACACTAATAAATGCACCTACCGCGATTCGAACCCGGGACCTTTCGATACAGAAGGCAGGAGCACTACTTATTGCGCCAAACGGTCGTCAAATACATGGAGGAGACTTTTACCGCATTAGGCGGTCCTTACATTTAAAATTAATTTAAACAATAATAGTATTATTTAAAAAAAATACTGTATTTGTTGTATGAAAATGTAAGGAATCAAATAAAAGCTTTATTATTATTATCAACTTATTAATAAGATCATTTTATAACTATTCTAAGCATGACTGATATAAGAAAGTACTTACGTTGGTAACACAGATTCAATAACAGCATCGTCCAATTGTGTGACAGCTTCTAAGGCTTCCACGGACATCGGAGGTTCGTAGAATCTAAAATAAACATAAAATAATTTTAACAAAAAAAAAACGACTTCAAATTGTAACTCTAACTACTGAAAAGATTTAGATGAAATGGGGAAGCACCGGCTTTTAAAGAAAAAAGAATCATCAAAATCGATTCACCCAGTCGAAAGTTCTAAAGTAACAAACACTTTTTTTAATAATTCAGTCCAATTGAGAAATTCCTCTTTTCTTAAGTCGGTTACAAATAAATTAAGTCAGTAACCACATAGTTGCAGAGTTATTAAAAAAAAATGTTTTAACATGTTTACAGAAGCAATCTTCGTGTTTCTTGCCTTCTACATCCATTGATTCTTAACAGGCAAGAATATGGTCTGCCTTTTATGCTGTCATATTCGATACATAATTAACCAACGAATCAAATACAATTAGTGCACAAATAATCCCGCGTAACACGCATCCAATGATAAGCAAATATCGACTTTATTGACATTTCAATTAAATTTATTCATATCCTACAAAAGTAAAGAAAAAGTAAATTCTTTATTCTTAACGTGCTGCGGGAATTATATATTTTGTTAAATACTTACTTTTCTTCAATGTGCTTTACGTGTGTCTGCGAAAAGGCTGTCGAAACGTGCGTTAATGCCACCAAATGCTTGCATTCTTTAGCCAACTGCAGCACAGATTTTGTTCCTCTTACATTAATACCCGTCGCTATTGATAACTTCTCGTCGAACTTCACTGTGGCCGCCGAGTTTATGATTATTGTAACCTAGAAATATCAGCAAATACATGTTTCCAAAGTTTTACGTTAACTCGATAAATAGAAAGAGATTGTGAAAGTAATTTTCAAAGATTTTTTGTATCATTGTAGACTTTTATAAATAAGTGATTTTCTACAGGCTTTCCTGACCAACCAAACCAACAAAAATTGGGTTGCCTGAAAGAGATCGCTGATTAGCGATAAAGCCGCCCGTTGCACTCCATAGCAACGAAGTGTTAATAAATATTTTTTACCTTAGATGTTAACATTTTCCTGTCTTCATTACTCAGTCCAAGCCCGGGTTTCTCCATATCACCAACAACGGGGATCACTTTGTGGATGCCTTTTGGATTTTCTACATGAGCTCGATGGAATATCTTAAAACATTATTCATAAATGGAACAAAAAAACATTCAATACATTATTCTTTAGTACATCGGCAATGTTTTATGTAAATTAATTAAGAGACTGAATTCCGAAACGCACTTAAAATGGTAGACCGCCTCCTTGGTCTAATGGTAAGCGAGTAAGTGTTACAACCGGGAGGCCCTGGGTTCAATTCCCGGTGGAGATAAATAAAACTCAGTCTGGGAGGGCGTAGAAGGCTGATCACCTAATTGGCCCTAAAGCAAAAATCGATCAGTGAAACAGATGTGAAATGCATCTGCCCCATACCCCACTAGGGGATACGGGACTTTACACACTCACACATTAAAATGGTGGTGCGTCGTAAAAGTTTTTCTAAACAACTATTTCCAAAACTACCAAAATATAGACTTATATTGTGCAATAACGTATTTTTATTTTTGTAGTTTTAATTTGTTAGATATCAGAACTAATATTTAAAATCTGAAGAGAGATAACAAGCTTTATTCGTTTAGTGAAACGGGTTAATCTTTTATAAATTAATAATATACGATCCTTCGGAACATGACCGAATCTTATGGAACCAACCGAGCAATGTGAATGAACTTACGCTGGGTTTAAACGAATAAATAATTTACTGCCTTTTTACCAAACGCTGCGTGGTCTGACGTGAGTTGGAAATTTAATCTTATTATTGAGATTAATATAATATCAGGCTCCTAATTTTACCAACGGAAATTCTATGGTATGAAAAAGAGTTATTATCGATCGACTGTATCTACATATGACATTCCAGCAACTTTGGTTGGTGTTAATAAAGATCCCGAGAAGTTGAAATACCGAAGAAAAAAAAAGAATGAGGCACTGGTACTTACAAATTCATCCAACATTTCGTGTATCCTGGAGTGTGGATCTTTTCCTTTCTTGGCTCGGACCAATACGAATATTGTGTCCACGTCACCGCATGAGCGTAGAAGCTTCTCTATCAAGACTGAAATAAAGAAGTAAAATAAAACCATTGAGCCAAAAATTGTAGTAACCTACGTAGGTACGCTTACATCTAGGGAATGCAATCTCGTTCTAGCGAGATCTCGCCCTTTTTTAGCGAGATTGATCTCGGACGAAAAAAAGGCGAGATCTCGCGAGTTCAACGAGATTGCACTTGAGCATAAAAACGTCTTATTCAAAGTGCGGACTCCATCCATTAGATCTACTGAGTACATATAGTTTCATTTTATTGATAATTAACCGACCTTCAATAAAACCAAAAAGGAGGTTATCAATTCGACGCGTATTTTTTTTTCGATGTTCCGCTCTACGTCGCCATATGTAAACCGATTTGGATGAGTGAGGTGTCAAACGATAGGGTAACTCGTCGAAGTGGTCCCATTTTTTTTTAGAATTTTTACGATCAATAGTTTTCAGGATATTGAAATAATAGTTTCACAATCGGGCGAGAAATCGTTGAATTCCGCGCGACCATGTCGTGCTTATTTGCTTATAACTCTATCGTTTATGAATCCTTATCAATGAATTATTCGATTTAGTATCAAATTTGCAACAAGAGAAAATAAGAATCAAGATAATTTGATTTATAGTTTTAGAGATATCCAGGTTATAAAATAAAAAATTGAAAAATCTTCAATTAGTTCGCTTTAGCAATAGAGATGTCCATGTTATATTAAATATATACTAATTATAATAAATTCATTTTATTAAGAGTCATATTGTCAAGCTTTTGACGGAATTTTATGAAAATCTAAGCCATATATTTGATGTTATGGAGCAAAACTTGTCAACAGAGAAAAACATGTCATACGTTATTGCTTACGCGTCCAGTTTAGATCTCTATATCTCGATGTAATATCAGTTTATATCGATGACTTATATACCATTTTATAAAACATTAAAAGGGTCATATACGATAGTAAAATGAATAAGGTAGAAGGAATACTTCTAGAGATAGAGAGAATATAGTAACTGAGTTCTTACTGTAAATCACAATGTGCGTTCACTTGCTTACTATAAAACACCATGAAAACTTAATTTATATGAACGATATTACTTAAATTTTTATTATTAAACGATTCAGTTCTGCGTTTTCTTATTTTCATTAATTTGAAAATATTAGATTAAATTAATTAAATTAGTTTTTAGTGTATTAGGTAAGCGTAAAGTCAGAGCGTCCATGTTAGTTTCGTTTTGATGGTATGATAACCAACTATATGGCTGAGAAGAGCCACTCAAAAGTATAAAATAAATTAATTTTAAACAAAAAAATGAAACCGACCTCAAAACGCACTGAAAAGTAAAAAATAAATTTTGTATTATAAATGAACTTACTATAAATAAAAGACGTAAATAGTGTTGATAAATAAAATTCATGTAAAATTCTACAAGGGCATAAAACTTTCATGTTGCTTTTTGAAAGGCGGTGCCAAGTATATAAATAAAAAGATTGAATGAATATTCATAAAAATTATTTACTGGTTTCATTTTTTGTTTAAAATTAATTTATAATATCTCAGTTTACTAGTAAAATCAACTTAGATAATAAGTTTCATTTTTTTTGACTTCTCGTTGTTTTGTTAGTTATAAAAGAACTGTTTTATTACTAAAAGATTTTTGTTTGATATTAGAAGAGAAGACTGGTTGTTTCTTTCATTTGTTATTCGATAGTTATATGTCAAAGTTTACTACTTAGAAGTTTATTAAAAAATTATAGACAGATACGTCAAACAATGTTTGATGCATAAAAGTCTATTGAAAAAATTCGTGAAAATAAATTTTTAATACTTATAACATTTTTTTTTTTCTAATTTATTCAAATATTGTGATTAAACAAAAAAAAACCACCAAACTGCGAATCTCGCGAGATCTCGCAGTATTGTTATTCATAAACTCGCGGGATCTCGCTTGAGCCCCAAACTCGCGAGATTTGAATTCCCTACTTACATCGCACGTGTACATTTTGTTGGATATATTTTGCTTTTTTCAATCAAAAAATAAACTATATGTAAATTGTCCCACTAACACCATCGTGACAGTGACAGCCGGGAGGCCTCACAGTGCATAAGACACTGTGGCTACGAAATATCCAGTAAAGCCTTATTATGTAGGTAGATACTATTTTCTCCGTCGAATTATGCTATTCTTTTTATGTCTTTTGTTATGGATTATAATTGTCAAATAAATTGTTACCTGTGAGTACACCACAGGACGTATAGTCTGTACTATTGAAATATGATACTAGTCACACATAAACTGAAGTCCAGTGTAATGGGGTATGGGGCAGATGCATTTCAAATCTGTTTCACTGATCGGTTTTTTCTTTAAGGGCAAGGAGGTGATCAGCCTTCTATGCCCGGCTAGAGCGAGTTTTTTTATCTCCACCGGGAATCGAACCCAGGACTGTGGTTGTAACTCTTACGTGCTTACCAGTGCTAGGAAGCGGTTAATAGTCATACATGGTTCAGACTATATTATCAATAATAAAATTACATTTCCGCGTAAGAAAACCTCGCTACTAAAAATATATGGAAAAAAACTTAATCGTGTCGGCGAGAACTGAAATCGTTTCCTGAACCCGTTCATATTTCGTTCTTTTTTTCATTTTATATTTTAGCCTTCTAAATACAAATTTGACATTGGATAAGATTTGAAATCCATCGATTAAAGAGCGAAATTATGAAACAAATTTGACATCTGGATTTGAAATGAAAGAATATTTTTGCGTCCGCCATTGATTACTACTTTTCGTTTTACTTTGGAAATCACATAAGATTGATTACCTAATCTTTCAGTCTTTTTTTTCTGCGAAATATTGTACCCTTTCTATTTGAATTGGAGTATAATAATATCCTCAAAACAACGTCTTTAACTTTTGTCGAATAACACAGCCCATTTCCAAACTTATAAATTGTGATTTTTGTATAGGTAACGAAGTTGTACAAAAAGGTTAATCCATATAATCTTCATATTATAACCAATACTTTATTAATTATATAAAATAAATTTAGTATTATATGACATATTACTTCATATTATAGGTATGTATTATTCCTTCATATGTGAATTATAATTCTAAGTATTATTCTTATTTAAATATAAGGTTACTTAAATATGACTTATGGTCAAGAATCTCGAGTTTTTTCGTCTTTATTAAAAGCACATACAAGTACATATTTGTTGACAAGCTGTTGCCTTAGTAGGTATGTTTAATATCTATGTATTTTCCCTTAGTTTTAAAATCCATCCTCTACCTACCAAATTAAAATGTTGTATTTGGTTTCTCGGTATTCGAAAATGGCAGCTCCATTACAAATCTAGAAAAGTATTTCTTGTTAGCGTCAATAAAAAAAAATCATACAGTGCCCCCATTTACACGTAGAATTCCATGGCCACTATGGGATAGACAGCTTTCAAAAAATCGAAATAATAATCTCATGGTTCTCACTAACAACATTGCAAAGTGAACACATCCGGAATTGATTCAGAACCTGAATTCAGATAAACAATTCCGGATATGTGAGGCCTCATTAACCACGGTTATTTCAACCCATACAGCGTTTTTAAAGGGTTGATTTAAATAAAACAACAATACAAAAACTAAATAATTTTAATAAATAAATCAGTCACCATATACAAGTGATTGTGTAGAAATGGTAGACTATAGTATGATCTTTTGTACCACACGACTGGCCTTGAGACTGATTCTTCCATCTGTAATTTTCAATTAATACTCCTTAAATAAAATTAAAATTAATATAAGCGGGTATTCACAATAATATGGAAGCAAATTTGCATCGAAAACGACACACTTGCGAAGTGAATTCTAAAATCTCAATTGTTAGAGAACCTTAACTCCTAATGGACGCAGATATATTTCTGCTGTTTTTAACCAACTTAAAAAAAGGAAGAGGTTCTCAATTTGACTATATTTTTTTTATGATTGTTACCTCAAAACTTTTGACAGCTGGTACTTTCCGTGTGGTCCCATTTCATCAAAATCTGTTCTGTAGTTTTAGAGTTACAATTTCAAGTCGATTTTTTTTGTTAAAATTATACATTTTCTGATTATTTTCTTTACAGATACGTAAGTCTTCTATGTCTACCGAACTGAAACATTTATTTTGAATATTTTTTCGACATGTTTTCAAATAATTGTGAACACCTAAAGCCGATTTTGTGAGTGATGTGAACTAAGTCATTGCGTAGAACTATAAGGCTTATATGTTACTTTCTGTAAATACATACTCTACGATAAAATATGTAATAAAAATCTTTCATAACATTTCAAAACCTGACATCTACAAAAAATGCTATAATATGCGATACTAAAAGGATATTTTAAAAAAGAGTTTATTTTTGTTTCCCAGGAAATTGAAACATTGAATATATGAATTTGGGCCAATACATTTTCAATGTCTGACCGATTATCACATAACCTAGACAGTAAATTCTAAAATGAAGTAAATAAAACATTTTATTTTTCCTATGACTTAAAATAACTATCTAATAAATAGGTTACAGTTCTAATTATTAACATGCAATAAACCAACATGCAACACATTTCTGAAATGTCAAAAAACCCTTAAAAGCAACTTACCGCTTATTCACAATCGTGACTTTATTACGTCATTGAAGAGTGCATTGAACGCCAAAGATTTGTTTCTTTCGCAGATTAAACATTTAAGAACCTGTTTATATAGTTATATACGTATACATTTGTTGTAAATACTTTAATAAGTACTTTAATAAAACTTCACTTAAACACTTACTATGGTCATAATAAAATAGGCAAAAGCTAAAATTTACTTATATAAGTGCACAGTTAGGTTTTTAAATCGTAGTTTTGGATTAAAGTGGACTTTCAAAAGTAAAGTCGTCTATGAATTGGCACAAATTATATTAATGCAAGTTTAGTACAATTGACAGATCGTATTGTCAAGCCCCGTATGATTGGCGGGTCAAGACTCAAGCCCCTCTTAACATTGGAACGAAGCCATGCAATCCTCAGTCCCATCCAAAAAAAAACATCTACACGTTGAATTAACTCCTTTTCGGTTTTTTATTCTGAAGGTCAGTTAAAAACATTTTCTGCGCAGATTAGATCGGTCAAGTTCTGTTCGTCATACTGAACTTTTTGTAACTCTTTATAAAAAACTAATAATAACAAAACTTATTTAAAATTCTAAAAATTCAAGAATGTACATGCGCAATTTAAGAAAAATAATTCCAAACCACTTACCGTTTAACTTAATATCATGCAATAATAACACACAAGTATAACAAAAAACACACGAGTTCGAAAACGAAGAAAAAACTCCGACAAAAAATGCGACCTACGTTTGTATCGAAGGAAAAGGCATTTGTTACGTGTAACGTCATAACTTGTCATA
The DNA here is from genome assembly GCA_912999735.1 of Aporia crataegi. Taxonomy (NCBI): domain Eukaryota; kingdom Metazoa; phylum Arthropoda; class Insecta; order Lepidoptera; family Pieridae; genus Aporia; species Aporia crataegi. Next base: position 4,234,920 of record OU538750.1, on the reverse strand, counting down.
AATGTGCTATTTATAAACTAAAGCCATAATGTATTGTGGAAACCTAGATTGAACTGAAAATTGGGGTGCTTAATAACCTAATTTCAAGTAATTTTACCAAATCAGCACAAAATTTATGCTCATTTGGTAAAATTTGAATTACAATTATCAAAACGACTGTAAATAGCTACTTTATGAAATTTTCAGCATTGCTAGCGGAAATGCAGCCTCCTTGTCACCAGCGGCAGCGACTTGGAGCAGACTTTTTATTTGTAAATATATACGTATATATTTTTAATTTTATGTATACTATATTATATTACTAGTGTATTATATTACTAACAAATATTGATGTTGTCCGTGATAAAAACTTTATGAACACAATATCTAAATTTAAAAACATTGACGTTTTTTATAGGATATAGAGCAGTCTAAATCAAATAATTTAGCGTCACAAAGAGTAAATTAAAGTTTGGTCCGGTGAAAAAAAGAGTCTCTTCATTTTAAGACTTTTTTATATTTATTCGCCGCTGTCACTTTTGAGTCATAGTTAGTTAGTTTTCCGGGGGCGTAGTACGCACTTAGCCTCTTGATTGGGCCATTGTGCGTATTTTACTGTTCTTTCTACTCCAACCATCCCAGACCATCCCAAAAGCCGAGCAGCCCCCCAAGGCTGCTACAGGCTCCGGAAGCGACGCTACTCTTGAGTCATATGGGACAGACCAAGCAAACTCAAAGTTCATTACACTCTGAGAAGCAAGACTATAAAAGATCACTTATTTTTTTAGAGTATTATTCGTATTCTACATCACTTTTATAAATAATATTGCGAATTTATTGCGTAATTTAACCTTGCATTTAAATTCTAAAAGAACATTCCTACTTCCTTCTTTTAAAAGATCAATTATTTTTAATAAGCGTCATTCTATTTCATTTTAAATTAAGGTTTACATTAAATTATGATTATTATTGTATAGAATCAGGACACAATCAATATGAAGGCTGTCATTCCTACTATAATTGTTGTGACTTGCGTGAGGACTCTTTAGTAAAAAAACGCGCTTTATTAGAGAATATGAATTCCAAATTCAAATGATATAGAATTTGTAAATGACATCGTCAAATATTTGGATGCTCTCATATCTTCGCATATTGTATTTTACCTTCTGATGTTCGGACTAACAGTGAAATATTCTTATTTTTTTATTATATATTTTACAATGTCTTTATACTTCTAATTGTCACTTACGAAAATGTCCTAGAGATAAAATAAAAGAGTAAGCACGAAAAAATATATTTTAATTATTATAGCAAATTGAATACCCTAGAGTTTTATAAGTTTTAGGCATCACAGAATCTGCTCAGGGAGACGACCACGACCGTATTACACTTAGGGTCCGTTCACACGGCTCGGAGAGGAGAACAGATTGTTATCACGTTGAAAATAGAGTTTTTAGTATTTACAGTAAGGTTTATTTTTGCATGTGCTCTGCTTTTGTCATTAAGAATGCTTGAACGCGCTTGGTGTGAAATAATAAGAGCTGACTGGCTCAGATCGCGTACCATTTCTCGTTTGCGCAGCCGTTTGGTTCCGATTGTGTCCGGTCTGTGTGAAAAGAAAAATGCGCGCCGATGCTCTCCGAGCCGGTCTGTCTGAACGGACCCTTAAAGTATAGTGCGAGCATATTTCCATAAGAGTTGGCGACCGTGACAGGACAAAAGGGATGTACAATTAAAGTCTTGTATATTTCCACAAGAGTGTTATGTAGTAAAAGAAGAATTTTAATAATTAATTCACAAGTTAACATCTTAATATATCTACAACTAACGCCATGAGTCCATCTGAACAAGCATCCGTAACATTGTTTTTAAAAATATATTTATTAATATTTAGTTCACGAAGTCAATTATAAAATATGCCTGTTTATTATTTTTATTATAAGCATAAAATAGAGGAATGAGAGAAAGTAGAATTAGGAATTGCAATTTCGAATTCAAAACCTTTTCGATTTTTTGTTTGTTAGTTAATTTGTTAATTAGTTTGTTACATAAATAAAAATCCTTCAGCTGTTGTTCGTTGACAATTGACTGAGAAAAAGTCTCGCCTCCCATAAATTAGAGGTTTTTTAAAATCAGTTCCGTGTTCATTACAAACTATTTCTCCTTATTCAATTAACAATTCAGAACTTTTAGTAAACAATTTATAAGTATTATTAATAACATAGATTGGAACCTTATTTAGAAACATTGAAACAGGTGTTTTTATAAGAAACCCTGAGATAATTTTCCTTGATTTATCGTTTTCTTCCGCCAAGAATTATTATTTAAAAAAAAGACAATTCAATCACAATTATCATCGTCATAATGACGCCAATAAGCGGATTATAAAATTAAAAAATTATATTTAAAACAACGTATTAAACATTTTATTTCATTTACTTACAAATTGACTTTTTATACAGTTGTATATCTACTATAAAAAAACTATAAAAAACAGTAAAATATTTCAACTATATAATCGTATGCTATAAAAATCGTTTTTTGAACTTAGCGAGTCAACAATAATGGAATTTACCTACCATAATATGTTTTTACTTTGTACTTATTATGTTCATGTATTAAGAAGACTTTTCGCATCGCTGAACCAATTTTGATATTGTTACTTTTATAGATATAGCCACTGTGTAACTATGTTCACCACGCGAAGATAGTTTAGCCAATTCGGGGTTCGATGTCTGGGGAAAATGTTTTAATTTGGAAGGCAGAGATAACTACTTGCCTATGTAGAATATTATCAGTCAAAGGGCAGCGAAATATGCTAAGTTATACAATTTTTTGTCAAATCTTGAAGAAGATTCCCTTTTAAACCCAAATTCGCTGTATAATGTATAAAATAATATGCGATATTCACTCAAAACATGTTATTTGGCTATGTTTTTTTGACGTCTTCCGCATTTCATCGCAGAATTAATATTCATTTATTAAAACTACCTAGTTTTTTAATTTTAATGTCTTGTTAAAAAATGGCTAATCTTATGCCAAGGCAAAACGCAACTAAATAATTTCTAATTTATGATAATCTAAGTGTCTTTTGAATCCCGGATTATTTAAATGCTGGAAGGAAGCCTCAGTGCCTTTTACTTGTACCGGTTGGACCATTCACTTCGCCGCCGGGTATCCGGTGCCCGGCAACCGGTACGTGTTAAAAGGCACTCAGAGTTATGACATTCGACACTAATATGACAGGTTTTGTCTGACCCAAAGTTAACTGAATTTGGAACCGTTTTAAAACATATTCTTGTAGCTGTCGCGGTTTCACACCAACTACTAAACTGATTTAAAGAAATGTGGTACCTATGTACCAAATATATATAGTCTAGAGCCTGAGAAAGGACATAGGCTACTTTTTAAAACGAAAAAGAGTTGTAAGGGGTTGAAAGAGGGGATGAAAAGTTCTATGGAAGTATCGTTATTTTTAAAGCAAAAAGCTTTTAGGCTATTTCACGTTACGACGAATTTAACGCGGCTGAAACGGTGTGCACAGTTAGTACACATTATGTTTGTTTGCCCGAGTTTGCCATCATAATTGACGATATTTTCTGTATACGATATGTATAATTTTTGATAATTTTTGTGAGTTTGTATGCGGTTCGCACCTTTTTGAGACAACGTTTATGATTAGAAATTTTTAGGCTCATTTTGAAGTAATGGTGTTTTCAGAAACATTTGGATTCTTAAAACTCTGTCATAAACATACCCACAATAATATAATTTAACTAGCTAACCCGGCAAACGTTGTTTTGCCATATTAATTTTTGGGGTGGGCTACCCTTATCACTTAGGGGTATGAAAAATAGATAATAGCCGATTCTCAGATCTACTGAATATGCATATAAAATTTGGTAAATATCAGTAAAGCCGTTTCGGAGGAGTAAGGTAACTAACATTGTGACATGAGAATTTTATAAATACGACAAGTAAGCTAACCCAAACTGTCATTTCTAGTGGTATGTCTTCACCTATTCTTCTATCATATCATCATTATCATCATCATGATAGAAAATGAATTTTTTTTAATTAAATAAATAAATTATACATTCTTTGTTTCATAATATTGAGTCATAGAGAAAAAATGTCGTAGAGAATTTAAATGCAAATAGTTAATGTAATTAAAACCAGTACTGGGAAAATCTGTGAGCATTACCTTGAATGAACGATAATTTTTTAATAATGTGTAAAAAATAAAATAACCAGAAATAATCGGGAAATATTTTCGAACTTATTCTGTTGAACGTCAGCAATTATATCAGCAATTGTTCTTACATATATGAGAACTTTTTAATGTTATGATCTTCTTGAACCAATTATAAGTTTTGATATTTAACGAAAACTATTACATACTATATATTAAAGCTTAGAAAGGTTCCATAGAATTAAAATTCTCACGTCATATAAAGCAAATAGAAAACACATTACTAGCGAAATTGTCGTTTTTGACTAGGTACTGGCTGTTTTAGATTGAATAAATTCTCCTTAGTTTTGACATACCTTTCAGAGTAAAACTTTTTTTTACTAGAACCATTTAGATTTTGAAAATTGATTGGATCTATTTTCTTTTTTTTTTTTTGTCATTCCGGTTTAAATATACAGATTCCATCGAATTTCGGCGTTAATTTAACTAACCAAATATGCCCTACTCGTATGAAAAATTATATACAAATTTTCACTTTTCTAAATTATTAAGGCAATATTGTTTTTCTTTTAATTGTTTAAAATATAAATGAAAATAAATTTGAAAAATTATAAATTGAGAAAGGAATAATTAGCTTAACTAAGTGCAAAATTAGGTTATTATATTTTGACTTTAAATAAAACTGATGATGAAAATGAAAATCTCTTAAAATTACTCGTTACTTATTATGTGTACAGATTCGGAAAAATTTCATTTTGCATCTAATTACGTTATAAAAGCAAAAACTGTACCAACCTTTCCCCAAAAACCCAGTACCACCGGTCAAAAACACACACTGATCCTTATAAAACCGCTGTATTGCGGTTTTAGGTGCTTTACCCTTAGTCAATTTTCTTTGTTCTTCCTCGATTGCATCAGCTTGGTCTTCCTTCGCGTAGTAGTCATCAAGCTGATTGGCGGAAACGAACTCATGGTCTTCCGAATAGTCCAGAATGGGCGCTGTCGGATTCATTGCTTGTTTTTCTTCTTCGAGGTTAATTGTCGAATTTTCCAATTCCTGAAAAAAACATTATACAATTATGATTTTTAACACTTTTAACTAGCTGCAGTCACTCGTCCTATAATAGCTATCTGGAACAAAGAAGGAATTTTTCATCTAATGGCGCTATGAAAATCATCGTTTACTTAAATGGCAAAAATTTTGACAATTGTCTGAAGATTTTACGTTTTGACGCCATCGCAACAACGAGTCCTGTTTTGTATATTTCTAAAAGTTGTGTATTTTCGAGATTTTATGTGTTAAGTTGATGAAGTTTTAAGCCTAAACTGCTCGTCAATATGCACGAATAATAAAGGAAAAGTGATAAAATTTGACTTTTTGTGATGTGGTTAAAATTCCTTATGTACCTACCTAAATTAAAAATTTTACTTGGAGCATGAAATAAAGACATTAAATAAAATAAAGACACGACTTAAAGGTCCTGCTCAAGCCAAAAACCTTTAATAAATAAAATCTGAAGATTTTAGCATTCAAAATCGTAGCACCTTTGTCAAACAGCATTGGGTTCTATCGAAGCTGTGGGAAATTAATTATGTAATGGTTCTGAGACTTGTTAAACTGGTCCGACGAGCTTATTTGAAGCGCAAAAACTATAAAAAACAATACATACATAAATTTATTTGTTGATATATATAGGCTTTTATGCTGGAATATTCTTCCAAGTACGTACAATCAGAAAATCTGATTCAACTTAAGGTAAACCAGGACCTAAACGAAGACGCCGACGTCCATTATTAAGTGTATGAAACAAAACTATTCTTAAACAAATATCGTATAAAATCTATATTCTATTTTCAATAGCTAGTAAAACATAAAGCTAGAAAATTCCACATAGAGCCTGTATATATATTATATGTATATCATGCAATTTCTATGTAAATTGGAGTTAAATGTTGTCACGTATATGTATATAGATATCTACGCAAGTAAACATTATGTAAAACATCCATGCTAACAAAGATAATAATATTAATTTAATATTACTAGTTGTTCCAGTGCAATCTAATCCACGGAAACCGTAAACGGGTTCAGGTTAAAAGGTATCATGTTATAATATTCCATCTTACTTATAATTATATTAACCCATAAAATTAGCTAATAATGTGAAACGGATAACGTCATCCATGCAAAATCTTAGACAAGACAACACAAATTCTACAAAATTTATTTATTTATTTATACATTTCAATCTTAAAACTAACTTTACAGGATATGATCTAATGCGTTAGTAGGCATCAATACAATTTGCTATGAATACAATTTACACAAAAATTGCTTCAATTTATACTCCCTAAAGGTAGCGGTTGGCGTCCGAGACCAAGACGCGAGACCAAGACGCGAGACCAAGACGCGAGACCAAGACGCGAGACCAAGACGCGAGACCAAGACGCGAGACCAAGACGCGAGACCAAGACGCGAGACCAAGACGCGAGACCAAGACGCGAGACCAAGACGCGAGACCAAGACGCGAGACCAAGACGCGAGACCAAGACGCGAGACCAAGACGCGAGACCAAGACGCGAGACGGAGACGCGCGAGTCGCGCTCGAAAAGCACATGTATTTAGTGTTTATGGAACAAGAAATGCAAATATTTAAATCTCTCATTTGGCATTATAAGATTATTAAGGGTATATCAATAAGGTATATAATATATTATTATTTATATAATATTATATATAATAAAATAAAAATAAAAAAATTATAATAATTAGCTAATTAATATATAATATTAAATATAAAAATAATAATTAGCTCTAAAAATGACAATAGTTCCATAGAACGTTTCATGCCACTTGTCGCGGTCTTCAGTCGCGGTCTCGGCCTACAGTACATGCCGAAGAGACCGAGACACTTGTCGCGGTCTCGCGTCTCGGTCTCGTGTCACGGTCTCGCATCTCTGTCGCGGCCCCAACCGCTACCTTAACAAATGACAAAAAGCGTCATCCTGGTGAACTTAGCAAGGCCGCAACAGAACAGGTCCAACTCGGACGCTACCCGGTTTAGAAACCATAGGGATCGCGTAACTGGGGCCTCACTAAGAAGGCTAAAAAAATTGAAATGTATATGTTTGTAAAAACGTTCCAAGTTCGAGAAGAATTATCAACCCAAACATTAAGTAATCATAATCATAAACCAAAGCCCAGAGGCTCCGCTGGACCGGCCACTTGGAGATAATAGAAGCCAATCGTAGTGTCAAGACGGCATATTAGGGAACCCAGTTAACACTGTAGGACGTGCGCGAGCTTCAAATCAGCAGCGAAAGATCGTCGAAGGTGGCATTCCTTCACATCAAATGCCTACTTTAGGTCACTGCGCTAGCGGAGTGAGTATTCAATTATTTAACAAAACAGTTGAACATATTTAAGACGAAATACAAGATATAAGTATCAATTAATCCTAAGAATGTTTTAAAACTGGAGTAAAAATATTTAAATTTAAATTACCTACATAATATTAGTTTTAACCCGTGCATTATAATAATACTTTACCGTTTTCCGGGCGCAAAAATCCACCTTTTTTTGCAAGCACTAAAAATAATCATTTTTCTAACTTTTCTATATTTGTATGTAATGTAAATACATTTCGTAATTAAAAACTATTGTATGTATTTATGACGCGTCAAGCAAAAGTTGACTTTTGCGCCCGGCTAATCGAAAAGTACTTAACCAAAATTTATCTAGAAATAAAATGCAGGAAATGCTGTTTGAATGGATTTTTCGACCTCGGAAGCATCATTAGATGTCAAGTAAGGACACAGGAAATATTATGGCTACTTGTTCTGTAAGGCCCTCAATTTGGTCCATTTATTTATTTTCTTAAACGTCAATTGTCACTGATGAACCAGAAATATGAGAGTAAAATATCTCTAATCTCTATTCTATACCAAAGCTAAATTTCATAAATTCTCCTTTTGGATAAAGTCAACTTACAAAATTTCGATTTTTTTCTTTTCCTTGTATTGTTGCTTTTCTACTTACTTTATTTAGATCTTGACACTTGACTTTTCTGTTCTTTAATACTTTGCATTATTGGATTAATAATTCTAAATCTGAAACAGGTTTAGGTACCTACGTAAATTAGGTCGCTACTTTTTTAAAAATCCAGTGAAATTGTATATTAAATTTATTATAAATAAATAAAACAAACAGTCATTACTTATAAATCTAAATATTTATTTATTTTATTTTTATTAACATAGACTATGACTATTAGACGTGTATCCATTTATTTTCAACAAAGTTTATCTTTGTTTATTTATTTGTCTATGTGAGAACATTGAATATTACACCTATATCAATAATAAGAATAAAACAAAAACGCGTGCGAAATTAATTATAACCAGTATTATCTAAGCCAGTTTTTTACATTTTAGGTATATCTTGTTTTTCCTCGTTTAAAGAATAAACGAGATGATATGTTAAGATATTTTAGACAGTCTTCGTACTAAAGAATATGAATGTATTATAAATAAAAATTTCGTAAGCTGGTTTTTATATTACGTCAAAATTCTTGTAACGAATTTGAAAATATTAATTTAAATATAAAATGTACAAAGCAAATCTGTATTTACTTGAGTTGTTTGGTTTGTTATATTGATGTATAATTATAAATAAACATACAAGGCACGTTTATCTTCGATGATTTCTACTCAATAGATTTTAGTTACCTAAAGCAAACATTTGGAAACCGGTGCTTTACGGTTCAAGATATATTAGGTAAATGTTATATGTTATATACAACCTATTATGACCATTGATAAACCTAAAGTTTATTAAACACTAATTATTATAACATCAATTAATGAAAATGAATTTTTTTATCTTTAATAGTAACGCGTCAACGTTTATAAACATATTTATAAATCTTTAAATAATTACTATATTACCAAAATATATGCATTATTGTATTGCAATTTAGTTTTGTCCCGCGGTTTCACCCTCGTTAATTTCGTCGTAACGTGATGTTAGCTTGTAAGCAGAGTAAAATAGCGAACAGAAATATTATAATAGATATGTATTAAGTACTTCATCCGCGCGGAATAGTTATTGTTTTATTGTTTATTTATATTAATTTCTTAAATAAAAGTATTCTAAGTTACTCCTTATTACATGATCTGTCAATGAAAGTCCCGTCAAAATCGGTCCAGCCGTTTCAGAGATCAGCAGGTACAACAGACAGATATGCATTTAGAAACCGATTATATAATATTACAAACAGAAATTTTATTTATAGGCTAATAGCTCATTTTAAGTACATTTAAAGTTTTTTGCATAAATCAAAAGGTCTCTAATCTCGGAGGCCAAGACTCATGGCACACTAGGGCACTAAGTAGGTAGTAAAAATCAAATAAAAAAGTAATATTTTGCATGGACCGCCTCCTTGGTCTAGTGGTAAGCGCGTAAGCGTTACAACCGAGAAGTCTTGGGTTCGATTCCCTGTGGAGATAAAAAACTCGGTCTGGCAGGAAATAGAAGGCTGATCATCTACTTGAAGAAAAAATCGATCAGTGAAACAGATGTGAAATGCATCTACACTATACCCAGTGGCGGATTTACCAACAGGCTGAGTAGGCTTGAGCCGGGCAGATTTTTGAGGCGGCAAATTTGGGATCGGAATTTTTATTTAGCTCCTCATAAAAATCAAAAATATTTCTGCATGACTGTCTCCTGATATTATTTATTTACGTTTACCGAATGTACTTAATTTATGTAAGTAGCATACCCCGCCTTATTAATCGTACATGATTGAGCTTTGATTAGCTCAAAATTATACCCAAAACTATTTTACATGAAATTTCAACGAAATTTTTGAATTGTAAAAAAAAATAGGACATGACAAGTGTAGATTATAGAGGCAAGGGCGGCAAAAACTTTACAGCCTGTACCTTGAAAATGTGTAAATCTGTCACTGCCCATACCCCACTAGAGGACACGGGACTTCACTTAATATTTTGCATTCCCAGTAAATTTTGGAAAGGTAAAGTGTAATAAATTTCGACCTTTAATCTCCGATACGATAAAAACCCATTTCGATAAGTTAAAAAGAGCAAGAAAACTAAACTGTGTTTTTCCATTAACTAGTGGTTCCAAGATGGAAAAACCTACTTTATAATGTTTGTTTCAGTGAATAATGCAATAATATGTCATATTCTTAATTGCGATCATCACGTCGGTGTTACTTTAAATTGTCTACAATTTCACTTCTTTTAACTGACTTCAAAAAAGGAGTAGGTTATCAATTCGACGCGTATTTTTTTTTATGTTTGTTACCTCAGAACTTTTGACTGGGTGAACCGGTTTCGATGACTCATTTTTTGTATGAAAGCTGGTGCTTCCCGTATGGTCCCATTTAAATTTCATCTAAATCTGTTCAGTAGTTTTAGTTATAATTCGAAGTTGGTTTTTTTGTTAATTTTAACTTTCAATTATAAATAAGATCAATTCGATTTCGTTCTTTGATACGTCAATTTGTTCCCAAGATACAGAATTTTAAATGTAGGACGACGTGATGTAATTTTACAACAGCTCGCCGTCGCGTCGCTGCTCGAGAAGAGAGACAGAGAGAGAGAGCGGAGAGTTGTACTGTGACGTCACGCTGCTGACACGAGCTGATAAACTTTAAATGCATGTAAAATCAAAACTACTTGCTCTTTTTGAATAAAACAAAAACTATTCTACTCTGACTAATTTTCAAGCGATTTTGCGTAACTATTAACATTCTCCATTGCTTTTATACCTAGTACCTACCTACTTTTTGTAATTTTTAAATTCGATAGTTCAAATGCTCAATTTTAACAGACCTGTTTCAGATATGTGTTCTTCAAACACGTTCAATTTGTGACGTCAGCAAATCTTTTTTTAATTTCCCAAAACTACAACGTTTTTAGAAGCTATAGTTAATCGAGTTAAAATGATATTTTAATATACAGTCAAGTGACTCAATTAACTACACTAAGTTGTGAAATTATTTATATTTTTGTTTGTCACGTCAGAGAACAAACTTCTGAACAGATTTAATAAAAATATTGACTGAATCTAGACTATTTCTGAGTAACATAAAATATATATTACTTAAACGAACGTGAACAAAATTTAAAGATAGTTAATCTATATATATATATGTTTACACCATGTATAAATCAAGAACGGATTCACCAATTTTGATGATCTCTGATTTGTAGGATTCTTCGAGATTAGCAGAATAACTATTACAAACATAAAAAAATTCACGAAAAAGTGTTTATAAGTATCTATAATAGGTGACATGTTATTAGTGATAAAATATAACAAAAGCAGAGTTTAGGGCAAACATTTCGTCACTGATCATTTTTAACCGCCTTAAAAAAGACGCAAAAGTCCAGTTTTAACTAGTTTTTTAAATAATATCTATTTACAATATGTGTATCAATTAATGTCCATTACGTGACAAATGGGGCAGATACATTTCTTCGTCTATTTCACTTTTCAATTTACAGAAAATTTAGTGCATTTTCTAGAAAAACATATTAGTTTTCTCGAGAGTCGAATTCAGGGCTCAACAAACCGTGAACAACTTAGCTACGAAGAAACGTGAACTTCCATAGCCTGAAGTATGGGGCATGTCTGTGTCTGACCCAACAGAAACTTTTTTTTTGTTTTTCAGGATTAGAACCTAGAGCGTTCATCACGGAGGTGGTTAGTGGTAGTGTTAAAAAACATATGCATACCTTATAAAAATTCACTCGTCACAACACAGCACTACACAACGCGACCGCACTCTTTTGGAGTCGGAAAAAAACTAATATATACTATTATAATTGGCTTTAGGATTCTTGTCTCAGAACAAGACGACAGTGACGTAAAATTATATTTGTATCTGTCACATTACGATATATTCTATACTAATTAATTCTGAAAGAATTTTAATTGAATCGACTCAACCGATTAAAATGCGGTTTTCACTGATTCGGCAACTTTGGCGTATATATTGGGTCTAATTAAATCGTTTAGTGACGTAGATAAAATCGGGCGTAAAACTAAAAAATCTTATAGAATCTTTTCGTTTGTTCAAATTAATCTCAGAAGGGGTTTATTTTTATGATAATTGATTTGTTAGAATTATCCTCTAAATAATAATAGTAAAATTTAAATATTGACGTATCAATTTTCGCATCTAATCTTATGTGACGCACAATGTTTGAAACAGATTTTATCATAATAAAATATTTATTACATTTGGAAAACATATTAAAATTTATTATTTATGTTGCATAACTTAAATATGATCCTTTTACATTTTATCGAATATAGATCGCCTTTAACATACAATTTTAAACCCCAACCCGTGTGGGGCTTGGGGCAGACAAGCGTGTGTTTCTTTGATATTTTTAAATTGAGCTTTTGATAATATGCCCGCCTCCGCTGATAAGAAATAAGAAATATATTGTAAAACGGCACAGGAATACAAAACACGACACAATACAAAAACAACAGCTAAAGTTACCATTTTTCGGTTAAGTTACCATCTGCGTGTTGCGCCGGAGGGTCTGGATTCGACTCCTAGGGTAAATAAAATGTTTCGAGCATAGAAAGCCGTATTTCCTGTAGAAGAATGATCGATGAAAGAGATGCAGAATTCAGAAATGTGTTTATCATGCCTAACTATGTCAAGAGACTTCATACAAGAAAATTCTACATACAATCAGATTCTGCTGTAACTCCTTGCTGAGGTTTCTGATTCTCTCCAACTCTTGCAGCTGACCGTCCGCAGCTTTCCCGTAGACGTCTACCTTGGCATCGGGAGCATCAGCCCACTGCGATATCTTCTCCCGTGTAATGTTCATAGTTTCCAGCGGTGATTCTCTTACGAAGTCCATTTTTCTATAATATAAAAAAGATCCAATCTCAAAAAAAAAAAAAAACTATGACGTAAATCGTAATGGCGATTGAATTGATGGAAGAACTATCATTTTTAGATATCTTTGTAATAAGTATCTAGAACCCGTAATAAAATGTCATCTTACAGCTCCCGCCGTTTTTACACAAATATGAGGACTTCCGTGGGTTCTGGGTTCGAATCCCGGGGAAACAAATAAACGTTTCGGTTTCTGTTGGTCTGTGCCAGACAGAATATGGTCTTCTTGGCTTGACTTGTCTGTAATTAAATTCTTTGTGTTTTGTGTAGAACAAACAAAATCGAATTTAATAACTTTGATAAACTAAATTGAATCAGCTTCTGTTTCTGAGTTACATAGGCCCATGCGGGAGAATCGCTAGTAAAAATTATATAAAATAATATATATAAAGTATATAATATAACTAGCTGACCCGGCGAACTGTATGCCAATAAAAGGCTGAATGCGTATAGTAAGCTATCCTTAAAAGAAATATATGCCACCTTTTTGTACATCTATAAAAGAAGAATATCCCACCATGTATTGTTTTGCTATATCTCAAAGGGCGTTTTCGATGAAAGCTACCAGATGGCTTGACTTTTTCCGACACTTTCAACTAATCATATTTCTACCAATTTACACAAATCCTTGACAAATTAAATAAACCTTCCTCATAAATCACTCTGTCTGTTGATGAAATTCGTATGATCATCCTTTATTAGTTTTTAAGTTAATTGCGAACATACATACAGAATGACGCGGTGACTTTTTTATAGTAATGATGATAAATATTGTTACTATAATTGTAACTGTTAGGGATAAATTACGCTATAGTTGAACTGTAATGTCATTTAGTATATTTGATTTTAGTCTATGGCATACTCCTCCCTTTTCTCTCTGGTACGTTCTACAAACATGTCGATTATTAAATGTCGTGTATTTTGATTAGTAAATTTTAATCATTACTAGTTCCTATATTAACTTCCGTGCTGCCCTCCTATAAACCTAACAGTAACTTCTTTTCACGGGCTTTGTCAAATATGCCATGGAAACATATACTTTGTGTGGAATTCTCATAACCCTAGTTGGGCATGAAGCAGACAAAGAAACATTGTTTAGTACCTACTAATAACAAATGTAATCAGTTGATAGATTATTTTATTATTTAGTTTTCGCGTGTAACAACAGTATGTTACATGAACACGTTTTCGTAATAAAACATAATGATTACGTTTTATACACTTCCCAATTTAAATATTTAAATTTAAGTGTTAAAAATTATTTTAAAATATGTTTGCCGCGTTCATAATATAAAAGATTTAAAAGTTATTCCTCCAAAAAAAAACTTAGTCTTACGATATCACACATTTGAGAATTTAAAATTTAACACAAATAAGTTAATAAGTTGGACTCGGAATTAGGTACACAATTTTTCTTATTATTTCGTATTAAAATACCAAATAAATATTAAAACAAGAATCTAAAAAAACTGAAATTAATTACTATACTTCACTACATAGTATAAAACAAAGTCTCTTTTTCTTCCCCTATATCCTTTGTATGCTTAAATCTTTAAAACTACGCAACGGATTTTGATGCGGTTCTTTTTAATAGATAGAGTGATTAAAGAGGAAGGTTTTTATGTATGTTTTATAAACATGCAAAGCCGGGGCGGGTCGCTAGTACGTTATATTAAAAAAAATATCAGTAATGAATTTCATCAGCCTTCCTATAAACATTTTTTTCATTAAACATTACGTTTATTGTACATTTACAAGTAATATTTACCCGCATTAATTTCGACGTTTCGTCTACTTTTAAATTTCTGTATCTCGGGAATAAATTGATGTATCAAATAGTTTTTTTTTCACATGATTTCTCCATTTTCAATAGAAAATTCGGTGGGCTAAAAATCAAAATGTGTGAACATTCATTTCAAGTTGAATCAGCAGTTCCTCAGATCAGCGCGTTCAACAAACCAAACAGTCTTTATCTTAATAAAATCTTTTGTTAGAATTGCGCAAAAACTTGAATGTACGTGATTGAATCTAATTTGTAAGTAAATATATTCACGAATCATTCATTACTATTATCAGTTGGCCTCTTATTAATATAGTTAAAGAAATTTTGTCCGTTTTCGATACAAATTCTATTTACTATAGAAATTTATTGTTTAACGTGATGTTATATAGCCTATAAACAGAGTAAAGTAGCGAACAGCGACAAGGGCGACGCCAAGGGGGGGGCAGGTGGGGGCGGTTGCCCCCCCCCCCCCTAGTGATCAAATGTAGCAAGCCGCAAAGCGACCAAAGTGTGAGCAATTGACTTTCTTACCTATTAATAAATGCCGCATCGCATGACAAAACGTAAATAAATTCACAAGGTTTAATGTATATTGTAGAAAGTATTATAATATACTAGCGATCCGCCCCGGCTTTACACGGGTATAAAACATATATAAAAACCTTCCTCTTCAATCTATCTATTAAAAAAAACCGCATCAAAATCCGTTGCGTAGTTTTAAAGATGTAAGCATACAAAGGGATATAGGGGAAGAAAAAGCGACTTTGTTTTATACTATGTAGTGATATAATAATATTGCCCCATTGCCCCCTCCCTAGTTATAAGCTGGCGACGCCCTTGAACAGCGAAATAATAATAGATATGTATTATGTATTTCGTCCGCGCGGAATAGACAGCCTTCCAATAGTAAAAAACGCAACGAATTCGATAGTAATCTCATGGTTGACAGACGTCAGACTTACATATTCAAACATGTACCAAGTAAATAACCTATATTGATTGACTAGTGCAGTGTCCTTTGACTATATCTGGTTAGTTGCTTAGCCGACAAGGCAACTGACTTTAATTTATGGTTAAAGGAGAATTATTTATTCTCATTAAAGATTAAAATTCGCTTACAATGAGAACTTAATATTAAGCCAGACGGTGTAATGGTAATAGCAAAAATAAAAATATGCGGGTAAGTGTACAAAATAAAGTAGGTAGACATCAAAACACACACCAACCATTCGCTCCGCGCTGGCAGTGTCATTCGTATACACAGTTCAAACTCGCAGTTTTGATATAGATAAGGGTAACTGGATGCGACAAGTAGCGAATTAGTTATTATTATGGTCATTTTATGAATAATTTATTTGTGCGATTTATGGTTTTTTGTGTTTAAATATCTATAAATGTTGTGTTTACAGATTTTATATTTATATATATGTTATTATAATAACATTTATATAATAACATTTAATGACTATATGGTCCTGTTGACGTTTACTAGGTAAATCAATTAATGATTACGCCTGACTCAGTGATTTTGTGCCGCAAATTGATTATTATCTTGGCACATTCTTTGCTTCTAAACGGTGCCAAAGTGAGAGAGATTGTGAGACATTGGTGCCAATTTTGATAGAGCAACTCCAAACTTGATAAAACCAAGTTTCTCTAATTTCGACTTCAAAAACGCAATACTTGTAACTAAATTTAGAAATCGTATGACAAGACTAATTTGATTATGACTTAAATAAGCCTGAAGAAATTCAATCACACTACAGGCGGGTTGTCTGTATCAGTAACCTATGACCGAGGCCTGAATGACCCGTAAAATACAGACGCGGAAGGACGAGGCAACCCACCGAATAATAACGTGTCACCTAAAACGTCATTCCATAGAACATGTATAAGGAAACGAACGTGTATATAAACCGACTTTCTTTTATATATTATTAAGATGTAAGCTATCCTATCTTTCAAGTTGGATGAAACTGCACACGGTGTGCAAATTTGATTTAAATCGGTTAAGTAGTTTAGGAGTCCATCGCGGACAAACAACGTGACACGTAATTTATATATATATATATATATATATATATATATATATTATTAAATAAGATAATAATTTAGTTGATTGACTGCGGCTTCCAATCCTTCCTTCAATAATATTCCCAGACATTGTTAATGGTTTAATAAGAAGTATAAGAAATTAAATTGTAAGATATATTATATAAAATACTAACAATATTTTACTATTAGTCCGGACATCAGAAGGTAAAATATAATAATGAAAGAAGATATGAGAGCATCCAAATATTTGACGTTGTCATTTACAAATTCTTTATGATTTGAATTTTGAATTCATATTCTTTAATAAAGCGCGTGGCAAAGAGTTTCTTCACTAAAGAGGCCACACGCAATTCGCCACAGATATAAAAAGGTAGGTATAAAAGATAGGATGGGAACTTCAAACGTTTGACAGGAAAGTAGGTAGAACAGTTTATATGAGAAAATGAAATTGTTGTTTTTACCTTCTTTCTCACACTTTTTCCATATTTTCTCTCCACTTAAATCTTCTCTGGACTGCGACAAA
This sequence comes from Aporia crataegi, assembly GCA_912999735.1. Classification (NCBI taxonomy): domain Eukaryota; kingdom Metazoa; phylum Arthropoda; class Insecta; order Lepidoptera; family Pieridae; genus Aporia; species Aporia crataegi. The sequence continues at coordinate 4,217,434 of OU538750.1, read as the reverse complement.
CATTTCAAAATCAAAATCAGCTAAATCGGCCTACCCGTTCTCGAGTTTTAGCGAGACAAATGAACAGCAATTGATTTTATATATTAAGAAAATTGTATTAAGGATATGACCAAAGGGAAGATTTTCTTATGATTTCCTTTTACTTAAATAAATATACTTTGACCTGCGACTTCATCTTTGTTGTTGAAATTCTTCAAAATAAAAAATACCCATATCCTGACACTCAATAAGGGACTAGAATATTTTATCAAAATCCATTCAGTCGATTTTGCGTGACTAAAAATCATAGTAGTAACTATAAGAAACGGAAAAACGTTTTCAAAAATATCTTTTGTTCAGATATGATATGATTGATATAATGTATGTTAAAATATTTTTTTAAATTAATTAAATTATGTAATGGTGAAACAAAGTTTTGTTTGCCATTCAAATATTACGGAACGAAGGTCTTCAACAAGGAAACCTAAGAGCTGTAATCTGCTTAAAAGACATTATTTTAACTGCGTATTGTATAAATAAAATGATGAAGGCCACGAAAAAAACCAGAAATTACAGCATTCCATGTAACGTATATATACAGATAATAATAATAATAAATGCATATACACCTATACATGGTACATATACCAAAATAACATTTTTTTAATTTGTTCCTGTCTGTCTGTTTGTTCCGGATAATCACTGAAACGACTGGACTGATTTTCATTGGCAAATATCTGATCTAATAAGGAGTAACTAAGGCTACTTTTATTTTATCAATTAATATAAATAAATCATAAAAAATAAATTTCGCGCCGAAGAAGTACATAATACAATCTATTAGATATTACTCTGTTTATAGACAAGATGTTATATAGTTTCACCCGCGTTACGACTACTCAGCTAGTTAATAATATAAAGTATACACTACAGTGAATTTTAGACTTACATGATAAGATTAAGAATGGCAAAAGAATCGGAAATTTCGATAGTAATTAATCGCTCTCGCTACAGCTTATAAAAATAATATTTTACTGTATTTTCATGGCCCCACGTACGTGATCTAGAAACGTTATGTGCTCTATCGGTGGCCTTAAACCAAGTTTAATGCTAAGGAAATTTTATTACATCTTATTTTACATTCTATAACAAAGTTACTTAAGTAATTGTGAATCATTACGTATCATGTTTAATTTAATCAATATTTATAACTTGCTAATAATGAATTTTACTTTGTGAATTCCGGTAACACAAAGATATTTTGTTTACAAAGTAGTAAAGTGAAGATGATGATTCTGTACGTTCTCAACTCTTATTTTTTTCGCCGGGAATGGACTTCCTGAAGTCCAGGTCCTGACCTCCAGCGCGACATGCAAACGCAAAAAACACTTTGCCACGAACGTAAAAAGTTGAAAAGTAATTTCTCGACCAACAATCGGTAACTGAATTTGCACGCCAACGATTATTAAGAAATTCTTTTTATAAATATTTTTAATTATTCTTTATTTCTTTCAATGAAATGGAAAACTCGAGTGTGTATTAATATTGATCTGTGGCAAACATAATTTGAATAACTTTGCAATTCAATTTAGGTTAATTTGGTTCAATCTATTGTATTTTATGCATGATTCATTAATATCGTTATTCAATAGAAATGTTATTAGATTGGAATAAGGTTGTGAAACGAGGGTTGAAATATTATATGGCAGTCTGTCATTTTTGATGATAGAATTAAACTGTGTGAAAGATAATTGCCGATTACAGTCAGCGACTGATCAAGAGTTCTGACCGCCCTAGGCTTATTATGAGGCGCCCCCGCCAGGTGTGTTACAAGTAGATGCAATAATGCTAGATTGCCTAATTATAGGTATTATAAAATAAACTTAAGCCAGTAAATGCAAATGCTACACTAAAGCTTGCATAAGTTGAAATTTTTGTCTTTTTCATAAATAAATTATCTAATTAGTTTTAAGTTTTTATGTTACGTTACACGTATTAATAAAGTTATCGCCATAAGTCTTTGAAATAAGCGCTTAGCTTAAACATTGTAAAATATTAAGTTTGTACGCCTAGGATTAAATTAACACTGGAAATTGTACTTGTAAAATTTTAATTATGATTTAATAAAGATGTTTTGAAATTGAATTGAAATAATGCTAGATTAGTGCATACGAAGACACGATTTCAGCGCGCCCCCTCCGATCCTCGCGCCCTAGGCTGCAGCCTAATTAGCCTAAGGGTTAATCAGACCCTGATTAACCCTCAATGTGGTTTTTGATATCTTATTGTGGTAATTTAAGCTATAAAATATTGTAAACATCTAAGTGTATACTGTAAAGACTTCACCTAAAGTAACGTTTGTAAGTTTGACCACTTGTGTCAAAATGTTTAACGCGTTTGAAGCCGCAGTGATTTTCCTATTTTTTCCATTCTGCAGTACAAGGTGTTTTACACCTGGTCATAAAACTATCATTGTGGCGGTACAGGGCTTATAAAAGCATGTACCGTAACTTTAATCTTTTATTTTGGCTTTATGTAAAAGTATATATATATGCCTTGAATGTTAACAATAATTGATTGACAAATCTGAGCGCTTACGTCAATAGCATGTTTTATCACACTGTAAGCAAGACATGGACAAGGTGTTTCAGACCGGATTTCGCAGTCAACGTGTTAACGATGAAAACGCATTTTTATAACACATCTAATATTTTGTTCTGCTTTTTAAGTTACGGGTTACAATACGGGTTAAAATAGTTTTTCTATAAATATTTTACGCAGATCCTATATAACTGATTTACGTACACTCGTATTTTCTAGTTTATATTAAACTTATTCTTGATTTATTTCAACAGTACAATATCTTACAGGTAAAAACCTAATGCGACATTGACGCTTTAACTTATTTTGCTATTTAATACTAAGTATTAATATAATATGACAAAAAATAATAATAAGCTTACATTTTACAATTATTAACTAATCACTTGTAGCTAATTATACATAATAGAACCTTTGTGATTTCACTCAAAGCGCCTGAGAATATGTCAACTCTGTCATGAGTTTTATTAATGATTTTAATTATCCGCGTGACGGGCGTTTTCGCTAGTAGATTGGTTCGGGCAACTGGTACCGCGAGTGGTTGCGGGAGCCGTCGCTTCCACACGTATCGGTCTGGGACGCACAGGTTCAGATGCCGCAGCACCCCTGGGTTATGTGCTACCCAGGGAGCAATTTTATTATATACACCGCAAGTGTGAAGTCCCGTCGTACCCTAAGCTCGTTGGATCCCACCATACCCAATACAAAAAATGTGGGATACATTAAAGGGTAGAACGGGTATACTCCGTATATCTTATAGTATAGGTGTCATGTAAATTTATTTTGAACCCGCTCCAACATGACACTGTATTTTGCTTCATAGGGAGCCCAAACAACTGCATTATGTTCAAGATGACTCCTGACTAGTGCATCGTACAACACCTTGATATATATAAATTTTAAGCTGAGGTTAAAATTTTATAACTCACCTGTTTTATATTTTTCCCGAATAACACGTCTACTTCGATGAAACTGACAGTTAACTGTGTCTGCCTATGAGTTAATTTAATTTAAAATTTAAAACAATTCGACACTAAAGTTCAAATGAACAATTCAGGGTTGTGATACGTAATTTAGGACTATATTTTAATTTAATTTAATAAATCCAAGATGGAGCTAGCCAATTGAATTTAGTTTTTAATAATATTGCTACATATTTGTTAATACCCGTATTATTATATAATTTAAAGTAATTGTTGCCTAAAATAAAATTTTAAAACATGTTGTTTTCTGCCGAAGCAAAAGCTGCATTTTAAACGACTTTAAAAAAGGAGGAGGTTCTCAATTCAATTGTATGTTTTTTATGTTTGTTACCTCAGAACTTTCGACTGGAAGAACCGATTTTGATGATTATTTTTTCTATGAAAGCTGGTGCGTCCCTTCCCAATTAAGTTCCATCAAAAATAAGTCATTTTTTTGTTAAAATTATCATTTTCTCTATTAAAAAGCTAACTTGTATCTTAATATGTCTTTAGAGAAACAATACAAGAATCTTTAACGTTTGAAATATGTAGGATATTTACGACTATGAATTCGTTTGAAGATTTAAAAAAATAGATAAAAACTATACCTTGCTGTATACAACTTTTATACCCACCAAAAAAATTTAAAAACAAGTTGCGTGCGCTCCCAGACAAGCCCACTTCACGTTACAATAATCCGCCTTTGAATCTGAAGATTTTAAAATAATATAAATAATTGTTTTGTGTAATATTTACTCATATCACGGATGTACTGAGTTCCGTTTGAAATCATATATTTTATGTCATAGTTAAGTGCAAAAATACACAGTAATACCTACTTACTAGTATTAGGTAAGTAGGTATTATGACTGGTAATTCTATTTTGTGACTGTGAAAGACGTTCAATCAAAGTGAAATCCCGTAACTCCAAGTGGGACATGGGTCAAACACATTTCTGTATTTGTTTCACTGATCATTTTATTTACAGGTTTAGGTGATCTACCCAACTGAAAGTTATTTGTCCCCTCGGATTCAATCCCAGGACCTCCGTCGCATCACGCAGACGTGTTTACCACATACTACATAGCCAGGTAGATTAGATACCTTATTACGGAATTAACAAAAAACACCAATTTTTGAAAACCGTTAATATTTGAATAAATAAGGATTTCTGTCAACTATTACAAATTCTAGCTAGAAGCTAGAATAGCATTTCTTTGCAAGGTTAAATTTTTTGCTAGGTACTCTACATTTAAACGCTTGCTGAGAAAAATTTCGACATAGTACAATATTTAAATATTACAAGTTTAAACAATCTTTAAGTCAAAGGTGTCAATTTTGGAGATTAAAATTGGAAGACAATTTGAATTTGACAGTAAACAGACTTTCAATTTGAAATAGTGTTGACATTATGTACTTTTTCATATGCATTTAGTATTCAGTTACCTACATATCTTTTTAAATTTTTCAGTCAATTTTATTTATTTGTATAAAATATATTTACCAATATTTCATCGATGATAACTTCTTACACTACGGGCTCGTTTAGTTATAACAGCGATAGGGTTAAAAGTCATTGACGTTAAATAATTAAATTGACAATTCTAATAAGTAAATTTCGGCATTTTGAGTGCAGAATTCTAGGCACATGTAAAAATTTCGAACTTCAATCCCATGGTTTACACATAACCGCAACTGTAACATTTATATTTCATGCTGGCGAAAAATACTTTACCAGTCACAATTTTTCTAACTCGTGAAATAGCAAGATAGGTATTTTTTTCTAAAAGCCACAGCCATACACCAGCAGGCCAGGTATGGCTAGATGGACAGACTGATGGACCATCTGTTTGGGCTGGAAGGCAGGAAATACTGGAGGTTTCTCATTTGGGACGCCTATACGTGGCTAAACCAGTGAGTGCGAGTTTGTACTGTCAATTATTTAAAAAGAATCTCGAACACGTTTATGAACGTCGCTTTAAGCGCGCTATTCAAAAAAAAAATTCCTCAATATTTCATACTTAACTTGAAATTTTGAACATACATTCCAACTAACATAATCTACTGTAAGTAAAAATTGCATCACATTCTGTCACTTTAGCATGACATGAAAATAAAACAACGTATACTTTTTAATTATTTATTTCAAATGGCCACTGACGTAAAAAATACATAAACAATAAAATCTAGCGCATAACATCTTAACTATCTTATACTAAATTTATAAAATATCTTTTCTTTGATAAAATAAAAATCTATTACGATACCATCTGAGAATAGTCATAGTACAGTGGTTAATTGATAATTTTACCTGGAAAGTTCTCCGGGTGTTTAGTTCTTCGTACACGCGTGTTGGAGTACACTTTGCGGCGCTCGTACGGCTAAACTATTGACTTTATGAAAAAAAAAGACATACAAATTGTAGGTAGTTGTATAAATGTTTTTATCGAAAATGAGTCGGAAAGGAGAAATTGACAAAAAAACTGCTTTTAGGCGCATTTTTTTCCTATACAGTCGAAATTCAAATTTCTGACTCCCGGAAAACTTTCCAGGTAACCACTATGTTTCGAACCAAATGATTGTACTATTCAAGTCAACAATTTTTTTGTTTCTATTGTTTGGTTTAAATTCACACGTGAAGTGTGAAGATGTGAAAACGTCATTATTTCTTTCAAGTAGACTTAGGCCCAGATTAATAGACATTATTTTGACTTTACTTTGATTAAACAAAACTTATTCTTTGTCAAAAATACAAAAAAATAATCCAGCTTTCGATTAGCATAAAAGATTTTTGATTATGGTAACTTTAATAACTGCAAAATATATCTTATAATCTAAAACATTAGGCTGACCGCTCCTCTTATAAATTTCAGAATACAGCCACATATTTTTAAGTCCTCAAGCCTATTAGAATCTTTTTATATATTTAGGGCAGTTTCTATAAAACGATTTCCAATTAAAAAATAAAACTAGTGTGCGTTCATTTATTGTACTCGGTTAGAACATAACAGCACCAAAAATATAACTTCAAAAACGCCAAAAATAATTTTAAATTAAATATATTATTTTTTTTATATTTACAAGTGGTCTAAAACTTTGGCAAGATTTAAAATTTTGTTTTCTTTCTTTTCTCTTGTGACGATACTTACCTACTACTAAGTTTTTACATATTTCTTAAATTCGATGAATCACCACCCACTTTTAAAAGTAGCATCATTTATGATACGACATTTTTGTAAAAAGCTATAAATAATGCTATCATTACCGCAGACACTAAAAAACGCCAAATCAAAAATGATGCTAGCAAATGCAATAAAACTTATTGGTAACTATAAAAAAATATTGCGCGCGCAGCACCGTACGCATAGTTGAAGTGAAACTTCTTAAAATATAGACATCTCTTTCATTACGTCATATCATCTCTCTCGTGTAACGACATGTACCTACTAAAAATTTACCTCATCTATCATACTTTCGAATCAGCGACCAAGAAGTTTCACTTCAAAAAAAATGAAAAGAAAAAATAAGAACACTATCTAAAATAATATTTTTGTGGCTTACGCTGTCAATATGTATTAAGGCAACATAATGCTAAGCTATAAGGGACCTTACGTAGACCGTCAATGATCTCGCGTCATATATGGATTAGTCATATAAGAATTATTTGACTGTCCTTAAGCATTTAACAAGTGTGCTTGCCCTAAAGGATGAATAACGTCTTTTATGGCTTTAAAAATATACTATAAAACATATATCCAATACAAAATATTATTATATACTTGCACATTGCACGAGAAACTCTTAATCGTACTAGTTAATTAAAACATGTAAAACATGGCCTCAAAAACACTGATTAGAGAATTTTGTCTGATTTTTTTACTCATTTTGTAATTTAAAAGAAAGTTACAGAACATTCTATAACTAAAGTAGGAAAATATTTTGATGAAGTAGATAATTGATATTGTTTATCAAAATTATATCAATATTCCTTAAGGTAGACTTCCGAGCTACGCGGCTCCGGCGTCACTAACGCAGCGACAGAAACGCCGCGACAGAGCGATAGTATTATGCCTACGGAAACGTATGAACTAACGTTCGAACGCAGCGTCAGTGTCGCCGGGCGATAGCGGCCGTACCATTTTTGCGCAAGCACTGTTGCGGAATCGCTGCGATCACACGTGAATTTGAGGCTATCTAATTTTTTGAAATCTAAAAAATTGACCGAAATAACATATTCACTGGTGAGGAAAACGAAGCACTTATAAATTTAATGTCGCAGAATTCAATTTTGTACGATTTAAGTGAAGCAGGCTACAAAAACGGACCTAAAAAGGACAAAGTCTGGAGTGAAATTATTATATTTAATAATATTTAATTGGAAAATGTTTTTGATGATTTCATTCTGATAATTATAAGAACACAAATGCACCATCTTCAGGCATGGAACTGACACCGGAGTGGTGGCGCGTCTGTCGCGCTGCTCGGAAGCCAATCTGCGTCCGTTGCGATAGAGGAAGTCTACCTTTACACTGATGGATCTTCCTTGATAGCTTGACATTTACTGCCTTATTATATTTGACAGCTTTCAGCTGTCATCTTTAATATAAACCTAAACTGTGTACAAAATGCAAAAATAAACTTCAATAAATTTTAATTTCTAAATATAAATAAAATTAATTTTATGTAGGACCCAGCCGTGATTTTATTAATCGAAAAAAATATATGAAAAGGTCTAAATAACTAATAATTCTTTTGTATAATTTCTTGTGACTTTTATTTCTATCATTACAACTTGGAAAGAATAATCAGTTTGCTATTTTTTAAATAATACTTTATTGGTGAAGATAAAAAAATGTTTTCACACTAAGTTGCATTGACCTTAGGTAAAAAAAATCCGTAATAGAAAAAGTGCTACACCGGGATACCATAACCAAAATGTCATCTCGAAATGTCAAAATTTATAACTACGGATTTCTATATCAAGTTACAAATTATTGACATACGAATGATAATGCGTAGGTAGATTCTTCGTGCCTTGGATATATTTTAGATTATGGAACCATTTTCCTATCATGGCTGCGTCCTTTAATTAAAATTGTTCCCCATACATTTATTTACAATAAACTATCATCTATTTATATCACACAAGTAACTTAAGAGATTGAAGTCGAACGCTGAAGCGGTTGGTTCTATGAAAATGATTAAAAATAAAACTGAATTCAGATTGTGAATTAAAATTTCATACAATGTCAAGATATTCATAATCTGGAAAAATGAGTAGTGTAATAACATTTTCAAAATATTCCGACGCGGAATTCAAAGCGCTCGTCAGAATCTTACTGATCGATCTGAGAAATTCGAAAAAATCAGAATGCGTGGGGCATAGTGTATGGGCATCCTCGGTTATTCGAATTAGGAATCTGAATCCTAATTAATTATTTTGTTTTATTACTTTCCAAGAGATCCCGCAGACATACAATTTCAAGTCGGGCAACTAAATCGCTGAGTATACTTAGACATAGTGAATTACGCCCGCAGAACTTGTCCAATTTAATCATCCAACAAAGTAATTGGACAACGATCGTATTAGAATCGAGATGACCTTCCGATTACGCACAATTAAAGTTGGGGATAAAACTGTGAAAGTATGCGATTCGTTTATTATTTATTAACACTTCGTTGCAATAACAATAGAATACAAATAATAAGATAATTGGAGTGTAACGGGCGGCCTTATCGCTAATCAGCGATCTCTTCCAGGCAACCCAACAAGGAAAATAAAGTAATGAAGGGAGAGTGCAAGAAGTGCGAAAACTACTAACTAAATCCTTAACAATCTATAATATAAAAATGAATCGCAAAATGTGTTGGTAAGCGCATAACTCAACAACGCCTGGACCAATTTGGCCAATTCTTTTTTCATAATATTCCTTGAAGTACAAGGATGGTTCTTACGGAGAGAAAAATTTGGAAAATTTTCGAAAAAATAAAATAAAAGAAAAACATTTTCCTCATACATTTTCTATGGAATGACGTTATAGGTGACATTTTATTATTCGGAACTTTGACGCGATACGAAGTTCGCGGGGTCCACTAGTAAAAAATAAAATTCAAATTGAAAAGCCTTAGCGGTATTAGCTGTTTCATGAATCACGAACATTTATTGAAGGGATAAGACAAGGACAATAATTTAGTTGTTCGATAGTCGTCCAACTTGAAATAGTAAGTCTGCGGGGTCTCCAAGTATCAATAAATAAAACTATGAAAGTAGGATCATATACGTGTATGGCTCTATCGATTGTAACTTGTCATAAATACTTGTAAAAAAAGATACTATCTACCCGCAAAAAATTAAAATACTAAAATAAATTTCTGTTTGTTAGAAAAACAAACTTAAAATATATTTTCTCATTTATGAAAAAAAATATAAATCAACTTAAAAAATTAAATTAAAACCCAAACTATGAGTGACAAAATATTGAATGCTCGGGCTATTTTAGATTATTTTATAATGAAATCAAAGTGGAATATAATGAAAAAACCATCCGCTTCAGACAAATTAAGCATTTAAAGGAATGACTCTCACTGGAGAATTCGTGATAAATCCTGAAATTAAAAACAATTTTTATCATCAAATATCTATCTAATCTATATATAAAAAATCACTGTTCGTTTGTCTCGCTAAAACTCAAGAGCTGGGCCGATTTAGCTGATTTTGTTTGAACGTGTGAGAAAATATGGAAAAATTGCGAGTAAGATAGTAAAAACAACAATTTCATTTTCTCATATAAACTGTTCTACCTATTTCCTGTCAAACATTTGACGTTCGACTCCCATTCTAACTTTTATTGGCGGTACGAAGTTCGCCCGGTCAGCCAGTATAATATAGGGTTGCCAACCGTCCTGTTTTCCCAGGACATGCCCTAATTTTTGTAGTGTCCTGGGATGTCCTGAATAATTTTTAAGCAGCGTTCTGGGTTTTTAAAGCGCCCTTAAAATGATGTATTTTCAAAATCGGTCGCCACTTGTTCTTTTTTATTAAAAAATATGACTATTACAATATTATTTGAATATCATTTCATCTATTTTCACTACATAGAGCAGAACTCTATTACTGCGTCCTGTTTTCAAACGGTGTGTTGTTCTGGTATTGCCGACTTCAAATCCTAGTTTTTTAAATTTGGGGTTGGCAACCCTAGTATAATATAAAAATCTAGGTTTTTTCTCACCTCATATCGATGCATCAGCTGCGGTGCGGTGCATTGGTTGTTGTCGCTGTAAAAGAATGGCCTCTTCTTTGTGTTCTGCCCTACAAAATATATTTCTTATTTCCCTTGTTAGTGTCAAATCAAAGCGAAATTTCCAAAGCACTTTAATAATAACTGGGACAACTCACATACATTGCTCTGATCTCAATGTAAGAAGCTGAAGCACTTGTTTTATGGTAATCAGAAACAACGAGGGTACCACAATAAATACATAAGTTTATAAACAACCAAGACTCAGAAACAATCATTTGCGTATCACACAAATAAATGCATCTACCGGGATTCGAACCCGGGACCTTTTGATGCAGAAGGCAGGAGGGGCTCGGAAAAAATCACGAAATATCACAAGGGGGATAGGAGGGGTTTAATGAGATATCACGTGTTATTTTTCATTGCAACCTTATTGTTTGTCTGGAAATTTTTATCACAATGCCTAATTTAAAGATAATATTCAGAAAATTTCAATATACTTTGTACCAAAAAATATACGTGATTTTGAGTAGCCTAAAACCTCACCACATATCACCAGGGAGGGGGATGGGGTTAAATAGTTGCTAAAAACATCACGTGATTAAAGGACAACCCCATATGAGAATGACATTCATGCTAACACTACAACACCTGTCATTTTACAAAAAATAAACTACCTTTCCACAGGGAAATCAACTATGTAGATATATAGATAGATAAAAACTTTATTTTCAACTTCAGACACACACACACAAAATACAGCAATTATACAGAACACTAGTAAAACAAACAATAAACAAAAAAAACAAACAATGAATAAATTCTAAGTAAAATGTGTGTGTGTGCTGCAGTTTGTCAAAAAGGCCTTGGCTCAGCGTTATATTTTGCTTGATTAAGCAAAATAACCGATTTTCAGGCAGACCTATTGAGAACAAGCTGAACGAGTTTCAAATTCAATGTGAATTGTGTACCTAACCACTTAACCTCTGGAACAGAAACGCCAGCGCGAAAAAAATAGTTGTCATGGCGATTGCGATTTTGAGACGGTTTTACCTCGGCAACATAATAGATGATTTTGCATAAAAACTATATGAAACACTATAATATGACTATTGATTTATAAAGCCAGATAACTAATGAATGTTTTATTCTATTTATTTTGCCTTCTTACCAATAAATACATATTTCACAGGCTGATCATGAATGACGAGTTGATAATTATTTCACTGAATGAATTTACAGATTTTTATAATAAAACATTATGTATTCATCATTATTTTATTTAAAAAGCCTATGTAATTACTGTATAATCTCACTGACATGAATAAAATGTAAGTCTATGAAGAAATTGATCTAAATGTCTAGTTTGAAAAGTACCACTTTTGCAATAACACACATAGGCACGTGACCCGAAATTGAATGAAAAATAACGGCCTATTTTCAATGAAATTTTCAAGAGTGGCGGTTGGTTCTTGTGCCTATATTCATTCTTATTTGATTCAATCAATTTTAAACACTATTTATGCCGTATTTAATTCGAAAATTGAGTGATAAAGTCGCGAAGAAATCTTGACACAAATCCGTGACAAGGCGTAGATAGGTGTATACGCGGGTCCGTGCCGAGTCGTTCCAGGGGTTAGTGTCTGTGTAATGAATAAATGAAGTCCCCAAAATGTGGTGTTTCCTAACACCCACCCACCCATGTACCAACATGAAAAACAGAGTGCCAAGTGATTACCGATGGTAGATGTATGAACTACTTTTAATAACAGTGTAATTACTCACAGAGCTGCGCCTGGGCAGCCAAGGCGTTCTGTTTAGCGATCAACAACTCAGGGCCCGGCCGATTTGTATATACTGGATCTGTAATCATTTATCATCATAACACGCAGATAGTACAAGAGTAGATAAAATAATTTCGGAATTCCGAATTTTGAGAAATGAGAGCACATCACCTACCTGATATCTGCTGTCCGTGTGAGTTGAAGAATTGCTGAGATTGTATTACCGTTTCGCTGCCTGAAAAATTATTTAAAAAATCATTACGTCCGAATAATTATTGATGTATATAAAAATAATCGATGTCTATCATCAACGATCATCGAATCTTTATTATACATTGTCGTGGGTCAACCTCATAATGGACCATCACCTAATAATCTCCAAAAATCGTCTGTTTATCATTTTTCCACGCAATTGTGTCAGTCTGGCATATTCTCAAGGTGGTTTCAGACTACGCTATAATACACAAATAGCACAACAATATCGCGCACCATACATTACCTAAAGTAAGCCAATAATATATAGTACAGTTAAGTGTGAACGTGTCCATAATAATGTATAGTGCGCGATATTGTTGTGATATGAGCTGTTATTATATTATAGCGTAGTCTGAAAGCACCTTAAGAGAAGAGACTTTTAATGAGGTGTTTTATCTACATTCTTCATCTATTATATATTTTTACCAACTGTGCCCCGCAGTTTCACCCGCGTTAATTTCGTTATGATGTTATATAGCCTATAAACAGAGTAATACAATGCGAACAGCAAAACTTACTTCTGCCGCACGGAATAGTTACTTTTTAATTATTTATTTCTATTAATTTCTCAAATAAAAGTAGCCTAAGTTACTCCTTATTACATCAGCTATCTTCCAGGGAAAGTCCCGTTAAAATCGGTCCAGCCATTTCAGAGATTAGCCGGAAAAAACACAGACGGACGAAAATTGTTATGTATTCATCCATATGCATTAGTAAAAAGCGGTTTTTTTAATATTACAAACAGACACTCCAATTTTATTTATCTGTATAGATTTGTAGTTATGTGGTTTTTTATCGCATACAATTTCACTTGCATGTTTCATGCCTTGTTTGCCCTTTAAACATGTTATTACAAGTACTTCTGCATTTAACATGATTGGGATAAACCAATACGAAATGATCCGTGAAGATGCATTAAACCTAACACTCCCAGTTGTTAAAGAGTCACTTAGATTTATATTTTAACCTAATTTTATTTTAACACATTGCCGTAAATAAATACCGCAATGATGTATATACTTCATACATGTGCGATGTGTATTTTAATGGATTATCACTCACCATTGTTAGGCGCATTCGGTTCCTCTTTAACTTCTTGCTCAACGGTGTGTTGCATTAGACTTTGGTTCTCATACATTGATTTATCTGAAGAATTTGTTTTTTAAACTAAGTGAACCCGTTATCTTTGTATCAGTTAACGAATGATTCGTAGGTTTAAAGTCACTTATCACCTAAAATCTCATTCCATAGAAAATGTATGGGGAAACGAATTCTCTTCATATAAACACTTTTTCATATTTTTTTCTTATCTATATAAATAAAACAAGTGTAAGTTACACCATTTATAACTCAGGAACGGCTGGACCAATTTCTATGATTTTTGTGTTTTTAGATTTGTCTTCGTCTGGAAGAGGTTTATAAGTATTAAAAATATAGAAAAATTCACAAAAGTGTTAATAAAGAAAATTCCCTACACATTTTCTATGGAATGACGTTTTGGGTGACACGTTATTATTCGGAACTCGGAAGCGATACGAAATTCGCGGTGTCCACTAGTATTTTAATAGAAACAGACATCATCAAAATCGGTGCATCTGTTCTTGAGTTTTAATGGTTTAAATAAACCGATTTTATTTTGTTAATACCCAGATTTAGTTTTTGGCCAGTAATAATCCGCATCTACAAGATGCGCTTTAATGGCGTAATAAAAAGAGTTCATTTTTAAAAAACATTTTATTAATAGTGTTTTGTCGCTGAACAACTATATCCCCCAAAATATAATAATAAATAGTGTAGAACAAACAGTAAATAGACAGGGAAAAAACACAAAAATGAGAACCGAGAACGCAAAAAAGACTTATCAACCAATGGCACATAATAATTGCTAGAAACCTGTGTTTTTGAAGCAACAGGCATTGTATCAAAAACGTCCATATAAAGGTTTCATTTTTGTGTTATATCGCTTTTTAGTCTGTTTTAGTTAAAATTGGAATTAAAAATACATTATATATTTTCTCATGGTTGGTTAGTAAATCACTTACCAACCGCCACATCAGTCTCGAAGAATTTATCTTCCTCCGTGTAAACCTCAACTTCTTGCTTTATGTGATTCACGTCAAAGTAAGCCGGATTTTCGTTCATTCTGAAAAAATTGAAATCATGGTAAAATGTGTTTCAGTTCAAACGGATGTTTTTTTTATATTAATTTTTAAAATAACTCCCAATGGATCACCTGACATATTTCGTTGAGGCAATGAAAAGAATATACTGGGGCTGATAACAAGACCCTCAAGCTTATTTTTCGATACGCACTAACGCTAGAAATTTGTATGGAAATGACGTTTGGTGTCGCTTTCGTAACGACACGAATTGTCATACAAACCATCGTTAGTGAGTGTTGACAAGTAAGACGGTCTTGTCTACATGGCCTATAATATTATTTAATATTTATTTTGTATATCACTGTACAAAATTTTAACAAAAGCATCAGCCATCTCCACGGCTCATGCTTCTGTCCTACTGAAATTATAATAGGAGAATCAATGTATTTTTTTTATCTCGATAATAATTAGTATTATAACTACATTGCAAAGAATGTTACGTGGAGCTCAACCTACTCCGGGCGCTCTACAGCCTGACAACTGACATGTCATGTCGTTACGAAAGCGACACCAAACGTCATTTACATACAAATTTCTAGCGTTAGTGGGTATCAAGAAATTAGCGTTACGGTCTTGTCTACCAGGGCTGGGCATTTAGATAGTAAATACTTACCTATGTTGTTCCTGCAACATATGTATGTTTTGTTGTTGATTCCTCAACATATCCACACTATCTTGATAATAGAGGTCATATTCCATCTTCTGGAAGACATTCTTCTCTGACTCTTCCTGGCTCTTCTTTGGAAAATCGTCACTCTTCTGATAACTCTCATACGTGCTAGTTTTCCTTTCCAACGCGTATTTCTCCGCTTCCTTGTTATATTCCTCAGTTGTTTGCGGTAGATATTCTTTGTTTTTTAAATAATCTTCAAGATACAAATATTTTGGTGATTCACTCGCTTTGCTTTGATTCTCATCGTCTGTTAACGGGTCCGTTTGTATTATTGCGTCTTGTGTTTTTGGCTTTTCGGGCGAATTTATGCCTTGAAGACGGCTGGCCAACTGAAATACAGTTAAAAAATATATGCATATCTTATGTATATATTATGAGCTCGTTAGTTAGAATTTGTTACAAATGTTAGCCGTGAATGTAAAAAAAAAACAATGACGCTCAAATTAGTTACAAAACAAATTAATAAGATGGAACATAAACCTATTCACATTTTTCCGTCCAACGGAATTGTCGACTATAACGTACTAAATTGAGATAAAACGAAAAAACAAACAATAATTATACAAAAGAAAAGAAAAAACAGTAGGTACTTTTAATTATTAATACATGTCTGCCTAGCCCTGGAATTTCACTAATATTATGTCAATTTGATCGTTTGGACAAGGTTCCTGCGAAGTATCTTGCGCACAGTTCTTATGGGCACTCTGAAGACAAACTTTATGCGACCCTGACTCTTTCTTTCGCATCGCAATGCGAAAACATGTTTCAGCTACACCCAAGTTGGCGCTGCCAACTAAACTGGGGGTCTGCCCCTAGTTTAGTTTCCCTAATTGGAATCGGCACACGAAATCCTTATGGTCTGTGCTTCTACCCAATGGCAGATTTAGAGGTCTGGAGGCCTCGGGGCAACAAAGGAGTGCAAGCCCCTGGGCCTAAATTATTATCCAAATAAAATGGACAAAATAAGCGCTCTCCCGTGCAATTTGATACCATCAAAACCAAAGACATTCTCAATGCAATTTCAAGGTTTGGAAATGTAGGTAAAAATAAAACGCGAAAAAAAAATATCAAAGGAAAAGTTTACTAGTGTTTACTAGTCCGAATTTGATTTATTTTTTCAAAAGTCTATTGTGAGGATCACTCTTTTGTTGAGGCCCCAGGGCAGTAGTCTTGCCCCAAATCCATCCCTGCTTTTTTCCTAGGTTAAAATTCGTTGCTTGCATATAAACTAAAATTACTTACTATAGATCCCTGTACAGTAGCTTTCTGCTGTTGTCTCTGGTTCATTTGCGCGTTCACCAACTCTTGTTTCGGGGTTAAACTCGCCATAGTAGACAATTTCTCAGTAGCGTAATATTCTTGTTGACTTGATTGGCTGTAAGTGAAAATTTTAATTCTAAATATTCACAAATGAAATTTCAAACCATTTAAAAACCCCCTACATTTTAATTATTTATTTGAAAAATCCACTATACTAGCTGACCCGGCAATATCCGAATAATAGCGGTAATATAAACTTGAATGTTTTAGCTCACTGTCAATAGATGGCGCTTTTATACATAATACATTAAAATTTAAATCACGTTAAGTTCTTTCATACATAATAAATAAAAATAGAGCCTTATTTATCATCACTTAATTATTACAATGTATGTACATGATTTTTATTTATGATAATTATTATCCACTAAACTGTTGTTTGGTTGTGTTTGCATCACTTTTATTGGATAGGAACCCCTATTTGGATATAGCTCAGTTCCAGTTGTTTCCAGTTCTTTCTATCTTTAGCTTTTTTATTCCACGAAAGAAAGATACAGAGCTAAGAAAGCTAACGTAAATATTCTATATTACTCTCTATCAATCGTAATACACAGGCTAAATTGCGGACATAAATTATCTTATAGGAGATATAAAATCTTACCTATCATCTTCCTTTTTCTCCCCCTTATATTTAATGCTGCTTCGACTCTTGCGAATCACCATGACTGTGCCATCTGGATTAAGCTTTGGTAAGTTTTGTGTGGGTACAGCATTTTTGCTTAGCGTTTTCCATTGACCTGGAAAACAAATCGCACCATTATAGTGATTGACATTAAGTTCGTATCTGCATATTGCACCGACGATCCTAAGTTCGAATCACGAAACAATTAAATGTTTCGAGTTACGTTGTAAACTAAATTTTGGTAGGCACAGAAGCCCGATCCGATAAGAAAGTGTCTACTCAAGCCCAGATATTGCCCGATTTCATTAATGTTTAACGAATATATATATATATATATATAATACGGCTGAATGAAATTTGTAAGTTACATAGATTTCGGCGACCGATTGGCGCAATTGGTAGTGCCCCTGCCTTCAGCATAGAAAGGTTCCGGGTTCGAATCCCGGTTGGTGCATTAATTTGTGTGATGAGCACGAATGTTTGTTTCCGAGTCTTAGTTGTTTATAAACTTATATGTATTTATTGTGGTACCCTCGTTATTTCTGATTACCATAACACAAGTGCTTCACCTACTTTGGGATCAGAGCAATATATGTGAGTTATCCCAATTATTATTATTATTATAGATATCATCGAAAACCAGGCTACTGTTTAATCTAATTCCACGCAGACGTTAGCTTTAAAAAAAATAAGCAAATAAAGCATTATGAATTGTAAAAAATGCCTTATAAAACTGCTGGACAGATTTTAATAAAAAGTATAGCAAAAGTTTACTTTTTATCCTGAAATTATTTCTGTTATATTCAGGAACATGAACTATGCAAATGAACAAGTGAAATTGTAGAAAATTTAAAGAAAAAAAATTTAAATTAATTTATTATTTTTGAATTTAAATGGATGAATGGATAAACAGATCTTTATAAATTTTAGATAAGATCCATTTGATCACGTGAGCTTTATAAAAAAAACCGCATCGTAATCGATGCATTCTTTTAGGAACTACGACGGACATACATACAGGCACGTCAAATTTATAACAATTTCTTGCTTCGGGGTTAAAAGAAGAAAAATGCCAAAAAAATATATATTGCCAGCTTGACTAGTCAAAATATAACTTGTTATGGAAAGATTTGACAACAATTAGGAGTAGAGGAAAATAGATTTTTACGTCATTCTATATAGATTTGACCTTGGAATTAAAAAATATTTTATACTAACTCTACATAGGCAAAGACGTGGGCGAGCACTAAATAAAATACAATAATACACGATGATAAGATTAGTAATTATACGTAAACATGATTATGTAATAAACATATGCTGATGTATCAACAATAGGTCAAATTTTATGTCACTTACATTCAACTTTATATCAACAGAGCATCTGCCTGTTGTACTAAAAATTCTGAGTTCCGAATCCCAGAAAATAATAAATAAGCCACCTAGTTGCCTTTAAAGAAAATAATTGCTGCATATATTATGAGTTATGGGATTTCAGATACAGGATTTATTTATGTAAACTGTGTCACAGCATGTGTGTATAAGTTTGTTTTTCTTCTAAACAGACTAAGTTTTGTTTCAGTAATGATATCAGCAAATATGTTCTAAGCTATGATTTAATTTGGTAATTTAAAAGTTAGAAGCAATAAAATTTTGTGATTTTTAATTTGCAATTAAAAATTAACATTTAAGCATAAACTAGATTTTGGTTGGTAGATTTGGTAAACTAGACTAGTTTTGGTTTAGTATCATAGCAACTAATACTGTAACATCTTTTGTAATAAGACTAGATAAGTACCTTAAATTGTCTCTTAACTATAGGGGTTAAAGTATGAAATTGCAGATTTGTACTGAAAAATTGAAACTCTTTTTTTTCTAAGATTTAACATTATTAAATCTAAATATTTACCTATATCTATATATTGCTACCATCTAAACGGAAGTTATTTTATGCATTTACGATATAACTCTGGGGATCTAGATTAGACAAACTGTGTGAAAGCATTTTATACAGCCTCCTGGGAAGAAAAATTTTTCTCCTTGAAAAATTTTATATATCACGAAAAAATGGTAGTCCGTTACAGCAAGGTCTGGCGAATACGAAAGATGACCTATGGTTTCTAACTGCAACTCCTGTAGAGTTACAACGGTTGTTCGTTCAGTAATGCGTGGAGCTATGTGGACTGTTTCACAGACCTGAGAAAGTTATAGTGAATAACACCATGAGGAGACCACCAAACAGTTACAATTACCTTTTTATTGGTAAACTTTACTTTAGGGCACTGTTGCGGCGTTTGACCTGGGGTCAGCCATTGCATTTTTCGCTTACGGTTATCGTAAACAATCCAATTTTCGTCACATGTCACGATTCGTTCCAATATTCCTTCATTTCTGTACCGATTCAATAAGATAACACAAGTTTCAACACGCATTTTTTTCTGCAGATCAGTCAAATCATGAAGCACCCATTTTTAATATTTTTTATTTTATTTTGATTTGATGCAAATTAGTCAATATTGTAGGTAGGGTAACGTTAAACCATGCCTCTAATTCTTGAGTGGTTTGACTTGGATCTGCTTCCACTATATCCTTCAATTCGTACAAGTCGAAGTTTTAATTACGAAAGCGTTTAAACCAAACGCACCAAAAACCAATCTCTCTAAACGCAGCGTTGACTTTGCGAGCCGTTTCTGCCGCGTTAGTTCCCGAGTCGGAACTCGTATTCAAAAATAACTCAGATTTTCGAAATATCCATCTTTCACATCTAAGCTGAATAAAAAAAAACATTTGAAAGTAAAAAATTTTTTTTAAAAGAAGAACCTCATAGGAACCTCATGTGAAAAAAGTTTCACACGAAAATCTCACATCTCCATGAAGTTTTTATATAAAGTCAAAGTAACTATTACTATGCCACGGCAATTTAATACTTTCACCCCTATTATTTGATAACTTCAGTGTGTTACTGAATTTAACTAGCTTCCCAAAACGATATTAGCGATAAACAATAAGATTCTAGCTGTTTTTATTCCTTGAAATCATTAAGTAAAAGACTAACTGGATTAACACACTTATGGACAAATAGCATGTATGCTACAGAAGTTTACATAAGACATTTGCAGAATCAGTATTGTAGATTGGTTTTTTTATCCAATTGCCAACCAAAAACATAATATAAATGACTCACATCCTAGGGAAACACCCTGATAAGATTTTCTCTTGTAGCAGGAAAATGAAACTAAAAATAAATCATTTATGCTTGTGTAACTCATACAAAAAAATATTGCTGTATAAGTATGTCTGAAGAGCAAATAGATTATAATAGTTTATTTACAATTTCTTTTTTGGAAATTGTATATCCCTAATTTATTTTCTCCTATGTATAGAATATAAACATATTAAAAAAAACAGTGACCAAGGTCAATATCTACATAGATTTTTTAACTGTAAGTGGTACATGTTCTAAATATGATGTAACTACCCAATTATTTTTATCTGTATATGCTATGTTGTATATCTAAAATCTTTTACTAGATGTCAACAAAATTTCATATAGACTATATATATGTAAATGCTTCTAATTCCTGAAAAATCTACAATTTCCATTGAAAAGCAGAAGACTGTTTCAACAAAAATTCAAGTTAGTTTCAAAACTTTTAATACTTTTCTATAATATGTAAATTAAAACATTATCAGCACATTAGTATTGTAATCCAGCGAGGAAATGCTGCCAGCATTAAGGGTACCATGCCACATAGAATATTTTTTTAAAAATATATTTAATTTTGAAAGCTAATTTCACTATATTTTAGAGTATTTTGTATTCCAAATATTTATGTTATTAGTATTACTTTATTAATATTTTTAATTTAAGATTTAGTTTAATTGTTTTTATATAAAAACTTATGTAAATATTATCTGTAATAGTTATACAGTTGTAAATAAATACAATTTGAAAGTTTTATCTAATTAAAACAACAAGATATTGTGTCAGACAACAGTACCTATCATTAAAAAAAAACTTAAATCTTGGCAGAGAAAATCACTATACACAATTATAGTATATTGTTTTTATGAAATCCAATAAACTTTGGCTTATAATACTTATGTAAAGTTTAAAATTATAGATAGGAATTGTTTTAAGTTATTAAAATTAGCAAATTACTCGAGAATAAAAACTAACTTTATATATAATATATAAAAAGTTTAATAACACTAATTAATGCCATTTATCAAATGCATGCATGCATCGAAAAAACGAAGACTATTATGAAAGTCAAACATGCATAAAGGGCAAATGCATTTTCGAATGTCAAAAACACGAATGACTCATACTTCCTTTAGTTGAAAATACAAAAAAATCAAATACAATGGAAAACTGAAAATACCTTTATTCTTACCCATAGTTGTGACATTGTAATCCGCTTGTGTAAAATGTAAACTGCACACCTTCGAATATTTTGTTATTGGTTTCATTCTTTTTAAAATAACATTCCATTTCGTTGCCATCGCTACGTCGCTGGGAAATCGGTGGAATTTCACGTTTTTTGTCTTGCCGGCCAAAGAAGTGCATTGTGGGACAGTGCAATAATAACCCATGATAAAGTAAAAACAATAATAATTCTTTGTTTTGAATTCCCTTCACTATATGGCTGAAATTTTGACTCTCATGTAATAACACAATAGAAAATCCAGTCGTCAAAACACAAGTTTAGTTTCAATATTTTTCACATTTATTTTAATAAAATTCATCACAATTCACAATGCAAAGTAGCCTTGAAAATTTTGACTTGAAAATTCACCTTTTTTCCTTCACTTTTTCACCATGGCCACAGACTAACAAATAACATTTAACATGCAGAAATCAAAATAGGTAGTAGGTACCTATCTAATGATATTTTTTATCAACTTCAAAGTCTATAGACGATATTATATAGAGTATGTCAGAGCAAGCGTTAATTACAGTTGTTAAATGTTATGACTCTGTATCGTGCAAGCTGACATTCTTGGTGTCAATTTTGGAATCTTTCATTGTCAAATCAACCATATCGGTCGTCGGATCGACATTGTCGGTATTGACTATTGTGTAATGTGTTGACTGTTTGCGCCTGGTTGAAATGTTTGTTTTAATACAAAACAGAAACTACTACCTTAGTAGTACATACTTAATTTTAGTACCAAAATTCTTAATTATTTAAATATCCTAACATGTCATCTCTTCATTAAAAAGGAAACTTTATTTAAAAATGCCTTATTATTGCACAGTACCGCAATGTACGTCAATGGCAGGAAAAGCAAAAAATGTTTCTTTTCATCAGTTCCCTAGAGATGAAGAATTAGCTGAATTATGGAATCAAGTGCTTAAACGAGGAAAGCCATATACTAAATATTCGAAAGTCTGCAGTTTACACTTTAAACCCGAAGATTATACATTAACACAGAAAAGTAGAGGTAATTATCATGCGTTTTTTTTTATTAGTAGGTACCTAGTTAAGGTTATAGGAATAAACTTTATATGTATTTTAATGTGTATGTGAGTGGTTTTTGTTTGTATTGTATTAGCCATTTGCTTGAAAGATGAAAATTGGTTAAATATGCTCCCCAATTTAAATGTTTTATATTTCAGTTTAAAGTACCAATAATGTACATAAGATTTTTTTTAAATATATTTCTATAATTCATTGTGTTATCTCAGGACAATGGAGAACATTACGAAAAGATGCAATACCATCCCAAAATTTACCATCGGAGTTACCTACTGATGATTGGCATAGAAAGAACAAGTGTCCTTTAATGTTACCGATGGATATTGACACAACCGTAAGCATATATTTAAACCCCTAGGTAGTAGTAGTCAGACGCGTTATCCGTTGCGCCACAGGGCCGTTAAACCCCTAGGTAATCAGTTGTATAAAAAATTAAAAAAAAAAAAAAAAATTATATTATTATTATTTCTACAAAGCTTTTAAATTTTCCATGAAGTGTCTTTCCTAAAGTAGTATAAATAATAACACAGCTTTGGTAAGGGTGCCAAAAATTTGCATTATAACAAAATATGGACTGTGTTGTTCTAGATTTCCTAGCCATAATTCAAATAGTCACATTTTCATCAATTTATAATTTTCAGTTACAGCATCAAATGGCTCAAACAATTTATGTTCAAACAATGTTAGCGATGCAGGCTGCAGGAATTAATGAATCAAATGGATTAAACCATGGTATGTTTTATTCATTATATTCAATATATTTTTATTTCAAAAGTATTTAATGAAAGATGTCTCTGGTGTAGTTTTAGTATATTATGGGTTTTAATTAACACCCAATATAGAAATTCTATGGGCAAGTCATGTGGCCCAAATGAAAGTCAAGAGTTCCACAGACTCTTAGGAAGGAAACCTAATGTGGCAGGCCAAAATTGCAATGGCTGGATTGTGTTGAAAAGTATCTTAACATTTTAAGAATCACTAATTGGAAACAAAAGGCACAAAACTGAAGGTCCTTGTTCGACCAGGTCAAGCCCCAATTGGCTGTAATGCAGCAATAGAAGTAAAGTATTGTAAAGAAAGTCTATAGACAAACATTAACTTTAATTGTTAGTCATAATATATTTCTAAAATAATCTATATTTTACTTATTTATTTATTAATAACTACAAATAAATACATAGTAAGGTGGAGCATAAATGACCATTAGTCAGAACGAGTGCAAATCAAACTCATAACTGCTAATCTACTACTATAACTTTTTATTTTTCAATAGATGCATTTAGTTATTATTTTTAGTTGGTAAGATTTAATAACCATTCCGTAATATATATTATTTGCAGATGAAATGCATCTGTTGAACTAATAGTTTTGAGGTAATGAAAAAATATTACCTTCTTTCTTCCTTATTAAATTTTGAGTAGTTTTTATCGATACATTGTATATTTTCAGATCAGCCTTTCCCCTCAAATTCAGAGCCAACAAGTCAAAATGAAGATGATGCCTCAACAAGCTCGCAAGAACGAGAACAAAAAAAAATTGTTCCTCTAGAAAAAGTTACTTACAAATGCAATCAATGTTCCAAGTGTTTTAAGGACCCTGACGTTTTTATCCTTCATCAACGAAATCATGTGAAGACAGAAAACAATGCAGAAATGCTAAGAGCAAATCCTATTTTGGCGAATCTACTCAAAACCGACTCTGAAAATAATAAAAACGTGATAAGCATAGAAAATCAAATTATGTCAGCATTAACTGAAAACATGGCTAACTATTTGCAAAATTTGTCAACTACTATGACAAGCAACAGTAGTACTGATGATGAATTTGTGGGAATAGATAAACAATATGAAAACTCCATAATTATGGAGGATTCTAATAATCAAGGGGAGAAAATGTGTGAACCTATAAGATTTGATTGTAAAGAAAATGATATAGAAAAAAATAAGCCTACTATTGTACAACAAACCATTAGTGAAGCCATATATAACTTTGAAGACAGTAATAAAATTGAAGATGTACTAGAATGTACCCCAAATAATAACAAATCAATTAAACTTGATGAAGTTAATAATAAAAATATTCAGAATAGCATTAACAAGGAAAATGAACATAGAAATGATAGCGAGGCCCTGTGATATAAAACAAGACTTGAAATAGTATTATGTAGTCATAAGTTTTTAATACTTAATTTTCATTTTCTTTAGATATTAAGTTACAATTTTTAATTTAGTCCAATTTTGAGAAATTTTTCGGAGATTCTAGTATTTTAATGCAAAATACTAGAATCAAAATAGATAATTTTTAAGTTAAAAACCTAATCTCAAGACTGTTTTTAATTATACATTTACTATGAAAAGTGAAGTCCCGTCTCCCCTAGTGGGGTATGGGGCAGATGCATTTCACATCTGTTTCAATGATTGATTTTTACTTTAGGGGCAAGTAGGTGATCAGCCTTCTATGCCCTACCAGACCGAGTTTTTTTTATATCCACCGGGAATCGAACCCAGGACCTCTCGGTTGTAACGTTTACGCGCTTACCACTAGACCAAGGAGGCGGTCATCTCTCTCTCACATTTACTATGAGCCAGTTAAAAATTTGTTGCATAATAATAAATGTAATTAATTCTATAATTTATCTAGACTTCTAGAAAAAGTGCATACTTACAGTCCAGTTTTATAAACGATCAATATTTTTTAAGAATGTCTCCAATTTACTAAGGCCGTTACTTTAAGGCCTCATGCTCATTATATGTGGAAGCCTCAATGCATCCAGCAGTCTGACTGACCGCAAGCAAAAATATGTATGTAACATTTATTTCAATGCTCACTGCAATGTGGCTAGTGCCGACTCGCAAACCGCGGGTTTTTGTAACAATAATTGCAGCTAATCAAGAAAATAACAGAGTATGCGAGACACCAATTTTAGTTCACCAATAATTTATTAGTAAGGTAATTAATATGTAACTTTTACCAAGGTGGTTTCAGACTACGCTATAATATAATAACATATAGCTCATAGCACAACAATATCGCGCACCATACATTAATATGGACACGTTCACACTTAACTGTACTATATATTATTGGCTTACTATACGTAATGTATGGTGCGCGATATTGTTGTGCTATGAACTTTATGCTATTATATTATGGCGTAGTCTGAAATCACCTTCAGGGTTCGACATTTATTTTATAAACATATGTCACCGTAACATATTGCTAACAATTTACAGTAGGCCGTTCTGTATCCATAGTTAGAAAAGAAACACAGGTGTCGGGCAAATAAATGCAAATTATCATTTAAATTTCCATTCGATAGATCTACCGAAAAATACTGTGTAAATTGTTCGCAATATGTTACAGTTCACAATCTCGTGAGATAGATTGTAATCTAACGGTATTTATAATTTAACGGTGACATATTATTGGATAGCAAAATCTCTATATGGCATCAAAGCTGAATAATTATAATATGTAATTATGATAAAAAAAGATTAATTTTTTTAAGGATTAAAGAAAAAGCTCTTGATCGTTCAATTAGAAATATGTGCTGAAACATAAATGTTCCTAATTTAGAAAAAATCTGCCATAGAAGGATGGACTAGGTTTTTCGTTTTTTTTTTTAATTTACTCATTAGCAGTATGAAAATTTTAGATTTAGTAACCCACCGATTTGAGAATTGCTTTTTCTAAACATGTATATTTTTATCTGTATCATCTAAAGAATTATAGTCAAAAGTTTTACTACTTTATGATGTCACAGAAGCCATTTTATTCTATTAGAATTTAATTGTATTGCATCAACCACAAATTTCACATAATTATAATCTATATTTCAATAAATAAAATGGACTGAGTGAATGGAGAATGTTCACACATTTTGATTTTTAGCCCACCGTATTCTCTATTGAAAATTGAAAAATCGTGTGAAAAAAACTATTGGCTACGTCAATTGGTTCTCGTCATACAGAAATTTAAAAGTAGAACGACGTGACGTCATTTTACAACAGCTCGCGCAGTCCGTCGCGTCGCTGCAAAGAAATCTCTTCTCGAGACAGAGAGCGCGTTGTACTGTGACGTCACAAACTGATGAGATTTAAATGCATGTAAAATCAAAACCACTTGCTCTTTTTGAGTAAAACAAAAACTAGTGTATTTGTATACATAAAAGCTTTACTGTGACAAAGTTTCAAGAGATTTGTCCTACCTAGTAACATTCTCCATTTTAACTCGTGTTTAAGTCATTTTCATAGAATAGTATATTATGCAACTAGTGAATAAAGGACGGATTTAAAGCGAGGGCCGTAGATGAATCACGAGCAAGTGAAGGATTCTAACGATAACTGTTAGAATCCTGAGCGACGCGAGTGATTCATGGCCCTCGATATAAATTCGTACTTTATTCAGAAGTTGCATACTATACTTTATACCATGACTACGAGAAAAAGACATAATTTAAGCGAAAATAGAAATTTAATCAAGAAATAATAAATGTTAAAAATTAAAATTAGAGCAATGAATGAAATTAAGCGTAATTTTCTTATTATTATCATTAGGGTGGTCAACTTGTGAAACAATATTTATTGTGTCCGTACAATTCACAGTAAGTATTTGAAATGGCGCCAATTCACTATTTTTTTTTTATATAATGGCAGCAAAGAAAACAAAACAGTTTTTAATCTAATGCTAAACTCCTTGTCGCAAATATCGACCAATCAAATCTCGAGAATTTATTTGCACCAAAGAGTTTGAATTTCGAATCTTAGCGCAAGGAGTTTGTGTAAGCATTGAAATGGAGATCGGATATATTTTGTGTTCCAAATTCAAACACCAAAACAGTGATTAAAAGGCCTTTTTATTCACTGTTTTGCGTGAATAAAATAAGCTCTTTAGAGTAGGTATGGTATAATAGAAATTTTTGTGACTATCTATTGGACTCGGAGTTTTATTCCGTAGTAGATGGAATTAATATGATAGCCAAAATTAATTTTCATTATTTTTTTTATAATCAAAATACACATCAAAAAAGTCTGTGTTCCCTTTAAAAATTTGAGATATTTTTCTCGCTTTAACATTTAAAAAAACATCATTTTAATATGAAAATCTTAAGAATACAAACGTAATAAATTACTTTTTAAGCAATTTAAAAATCTTCTTTTTTTTTATCCGTCCTTAGCGGACTTTTTTGACATGTATATTTTTAACTGTTGATCACGTTAACTATGGATGAATATAAATTTGTAGGATTTATATATTTTTTTTTTTTTGAGAGGACAATTTTTTTTTAAATACAAATATGTAGATTTAAAATTGTATTTAGATTAGAAGTGCCTTATGTAATAGTTTTAAGACAAAACAGTATTTTTAATATTGAGACTAAAGTAGATATTAAATTAAATGATTGATCAGTATTCAATCTTTTTCAAAATGCTCAAATACATAATAATTCTTGTTTAGGAATTTTCTTATAATTTATTTACTTTAGAATTAAAGTCAGGATCTCTGTGCTAAAGAATTATACCTATGTCCAGCGTCTAAGGATTATTTAAGGAAACATTGATATTATTTTTGTAACGTTTTTTGTGCTTACTTAAAAACTAAATTAAATTTCAAGTACTCGTAAATAATATTTTTTGACCTTAATAGTTTTCACCATGAAGTACCTACCTACAAATGTGTTTTCAATCTTATTTTAAAATGTCTCAAAATGTCATTACTATACTTTAAATAAATAAATCTATAAATTGGTTAAAAGGTAGCCTATGGCCATTAATATGTCTATCAAATTTCATCAAAATCGGTTCAGTGGTTTAGGAGTGAAAGTGTAACAGATTTACTTTAGCAGTTATAATATTAGTAAAGTTAATGTGCTGCTTGTAACATAACTGTGTGGTCTCTTCTATATTGAAAAGTTTGATTGAAAACTTGATTAAAAATTAAAATATGATCCAGTCATTTTAGGCCAAATTAGGTGCATATCTCGGAAAATCCACATACCCAGTATATTACCATTGTAAAAACATTGTATATGCTGGGTATGTCGATTTTCTGAGGTCAACCCCCTATAATGATTGGACTATTAAATAAGTATGGATTATAGAAGCTTGCTAAAATTAAGTAAGCTAAGTAAATTAAGTTGTTTAAGCAGGTAATTAATTTTTTTTATTTCAAACCCACTGTGATAGGTATTTTAAAAGTTGTCACATCTACCTTTCTGAAAAGATTTAGAAAGTTCAAAGTATCATAATAAGTATTATTTATTATAAATATTGCCAGGTTTATATCATATTATTAACAAGAATTGAGAAGCATTTTAAATTAAATATAATTTATTTATGCACATTAATGTTTACACAATAGGTTTCACCTTAAAATTTACACTTTATTAAAAGTATTATGGACATTGTTAGACTATTCGACTAATATATAATATTTATATGTACTAATATCTCATTTTAAATTTCGACGTTTACTTACAATTTTGTTCTCAATCGCAAAAATCCCAAAAATACACTCGATGTGGGTTTTTTTTTCCTAAATTATTCATGCTTATTATGTACTGTTTCGAAAGAATGAGTTACCTACCTATAACTTTAAATTTGTTTTCATACTTGCATGATTGCAACTTGCGTCATTATGTCACTGTCACAGAGGTGAGAGAGAAACTAATTTAATTTAGATAATAATTAAAGGGACTTCCCCTTGTATAGTGGTGGTAAAGAATGTCGACATAATGCAATAGCAAAATAAATAAAAAGATAACTTGAATATAAGTAATATTTAATAATCAAAACTCTTATAAATTTATCCTAAATTCTAACTAGTCTAGTCTACTAAAAGAAACGTCACAACTGGTAACCCCAATGTGTAATAGCTTAGTATTGTCATATTTATTTGTAATGAATTTAAAAATATTCGTATAGAAAATTTGCTAAATTATATTGTGAGTTAGTTTGAAGCGGAAATACAGATTTTACGTCTGTTTTTACAGCAACAGCACAGCTAATACATTAAACTAAAATTTAGCTTGTATATCTATGCAATATTATATTTTGTCTATAGTAAAGATCTATTAACTCTTTATGGGTACTTCCCTAAATGTGACCATGTGAAAAAATAATGTGGTGACTTGCGCGGTGACTTTATTTCGTCTACTCCAGTAATCAGTATTGAAAGTACTGCTTACCTTATTAAGTGTAATAATCAAAAGATGATAAGATATGGGTACGGTGTTGTAAAACGCAAATATATTATATTCCTAATATTTTAAAAACTCGCAGTGGAAAAAAATAGTAAGTAATAAATATTTTTTTTTTTTTTCAGTAAATATTAAAGATACATTTTTATTTATTTAATGTTTTAATACGTGTCTAAATAGAAATTATAATGATCTTGGCAGTCCATACCAGCATCAATACCATATATATAATATTATTATATAATATTGCTTTATGAAGCACGGATTTAAATTGATATTTTAGGGAGGTACAAATTACTCTTGAGCTCTTTATTATTTCCTTTTCTATTCTCCTACAATACCTAAATAAAAATAGTAATGAAATATTAAATTTCACGGTGTCAGTCATTCGTGTCTCAAGAAATGAATTATTTTGTATTCTCTGACCTGGCGAACTTTGTACCTACCGCCAAAAAAGATAAAATGCGAATCGAACGTCAAATGTTTGACTGGAATGTAGGTTGAACAGTTTATATAGGAAAATGAAATTGTTGTTTTTACTATCTTCCTTGCAATTTTTCCATATTTTCTCACCGTTTAAACTTTCCCTGGACTACGACAAACATTTCAAAACCAAAATCAGCTAAATCGGCTTAGCCGTTCTCGAGTTTCAGCGAGACAAATAAACAGCAATTGATTTATATATATACATACATGTATATAGAATATAGATATAGATATTACGATTAGTGAATTTTGAAAAACATTATCTACATTGCGTAATTTTAATGGTTTGCATATTTCTATCTTTTTATTTTATAGTATTTCTGAAATAGGTACCTATTAGCGAAATTGAAGATAATTTAAATAACTCCTCGAGATGATCATTACGAATAAAAATGTATCATAAATGGATGGACAGATTTTCATTAATGTAGCCAAAATACATCTCGATTATGTTCACCAAATATATTTTTATTGGAATTTATGAGGTGTAATAAGTATGAGACCATTTGTGTTGTTAAAAAAATGTTGGCATTAAATAAGACTTAACTCTCGGATAGGTACGGATTTAAGTGGGTGATCGACAGGCGAGCCGTATACCGCAGTTTTGGAGACGACGGTTTTTCCTCACGCTTGCAGTAACTTTATTTCGTTCTTTTCTATATGAAGCTCGCAATGACTGAATTTATTTCTAAAAATCTCCAATAGTTTATTGTAGGCATTAAGATGGGTTCCTTTGTTTTTGTACTCATTCAATGTACATTTTCATAAGCAAGGGCAGTCTCTGAAGGCGTTTATAAATTCTATTATGAAATCATGATTGCTATAATCACGATTTCATAATAGAATTCCGCATTTATTCATTTAGAATTTCGCAAATCCATTAAAAGTGTGCACGTACGTACGTCTGTTCATTACCAACGAGCCGCGAGCCGGACTCGTCGGTTTTTTAATACTGCGGTATTGCAATGATCCACTGGCGAGCTTTACCGATGAGCCATAAAACCGTGGTTTTACTCGCCCGTCGATCACTCGCTTTAGGGAAGGGCAACCGGGGCTAGAGCCCCAGGGCCCCCACAATAGAGACTTCGGAAAAAAAATCAAATTCAGACTAGTAAACAACTTTTCTTTTGATATTTTTTTCGAATTCACGAAGTCTATATCTTATCAATTGCAGTACCTACGCGTAGACTTAGGATGTAATTTTTGGACTGTTCTTGTTTATAATGGATTCCTAAATAGAACTATTATTTCAAGTTTCTTTAATAATCTTTGTTTTCTGAGGTCCTACGCGGTAGGTATAATTTATTTATTTCATTTAAAATTCAATAATAATTCAATTGTATTTAGATCTTAGAACATAATGTTATTACCTGTGCATATTATTTAGATTTAATCACGTGTGATGTAATTAAAGAACGTGATGGACACCTACCTATTCTAGTTTAATAATTGACGTTTCTTGTCTTCCTTCAAATGACACAGCAGTCAGCTGTCACCTGATGTAACTTAACAAAATATGAGAAGTAGTTAAGTACTAGAACTAACTTACTAAATACTAATTACTGGGCACTGGGCAGTGGGCAGTGGCAACTGGCAACTGGCAAATGGCAAGTGTGAAGTGGCAGTTACAATGCCTTATATCTAACTTTTTCTTAATTTCTTTGCTTTACATCGAGGGGAAAAACCTCTGAAATTTTTTCGTTACTTGTGATATTAAAAGTTTTTTTATTTATTACGCACTGTTTACGTGTTGGGTGTATAAAACAATGACATTTTTTAATAACAAAACAAATACGTACAGGCTATGAAGATTTAACCTAAGAGAAGGCAAATAATATTAATCTTTAATTCATATATATCGATGTTATAAATATTATGTCTCCCGAACATAAAACACCAATAAAAACAATTAAAGTAAAGAAGATTGGATTAAATGATATATCAAGTAATGTGATTTTAAAATTTATACAAAATCAACAAACAGAACGGGAAGATGTATTGTTCGTGGCAAGGGAGAGCGACCCTATTTTTCAGAGATATCCAAACTTAATTATTTCCAATAAGTTTAATATGATAAGTAATACTAATCGAACGGTTGCAAAATTCACAGAAAATCAAAGCTCAGTCGAATTAAGTTCAGATTGTGTTACTAAACTACTCGGTCAAAAGAACTATGACACAATATTCAATGCCGTAAGTAGTGTTTTTAATCAAACTTTAAAATTGGACGCGATAATGGGACTTTTAACAAAAGAAGATACCAACAAAGTTGAGAACAGTGTTAAACATAAAAGTATCAGTCGATGTAGTCAAACAGATGAATCACGTATAGTAAAGTTAAAACGAGCTCCAAAAAGACGTATTCGGTGTGGCGCCTACGCAGTTCTGGATAATCCTGACCCGCTCCCATCTGTTGAAAAACAGCCTTTGAAAAGCAAACTACAAACTGATATAAAAACAGATGATTTTATTGATACAAAAGATTTCTTTAATGAAGATGGTAATTTATCGAACATGAGTTGGGATAATATATCAATAAATAGCAACCTAATACCAAATTCAGTATTAAATCCACAAGAAGTTTTAGACAACATTAAATATGGTATAGAGGAGGAATCTAAATATCCTTTACAATTAATAGATGGCAGTGTTATAGAGTTACAAACAAAACCACAGGATCTATTTCACATAGCGATACCTGAAAATTTAAAAGGTCTAACTGCTGATGAACAGAAAAGGTTACTTATTCATCAGGCATACTTACACTGGAAGCATTGTTTAGAAGTTGACGCAGATGGAAATTTGTAAGCATTTTTAGTACTATCATTGCTTGTAAAGAAAATGTTTAGTGAAGTAGGTGTCTACCAACTGGACTGGACCTAAGTAAAATACAGCATTTTATGTAGTATAAAATATTATATATACATACTTAAATTTGGAAAAATCAGTCTAATACAGAAATATATGAAAATTCTTATTACTTAAAAAGCCATTTTATGGTACTTATAAACATTATATTATGTTAATATATTATTTGGTTATATATTGAATTTTTATTTAATTTTAGACCATTACATGCAGCTGTATTAGAAAATGATGTTTATTTATTAAAAAAACATTGTATTGTAATGAAAACACATCAAGAATCCCTGGACATAGCAGGAGCTGGTGGTTTGGTCAGTATTTGCATTTAATTACTACAAAATTGTCTCAAAAAAACATTAGTTTATAGTTATATATTAGTTTAATCTAAAGTAGAGAAAGGTGCCTATACAAAATTGTTGTGAGACATATTGTTCCGATTTTCTAAATTAAATAACCTTGGTTGTTTGGCTTTTACCCAATTTTCTTGTTAAGCAAAAAAATGTTATGAACTATAGAGCATAGATCTTTTTATGATTAGTGAAACAAACAAAGCAGTGTATCTGCCCCATTCTCACAAGGTGTTTTGTTTACTCACTACTTTGTGAAATATATTACAGTCGGCTCTACAACTATCAATACATACAAAAGCGCCTCAATGTACAAATATTTTATTGAAATTTGGAGCTAAAGTAACTCAGAGAGACTCTGAATGCAAGACTTTATTACATTTAGCTGCTGAATCCAGCGTAGAGTGTGTCAAGGAAATATTAGGATATTGTTGGAAATATCCGAGGTATGAATTTATAATATATTTTAAGCAATTTATCTATCTACCCTTAACTGGCAGGTCTTGAGCTAAACAGGCAAACAAATTAAATTAATTTTTTTTTTAATATTGGTCATTGCTCTTGACTGGAGGCACTTATTATAATTATTTTTAATTTGGGTAATCTTAATGTTACATACTAATATTATAAAGAGAAGAAGAGATTTTTGAGTTATTTTTGTCTGTACTGAATATTTTCAATAAGTGTTGGACCAATATTGAAAAGATTTTCTGGGTTTGCTAATTTTTTTTTTTTTTTTTTTTTGTTTGTTATTAATTTCTAATTTCGATTTAGGAGAATATTATCAGAGAAAGAGGGCTTGTGGACTCCTGACTTGGAATTTCAAAGTGATGAGGAAATATCATCACATTTGATTAATGAATTTTGTTCACTATTTGATGATGAAGGTAATTATTAGCCCGTAGCTTTGTTTTTAGGTTTGATGTCAAAGTATTGAATATTTTCATCAAAAAACTAATAAATGCTATGTCAGATGCATCTTATTTTTCATTGGTTTCATTGCAGGTTTTACACCATTAATGTTAGCTAGCATGAAGGGATATGATGCTATTGTGGATGAGTTGGCTCAAGCAGCTCCGAAAACTATAAATTTAAAATCACCTTTGAGTGGAAACACTGCCTTACACATATGCATATCTGCTGCCTACTCCGATGCAGAACGTGAGTTTATTTTAATATGAAGAATATTAAAAAAAAATCACTTTATAATAAACTTTATTAAATATTTACAATAATGTACTTATTACATTTACATTACATTAATACAAAAGTCTCGTCAAAGCCATTGGGGTGCGTACTCAAAATACTGGCTACATTACCGCGTTGGCCGAAATATGAGCCAGCTTTCAGATTTCCTGTGGTCTCAAATAAGTGCGTCGATATTTCTTTAAACAATTGACGCGCCTCTGGCCCCCATGGACTCAAAGTATTTACTCAAAAGGAACGAAAATATAAGAATCTATGAGACCTTCATATTTTCGCCTTTTATAAAAATCAATATAATATGTTTCACAAATATTTTTTCTTAATCTTCGACGCACGCATCAATGACGCATTTCTACACAAACTTATCTCTTTTTTCAAACACTAAGTCGTCTTTAGTCTATGACCTGTCCTATATCTCTGTGTCAAATTTCATCAAAATCGGTTTAATATCAGGTTTAGGCGTGAATGGATATTAGTATTAGAAGTAATTTTCATTCTTAAATGTTAAAAATAAGTTTATTGAAAAGTACGTTTCTTGATTATTTTTTCTAAAATTAAAACAGGTCGCAGTAGATTGTAGAGGTAAAAAAAATTGTAAGTAGAATAAATTTTAACAGATATTAGATGAAAGAAGAAAGCAAATCTCTGTATTATCTCTTGTATCTCCTGCTAATCTCATTTCTCATCAATTGAGGAGACATGTTTCTAAATATTTCTGGATTTTTCCAGAGTCTGACAACAAAAGCAAAATCTCGCAGAGCTACTTAAACACGACAACATTACTAAGCAAATATGGCGGTGAACTAAATATTGCAAACGATTCGGGCGTCACAGTCGCCATGCTTTTAGGTGAATATATCGAAATCTCGCAAGTTCTGTCCAGCAGATTTAATAACGAAAAGCAATGTGATTCTTTCATGCTTGTCAAAAACGAGGATGAAATAAAAATTGAACCGATAAAATTAACCAAACAACCTAAATTTCATTATGTAAAATCTTATGAACCTGACAAGCAAAAAACAGACAATGACACTAAAAAGGATCTTGAAATAAAAAAAGAAATTGAAATTGACACACAAAAGACCAAAAGTGATCAAAATAAAGTGGTTATCCTAGAAAATATAACTGTTTCATCTGGGACTGCTAAACCCAGTCAATTAAAACAATGCCGTACTTTAAAAGTAAGTAATATTTCAAAATTGGGTAATCTTAAACTGTTGCCCAATAGCATAAATTCAAAACATAGTATATCAAGTAATCAAAATAAAATTGTAAGTAATATTATACCAGTTATTGTTAAATCTACTGCTAACACGACCTATTTACTAAAGGATAAAAAAATTATAAATTATGCAACAATCAAAAATAACTCAAAAGACATAAGTGTAATTTCAAAACTAAAGTCAAGCGAAATCAACAAGGTTGTGGTTAATGTTCCGAAAATTAAGAACCCAAGAAAGAGGCAACACCCTGATGAAACTTAAGTTTGATTCTAAAACTTATTCCAATCTGATAAGATGTATTTATTGTAAAATATATTGCAATTCATAAATGTAGCAAGAGATGCATTATCTCTATCTCATTAATGTCTTAAAAACACGGTAGAAAAATGGAATTTAAATTGCAAAGCTGCCTTTTTCTTGAAAGAGCTTTCGAATAGGCTAATGTTAATGCTAATCAAGGGCGGATCCAGGGGGGGGGATCATGGGGTCATGACCCTCCCCCCCCCCTGGGCAGGATTCAAGACCTAGGTGGACCACTAATTAAAATTGTTAAACATAATGGGCTAAACTTTGGAAACACACCAATCGATTTGCACGTTCACAATTTTTTAAACGTGTGTATGTGTAAAATCTTTTACGTCGGAACTTCTTACTTTTCGAGATATAATTTTTTGAAATTCGTAAAATTTGAAACAAGAATAAGCCAAGCCATTCAATTTATTTTTAATCACTAATCAGTACTGGAATAGTATATACGTCTTTCATATATTTGGCACCGCCTTTCAAAAAGCAACATGACAGTTTTATGCTCTTGTTGAATTTTACATGAATTATATTTTTCAACACTATTTATGTCTTTTATTTATAGTAAGTAGGTACATTTATAATACAAAATTTATTTTTTACTTTTCAGTGCGTTTTGAGGTCGGTTTTATTCTTTTGTTTAAAATTAATATTTATAGTAAGTTCATTAATAAGACAAAATTTATTTTCCACTTTTTAGTGCGTTTTGAAGTCGGTTTTATTTTTTTATTTAAAATTAATTATTCAGTTTTCAGTTATAAGATATAATATGCCTTAGGGTTAAGTGTTTTTTTTTCTCGTACGAGCCATAGCGGCTGAGGCTGATGGTCACAGAACCGAATCTGCCAACCCGACTCCACGTGGACTTGTCTGCCCTACCCCTAGTGTTTTTTATGAGCCGGAGCCGTGGCAGAAGACAACTATCATAAAAAAAAATTAAACTTAAACTTTCTGTTTTACTCCTTTATCTGTTATTAAGCTGTGAATGTATTTCCATTTATAAACTGTCAGTTATCAAAAGTTAGGTTATCAACTTACCTACATTTTTGTAAATAATTGATAGTTGTTAAAAAAACTTCTTGAAAAAATCCAAGTTTTTGGACTGAAAAGTAAAAGTGAATGGACTTATTTCTATATCTCACGTTTATTTACAAAATTTTACCCTTTTTGGACAGTTAAATTACAAATTTTGTATTTTAAGGTTAGAACTAAAAAAAAATATATCTCCGAAAGGGTGGGTTTTCGAGGTCCCCCCTTTTGGGGGTGAGATTCTACACCCCCCTTTACAATCGATTGGCGTATTTCCAAAGTTGTCCATAAAATTAAATTATAACTTCTTGTAACTTGACCATGACTATGTGACCCCCCCCCCCCTGACAACAAAGCTGGATCGGCCCTTGATGCTAATGTGAGGAAAGAAGATCACCATATTCAAAGAGTTTCACCGGATCATTCTTCAAGTCAAAGAATAAGTGATGAAATTCACCACATCTTTTTTTGTTACATATATTGTGAACCTAGACTATGTTTGCGACGTTTATTTTCTTGCTCCTAATCCAACAACATTAATAAAAATAATTCCTCATCGGAGCTATTCATTGTCACACGACCGTAAGCTCGCTTGTCTAAAGGTGCTGATAGACTTAAGCATTCACTTGTAACAGAACATCGAGCATTCGCCGTTTTTATATTTGTCGAACTGAACAACGAGCCGAGCCAAGCATAGAGCCAAACATTGCTATGAACATTTTCATGAGCATTCTAGTGAACGCTCTAGTCAATAAATATATTGCATATGGGTTGTCTAACAAATTTCAGTCCAGTCATATAATTAGTTAATAATTGAAAAAAAAAAAAAAATTAACATTTCACCGGTTTGCTTATTAGGTCACCGTGTTCATAATGCAATAATCTTTATTTTCATTAGGCAACCTAATATTTGCATATTGTATGGGCTTCATACTTTCGATTGGTATAGAATTTGTCTAATAAACCGGTGAAATGTAAAAAAAAAAATTAAATTATTAATTAATTATATGACTGGACTGAAATTTGTTAGACAACCCATATGCAATATATTTATTGACATATTAAATTAAATATAAAACATGTTTCATCAAATAAACATCTCGGTAAAGGTCGTTGTATAGCGGGATCTTAGACCAATAGTCTTGAGGACCAAATGTGTATGGAGAATTATATGTATACAATAATAATTATATAATAACAACTGGTATATTTATTTTCAACTAGGTATGTTGTATAATCTAGTTCTTTTTATAATTGTACTACATTGAGACAATGTAATTTAGAGTGTATATTTAAGATAAATTGATTTAGGTATTACAGTGACTAGCTTAATGTACAAGGGCGTACCCAGGATTTGAGCGGGGGGGGGGGGGAGGGGGAGCAGCTCATACCTGTTTCGAGAATTGTCTCGTCGGGAGCGGAAACTACGAGATGCGACGGTTTCGCGGGAGATTTAAATTATATTGCTTCGCTAACAGTGTACTATATCGAATGTTGTAGAATATTTAATTATAGATAAAGATAAAATCAAAATATATGATTGAAAAGATTTCATTATGCATAAAGTAGGTAGCACGTTTTTCATTCCCACTTGCCAGAAAAATTGACGTTTATTTTATCTTCTGAGCAGCTGCAACCTAGGTACGCCCTTGATAATGTATCGTAGAAAGTTAAATTTCCTAATAGAGATTATATGTTGCTGTATTAAAATTTAAATTACCTTTCATTTACACAATTTATACGATTGTCGATATTTATTATACTTTCTTAAACATCTGATACATGGACGATTTCCGATATCATTAAATAATAATTATTGAGTTAGGACTAAAATCACATTGTAGCAAAATATCATAATATTCATTAGCTATTTTAAAATAAATTGTTTTGTTTAAAATATGTAATTTAATGTGTATTTTTACCGTCTTCAAAAAAAAGAGGTACTCAATTCGACGTGGTTCTTTAATGTTTATTACCTCAAAACTCGACTGGGTGAACCGGTTTTGATGATTCTTTTATTGTTTGTAAGCTGGTGCTTCCTGTGTGGTCCCATTTATTAATATATTATATAATATCAATTTCATCAAAATCTGTTCAGTAGTTTTCAAGTTACAATTTGAAGTCGGTTTTTTTTTGTTGTTATAAGTTTAACACTATTATGTATTATGCATAAGGTATTTTGTATTCCTTTATTTTTTCCTTTTCCAATGTCTGACTATTTATTTTTTAATCCCCGACGCAGAGGTGTGTTTAAGTTTGATGTGGCTGTTGTTTTTTTATTTGAAGTTGAACGTGATCGATGTATCTTAGCTACGATTCATAAAAATCTGTTGATCCATTTTTTCAGTTATTCTGATTGGTGATCAATTTGTTAATGTATATTTCATTTTACAAACCATGTTTCGGATAGTTGACAGACCTTGGAAATATATTCATGTTTATTTTATTCTGAATTGTTTTTAAGTATGTCCAATCATTATCTTATATTTGTTATCAGTAAGGGTTATAAGGGGTATAGTGTTAAAGTATGAAATTGCCGCGGTATAGTAATAGTTACTTTGACTTTATATAAAACCTTCATGGAGATGTGAGATTTTCGTGTAAAACTTTTTTCATGATCCCTATGAGGTTCTTTTTTTAAAAAATGTGCAACATTCGATTTTTGACTTTTAATTGTTTTTTTATTCAGCTTAGACGTGAAAAATGGATACTTCGGAAATAAAATATTTTTGAATACGAGTTCCGACTCGGAACTAACGCGCAATATCAACGCTGCGTTTGGAGAAGAGTTTGGTTTTTGGTGCATTTGTTTCGATAGTGGAAGCTACCAAGTCAAACTACCCAGGAATACCTACAACATTTGCATCAAATCAATAACATAAAAAAAATATGAAAAATGGGTGCCTCATGATTAAACTGATCTGTAGAAAGAAATGCGTGTTGAAACTTGTGTTGTCTTGTTGAATCGGTACAGAAATGAAGGAATATTGGAACGAATTGTGACATGTGACGAAAAGTGGATTGTTTACCAAAAATGCAATGGCTGACCCCAGGTCAAACACCGCAACAGTGCCCTAAAGTAAAGCTTACCAATAAAAGGGTAACGGTAACTGTTTGGTGGTCTCCTCATGGTGTTATTCACTATAACTTTCTCAGGTCTGGTCAGGCAATAAATGCAGATGTTTACTGTGCCGAACTTCGAACAATGATGGCGAACTAGCAGTGAAACAGTCCCGACTCGTGAATCGACCTTCACCATTATTGCTCTATGACAATGCAAGACCTCACACTGTACGAGCAACCGTTGTAACTCTACAGGAGCTGCAGTTAGAAATCATATGTCGTCTTTCGTACTCGCCAGACCTTTCTCCAACGGACTACCATTTTTTCGCATTTTTCTACGTGATAAAATTTTTTTTTTGCCAAGAGGCAGTACAAAATGCTTTCAAACAGTTTGTCTAATCTAGAGCTCCACAGTTATATCGTAAAGGCATAAATGAACTTCTATTTAGATAATGAGGGTAAATATTTTGATTAAATAAAAATGTTACATCTTAGAAAAAAACGAGTTTCAATTTTTCAGTCCAAATCGGCAATTTCATATTTTCAGCGAATGAGAGATAATTTAAGACTTAAGTATAATAAGATTGGCAATTTTTTTGAAAATATTATTATTATTTTTTCATAGAAAAAGGATGAAATTTCAAGTTTTCAAAATAATTGTATTGTAATATTTTAGTTTTTTTTTAATACCATTTGTTCTCTTTTTTATAAACAAAATTAATTTACACAAATGGATTTTGTAGGGTTCGGTCAATATAGAGATTTATAAATTATGTAAGATAACATTTTTGGTTTAGTCGCAAACTGTATTTTTAAGAATTATGTACATTAAAACAACCATTTTATGTTTTGGTACCCAATGTTTTTAACCTGGATATTGAATTGCTATCAGAAAAAAGGCACAAATTGCATAAAATATTCATTGAAGCATCAGTAGAGCCGTCAATCGTAGCTTACTTTGATTTGTTAAAGAAAAGTAGCTAAAAAAGCTAGCATCGTTTTTAGTTTTATATTTAGAGTTATTATAAATTTATTATTTAATTTGTTTTGTATAACGAACTCCTGGATAATATTATTTTTATTTAACATTAAAAACATTTTACCCCATTTCACCACATTTCTTGTTTTTTTTATTGTACCATTTATATGAAAAAGAACCTTAACATTAAAATATCGTTTATTAAAATCTTATACCTTTATTTATTTACACAACTCACAATTTTAAACGTTCACATTATATAGTAATAACTAAATACATAAGTCCCGAAATTTGAGCAAAACCATTGGTAATATTCTATGGCAACATTGGTGAAACTTGAAAAGTATGGACGGAACTTTCAGTCTTCGTTGTTAAATGTTAATGTTCGTTGAAATTTGAAATTTCACAATGTTGCCATTTAAGATACATTTTAAGAAAAAGTTCTCATTAGATTAACAATTTGTAGTTTTGAAATCATTAAACAACTTAATACTAAAGTCGGAATATACATGTTACCCAACTTAAATTGTGCAAATCTGCTATTTATGAATAATGTTTTATCTTGTTTGAGAACTGTTAACTTTACAGAAAGCATGAGGGTAAGAGAGAAAGATAACGATCGCTACGAGCTAAAGAATTACTTAGTTCGCCTGTCCCTGAAAATTTGTAGAATTTATAATTCATTTTTCAGCCACCAGCCGCGCTGCCATCGGTAAGTAGTGTCAGCGAAGTATGTACTACTTAAGTAGATAAGTTAGTTGAATTGAGACAATTTAGCGATCGCAGCGCTTTGTTTTATTTTCCCATATTTCTGGGACACTTTTTTCTATAGTGATCGTTCTCCTTCTCTCTACCAACGATGATAGAAAAAAGTATTCGACAGATCTTAGAATAATAAGTAAACAATGATGTTTTGGTCAGTGGTAAAAAACACTACTAACTCCGCCATGTGTAAACAGCTTTTATTTTCTTATTTTTGTCATTTCAAATAACAATATGTTTTTCTCAAGAACCCCAGAAAAGGGGTACCCCCCAAGTAAGGGTGAAGTAGGTATACTTCTTATAAAAATATCCTGACATAAGAGTCTCAAAAATTGTCTATCTTGTGTAAATATTGTCAATAACTTCAATTATATTATTATACTTAATGTTATTTAAATTTAAAATTTTTTTTTTTATAGTGAAACTCTAAATTTGTAGGCTAGAATAAATATAGATTGAAATAAAATGGTCAAAAAAGTTTATAATTTAATATGTATGAAAACAGATACAAAATTATTGTGCTGTCATACATAATTATTAGAACTATATTTTAATGCACTTAAATACCATACCGAGGGACTAAAAAAGTAAAATGGTAAAAAAAGTATACCTAAAGGACGGATCCGAAGACTAGCAACTAACGGTAATTATATAATATATCTTTAATAATGTTTTAAATTGTAAGATGGCAACCCACGCCCAGAGAATATTTACAACTGAGTTGAATTTTAAAAAAAAGAAACGTCGAACTGATAACCTTTTTGGTTTTTTTGAAGGTCGGTTAATAACTATAATTTGTTCAAATAACACCAATATAATGATAATTATCACACATTATCCATCCTAAATAAAACCTAAAATTAAAAATCTGTCTACATAATTCCAAATGTGAAAAATACAAGAAATTTTCTAGAAAGAGGAGAGATTTTCTCTAAAAAAATTCCGAATTTAAAGAAATAAGTATATGATTAAGTTTAAAATAAACCGAAAATTACAATTATTTGTGGCTATTGCAATTTTAATCTTAATACTTTGAAACTATCTTGAAATTTTTTTTAACAATATTTAATCTCATTAATTACTGATGTAGTTTTGCACCTGGCAATATTAAACAAAATTTACAAGATAGTTATTTACCATACAGCACCGAGAGAGATGAAAATATCTTTTTATGAAACATTTTTCATTATCTGACGGTATCAAAAAACATTTTTATTGATTAAAACATGGCTGAATCACAAAAAGTATATTGTAATTGATCTAATTCAATTAATGATATTAAATAATTGCAATTTACATTAAAATCAATAGCAACACTTGTGACACCACTCAATTAATAGATAAGTTGATTGGACGGTTTAATACGCGCGAAATTGTGAGATGACATTGTCGATACCTTGACATTTCCTCTCTCGATGACAAGATGGTGCACTATCCTAACATTTGTCTATTACTATTTTCTATTTAGTTCGTATCCGTTTTGTTCTTTGCTCGAGGTTTTGGCGGGAGGCGGTTTCGCAACCGCGTGCCCTTCTAATCTCAACGTACTTTGACGATGTGATGATCTGAAATAAATAATTTTATTATATAATTGTAAAATTGCTTGTTCTGACCTTTTGTTTTTTTTTCGTTTAAGTCTCAATTTTATGCAATCATTCACCTCAACCATTAGCAGGCGACACTTCAGAATAATGGAGAAAAAATTCAATAATACATGCAATGGCGTTAACGATATTTCTGATGCGATACGAAGTTCGCGGGGTTAGCTAGTTTCTTATATGTACATAATATTATTTCAATTGTTGTGCAAAAAAAATATTGTAT
The DNA here is from genome assembly GCA_912999735.1 of Aporia crataegi. Lineage (NCBI taxonomy): Eukaryota > Metazoa > Arthropoda > Insecta > Lepidoptera > Pieridae > Aporia > Aporia crataegi. The sequence goes on along the minus strand of OU538750.1, from coordinate 4,173,070 downwards.
GTATACAATATCAACCATAGACAATTTATTAGTTCCTAAAGGATAAAGATATTGTCTATGCTTCTCTTGTCAATGGTTATCATATATTACTCACCGTATGAGACAAGTGACAGCGAGCAATATGAGCAATGCCCCAAGTGCGGAGAGGCCCCAAGAGAGGGCAAGTCGGGCGATGGGCGGAACCTTAGTCGCTAACCTGAGGAGGGATGACACCTGATCCGGCAGTTCATCTATACCCTGTTCATAAATATTACTTTGAAATAACGTATAAAATAATTATATACGTATGTGTACCTAACTTGTAGGTATTATGAAAGAAAAGGAGAAATCAAAAATTGAAACTCACTGGTTGTAGTTTTAAATTTGTGTAGGTTTAAATTTATGATTAATAACGTAACAAAAAACAAAATTAAGCAGCAATTATAATTAAATATTGTTAAGTTTGTTTGTAAATTGACATTTTATAAGTAAAATTTTACCTCTTCAAACCAAAGTATGGGAAAGACGATGTCTGGGAAGTTGGCGACTTGTTTGATATCAACAACCTGTGACACGGCCAGGTTTATTTGTATACGAGCTCTCGCCTGCATGGCTGTTCCCATCTCCTGAAAAAATTATGTATTTAAAAAAAAATAAAAAAAAAGTTTTTCCTAAAATACTTTTCCTTTAACCGTTAACGCAACAAGCATTGAAAATCAGATGTGTGACAAACTTAACTATAGAAGCGAAACTGACGTAGAAACTTGCTGCCCCATGCCCTATGCCCATTAGCGGTTACAGTAACTCACCGGCTGAACGTCAATGTATAGTCTGTGCTTTTCCGGTACCGGTGGCGAAATGCCCTCAACAGCTTCACGGAAACTCTCATCAGCCAAATAGAAATGCGGAAACGACAGCATTATTGGAGAGTCTGAAAAATTTATTATTTATTAAAGTACCCTTTACTACAAAGTACCACCAATTAGTTTAATTTAGTTTTTCTGGACGTTGTACGCACTTAGCCTCTGGATTGAGCCATTGTGCGTGTCTTTGGTATGTTCTTTCTTACTCCAAACATCTTTAGCTCTGGGTTCGATTCCCGGTGGAGTTAAAAATTAAAACTCGGCAGGGCTTAGAAGGATGATCACCTACTTGCCCCTAAAGAAAAAATCGATCAGTGAAACAGATGTGAAATCTACCCCATACCCCACTAGGGGCCACGGGACTTCACTTACCATATTGACATAGAGATACATTGAATAGTCCGTTCGGCGCGCACGGCGGGCCATTGGGGCAGAAACATTTGTTGTACTCGTTATTAGCGAACACGTCCTCTGGCGGCGTGAAACGGAAACCCTGGACACCAGCAGACGATTCCACGTCCTTCAAATATCTGAAATTAATATAAAGTATATTCAACTATTTGTAATTATTTCATTGTTTACTTTGTAAGAACTACCCAACAAAAAAGGATGACCGATACAAATAATTCCTACAACCTATTTAATATTTACATAAGCATTTCCCCTTTTTACATTATACTCAGATAAGTGATAAAAAGCATGTTTATATACCCAATATAATTTCGTGTTATAATTAATTTTTTAAACCTTATCTAAAACATTTAAATTATCGTAATAATTGTAAATAAGCGAATACACAGTTCGCAATGAACACAAATAGAATGCGATTCGTCCCGCAAAAGCGTGTAATGGAAAACGTAACTAGAACCATAATATACTGTGACAATGCTATACGGCCGTCGATCACACCGAAGATATACCTTCAATATTATGTATGTTATGGGGCTATTCAACTTATTTTATTAATTATTAATTAATTACTATATTACACAGTTAATTTAATCTTTGATATTCCAGATTCAAAGTATACATTGAAAAGATGCGAATAAATTTGATCTGCTAAAATATATTTTTTTATATGTTGTAATGTACATGCGAACACATAAAACGGAGCATCCTATGTCGCGCACTCAAGCGTGACTTGCCTGACCTTTTTTTTTACTTCTTATCTAGACAAACTGGTTAAGGTTTACAGACAATTTTTACCGTTTTTGTATTAGTATTTTGATGAATAAATGAAATTTGAATTTGAAAAAAAAAAATACTCGAATAATGTTCATTTAAAGATAACGCGAGCTATATTTTCTGAACAAATTAAGCTTCACGGCATTAGTTTATGACATCGCATTTATATAAAGATAAAATAAAATATAAATCCTTTATTTCTCACAACAACTATGAACTTCAAACTATTTTTGAAGAAAAAAAAATTATTTTTGTAAAAGATGAAAAAAAGTTATTAAGAAAGGTAATACTGCTAAATTTGTATAGATTTTCATAAATGAAAATTTAATAGCGAACTCTATAGTAAACTATAGAATTCGCTTTTGTAGCTTTTTCTAAACCTAACCAACGTTACTTACATAAGCCATTGGTTTATGGTATATTACGCTTCGGTGTAACAGCCCTCATACGTTCACACGTTACACAATCGTAGTCTCAAATATCGTTACGACATAAATCAGTTAACACTCCATTGTTCTCGTATCATTTGACATCACAATAATAACAGTTCAAAAGAATTGTCTGGATAAAAGTGAATTTTATCAGATTCGTTTTTATGGTGAAGCGGCTGAACTGGAGGCAATGAAGAAATGCAGTTATAAGTACTGAGCCGGTTTTTGTTTCATGTTTGTTTTTATATAGTTAGGACAAAAGTATCCTTCTTGATCCATAAACATTATGCTTGTGGTATGTGTGCAGGCAATAACAGAACTTCATTGTAAATATTTCACCTTCGTATTACATGGATAACTACAGATAAAAAATTTAAGATAGATATAATTAAACGACTCTTCATGGTTTATATGGAAAGCTGGCAGCTAAGAATATCTTGTGATTTTCAGTAGCCCCGTTTACAACCACGGACGCCGACAAGTTTTATTTTAATACCGGAAGTCTATAAAATTAATTTAAAATTACAGCTTAATAGTGCTGACAGAGTTTTTGATTATATTAAATTAAATACATTTAAATATTTTTTATTACTTAATCAGTCCTAATTGAATGATGAAAGTGCGATATGAGTATTCGATTTTATTTAATAATAATATAGTGTTAAAATTATAACAAAAAAACGACTTCAAATTGTAACTCTTAAAACTACTGAACAGATTTTGATGAAATTTAAATGGAACCACACGGGAAGCAGATCTTGTTTAGGGTAAAGTAGGTGGCTCTTTGTGTCCGTTGAATATTAATAATACAATTACTTAGTATAAATGACAAAAAGAGAAAACAAGTAAAAATATTATTATTGTGTTTGCCGTAATGGTGATGCGTTTTAAAATATTTTAATGTTATAAATGCGTCTATGGTAAATCAAGTCTTAAAGAAAGTATTTACATGAGCGGCAGTAGTCTGCAGAGATCCTTGTCGTAGACTTTCAGGGTGTCATTTCTGGTGATGTGCGGTGGGAATATGGAGCCATCGGATCCAGCGATGCTGTTGCACTCGTGAGTCACCCAATGCTGAAGGCTGTCGCGGTGGTTGTAGCGCTCGATGATACCATATTTGGTGATGTCAGAAGCGCCAGTGAACATTGTCACCGGGTCGGTAGCGGTACCGTTTTTCTGTGGAATTATAATAATAAAAAATTGTGAGCCGTCACGGGACGCCTGGCAGATGTGAAACATCGACATTATTTTATAAAGGTGAAAAAGTGAAGTCCCGTGTCCCCTTGTGGGGTATGGGGCAGATGCATTTCACATCTGTTTCATTGATCGATTTTTTCTTTAGGGGTAAGTAGGTGATCTTCTATGCCCTGCCAGACCAAGTTTTTTTTTTCTCCACCGGGAATCGAACCCATTAGACCAAAGAGGCGGTCATTTTATAAAAGTAATATGCAGAAAATATTATGATAGGAACTAAATATATACCATCACGCCAGAAATCGGCTTTACGTGCGGCGATAGATGTTACACGTCAATAAAGGAAACAATAAAAAATTAAGTATTTTGCTGATAAACATAATATATTTTTTTTCTGTAGATCCTTTTATCACTCACGATATGTATTATTCATATACCTCAGATTACTTATAATGCATTTATTATTGTTTATTAATTTTTATACACTTCGTTGCAATGGAGTGCAACGGGTCTTATCGCTAATCAGCGATCTCTTACAGGCAACCCAATTTTTGTTGGTTTGGTTGAATTTCTTAAGGCAAGCCTGTAGAAATTCAACCACACCTCTGCGCCACTTATGACACCACCGTCCAGTAAGTGGCAGTCCTACCAGACACCGAATACAAATAAAAATTAAATTATAAATTGTATTTGGGACCGGGGATCGAACCCGACACCTCAGGATTCGCGGTAGGCTTATAGAACTGCTTATCCATGAGGCGTCTTTATTCTTCTTTTCTTAAAACAGAACAAATAAAATAATAGAAAAAAATAAAGAACAACTCCAATTTAAGCTATGTTAAGGGTAATAATTTAAAAATTTCCGCATGATTTCTATAGCAGAAAAGATTTTTTTTAATGTTTTTATATTCGTACCTACAATCTATGGCATATTATATATATGCACCTCTGATTTTTCTAATAAAGAGAATGTATTTATTGTGTCTGTAAAATACATTAATACAAGTGTGTATCGGCTTCATTACCGGTCAAATAAACTTCATCAAAATTTAGCAACATAATTAGATTTACAATGGAGGGCGCCAAAGATTATTTATTTTTTAAAGTTGAATAAACAATCTTTTTACTTGAGGTCAGTGTGAGTTGTCAAAAGTGATCTAAAAGTGGCTTTCTTCACTCTGTTTTCCTACGATCCTTGCTTGACCTTTATAAAAAGATAATTATTGTTTTTAAGACTATATTGTTAAAAAGGTTAATGAATAGCTTGGATGATGGGCGAGTACGCGCACGATCGCACCCTTGCTCGCAATTCAGCTTGTGAACACGTACTGACTTAAATGTCAGTAAGAATGTGTCGTACTCGCGTAAAATGTCGAAGTAGGAAAATTTGCGGTTGCAGATCGTACACTGCTATTACAATTCCTAGTAACTTACCCCATAGAACAGCCCAAACTCCTCATACGGCAGCTTCTGTTCTTTGGGCACCACATCCTTGGCCAGCTTCAGCAGAGGATCTTCGTAGCCCCAGAGAAGTTGACCCACGGAGACCTCCACAAACGGCTTTATCTTAAGGATGTCCATAATAGAGGCCATGGCGAGGCGAAGGAAGCGCGCTGCATGCTTCGATTGTGAGGTGGCACTCTAGAAAAACACGTTTTTTATATACCTTTGTTTTTGTAGATGGTGTAAGTGGCGTGCGCTTCATAGAGAAAAAAAATATATTGCCTCACCTACCAAAATATTATATAGTATTAGATATTTTTTAAATACATAACGCGAAATAAACGGGACAAATATAATAAATAATTATTTGCGCAAACCAATTACTTTATAGAAGTGTAATTAAAAATAATAGGTTTGTTCAAATTAACACAGATTGAGTCTGTATTTTTATTTTATTTATTACTTCGATTATTCGTACATTTATACCAATTTATAATTTTATAATTTAATTTACAATTAATAATTTAAATTATAATTTCAATCTATAATTTATAACAATTTTTCGTAATTTTATAACATGACATATGTCAGGCTTCCCTGTAAGTAATCCAAGATACTTGTGATGGGAATGCCTCACTGTTCCATCAAGGTAACAAAAGATTTACTACTAATACAAACAAAACTTACAAAATAAAAGATTTTTAGTATTAACAAAAATTATAAAGTTAACAAATTGAATGACAAACAATTTTACACAAAAATAATAATGTATAATTAAATTATACACAGGTTAATTAATGTTAACTGGAACGTCCATCAAACCATCTTATCTAGCTCTATATTAAGTTTTGCAGATAAGTTTCCCATGAATTCAAAAGCTTCCGCACTTCCTACATTGCATAACCGAAATAGACAAACTTTTAAAGGATAATTTCTTCGATTATAACCTTGCCTTTTTCTTCCATAACTTAGTAAATGATACCTAACACAGAAAATGACAAATTATGTATAATGAATTTATTCTATCTTTAAAAACCGAATCTACGATATTTTCTTATGTAATCTTAAAGTCCAAGTATGTGGCAGAATAAATAGCCTTTTTTCCATAGCATGTTGCCGAGTTAAGGTCATCTTGCTATATTTTGAAAAACACAACGTAACATAATAGTTTTGTGAAATTGTAGGCTGCGAGAGTTTAAAATAAAAACATAATTAGGCACGAAATTATTATTAAAGTACGCAGTAATTGTGATTTTTTAAACTGGTAATTTAGTTGTCATGGTGAGCAGGAAACTTTAAATTTTCTTCTAGGTCTCATATAAATGGTTTCCGTATCTCAATTGTTTTTATATGAATTCCTATGTTAATGACAAAAAAATTGTGATGGCATAATTCGTTTGCGATTTTTTTAAACTAAGAGTATTCACTAAGATTTCGAATTTACAGACAAGATTTTAGATTCAAAAATGAAAGAAGGAAAGTTATCAACATGGGTTTCCAGTTTTTAGTTCCTTCAAAAGAATTCCTTCGTTTTTCAAGTCAGTTGAGTATGTCAATGTCAAATGGGTACACAGACGAAATCGGTGGCGTTAGCTCATTTTGCGCTGTCAATTATTCAACCTCGAAAAAGCACCTTATAAAGCTTTGCCTTTACGGAATGTGTTTGAATCACTTATTAAGGAAAGAAAGTTTATATTATTTTATTTATGTCTTATTACATAAAGTGAAAATTAGTAATTATTTATTTACAATAATGTACTAAATATAATATACAAAATATTTTACATTTTATTATATTGATTGAATAACTTTCTTTAAAAAATACATTCTCTTACAAAAAGTGCAAATGTAACTGTTTTATAGAATTTGTATCGTAAAAGTTTGGTTGGAATTGACACTGAATTTAGGAGTATGAAGTTTTAGACAAAGCTTCCTTAACGAGCCCGGTTGTTTAATGAAGGTTGCTTTAGGGCTTTCGCAAATGAGTCGCAGGCGCACGAGACGCGGAATGTTCTACAAACGAATCGTCGCGTATACGTATCGTTTTGTAATATCTCAGTTGAAATCATAGCATCAAGCGTACCAGATGTGTTTGGGGAATTTATTGATGACCTTACCTTGTCCTCAGACGAAGAGAATTTCTTGTTATTTGATTTCGTTAGAAGTAGAAAGCGACATACCCAAGCTTTCTCCGTTACATCTTTCCTAGAGTAATCACTTAATGAATGATTATATAGGCAAGGAAATGTTTCGATTAGGCTCACAAATTCTATCACTTTTGCAGTGTTCATTATAAAATAAAAAAAATTGTCGCTTCCTTTTTTACGTCAGTACGCTACGACTATCGTAATGACACTGAACACCTCATACGATACGCTGCAGCACCGCCTCGTGTGCGGACTTGTTAGAACATGTTCCTGCTCGTATAGCTCTCGTACTACGCGCGTTCTACGATACGCTTACGATACGACGCCATGTGCGAAGGAGCTTAGTATCCTATCCAGGGAAATGCAAAACTTGTTAACGAGTGTAGGCGAGACGTTGGGAGGATAATACTACAAAGATAGCAAGAGAGAGACAGAAGTGGCTATACATATTTGGAGGATACCTATATCGAGGAACAATCTATAGATAAGCAATAACAATAAGGCTGATTTTATTCATGTAAATATCTCATTTTATCGTTTAAAAACGTTTATATTAACAACCGACTCGTGTACCATTGTGCAATACCGGGGCAGGTTGCTAATTTTCAAATAACTTTTCCATTTGAAAGGATGCGTAACCATGGCAACAGTTGCATAATCGAATCACCATATAATTTACCGTTACCATAGTGCGTGTCTTTGAACTTTACACTACGCATATTAAACGCTGATCGACCGATGTCTAGTGGATTATTTGAAATTTATTCAAATCTATTTACGGAGTCACATTCGTTGCAAGTGTCACTTGTGTAACATTGATTTACGTTAATGTAACAAAAGGAATTTAACGAAAATACATCACTACTTTATATTAAATATACAATGTTAATACATTTTCTGACCGCCTCCTTGGTCTAGTGATAAGCACGTAAGCGTTACAACCGGTCTTGGGTTCGATTCCCGGTGGAGAAAAAAAAAACCTCGGTCTGGCAGGACATAGAAGGCTGATCACCTACTTGTCCCTAAATAAAAATACGATCAGTGAAACAGAAGTGAAATGCATCTGCCCCATACCCCACTAGGGGACACGGGACTTCACTTAATACATTTTCTAATTCTTTTTTTAAATTAATTGATTGAAAAGTTTCAATGATTATAATATGATTGGATAAGAACAGCCCTTTTTCTAAAACTAACAGTTTATTCTTATTATTTCCGTTACAATATGACTATAAACAGTACTGAATATAATATAATATTATTTGAGGAATTCTTCAGGTCAATAATTGAAAGATATCTTTTTTGAAAAAAAAAACTTGACAGCGCCCCAAAACCACCCAACTTCGCTTCTAGTAACTGGATATAAACTTTCTTCTTTAAATTATTTAGTTTTCATCTTTTTTATTTAATAAGTTACATTATTTCGAGATACATTCTACAATCTACGAAAGTTATACGGCGTTGTCTGAGTGAAGTAAAAATAATGATTAAGTAATAAAATTAAACTTAATTATTTTGAATTTACTAGTAGGTATGTAAAATTACAATTAAAAAAGGGGGCATTAAACGTATATTTATGGCATAAACACATAATTGTTTTAATAATTATTTAAATAGTAATAATTAAAATAATGGCAGGTATTTATTTTTATTTAATAGTGCAATAAATAAGTTAAATTTTTCTCATACGTTTAATTAACTTACTTCGTATGACAATGTGACTTTAACCTATTCTGTACATAATTATCACTACATAATATATTATAAAACAAAGTCGTACTTCGCATCTGTCAGTTCGCGATAAACTTAAAAGCTACTGAAGGAATTATCATGAAAGTTTCACCAATAGATTGAGTGATTCATGAGGAAGGTTAAGGTATTTAATTTATCAAGGTTTTGAGTAAATTGGTTGAAATATATAATGTATAATAATTGTTGGAAGTTGCGGATGAAGTCAAGCCGCCTGGGAGCCTTCATCGAAGACGCTGCCTAATCCCTTTGAGATATAACAAAACAATGCATAGTAGGATATTTCTCTTTTATAGATCTACAAAAAATTGCTTGGTTGCAAAATATGCAACCAAGAACTTTAACTAGCTTAAGTATAATCTATATTTTATTAGCGATGCGAAGTTCGTCGTGTGACGTGTCAGCTAATGTACTCATATTTTTAGCCATTTATTTCATTTATACATTACACCTATACATTAGTATAGTATATTAATTTATCTTTATATCAACATCTAATTTTTTTATGTTATTTATATATCCATTAAGTGTAGTTTTATTTGCGGCAATAACAATGAAAAAATTCATATTTTGTCCAACTGCGCGCGCGTTGAAGTCTTTTTATGGGTGACCATTTTGTAATTAAAACAAAATGCTCTACGCTATAACTGATGAACCCGTTATCCGACTGTTTATTTTCCCTTCCAATCCAATCCAGACCACCCAATAACATAAATTTGTATCAATCGTTTTCTTCATTGAATTGTGGTATATTTAGTTTTCATGTGATTCTTAATAAAATTAATACTATTTAACCGACGCGACGGTCTAATGTACGTTAAATGTAGAATGGATGTATGGATAAAATTAATAAAAAAGGCAAATTTCAAAAAGGCATGAAATGTATTAAGAAGCTTTTAACTTACCAACATAGGTATATTTGGGACAACCACAGAGTCGTCATCAGGTCCAGCACTTAGTTCGGGCATGAAGGTGTATGTTCTGTGGTAATAAAACGTCAGGGTACCATTCTCGTTGTCAGTAATGTTCATTTTCTCCCATTCTTCACTGTGTACAAAGAAAATAATTATTAGGTAATTTAAAACAATAACTTATACCACGCCTTATATTTTATTTCGACCGCCTCCTTGGTCTAGTGGTAAGCGCGTAAGCGTTACAATCGAGAGGTCCTGGGTTCGATTCCCGGTGGAGATAAAAAAAACTCGGTCTGGCAGGGCATAGAAGGCTGGTCACCTACTTGCTTCTAAAGAAATATCGATCAGTGAAACAGATGTGACGTGCATCTGCCCCATACCCCACTAGGGGACACGGGACTTCACTTTTATATTTTATTTCAGTAATTGGTATTTTGTTTTTAATTATTGTTATAATTTTCAAACTTCGATGTGATCCATCATGTTAGAATGACTATAAAACATTCCGTTATATATAATAGAGGTATGTTTTTTATACATAAAACAGTGTCAAAATATATGTCCATTGACTAGTATTCTGTGTCCAAAGTTAGAATTTCTGTCCAATAACTGTATAGTATGGTATTTTTATTTTATTATATTATTTTTTCCTTAAAATTATTACACTATATTTTAAACAAAATTTACTATGATAAAATAAACAATTTAGTAATAAAATTTTAATACCTAACATATTTAGCTTAAAAAATAAACCCAAAAAATAATTATTACTATTTTAAGTTACCTACCTACTATTTAAAGTAGATACATACAATTTAAGCTTATAAAGGCGCCTCAAAAATAATCAATCTCGAATACTAGCATATATTAATTTCTAGAAATTAGTCTTCTACATTATTCGGCTATTCAAAAACGCGTCCAAAATTTGATGAACAACCAAGATACTCAGTCGGCTTCCTATTTTTCCGACCATATTCAAAAATACATTTTTGACTTTCCATTTATTATATTAAACTTTATGTTTTAATTTTTTAAAATAAATATATTTGCAATAATTATATGCATGCTATGTTGCGTGTTTGCTATGTCATTAGTGTTAGGTTACAAGTCAAGCCTCATTATTGGTTAAAGATCAAGGAGACAATGGACAGTCATCTTATTCTTCACCAACTTCTAATAGAAAAATATTATATGTACCTTAATCTATCGATTTAAAATAATTGTCCTCACTTATTTATCACTGCAGAGTTTAAAACAAAGAAACTAGAAAAATTTTCATGCTGCAATTTATTATGTCATCATATACTGGAATGAGAAAACATGAAGTTTTGAACATTTGACCCATAATGCGATAATATGAGAATAGAGAAATTTCTAATATTATTAAAGTTAGTACACATCGCGGCAAGTAAGTTGAACCAAAATGGCGGTCGTCTACGCAGGTAAAATTATGAAGAAAAGTGTTAGACACTTTTCTACATACTTGCCGCGATGTATAAACGAAGCAATTTTATTAGCTCTTATTAGATAGGTAATAATATTTTTGGAAATTATAGTACAAGTACAATCCGTAGCCTTTAAGAAAGTGATACGCCATTTTCTTGGTATTTTCATAGGTAAATTGAAAACCAAATTTAGTAGAGGACGCAAAATAATTGAGAGGGATGGGGAACCACCTCCATGGCTAAGTGGTTTACGCGTCTGCGTGTTGCGCCGAAGGTCCTGGGTTGAATCCCGGGGGTCTAATGAATGTTCCGATTGGGTAGGCACAGAAGACTGCTCACTTACTTGCCTGTAAAGAAAATGATCAGTGAAACACGCCCCATGTCCCACTAGGGGTTATGGGAATTCTCTATGGGGATTCCACCCCAAACTCTACCTCTAACTACCTAAAAACTCTACCTACCGCGAGTGATAATATTTCTGTCTAGAAATGGTAGATGTCTAGAAATTAACGTAGATGTAGATAATTATAAGTTACTTCTACCTACTGAGGTGTGGACCATATAGCGATGTGGCGAAATTGAAGGGTAACGAACTCGGAGAAGAAAGAACCTTATCAAATATAAGATTTTATTACGACTTTAAACAGGTACCTTGTCATGTACATTGATCTTTAACCTTTCGGTAAAAATAAACAATGTTGTGCGAGCGAGACAGCATATCAATTAACATGCCAATGCAAATAGATTTCTTTCGATGAACTCAAGATTCTTAGAAACGTCTTACGTCAATCATTTTCCTCAGTTTACTTTGTTGCATCAACATAGTGTATTAAGTTATGTTATAATTTTAATCGATGAAAAAATTAAATTAAAGACATCTTGAAATCGATGAATTTCATGACTACGGGCTAATTGAATTCACGAACGTCAAACATCTTTTAAGAACCAATTGGAAGCTGGTATTTTTAAAATTTGTAGTATAATCTGTAGTGAATTATGACGTAAGATTCAATTCATTTCAAATTTTATTGAAATCTATATAAGGTAAGTAGTATTTCCATGAAAAAGCAATAAATATTTTAACAATTAATAGTAAAATTTTTACTATGATTTTTTTGATGCGTAAAACAGTACTTATACGGAGGCCCACAATACCTCAACGCAGCAAATGCGCGGATCGCGGCGCGTTTGTCTATGGGCAACAGTGATTTCTTACTCTCAGGAGACTCGCCTGCCTTATTCCAGGCTATTATATTTTTAAAAAAATTAAAAAGCTTCAGTATGTTAATTACAAATAAGAATACCTCATAACTGGATGAACAGAACTTTATAAATCGTAGCAAAGAGTCTTCTTAATCACGTCAGTTTAAAGGAAAACAACTTCAAAAATGGAGGAACTTGGAAAATGGAATTTGCTAAGGAATTACGATGCCACTAACATACACAACCCACAAACATACAGATACGTCAAACTTATAACACCCCTTTTATTCTTAGCGAGTAAAAAAGAGTGGATAGTTAAAACTTTGTACACCTTTTTAAGAATGAAGATGAACGATTTGACACTTTTTATATGGAGAAGAAGTGCATAAAGTTATTTTTATATATAAAATGCATTAGAAATACGTTAAATTAATTAAAATAAACATTACACATACTACTACTTGAATGACACACAACACACACACACATAAAAATCTTACTCTTAAATTATGGTCGAATTTCGACCTCTCATTTTTTAAATCGTATCGGTGTATCCAGAGTAACCTCAACAAATAATTTGACATTTCGATCAAATATTGTTTATTTATAATTTTACGATTTATTTAAACAATTTATTGACAAATATCTTATAACTATTTTAAATATGTTTATTTACTTATTGTAAATTTAATTAATTTGAATTCTTAGCTGCCAGCACTAAATTAATTATTTACGATTCATCTTTTACAACAAGATAAACAATAACTAAGATTAACATTATAATAAATCGATCTATCAAGCTCAGTTTATGTGACAGGTTATTTAAAATACGACCTACATAATTATATAAGAAACTATATGAGGTATCCGGTTAAAAAATACTTCTAGTGTCTTTATAATTATTAGGGTATGAATAATTTAAAAATATCTAACACTACAATTATTGATTGCAACTTGCACATACACAACACTCGCTGACTCACTCGCTGCTCGTGCTTTTGCTTATACATTTATCACATCTTGATCAATTTCTCATAAAAGTTTTTATTTTTTATTTTTATAAATTACATGTTGAATCATATTATTTAATGAAATATTGGGATGATACAGGCTCCTGCAATACAGTTTATACAACAGGAATCTGGGATGCCGCAATAATATAATGATCTATCTGTTACAGATAATAAACGAATTATTATTATACTTACCAAAGTTGACCAATGTTAAAATTAAGGTAATTGGTGAGTATAAATAAAGTACTTACGAATACACATATGGCCCCAGCTCATCTAAAATCGGTTTCGAGCCATTGTTAAGAAACTCATCAGCGTTGGTTACATTATACACGTATACTCGGACGAAGGGTCGCACTGGAGGATGTGCCCACCAGTCGAACGTCATTGACCCGGGACGAAGAACCAGCTCCTGGAAAGGGTATTATATTAGTAAATTAATTTAAAAAATACATATTTATTTGTTTCTTATAAACTTGACTACACAATAATAAAATATGTCAAAAATTGATGTGAGAAGCTGGTGTCCGTAATAGGTCTAATAATAATAATTTAATTTAGTCATCATTAACTTCTAAACAAAAACTTTCTTGGTTACAAAAGAACGTCGGATATCTTAATTTAAGAGCCAATTGGAAGCTAGTATTTTTAAAATTTATATTATAATCAAATATTCTGACGCAGATTCAATTCATTTTAAACTTTATTGAAATCTATATAAGGTAAGTAGTTTTTCCATGAAAAAGAAATAAATTAATTTATAATAATATTAATAGTTAAATTGTTACTATGATTTTTCTTAATAAAGAATTTTTTTTTGTAGCTACAATTGTAGATTTTCCTAACAAGAAGAATTATATTAGTACAATCCTTAGGACGTTCTAAAACATCACAACAAAAACGGCAATATTTAAACGCTATTCTTATTATTTATTACTAGCCGCGCCCCGCGGTTTCACCCGCGTTAACTTCGTCGTAACGTGATGTTATATAGTTTAAAAGATTTTAGATCTAAAAATGACGATACTTCCATAAAACTTTTCATCCCCCCCTTTTACCCCATTTCCCCTTTTTCGCATTAAAAAGTAGCCTAGGTCTTTTTTCAGTCTCTAGACTGAGAAAAGACTGAGACTATCTGTGTACCAAATTTCACTTCATTCGGTTTCATAGAGTTGGCGTGAAACCGCGACAGAGAGGTAGACAGAGTTACTTTCACATTTAAAATATTAGTAAGTATAGCAAAACTTCGCGGATTTGCAATCGAATATAATATGTATAATGAACCGTGAAACATGTCAGTGTTTCGATTACGAAAGCTCGTGGGAGCGTTGATTATCGTCTAACCTTAACCCAGATACGCTATTGTTTGACTATTTTCACGCAACTTAAATAAGCTTTTATTTTTTTTTAAATATTTTTAAAAATTAAAATATGTTTATTAAATATTAACAATAATGTACTTAATTATATAAATTACAAAAATACAAAAGGCTCATGAAGGAACGCGTTGGCCGAAATATGAGCCAGCTTTCGGGTTTCCTGTGGTCTCAACTAAGCGTGTCGATATCTCTTTAAAGTTTTAACAATCGACGCGATCTGGCTCCCATGGACCCAAAGTCTCGACTCCAAAAGGAACAAAAATATAAGAATCTATAAGACTTTCTTATTTTAGCTTTTAATTGCTTTAAAAAGCAGAAGTGAGAGAGAGAGAGAGCTGAGAGTATTTTGTGAATTCAAAATGAATTAATAAAAAAAAACTTTTTCAAGTTATTATTATAAGAAAACTTTTTTAATAATTATTAATAAACTTTAAAGATTTAATTTTTTTACTTTCTTTTAAAAGTGTGCTTTGAATGGTAAGATATTATTCAGTGGTTGGTTAAACTTTGTTCTTTATAAAATGTTTCCAGAAATCGTAGGAGTGTGGAAGCGAAATTTAAAATTTAATATATATTACAAAACACTCTATACTAATGATAAAGAAATAACACATCGAATATGTTGTATCAATATGAATATTGCTACGTGATTTAATTCTCGAAAATTTTACTTTCAAAATAAAGAGAAATGCGATTTGTGAATTTTATCCAAACATGTGTAAAGAGTAATGCGAAAACAACAATTAGTTTGTCTTTTATAATTGCATTAAATATTAAGATTGCTTATCCTACGCATAATAATCAGGTTTACTCAATACAATTAAAATAAAATAGTATTTATGTTACAATAACAAGTGAAGTAACTAGGTTTTTAGATTGTCATTTAAATATAAAATCATAATATTAATACGTGAAGCAAAAACTTTGTACCCCTTTTTACGAAAATTTCGCGAACGGACGTTCGTGAAATTTGACACAGTTAAAGTTTATATGGAGAAAAAGTACATAAAGCTATTAATTTATATACAAAATTAATGTATTTCTAATGAGAAATACATTAAGTGAGTGAATTCCCCATTGTAGTGCATGGGGCGGAAACATTGCCATGTCTGTTTCACTAATCATTTTATTTGCAGGCAAGTAGGTGATAAGTCAAGTTATGTGTCTACCCAACCGAAACATTCAAGTTACCCCGGGATTCGAACTCAGGAACTCCGGCGTAACACGCAGATGCGTAAATCAATTAGCCACGTAGACGGATTACATTATGCATACTACTTTCTGGATGACAATCAGCATATACACACATATATACCTGACTTACTCTTGAACTGTGGTCGAATTTCGACCAATGGACGACCACTAGCATTATATAAATGGGCTTTAAACAACAGATTGTCAATCCTTACATAAGACGCGGGGGACAGTTAAACGTTAAACATTGAAAATAGGGTATTTTGTTTGCCCTAAATCGTGTCATAGGCAAATATTTATGTTTAATAAATATATTATTATATACTTACATGATCTATAAACAGACGAACCCAGGTGCCGAAGAATATAGCACAAATAATACCGAGGAGTAGAAGCACCACAGCCGACGCGAGCACGAACCCTGGAAAGAAAAAAAACATTGAATTAGAAAAATTAAAATTAAGATTCTGCCTGTATTTAAGTATTTTCTTAGGATTCTTTCAAGTTGTTTGTTTGTTTTAAAACTTCTTTATTTATTTCAATAACAATAATAATAAATATAACACAAATAGTGTATATAAAAGATTCCTAGCAGTAATACATAATCTAAAGATTAGACATCTATAAAAACTTATGTTATTATTATATTATTAAACTAGTGACCCACCCCGGCTTTACACGGGTATAAAACATACATAAAAACCTTCCTCTTCAATCACTTCAATCTATTAAAAAAACCGCAACAAAATCCGTTGCGTACTTTTATAGATTTAAGCATAAAAAGGGATATAGGGGAAGAAAAAGCGACTTTGATTTATACTATGTAGTGATAGTGATAATCGCATTTTTAAATTTGTGGGTAGTTTATAGAAAAGTCTTGTAAGTGGGTAACTTCTCTAAGTATCTCTACAGAGCTCTGTTAAGTTTAATGACCCATATGGAGCACGGCGCAAGTCTTAGACACAGAAATTTGTCTAAGATTTCTAACATCACGCTACGACCAATAGGAGCAAAGCATGAATGAACTATGCTAAAACGAAAATTTCTCTTGTGAACGGAGGAAACCGCAGGGCACAGTTAGTTTTTCATATAAGGCTGATAACCTACTCAATTGAAACAATTATCGTTTCTCCGGGATTCAAATGCAGGATCTTCAGGGTACGACCGAGGCAGTTGAATTGGCCCTTTAGAAAATAACCAAGAAGCTTATCAAGGTTCTTCCAAAGCATCATAATTTTTGCACTAAATTTAAAGTTACAGTAGGTATTCAATCCCTTAAAATTTAAATATTATTAATGTCACATTACTCATACGCAATGTGCGTATGAGTTAATTTTTGTATCGTTAAAACTATTCTAAGAGGTTAAAAAAAATTAATAGCCCATTATTTTTTAAATATATTCATTTCTAAGAAAAATATAAAACGTTGAAAAGTGCGATGAACTATGAATAATGACATATTATATGTCCTATTTTATTTTATCCAATTTTAAATCTTTGTGTCACACATGTTAAGAAATATTTTACAGTAAAATTTGCACATCGGTGCTTAAACAATATGACATCTTGTCAAATGTACCTACTTTCAAAAAACGGATGGCAAAAAATTCATAAGGTCAAAAGTTTATTAACACATAATTTATTTGAAATTTTTAAACCTATTTTGTCATTTGAACACATTTCTGGCGCCGGCATTTCACGCAAACTTAGATGTGCTCTATAGGATTTACGGAGTTTTTCGAATAGTTAAACTATACAAAAATTTCGATAATAGATTCCTTAATTTAAATAGAAAATATCGAAACCCCCAGTTGGAGACGAAGAAGACCCAATTCGACAACTCATTCGATGATTTTTTTTCACTATGCCTTCCAAACATACAATTTTTATTTTTCCTCGAATCCAGAACCTTTAAATCGTGTATAGTGCACCTGATGAATCAGACGTACGTCCAAGCTACATAAGGTATTAATAATGAGTAAATATTATTATATATAAGTGAGCAATATTATATTCCTTATGTATTATTGAAACACGTGTTTTGAAGGCCAGTGACGATGATTAAATAAAATTAAACAATTTAATAGTAATAGTTCAATTAATGTCTTCATGGTTATGGATTACTCGCAAATGCCAATATTTAACGTTTAAATTGTTACTTTCGGTGTATGGATGTATAGTCATATCTTAAGTATATAAAGGTTTCGAAAATATTATCTAATCTTACTTCATGTCTAAAACTTTGTTACACTTTGCCAGAAGTGAATCAAAAATCGGATCCATTCATGTGAACTAAACATGACAGCTCTTAAGAATTCTCTTACTATAAATAGAGGCAAAATTTAATTTGTATACACATAACAATCAAATAAATCATCGTAAGTCAATCAAAGTAAACGCGGGAGTAAAATTCATAAATATCACCAATATAATGTTTCCCTTGCCAGGGCCTTAAACCTTGAAGGCTAAGAAAAGTGTTACGCAATGCAGAACAAAGTAAAATAGACAGTAAAAATGTGTATACCGTATGGAACATTGGTTATAAGTTCAAACCCTACATTGATATATACTGTATCGAACACGAGGCACAAAAACTTTGATCTTTAATAAACAAAATAATGGTAAATATTGATACAACACCAGCTAATTAAATAAGTATTGAATAGGCAAATAATATAATTATATAATCAAATACAATAGAATTGATTTCAACAACTAATTCTAGTCTGTTACACTGACGTAAGCGGATACGTATTTCATGCCACTTCATAGATGAACGACCGTGTCTCCTATTTCCTTTGATACGTAATAAGGCTCTTCATGGCCAATGGTAGGAGATTTTAGGAGGTCCTTTGAATTTTGGATGAATTTCTAAATTATTAAACAAAAGGTTAAGAAGTTAATGGTTTTTGAGGAGTGTGCAGTTTCAAATTAATCCAATATTTGAAAATAGATGCAGAACATTCCGTTACATAGATACCTAATTATATACATTCAAGCCTAGCTGATAATAACATGTAATAAACGAGTTATATAATGTGAATGAGTTATATACAGTATAATGTGAAGATTTAAATGGATCCACACGCTTTCAAATAAAAAAGAATCATCAAAATCGGTTCACTTCTTTTCAACTTCCTTTTTTGAAGTCGGTTAATAATATAACAACTATGTCATCATACCACACGATATGAATATTTTCTGCTTACCCATGTTAGACCATTAATATAGACGATAAGAAATAGTTTTAAGAAATAATATTTCATTATTTCTATGGTTCGACGTCGCAGACCCACCATTTTGTGTTATAGATAAGCTGAGAATTATTATGATTAAAACCAGTTAGCACTTCACCTTCAAAGTTGTGTTATTTTAATCCTAAACCCACCATCGAACTTAACTACTGTAAGGCATATTTTTCAGGTATCGTCTTGTAGAATCATTATTAGTTTTTCTGTAATATTAATTATTTTTATATGACGTTAAATAAATCTATACAAAGAAGTCTCGAGGTAAAACTGGTATGATACAAATCTAAAAAAACATTTCCCATCTTTCTTCATACAAGCCTAGTTATTACTTAATATTACAATCATTAAGGCTACGTAACGATTGCTAAACATCGATGAAATGCCAAGTGAATGAGTCGAGCAAAAACCAACTTTCTCACCGTACTGCTTACCGCTAGTATGGAACATTGGCGTCTTTTATTTACGCGAGTATCGCACATTTAAAGAAACCATTTTGATTAAGACTGTAACACACATTTTACAATTATCATATCATAATATTAAGACGTGAAGCAAAAACTTTGTATCCCTTTTTACGAAAATTGCGCGAACGTATGTTGGTGAAATTTAACACAGTTAAAGTTTATATGGAGAAGAAGTGCATAAAGCGTTTTTATATAAAATGCATTAGAAATACATTAAATTAATTTAAATAAACATTACGCACATTACTGCTTGGATGACAAACATACAAATCTGACTTACGCTTGAATTGTGGTCGAATCTCTAACAATGGGCCACCACTAGTTATTAATAAATCTTCCCGACGTTTCGCGTGCTTTAAAGCCTGCGTGTGTGAATTCCCGTAACCCTTAGTGAGTTATGAGAGACACATTTCTGTATCTGTTTCACTAATCATTTTCTTTACAGGCAAGTATTGTTTTATTTTTTAAGAATTCATTTATATTATTGTTTTATTTTCTCTGGGATTCGAACGCAGGAACTCCAGCGCAACACGCAGGTGCGTAAACCATTTAGCCACAAAAGCGATTTAGAGCCAGCATAAATAATACATATACATATAATAATAGAAACATAATTTTAAATATACATTTTAGTATAATCAAACTTAGCAAACAATGATGTTTGATATGTCTGTGGCATCACAGCTAAACCGATTATGATGAAGTTTTTTTAATTGAAAGCTTACGTGGTCGAGATAGATATCTACAATTTATGGAGATCTGTTCATTCATTTATGATGTTTTTATTTGTGATTAAAGGTGTCTGGCGATTTTTAAATTTCCTTCAATTTCTCTTGGGCATTCCGTTTCCATACTTTTTCAAATTCAAATCTAATACTAAACAAATATTTGCATGTGATTGTTGCCACAAGGTTAAACCATACATGATTTTCCATGTTGGCATATTATATTTTATCGTACAAATATCACATCTAAAACTCGCAGGTAGCAAAAAACATTAAATAATTCAATGGATGTTATTAGCCATGCTGTCAAGCGCCATAACTTTTAAATACCTACTACATTCATGAGAATGATAATCATTTTTGAAGTATTTAAAGAATAACGGAAAAAGGCATCAATCATCTTGAGACAAGATGACAACTGAATAAAATTTTCTTTACACACAACGGCTAATCATACTAATATTATAAATGCTAAAGTTGGTAAGGATGTTTGTAACTCAAACACGCTTAAACGGTTGAGGAGATTTGAATGAAATTTGGCACACAAATAGATTGTAATCTCTTAATATTTACTTTATATACCGGTATTGTGTTCTTGTGGGATAATATTTTACATGCCCACGTGGACGGAGTCGCGTGTAAAAACTAGTTACTATTGGTCTAAGATCCCGCTATACAACGACCTTCACCGAGATGTTTATTTGATGAAACATGTTTTATATTTAATTTAATATGTCAATAAATATATTGCATATGGGTTGTCAAACAAATTTCAGTCCAGTCATATAATTAATTAATAATTTTAATTTTTTTTTAAACATTTCACCGGTTTGATTATTAGACAAATTCTATACCAATCGAAACTATGAAGCCCATACAATATGCAAACGTTAGGTTGCCTATTATTTTTTTGCGGTCACAACTCTCGGGTTGCCAGGTATAAAAAGGTGAATCGATACTAGCATTTTTCACCGGTCTGGTTAAGAATTAAAATTAAATGAAAATAAAGATTATTGCATTATGAACACGGTGACCTAATAAGCAAACCGGTGAAATGTTATTTTTTTTAATGATGTTGAATTATATATGATATAATTCATAATCATCAGACATTTCATGTCCATTTCTAGACGTAGGCCTCTATGCTTCTCCAGTATCCCGACATTGGGTCTTCTTCGTCCATTGCGAGGTACTTCACTATGTCGACTATCCATCTCATTGATGGGCGACTCCACTGTCTTCTTCGTTCTCCCGCTGTCTCTTGTTCTACCGAAGTATCCGTTCAATGTACGAGTATTTAAGATTTAAACTTTAGAATAATTAGATCGATTTACCTCACTTCTTTTTGTGTACCTTAACTGTTCCCAATTTCATTTTCATTTTATTTATTTTCAAGCCTTTTTTCTGTCTTTCTTTTTTTCTTGCATGCCTTGCTTGCTTCTTATGCATGACCTTCTTTTTAAATTGTCTAAGCCTATCTATCGATGTTTATATCACACGCATTTTCGTTACTGGCTACCTTAATGAAGTAAAAATCCGTCCTACATATAGCGATGACATAAGTATCCGCTCGCGGGTTTTGCCAAGCGAATGAACTTATTACATTAATTTAATTTCTTCAACTTCAATCAGAGCGTGACAACTCTCTTGTGTACAATCGCAAATTCTAGATGCCTAGAGGTACGATATCGCTTCAAACAACAGATAGCAAATCGTTGTAACTGTGATGAACATTAAACACTCTTAGGATTATTTTTATTTAGGTTTTCCTTTACAGACTTAATTAGAAAATCTGCTGTTTGACATATATTAGTTATAAGCTACTGGCATGTAAGTTAGCAAGAGCTGTTAGATGCGAAGTTTTTTACTATCATCAAGTTATAGTGATAGTGTTCCTGCCTTCTGCGCCAAAAGGTTCTGGGTGCGAATCCCGGTAGGCGCATTTATTTGTGTAATGAGCACGAATATTTGTGGCACCCTCGTTGATTCTGATTACACAAGTGCTTCAGCTACTTACTTTGGGATCAGAGCAATGAATGTGAGTTGACCAAATTATATTATTATTATTTAAATATTACTATTTTGTTAACAAATTTATATTTCAATAAAAGAGATACGTCTCATGGATCTAAATCTACAACTCTTGCCACTTGCCAGGTTACGCGCCTCTACCTACTTTAACTAATGTACTCAGATTAGCACGACAATGTGAGGACCCTGTAATTTTTCTTAAATGTTAAATATAGAGTATTTAAAAAAACTTCGTTTCGTCATGCTTAATAAATTTGTTTGAATAATTCAGTAATTTCCAGACTATGTGTTATAAAAATCTGTATGTATCTACTATGCATAAAGAAGTTCCATTTTTTAAATATCTATAAATATTTTTGATGTTTATGAAACCTTTTCACAGGTCCTTTAAATAAGCTATTGTTTCTAGAGGTGAGATAATATAAACATGAAAGACGAAATATTCGTGATATGAAGTGTTGTAATGTTGTAATGTCAGATTGACTAATCGACTTTGACATGTCAAAATTGATCAATCATTTCACGCAGCGCGGGCTAGAAAGCAAAAGATTCGTTTTTCTACGTCAATTATCAGTAACGAAATTTCCGATAGGTTTTTTACTATATGAAAGCTGTCAATCTGACCAATCATAGTGGCCAAGTGGACGTAACCACTAGAGGCACTATAAGATTTTCCTTACAAATAATTAATGAAGACGCTACAGAAAAATTCTTTACCAGACTTGTGGTATAGCTACAGTACTTATCAAATGAATAGAGATATCGTCTTCAAATATTTGAAGACACTAATATATTATATACTAATATAATAATATAAAATATAATGTATATGTCGTATATAATATAAGTTTATATTTTTATAATAATAATATTATAAAGAGAAAAGATTGGAATTTTTGTTTATGTTTTTATTTATACAGAGAGATTTTGCAACGAGCAGCTTAGCTCTCATATCATTCATTGAAAATAAACAAAAAAATTATCTATGTATTTATCACCGAAATGTATGTACGCGCATAACTTGTTAACTGTTAATTTTTATTGCTACTTTTTGTCAACATATAAAGTAAATAACACAATTTATTTGTCACATCGGAAGAGACCAATTTTCAAGACACAGGCTCGGCCTAGTTTGAACGTTAGTGCACAAATGTAAATGTATTGTTTTATGTATGTTTAAATATTTTGAATTTGTAACCATTAAATATATTTTATTGCTAGCTGAAACGTTGTTTTGACGGCAAACGTTTTTAATTTTTGGGGTGGGCTACCCGGTATGAAAAATAGATAGTAGTCGATTCTCAGACCTACTGAATATGCATATAAAATTTGGTAAAAATCAGTGAAGCCGTTTCGGAGGAGTAAGGTAACAAACATTGTGATACGAGAATTTTATAAATAAGATTTTATTATTATGAACTTCCGAACGACAGCACCAAATTGGATAATTATTTTTTGGTTGTGTTTTTTATTATCTGGAGAAGGTTCTTATGAAATAAATAATTAAGAAAGCGCAGCACATTAGAAAATTTAAGAAAACTTAACGACACATCAACTTTTCTAATTTTAATTTGGTAATAATTTAAATTAATGGTAATTTCTAATAATTTCTTCACCTTCTTAGAGCTTTTGACGATATAAACTTTTCTATTTAATCTTATAGTCAAACATAACAGTCAGTTTTTAAATTTTTAACTGTCATAACTTCTCATTTCTCAGCTTAGTTTCTTAGTACACATTACGTTTGGTATTTTTAATTTTGCTATTTATAATTTTTAAATTCGAATTCAATATTTATAGTTAAGACAGGACAACGTCTGTCGGGTCAGCTAGTAATGAATAAACTCAAAAATACTGGATCAATTTCAAAAATTATTTCATTGAAAGTTCTTTCTGAGCACATATACCGCAGACGAAGCCACGGGGAACAATAAGTATTTTTTATTTAAGCCAGCAAGTGAACCAGCAAACCGCCACTTACTGGCTTACACAACTTTGTTACTCGTTCTTGTGCTATTGAGGTTAAAATACGTTCACTGCCAAATACTTAGCAGTGTTTATCTACAAAACCACTGAATATTATAAAACGAGTTTGTATCAATTTATATAATTAACCCTCGACGCAAAAAGAGTTTTATAAGTTTTACGTGTCTCTGGGCCTTATTACAAAACATGGACTAAAGATGTTATTATCTCCATCTCTTTTTTTTATTATCTCCACCGGGAATCGAACCCAGGACCTCTCGGTTGTAACGCTTACGCGCTTACCACTAGACCAAGGAGGCGGTCAAAAAAAGAAAATATCATATCATACGAGTATTTAAATTTAAGTCGCCTTCAATTAATTAATGTAATATTTTTAGCTTACATGTTATTTTTACATTGTCATCGGTCCTTGTTAAGAATCCCGTTTTATTTCTACATTTCGAAGTGAAAATCACGTTCAAAGATTCCGTAACATAGATCACGTATTTATGTTTGATAAAATCGCAATATCTCAAAAACTCCAGCGGCTAAGTTCATTGGAATGAAACTTACGTAAATATAAATCATTTTTAAATTAAACATCAGCCGCTATACCTTGAATCCAATTCCAACACCACACACAATTCCTATTCTTTGTTATATAACTGAAAACAACACTTTTGACAATAACTAATTGATAGATATTCAACAGGAAAGACGTTGTACCACCTATGAGAACTGTTGAAAGTTCAAATTTTATATTATTCGTTATTTATAACTAAAAAATATCTACAAAAAACACACATCATCACATTCTATACATTGAATTTTAAAATAATGCAAGCATCACATATTTGATGTGAATTTCAGGACCTTGAACAACAACAATTGAAGTGATATAACGAAATATTTTTATTACTTTTGTTTCTGATAATATTAACATAGCACCATTTCTGAATTGTTACTAAACACTTAAACAAAATATTGAATCTTTGGTCTAAGTAAAACTTTAATTTAATTAAAATTTAACTAGCATATTCTTTAAACTACAACAAAGTGAAATCACTGGAGATTTTGATGTAAAGTCATATAAGTTACGAACATGAATAAACCAACGGCTGTACAATATGATATGGGGAATTGTATCAACAGAATAAAAGAATAATCAACCCGTATTAACGCGAGTCTATGGAATTTGCAATTAAAATAATCTGTATGACTATGTACAAATATAAGTACTTTTTAATATTAGTTAATATAGATGTTTTAACATGCCGGTTCTATAATCTATGATACCGAGTACACGGGTACTAGGTGGTACTATAAAAGTTTTATATAGAAACGTATTTAGACTAAGAGTCATTGAAGAATCTGCGTACATGTAGCAATTACAACGGCTATTTTGTATATAGTTATTTTATTACACCACAAGGAAAATAGGTCATATGTGGTTATCCACAATACAATATCGTTTTCTATTGAGACCTATAGATTTCAAAGAGTATTATTTAATGAAGGTCGGTTAAAAATAGTCACCGTTTTATTTCCGTGAGGTATGATAGGTGATTTATTTATTTAAAAAACTGCACGAATCACTTTATTATAAGAAATACCGCTTATGGAAGTTCACTACTATTCAGAATTTATCTGTTCTTAAAATGACCCATGTTAAACTCAGCAGGAAATGAGATATAAACTAGATAAAAATACAATATAAGTAGTTTTAAAATATTAGGCGATTCTTCAATCATAGAAGCTTAAAGGATGACGTCATAGATAGACTATAGCTCTGCTAAGATTCTTCAGGAGAGATTTAGATTAATTTTACCCATGTTGAGATAAAATACCAGTTATTTTTAATGTTCAAATACCAATACTTTACTGCAAATGACAGGCCAAGGTTAATTGTTACATTTTCATAACTACAACTGGGCACAGACAATAAAAACTACTGTGCAATAGCTTTTCATTATTCAAGGTGATACCGGAATACTTAAATATTAAAATTATTCCTTAAAACGCAATCCAATAGACCATAGACGATAGAAATAAGTGCTGTACTCGGTTCGTTACAAACACGTTTAATTTTAACTTTTTTCCAATCCATCGCATTAGTCATGGGCAAATCCATGGAAATCCGGAATATTAATCACTCCAAAACAAATTCGGATCAGAAAGGCAAAACTTTGCGATGTGAATTCTCAGTATCGAATTCAGTAAATGAAAAAGACAGAAGAGAAAACCAATTTTTAATTGTCGTAAAATAATCTTGACTGAGGCGATTAGCACATTCGAATCATTGTGAATATCTTTGTATGCATCTTATCACTGCGACTTATTCAATGAATTTATTTTTATAACCTTTAGGCTTTGGATAAATATAAAATTATACGCTGGAGTAGTAGAAACGCACCTGCAATCTAACTTATTTCGTAAGTGTCCACGAACAACAAGTTTCACCATAACTACTTACTGTTTCTTTGAACCATATTAAAAAAAAATCCATTTTCTTTGAACAAACGTTTCCAGATTTTACATTTATATTTTAGACATTTATATTTATTTCCACAAAAATAGTCTAATAAGAGTTTTAAGATAGATTTTGTAGCGGTTTGGGTGTATCTTAAAAATTAGACTTTTCATAAAAATCCCTTTTAAAATAAGACCCCAAGTCCGTTTTCCAAAACGATATGAAACTTATGAACATATGTACGGAAAATTTTGACACATCGTGAATTTCCAAATTCTGGTCACGTTTTGAAATACGTAGGAGCACTTAGCACTATTTAAGATATTAAGTGTAAACTATTATTAGATCGAATTATAAACTTAAAACCACTAACGTATATCCCTCCTTTCGGGCAGGTTCCGGAAAATCTTCATATTCTGAAACGCAACCATGATGGTGCGCGCGCGCCGGCCGACTGGCCAACGGTCACTTTTAATGTATTTTTGTTAATCTTTCACTGAATGCTTTTGCAGTTTTCGTACTTTATCATTTTAGGTAAACATGAGTGAGAAAGAAAAGGTTGCGCCAACACCCATATTTCAATACAATTACTAACTTCTTTCCGTGGTTTTGATCAAGTTTAAATAATTTTATATAAAGAAAAAGTATGTACATATCTATTTCTAATGACTAAACTTAAAAACTACTCGATCGACTTTAAAAAATCTTTCACTAATGGAAAGCCTTTTCGGAGTGATACTAGACAATTATAATATATTTGGATATTTAATTAGTACGAATTTATATATAGATATAGTTAAATTATAAATTATAGAACTTAGAAGGTTTATAAGGAACTTAGGTGCAATGAAATTTAATTTCACATCCTGAAATTTCAGCTGGTTTAAGATACAATAATATATACGAGGTATAAATTTTCCAATCGCCAATTGCTTATATTTAATAGACTGGTTCTCGTGTCTAAATAAAATTAAGACAATAGCCGATAGGAATTCTTGAAGAAAACTAGAACATTTCCTAATAAAACATACTTTCGCATTCTTTCATTAACATTTTACACATATTATGATTGTAATCATAATTGTTTTTATCCAATCAAATCTAACTTAAATTCAATATTACATTGAGGCTGGTGACTAGCTTTTTTAACTGTGTTAGACACTAGACGCACCAATTTCAATATTGCAGAAACGGACAATGTCTTTTTACTTTCTACAACAGTAGACACCACAATATCATTGCATAATTTTTTTACACTTAAAAGAGGTAAAACGATCATTCTGCAGGTGCGCCATCTCTTATGAATTGATTAAAACGCTTGAGTTAATGCTTTCAAACCAAGTTTTACCTAGTCATTTTTTCGAAGCAATAATTACCTGAAATGAAATTAATTTGTTGACAGCTCATTATTCATTATTAATACTATCTTTTTTATTGAATACAATTCTATAACAACATGCAAAGAAGCAGGACTTATTCCCGCCGCTGACGGCCCATACCTTGGATGCGTCGCCGGCTTTTTTAAACCCCGACTCAATAAGAGGGGTTTCAATTTCCTGCGCCTGTATATGGCATCTTCTGCTAAACGAATGGGCTGATTTTTTTAAAACTATCTTTCGTTTTAGTTTCAATATATGAAAATCTGTTTATGAGGTATTATTAATTATGTTTAATAAATTATACTATCGGGGTTTTTAGAGAATCTTCATTTTCACTCATTATGTTTTATCAGATTTTGAAGATTGGTTATCAAAGTGGTACCGAGGGGTTCGTAAGTGCACTGAAGAGTACACTGCGATACTGTAAGCCCATCACTAACTACAATAAATACTATGATTATAATTAAACATATTAATATATAACGGGCAAAAAAGACGGAAAATTTATGATCCAATAATAACAATTATCATAACCAGTTTTTATTGGCTATTATACTTATTGCGTCAATCATTATATTAAAAAAGTATATAATATATATTATAATAATCATTAATATCTATGTCATCTATGTACTTCTGTGTCAGTGTGAATTTGTTTTGAACAAAACTTATTTACTTAATCTCCGACACAAAGAGGGATGTTAATTTAACGTGTCTTATCTGCAAAGTAATATACAAAAAACAAATTGTTTATTTTCTTCAACAAAAGTACACAGTAATCAGTGTCGGCCTGGCCAGGGCAGCGAGGCAGCGAATACTGCCGAGGCCCTGACCTTATTTTTATTTTTATTGCCTTAATATTGTAAGAATAATTATAAAATACAAGTATTTTGGAATTGCTCATGCACATGAATGTAATGGATATTGGATACTTAAATTTATAGATCTAATCCCGAAATACATACCTACATACATGATAATTGGCAATTAAGTATAACACTTTTTCTTAAATTTTTCTATATTTTAATAGTTATTCTGCTATTCTCGGATTAGACGAATGCAACACATAAGAGATCATCTCAATCGATCCATCCGTTTTTGAGTAATAAATAGTAAATAACCCGACTCTGTTCAATTAATAGAATTTTTTTAAACAATTTTTATTTAATTTATTTTATTTTATATGTCGTATGTTTAGAAGTAGGTTGACTATAGATTTTCTGATAGGTTGCCTGATATTAAAAATATTGTAACTTTATATTTCATTTCTGGAATTTGATCAGGAATATTAGGTACATCCTTAAGTTTATTAATTCGAACTGAATTAGGCAACCTTGGCACTTTAATTGGAGATGACCAAATTTAAAAAATAAAAAAAAATGAGACCACTTCGACGAGTTATTCTATCATATCATACATCCAAATCGGTTGGACGGCGACGTAGGAGTGGTACATCCAAAAAAAATAAAAAATCCGTCAAATTGATAACCAAATTTTTGGTTTTTATTGAAGGTCGGTTAAAAACGGTAGAGCGGATGAACACTACTTGTGTACTTTATCAATAAGATGTCATTCGATGGCAATTCGTGTTGTTTTGAGTATGAATATGACATATTTGGTAAACACTCAACGTCTCACAACGTCTACCAGAAATTGTTTGATAAACATTACAAAATACATTTCCGCGTTAAACAAGGTTATTATCACAACATTTCGTTGCTTCTTTTTATGCTTATTACGTAGGTATAGGCCTTGAATATCCACTTTTGTTTTAATGGGACATATAAGTCACAAAGGTTGAAGAAAGTTTCTTAAGAGTCACTTGCCAAGTATGTATCCCAATCTATGTGATAACTTTAGATGTTATATTGGGCCTTATTACAAAACATGGACTAAGATGTTTCAGTATTAGTTGCTATGATACTAAACCAAATTGAGTCATGTTTGTATGAACGTTAGACGTGTATCCTAGCAACCAATACTGAAACATCTTTACTCTTTAGTCCATGTTTTGTAATAAGGCCTATTAGGTATAGTGGAGCTGTCACTGTTTACTCATAGTGTTACAAGTTACGAAGTTGCCAGAATAAGCTAGTTAGATGTAGTCATAAGGTGAGTAATTTATCTAAACATCTATACAAATAAATAAAATTTGAGTGTCTGTTTGTAATATTAAAATAAACGCTTTTTACTAAATGCATATATACACGATACGTATACCAAAATAACATTTTTTCAATTTTTGTCTGTCTGCTTGTTCTGGCTAATCTCTGAAACGGCTGGACAGATTTTGACGGAACTTTCACTGGCAGATAGCCGATGTAATAAGGAGTAACTTAGGCTACTTTTACTTTAGAAATTAATATAAATAAATAATAAAAAATAAAAATTCCGCGCGGACGAAGCACATAGCACAAATCTATTATTATTTTGCTGTTCGCTATTTTACGTTGTTGTTATAGGCTATATAACATCACGTTACGACGAAATTAACGCGGGTGGAACCGCAGGGCATAGCTAGTCATTACTAAGAATGTTCTTAGGCTGTAACCTTGAGTAATAATATCCTTGTTCCTAAGTTACAACAGGTAGGTAGAGTCCAAAAGGTAACTTTATTTCTACCCACAATTGTTAAATATATGATTGCGTATTTTATTTTTGTAATTGTAAGATAATTATTAGTTACAATCACTCGTCACGCGTTAAAAACTACTTTACAATCACTCTTAATAACTTTATTTTATTATTGGCCAGAGAAATTTCCAATTTATTTTACTTCAACATATTTTCACGTTCATAGACGCTTTAAAGGTTATGAAAAATTCCATACAATCGTAAATGAAAGGCACCTAAGGAGTCTAAATTTCAAACTTAAATCCATAAAGATCTAAAACTTAAAAATAATAACAAAAACTAACTTTTTTAGGATTTTATAAAAAGGGAACAAAAATATATCCACTGAATTATACACGCAACGCAGTGTTTAGTGTTATGATAAGTTTTAAGTGTTGAGTTTTCGTTCTGGTGGTATTATACGCCTAACCAGCTTTACACTAATATCGCTTATACGGAAACAGCTTAGGTTTCGAGCCATTTATTTGTATACGAAAAAAAATTCACTTAAAATAATTAGTAAGTATACTAATTTAACTTCAATATCTTCCCTTCCTTATTCCTACATTTCATTAAGTTCCTTACTTTCAAATTCTTTTTAAATTGGTTCATAGAATTACATCCTGTTTATTCTGTGGAAAGCGAGTTAAACGTCGGCATTTAACATTATATTCGTTTTACCATAATTAGTCTGGGATCGTATTAATTGCAATACTTTTTTCTACTTAAAATTATATTTACTAGTGGTCACCCATTGGTTGAAATTCGACCACAATTCTAGAGGAAGTCAGGTATGTGTGTGTGTTTCGTCCAAGCAGTAGTGTGCGTAATGTTTGTTTTATTGATTTGATGTATTTTTTATACATAACTAGTAGACCCCGCGAACTTCGTATCGCTTCGCGAAATAACGTTCACCTAGAACGTCATTCCATAGAAAATGTATGAGAAAACGAATTTGCAATAAAATAATACTGCGACTATAAATTAAGCTGTAAGCTATCCTATCTTTCAAGTTGGATCAAACTGCACACGGTGTGCAAATTTTATTAAAATCGGTTAAGTAGTTTAGGTGTCCATCGCGGACAAACAACGTGACACGTAATTTATATATTTTAAGATTTAAAAAAAAATATTAGCATTGTCCAATCCTCTATAAAAATTATAAGTGGTAAATTTCATACTTCTTCGCGCAATTTTTGTAAAAAGGTTTTACCCTTTTTTTGCTTCACGCATTACGTAATAATATTTAATGATTTGAAAGTTTTATAAACTGCACAATTCTTAGGTGATTTTATCGAAGGAAATCCGCCCATAAAGGGGTTAGCCGGTTACCACCGCGACTTGTTGCAAACTTGTTCTCGTCTTCTCGGCACGCATTAAAAAAGGATTAACTTTTTGCGCAGCTTACATCTTAAATCATATTTTTTATAATCGAATGTTATTTTCGTATGTTCAAAGAATTCGTTTTTATAAAACAAGAAAAGGACTGATTGATTGCTTATGATTCCTGGATACGCTGTTCAGCGAATTTTAAGTAGTATCTTGCTGAGATTAAAACTGACTCCCTAGAGAAGTGGTAAAACAATCAGCATGTTGTGCTGAAGGTCCTGGGTTCGAATCCCGGAGATTAAAACGTTTCGATTATATAAGAATAGAATGCCCTCCTAGGGGTTGCAAAATTTCACTCTATAGCGTGACGACTTTACTTGGATTAAAAGTAACTTTTAAATAAAATTACATTCAAAAACCTCACATTTATAGTATTATTAACCGACCTTCAAAAAACTAAAAAAGGAAGTTATCGAATCGACGTGTATTTTTTTGGTTTGTACAGGACATACTTTATTTGAACTTAGGTGGTAGGTATATTTTTCGAAGCAAAGAAAAAAACAGGAAACTACTCATTGTCGTTCAAAGAATACTTTAAAAAAAATGTAAATTCACAAAAACTCCATGGTTCTAACATTGACGTAACATTAACGTTTTACGCAGTTTTCGAAAAACAAAAATTTTCCATTTTCAATGCATAGAAAGTTATCACTTATTTGTTTCTACAGAAATTGCTGTGCAGGTGTTGCGAGTAGAGACATTAGGTACCTATTGTTTGTAAAAATAGGTTAATTACTATATGATTCGATATAAATTATAAAGAAATCGTTAATAATAGTTGTGTAAAGTTTTATGAATATTAATTAGAACTAGCTATGTGACTTGCGTACATCTCACGATGCACAGAAGATGGACCATTGAAGCCAAGCGATGGAAAGTACCAAGGGGAAAAAGGAATGTTGGTTGACAAATATGACAGTGGGCTGATGACATAACACACGTCGCAAGAAACGACTAGGCGACTTAGGCAAGAACAGGGAGTCATGGATGGAGGAGGGCTTTACCCAGCACGGGTCCAGATCTCATAAATATTACTAACATTAATTTTAAGTAACTCTTAATTTTTAAGCTACAACTTAGTAACAAACACTGTATTGTAAAACGAAAGCGAACATCTGAAATAAATGCTTTATTATTATGTGGCTTGCGTTAGATACCATCGATTAACACTACTGTCTATCTAAAATTTTAGTTTACGTTCTATGGTTTGTCTGGAAGCTTAGAAGCGAAAAAGCAACACATTACACTATTACTATGTTTTGTTTTTATGTGGTGTTTAAATAAATAAATAACTTGGTATGTAATTGTCTTGAAAGATTGGTAGTTTAGAAAGGTACTCGCAACATCGACTTATTGAAATGAAAACATAAAACCAATTATATATCCTTACATAATTAATTATTATACCGGTGTCTGAAAATAAACATTAGGTATTCGAAACGGTCGAAGCTGCGTGCAGTGAGACAACAATGTTTACAATAATTATGGTAGTCAAACAATAATTCAGTGTTTTGTTCCATTGTTCGCGTTCAGTGAGACGGTTTCGCAACGTTAAGGCGGTAAAGATAATCATTTGCACAAATAAGATATGTTATATCCTTCTAAAGTCCTTGTTAATGCAATCTAAACAAATTTATAAGGAAAAAGGCTTTGGGTTCATGGAAAACGTCGGAAAAATTTAGTTTTTAAAAATTGTAAAATTTTGTAATACAAACGCGCCGAATCCGGTGAAATTATTTTATTTACCTAAATAAGTGATGCCTACACCCGTAAATAAAAGACATTCTCCGTCTCTAAACAAACGAAGGGATCAATTTATTTTTTCTTCATGACATTGTTTTCTTTAATTGTTCAGAGATATCGTCGCGCTTAGTATAGCGATACAACGCAGTAATGCAGCCAATATTCTGTGTATTCGTACTAGTACATAAAAATATCATATACATAAATAGCATATATCTTATCTTATCATCCGGGGTTCCCTGACAGGATGTACGTCGAACCTTTAGGTCCTTTTGTATTTACCCCATGCTTTACTCACTCACTCCAAGATCCCTGAAGAAGGACTGCATGAGCTTCAGGATGTCGTTGGATGCGAAGTGCCGATAGTCCCCTAGGTTCGGATATGCCGATCCGAAGAGGTCCAGTCGCTTGCTAGCTTTTGAGTCACATTCGCAGAGTATATTATCGACTTCTTTTCCCCCACATGCTCTACATATTGGGGTTTCAGCAAGCCTCATCTTGTAGAGGTGGCTGCGACACTCGAAGTGTCCAGTCAGGGCTCCTATTAGAGATCTTGTCTGTGATCTACTATATCTGTAGATCCTCTTATGCCATTTATTGCCATCCGTACCAATCATTGCCTTGGAGTGCATATGCATATAAAAAGCATGTGAATATATTTTAAATAAATTTAAAATATAAATTCGGTTTTTACTCGTGTAAGATAAAAAATATTACATACGCTTTTGAGATTTAAGATTAAATTGACGAAATATTACGAAAAATTAACATTCATCGTAATTATACAAAAAAATAGTTTTTTACTAACAGACGGAGTAGAAACCAAAGGAATATTTAATCAATTAGGTAACATAATAATCTAAAAGATCCGTCAATCAAGTTGAACACGTTTGATATCAATGTAAAAAACTTTGTATATACTATTAAGGTCAAATACATACCCATATATTACTTAAAGACCGGTTATTTACAACAAGTTACGTTTTGTAATGTTTTTTCTATTTATTAATATATTTATTACAACATAAGTCAAAAACAAAAGATAAATGAGAAACAAAATTAAAATAAAGTAAATTTAAACAAATACTACCTACAATTTAAGATTAATATGGAGGAAATGATCTATATTTTGCCGGCGACCTAAGTCTATTTTTTGCTTTATGAACTGTCTCTAAATCATTTCATTATTGCGTAGATACATTTTTGACAGATTTACAGCCGGTTTCTGAATTGAGAAAGACTGACTTAAGTCGAAATCAACACGAATTGCGTTTCTGCATTAAGATAAGCAAGCTTTCTTCTCAATTCGACGCTATGTTTTTTGTATTTGATACTTCAGAATTTTCGACTGGGTGAACCGTTTTGTTTGAAAACTAGTGCTTCCCGTATGGTCCCATTTAAATTTCATCAAAATCTGTTTTAGTTACAATTTAAAGTCGGTGTTTTTGTTAAAATTTTAACACTATATAATATTACAAACAATGACAGAACATCTTTATTAAACCGAAGTCATCACGCCGAATGCTATTTTGATAGATCTTAAAACCAATATTGGTTTATTTTAGTACAAACTAAAGCTAATAGTTATCTAGTAAGCAACGCTAAGTATTGATATTTATGTGGTATGTTGCTAGTGAATGATAAAAAGCAGGTTTTTTAAACACGTCCCCAACGGGTGAACGTACACTCAATTTGCATAAGCACATCGTGGCATCTTTTGCTTTCGTTATGTATCACACGGTACCTGACTGGCTATGTAAATTAAATTATTTGTAAAAGACAGTCTTACTTTTTACAATAGTGAATATTTGAAAATAATAAAAATTCCTTCTAAAATGTGTTGAAAATATCAGTACCTAACTTACTACTTACGCATTCTGTGTCCAAGCCGAAGCATTTATACCCCTCGAATCGTATCGGAAATTTTTCGCGCAGTTGACGTCAAGAGTACGACCAACTTAGCAACGTAATTACCGTTGGCACTTTACTCCTATTAATCATTTCATTAAAGTGTCATCAGCGTATTCCCCAGTAGGATTGAGTCCCCATTGGTAAGAATTTTAAATAGAGGTAGGTAGATTTGTTTAAAGGTGAAGTGTATTGCACCCGAGACTAATGCATTACGAGCAGATATTTAGCTTTCTATTATGGCTTTTGTTTATTGTTTTTTAAATATACAGTACCTACTTTTTATTATTTGCAAAAACAGCCGTGTTATAAGTTAACGTGTCCGTGTGTTTGTTTCTCATGCGATATTTTTGTTTGCAAGCTATCTTGATAATTATAAAGCTATCAGATAAACCTTAGCTATAATTTATAAAGACCTGTTCCTCCATATTTATGATGCAGGTACTTTAGTTTGTAATTATCACGTCGGGGATTTTAAGATTATGTTGTTTCACAAAATAATCACTTTGAGTTGGACCGCGATTACAGTACGGATAATCAATGCCTGATATTTTTTTTTTTCAATTATTGATTACAATATATTTTGTTAAGTAGGTATATTACAAATCTCTAAAAAATCTCTCTATAAACTTTGAAGTTTTCGAAAGTAGGCCTACCTACTATAAACATGTGACACTTTTCGGACTACGACCTGTGGCCTAAAATTTTATCAGAAAATGTCATTGATTTCACATGAACAAGAAGTAGTTAGATATATATATTATGAAGTATTCAGACCTTGAGCTATGGAAGAGAGAAAATTTAATTTAAAAAAAGTAACCTATTTCTCTTATTTCTCATAGGTATAAATATGCCTTTATAAAATTTTAACATTATAACTGCTTAATGAAACAATGCAGATTGTATTGTAGATTTAGGCAAACATACTAGTTTTTTTTTTAATTCTATAAAGATTACGTGCGCAAATTAGTATAAAAGAAAATCAAACAGCCTATTTCATTAAAAATATTTCCATTAAACACGGCGTGGCAAAAAAAACTCAAACATTTGAGCAATGTTTAACTAATGGTTCATTAATGAAACCGAATACTTACACCACTTCCTTAGGAATGCACTCGTCAATTTTGCACACAGTTTGTCACGGCCCTGCATTTTTACACACACACAAACACACAATCACTGAATCCTTTGTATCAATGCACGCTCATTACGTGCACTTTCGGCGACAGTTGCGCGTCAACTGACGTTCAGCGGGTTGAGGTGCGTGCGCGCAACTCTGCAACAAGAAAATACGTTAAAAAAGGTCATGGCTAAGCACTTTGCGAGGATAAGGGAAAAATCACGTTTTATTATGTGCTACCTGATGATTGTGACTTCATATATGTTGAATTATACACTACAAAGCCTACTTGGTTTAAGTTGTTAATAGTAAATTTCCTATGTACGAGTGACGAGATGCTGAATGACATTGTGAAGATTGAGGCCTTGGCTAAGCGGTCCTATAAGACTACCGCGAATCCTGAGCTATCGGGTTCGATCCCCGGTCCCAAATACAACCACAGGCTTGCCTGCAGAAATTCAACTAGGGAATGCAATTTCGTTCTCGCGAGATCTCGGCCTTTTTTAGTAAGATTGATCTCGGACGAAAAAAAGGCGAGATCTCGCGATTTAGCGAGATTGCACTTGAGCATAAAAACGTCTTATTCGAAGCGCGGACTCAGTAGATCTAATGGATCTACTGAGTACATATAGTTTCATTTAATTGATAATAATATCTCAGTTTAATAGTCAACTCAATTTAGATAATAAGTTTCATTTTTTTTACTTCTCGTTTTTTTGTTTGTTATAAAAGAACTATTTTATTACTAAAAGATTTTAGTTTGATATTAGAATTATTAGAAGAGAAGACTGGTTGTTTCTTTCATTTGTTATTCGATAGATATATGTCAAAGTTTACTACTTAGAATTTTATTAAAAAATTATAGACATATATATACGTATATACGTCAAACAATGTTTGATGCATGAAAGTCTATTGAAAAAATTCGTGAAAATAAATTTTTATCTTATAATACTTATAATATTTATTATTTTTTCCTAATTTATTCAAATATTGTGATTAAACAAAAAAAAACCCACCAAACTGCTAATCTCGCAGTATTGTTATTCATAAACTCGTGGGATCTCGCTTGAGCCCCAATCTCGCGAGATTTTCATTCCGTAAATTCAACCAAACCAACAAAAATTGTGGGTTGCCTGGAAGAGATCGCTGATTAGCGATAAGGCCGCCGGTTGCACTCCAGAGCAATAAAGTGTGTAAAAAAAAATATTATACCATAAAATACTGATAGGTATGTATATCTTTTGCATCTGTTTAACTGATCAGAAATATTAAGCGAAATAAACCGATTAGGGAAATAGGCTACGGAAATAGGTAAACTGTATTTTTCTAAACAACAAAATACGAGGAAAAAAGGAATGTAAAATTGGCTATTTTGCTTTGAACATTAATAACTTGTTTAGTTTTTTCTAAATGAATATATTAATCGTCAAATTTAAGGATAAATGATAGCCGTTTTCCTTGGAACTTTTTATACTAAAAACATACACATTGATGCGGATTATATCTAAGTATATAACGCAAAGTACTTGCCTACAAAGAGATAGAAAGAGTAAAATTTTCAAGTTTCAGTGACTAAGACGCCCTTTGATTGCCTTATCCCAGACATGTTAATAATAAGGCTCTAGCCTTGTATTGATTTTAGCAATAAAACTTAAAACTTATTGTTCCTTTTGCAAAGGCAGTATTATTTAGTAATCGAGATGTAGACTTAAAGAATTAAAGTTTCATTAAAATGTTCACTTTACGTAAGGTACATTAAAAAGTGAAGCTCTGTATATATTTACAGGCAAAAACCTATTGCGTCAGCATTGGTCCTAATTAAAATTAATTATTTAAATTAAAAACAAAAAATAATAGAAAAAATAAGCTTATATCTTGAGTCTAGACAGTGCCATAACATAATATAAACTTTGAAACATCGCTGATGTTGGCGTAACTTTAGCAAGTAAACCTTAGTAAATTACTAGTAATTTCTCAACGAAAACATAATGTCATTTCCTGAGCCAAACAGAGAACCTTCAGCGACGCATTGAATGTCCAATAACCGACGTCATCACAAGTTTCATTCCTCCAAGACACACTGCATACTTGAAGGTCGGTTTTTATGTTAAAAACAGGTTTTCATAATCGAAAGATTATTAAACTTTTAGACAATGTTTTTTTGGTAATAATGTGTAATTTTGCTTTAATTGCTTCCTTCTATGATAAAATACTAATAACATATTTAACAGTGAATTATTTAGGGTAGCATGAGGATAGCTTATTAATATTGTTAATATAACTTGAGCATTGAAATAAATCGAAAGAGTGAGTTACAAACTCACCAAGATTTAAAAACCATGAGTTTTTTTTACATTGTACATATACACTAAAACTTTGCTAAAAATTTACAGTGGGCCGTTCTGTATCCATAGAAATGAAACACAGGTGTCAGTCAAATAAATGCAGATTATCATTTAAGTTTTATTTTGATAGATCTACCGAAAAATACTGTGTAAATTGTTAGGAATATTACGGTTTACAATCTCGCGAGATAGATTATAAGCTAACTTTATTTATAATTAAACGGTAACATATACATATATTAGGTATTAAGGCCATAATACTTTCTATTGTATATTATGGTCTTAGCATTATAACTTAAGAGGGATTTTTTAAGTTTAACGTATCTGTGTGTTTGTCCGTGGCATTGTATTTGTTTTTTTTAATTAACACAAATTATATAATATTTTTCTATCTAACACCGGTTCGAGAAGATAATCTTTCTTTTGTTTTTCTTTTGTCTCTCGACGCTCTACATCGGGCACCATTTTGTTATGTCCTTAAACCATCTTTACATATGTACATATCTATAAAATTTAGTATCAATTAAATAATTGTAAAATTTGTGTTATATATACGCGCTTAATCCGTTCAAATTGTTTTCTTTAAATTTTATATTCTGTTTTCTTTACAACTCTTGAAATTGGTTAATAATTATCACTTGTTGATCTTCACATTTATGTTATTTAATGTACTTAATTAATACATTAAATTAAAAGTCCAGTGTTCGAAAGATCACGGTCACTTCCGATACAGGTACATACCTTGACTCGAGCTATTACTTAAATACTAGTTGGTATCCGCCATTTCTTATACATAATTGTTTAATGTAAAAATTTTAGCTAACAAAGTATCATAAGATCAAGAACCTTAAAACTGTGTGTCTGTCTGTTTGTCTGACCTAAAAGGCTGCGTTCAAATACTATTTATCCCGTACATATACACGATAATTATATCAGTTAAGTGTCTAATTTTTACATGGAGTAATAAAAATTCACTTGAGATTTCGCACTATGCAGCGAATAGTTAGATATGATACTGAAACTGCAATGGAACGCAGGAAGTCGCCAAAACGCAATGCAGTATCAATTCAATCGTAAGATCACCGATGCTTGCAGTAATTCTGCTTTGGCCCTAAGAAACATCGCTATGTTATAATTTATCAAAAAATTCGATAGGTTTTTCATATCAGTTTTAAGTTTGTGCAATATATTAAC
The DNA here is from genome assembly GCA_912999735.1 of Aporia crataegi. Lineage (NCBI taxonomy): Eukaryota > Metazoa > Arthropoda > Insecta > Lepidoptera > Pieridae > Aporia > Aporia crataegi. Next base: position 4,132,331 of record OU538750.1, on the reverse strand, counting down.
ACTTGATTGTCAACAAAGAAAAAACATAATTAGGACGAGTTTATCGCTAGCAAGCGATCTCTTTAACCCTAAAAATTATTTAATTTTATCCTACCTCTTCTAAACTGGAGATCGCAAGAAATGCGAAACTTTCTAGCGTAATTTTAAATTTCTCGTTAACCAAAAACGACAAAAATAATTTTATGTGAGGTAAATTACAACATTTAAATAAAAAAACACGTTCAACTACGTTTATTTGAATTTAATTGTCATTATGCATATAAAGGTGATAAAGATACATGTTATTACAGAAATCGACTAGTTTAATTACAATTTTCAATCAATATTTTTAATTATTACATTTGTTTTCATGTATTACTTTGCTATATTGGATTAAATTGCAAATAAACATAAGATGATTTTAAAAATTCCGACTGTGATGATAAGCTTCAAGTGTCTCAGGTTACTACCACCTATTTCCCTAATTTACATATTATAAGCGAAAATAGTTCTTTCTGTCTTGTAAAGATAAAGTAACAGATACAGTAAAACGTGAGAAAGGGCATAATAACCTTATAAGCGAAAAAGGCTTGAAGGGATTGAAACAGAACGACAACGAGTCAAAAGTCGTCTTTTAAAATATTTTCCTAACAAAAACATGCAAAAAATCCACATCTAAGTCACGATTTATGATCAACATGAGATAAACGTTATGCGTGATGTTATTATAATTCAAGAATTCAAAGATCTAATATTCTTTAACCCAACATGAAAAATCAAGGTTGTTCTATTGACCTTTCTTCGTGTTTATTACAAATAATAATATCTCATGAATGGATGAACAAATCTTTGAAATTCTCGATCTTCAGTCAGCTTTAAATCATAAGAACCGCATCAAAATCGATCCATTCGTTTAAGAGCTATGAACACAATCTTATAACACATTGTTTTTGTTCTGATTTTAGTAAGATTTTTCTAGCGGCTACACGAAAACTTATATCTCTTGGTACTATGAGATTGATCAACCATTTAAAACCTCTCAAAAATTTCGTTAGTAACCTCGTAACTGATGTATGCACCTTTCTGCACTTCACCTTCATAGAATCAATGTATCTGGTAGACAACTGGAAGGTAAGCTTCTGCCCCATGCCCCACTGTGAGTCATTGAGACCGGCTGAGAAATCTCAATATATAAATTCAAACAGTTTTGCATAACATTACTCAACTGTAGAAAGTTGTGCTCAATACTTAACCTACTTACATTAATAATTGTAGAATTATGACTCTTATTCCTTTTGTAATAATATCAATACAAATATTGATTAATAGTTCCTACTTGCGGATTCACTTTATCCTTATGTTTTTTATTTATTTATCCTATACATAAATAAAAATAAAATACAGGTCAGAGGCATTTAAAGGAAATTGAGAATGATTTGTAAATTTCGGAGTGGACTTGGCTATATGAATTCTAAATATTTAATTCACGAAATAACTAGAAAACAGTAATATTTATTACTAACTAGCTGACCCGGCGAACTTTGTACCGGTAATAAAAGATAGAATGCGTATAATACTTAATCTATCCTTGAAAGGTTACAAAGGTACATACATATATGCCAATTCCCACCAAGGACTTTTTTGTACAGCTATAAAAGAGGAATATCCCGTTATGCATTGTTTTGCTATATCTCAAAGGGATTAGGCAGCGTCTTCGATAAGAGCTCCCAGATACGTTGTCCTGTCTTAACTATGAATATGGAATTCGAATTGGCATAATAATTTAAAATCTCACAGTTATATCAAACGCTATAAGATTACATTAGAAAAGTTTTCTTAAATTTTCTAATGTTCCGCACAACTTTTATAATTATTTACTCGTATTTCATAGGAACCTTTTCCAGGAAATAACAAACACAAGAAAAAAAGAAGTATCTAATTTGCTGCAGTCATTCGGAAGTTATGCGCTTACATAATTTCGGTGATTCATTTTTATTTATATAGATAATAAACGCACAAGAGAAAACAGAATTCAGATAGGTACGTCAATTATAACGGTGAGACCGATTTTGATGATCTTTGATTTGTTGGGTTCGTCTAATCCGAGAACAGCAGACAAACCTATTAAAATATAGAAAATTTCACGAAAAAGCGTATTTGTGTCGTCATACATTTTTTTTCACACTTTGTTGCAATGGAATTGAACCAACGGCCTTATCGCTAATCAGCGATCTCTTCCAGGCAACTCAATTTTTTTTTTTGTTGTATTTGATTGAATTTCTTCAGGCAAGCCTGTAGAAACGTGCCTTTTATGACACCCCGTCCGGCAAATGGCAGCCCTACCAGAAGCCGAATACAAATACGAATTAAATAAAAGGCTTCGCGGTAGGCTTGTAAGCTTTGTCTTGAGGCCTCATGAGGCATTTTCTATGGAATGAGGTTTTAGATGACACGTGACTTTAAACTCAGAAGCGATACTAAGTTTACGGGGTCAACTAGTTGAGAATAAATCAGTTAATGCCACTCCTTAGGGAAGTGGAGCAGCCTTAAAAATGAAATTTGGTCCAGTATTACAATTATTTAGTTCGAAATACGGATGTAAGTATTTTGTTTTCAAAACTTCCAGAAATATTTCCAGGTAACACTACCAAATGACTATTCTACTGCCGGCAAGTTTTATTCATATAATTCAAGAACAAAAAGAGAAGTGTATAAAGTATTCAGTTATTAATAAAAAAGTCATATTTTCTCTTTTAAAATGTTTATGTATTTTACAATTTAAATCTTAACATGAAACTTTTTTAAATACAGACAAATTATTAGCCTATTTTTCACAGAATAATTTGCGTCTAAAGTTTTCCGATTAAATATTGTCTATCGTCTAAGTCCATATAAAGTAACGCATACTTGCTAAGTGTATTTAACAGCTACATGGCACTTTGGCACTTTATTTTTCAATTACAATACCTAAATGTAGAAAATATCCTATATCTAAAAAATAAATTTGTCAACGTTTGTATTAAACGGATAATAAAAAAGCGAAAATTTGATCAAAAACGAGTGTTTGAGTTAAAACTTAGTCAAACTGATACATTGGATCAAAGAGGAAAAAAGGTCTAATTTTGTACATGAATACACTCACTCGTGCGAAGCTTGGACGAACAGCGACTTTATAAATGTCACACAAAGAAAACAAAGTACAGGAAGAGAAAAACCTTCGCTTGCAATAATGTTTCAATTAAAGACGCTAAATGCAATATCAATTAATACACACAGTATAATAATATACTCGTATAGGTATCTAAAGTTAGAGAAGTAAACTTTTTTTCTTTAAATTACGAATTAAGTTTTAAATATTGAAACCTAAACCCGAATTAGCTTATTGAATCGTATTAGACTTTATACATACGATAGTACATTATATAATTATAATAAAAACCACAATTAGTCTAGTATCTCATTTCATTATATTTAGGAACATATAGAATATTTTATTTAGAAGCCAACAGATGAGCTTACGGCTGACTGAGACTTATTTTTTGCCTACTCGGATAAAGACGTATAAGTTCTTCAATTAAAAACAATAGTGAAGCTGTGAATAATTCACACAGTTAGGCAATGCACCGTGAGAATGCTATTATAACGAAATATACATAAAATTGCATTTTGCAACATCAACGAGATTTCGAAGATTATTCATTTTATAATAACTCAAATCCGCCTCATTGTACGCTTATTTACGATCGATCAACGACTATCTTTTTAACCCCAAAAAGTTGATTCTGCGATGAATCGTTCTCAGAATTTAGGTACCTACATAAAAACATTGTCCATATACACAACTTTGAATAATATTTTTTATAAATTTTCAAGGAGTCTGTCTCTTTAGGAACCAAGTTTTATGTTTTTTCGTAACGTACTTACCAAATATAAATAGTACGAGGTATCAAATTTACATACATAACGCAAAATAAACGCGAAAAATATATTAATTATGTAAATCAATCACTTTTGCAATGCAATTTTTAAACGTTTTTAAAATAATTGCCTATGCTGTCATAAAACTATATACACACTATGATGTAAAAAAAGGAATACAATTAATTTCCTTGTGCTTGAATGTGATAAAATAATCTTATAACCATAGTAAATCATAAATGGTTCATTGGTTTGCCTATTAAAATAAGGCGATTAATATTGCTGCTAATTTTTAACAGTAAACCCTTTCTTGGTATAATATTGGAATTCCAAAATGGAAACCCACGTTCCAACTACGTCATCAACTGAGCTACGAATCAATTATTAAATTCATACGAAGATAAAGCTTTCTTACAATTTTAATTAATTACTCTAACACTTTCATTTTAACCATTAATAAACACTAGAGGTCGCCCATTGGTCGAAATTCGACCACAATTCAAGAGTAAGTCAGGCAGTAGTGTACGTAACGTTTATTTTATTGATTTAATGTATTTTTATGAATAATTTTAAAAAATATCAGCATTCTCCACTCCTTCTCTACATAAACTATAAGTGTGGGAAATTGGTAAAAAGGTGTACAAAGTTTTTGCTTCACGAATTAATATTATGATACAAAAGTCTGTGTAAACACCTAGAGTGTAAATTATCAGTTAAAGGTTACATATCTTAAAAATGTAAAAAAAATCTTAACTTTTTTTTGTTTATATTTTCACAAGTTTTTCCAAAAGTAACAGTCAGCGACCAGATATTTCTATCTACCCTTTCGGTACAACCGCTTTCATTACATACACCATACATTCTCGCCTATTGCTACGCCTACAAAAGGGCGTTATCGACAACATTCAGAATCATCACAAAATCGTAGATTTTATTACGTTTCATTATTTAGAACATAAAATAATTTCAACAAAAAAAATAACTTCAAATTGTTACTCTAAAACTACTGAAAAGATTTTGATGAAATTTCATTTTTGACTACACGGGAAGCACCAGCTTTCAAAGAAAAAAGAATTATCAAAATCGGTTCACCCAATCGCAATTTAACATAAAAAAACTAACAGTCGAATCAAGAACCTCCTCCTTTTGTGAAGTCGGAAGGAAGTCGTGTCATGCCAATGTTATACATGGTCAAAGCTTTTACACCATAGGTATAGATAATAAATCGTAAAAAATATTTACTAATGACACATACCTGACTCACGACTTGTCGTTTACAGTAAAACCACAACAATGGAGTGTTTATTAAATACTCGGATAATATCTGTGAAAATACAAGGAATATCTAAACTGAAGCACATCCATTATTCGACTAGTGTGATTAATTGTTTTGGTTATTTTAATGTACATACATATTTGGATTAGTATGTCAACTATCAAATATTTCGATAGGATATACTTAGATTTTTATTACTGGAAAGCTGTCAGATCCATAATCACTACATATTATAAAACAATGTCGCTTTCTCTGTCTCTATATCCCTTTGTATGCTTAAATCTTTAAAACTACGCAACGGATTTTGATGCGGTTTTTTAATAGATAGAGTGATTGAAGAGGAAGGTTTATTTATATGTTTTATACCCGTGCGAAGCCGGGGCGGGTCGCTAGTATAATAATAATTATATAGCCACTGTAATATTTTCCATGTCAAAAATTCCGAACAATATTTCACCAAATTTGTGGTAGGGTGATTCAATTTGCACTATTGTCTCGTCAAATAAAACAGCTTATGGCCAATATCCTTCACAAAGGCACTGGTAATTTACTTCAATCGAAAACGATTTCATTAAAAAAACACTATTTCGCATCGTTACCACACACGGAAGCTCGGATCCTGACGTTACAAAATAAACCTTAATCGATTTGCTAATCACTGCTCTGTGAACTAGTTCGAATGATCGAGAACAACTTGTTTTATAATTCTATATAAATAATTTATTCTTTATTTCATTCTTAGTAATTTTAATATTTTCGTTCCTTTTAGGGTAGACACGTCGATTATTTAAGGATATATCAACGCGCTTAGTTGAGAGTTCTTGTAATTGGAAAGCATGCTACTTTTTGAGCGTCAAATGAGTACTTTAACCTCAGTGGTTTTACAAGCCTTTGTATATTAATTAAAATATAGGTTTTTTAAATGTCTATATAGATAATAATAATAATAATTGGGACAACTCACATACATTGCTCTGATCCCAAAGTAAGTAACTGAAGCACTTGTGTTATGGTAATCAGAAACAACGAGGGTACCACAATAAATACATATATAAGTTTAAAAACAACCAAGACTCGGAAACAAACATTCGTGCTCATCTCAGAAATTATTGCACCTACCGGGATTCGAACCCGGGACCTTTCGATGTAGAAGGCAGGAGTACTACCAATTGCGCCAATCGGTCGTCTAAGATAGATAAGTATGAAAATTATTATAATTGATTATATATAACTACACTAATAGTATTATTTAATTCCCGATATAGATCTGTTTTCGTGCTTCAGCTGTATCCATAAGATTATTGAAATTTTGCTTTTTCGATTTTGAACTTTCCATATAAATGTGTACCTTATCTTTGTCTTATATGTGTTTGTGAAACTGTTAAGGATATGTCTTTATTTTATTCTATTCTGTTTTGTTTGATGTATCCGTATTGTTTCTTGTTGTAATAAATAAATAAATAAATAATATTACAAAGAGAAAATATATGTGATTGTAATGAAAAACTGTGTTTTTGTCTTTTACTGATAGGAAGCTACTGTATACAGTATACACAATAATATAGCCTGTAATGTCACTCCGAGTCTAGCGACATTAAATACTATATTATTATGTATACAAACGAATGCAATAGTAACTAAAATGATAAGATATGTATACAATTAGTATTACTAGTTAGACATTTTACTCTCGATCGCATTCTACAGTAATATAGACTATACAGTACGCAAAAAGAGGTGCTATAAGTTTTACTGATCTGTGTGTCTGTCTGTGTCCTTGTATCTCCTAAACCAGTGGTCGGCAAACTTATTAGCCAAAGAGCCAAATATGAACATATCAACAATTTTAAAACAAATTGGGAGCCAAATCTGCTTGTTTAGGTAAGTTTTATTAGACTAAATAAGTAGTACACTAAATAAATCTAAATTTCATACTTAATAAATATTTATTAATACGAACAATGTGCTTGCATCTCCTTGGAAATTTGAGTACGTCAGACGTCAGGTTTGTATGTTGTTGTTTTTAATTTTAGTCATGATTGAAAATTCTTATCAATGAGACGACTTCTCAGTTTACTCTTGATAATATTCATGCTTGAAAATAATTGTTCGCATATATATGTAGAACTTGTAGGTAATTAATTTTAATACAATTTTAATTTATCAAATATATTTTGATATATATTATATTTGCGTCAGAGCGGCACTTAAGGAGACAAAGAGCCACATGCGGCTCTGGAGCCACACTTTGCCGACCACTGTCCTAGACATATCTCCTAAAAAAAATTCAACAAGTGTGCTACAATAAAAATACCTGCAGAGCAAACAAATAGTTGATTTAAAATAGTATTAATTTATTACTATATTTTAATGTGCATCACACATTAATTAGTTTTACTATAATAGTTGTACAATTTTATTTAATAAACGCGCTGAATCCGGTTAAACTGTTTTATTTCTACATTTGTTTCATAATGACGTTATAATCTAACCCAAATAAATGCTAATTTTGCGCGGCTGCATCACTCATAATTTTATTACATAATACAATAATATATTAGGTTTCTTCTTAAGCAGAACTCCGTAACCATGGAGATACATTCCCTATCCGTTTCACAGATTCTTTGACTAAAGCTCCTTTAGTCTTTTTATTTGGTTCATTCATTACTTTATCGAGTTGCATTGCAAACGTGCCTCAGCTTTTCAATTTATAAGGTTTACTCGACCGAATCGGCGCGCGCGCATCGCTCATACTTTTATTATATTTAAGAATGACAAAAAACTAAAATGAATTTTAAAATACGCAAAGGTCATACATATTTTTGTATGTTTCGTTGAATATTTTGTGATCAGCCTTCTTGTACCCATCCAAATGAAATATATAACGTCCAGGAGACACATATTGTATTAAATTTAATTAATGGCATTAATTAAATTACCATTATTGTTATTTCTTTTTAAATTTGAATAGATTGAGGCTAGAATCATAGACAAACACGACGATACTTTATAGAAAGTTGACTTTTAACCAGAAATATGATGTAGCTAATATAGCTTTACATAATATATTATTTTGACAGTCTTTACGTAGTAAAGTAAAGGAATTTTAATGAATCTAATAAAAATATTTTTTTTCTTCAGGCATTACGTGCAAGGCAAAAAAACATTTACTTTGCTAAATTACCATAATAAAAATTCAAGGTCTCATTATTTCCGTATAAACCTCTCGAGATAATATTATGACGTAGGTACCTTCCAGAATATTAATATGCTTGTCTAATGATGAATTACTAAAATATACATGGCTTTAAGTACATAGCTTTACATACATTTATTTGACATCGATAGTCTGTTTTTACTAGCAAAATTATACAAAAGTTTATTTATTTTGGTTGAGCCACATAACACAATATGTTAAGACAATCACAGGAAGAAATAAACACCACAAACATTCAAACACGCATTACAATGGGAGCCAATACAACAATAACCAAAAAATACGTCTAAATTAAAAAATATATACAAAATAATTTTATATTAATTACCTACGCAATAACGAATCTAAAAAAACCACATACCTTGAGCATTCAACATCTTTTCTTAAATTCGCTACTATGAATATGGGCCTTTATGTATAATTATCACCACTTTGATATAATATATTATCGATCGTCTTTTTCCTTATTTTATTTTACACAAATTACTATAAAGTAAGTAATAAAGTAAGTAAGTATAGTATGACGCGTCAACTTTCACTGAGTTTTTCGTAACACAATATGCTATGAATTATGCAACTTCCGACAACAACTTAAATACGCAATAATCTTATAGAGTGGATAAGGACCACTGCCTCACATAAAAAATATATCTTTAAAAACAACATAAAATTTATTAAAACCTTTTCAAATAAATAAAAAAACACAAAATTAATATTTTATAGTTAAGCTATAGTTTAGTTATACAACCTTCTTCGATTGAATCCACACAAAGAATTATTCAATTCTTTGTGTGGATTCAATTATACCTATTATTACTCGTTTAACGGTATAAACAGCAGCAGTCCATAGTTAACTCTAATTAATTGTTTATATTTGTGACTAAATTATTAAAATTTGTGATTAAATCAGCTCTTACACGCAATTTAAACTTGTTTTTTCATTTTAAGCTCTCAAACTTTTAGTATCTTAATTCTCGTTCAGTAAAAAGAAAGAAACAACCTTATAATAGATTCATTTGAAATATTTTGTCAGAAAGTGGGCAGACAACAGCTGAATTTTCTGTTTGCAATGACGTAATTCAAAAAGTATGACTAAAAATTATTTAATCAACGGGAAGCTCTTTGGACAAGATCGGGTGTAAGAGCTAGCAAAATCGAACGAAATCAATAACAAAGTTTATCAACAACTGCAAAGGAAAACGTATTCTTTCCTTGTGTGGTTAGTTAAGGTCGTGTATTAACATACAATCGTCGGTACAATTATGGTATAATAACACTTTTTGTCCGTTTCACTTTGCAACATATTAAAATTTACTTTAAAAATAGGTACTATAAATCAACTTCAATGTGCACTCAAAAGTAATAAATAACAGAAATTATATCTTTACAAAGATATAATGATATAAGTGTGTAAAGTTGGTAATTACCGCCGACGCTGTATTTATACAAGTTTTTCAACACGCTTGCAAATAAAAATAAAATAAAATAAATGAAAAATCAGTTTAATTTAGAGGTAAATAAAAAGTTTGACTAATGCCCGCGCATCTAAAAATGACAACAACAGACTAGCTAGACTGCTTTAGTAAAAATAATGTTGCTAACCTAAAAAAAAAATTATAAAATTTAATTCGAATTAAAGACTTATTTATTAAACATGTGCAAGTTAAAATTATTTATTGTAACGCGAAATGCCATAAGTACGACACTAATTTATATCTACAATTGAACGCGATAACCCAATTTGAATTTATTTCGTATTGAAATTTTTTTTTTTTGAGAACAAAGAGGTTTAGCAAAAATATTTTACTACAATATAGCTTATTCGTAATGGTAATTAAAATGTCACAGCCTAAGTGCGATGCGACAAATGTTACTTTATGAGCAAGTGTGTTGAAAAATATTTTATGACTTTCTGTTTCAGTTTGGCATCGGCTGCTGATTTCCAATAGGCTATCAAGCATCTGCACCTACCCTACCGAAACCAAAACATGCTAGTGATTTGAACCTAGGATTTTTAGCACAACACACGTTGAATGTCAGACAACCACGGAGGTGGTTTGGACAGCTAAGGCCGTAGCTAGTGGAAAGCATTGTGGGGTAATGCCCTACCTTGAAATCACAATGCCTTACCTTAAAAATACCAACAACTAAACTGCAGATCAATTATGATAAATTGTTTACTTCCGTCTTACCTGTAACCAATGCTGCCCTACCTCAAATTCGACTCTAGCTACAGCTCTGCAACTAAGTACAGTTTAATGTTAAACCATTCGTTAATTATAGACTTGACCTCAAATGACAGGTGTCGTAAGTTACCAGGGCATGGTCAATCCGAGGTTGCGAGCCTAATGAATCGTTAAGCGTTACTTTAATGAACAAGAGGATATATAGGGTAAGGAAGAATGGGAAAAACCTTGAAGAACATATCAACTAGTTTTTAGGCTGGAAATACAACTATAAGCTCACAGCTGCAATATATAATAATACAGAGTCCAAATAAATAAACATACAGACAAAATTGATTAATATTAATAACATTGATTAACTGTAGATAAATTCATCACAGTGTCAGTTACCGGAAATTAATCATCTTCAGTAAATCTAATATTTAGAGAGTAGCATGCGCCGGTGTAATTACGAATGCGTGCCGACATAAGACATTTCACTAACCATAGAGGAAAGTTTCTATGTAGCCTCTTTGCTCGACTATTTTATATCTTACTAGTTACATCTTCTTGCACCGTATTTAACATTCAGTCCAGTACCTCTGCCCACATGTTTGTTAAAATATGTTTTTGACAGCGTCTGGCGTAAAATGTTTGTTTAAAAATGTTGTGATAACGAACAAACTAACATTGAAAAGTAAATTTGTGGCTGACGTGGTGATTAGAATATTGTTTAGTGATCACCAAGTAACCAATGAAGGTGTAGTTCGATGATACTTTCTGATATACAATGAAATTTCATAAAGGGACCTTTACCGCTTACTAGACGTATGCCTAGAAATAATTATGTGTAGGTACACTGTACAATATCTCGTGATGATGTCAAGTACTTACAGCGTGAAAGGGTAACAAAAAAACTCAGATTCGCATTCATAATATCAGTTATGATTAGGGTTTCATAAGCAGATAGGTTTAAATAAGCAAACCAATAATTTTATTTGAGTTGAACTTATCTTCGATAGTAGAACTATAAATAAAACCATAGCCGATATTGACCTAAATCATTAACTTCTCTCTTTTCTTTGACGAATTTCAAATACTTGAGTTAACAGCGGATAACAATCAGGCTTAATGCGTGATTTGACTGCAAACTCGTAAGGTCACTTACGACATACGTTTCAACACGTTAGAAAAACCTGCGCTGTTGGCCATGGGCACTGTTCATACATGGTTTGTCTTATTTATAGTATTGCGGTTAAGAAACAAATATGATTTGGATGAAGAGTTCTAATTGTATATACGAGTACTAGTATTTACTGGCGTCTACGTACCAGAGAAAGTTTTACTTTCCATCAGCGAAATAACTTTTAAATTCGATTCAGCAGTTTTTGAGTTTATTCGTTAATTTAGAAATACAAATTTTCAGAAATGAATCCAGGGTTTTTTTCTGGGAGAGGCAAGGGACGAACGGGCAAAATTAACAATAACTGTTAGAAATAAGCTTGAAGTATCATACTTCAAGTTTATTTCTACAAATTCAAGTGTTTCATTTGCAAGTTCGTGAAAGGGATGCAACGAAAAAAATTCGCAATTCCAGCCCGAAATAAACAAGAATTTTACTTATGTTCTTTCTGTTATTTTATTCATTTTAACAACTCTTATAATTTGATTTGCTCCTAAGTATGTACTATTATGGAATCTCCACAATACACAAAAATACCGTCTGGGATGCTGAGCACTATCCTATATCACTACATAGTATAAAACAAAGTCGCTTTTTCTTCCCCTATATCCCTTTGTATGCTTAAATCTTTGAAACTACGCTACGGATTTTGATGCGGTTTTTTTTAATAGATAGAGTGAAGTGAAGAGGAAGGTTTTTATATATTTTTTATACCCGTGCAAAGCCGGGGCGGGTCGCTAGTATTTTATAAAACAGTAGTAAGTACAATAATAATAGTTTATGATACTCTCTTACACATATACATTGTTTATTTTCTTTCTGCTACATTAATAATTGCATGTCAGCGAAAGTGACAGAGCATTTGAGATATTGTTTTCTAGTTAAGCAACGTTTATAAGCAACTCAATATGATTTCTTAATATTATTTCTATGTACTATGTAATGTGTAAATACGTGGAAATGATCAAGCATTATATTGCAATAAGTAATACTTATTAGATATATATATAATGGAGATAATTAAGAGCTTTGTTTATTGTTACGTAGCCATGGGGCCAGAGATGGATTAAATAAAGAGCACGCTGGACAAGCAATATCAATCCGCATTTTCCACACAGTCAAGGTATGTGGTAGTGGTTTTTGGCTCGTTCCGGGTTATCGTTATGCTACTTGGAGAGCCGAGTAATACCACCAGAAATAAACCTCGGTTAAATCCCACCATCCTGTGCTTAGGTGCATCTTCGAGGTTCGATTTCGCATTCTACATAAGTCGAGAGCAGCCAATCCTAGCAACATATCGGCGCCCTGGAATATGTAAACTAAAATGGAAATTGTTGAAAATCCGGCACACAACGGGCGGATGGAAAATCCGCCCATGTCCTGAAAATGGGAGCATAAGCTGAGGTATTAATGAACCTCTATATTCTATAGGTACATTTCCAAGCTATCTTAAATACTATTTGCATTACGACACAGTCACATAATGTTAACGTAACGTATACGTAAGAGCGGTTTGACGAGATTGTCTGAAAATCACAAGTTTTAATATCGTGGCCTAGAAACTTATTGCACATTTAATAACGTATAAGTGACGGTGGTATAAATATTAGCGCTTTGCTTCTTGAAGCATTTTCTTAACGATTCGACCTTATAATGTTAAAAATACATGTATAATATTAATACATAAAACTGCCTAGCATGTTGGATTCGAAACAAAACTGCACTTAAAGTTAAACTAAAACTCTATCAAACTATCACAACATAAACTGTAAAGAAAAGTGGGCTTTGACATTTTTCTGGCTATATTTTTCTCTTCATAAAAATCTTATCTTCAAAAAAAACAAAATTTGTGCAACTATTTTCAAGTTTTATCCGTAGAAAGGAATTAATTTAATAATAATAGGGACAACTCACATACATTGATCTGATCCCAAAGTAAGTAGCTGAAGCACACTTGTGTTATGGTAATCAGAAACAACGAGGGTACTAAAATAAATACATATATAATTTTATAAACAACCAAGACTCGGAAACAAACATTCGTCATCACACAAATGAATGCACCTACCGGGATTCGAAAACAGGACCTTCCGATGCAGAAGGCAGGAGCACTACCAATTGCGCCAATCGGTCGTCAGTTAGTTTTTTCACTTTAGAGCCAAAGTGGTCAAGGTCTACGGGAGATTAGACAGGTGTCCACGTTGTCATAAAAAAGGGGGTTCACAAGTTTTAAGGAACAGCCTAAATTTAATTTGTATCATTTCGGCTTTTCTTGTGAAATTGATATTTATGAAGCAAAATATTAGTCAGCGCGAGTTCTACCATTTTCTATACTTGTCATACGCTTAACATTTAATCTGGAATATGGAGCCACAGCTTTAGAGTACAGGAATGAAACAATCCCAGAAATGTGTATGCCTCAGCTGTGCACATAATATAGTTACATTTAGTAGGTTTAGGTTTAAAGACATTTATTCTCACCTAAGATTACACTTATCACTACATGAGAATACTTAGAAATGAATATGTAGGTAGTCATCGCACAAAAAATTTAGTACAAACAAAACAAAAAAAACAGTAATACGGAACTTATAGAAATTCTAAACAAAAAAAAATTGGTATAAACATTAACATTATAAACATTTAGTTACATAATTAATAAAAAAACAGTTGTTAAAAAAAGAATCTTAGAAAAAAATTAAATCCACTCGGTAGCTACCTATTTTGTCTTTAGTAAGTAGGAGGTAGGTGACCGCCTCCTTGGTCTAGTGGTAAGCGCGTAAGCGTTACAACCCAGAGGTCCTGTGTTCGATTCCTGGCGGAGATAAAAAAAACTCGGTCTGGCAGGACATAGAAGGCTAATCACCTACTTGCCCCTAAAAGAAAAAATCAATCAGTGAAACAGATGTGAAATGCATCTGCCCCATACCCCACTAGGGGACATGGGACTTCACTTTTACGTAGGAGGTACCTATACATTACGCAAAGCAATAAATGTTAACAGTATCAGCCTTCCAAAATGCATCCGTACGAAGCCAGCTATAAAATCGATTGCAATATGAAATATGAATTCGTTATTGAACCAGTTATATTTATGTTTAATTCATGTTCATGGTCTATTAATCCCGTTAGGATCCTGAGTCAACGATCGGACATACATACAGCACGTTATAATAGTAGCAGATTTCAATATGAATACAATAATATGTAGCTTGTGCTAAACGAGACCAACCCTTTGAACCTATTTGCAATTTTTATGCTTCCAATATTCTGTGTACCTTTAGTGAACTTTTGCACTCACCCAATTATAAATTAGATTCCTAACTGACTATCTATCTCTTATAGTTATTAACGAAAAAAATATGACAGCATATTATAGCTTCTTACTCATTAGGCATCTCCAAGTTAAGATTGTGATTATTAAATCTTCCTATTGTGGTTTGAATGCCTGAAATATCTAAGATTTTTTTTTTAGGTTCCTTGAATCTACCAGTAAAATGTAGAACGCACTTTAATCCACTTTCTTAGTGGATTAGAACTTAGAAATTAGCATTCAAAGCAAACTTAAAAGGTGGTAATAATAATTGTCTTCAGCTTTATGAACTGCAATGGAACGCTTTGGCCAAAGTAAAGTAAAGAACGAAAATATTTGTTCGAAAGTTTTACTTTCATCAAAACAAAGGCACAACTCAAACTATATTTGGCTCCTAGACCAAAATAACAATATAAGTTCAACGATTCAAACGCGCACGCTTGACGCCTGCATGCAACCCGTTATACAGTTACATTTATAACATTGAGGATTTAATAACATCCAGGTTGATGAAATTATATTTTTGTCCACCGAAGCCAAAAGAAGGGTCTTATAATATCTATGACGAATGACGTGTCTGTATGTTAATGTGTTCGTGTCTCTGTGATAACGTAGATCCTAAAAAACTGATTATGATGCGTGTTTTTGGTTAAAATCTGACGTCATCATCAAAATGGTTCTAGCTAGATCTACTCATGTCTAAGGGTCGATATTGGAGGAGGAGCTCCAAAATATGGTAGGCATACAAGGGTAACGAGCATACAAGGGTCATTCAATAATTAAGCTGACTTGTACCTATCGTCTTTAGTAGTTAATTACAACGATTATAAAACAATTTTGGGCCAATTTATTTATAACAGCCTCGAGGCCCTATTAAGCCAACTGAGCTAAGTTCTCCTTTTAAAATCAGAAATGAGTTTTTTTATTATCTTTCGAAATTCGAGCATAAATTCTCACCAATAGGTATACGTAATACGTTTATGCAATAAATGAGTTCCAGTTTGCAGCTGACATTAAAATGGGTCGTAACACTAATGATTAGGCGCTAATGAATAATATACTATAAAGTTGAAAAAGAGATAATAAAACGTAAAACCACAATAATTTAGGTAGATAACTAATGATTTTGCTGACCCGCGAACTTCTTACCGCTTATCCGTTTCATTGATGGTTTTCTTTACAAGCAAGTAGGTAATCAGTCTTCTACCCTACCCAACCGAAACATTTATTTTTTCACTGGGATTCGAACCCAGTACCTCCGGCGCAGACGCGTTAACCACTTAGACACGGAGGCGGTTTAAATATCTAAATCATTAGTTACCTACATTTTTGTGGCTTTGCGTGTTTTATCTCTTTCTCGACTTTTCTACACAACAATATATTTTTTCTAGAAAAGAAACATAAGAACAAATAATATATATAGTTATGTACTTAAATCGTAGGAACTTACAACTTTATAGGTAGTAAAACCATTTGTTTTTAACTTATTCGTTATGTATTTTTGATGGACACAAGCTATATAATCCACAAGGACAAAGGGTATAAACTGGTCCTTAATAAATACCTACTTTCAAGTATTTATTATGATCTAACGATTGTACTTTACTTGTATGTGCCTAATCTGATTCAACGAGATATAGCTACTTACCGAATACCTACTTAGCTTCTTGAGCTGTATCTAATAATTTTATGAAAAATATTTACCTACTTATAAAAGGCAGAGTAACACTAATATTTTTAGTAATTAATAACGTAAATTCAATACGAAGTATCTTGATTGTAGGGCTATGCAGTTTGTCTCAAATATTATAATGATCTTAAGATTTCTTTCTATTGAGGTCACCTACGCCGACATAAGAAATAAAGATGTTACCTTAGCAGTGTTATCGAGCCTTATTTATAATTATTACACTCAATTTAACTGAACACAACACAATTTGAACACAAATCGCGGTTTCACGTCCACAACAATTTGACAGATCACAAATGTCAAATGTTCCCGCCACAGTTTTTTTTATATATATTTGAATGACACCTCTATGGTCACAAGCAACGCGCCAAACGTCGCGATTCATACTAAGCTTGACCACTTTCCAATTTAAGGTGCGGCGCTCATTGGGCGATTAAACAATGAGAGAAATGTGAGTAACTGTTCTCTTGGTGAAAATATTTATATTTTACGGTTTATTTCATAAAGATCCCGTAACCTTTGATAAGGCATTTTAGTCTGTCTCTCTGATCACTTTCTTTACAGGCTGGTAAGATCAGCCTTCTGGGCCAAGAAATATTAAACAAGAATGAATGTTTTGTTATTTGTATTTATTCGAACCCTGAATTTCTGGAGCAATAAGCAAGTTAAGTTATTTTAAGTAATCTATTGTGGACAATGTAAAATAGGTAGTATACGTCTTGATGTAGGTCTCTAGGTATTTACTTTAGGCGCATTTTTTGATATGATGGACTTTATCAAACTAATGTATTTAGGACGTAAAATACCTTTAAATTATTATTACTTGATAGTAAATTAATACATAATATCCAAACCCGTATGTTATTCAAAAAATAAACCTATTGAAAAACTGAGTACTCTCACTGTAAAGATAGATTACACTACTATTGGTCTTTAACGTAGTAATGGAGATAGGAAAAAAGAGAGACTAAATGAAACCGTGTCATTTGTAAAACACTTGCATTCCTACGCGAATGCACTTTCGCCAAATTTAAAATGCAAAATTTACATTCAACTCACTTGCTTATGCAATATACATATTTATCACGTAGGTTCAAAGAAGATCAAATGAGGTTCTTTAAAAACCGAAAAATTTCTTTAAATTTTTAAAACATCCTATTTAACGAACTTTAATGACTGTTATATTAGATAATTAGTTAGGTATGTTTTGGCGAAATAATTCCAATACATTTTTTTAGTTCATACCTACTTGAAAAATGAACATACATGTTATAGCAATTGATATAACGCTATTCTTTGGTATATTTTACGGTTAGTTTTGACTTCGAAACATAGGTTTTTTAGAAAGTTTAGGCATTGATAAAAGTTGTTTCCATTGGAAACAACTTTGAATGATAAAAATCCACAGACTATGTCATAATTCACAGACATTACGTACCTAATATTAGCTTGGCATTATTACGTATAAATTTTGTTTTTATTGAAGTGCATAGAAATAAGAATCATAATTTTAGCAAAAAAGTTTGTGTATACGGATTATACTAATAAGCTATCTTATAATTTTATCTTTCTTAACTTTATATAAAAAATGCATGGTCATGTTATGACTTACCTTTAAACAATAATTTCTTCTACATATTATTTAAAAACTACTTACGTTTGTTACTTAATTTTGCAAACAGTAAATGAAATTAATGTATTTTGTCGTCCTTTCTATATTACAACAATATAATAAAAATTACATACCTACTGAATCGATTTTAACAATTCTGTCAGTGATAATATAATAATCTAACTTTTAGTTTCTGAAAGGCCAATCAACACAAAAATTAATTAATCAGCTTTCAAATCTCTTGTCCATGTAAATTAAGTTGCAAAAAGCTCGATCAATTGGGTTTCTAGAAAGCTAGTATGATTAAATTAAAGTCAAATCCTTTGTAAAGTGACTGTTGCTTCTCGGAAAATTAGTTAATAAATAAAATAGTTTTTTAAAAGCATCTAATAGTTTTCTTACAGGTATTTCTTTCTGAAAATATGTAAAGTGTATTTATTAAGTTACTTGATGTTTGTAATATTGTTTATGACTAACAAATGAATTTTAACAACAGTCATGGGGCTTATTTTTTAAAGAAGTTAACACATCAACAACCTTCAACAGCCAATGAAAATACTTCTGTGTGGTCATCTCTTCTCTTAAACCATTTTAATCGATAACTTGACTATTTATTTGATATCAAAACTAGTTGGATTAACAAAGACAAATAAGAAATATCCTGTTAGCTTAAACAAATTTATAACTTAAACAAAATAATTTTCTAGTTACAAATTTGTAGTTTTTCAGCTCTTGTCAATGGCCATTGAGAATTTTTGACAGTTACGATTGAACTATTGAATGTTATATTAAACAAAATAAACAGTATGACTATTTTTAAAAACAATCTACATGTCATGATCAAACATTAGTAAATTTTTCACTGATCAATGTTTCAACAACCAAACAACAACAAAAAGTGTTATATTACAATATAAGAGGCGGACCTAATATGATAGTTTTTATGTTTACCTACATTATATTAATAAAACATTGAGATTTATAAATAAAATAAAAAAACATTTTTCCCCAAATATGTATGTATACTTATTACATGTTCTTACACTTGTGCCGTTTAAAGTCACTGCTTTGCGAAAAACTACTATTACATATATCACAATACTTCGAATTGTGTACTCTAAGATGTATTTTCAGATTACCATTAACAAATTTATCACCAAAGCACTTTTCATCATGGATTCTCATATGTTTCGATAAATTACCTATTTGCTTATTACAAATATTACATGTATAGGGTTTTACACCGGTATGGACTCGCATATGTCGTTTCAACTGTCCAGTTTCTCTAAACGATCGCTTACAAATATCACAGTCAAATGGTTTATCGCCAGTATGGATTCGCATATGTATTTTCAAATATCCATTATCTGAGAACGACTTTTTGCAAATTCTACAGCTGTACGGCCGTTCACCAGTGTGTGTCCGTTCGTGTAACTTGAAACTAGCCATTTGGGCAAACGTTCGATCGCAGAACGTACACAAATATGGCTTAAAACCTGTATGGACGCGCATATGAACTTTCAAAGTCGTATACGCGCGGAAGTTTTTATTACAGACATCACATTTATATGGTTTTTCGCCTGTGTGCTGTCGTTGGTGTATTAAAAGGTAGCTTTTGCTTGAAAACTGCTTGTTGCAAGATGTGCATGTGTGGGGTTTTATGCCTGTGTGTATTATGTGTATGTGGCGTTTTAAATGTGTACGTTGTGGAAACCGACGCCCGCATATATCACAGACGTAGGGACGCTCGCCTGAAAAACACAATTGAGAAAATAATACCATTTAAGTTTTTCTACTGAAACTCTTGCCTCTTGTTATAATCTTTTTAACATACCTGTATGCGTCAAAATATGGGACTTCAAAGTTTGATTATGGCCAAAGCATTTATGGCAAATATCGCATTTGTACTTCTTCTCTCTCGTGTGCACTTTCAAATGTTCCTTAAGACCTTTTTTCTTAGAGAATTCCTTTTCACAGAAATCACACTTCAACTTCACTAAATGCACCGAAAAGTGTTTCCTTAGTAGTCGCGCGTTTTCGAATCGATTATCACATATTGTACATGAGAAACCATTATTTTCGTGATTTTCACTAATATGAATAAGTAGTTCTTTATTTTTCTTGAATATTGCATTGCATATAAGGCACGGATAGGTTTTCTCAAATTTGTGTGTCTGTATGTGCATTTCTAGTGAGCCGTGATAAATGAATTTCTTTTGACATATATCGCAAGCATATTTTTTCAATTTTTCCTTCGATTGTTTCATTTCTGAAAAGTATAAGTCCCAATTTATCTATAATATGGAAATAGAGTTAACCACATATCATAAGATGACCGCTTATGAAAAAGAATCTTAGAAAAAAATTAAATCCACTCGGTAGCTACCTATTTTGTCTTTAGTATGCAGGAGGTAGGTGACCGCCTCATTGGTCGACCGCCTCCTTGGTCGACCGCCTGCTTGGTCTAGTGGTAAGCGCGTAAGCGTTACAACCGGGAGGTCCTGGGTTCGATTCCCGGTGGAGATTAAAAGAAACTCAGTCTGGCAGGGCATAGAAGGCTTATCACCTACTTGCCCTTAAAGAAAAAATCGATCAGTGAAACAGATGTGAAACGCATCTGCCCCAAACCCCACTAGAGGACTCGGGACTTCACTTCACATATCATAAAATGCGTGTAACACAGTTATGTAAAGATCATTTTCAGGGAAAAGGAAAAAGCATTAAAAAGCACTTGAGTGCTAAAACCAAAACTTCTATGGTCAATTAATATTTGAATTTTAATTTTAACAATACCTGTTAATTCTGTAACACCACATTGATTAAACTTCAAACACATAAATGACATTTAAAATTGATCAAAAATGATTATGCAATTTTTAATACACTTACCATTCATCAAGACAGGTGGTGTTACCCAGTCAGCGTCAGGTTTAGAATCCTGACTTCGTATACTAGCTAAGGGCTCATCATCTAAGTCCGAGAAAATATTTTCTAATAGAAACTTGTTATCTGAAAATATAAGAAATCCATAAATTTTTACATATATGTAAATATGTTTAGTTAATTCAAATATACATGTTAATAATAAAATAAGTTATATATAACTAACCTGTGTTTGCATTAATAGTTTCTTCACATAATTCTTTAGGTTCTGAAACAGTTATTTGTGTAAAAGTATATTGGTAATTATATTTTTTTTCTAAATTTCACTTAGTTTAATGCATCAAACATTGCATTATAAAAATAAATTCAAAATAAAAAGTATTTTAATTTTTTTTCAGATATTCAGTAGTTATACCAAATCATCTAGAATATCACAAGAACAGAAAGCGGAATCATAAAAATTTTACCTTTAAATAAATATTCATTGTAAAAGTGTATGAATTGGTCTTCACATGTAACTACTTGTAGTCTAAACTGCTCGGCATCTCGCAGTTTGGGTATACAGACATCACATATACCATAAAATGACTTTAAAGTATCTGTTACTTGGCATAACTGAAAATTGATTTTGAAAAGTTTAAATAAAAGTGAATTTCCTTTACCCATTATTAGGGTATGAGGCAGATACACATCTGTGTCTGTTACATTTACAGGCAAGTAGGTGATGAAATGTTTATGTCTTCCCGAGATTAGAAGCCGAGACTTTCGACACAACACGAAAATGCATAAACCATTAAGCAACGATAGCGGTTTGAGCACCTAACAAACTTACTTTCATTTAATCAAATGGGTTTGGTAAAAGACTGTGTTGTAACCTTAAGACGAGTTAGAATAAATTATCAAACTCAGCAATGCACTGTTAAGAAAACATACCGTTATATTGAAGATATGCTGCAACTTAATGGAATAAGTTTCTCCCTTTTCATCATAAGAGCACAATTCATCAAGGTTCTTGAAAGTGCCATGAGAATTGCAGCAGCGGCAGATACCACTGATATCCCAAGATCCGGACATTTTAGTCAAACAGGATAAAATCATTCACAATTATTTACTTTATTGTTTACATATTGGGAATCGGTGATTGAGTTTTCAGAGTTGAGAATTTGTTTATTTAAAGTTGTACGGATTACGGAGTACGAACTACAAGTTTTGGTAAACTGTAATGTTTACTGTAATCTACTATTAAGTAATAAAGTAAATCTATCAGTGTCATTTTACTTATTTATTAATTGTCAAACTAATAAGGTTGTCGTATGACGTATTAGCGCTAGCGATGGGCCGAGTCAGCTTTTTGGTAACTCGAGTTGACTCGATACAGTCTGCCTTAAGTGGCTTTCAGACTATGCTACACTTGCTATATTACAATTGCTATAACAATATCGCATGGCATCCGCTCTGTAGCAAATATAGTATAGCAAGTATAGCATAGTCTGAAAGCACCTTTAAGGTCCGTCACGTCGTTCGTCCGAGTCAATAAATGCTCAACTCGGTGCATCGATCCGCGGGTTGCTACTTGCTAGTATGCTACGTTCACGGTTCGCCGGGTTGAGCCCGGCGGGCTGTGTGGCGTGGCGTCGAGTCAATGGTAGTCAAATAATATTGAACTCGTTCAAAAATCAGACATTTATTGTTATTAAAAGTGTTTACAAAAATAATCATTACATAGCGAACTACTTATAGCGTAACACAAAAGAATGGTAATAATAATTTTACCTAGAAGTAAATAATAAGAAACTAAAATAAATCAAATGGCACTTTATTCATTAAATTAAACACCGCATCGCTTGGTATTGGGTCATTTATATATAAACT
This sequence comes from Aporia crataegi, assembly GCA_912999735.1. Lineage (NCBI taxonomy): Eukaryota > Metazoa > Arthropoda > Insecta > Lepidoptera > Pieridae > Aporia > Aporia crataegi. The sequence continues at coordinate 4,109,223 of OU538750.1, read as the reverse complement.
AACACCTACATAAAAAGTTAATCAAAATCTAAGTATGTAATGACACTTATTTTTGAATGAGTACTTACCAGTCTAAAGTTATAAAAATACCTTTTAGGTACCTAACTATATAAAAATAATTGTATATAAATACTGCGGGCCGCCAACCCGCTGCACCGTCCGCTCGCCGCGCGCACTCTTCGGGTCAGCCCAGTTTGCATATATTTTGACTCGGGTTGACTCGTTAACGGTCTGACTCGGGTTACCCAAGTTAGATAACTCGAGTCGCCCATCGCTAATTAGCGCGCATTCTCATTTCTCGCTATAACTGCACTACGTTTCACAAATCGATCGAAAATATTAATTCTTAATAAATGTAGAAAATAAAATGATTGAAATTATTGACAATGTGCTATCAGGGAAATTAAGCTGTGATTTATTAATCCAGTGGCTGAACAACGAATCCATAGAGGTCTAACCTTATTTTTTCTATCATAATGTTTGTCCTATGTTTACCATTGTACTTCAACAAGTTTTTGTAATTACAGGGCGTGCCAGAAGACTGTATATTATTTTGTTGTAATCGAAATGAATTTGTGGCGTATTTTCTATCGTTTTTAAGGAATCAAACAAATGGGTATGAAATTTAGTCTTATAACATTGCATTAGTTCTGCTACTATAATCTGCTTGAAGTTTAAAGTCAAAATTAGTTCACATTTTATTTTGTATGTTATCAGTAGTGGTAGTTTAAATCAAAATTCAATATTTATTTGTACAGGGTGCTCACCTGTATATATCTGGGTCTATCCAATGATGTAAAAAAAAAATAGAAATTAAAAACCAGCTTTATTAAGATTTGTGATTGTATAGTAAAACAACTTTAATAATTTAGTTAAGATATACAAAAAGCAGTTTATTTAAGTGATTGTATATATTTAATTTTTCTTTGTAATATCCTTATAAGTATTTTAATATTTGAACATGTAAGTTTTACACTTCTTTCACTTTTAATCTCTTATTTTTCCTTAACAGCCTGGAAGAGATTGCTTGTTAGCGATAAGGCCACCTTTTGTACACCTATTTAATTATTTTTGTTTTTGCTGCATTGCTTGCTTTCTTGTGCAACTAAGTGTTAATAAATGTATGTCTGATAACAAAATTATTTACTAATTTACACTTTATCCACATCTAGCTAGTAACTAGTTATAGCAATATTTTAATGATGTCCAGACCAATAATATTTTTTTACAGAATTTTACATACTAATAACAGTTCACAATTACTAAATCAAATACCAGATAAGCTTAGCAAACGTAAACATCACCGCTCAATAAGCGACCCGGGCAATGAAAATGTACCTAACAAAACTGATAAAAATATTCAAGAATCACCAAATCGTGAAAGAAAAAAGACTGGATATAAGGTTAAAACTAAATTATTTACAGAGGAAAAATCAAATCAGTCTATATCTTCAGATGAATCCAGATTGAGTGTGGGTGTTGAAAGGTAAAAAACATTTTATGTTTTGCTTTTAATAAATTCCTTTAAAATATGTATATATTTTTGCCTCTATTTCAAAAAGTTTTCATTTAATATATTTTTTCTATGAGGTCAAACCTCATAGAATCAGTTTTTTTTTTACCATGTTTGTGTGATACACAAGTAAAGATATATATTTAAAGCATAAAATAGATTTATATTTAAGGCTTCAGTTGTTTCTCTAGAGATATAGGCTAGAAAATCTATAATAATTAGTGAGTGTCTCTTCATACAGTCTTTTGGGGGACTTCAATACCATCCCTTGAAGAAAATATATTAATTATGATTATGTTTTATAGGATAGTAATAAGTACACCAGTGAAGAATGGGATGAGACCAGATTTTACGACAAGTCCTGTGACTCCAACATCAAAGAGCTTTAGTGAACACAGTGACACACCACGGATGACTAGATATTCAAGATCACAGGATAAAAGTATAAGTTTAGGTAAAAATATCATATTTTATAGCCATACTCTCTTATATTTTTAGACAGCAGGTTGGCGCTATAGGTAGTGCTCCCTGCCTTCTGCACCAAGAGGTCTTGGGTTTGAATTCCGGTAGATGCATTTATTTGTGTAATGAGTACGAATGTTTGTTTCCGAGTCTTGGTTTTTTATAAACTTATACTTATTTATGGTGATACCCTCATTGTTTCTGATTACCATAACACAATAGCTTCAGCTACTTACTTTGGGATCGGAATAATGTATGTGAGTTGGCCCAATTAATATTATTACTTACAAATTCATCAATGGATGAATAAAGTTGTAACTTTGTCCACATAGGCAAATACAATATAGAGTGATATAACTCAAGAAGAGTGCAACAATTTGTAATAGCAGTGCAAAAGTAGTTTATAATTTAAATGTAATTATTCATTACAAATTTGTTACAAATTGATTAGTGAAAACAATTCTACCTCCATAAAATTCACTAATCATCAACTGACAAACAATCGCTATTTGACATTTGACAGTGATAATAGCTGTCAGTGTCACGTCACGCCGAGATAGTGTTGCCAGAGTTCAGAAAAACTAGACCAAAAAAATAATTCTACAAAAAAGGGAAAAATGGACAAACAGATGGAATTATTTCTACTAAAAATAGATAAGAAGATTGACACGATGATGCATGAATTAAAAGAAGATCTGACCAGTTCAATAACGGCAAGTATTATAGCATCAATAGAAGAAAAGCTGAACCCACTGGTTAAAGAGAACCTTAAACTTAACAGCGAAGTGTCGACACTGAAAATGAAAGTCAATAAGTTAGAAAGGGAAGCTAAGAAAAATAATATACTACTGCATGGCGTAGAAGAAACCGAAGAACATAACAAGGAACTTATGAGTTTGGTCGTGGATTTTATAAACAAAATAGTAACTGAGAAAGGAATACGAGAATTTGATATGTGGGAAATCAGTGAGGTTCAAAGATTGGGGAAAAAAGAGGACAAAAAAAGGAGACCGATATTGGTAAAACTTACTTTGGCTTGGAGAAAACTTGAAATACTTAGAAATAACAAATATTTTCCAGCATCTACATATGCCACTGAAGATTTTCCCAAAGAAGTCTTGGAAATAAGAAAAGAGCTAAAACTGCAACAACAACAAGAAAGGAAAAATGGAAACTTAGCAATCATCCGTTATGATAAATTAATAATTAAAGGGAAAATAAACCAAGACAAAGGAATTGAAAAGAGGAAACGGGCCCCGTCAAACTCACCACCTCAGTCTAACAGCGATAATAGCCCGCAACCAAAAGCTCCAAGTAAAATAAACAAAACAAACGCTTTTGAATATATGAACCGCTCCAGAAACAACTCACAAACTGGAAACAACAAGCAATAGCAATCAATCAAAAACTACCTACAACAGCCGAAGAAAGGTAAACACAATAAAACAAACAACAACAAAAAACCACATTCCCCAAGCCGGCTGGTCCCCGTGGGGAATTATGACCACTACCCTCCATCCATTACAAGGAAGACAAAGAATAAATTTTTACAAATAGGCACATATAATGTGAGATCCCTGTCCTCAATTGAAAGATATCTTCAACTTACGAATGCTCTTGGATATATCAACTTCGACATATTGGGTCTTTGTGAAGTCAGAAGAACAGGTTGCAATATAGAAGAATACAAAGACTACATTCTAAGCTACATGGGAGAAACCAAGGGGAGACACGGGGTGGGCTTTTTATTGAAGAAAAAATTTAAAAGTAAAATAAACAACTTCATAGGACTGTCAGAAAGGGTGGCTTTGCTGCAATTAGAACTAGAAGACTTGCATCTCTCACTTATACAAGTCTATGCACCCACAGAAAAAGCGGGCGAAGAAGAGATACAGAAATTCTACACTACCATCACAGAAGCACTCTCCAAATCTGACGACAAAGTGATACTAATGGGCGATTTTAACGCTAAAATAGGACACCCCAAAGAAGGCGAGAACTTAATAATGGGTCAGCACGGATATGGCGAACGAAACGACCGGGGCGACTTACTGATAGACTTTGCTTACGAACACAAGCTTTCTATAATGAACACATATTTCAAGAAAAGAAAAACCAAACGATGGACCTGGATTTCACCGGATCAGAAAATAACAAATGAAATAGATTTCATACTAACAAGCGACCCCCAACTTATCACAAACACGGAAGTACTCAATAATATAAAATTCCCTTCCGACCATAGACTTCTAAGAGCCTCCCTCGATTTAAAACAGCCAAAGAAAAATAGGAAAACCTATAAACCCTCAGCTACAATTCTAAAAACTGACAACGAAATTAAAAGTTACGTGAATAGCCTACGATCACATCTAGAAACAAATTGTAAAGAGACCCTGAGCATCCAAAACTACTACAATACCTTAGAAGAATCCGTGTTGCACAGTTTACGCACAAGTAACCAAAAGAAAATACAACAAAAAATATTTAGTAAAGAAACTGAAGAACTAATAAAGAAACGCACTGAACTAATAAAAACAAAACCCAAAGATAAAATCATAAGAAAGGAGCTAAGCGAAGTATTCAAAGCAACCAACAAATCTATTAGCCAAGACTACAATAAGCATAGACAGGAGATAATCACAAGAAACCTTAAGAATCATAGAAGTACAAAAAGGGCCTTTAAGGACCTGAAACTACAAAAAACATGGATACAGAAGTTAGAAGGCAATACAGGGGAAACAAAAACGAGAAAAGATATTATTAGCCATGCTACAAATTTTTACAGAGAAATGTACAAGAGAAAGATACACAATGAAACCCCGCTAACACAAGATCATAGTGTTTCTAGAACAACAGTAAACCCAATAACTGAAAGAGAAGTATATGACCACATAAGAAAGCTAATAGATGAGAAAAGCCCAGGACCCGACGGTATAACCAACGAAGCCATCAAATTAGGGGCACATGTTCTACTCCACCATTTCACCAAGCTATTCAACATGGTATTAGATGCTGAGATAATGCCACAACAATGGTGCACTTCAGAAATCACACTAATTTATAAAAAAGGAAATCCATTAGACATAGGCAACTACAGGCCTATTAGTCTAATGGCAAGCGCATACAAATTGTTCGCATCTATCATCCTAAGCAGAATAGCACCTACAATTGATGACTCACAACCAATAGAACAAGCAGGTTTCCGTTCGGGTTTCAGTACAACTGATCACCTACAGGTACTGGAACAAACAATGGAGAAATACAAAGAATTTAACAAGCCGCTATACCTAGCATACATTGATTACAGTAAGGCTTTCGATACAATCAGTCACAACTCAATCTGGGAAGCACTGAAACTCTCCAACATCGATGGAAAATACATAAACATTCTGAAGAACATATATGTTAACAGCACTAGTAAGGTAAAACTAGAAACAAGAGGGGACCCAATCAAGATTGAAAGAGGAGTGAGACAAGGAGACCCCATCTCACCAAAACTCTTCATAGCTGTTTTAGAAACTATCTTTAAGAAGCTGGACTGGACTCACAAAGGTATTAAAATAGGCACAAGATACCTTAACCATCTAAGGTTCGCAGACGATATTGTCATACTGGCTGAAACACCACACACTCTAGAGGAAATGATAGGTTCATTGGCCACGGAAAGCTCCAAGGTAGGTCTGGAAATGAATACAAATAAGACTAGAGTAATGACAAATAGCCATGAAAAACCAATATGGGTCAAGGGAAATCGCATAGAATATGTAAAAACTTACATATACCTAGGAAAACAAGTTACATTCAGCAAAACAAATAACGAAGAGGAAATACAAAGGAGAGTAAACATCGCATGGCAAAAATATTGGTCACTAAAAGAAATCTTAAAAGGCCACTACTCTTTGAATCTCAAGAAAGTAGTAATGGACACTTGTATACTACCAGGTCTATTGTACGGCTGCCAAACATGGGTTCACACTGACAGAACCAAGCAGAAAATTACAACCACCCAGAGGGCAATGGAGAGGAGCATGCTAGGAATAAGGAAGATTCACAAGGTTCGAAGTACAAAAATTAGGAAAAAGACTATGCTGACAGATGCCTTAACACAAGCACTAGCACTAAAGTGGCGATGGGCAGGACATATCGCAAGGCTCACAGACAACAGATGGACGATACAAGTCACTAACTGGAAAGGACCACCAGGGAAAAGAAAGATTGGAAGACCATACAAACGATGGGCAGACGACATAGCTCAGACTGCTGGCAAAAACTGGATGACCCTTGCCAAAGATCTGGAGAATTGGAAGAGGATGGAGGAGGCCTTTACCCGATATGGGACTACATCTCAAAACGATACCTAAACAAAACTAACATAATAAATTAAGACAAACCCTAACACAACTAACACTTTTTTTCATTTAAAAAGTAGTACTAAATGTAAAATTCTATGTATTGTGAGATAAGAAATAAAAGGCTTATTATTATTATTATTATTATTCATTACAAACAAATTTACAAATCCTTTTTTGTTTTTCTTTATTAGTAGTTAAGATGAGTTGATTTGATGAGATTAGGATGTCAAACTAACAAAATAATGCTATGTAGTTTTAAAGGAACTCAACTTTAGTTTATAAACTCATTTTTAATCTTAAGTCATAATTTAAAATGCTCTGTTACTTTGGAATTTTGTTTAATTTTGTTGCAAAAACTTATTGAAAAATAAACATAATGAAAAAAGTTGTAAATATGTTATGGGAAATATTATATCTTGCAGGTGATTATATAGTAACCGCTCAACCAAAGAGCGCAAAAAAGAAACGATCGAGTAAAAATGCGTCAACCGAAGACCTAGAACCAAAAGTAGATCTGGATTTAAGCAATTCGGACACGTTCCCGGAGATAGGGGCTAGAAAATCCAGTTCTTTACGATCAGAAAGACGGAGAATCAAACCCACAGTAATTGACACAAGTGTTTCGCTAAACAGTTTCAATGATGCATTTCAACAACCTTCTTTAGGTCTCGAAGAAAATATTGCTTTCAAACCCAAACCCCAACCAAAGGACACACCAAGAAACTTTGATGCAGAAAGAAATATTCTGAGACAAGAAAGGCATAAATTAATGGAGAAATTCAATATACTTAACACAAATGTTGTGCCAAAATCGACGCCGCAAATAAAAATTTTACAAAAGGAAGAGAAGTCTAAGAATTATTTATTCGCAGATGTAAATAAAGTTTATTCGAAGGAAAAAATAGATTATTTGATACGTATTTATGACGTTTTATTAAAGAATAATTTAATATTAAGTGTAAATTCTGAGATTTATTACCTTATAACGATCCTGCTGTCAAAACAAGACGAGGAGGAATTTCAGCAAATCAATGAAAGTGTACGAAATATTTTGAAAACTATTCATAATTGTACTTATTTTGCTGTTAAGTCGTTGTGGAATATACGACTGGTGCTAGAAGTTATTCTGGATAAAAATGCCTTAAAAACTTTGGGAGAACATAAGAAAATTAGGAGTTTTTTCCCCGATTTAGCCAAGTTTTTGCTAAATGCATACGGATTGAAGTGTGAAATGGAATCGCAAAGAAAGTCAATTCATGAAGATAGAATATCAAATGGAATTGTTTGTTTTAACATAGATACAGATAATATTGATAATTTTCCTTCGGTACTCAGTTTTCAGAATTTTAAAAAGCAACGAGACATGTTCTATGAGATTTTAAGGTGAGTGAGTTTTAACAGAGAAGCTTTCGCCGTCATGTCAGTCCATTTTGACTCAAATAATCTTAGTATTACAAATCTGTAATTTGCCATGGGTATATTGTATGAAGTATACCGGGTGTAATCGTTAAGTGTGCACAGGCGATTATTCCGTAACTATTACAGATATCAAAAAACTTTAAACTGATATCGAAAGTACTTTACCTAATGAGTAAAATGATAATAACTTTTTAAATTAAACGAAAAATATCAAAAAAAAATACATTAAACACTCCCTCCCCGCGAACTTCGTATCGCTTCAGAGTGCCGAATAATAACGTGTCACCTAAAACGTCAATCCATAGAAAATGTATGAGGAAACGGATGTTTATATAAACCGACTTTCTTTTATATATTATTACAACAATCCAGCTTCGCACGGGTATATTATACATATAAACCTTTCTCTTCAATCACTCTCTATTAAAAACCCGCATCAAAATCCGTTGCGTAGTTTTAAAGATTTAAGCATACGAATGGATATAGGGACAGAGAAAGTGACTGTTTTATACTTTGTAGTGAAGATGTAAGCTATCCTATCTTTCAAGTTGGAACAAACTACACACGGTGTGCAAATTTGATTAAAATCGGTTAAGTAGTTTAGGTGTCCATCGCGGACAAACAACGTGACACGTAATTTATATATATTAAGATAAATCTCGTGTCACTGTTTATGTGTTCGTACTCCTGCGAAACGGTTCGACCGTTTTTTTTTTTTATTTATTTGGTAAGTATGAGAATGGTTCGAAAGTATATTCATCCTCTTATCCCCACGCAAAGTTTTTAATCGCGAGAGCGAGTGAAACCGCTGGCCATAGCTACTATATATATGAATTATAGGATTTTTTAAAATTTTCCACTTAATAAGTCGATATTTGCGACGTGCTTTGATCGCCTCCTTGGTCTAGTGGTAAGCGCGTAAGCCTTACAACCGAGAGATCCTGGGTTCGATTCCCGGTGGAGATAATAATAAAAACACTCGGTCTGGCAGGATATAGAAGGATGATCATCTACTTGCCCCTAAGGAAAAAACCGATCAGTGAAACATGTGAAATGCACCTGCCCCATACCCCACTAGGGGACACGGGATTTTACTTACACACTTAGGTTAAGTAAGGTTAACGTACGCACTGTTTTCAAAATCTAGAATTTAATTTTTAAAATTTTATTTCAGATGGTACCAAGACACACAAAACAGCTCCAGGTCAAGTCTACGTCTGCGTATCAAGTCTCTACTATCGTCTGGACCGAGTGCAGCGAATCACGCTCATTTGGCAAAGCTATTTGTTCACATGTTGGCTGAATGCTTGCCTCCAAACGAACAGGTACTCAATTCAGATAGCCTACAAATGTTTATATCAACCCTATCGCTAAAACTGTAGAAAAGAGCCTTAAAAAGCCGACAACATACTCGCAGTCTCTATCTACCTCCTTTTTTTATACAATAGAGGACGATAGGGTTGGCCGATCCCCTGATGGTAAGACATCACCGCCGCCCATGGACAATCGCAATCCGCACTTTTTCATACAAACGTAACACTACTGATTTTTGTATTTGTATTTAATGTAATCAAAAACCACTGCCAGCACTACGTACATATTAAGTTAATTAACCTTCTGTAACTGTGGTGGTGGTCTGAAAGACACCGCCAAACATGAAAAACGTTGCCAACCCACTTAACTGATCTCAATAAATGATTATGTAATTAGACCAAGTTTTATTTTGACAATTCTTTGCTTAGTGCTTTTTATCAAACATAAACCCCATAATTAAAATGTAAAACAAAACTTCAGATAGTTCAACTATTTCAAACATTTCATGTTATTGCAAAACTTGGTCTGACAGACCACTCAACAGTGGAATGTTTACAACAAAGTCACCACAGTCGCAGAAGGTTAATTAAAAGTTACAGACTTCCTACATTAAGTTATATATACTTGAAGCAATTTAACAATTAACCATTAAAAATAATAGAAATCACACTAAACATGAATACATTTCATCTAATGACTAATCTAGAGTGGTACGTCCAGCGCACGAATGTTACTGACAAGTTCGAACATGAAACTCCACCCGCGCGTTCACATCATCAGCTGACCAAACTAATCTATCATTTTAAAGGCGTAGGTTTATATTAGAGTTGCCAACCGTCCTGTTTTCCCAGGATATGTCCTAATTTTTGTAGTGTCCGGGGTTGTCTTGGATAGTTTTAAACAGCGGCCTGGGTTTTTAATGTGCCCTGATAAAATGATGTATTTTATAAATCGCGCGCCATTTATTATTCGAATACTTTTATTAATAAAAATATGATTATCCACATAACTTTAATATCATTTCATCTTTTTTCACTACATAGAGCAACTCTATTACTGCGTCCTGTTTTTAAACTGAATTGTCCTGGTATTTGTGACTTCAAACCCAAGTTTTTTAAATTTGGGCTTGGCAACCCTAGTTTATATTAAATTCTTAAAATAGAAGACGATATCGAAATGTATTACAACATACACTGTTTTAATTTCTTAAAACCGCGACTTCATAAGTATCATAATTTTCCTGTGGGGAATAATTTTACTGTTAGATTGTGTTGCATTAAAATAAAATAAATATTAACAAAGTATTGTACTTGTTCCCAGGAGTCGAAGTTAAGCAAGCTCCAACGTAGATTAACATGTCCCAATGCGCCCGAGTCGCACAGACTACCACATTTTACTGAAAAAGAAATGTTCTATAAGTAAGTATTATGACAAAATTCAACTTTTATTAGAAAAGTGCAGTAAATAACATAAGTCAACACGAATTTAGTGCCCGAGTTCTGTGTACCCGACTTTGATTTCTTATACCTAATTAATAAAATAATATTTTTATCTCATAAAGTTTGCTTGTAAGAGTAACCTCTAAGCATTTGTCAAAAATGGTATATATTTTTTTATCATCGTAAAAAGTAAGCAAACTTTTTTTTATAAAAGGTTTTTGGTTATTTTTCAATGGAAACATTCAGACAATAGTCATTAAAAAACAGACACAAAAAAAAAAGATTTTTTTGCTGACTTGTGTAATTAAAAAACCCTCCGACATGTTAATTTATATATGAATAGCTCATAAATAAAACAGATATCAAATTGTAGTTAAGAAAAATCTCGATCACTTTTATATAGATCGCTTTTAAACAAATAAAAACACATAGAAATCGATCCATTCTTTTAGAAGCTACGGTTTCATGGACACACAGATATATAGACAAAGGGCACGATTGCATATATGCTTGGATCTACATTTTTTTAAAATTATATACAGTGTGGAAAAAATCTATGGGTCCTGGAGGGGAACTACCTTAAATCCTTTAGTTAGCTCATTTTACTGAAAGGAAACATTCCTTTATTTTTAAAAAGAAACAAGACTGCATTTAACGGTTTTCTAAATTTTTCTTGTCTCACCCGGGAATCGAACCAACAAAAAATTAAAAAAAATAAACCCTCGCTATTTTATTATACAAATCGATAGGATTATTGTTCAGGATAAGATTTGTCTAATAAACATTTGGTCTTACACTCGTCTGTTGTACGAGATTCATTTACTTGTTACAAGTGAACAGTACCAGGTACTTACTTATTGTTAATAAAGAACTTGTGAAAAATATTCAATTTCATCGGTATCTAATCGGGTTTTTTTTAATTTTTTGTTGGTTCTATTCCCGGGTGAGACAAGAAAATTTAAAAAATCCATAAATGCAGTCTTGTTTCTTTTTAAAAATAATGGAATGTTTTATTTCAGTAAAATGAGCTAACTAAAGGATTTAAGGTAGTTCCCCTCCAGGGCCCATAGATCTTTTCCACCCTGTATTGTGTTCAAAGAAGTGAACAATTGCTGTTCAATTCTTTGAAATTATTATGCCAGTGTCATATTATTATGACCGTCTCATTGGTCTAGTTTCTGGGTTCGATTCCCGGTGGAGATAAAAAAAATCGGTCTGGCAGGACATAGAAGGCTGATCACCTACTTGCCCCTAAAGAAAAATCAATCAGTGAAACATATGTGAAATACATCTGCCCCATACCCCACTATACACGGGACTTATATTATTATGACACTATCAATATGTCAGTCAGGAATATATTCCATTTGATATAAGGCCATCGCTTATAAAATCTATGTCCAAAGCTGCCACAAAAAATACCAATTATCTAAGGTGATAAATATATTTTTTCTATATTTTAACCCATTTTTGGCCTTGTTATAAATTGTAAATCATGTATCTATGCTTTAAGCATCGCTGAAAGTGTTAATGAATTTTTCAGAGATTTTATAATGTATGCAGAAAATGAGTGTTTCCGTGTTCACTTAAAAGATGCACTTGCTTCGGAAATAATCTCGTTGGATGACAAATATATCAGGAATGAGGCTTGTGAGTATATACTTGTTAAAACCTAATTTACTGAACTAAAATAAATCAATAATCCGACTAAGTTGGTACAGTTTTCCAAGTGTTGCCTGGAAATAAATTCAGTTGCTAGTTTTTGTATTATTTTCTTTCTTGTGTTATTTTTCAGCAAACGGAGCAGATATTATGCGGGAATTTGTCCTTGTGTCCAAAAAGCTAGGTCTCCTAGCGAAGTTCCTAGGGTACCTGACGTCATTACCCTACGCGCTAGACATGACCGGTAAGACTGTACCCAGTATCGAAACTTATACGACGCCAAAGGAAAAAATCTTGGAGACTAATCTAGCTTTGAGAGATTATGTAAGTGTACGATATATTATATAGCTTAAAGTATTTTGATAAATAGACTATCCGACACTAAAATAATTTTTCTATTTTAACCAATAGTTCTGAGTTAGAGCGTTCAATCAAACATTAGTGTTTGTTTATAAACTAGCGACCCGCCCCGGCTTCGCATGGGTATATACATATAAACCTTCCTCTTAAATCACTATCTATTAAAAAAACCGCATCAAAATCCGTTGCGCAGTTTTAAAGATTTAAGCATACAAAGGGATATAGGGACAGAGAAAGCGACTTTGTTTTATACTATGTAGTGATAAATTACATAATAATATTTGTATAATTTTTGTTTCAGAGCCAACCAAACATAGATTTGATAGGAATTTTAACGAATACCTTAGAAAATAACCGTCTTCTTTTAACCTTACCTTGGTTGGTACATTACTTATCTATGCTTGACTACACGACACTACGCACTGTATATTACAAAAAGCTATTGAAAATAATATTCCACATATATGAAAACACTAAAAATTTGAAGAAAATCACAAAAATCTTCCTACAATCGATTCTCGGCTGGCTATTCGATTTGCCGCATTTTCCCAGAGAACTTTACGCTGAGAAAAATGTAATCGATTTAAAATTTACCATCGATGAGGAATTGATCGATGAATCGGCTTTGTTCGAACTGTGTCCGTTTTTAAAGGACATAAATGTGTTGCTGAGTAGTAATGTATCTAAGAAGGATATGGGCTCCTTTAGGCATATAACGCCGGTCAGTTTGACTGTCAATGTTGAAGATCGCACGAGGAACAAGGAGAGAGAGTTGCAGGTAATTTATTTCAACCAAAAACTTTAGACTCGTGATTTGAACTCATTATTATTAAATATAGCGGGACTTTGCGCGATAAGTCCCGCTTTATTTAATAATAGTATTTCAACCAACATCAAACCAACTCCAATTATGAACCGATGTTTTTTTGTTTGGTAGGTCATTCTATAGTGGTATTGCATCATTATTTATGTAAATTTTCGAAAAACCAAACTATACTCGCTTCTTTCTTCTTTAATCAAGAACATTTAGTTTTTCTTATTAGAAGCAATAAGCAATCAAACTAGTGTAATTTTTACATACTTAATACACGCTAGCTGACCCGGCAAACGTTGTTTTCCCATATTAATTTTTGGAGTGGGCTACCCTTATCACTTAGGGGTATGAAAAATAGATAGTAGCCGATTCTCAGACCTGCTGAATATGCATATAAAATTTGGTAAAAATCAGTAAAGCCGTTTCGGAGGAGTAAGGTAACTAACATTGTGACACGAGAGTTTTATATATAAGATAGTTGTTACACTATTTGACAGGATTGGACAACAAATGTTTGACATGTAATAAACAAATCAGCATCTATTGAAATGATTAAGTATTCATTACACATATCGAGTTTTCATTGTTTTTAAGATGTATTCTGCTATTGCGGGACGGAAACAAATCCAACAAATCAAAAACCATGGCAATCGGTTCAGCCGTTCTCGAGTTATAAGTGTTGTAACAAACACGACTTTCTTTTATATATATAGATTTATTTAATTCCAGGCCCGTTTAGAAGAGGAATTCTTAAAGTCTCAGCCATCATCAACACGAAGAGTCTTAGAATTGGTCATAGAAAGAGTAACATCGAGTGCTGTTAAAGAATTAACCGCTAACTCTCTGAACGACGCAATAAAACGCTGTAATGAAATGGCCTTTAAACTCGTAAACGGCTCTAAAGATAAGGATAAGGTATTTGCAGTGTGATTAAAATAATAATAGACTTTAACTACCGCCATTTTGTAATAACTTTAAATTTTTTTTGTAAATTTAACTTTTTAAGTAAGACATTTGAGTTCAAACCTCGATGTTCTGATTTTCCGATTATTTGAGCCGTTCTGTGTCTAAATATTATAGTTAATGCAATTTCTTTTAAACGACAAATATTTTTTTTAAACTCTAAGATTTCGTAAGAACCGAAAGTTTTAGCTGATAGTCAGTTTTCAAAAAAAGGTTATTTTTAAATTCTTTTCTTCGTTTTGTGATTTGTTTTCTTTATTTTTGGTTGTACATATTTTGTGTTTTTTTATTGTATAATTTAAGAGGGGTGATTGCCCGTAAAAGGTGATTTTTTCGAGCGTGTTTAATGTAGCCCCTTTGGGCAATCTATACTAAATAAAAACTAACATTCAACCAAACTTTTCACCTACCCTTCTGCTAAATCAGTTGCGTATAATTGTTAAATTTTTTTGTTTTGTTTTCAGACAACCTTACTACCAGCCCTTGAGCAATTATACACAGAGCAGCTAGGCCACTTACGCACATCCTCCCTAGAGCAAATGCGTACACATATACGTGCTCGTGTATCGTCCGCTATTTCTGCCTTATTACCATCCGCTGTCGCGTCGCTGCACACTCCGCTTGTCGCTTTCGCTTGTAAAGCATGCAATGCCAAATTGGTCAAGTGGACCAATGAGCATTGGAATACAACTGGTAAGTTTTCAGTAACGTATTCGTAAAACAACAGGAATTACAAAATTATCTGAAAATTACACCATGATTTTTGAGTTTCTTAAATTATTGTTAATATTACATATTTAATATAATAAAAAGTGTTTTGGGTACGCATACCAACGGCTTCGATGAGCCTTTTTTGTAAATATATTTAAGTACATACGTTATGGTAAATTTAATCACTACATAGTATAAAACAAAGTCGCTTTTTCTTTCCCTATATCCCTTTGTGTGTTTAAATCTTTAAAACTACACAACGGATTTTGATGCGGTTTTTTTTTAATAGATAAAATGATTGAAGAGGAAGGTTTTTATATATGTTTTATACCCGTGCAAAGCCGGGGCGGGTCGCTAGTCTTATATATAAAATTCTCGTATCATAATATTAGTTACCTTACTCCTCGGAAACGGCTTTACTGATTTTTACCAAATTTTATATGCATAGTCAGTAGGTCTGAGAATCGGCTACTATATATTTTTCATACCCCTAAGTGATAAGGGTAGCCCACCCCAAAAATTAATATGGCAAAACAACTTTTGTCGGGTCAGCTAGTATAATTATATTTAAGTGTAATA
This sequence comes from Aporia crataegi, assembly GCA_912999735.1. NCBI lineage: Eukaryota > Metazoa > Arthropoda > Insecta > Lepidoptera > Pieridae > Aporia > Aporia crataegi. The sequence continues at coordinate 4,093,635 of OU538750.1, read as the reverse complement.
CTAAAGATAAACAAAGATTAAATGTTATTGCTAGAATTTTGATTGTTTTATAAAACCTCTTCAATCTTTATGGAAGTTTCTCAATATGACTGTTTTTTATACTTTTGTCGCTTAGGACGTTAACAAATAAATAAAAAGATAAATTCGAGCTCATATGAACAATAATGTTATTTCCTTTCAGCGGTGTTATGTAAGAATATCAACGAAACATTAAATATACTGATGACTTTAGGGGATAATTTTCAAAATCAACTAAATGATAAGCCGATATCGATGGACTTCGTGACATTTGATAGTCCCGCCCAAGCTATTATTTCTTTGAAGGTCAGTTCGAAAGTATTGTTTGTAATATAATAAAGCCGGCAACACAACGGCGGTGGAGATCTTTTACCATTCGTTACCCGCCTGGCCTGTTGCCCGCTATGTCATTGTTTTGTTACTTGACGCTTGCCTACAAGGACATATATTAATTACGTATTGATTTTTGTTTAATATTTTAGTGTGTTTGCTTGTAAATAAATCAGTTTCTTGTTTTTTAGGAGCAAATATGTCTTCTTTTGGACTATGAAGACGGCGAAGAGATATATCCGATTTTGGAACTATGTGCGCGGTGTACTGTAAAGAATCCATTTTGCCGACCGCCCGCACAAAAGGCAATATTGCAATTGAGCGTTGACTATTGTATTGTTTTTGGTAAGTTCTTACAATTATCACACATTTAAAGAAAACATTTTAGACGGATTAAGCAATAAGTAAGAACATATTCTTTCCAAGGTGCATGAAGTCATTGAAACATTTTTTAAAAAATAATAATGCGTCCTCATAACGAGGAAGGAGGCTCACTTACGAGAAGCAATCCGCTGCCCATGGACACCCTCAACGCCTGTTGGGTTGATGCGTTGCCGACCTTTTAAAGAGAGGTGCGCTCTTTTCTTGAAAGTTTCTAAGTCGTAGGTAATGAATCGGAAATACATCAGAAGGCAGCTGGTTCCACAGATTGGGGGTCCGCGGCAAAAAATGCCTTTGAAAACGCTCAGTTGTGGAATGACGAACATCGAGGTGATACGGATAAAATTTCGTATTCAGCCTCGACGTTCGAAGATGACATCCTAATTCCAATTAAAAGATGATCTTACAATGTTAAACATCTGGCAGTCAATTAATTCCAAAATAACACCACAAATTGAACATATTGCTAAAAAGGAGGAAATAGTGGGTCAGTTTTGCCAAAATACCTTTGGGTACTGCTATATTGACATTAATTAATAGTAGTTCGTACACCACTAATTTAATACTGACATATTTTCTATTCAGTTGACTTGTTTTTTATCAACAATCTCCTTTCTAACTTGTACAAAATTATCATTCGGAAGTATGTTAAAATTAGTTTTTTATATTAAGTATAGATTACAAATTATATATTCATAGTGTACATTTATTGTGAACTTAATGTTTCAGTGAGCAGAAAACCCGAGCAGCTGAGTGAAAAACTGCTGACAAGTCTACACAATATATGGAATAATTGTTGCCCGGATAGGAAACCTAGTTCTCCCCAGGAACTCACAATTCCAGAACGACGTGCCAGTCTTTCCCCAACCTTTAAGGACTTCAGGGAGGAAAGAGCTCCAACACCCAACTCTGATGAAGAAGGTCCAATTGGAAAAGTGATTTATGAAGTTCCCGAAAAAGAAAAGTCTAACGGAAATGTCAGTGTAGCTGTTTCAGTCAATGATAGTAAAGGTATTAAGGATTTGTCGCCTAAATAAGTTAAATTTTACAATCAATTCAACAATACATCGTTATACACACCTATATGTGTATACTTATAACTCAATATTCTCTTTATTTATTATTTATAAATATTACTTAAGATGATGAGGAAGTACAGGGAACGTTTAAAATATTTTAACATCATTAAATTTATTATAATCATTTTCTTATTTTTCATAACAATATTTATCTCTGAATTGTTTGCATTTTCTCATTTTTAAATATATACACTTATTTATTATCTAGTCTCTACATTTACTATGTCTACTTGAGTTATTGTTCAATTCTTCACTATTAATTTTTAAATATTTTTGCTAATTTTTTCCAGTGGAAAGCCCGAATACGGAATTGGACCCGAACTTAGAATACTTTGATCGTATCCTCTGTCCACGTAATATTGTGCTTATGGGAGAATCGAAACGCAAATCTTCTACCATATGGCAGGCTTTAGCAGATGTTCTGGTCTTTATGCTCAAACATTATTATTTGAGCGAGGATTCCTTGACAGAACAGTGCTTAGCCGTATATCGGCAGGATTGGCCACAGGTAATTAAAAATATATAATTAACTCAGTGCAAATACTATTGGTCCTTCGGCCGCATAAACAGACCTTGCTTGCACAGTTCAAAATTTTCATTTTCTGATTCAGTAACGCAAATTATGTTGATCTTTCAAACCTTTCTGAACTTGCCAGCTAACCTAAAGAAAGTTTTTCTGATTATTGACGAATAATTAACCTTAATTTTAATGTCTCAAAATCGCTGTTGCTAATGTGAAATTGTTCATGCTAAAAGCGAGTCGAACCACATTGAATATTGAACATTAATTAAGACTGTTAATGTTTTGTAATCCAATCTTAATAATCATATTTATATCATTTGTTAGAAAGAAGTGAAGAAATATTTGATAATTATTATCTAACTGCTAACACAACAAGATTTTTAAATATTAAATGTGTCTGTATTATTAGAATTATTTGTTTGTGACAAAAAAAGAAAGCAATCTTGCTTATATATATCTATATAAATAATTGATAAAGAGTGCAACAGATTATTTCTGAAGCGATTTCTTCCAGGCAACCCAGCAACGTTTATACTTATATGATATATTTTTTTAAGTATTTTTTTAAATTGGTGTTATCTGTGTATTTCAGAATATTCTGGAAAACTTATCGACCTGTATGAAATCTGTATCGTCGAAGTGGAGTAGATCTTCAACGGGGAAATTTACCTTATTCCTAGATTTTTTAGCGGACTATTGTGGAAATATGGACTTTGAACCACTGGAATAAGACACAGAATTATCTATTTGTATCATAAAATAATTTTCTTGCCATATTGTAGTTTTTAAATAAAGAAAAATGTATCTATGTGAATATTTTTGGTAATTATTTCTATCAAATTAAGCTCAATATGGCAAGAAAATGAGTTGGGATTTTATTTACATATTTTAGTCTATAATAAATTTGTCCAGCCGTTCACGTGTGATGCCGTGACCAAGGGAAATTAGGATTCGTTTATATGTAGAGTAAAGAGATATATAAAATAATGATAGGCCGCCTACCGATCTTGGGCGTTATTTAAATCTAGGTACTGTATTTAATAACTTAAAAGGTATGTGTGGGTTGTTATAAAAATTGTTATTTTAATAATTAGACTAAGGAATTGGATTAAAATTAACGATTCAATAATAATTTTAAAGCTACTTTTGTAGTTGCCTTTTAAATATTGACAATAAATCATTGATATAGAAAATATCTTATAAACATTTTGACTGGGTTGTTGCAAAATATTTTTTTTTTTTAATATATTGAAAATGAATGATGAACGGCTTTTAATAATTTGTAATTGGATTGAGTGATGATATATATTTCCATGTTTATTCTTGTGTAGTGTACGAAGTTCATAGATATGAAATTAATTGGTAAAACACAATATGTTTTGTATGTTACTGAGTACTGTTGTCGTAGGCCTTGCCTAGTTCCAAAGCTCCCTTTATCTTTTTGCATTGTCTATCTCTTCTTTCTTTCTCTTTAAATAAAAGGAAACATCAAATGAACAAAACTACAAAATTGTGAAGAAAAGCCTGAACATTTTTTGTGAACCTGAACCGCGAACGTTTTTATAAGGTAGATTTTGAAGTATTTTTTATATCAATGAAAGTGTTTTATCGATATTAATCTAGTATAGCTACAACTTTTTTGAAGTTGGTTAAATGAACACCAATGTAGCTTAGATTTAATGATAAATGTTGTATCAATAATGTAGATAGTTAAGTATTAATCGATATCGTATGCGTTAAATATTTGTATGAAAAGTGATAGTGCCCCCTAGGGGCCATCCATAAATTACGTCACACGAATTTCATGTTTTTTTTACCCCTCCCGCGTCCTTGTCACAGCTGGTCACATTTGTGAGACTCCCCCTCCCTAGTGTGACGTCACATATGTTTATGTCATGTTAATAGGGCAAAGTTCGTGTTTTAATACGTAGATTAGGAAATGTGACGTCACGAAATTTAGGACCCTTCCCTCCGCCTAAATGTGTGACGTAATTTATGGAAGTAAAATAGCCCATACTATATGGCATTAACATGTCAACAATTTAAAAGCTTTGTATGAAATCGAATAAGATTCATCTGTGGGAGAGCCAGCTTATGCTCGCCCTAACTGGGCCGGCTCGTCCGGAGTAATAACACGGGCTCACAGAATACCAGCGTGTGTCGCTGAGTGAATGAGGATACCGGAGGCCCATCATAATACCTCAACGGCCGGCAACTCAACAAAGTCATGCACAATCATGCTCGGTTGTACATGAGCGGCGGTGATCTCATACCATCAGAGGATCCGCCTGCACTGCTGTTGGCTATTACATTAAAAAAAAGATTTACGATTTTAGAAATGAAAATATTTTTAAATGTTATTTTATTTGTGCGATAAAAAGGTCTTATGATTGTAAATAAATTTTAATTTTATCATGCCCTCACTAAGAGAAAAGTCCTGTAACTTTTAGTTTTATACCCGTAGGTATATAACGTTGCATTATTTGAAACAATATCTCAAATGCTCTGTCACTTTCTCGCTGACGTGCAATTGTTGTTGCAAAAACGAGACAAAACACTGAGCAAACTTAGTTCAACAATCTTTCATTTAAACTCAATTCGTAATTTTTATGAGAGTGACAAACATTCATAAGCGAAAATAGGCGTGTGGCGTGTTTTAATTTTTGTTTATAAATAACGGGTTTTATTATCTACTGTAAGAAAAGCAAGTTTAAAATTGAATTTTAGTTTTAAGAAGAAATATAGTGCTTATGTATAACTGCCAATTGTAAAATAAAGTAAGAATTTATTCATTTTTTTTTTTTTTTTGTTATGCTAATAATATAGATACCGGAATAGTCAAATTAAACTGATTACTTTTTTTGGAATTTTTTTATATTTTTGACATCACGACAATTTGCGAACATTAAAAACATGCTCTCAACGGACGTCACGTGAACTCCTGAAAAAAATAATATTAATGGTCAGTCGGCCTTTTTTAAATAATAAAAGTACTTAGGTAACACGTCGAATTGATAACCTAATTTTTGGTTTTTTACAAGATCGGTTAAAAATACATGTAATAATGATTAAGTACATACTTTGTCATTTTTGGTGTTGTAAGTTCAACAAGTCCGACTCCGATTAAATTTTCTTTAATACGCTTTTGCCATTTCTTCATTCTCTTCACTGCTTTCGAGGGGTTGGTAGGGTTTCGGGTCATAGTCATAAACTCTGGACAGTTTCCTCTGTGAATTGGATACCAATCTAGAAAAATATTTCTTTACAATTTCTACTTTATCTAAACTAATATTATAAAGAGGAAAGATTTGTATTTTTGTGTGTATGTTTGTAATGAATAAACTCAAAAACAACTGTGACGATTTCAAAAATACTTTCACCATTGGAAAGCTACATTCACCCTGAGTAACAGGCTATATTTTATTGTGATTAATAATATTTATATTGTAGGCGCGGGTGAAAGCGCGAAGCACTGCTAGTTATTTTATAATTAAAATGTCACATTTGAAGTTAAATTCAATACTTTAAGTTAAATAATTCTATCTTCATGTTATGTAGAAGGTCAACAAAGATATTTTTGCAAAGCACTAGGATTTAGATAATTTTAACAACTCTTTCATTGATATGAATCGAGTAGGTAATTAAGGTTACATACAATTGAATCCGCGATGCCGGTCGCATGTGGATAAAAGTGGATACACAGCTAATGGTTTAATAAAGTAAATAAATTTACAAACCATGACCTGGAAATAAAATTTATACATTTAAAAACTTAAATGATCGAAGATGGACGTAAAAGCTAGTAGGTACCTAAATTTACAAGAACTACGTGTCTGAGATTGTAACAACCTTTTTGAAATTCGCAACATATATTACAAAAAAATTGTTTATTAAATCTAAGGGCGCAGGCGCAAAATTTTCAATCGTGTCCGATTCAGTTTCCTACTTCTAGGGCGTTATAGTTGCTCGCCCAGGGCTCTCTCAACAATCGATACACACCTAATCGTTTGCACAGACAGAAATAAATATATAAACTTACGTTTCTTAAGATGTTTACAATTTTCATATTCCAAATAACACATGTTGTGAAATTTTGTGTACTCATACCTCCAGTGGCGATCTGGAGTTATGAAACGTTGAGCACAAATTTCACCATATCTAAGAAAAATAAACAAAACAAATATTTCAAAAAATAACACCGTTTTTTATGGTTATTTACACCGTTTATAACTCAAGTACAGATCGATTTTGATGATCTCCGATTTGTTGGCGAATCCAACTAATCCAAGAATAGCTATTATAAATATTAATATGTTAGTACACATAGAAAAATTCACGAAACAATGTTTATGAAGAAGATTCGTTTTATAAATTTTCTTTGGAATGACAAAAATAATTATTATTATTAAATATAGCGGGACTTATCGCGCAAAGAAACATTATTTTATTTATCTCGTGGTCTCGTGTTGCAACGGCCATGGTCTCGAGTAGAACTCTATAATAATGAGTTCAAGTCGCAAAGTCTAAAGTTTATGATTGCATTTTTATAATTTATTTTTAAATATTTTATGCAATTAAAAATATTACACCTTTTTCTCTCGAACGCGGCCTTCTTTTGATATGTATTAGGTACATAAATGTCATGAAAGTGTGAAAAGGCGTTATCATAATTGATTTTTGTATCCTTAAATAGGTATATATCCTTAGTCTAGTCTTGAGTTCTAAAGGGTTTCTGTATTTATCTAACTAAAACCTCATGGCGAAGCGGTCTTAAAAGACTACCGCGAAGCCTGAGGTATCGGGTTCGATCCTCGGTTCGGAATACAATTTATAATTTAATTTGTATTCGGTCTCTGCTAAGGCTGCCACTTGCCGACGAGGTGTCATAAGTGGTACGGAGGAGTGGTTGAATTTCTAAACCAACAAAAATTGTGGCTTGCCTGGAAGAGGTCGCTGATTAGCGATAAGGCCGCCCGTTGCACTCCAGTGCAACTAAGTGTGTAAAAAAAACTACTTACGTTTCATATATTCCTAGGCATATTTGATTACAGTCGTGATGTTTCGTCGAATTACCTTTTTGCAATATGTGGCCCATTGGCATTTGAGTTGATTTTAACTTATATCTGTAAGAACAATGTACAGGTATCGATTAATTAATGATATGCATTCGTATTGATTGAAGAGCTACATTAAACATTCAAAGTAAAATTCACTAATCTGTAGACATGTGAACAAAGACTTAGGAAAAGTAGGTATCTGTATTCGTTGGTTATTGGTATTATTCGGTGGCGTCTGAGTAAATAAAATTATTAAAGGTTTTTGGCTTGGTTGTCCTTTAAGACCTTTAAGCCATGTCTTTATTTTAATTAATTAATGTCTTTATTTCGTGCCCCAAATAAAATGGCGGAAATTTTACTCGTAGCTTTTAGGGAATTTGACCACATCACAAACTCACGTTTTACTGTATTATATCACTTTCCTTCAATCGTGCATATTGCCGAATAATTTATGCTTAAAACTCCACCAATTTTACACATAACATCTAGAAAATACAACTTTTAGAAAATAATATATTGAAACATGACGCGCTCATTGTTGCGATGGCGCCAAAACTCTCTCGTGTAGAGTTACTAAAATGTAAGCACAATTATTATAGTGTTGCCATTATACCTATTCTAAATTCTAATCAACCAATTATTGTATTAATATAAAGCCATTATTATATTATGATAACATTACCTATTAAAGACCCAATGTCCTGCATCCCAATAAGGATCATAGTAAGTCTCCTTTACCGACTGAGGTCGGTTTAAAATACTGTAATCCTCTAAGACATTACTCCTGAAAAGTAATTTATTAGAAAAATTTAACAGTGATATTGCATTAAGTAATTCAAGCTTGAAAACCCCTTGATACTCATAATAAAATTCGATAGTATTAAAGCGATTGTCAAAATGACACGATTATATCACAATACATTTCATATTCGTCAATAACTAGCAACAGTCTAGCAACTTCTGAAACGACAATTAGGTACCTAAATAAAAATGAACCTCTAAATGCGCAGTAAACCGCAAAACTCGAAAACGGCTAATTCGTCGAATTTTTTACCTCATTTTGAGAAAAACGTAATGAATACATAAAAAATTATATTTTGACAAATAAAAATCCAATTCCAATATTATACATATACTAAGTTATATTTCATCGGCCTAATAGTAGGTACCTATACTTACAGCTTGTTTGACGATGCTTTGTCAATTCCCTGTGATGTAACATGAACAACGGGACTTACATACATTAGAAAACCTTATAAAAATAAATGATATTAACACAAAATCCTCCTTTTTGAGGAAGCTAAAGGCACTCTTTCCACATGTTGCGATTTAAATAGTAATAAAATTATTGAAGTCGGTTAATTACCCATAAAATCAAAATTTAAAATAGGTGGGTCAATTATACAACTACTATTTAACTTGAAGGTAAAATTTGGTTAAAATATCACGAGGAACATCAGGTATTTTGAGCCACCATATTATTAAATATGTAATAGGTAATTACCTAATATGAAAATTTCGAAGTGGCAATATCTGAATGGTTTATATGTTTATTACTTACATTTAAATATATTTATTAGATTTATTTTAAATATAAACAGCTTATTTATATTAAAAGTACAATAACACATTGTTGACGAAAATTTTATTTTTATGATTAATGTTGTTCCAGTTAATCATAAAATTATTTTTATCTTAATTGAATTGCAGTGAAATCATACATAAATTACAAACTTCAGTAGTTAGATTAAGTACCTACAGGTAGAAAAAATTTGAGATTTTATTATATAAAAAAATATTTCTGTATTTAATACAAAGGTATATTATTGAACTTGGTTAATAAATAATAATATTAATATCATCGATTAGATAAATGGAACTAGTTGATGCTCGTGACTGCAAGAGATTAATGCTGCACAGTTTTACCTCGTAATCTAATACGGGTTACATCATTAGTTTCACTTTAAAAACTTTTATATACTTAGTAGGTATTTCTAGATAATTATCGCTTACAAAGCCCTTCCTAAGTTCTTACATAGTAATTAAACTTTTTGGCCCCTTCGCGGTCGACTTTCGTATTTCAAGGAAGTACGAACGCGTTGTGTAAATAGGTACTTTTTATATAGGCTATCTAAAACATTTATGTATTATATTTTTATAAATATTTCTCCTATTAATTAATGTCCACATTTCGTGCAGTGATAAAGATCAAAGTCGCATAAATATTAATTAATTTTTAAAAATCCTTACTAAAAGTTACAGACGCTATTGAAAATTATTTATGGCAACACTCATATTTAAATTTTGACATTTTGACATTTTGATACAGTAATGTAATTGAAGTCGAAGTGCCGTCAAACAACAATAGCAAACTTCAAAGTTTAGAAAAATCAAAAAAAATAATCTGGGTCCTTGAATGGCGTTAGGCGTTTTTAATAATTTTAATTATAGTTTTATTCGTATTATGTTTATGAATACGAATATTGTGTAATTACTTTATTAGTGATATTCTCAACGATAAATGCTAACCAACAAAGTTACATTAAGAAAATGGCCGAAGTTATTACAATAAAAGTAGAGCCATATTACTTCGATGAAAATGCCGAAGAACCAAAATCCGAAGCTGATCCACAAGACCTGAAAAAGGAAAAGTAAGTGTATTTTTATTAAAAACTACATTAGAAATATGTTTTCAGCATATTATCATTCAAACAATTCTGTAAAAGGAAATCATACGTCGAAATCGTCGTATCGATTATAATGAAACTTATGTAGGTTGGGCGTTGCTACGTTTCTTTTACATTTACAGTTACAAGTAATTTGATGCGGCTTCTAACTTACTGAACCGTTCAGTAAAATTTAGTTCAACGAAATAACGCATGCTGAGTTTAATAATTTTTCCAAAAGTCTTAACGCGCTTTTAGTCTATTTTAATAATATAATGCATATTCTTGATGACTACTTCAAGCTTTAGAACCAATATCTGGTCAATAATATTTAAAATGTAAAAACTATGTACCTATTGCAGAATGCAGAAACACTTTGTTTGTTTATGTTCTTATTTTTATATCTACATAAGTTTCAAATAATTTATTTGGTACATATCATATCCAAACAGTTTAATCTTTTTTATACAATTTTTAAAATTACTAAAATGTTACAGATGAAATTGAATTTATTCATACTTACATGAATATTTAAAATACAAAAATATTATATAGTTTACCATAAACAAAGCTATGATACCACAGATAAACTATATTTTGCTCAATAACAATACAATAACATAATTGTAACTGACCATATATTTTAAATAAAAACTAATGTCTTTTGAAATCCTACAATTTGCAAAACAAGCCAATCATGGAGTTAATGCTGTGTACATATCTATCATGTACACAACACTCAAAACTGCTTTATCGAATGCAATAGATGTAGTTTTAGTGTTACATTTTAACATGTTAACCTTGAAAAGTATCTTGATGTGACTATTAGAAGTATAGTTATTCATAAACAATGAATATTCTGTAACTATATGTTTATTCCACCTCACTGAATTCAGACGTCCTAAATGATTCTACTAAAATGATACTACTATATATATATATATATATAGTTACAGAATCATTTAGGATGTCTGAATTCAGTGAGGTGGAATAAGCGCTTAAGACAGGACAAATAGGAATTGTTCTATCTAATCTATAACTTAATAGTTTAGGAAATGTAACAGACTTGTTAATTACTTCTTAAAATTGAGAATTATAAGTATGTACCTATGATTAAATAAGTTAGCTTTTCGGGGGTGTAGTACGCACTTAGCCTCTTGATTGGGCCATTGTGAATTATTAAATAAGTTATTGTGAGTGTATTTTTTTTTTCAGTGATTGCCAAGGCGACATAGCACAGAATACCCAAGAAAATAAAATAGATTTTGTAAATGTCAAACCTGAAATTGACACATCTATTATTAAACAAGAGCCACCGGTTAGTTGCTTATTTTATGAGTATCTTGTATTTAAAATTTTGTATGGGATATGTATTTATGTTATATGGAAACCATAGACATTTAAGAAATTGTTGGTGTAGTGTTTGCGTTTGGAAGGACCAAGAGAGAATTGTGGCAGTCTCTGACAGGGGCCTTTATCTCATAGAGGGTTCTGGAGTGAACTAATACTTGAATAAGACTAGTTTTTTAAGAAGAAAATATTTTGTAATCCCAGAAAGGAATTTTTTATTTTATTTTATTAATAACATTCAAACCCTAACATACTATTACATACAACTATACAGATAAAACAATTAGGCAAAAGTGAAATTAAAGACAATTTGGCAAACCCATGGTGACATGATGATTACAAATCTATTTAAACTATCTTGATCACATTAGGTTTCAACAAAAAAAAAGCATTGACACTGGTCCAAATAAGACATATAAATACAGGCTCACAGAGATTCATACACATCTAACTTATATACCCTCATTTTTCATCGAGAGTAATTTGTTTGACAAATATTATAAATTATTTTCAGGAGAGTGATTATATATTACCGCATGCCGAATCTCAAGAGGGGCCAATGCTTGGTGGTGGAGGTCAGTTTGCATATATTTTATAAAAAGACTATATAACATTACAAAACAAACTACCACAGTATTAATATAAATTAAATATAAGTCTTTAAGAGGATTTATTTATAGATGTTGCAATACACTTGTTGAATTTCTATAGAAACTGATAAAATAGAGTGAGAAAAGGCTTAACTACTTCATATTTTATGCCATCTAAGTCACGTATTATCATATAAGATATTAAAAGTAATTCAAAAAAGAATTGTTGTAACTAAAGATTATGGGTTCAATCCCCGTTGAACAGCGTATTGGACTTAAATTTGAAATATAGCAAAAAAATATATTTTATTTCTGAATCTAATAAAAATTAATAATCGAATGATGTTCATAAATCTCGTGTTTAAATTTAATTTTCAATTCGGCAAGGTTTAAGTTATAAAAGAAATTTAAAAGTAAAAGGATTGATGTTAATTCCACTGCATGAAACTAGTTTTAAATTTTAATAATAACTAAATAAACATATTTTCTTTAGCTTTTGCGTTATCTTCGCTCCCGTTAAAATCGTAATAGAGGGTAGGGTTTAGAAATATCAGGTAGTTGAGAGATATCTTTAGATTTATATTTCCTTCTAGTGACAGAGGAAGACTTAAACAGGAACGCGGTGGAGGAAGCTAGGAATATATGCGATGTTTGTCAAAGGACTTTTACAAGAAAGTCACATTTACGGATGCACAAAATTTTGCACAGTCAAGAGAGACTAGAGTGCCATTTATGCTACCTCCGTTTTGAACATTTTGAAGATTACAATAATCATATTACCTCACACGATATGAATTACTGCTGTCACATTTGTGGCAAATCATTCAAAAGCTTAACGAACTTGCGGAATCACAAAAAACTCCACACAGATGCACTAGTTTTCAAATGCGATCATTGCTCAAAAGATTTCACGCATAAAGCCAATCTGTCGCGCCACCAGAAATTGGGCATTTGCAAGAACAAAGAAGCCTTAACGTGTCCCGTTTGTAAAAAGGTTTTCGAAAAGGCTTTTTTCTTGAAGAGCCACTTAAAAAAGCATACTACTGAGAAACCATTCCAATGCGATTTATGCTCTATGTTCTTCAAGCATAAGTCGACTTTGGCGCGGCACATTCATCTCCATAGTGGTGTACGTCCTTATGCATGTACATATTGTCCAAAAACATTTTCTCACCGGGGATTATTGGAGCCACATTTGCGAAAACACACTGGCGAAAAGCCATTCCCGTGTCCTCGGTGCAGTAAAAAATTTTCGCACAAACATAACATGCTGCGTCATTTAGAGAGGCATGCGAAGGAAAAGAATCTTCAATGTAGATTGTGTTTGAAGGTTTTCCCGCGCGAGAGTAGATTGATTTATCACATGCGATCACATACTAATAGTAAACCGTTTAAGTGTGATGTATGTGGAAAGAAATTTACCCATAAATCGAATGTTTTGAGGCATTACTCGAGAAAACATCCGAACGAAAAGTATGAGACTAAATTTACCGACGCAACAGTTGCTAAGCAAGTATGGGAGAAGGTTATGCAAAAATTATCACAAGGTGCGTTAAAAGACGAGTTTAATCTCTAAAAATGGCTAAACCATTGAGATGATTTCCAAAAATTAAATTTTTAAATGTTTTAACCTTGTTAACTTATCATTTATAGTAGTTTTTCTTTGGTTATGTATATAAATATTTTAAGGTAGTCATTATGTTTTAGATACTTTATACTGTTAATAAAGTCTCGATTATTCTATTTTAAACCATATTCTGCAACAAATGTCAAATTAGCGGCAATGGCAACTGAATGTTATAACATTACAATAAAGTTCATATTCGCTTTAATTACTAGGAACGGTGCAACTTACTTCTGAACGACCAACTAGTCACACGGAAAAGTGAGCCTTATGGTGCGCATAATAAAGAACACATCCTTTACACATCCCAAGAAGTTGAAATCCTATCAACGCTAAGGGCCATAGCCCATACCTCACCGAGATGCCATGGCGACGTGGCCAGCGACCGTCGCCAACTAGTTCTTATTGAGATGTATGACGGCTAACTCAGTTGGCGACCGACTGGCGACGTTGCCAGTCGCATGGCATCTCGGTGAGGTATGGCTCTAAAATAGGAGAGTCAGGTCCTATTTTACTATCTTCAAGTGAATTTCTGATAAGTTGCCACATTATTAGCGCTTATGAGAGAAAACGATATTTTATTAAATACTGAGCGACTCATTTTACTTGAAGATTGTAATGAACATTGAACACTAGATTACTTTAAAAAAAATTAAAATACCTGAAATGTGAAGCGAATTTTGTTTGTTTAGAGCGATCCTCCATCAATTACGGGCGAAGAATGTGTAACGCAAAAGCTAAAATATAATACAAGAAATTAAAAATTCATTTTCTATTATAGTTGACGAGTTGAATACAAACGCTGTTATTAATGGGAAGCACAAGTGTGATACGTGTGAAAGAGGTTTTGACACAGTCCAATTTCTGAAAGAGCACAAACTGATCCACCTTAAACAAAAATTAGAATGTTACATCTGCTTCGAAAAACTGGTCAACGTCGAAAAATATGAAGCACACATGAACGAACACGAGGTTGAGGGTAAATTCAGGTGCACCCAGTGTGCTTTTGGGTGTAAGCGAAAATCTGCATTGCTAAAACATCAAGAGATACACTTCAGATCCTTCACATGCGATAATTGTGATAAGAACTTTGTCGATCAGCGCAATTTGACAAGACATATCGAGAACAAACGGTGCCAGAAACCCTTGATAAAGTGTGAGGTGTGCAGCAAAGAGTTTGATAAGACCCATCTGTTCAAAAGTCATCTCCGTAGACACACAACGGAGAAACCGTTTGAATGTAACATATGTGGAATGGCGCTCAAATACAAATCCGCCCTAGTCCAACATGTGCTCAGGCATAACGGCACTAAGTCTTTCAAATGCGATGAATGCGACAAAACCTTTGACAACGCGAGCGCAAAGAAACGCCACTTGTCGTGCCACTCCGGCGAGAAACCGTTCCAATGTGACATTTGCAAAAAGGGGTTCTCATTCAAACATAACATGCTTACACATATGAAACGCCACAGCAAGAAGAAAATTGTCCAATGTATGGTGTGTGATAAGATATTCCCTCGGGAGAGTAGACTGATATATCACATGCGCTCGCACACAAATAGCAGACCGTTTGGTTGTGATTTGTGCGTGAAAAAGTTCTTTAACAAGCAAAATTTGATCAAACATTATAAGGATAAACATCCGAACGCGAGTTATACCATAACAACGTCGGATGCGACTGTCGCTAAGTTAGTCTGGGAGAAAATTCAAAAGAAGTTGAAGGAGGGCGGCAAATTTGAATAGTTCCTCTAAAGTCTAAAGGTTGAATAATATATTTAGTATAATACTGCCTCCGTAGTAATAAGAAATATGCATGTGACCCTAGAAAGCGCCGAAGGACCTTGCCTTTCGTTTTTACGTTAATGTTACAATTATTTGTACATATTACAAACTTTTAATTACGAAAATCTGTGTAAGGCGAAAATTTGTCTACCATTTGTACTGAATATCTTTGGATCTTTTCTCTTATTTTTTTTTCTCTTTTTCATCTTTATTTAAATTAAGTTTAAAATCAAACCATTTTAGTGTATGCAATAATGATGCAGATAATTCAATTTGAGCTAAACATCAATGCAACGACGTAGGAGCGTCGGCCACCATACCGTACCATATCATGACCGTGCTATGAACGTTCCGATACGTTATAACACGAAGCAACACGATATAAATTATGTTATACTACGCCCACGAGAACGTATCAAAATATTCTCTCCGAAAACTGACGCTCCGTGCAGGGCACGCGACTGCTGGTCGATGACGAAACGGTCTAGTGAGCGTAGTCTTACTTTTCAATACAAAGAATATTTGTTGCCTGACACGTTCCTATTACGGTCATAGTATGATACGTTGGTCATAGTGGATAGTATAGTCACGTTGTAGTAGGCAGAGAGTCCTTTAAGCGTTTTATTTTTAAAGATTTTTATAAATTTGTCGCTCCTTGTGTCACTTACATTTCTATCTGATACATAATACCTGTCAATTCAAAATCATTATTGATTTAGCGAATATGAACTTTATGCTAAGATACCATACAATTTATAATGCCACTGTTTTGAAACCGTTGCAATCCTATCAAAGATGGAAGATTCAAGTAATTGTTTTTTTTTTTTTCAGTATTTTTTTACTAGCATCGATGATGCATTAGTGAGGGTCGTTTTACCGAGTAAAATAATATTATTGTGCAATAATATTTTGTTATAAATTATTATTGATGTGTTACCGGCAATACTACCTATATCATATTTACCGGTAAGGTTCGCGACACTATCATTTCTGTTTGCATTTTTCTGTTTAACATATATTTGGCACAATTATTCCAGATGCGACCTCGAATTCTTCAATATAACAGAATATATATTCTCTTTACGAGTTTCTATTGGTTCTTCGAGGTAGCACCTGGAAGTTGTGAATTCAGTGCATTCTGTAAATCCACTGTTTGTCTGATTCTAAGACTCCTAAGTGACCAAGTATTTTTTATTTTAAGGAATAAAAAGATGAGAAAATGTCACTTATGAATCTCTTAAAGCAGTATTGCAAATTGATTGATTGCTCGCCTGTTGATGTAAGAAATGATTTGATATTTACGTAAATACTAAGTTCAATGTTATATTAAGTCAATCGTGTATATTTTAAATAAGTTTAGTCTGAATTAAAAATATAATTCTGATACTATTCTTCAGTTTTTTATTGCCAAATCAATTAAAAAACTTTGAAAGACCTTTAAACAATAGTATTATTCCATCTCACTTTTATAACTTTTCTATATTTCAAATCTCGTGCTCAATATAAAAGCTGATTTGACAGTAAATTGTTTTTTGACATGTCTTCGAATGTCATGCCATAGTGAAAATTAAACAAAATATACGACACATAAATTTTATTAAGTATAATTAATACGACACGTTTACACAAAATATATTAATATCATAATTGTTATTTAATAATATTAAAAATAAAAGAAAAAATAATTTTATAATTTACACACTAATCCACAAATCGATTGAATTAATATAAAATTAAATACTTATTGTAGAAAAATGTTGAGATTCCTTACATTTCCATTTCTTATTATAATTATGATGTAAAATAGATTCATTTAGGAAAGGATAATTGCTTAATTTTAATTTCACTTCTGAGCATAATCAAGTTTTTGCCTAAGTATTGGCGTCTGCGTTAAATATTTGTATGAAAAATACACGTCGAAATCATAATCTCCTTTTTGGTTTTTTTGAAGGTCGGTTATAAAATATGGCAGCGTTTAGCGCTTCCGCGTAATCATGAGCCTTTAGACGAGAACTCATAACAATGTGTATGGAAATGACATTTAATGGGAATCATCGTTTTTTTTTTCACCAGTTGGCGCCACTGTTGACTAAGGTCCAGAGGTATAGCTGTTAAAGGCGACTTTATAAGAACGGTGCCGTAACAGTTTTGAATCTTGAATCTCATTAATTAATTATAAATAACTTTCATCATATTTTTGCGCCTTTTTTTCTTAATTCCGCTTTCAAAGCGTTCACATTCATCACCAAAAATCCATATTTGCGATTATTTCGTGAAGGAGATCACTCTTCAACAGGTAAATTAAAGAAATTATAATTTATGTCACGAAGCCCTCTAAAACTAGTGACAATTGAATTTTTTGGACCTCACGCGACACAAGCGCCTCTAGTTGTAAACTCACACGCGATAGAGCCCCCATTACGATAACCACACCAAATATCATTTCCATTCAAATTCATAACGTGCTGATGTTGAGAAATAAACGTGTTGTTCTTCTATCTGAATGCTATGGAATGGACCAATATGGAATTCTCAGGTACCGTAAAAGCAACAAATTGTGAGTGAAAAGTGATATAATTATAGGGAAGCCTTGATTCTATTATCAATCAAATTAGGAATTCTATTTTATTATACAATTCAAAATTCTTTACGTTTTAATTCTGAAAGCGTTGAGTTGTAAGTATAGCTAACTTACAGCACCGATTTATTAACTAAAACTAACACAAATAATGGGACGGCTTAAGCTTAGTGCGAAATAATAAATCTAAAATACCTATGTAATTTTGTATACAAGAAGCCAAATCGGCTAAATACGACAGAAACTCAGACAGACAGACTTGACAGATTTTGGAAACAGAGATTTCTTGACTATAAACGAGAACGTTAAAAAAAAATTCTTGCAAACAAAATTTGAGGTAAGAAACATACAAACAAATTGAGAGAAATATGAAAATTAGATACAAATTAATTAAGTAGTGAGATTCGCTTAGGGGTCATCCATAAATTACGTCACACGTTGAGGGGGTGAGAGAGAGTCGACGAGTGTGACAAGGGGGTGCGAGGGGTCCTTAATTTCGTGACGTCACATTACCTAATCTACGTGTTAAAACGAACTTTGCACAATTAATAATACTAAAAAACATTAACGTAAAATTGCAAAATATGTGACGTCACACTAGGGAAGAGGGAGTCTCACAAATGTGACCAGCTGTGACAAGGAAGGGGGAGGGGTCAAAAAATCATGAAATTCGTGTGACATAATTTATGGATGGCCCCTTAGTAATGTTTATAAAAACTTCTATCTTTACCATGTCACTAATAAACCTTATTTAGTTACCTAGTGTACCTCCTTTAAAACTTAAATTTGTAATTCGAAAGGTAAAAAATTATATGAAAATAGGTTATTGTGATAATATCTTTTCCTTAATTTTCCTTACTTAGGAAATATAGATTATATTCCAATACAGATTTATGTTTAAAATGTGCAATTTTACATAATGTGTTACAATTTTACTGCAATATACAAAGCAATATTAAAAAATTATGGTGCCTTATCAGAGACAAACAATATTAAATTATTATATAACAATACAAACTAATACAATCTTAATCGGTAGGAATGTATGTAAAGTTCCTTGTATAACAATAGGTACCATGGGCGCCGGCAGAAATAATTTCTAGCTGGTGCAGATTTTAGTTTTCTTACAATCTTCACCGTATATGATTGTTAATGAAAAATTGAAATTTTAGTCGGAAACATCTGAAGCCCGGTTTATTTTATGACATTTACAAATTTCTGACTATTCATTATAAATTTATTTCAATAATTCCTGTTGATCCCGAGATTCCCAAAGGGTGCAAGTGCACCCCCTGGCACTCCCCTGCCGGCGCCCATGGTAGGGGTACCTCAAACGTGAGTTTGATAAGGTCTGTATAAGATATTTATGCACTATATGAATGACAAAATATGTTGTCTAATAATATTGAAAATTTTGATAGTAAACTCATGGTTGAGGTAATTTGAAATACACAAGGACAGACAACAAAAAATATATTAAATCATTTATATAAAAGTATGTTCTTAATACATCAATATCTTATTATCCATAAAAATGCCTATGTCAAAGTATAAACTGGAATAATTACAAAAACATCAAATATAACTAAACTCTGTGGAACCGAAGCTTGTTTGAAATATTTAATTTCTTATAATAATTTATACTTAAAATAAAGTGGTATTTTTTTTAAAATGACATTACATAAGCAGCACGCCTTCCACCAAAGCAAAAGTTTAATGAATTTTGGGTTTTCATATCTTTAAAAATAAAAGGGTAGGCACAACAAAATATCTTCAGATCGCCTATCATAAACTGTCAATTTGTAATGTGAGGAAAATTATAATCTTTCACAATTAATAATTCACAAGTCAACAAAAAAAATCTTTTTTTTGGGTCTGTTTTTTTAATGACTATTATCTGAATGTTTACATTGAAAAATAACCAAAAACTTAATTTATACAAAAAAAAAGTTTGCTTTTGTACTTTATACCATGATAGAAAAAATATATGATTTTTTACAAATGCTTAGAAGTTACCACTTTTAAAAGCAAACTTTATGAGATAAAAATATTATTAATTAGGTATTCTTTTATTAATTAGGTATAAGAAATCAAAATCGGGTGCACCGAACACAGACTCAAAAATCGTGTTTACCTATGTAATGTATAAGTATATTATGTGTTTCTTAACAAAGATTATGTTAATACCAAATAATATACTAAAGTTGCTTCCTGTTACTTTGTTATACTCTCGTTTTGGTGGAAATGCAAGCTATGTCCTTAAATTAAGTATTAATAAATTTTACCTCAAATAGGATTCAATAATAAAAATATTTCTTTTTAAACTAAGTTTTCGCAAATAACATAAACCGGTGGTCTAATTGTCATTAATTATTATTTTTTAAATAAGGCACATGTAATATGATGTTCAACGAAACCGTTTAAATAAACCTTTTAAATAATTTGTTAAATATATGAAAATAAATATTACTATAGGTTATTTATAAATTATAACAAATGTAAATCACTTAAAATACTTGATTTTTTAAATATGTATATACTTAGATATAATCTTCCTAAGTAACCTACATATTTGTAAACTTCATTTTTACTTCCAAATAATAAAGTACCTAAATATACATCGTAATAACTGATTAATATTAAGAAACTCATTTTTTAAACATTAAAAAATAAATATAAATAAAAAATACTAGATAGTTTAAGTAGATATTGTATTACAAAATGATTGATTTTTCTTCTTCGACATTTGCACTAAAATATCAGCTTTATTGATTTCAAGTATAAAAATCTTGTCCTATTTAAGTTAAATATTTTAAATATATTTATGGGATTACTTAGTTCTGTCAGTAAAAAAAGAATTATTTTATGAATGGTAAGATTGCTTCACAGATTATTCTTTGTTTTCTTTAATCTGTGGCGGTTGGTCGGTATAGACAATCTCTGCGTACTCTGTGGAAGGTGGTAGCGGCTTGTCTGCTGTCTGCTCGCCGAGTGCTAGTTCAGCATAGACTACACTTTTCTTCTCTTCTGCAACGTTCTGGAAGATTAAAATCAAGGATTTATATAATGACGTTGTCTATCAATAAACAATCGTGTTTAGGTATATGGTTGTAAAATATGTTACATGAAACCCAAAATAACAATTGCATAAGATATACCTTTCATAACATCGACTATTGAAAGTGCCAACATAATCGATTATTGAACCTTTCGTTGGATTAAACAGACAAACCATAAAATACCGTATCGCATATACATTTAGGTGCATCATTTAGTAAAATTCTTAAAATGAACAGGCGCTTCAATATTTATTTTAAATGTTTTACTTAAAAAATAAAAAAATAAAAAAAATTACGTTACCTCAGGCTCAGCCTCGGGGTTGCTAGTTGCTTGAACACGGTCCCTCCCTCGTGGTAAAACTGCTCTAACACGGGCGCTGAGCTGACTTAGGCGCGATCTCTGTCTACCGACTGCACTCTCTGTGTCGCTACTGGCACAAAACATTTAGTATTTATAAATGAAGTCTTCTCATTGTTTACGCTGACATTTTTCTGCGTTTAAGTGATCAGCATCAAGTAATCAGATGCCTTGAAAACTGAAATATTTTTCTAAATATTCGAATCGCAGAACAGGAAACTATACCCCATACTATTTAGCTTGTCTATAGTAGTTATCAGAGCCGCCTTTAAGCTATTGCACCCTGAAGAGAATTTAATCATATTAACTACTACACATTAAACTGCAAGAGGATACTTGTCGAATTTTGGCTAATGCGTTTCAAATTTTTGAAAGTAAACTAGTTTTCCATTTTCCGAAAAAAGGAGCGTCCTAGCGCAATTCTGACATTCCGATTCGAATGGATCCCCCAACTCCCTAGAGTGGTAAAAATGCGGGGAAGCAAAATATGTTACAATGTTAAAACAATACATTATTTCAATGTATATTGTCTTTCAACATCGAATGAAGTAGGTACTTATAATTTTCGTAAAGGAATTATTGTAGGACAATAAATGTTACCTACTTCTTGAAGGGAAGCGGATTCGCAGCATGTAAAAGCACATCACCAGCCGCCGTCCTTATAAAAAAATCAGCTATATACAAAGCGAATTATATAAAATTCCCTAATGTTTTTAAGTGACCATTACGTTGAAATTTGTAGGCTAAATTTTAATAAAGCTAAGTGCCACTTAGATTGATATTCATAGGCTACATAAGACTGATTTTAGGTACATCTTTGGAAAGTAGATATGTTTTCAACGCTAAAGATTAGTTTTTTTTTTA
Source organism: Aporia crataegi (assembly GCA_912999735.1). NCBI lineage: Eukaryota > Metazoa > Arthropoda > Insecta > Lepidoptera > Pieridae > Aporia > Aporia crataegi. Next base: position 4,071,376 of record OU538750.1, on the reverse strand, counting down.
GATTTCCTCAAATTTTCTGCTAAAAATAAAATATCAAAGTCGAAATAAAGTCTAGGTACCTATACAATAGCAAAAAATTATAACTGGAGACAAAGTTGCGGTTTTGAATCGCATAATCACGTAAGTCAACTTTCATCAAACTCTACTATAGTAACTTGAGTACCTAAACTTTAGTTGAGCGGTCTATGAATTTCAGCCCATGTTGGTACAAATATGCAATTGAAAACAAAAACTTTTGAATTTGTAAAGCTTACCCAAATTTTTTGTTACAAAATTGAAAAAAAAAAATCCCAAATGTGTTCAACCAAGTACCAACACATTATTTGAAGCGCCATTATTTTGTTATAGGTATATACAGTAATAACTATAATGGATTAACCGAGAGGTACTCGGTTAATCCATTATGGTTATTCCTTAACTACAAAAGTGTGACAGAATTTACCAATTACTTTATGTATTTATTTACTGCTGACCCCGCTAACTTCGTATCGTTTCAGTTCCGAATAATAACGTGTCACCTAAATACACGATATTTCTTCATGAACATGGATAAATTTGTATGTTTTGATAGCTATTCGGGACGCAGACGAATCCAAAAAACAGAGATCATTAAAATCGGTACAGCCGTTCTTGAGTTATAAATGGTGTAAATCTGTTTTATATATTAGATATACTTAATATACATATATAAATAAACATATATATATATATATCATGTATATGTCATGTTTGTATCATGTCTCAATAGTGCATAAGCACTATAGAGACATGATTGAGTTTTAATAATATTATGTATGATGAATTATTTATTATAAATTTGAATATTAGATAAGTAATTCTATAGAGAGAAATCTTTTTTCCATTTTCCGGGAAAACGGTGAGTCCTAGCGCAATTCTGATCGAATTTTTACCTACCCCTATGCTGACACACTCCAGATTTCCACACTTTTCCTATTTTTTGAACCCACCCTTGACCCTTTAGGGGAGAAAAAAGGGAGCTGACATTATATTTCTGATTCTGTTTTTTGATTTGTTCTTATTAAAAGGCCTAAACCTTTTTTTTTTCATAAAATACGCGAAAACTGTTTTTTGAGATCGTGGACTATATTGGTGGAGTAAGTAAATAAAAAGTCCATAGAGGACCCCTAATTTTCATACTTATTAAATTTTTAAAATTAAAATGGCAATCATAACCACAAAATTACAATAAACGCTCTGTTTTAACTGACAATTTCTCTTTATTTTATAGATATTTTAACGTAAAATTTATATCTGAATATTTGTTAGTTCATGACAGAGAAATATTGCAAATTGATTTCAAAAAAGAAATTATAAATTGTTAAATAATTACATTAATGTTGCGTGTCAGTTCTGGGCAGTTGTATGAGAATTGTATGTGTCTACGTAATTTTGTAATAGAAGCCCTGTTACAGAATTTGTATATATTTTAAATTTGTATATAAGTGTTTTAAAAAATATCATATTTTACCATTCGTCGAAGCATGATGTTATATCTTATATAAAATTCTCGTGTCACAATGATAGTTACCTTACTCCTCCGAAACGGCTTCACTGATTTTTACCAAATTTTATATGCATATTCAGTAGGTCTGAGAATCGGCTACTATTTTTCATACCCCTAAGTGATAAGGGTAGTCCAGCCCAAAAATTAATATGGCAAAACAACGTTTGCCGGGTCAGCTAGTAGTCTATAATATTTTTCTTCGATAAATGGAATATCCAAAATTAGAAAAATCTTTGTACAAATTATGTTTTATTTAATACTAGTGGACCACGCGAACTTCGTATCGCTTCAGAGTTCCGAATAATAATGAAGTACCTAAAACGTTATTCCATAGAAAATGAGGAAACGAACACACATAACACACACACACTCATAAACACTTTTTCATGAATTTGTCAATATTGTTGAAAATTATTAAGTATATACTATTATATATATAATACATACACTGAATCTGAATTATATATATTATTATTATTATATACACTAATATATTATTATATATTACACTGAATTATATATCCCAGAAATAAATTGTTAGTTTAACATCTATATAAAACAATTTAAACTTTTGTACTTACGATTCTCCAGAGCTCTTTCCTTGATCGCGACTTTCATGGCCTAAAAAATCATTATTACTATTACATTCAGTTATCAAGATTATTGTTGACTAAATATTTAATGAGAATAAGAAATATGTACTTTTATTTCTCGGGATTAGCAACAATAGAGGCCTCATAGCTAAGTGGTCTTATAAGCCTACGGCGAAGCCTGAGGTATCGGGTTCGATCCCCGGTTCCGAACACAATTTATAACTTAATTTGTATTCGGTCTCTGGTAGGGCTGTCACTTGCCTGCTGTCATAAGTGGCACGGAGGTGTGATTGAGATTCTACAGGCTTGCCTGAAGAAATTCAACCAAACCAACAAAAAAATTGGGTTGCCTGGAAGAGATCGTTGATTAACAGCAATAAGGTCACCCGTTGCACTCCATTGCCACGAAGTGTTTAAATTTTTTTCTAGCTACTCGTATTATATAACTTATCATGATGATGAAAACAAAAGCTTTCTTGTTTAATATAAGGTAAGGATTGATTCAGCTTTAGGCAATTTTCAACGATTTAATAATCGGCTTAGTACAAAAAGTTCATAATATGCGTGTCTGCTTGCTGCTTGTTAAGTATGTTATGTATACGAATAATAGTAAAAAATAAAACGATTAACTCTTATTTAATAAATACTTTAATGGATAACATACCGTTCTATACACGTTAATTGATTAAAATCGATTTAGAAACGTACGTTATGAAACATTAATTTAAATTTGCAAAATGTGATGATCTGATATGGCAATACTAAAATTATTCCATTTTTGGTTTCGTAAAATGGCAGTGCTTTTGTAAATTGACGTGTTTTACAAAATTATAAAACTATTTAAGGTGTCTTATTTTAGATTTCTCAAAAATTAAGTACCTACACGATTTTACAATCTTTTTAAACCATGGATATAGAGAAATAGACAAAAAAATTGACAATATGGATTTAGAAAAAGCATTTGAATATATTATTAAACGAAGAATTATCTTCAGTGTTCTTTTATACGCTTCTCTCTTTCTTTTATATAAAGATAGAAAAGAATAACCTGATACAATCTGCTTTCTCTTATATCAAATGATTATATTTATAATGGCAAGGTTTCATCTGTAAATTCTGAATATGCAGAATTATAGAAACATACAGTTATTACTAGGACAAGTTCAAGAATTAGGTAATTAATTAAAATACAAAAGTAGGATAAAAATGTATATCTATATTTTAACAGTAGAACGCCTATGTATTACGTGTCAGCTGTTAGTAACGCATTCTCTTATGTTTAAGTTTAAAACAGAGCAAGTGTAAACTTGTAAAATCGGTAATAATCACATTTCCCAAAACAGAAACGCTAACCTTAAAATTATTTAAGTAGGCTTATTTTAAATGCTATTACATAATATATACAAAATATAAAATAAAAATTGGAACAAACACACTTACTTACACGACCGTACTTTAAAATCCAACATATTTTATTTAAAAATACAAAGATAGGTACATACCTAAATAAACGGTTTAATTAAGCAAGTTTCGGTTCTCATAATACAACGGAAAGTATTAAAAGTCTATTAACACAACGTATTAACAATAATTATAGGTTTGTTGTACAATCGGCTGTGGCCTTTAAATAAAGCAATACAATCATTTCTATGGGAAAAATATCCTAATTACACTATATTCAAGTTCAAATGATACAGCAGACAATTTAAGATAAATGTTAGTCGTAGATAAATAGTGGATTTTAAACGTAAAAGTAGAAAACTTCACTTTTTATAGTACGGTCGATGAACTTATAATAATGTACTTAAAATTGTATCAATAGTTACTTAAATACATGGTATACAATTTTTTTCAAATATTTGTTGTTAAAAACTCGTCAAAATGGGCAATGCACGACAAAATTTATACTAACACCTAGGGGTAATATCGAAAATTGAGATGTAATGAGTTAATGTTGATAAAGTTGAGTGAAGGTCGTTTTTCTTCACAGGTAAGGAAGCCTTTTATGCCGTCCAAACAGAAACAAAGTTAGTTTTTCCGGGATACAAATCCAGAATAGCGTCGCAACATAAAACAAGCGGCAGTAATGTGTAGTTGGTGTCGCCTAAGACAAACTCAATAAGACAATGACGTTGATTGTTACAAATAATATAGCGACAATAAATTTCTAAATCATTCATAAAATTTACTTTTCGCGAACTAAGCTATTGTGGCAGTTTATTGTACTTTTTTATCTTTGTTCATGTATGTGCATGTACATAGCCTATGTAAAAGTCTTTAAGATAATGGCCCGGGTTTTGTAATACGAGATGCTGTCTAACATAATGAATATAACCAGTATTATAGTAATAAGTAATAGAAACACGATAATTTAAACTAAGATTCCTAGCAATTACAGCTACTTTTTCCAGCAATTAATAATAAAATTATCTATGTATATTGAATAAAAAGTTTCTATACTTCGTTGAATAATTCACAACATTGATGAGATTCGTGATAACTTTACGGCAGTATAACTTTGTCTACGATTATTTATAGTATGTATAAAGTCCCACAATCAATATCGTAAGGCTTTATTAATGTTAATTGTCAATGTCAAACTTTATACTTATTACATAATAGTTTGACAGAATTTAAATTTGTTTTAAAAAAGCCATATGATGTAGATTAAGGGATACACTTAGTCTTAATTAATATGGGTTTTGTACATAGATAAGCTAACAAACACACATTTTTATATGTTCGGCAATTCTTCGTTAATATAAAATTAAATTCGTTTGTATTAAAATGATATCAAGATCATTAATAAAATCTTTTATTAGTTTTATTTTCGGTATTAAAATTTTTGTTTAAATTACTTGCTAGGTCACTGGTATAATACGATATTATTAAAATTTCTTGCCTAAATACCAATTAAACAACATTTATTTAATGTGATAGCAATGACTTAATATTCTTTTAATTACAGTGTTGCTAGTGTAATAAAATATGGTGGTTCAGCAGTCAGCCCATGTTACCCTGTAACCAAAGATTTTCTTTAGTACCTAATAATATTTGGGGCTAAAGCTTTTAACAGTGCAACGTAAGCGAACACACCGGTGCAAATGAAATGAATTTATTGAAGACATCTAACTCTGACGTCAAAGGGATGAAATTGACAAAATATACATTTTCTATAGAAAATAAAAAAATGCTTAAGATTTAGTCAAATAGTGTATTTGTTAGCTTAATCAAGTACTTTTCTTATTACATGCTGTGGTAGCAAGAGTCTGGAGTGAACTGAATTGAACTTTTAACAATTTTTGCAAAAACTGACTTCAAATTTGATAGAGATCCTTTTAGATTTAATATGAAGCACGATGTTCTATAGTAACAAAGTAAAAGTAATGTAAAAATATATTGAGAAACAATTTGAACTCCGTATTGCAAATCACTGTTAACTGTGCAACACGCGCTTGAGACCACAAATCGGTATATTTTAGTCGTAATAGGTATCTCTATGCTATATAAGATAAATATATTACAATACAATTGTTTTTTATTTAACTTAAAATTAATTTTAATACAACAAGCCAATATTCGAAAATTTAACAAAATCTAACGTTGAGTGCTGTAAAATATTAGAATTTCTTTGACAGCTTAGATCTCAAGTTTTATTCACGTTTAGCAACTTCGTCAATAGTAAAATAATTGTTGTATGTACACGTCTACCTATATGCAAAAAATAATGTACTCTGGTCATATTTCTAATTTGAGCCCAAATGGTTAATTTTTATCAATTTCGAGTTTATAATTTAAGAAGTTACATGAGTCAACCATGTTATATTCCCATAGATACTTATTAAATTCTTAACCATAGACTTGTTCAGTAATCGATACGAGTAATGTATTGTTGTTCTTTTATGATACCTAAAAAACCTACATGTACCGATGGCGGCGGAATTTCATTTACTGCTTTTAGTCACTGATTGACAATTTTTTTATTATTTATGTCAACCTCCGAATCACGTGAGTTTATGGCATTGTAATTAAGATATTAAGTTAATACATAAATTATGGTGGATAAAGAATAATGCGAAAAATAAGTATGAAATCAGTTTATGACTATAATATATAGCAAAATTGAAGAAATGTCTAATTTAATACATAAAATCTTATTACAATGAAGTATTAATTAATTAATTAAAATATCTATTAATCAAATTTATTAATATAATTCAGAGATTCAACATACATCTAAAATGTCAATAAAATTAACTTTTTCATTAAAACTATGTAATAATTTTGATATTACATAATCTATACATTTTAACACTAAATAAGTCAATTGTTACATCGTTGTCATACTTATAATTACGGACTTGTCAAATGTAAACCAAAAAGGCCTCGATACATTGCGTTACAAGAACCGTATAGACACATTACAATAAGCATAGGTAAGTATATAATAAGGTTGTAATAGAGATATTTAAAAACTTGCAGTAAAAAATAAATGACATATCAAAAATGAGCGTTACATCAGTAAATGATTTTTTTACAGCGATCTTTGTGATGCTTTAAAGTTAAAAAAACAGCATTTAGTGGATCGAGAAATGTCAAAACGGAATTGTGTGTCACTTATAATTTAAAAAAAAAACGATTGACTAATTAGTATAAAGGACTGAAGGGCGAAGTAATTAATTAATGGCTATTTTTTCAATCACTACTGTTTTATTTATTTAAGCTACTTTATAGTTGAAACTTTAAAGTTATGTCACATAGTAAATTGAGAAAACATGACATAACATAGTGTCAAAGAGTCATGTCTATTTGACAGTGACAGCTCTGATTCACAAGCTTAGACCGCGGTATCCGGTTTCTTTTCTGGGTGTTTCGTGTCTCCATTACTGATAAAGTCTCCGTGCTCGTGCGTGGGGTTTTCTGAGCCCTTGACGTCATCGTGCGGGGGAAGGGGCGCTTCGGAATCAGCCCCATCCGGTATGTCGGTCCGATGAGACCGCCCTGCCACATACCAATATAAATAAGCGATCAAGAACGCTAATCTTTAAAAGTAGGTTATCCCTAAGTCAAGAGAAGACAAACTTGTCACGTGCGCGCGCAAATCTTTTAACAGTTTTCTATTTCTATGGCATTCTTCAGATTTAACACGCCACTGCTATCATTTTATTAAGTCAGACAAAACACAGCCCTTGTACATTTTTGTAGACGCTTAGGACCGTATAGGTAATATATAGTAGAACTTTGGAACATTTAAATCATATGTCAATATTTTGAATTCAATTTTAGTTCTACTTAGAAATTTAGTCCAGTCATGTAAGTAATTTAATTATAATCAGCACAAGAACCCTTTTTAAAATTCAACGCCACCTAGTGACCATTTTTAAAACTATCTCATTGAGACAGTCCGAAGCAAAGTGCAGTTTCTGTTAGTTGATCTCGTTAAACCCAGTTACAAAATAAGTGTTACTCTTAAAATTCGTGGAAATATGTTAATAAAACGATCTAATTAAGAGAACATATTTTAGTTTAGAATTCCACCACCGACGTTTAGTATTGTGTAAAAAAATGGATGTTTCTCATAGTGAAACATTCTTATAAAGTACAATCACCCATAAAATATAATAATATTATGTTACTTATTACCAAAAACTAAACTACTCATCCCAAATACTGTTTATGCAGGTCATGCTACATTAGAGAGAGATAGGTATTTGAAAGAGATGTATAGACGAGATTCATGCTAATATTGACATGCCAATTCGTTCTTGATCGCTCATGATGTAGGTACGCAGCATAAAATATCACTTATAATAGGAATTTGTTCGATATTATGCTGTCATTCTTAATAAATGCCTTGAAATCACCATAACTAATTTAGCGCCAAACATGCTGACAAGTCTATAAACGATTTTGAAACTATTATCTTGTAAAGCTTATATTAAAAACGGCTACAGTGATTTGGAAGGCACATTAACTACAATAATTAATTATTTAGGTAAGATACCTAAGTAGTGCTGAATAAATTTAATTATAGAAAAAGATTGACAGCAATAATATAGAAATTTAATAATATTTCTTAAACCGATAACTATGTAATTCTAGATAAACACTGCCATTTATATTCTAGATGAATCATAATTAGTTTAAAATTATATTGTACATATTATGTTAAGTATCAAGCAATGATTTTCAAGATATATATTTTCATACTTGTAATGGTCATGATTTGTATGAAGCAAAAGCCGAAAATTTAACATTTAAATTTTGTTTTATATAAACAGAATATTCCAACTTATCTATGATCTATACGAACTATTTATTTTTTTATCTAGCAAGACTCGAAACGTCAAGCATGCAGACGGCATACTATGAAAACATGCAAAATTCCTTACAGTTAGGTAATGAATCATGGATTAAAGTTATACGATAATATTATGTATATTGCTTAATATTTTTTTAATATACTAAAATATTTTTACTAAGCAATATTGAAATGCTGAATTTCAATTTACACATTTATGGATGCACAAAAAAGTAATTAAAGAAGTAGTTTTTTTTTTTCACTCAAACTAAACTCAATAATCTTAAATGTATCAATTAGAAATTCAGTCTTTTAAATAAATAGGTAATATAAAACTTACCTCCAAAACACCATTTGTCTGTGGCTTTTGCGTAAACAGTCAGTGATACCAGTATAATGAGACACAAAATCGCCACTACGATCCCCGCAATCGCGCCAGGACTGAGTTGAACACCTGAAAAAAAGCTACAATTGATTAATTATAATTATTCTAAAATGTTTTTCTTCACAACACTATCTTATCACTTAAAAAACACAAATAATTATGAAGGATTACGTAGCAGCATAATAACCGTAATAAAGATCCCGTCCATGATTTGATCGATTGAAAGAATGAAAGAATTATTTCTTTTTAAATAACTGCAAATTTTAATAGTATTTTTATAGTCTCTTAAACCGTTGTGGGTTTTGCTCCAGATATTTTACTGACAATTTATATACAAGCAAAGGTTAAATTCATTAACCTTATGTCTCTTCCAAATTGAGATAGAATCCACAACTTGATTCTCCTATGAGTAGGCATTTTCGTAACAAAAGACTTATTCATGCTCAACCTGCTTAGCATTTTCATGACCGCAAAAGCTATCTTATAAACACAGAACAGCAACAATTTAAAACTACGCAACGGATTTTGATACGGTTTTTTTAAATAGATAGAGTGATTGAAGAGGAAGGTTTTTATATATGTTTTATACCCGTGCAAAGCCGGGGCGGATCGCTAGTTCTTTATAAAACTATTTTCCTTATAGACATAAAAATAAACATTATAGGTTTATCTTTCATTAAACAATTATATGAGAAATACTAACAAAGGTACAAGATTATTTTGGCACCGGAAGAAATTATAACAAACGCTAATACACAATCTTGTATAATAATGAGGAAACGGAGAGTTTTGGACTCTTATAAAGAAAAGTGACTTTTCACGCAGGTAACCTTAAAAGAAATTTTCTTCCAATGTAAATTGTCAAATGACATTCGACCATGTGCCAAAAGTCCTTGCACGAGAGTAAGATAGCAGAATACATTCACTAATCTACACTTTTCATGCATTGCAAATGCAATTATTGAATTTTCTTACCATACATATCGAAAATAAGTAATGACGTTATTGTTTTGTGCGCTGTTGAAAAAATAAAAGTTATAAATTTAGATTCTTTTGAACAGTCAATTGTCAATTGATTACTTAAGCATTTGTAAATTCCATCTGGCAGACATTTCTGCGTATATTTCAGAGAAATCCAATATTTTTATGCTTTTTAATTACTTTTAAAGATTTATTTTCTATTTTATTATATGTAGAGATAATATCTTACCCGCTGGTTCGTCCATAGTGCTCAGTCGTAAGGCGAATTCTTCCCTTCCTAAGTCATTGCTAACCCTGAGATAGTATGTTCTGTCTACATCTTCTTTAGCCACCGCTTTCAATACTAATGTCACGTTGTAATAACCACCACCCTGAAAAATTCAATTTTTATGAATACTTACATTTAAAAAAAAAAATTATTTGTTCAATTTATTTTTTAATCTGACCAAACAATCTACGCTACTACGAAGTACTAAATGTTATATCAATAAGTAAATGACATTTAGGGCCGCGCCTTCAATATAAATATTATTAATCACAATAAAATATAGCCAATATTCATCAGGGATAATGTTAGATTCTAATGGTGAAAGAATTTATCAAATTGGTCCAGTAGTTTCAGAGTCTATTCAATTCAAACAAACAAACAAATCTTTCCTCTATAATATTAGTAGCTGTGCACCGCGGTTTCACCCGCGTTAACTTCGTCGTAATGTGATGTTATATAGTCTAAAAGCTTTTAGCTCTAAAAATTACGATACTTCCATAGAACTTTTTATCCCTCCCCTTTCAACCCCTTACGGGGTGTAAAACCCCTTACGTTTTTTTTACAGTGTACTTTTGTTCTATCATCAATAGTTTCCGCAACGCATGCGACAAAAGAAGTTTTAGGGGAGTTTTTTTACACCTTTTGTTACGTTACTTAAGTTTTAGTAAGGATCCCTAATATTTTTTAGCAATAAATATAGCCTATGTTACTGAGGGTAAATGTAGCTTTCCAATGGTGAAAGAATTGTTGAAATCAGTGATGTGTTTACTTTAAGTTTTTTTAATTTACTGTTGAAAGACATTCAAACAATACTATCTGTAACTGAAATACGCTAAATAGGAGAATCGATCTTTATGCATACCATGCATAAAATACTAGTGCATAGACTTACCAAGTGCACAGGCTCTAAAGCAGTGATAGATGAGTCTTCATTCCTCTGAGGAGCAGCTAACACCAGTTCTCCAACGGTCCATTGAGCTTCAGGAGGTGGGTTTGCTCTTAAAGTCACATTTAGACGACCTTCGGAACCAATCTTCAAACCGAATATTGTAATTTGCCCGGATTCCTCGCGTTTTGGTGGGTCTGGAATATTTAAATATATAGAATGATAGATTAGTTCGGTCGGGTGATGAGAACACCCGGGTCATCGTGTTCAAACTTGTCATTAACAGGTACGCGCTGGCTTGTTTAGCTAGAAGCCGTGCCACTCTGTATCAGGACAGGGGATTGATTAACAGCTAATATCTGCGGGCTTTAGTGTCGGCATTCTACACTGTTGTTTTTAGAAGGGGGCATTCAATATTTGTTATTAAAAGAGGAAACTCTGTCTGATTGGATCTTGGTTATGTATTTCTAGTAAATAGGAAAGTCATTGGGCGAAGTGTATTTATGTTTGGCGTGGTTTCGATTATTTTTTTAGTGGTAAATTACTAAATTGCATAAAAAAGATATAACTATACGTATTCTGTATTTTTTATTAAAAATCAGAAATTATTGTATAAGCGTAAGAGTCTGAGATTATGTATAAGCTCAAAGTATAAGCCCTGTCAAGTTTTATTTAATTTCATAAGGTTAGTTCAGATATTTTTTTTTTTGTTTAATATTAAAAAAAATATTTCGAAAGGCATGTTTTCCTGAAATCATGAAATAGGTATAACTCATTCAATGGAAATCGTCCACGGTACGTACGCCACTTTCTGCTGCGTGGAACTGCCTCCTCCAATTCGCATTTTCACAAGGATACGACCTTGGGAATTTTAAGCGGCGAAAGTACCAATACCTCAAAGGCTGATAATGCAACAAAAGCGCGGATCACGGCGGTTGCCCATGGGCGACGGTGATCTCTTACCATCAAGAGACCCGCTGTTGTTCTCAATTGTATATAAAAATAATTTATCTTATTAGCGAGACAAAAAATAAAATAAACACTACAATAATACTTACAATATACAACCAACTGCCTTGCCGCTTCTCTAGGGCTGTCCAGAGCTTCTTGCTCAGCTCTGCAGACCAGCCGTTTACCATTATCATCAGCTGATAGCTCCTTGGTGATGTTTTGACTGATGGTCTCCAAGTCGAGACCTGGCTCTGACGAGATGATTGGCTGATGGACGCCGGTGAGGAATTGGACGTCGTCTGGAAGATAAACAAATTACTAGCTTACTTCTCATACTTGTAATCATTAATCAACTCTGATCACTGCCTCCTCTCTTTTTTGAAACAGCAATTTCACTTCAGCGAGAAAGAGATGGAGTATTCAGGACAGGCTGGTTGTACACGTAAAAAAGTTCGTCAATGTTAATTTTATATTTTGAAACCCTATTATGCCAATAGTAATGTACAAGTACAAGGAACAACTTGCGATTTTAAAAACGCTATTTTTAATTTCTTCAAACTAAATTTAGAAATCCTGAAACCATATCGTAGATTATGAAATCCTATTTATTATTTTATCTATTTATTTCTCTTCTTTTATTTTAGTATGGACGAAATGTCTTAAATAAAGGTTTTTAATTTTTTTTTATTCGACGTAACTACATTACTCTATAATTGTGTATTGAATTGGCGTCAATATGTTTATAATTTAGTCTCTGACATTCTTTAGTAACAAGTTTTCTTGCTATTTTGAACCACAGGTACGTCAATGGTACTGAGTTTATTTAATTAGTTTTGTAATAGTTATTTGAGTAAGATACTTACCCAAGTACCATGTGATTTTAGCAGCTGGTCGGCCGTTGGGAACAATACATTGAGCCATGAAGACATCTCCTTCTTTAAAGTTGGATTGGGGAGGCGATATCAGTTGAGGGTCGGCCGGTGGTTCTGAAAGTATGAAAAATGTGTGAGTTAAACTATAAACAAGCGAAATTGTAATTATTTGAAACAAGAATAACTCAAAAATGGATGAATTTTGAACACATCTTTCTCTATTGATGTTTCAAAAAAAAGACGCATTACATTTGTTGAAACGCAATGACAAACTCACAGACACACAGACTCGTCTAATTTAAACCACCTATCTTTTTAGTTCTTTATTTTATTACAAACCAACAAACAACAACAAATTATTATCATGATAAGTATTCGACATTCGAAATTTGACTTTTTACGTTACTTACGTAGTTTTAGGATGATTTACTAAAATCTTTGGTGCTCTTATAAACTTTAATGAAATAAATAAGATCTGGCTACTATGTGTAGGTACTAACTTGCAACAACAAGCCTCATGGTGCCAGTGACTTCAATGCTCCCACTTTGCGGCGGCAACATACAGGAAATATTGCCGTTCCAATCTTCTTTTATGTGCTTAATGTGAGCGCCACATTCGCCGAACTGAAATAATCAAATTATACTTTAGTACGACATTGTGGAAAATATTATATTATGAGTAGGTACATAGAGTTAGCAAGACGACGCTAGTGATATAAATAATACATATATGGTTTTTAATTTAAAATTAAAGTTTAACAATTAAAGCCTCTTTAAAATGAAACCCTTGAAAATGGATAAAAATAGGTTAAGGAAGTGGTTTAAAAGTGCGAATTTTAGATCAAAAACAAGGGTTTAGAATTTACCTGCAATCCTTGACCGGAGTAAACAACTTCTTCATCCTGTTGACTTGGTATCAATCTGTACGACTTAGAACCTACAGTCATTCTGAAATATTGCAATAAGTATAGTAGCTCACGAGTAACCATTATTTAAATAGCAACAAACAAACAATAATATAAATAATCAATGCATTGTTTTTAAATAAACCATGGGTTTTACTACAATTTCTTATTAATAAGGAAATCCTTCAAATCACCAAAAATATCTTAGTAAAGGTAATTTAAATAAATGTATTTATACACCAGAATGGTGTCCAAGACAACACAAAAGAAAGAGAGGGAGACAGCGTCAGAGATGGGAAGACATCATAACACTAGCAGGCGCCACATGGACAAGGAAGTTTTAGGGGAGGCCTATGCTAAGTAGCAAGACAATCTTTGCGAAACTGGTGTCAATGTTAAATATTTCATTTTAGTACATAAGAAATATGTGTTTTATAAGATTGTTTAATAAAGGCTTTATTATTATTTATACTATTGCAAAAATATTTGTGAAATATTAGCAGAAAATTTAATGTGAATGGAAACAAGAGTGGCTAAGCGGTCTTATAAACCTGCCGCGAAGCCTGCGGTTCGATCGCAGGTCTCGAATACAATTTATAATTTAATTTGTATTTGTATTCGGTCTCTGGTAGGGCTACCACTTGCCGGACGGGGTGTCATAAGTGGCGCGGAGGTGTGGTTGTATTTCCACAGGTTTGCCTGAAGAAATTCAACCAAACCAACAAAAATTGGATTGCCTGATCGCTGATTAGCGATAAGGCCGCCCGTTGCACTCCATTGCAACGAAGTGTTAATAAAAAGTTTTAGTGAAGTCATCATCGAAAATTAGTATGAAAATGTACTTACCGACACGAGTCGATGGGATAAGGAACCTTGCAGAGTACCGTGAGATCATCTCCCGCTCTTCTAACAGCCTCTTGGGGAGTAATTTCCACCGTTTCACCTAAAACAATAAAGATGATTAAAATATGAGTTTGAATATTTAGCTAAATTTTTAATCTAAAAAAATCTTGACACAAAATGAAACTGTGTCCAGAATATCTTTCCCGAAAAGTTTAAAAATCTTATTACTAATAACATCAATCCAATCATGATGATGTCATGAATACCCGCTTCATAAGAATCATCTCTGATCTTGTTATAAATAAAAAATAAAATAAGTAGAAAATGCCTCAGTATATGGGTTTTAAGGCATCTTGCTGGAAATTAAATAGCCAAAAGGGAAATTAAATGTTTCAAAGTGTCTTACGTAACGGAATTGACTTGAATTCAGAAATTCGCGAACCTCAGAGCTGATATATTCTAGTTCCAAATAATTCGAGTACCGCTTTGTACCGGAATAAGCGGATTGTACTGGATTGAACCAGTTCACTCCGGTGCGCTGGACCGAATGATACAATCGATAGAAACCAAATGGCATTTGTGCTTTCAATAAGCTAAGAAACACGAGCTTTACAGCTTTTATATTTGAAACTCCAACTAATGGCAAGGATCAAGAAACAGGTCAATTCTATAGATAAGTTTATGTTTACTAATAGCCCACCCCAGTTTCGCAGGGATTGCTACGAAAAGTACGATAGCCGCTTTTTAATTCACAAAAACATGATATAAAACCTTTCCGAAAATTACTATCTATTGTCGATAATCACGAACTAAACGAATTAAAATGAAATTTACTCGCAACATTGGATGACAATTGTATAAGTTAAACTCGGGCAATTTAAAAATGTTTGTTACCGAAATTGAGCGTAGGTCACGCATATGTCACTAATACATAACTGGAGGACACAATATAATTTATTTATTCTACTAAATGTTGTAGACGTTTTGGCGATAGTCAGTTTAAATGTAAGGTTTTTGAATTTTTTGCACCGTTTCCCGTAATCTTAAACATTTTAAACGAAAAGGCACTTTAACTGAAATTCCAGAAAATAAACGGAAATTGTTTACTAGACAGAAGTGCAATCTCACATTCCTTCAGGAACCTAGGTACATATATTTCAAATTACTAGTTTTAATGCTGTTTCTTTTGCTGTAGGTCCCAACAGACCAAATGTGGATATACTTTCTCAAGTATCTTCTATCTTAGTATATAACACTTTGAGACATCAAATTTGAATGATCTTAAATTAGTTAAAAGTGAAGTCCCGTGTCCCCTAGTGGGGTATGGGACAGATGCATTTCACATCTGTTTCACTGATAGGTTTTTTCTCTCCACCGGGAATCGAACCCAGGACCTCTCAGTTGTAACGCTTACGCGCTTACCACTAGTGACTAGAGCAAGGAGGCGGTCATAGAGCTGGGTAATGGGTTCGAATTTCGGTGCGTTTAAAATTTTTCAATGTCTGAAAATTATGTAAGCGACTAGCTGTGCCCCGCGGTTTCACCCGCGTTAATTTCTTCGTAATGTGATTTTGTATATCTTATAAACAAAGTGAAAATAGCGAACAGAAAAAAATATGTATTATGTACTCCGTCCGGTCGGAATAGTATAGTTATTTTTTTATTATTTATTTATATTAATTTCTAAAATAAAAGTAGCGTAAGTTACTCCTTATGACATCATTTATCTGCCTGTGAAAGTCCCGTCAAAATTGGTCCTGCCGTTTCAGAGATTAGCCAGAACAAACAGACAGACAGACAAAAATTGTAAAAAAAAAAGTATGTTATTTTGGTATATGTACCGTGTATTCATCCATAAGTATAATAATAACTAATAATAATATTATGAAGTTATTGTGAGTTAATTTATTACGATTTAATGTCTAAACTAAGACCTACAGAAAAAACATTCGAAATCTTTGGGAGCCGTAAGTAAAATATAAATAAAATCTCCGTCAAATGGAGAATGTATTTTTGGTTTAATCAATCATTTGACTTGGGTAAATAGCCAAGTCAAATCCTTAAGATTACACATGAAGTCGTGGGCAGACACTAGTAATAAGACCTACAAATTTGGGGAACCTAATAACAAGATACAATTGACGTACGCAAGTATGACTTCATTCAATCAACTTAATAGAACAGTGAAATACAAGGAGACGTCTAAACCAACATGAACCCACAAATAGGAAAAAATCATATTAGAATTATAAAGTTCCTGAGATAATCCTGTTTCGGTTAGAATTCTATTTCTACACTTTAAAATTTTATCTTTGTTCGTAGCATTTCGAAGAATTGATTCGTTTTACCTACGAATGATTATATAAAAAAGTATGTAGTTCATAACAGTATAGTAGTAGTTCATAATAATTTATAAGATTAAGTCTTAGGTCTACATTTAATACCTACATATAGAGTACAACTCTTATTTAAATATGAGGTTTCAATTACGAATACTTAAAATTTTATGTAACAGCTCTCCATATATTTCCCTGTTCTATTTCTATTTAGAAAATTGTTTCTATTAGGTGAGGTATGTGATGTATATAACTTGTCATCTTATATACTCTGACCAATACACAGTAAGTATTAATTAATATACATATTTTCATTTGATATAACAAAATAGTAATCCATCATAGATTTTCTCTTCTAATCATTTTTGCAAGCAAGAAGACAATCTGTATTTTCGATTCCATGAATTTTAAAAGATCCGTACTGAATTACCTTGTATTATGATACAATTTCATTCTATGTGAATTAATTAATGTTTATATGTAAATATTGTATCTTCCAAAAAAATCACAAGTTATAAGGAAGATAGTTAAAAAAACTCCACGATATGATTACGAAAAATATGTCATGAATGGATGAATAAATTTTCATAAATTATAGAAAATATCTTGATCACGTTAGTTTTCAAAAAAAAAACCACAACGAACTCTGGTCTCTTTCAAATGGGTTAAAAATCAGTGTAGCCATTTTAGAACTATGATTCCACAGACTGATAAAGACGTCATTGCAGTAAATGACGTCTTTCAGCAAGAGGGGTGCACCCCTATTGCTGAAATTTCTACATAACCGCAGGGTTAAAAAACCAATAGTTATTAAGTCACCAACAATTTCTTTGTATAGGCAACCCTTGCGAGGGTTGCCACAGCAAATTATAAAGATATATCATAATTAAACTCAGGGGAATTCAGACAGTAATTTTTATTAAGGGTAGAATACAAATTGGTGCCTATTGAGTGAAGGACCTTTTCTGCTAATGGTTTCCTAGTAAGAGCATCATAGATAATAAGAAAAATATTTAATAGAATTATGAGATTGGAGAGTCATTTATGATTTACTTTACAAATTAGATTTCCTCTTTATTTATTTGTAAATAAATATTATTTGAAACACAGCTAGTGAAGAGAACTTGACTTCACTGGCTGTGTTGTGTTAAATTAAACAGTGCTGAATTAAGCAGTTTTAGGCTGTTGTATGAATATCATATAATCCAAGACATAAACAAAATATTTAAATGACATTAAATCCTTATATTATAGATTTTACCCATGGTTTTATTGCAATTAAATTTAGTCTTAGCGATAAAAGTGTTACATTGTTTAAATGTCAGAGCGTAGCAAACATATTCGTATTTAAATTAAAAGTTATTCTGCATACGGTCTTTGTTTATTAAGCTTTCGCCACAACAATTTTTGATTAATGTTAAGAGATGTCACTTTCACTCATAATAAGTCTATTTTTACCATATCAGCACAACGAACATTATTGAACAAAATATTTTTTTAAATAAAATATTTTTTTTTTCAAATGGGTCATTCTGATGAATTCCTCCAACTCCTGCCATTTCTTCTGTCTGCTGCGACATGCATGCAGTTTTAGCCGGCCGCTTTCTTTATTTTATCTGCCCAGCGGTGGTACGAACAGCCTCCGTTTCTCCTCTCATAATAGGTTCCAACCTACATAAAAGGAACCAACCTTTCGCACATACATTATTCTAAATCAACGCAGGACAACTAGCTACTGTGCTATATGCCATTCAGATCATTATGTTGTAGGTTAAATAATTTGGTAATTTGACTGCTGGGTCTGAGCTAAGACAACCAAGATCTTTGATTAGTTAGGATGATGTACAACCCTAATTACATACTAGAGTTGTTCAAAGTGGGTTTATTGAGAAACGATAGGGTAACATTCATTAAGAGGGGTGAGCCTATGAATATACCAACTAGTATAAACTATTCTACCCTGCCCACTATATTGTCAATGGGGAATTCAATATTACACGAAATATAATGAAATTCAACATATACATCACAGTCAACATAACTTTGGACGGAACTGTGTCGCTAGAGTAATTTCAGTGTTGCTATTTACTTCAATGCTTATTTTAGATCAGATTGGAAAGTTAATTACTTTTTTAGATCTGAATAGTAGTTTTAAGCTATTTAAAATAAGAAAAATATCACCATAAAAAAGTATGATTTATCCAAAGGTATATTTGAATGATATTTCAAGATGGCGGCCGTATTTCCTATTTTTGAAATTTCACAGATAAGTCCGACTATGAAAAGCTTCGAGCCATAATATTATAGTTGTTAGATAATGCTCAACTTCTTACTGTTGAATAACTCAAAACCCCTATAATATATAAGAAGTTTTGCTCCTTTTGTTTAAGATTTAAGTAGCTTCAACCAATTTAGATAGTTCTCTTTTAATGCTGTTAGAAGCCGCTTGTCTATCTGGCTTAAACAAAACTATTCAAAGACAAAGTCGGATGTAAAAGCTAATGTATATTCATAATTTAGTATTAATATTCAGCGAGTAATATAATATCAAGGGTATAAGTCAATTTATATGGTAATTTTGTAATTAATAACTATATTATGAATACTAGACTGCCTATGACGTCATATATGCGAGATAGTCGGGACAGATCAAGTATTTGTGAAAGAATAATCAATTTTACAGATAAAAACATGATATATATCATTTTATTACGATTTTTTACTAAAGCCAAGCAACGCTGCGTATGATGACTAGTATATAATAACCCTAACGAGATTCATTACATGTCCCCATCTGAGCAATGGCAGATAACCACAGAGGCGTTCAAACAGAGTGTATGACAATCGAGCAATAATATATTCACCCTAGCCCTACGGCTACTGATGGTTAGTATCATTTTAGTTTTTTATTGGACGTGATATTTAACTATTATTTACATGGTAATAGGTTTTTAATCCAATACAATTAGGAAGAAATATCAAACGTTGAGGCTTCATTTGGGCTTCCTTCGAAATTCCTTTGTTAAAATCACCGTTTTTCATAGTTCATCCTTTATTTAACATTTTAAGAATGGAATTTCAAAGTTACAAGTAGAAAATAGTATTTTAATATAAGTATAATGCATAATTAAAAATGACACAAAAATGTGTTTAGTTATGGTTTTCTATAGTTATGTTACTCCACTTTTAGATGTATTATAAAAATATATCTATCTTAAATAATTCTCATTAAATGTGACATTTTGTAAATAAAATCCTTGTCACCCCATATTAATTCCTAACAAGTACCCTCTTATTTGCGTTGAGATTAGCGGTCGGACCCAACGCGTGTCCAATTACAATTCATACAGTTTCTCAATTTGTATGTATATCTCTTTATTGTCATTGGCCGGCCGTTATAACGCAAATAGAGTGAAATACCTTTTGATGTCGTGTGAATTTCCATGTCAATAAACTTTTAGTTTGTAAGTAATTTTCATTTCAAAGTGAATGCAGAATATAATTTTGTATTAAATATTGGGTCTTTTGTTCGTATTCGTACTTCTCTTGATATAAATTTTTAATTTATGTATATGAACAATTATCTTTCTTGTTTTTAATTTACTTCAACACAACAAATATATATCTAGGTTTCTAGTGACCTACAATACATAATTATTAGTTTAGAAATTATTACAATTTTTTGAAAACTTCTATAATAATCAAATTTGAAATGTATTTAAATGGTCAATTTTTTGGCTTACTAAAAAATTTGAAAGTTTGAATCGCTAATTTTAGTAAATAAATCTTTTTTATGTTATGATAACAGTATATAGTCACTTGATTCATTGAAACATGTAATTTAAGATATACCTACAGGCTATATTTTACCGCCAATCATGTCGTGGCGAGAATATAGTATGTAAAAATAACTTAAAAATTTGAAAACAAACGCATACAGACATAATATTATTTTGTCTTTAGTAGTAATTTAAATAATTATTACATTCAAAAATAGTTTAATAATAAAAATGAGATTGTACTGAATCTTAATTGTTTAAAAATTGAACTCTATACCCATTCATTGTAATAAATCCGTTACAAGAATCGATGTTTACATTAATTTGCTTATATAACATTTTCTACGTGTTTTATAAACAAAAACCCACTCAAAATAACGTCGTTGCACTCATACAAACAAAAGCGGAAAATAATAGGATCAAAAACATCTGCGCACTCTACGCCATTGTGATTCAACTGTTTTTGTGTCAATGTACAAAAAGTGTGGTCACAGTAGCTTTTGTAGGGCTGTGAATTCGTTCTCATATATAATAATAATAATATATGAAAAAGTTTTGATGCATGATACTGGATCGTGCCAAGTGAAATTTTTAATAATATAAGTTCGGAAGTTTTGGATTATATAAAACTACAATATTTTATATTTTAAGAAACTGTTTTCGGATACGGGGCTGAGTTTTCTGCATCTATTTTTTACAGGCAAGTAGATCAACCTTCTATGCTTATCTAACCGAAACAGTATTCCTAGGAATCCAACACGGAACCTCTGGTGCAACACGCACATGCTTATACCATTGACATATTATAGACGTCGGCGGAGAAAATAGGCCGTAAGATATCCATAGACTATTTTAATACCGGCAAATCCATGCTCTCTATTAAGAGATTTATCTTTTATTTAATTATCTATTAAGAGTTCAGTGCGTGATACATGAGTGCGATGCACAAAAAACATAAGGACAGATTTTTTAATTCGGGTTGTCTTTAACTTTATTTTGACTATCTCTTAGGGAGAGATGACAGCCGGTGACATTTATGTACCTACATATACCATTGACCCTAATCGAATCCTTAACATTGATAAGGTCATAAATAAAACATCCAAATTGTCTATGCCCAAGACACTGACAATAGAGTCTAGCGTACTTCCGGCTCTACGCTCCATAGACAAGGGTCGGACCTCCGGGTTCACTCTAGCAGAAATCATTTATGTGACACTATTTACATACTGTCACGCAAATATACATACTATAATAAAATAGTGTGACTTCTATACAAAGATATTATGTAGTTTAATATTGTAATTTTAACGGCACTTCAACAACCATGAGAAGGTTATTTCGACAATTCGACAAAAGTAAAAGCCATGGTAATCGTGATTAATTAAATAAATTAGAACTGGAAAATGGGTAGGTTCTTTTAATATCTTGGTAAAAACGTAGTATTTAAATTTGATGCTGTTTGATAAGCGAAGTCTGACTAAAATGAGGTTGTTGTGCTAAGAACACAACACAATAAACACGTGGTGTTTCATAATGTAAACACTATATTTTGTATCAATAAATGAATACTGGATTTTCTAACTTCTACAAACAAACACAGCCGTTGGGAAAAGCTAAATAATTAATAAACCATAGCTTCGGGGTTCTTAATATAATGCTGGCAACCCTATTAATCGGTATCTAATAAAAAACAGATTAAGACCGCAACGTGATAGCACAATGATTTGGGGTAATATGTGACAACCCTTGCCATTGAAAAGGATTGCTTTTAATCCGATATCGAAAATATATGACATAACATCATGCATACATGGTATCACACAAGTCCTTTGGCTTATCTCAATAATGGCGCCATATCTTATAAAAATTATACTGAAAGAAACTTGAGAACTTACGAGGTTCCTCAACATGATACCCCATTTTAGGTGGACGTGTGAAATTGTTCAAGTTTTTATTATTTTTAAGCAAACTACGAGTATATTAGTTCTATTTAAATTAAAATTCTAATTAGGGTTTAAGAGATCTACAGGAATTGCTATACATAACCGCGACGTCTTGTTCTTTGTGTACTGATTATAGATTACAGCAAAATATTATATTTGAAAAACATAGTATGAACTTGAAATGTTATAATTAATTGTCAAGATGGCATTGATTAAACGCGGTATCAAATTATTTAATACAAACACTGCTTTATTATGATAAATTAGTTTTCAGAATACAATTCGTTAAATTTTATTTAATATACATACATTATTATTATATCAAAATCGTCAACAGTTTATAACTACACAATTACTTAATTATCTTATATGTAATAATATGAAGTTTATTTTATTATTAAATAAAAGTATTTTAAATACTATTTATATAACTAAAAATAAAAACTAAACCTAAAGGTAATAATAAAACTAATAAATTACGATATAATAAGTAATACTTAGGGAACTCAAAGTTTTGAAAGGCGTTTTTACTCTTAATAAATAAAACACTTATTTACAATAATGTACTTATATATATTTACAAGGCGTTGGGGGTGCGAACCCAAAATACTGACTACATTACCGCTTTGTATTGATATAGTAACGCGTTGGCCGAAATATATATAGCTTGGGCAGATATTAACTGAAGACCATTGAAGTAGTTTGTCCCATACCC
Organism: Aporia crataegi; assembly: GCA_912999735.1. NCBI lineage: Eukaryota > Metazoa > Arthropoda > Insecta > Lepidoptera > Pieridae > Aporia > Aporia crataegi. Next base: position 4,048,090 of record OU538750.1, on the reverse strand, counting down.
CAATACCATTATACATAAATCGTGTCCCCTCACAGGAATCGAACCCATCACAAGAACGTAATGTGCGTTACGATCTCAATGACTTCCGCTGTATTATGTTTGTAGTTATTTATTAGTATTAAGAGGGAAGACGTAAAAGTGTATAAGTGAAATGAAATGGTGATTAAAAATGTTGAGGTAGGATGCCAGAGATATATTATAACACCCCTCTTTTTTCAAATATTTCGTCTTATTTGTGAGTCGATACCTAGGGTTAAAGCTTTTATGATATACAGTTATTTAACACCGACTTACATTTTATTTCTGTAACCTAGTACGTGAAAATCATAAAAAAATTCCTCACATACTGATTTTTGAATTTGCATTGTTGAATTATTATTTCCTTTATAATAACTTTTGAGTGCATTTCGAAGTTCGCTTACTTTCTTTAAAAATATTTCTTTCTTGTCATCTTTCCGCAGGTAGGTAGTCTTAGGAGAGCTATGGCTCCATAAATACCAATGTTTTCTTTATCTTCAGGTAAAATAACTTGAACTAAGTGTCTCATTGTTGCCTTAACAGATTGTAAAAGAAGTGTGAAAACTTATTATATAATACCAGCACTATTAAGTACCTTTATTATGTATTTTATGTTATATATTATATCATAAAGGAGTTATTATATTATATAGTATTTTATCATAGAGGAGTAGGTACATAGTTTCTAGATGGATATGGTAAAAAATTCACTTTGAATTTATACGCAAACTATATAATTTTTATTTAAATTACTCATTAGTTTATAGGTAGAAAGGGTCGAAGCATTTTACGACAGAACCGGATGGTATAAAAATTCATTGAAAGTTCTTTGTTATAAGTGTTAGAACTAAACAACAAAATAATACTTAAATGTTACAGAAAATAGATAGAAAGACATAACAATCAGATACATAAGTTTTTGTTCAAACCAGTGATGTCTCTGTTTGGAATAAGGTGAAGTGCGAGTGAGAGGAACATATAGCTTTTCATTCTAACAATTCGTCGAACAAATGATGTTCATTCAGTTGTCTTGCATTTGACACGGTTAATATACAGTTATAGTTTGTTTCCATTGTTTTATGATACGGGTTATTTGACATTTTTTTTTAACACTGAATTGTTAATTTTTTTGCCACATTGGCTATTGTGTAGGTTTTGTGTAGTTATTTGGCTGTGTATAAAATATATTATTTATTAGTTAACACGGCATAATACTGTAAATATATAAAAGCTCTATCCAGAAAACTTCGGAAAATGACATCTTCATTAGTAAATTCAATGATAATAAATATACCTATTACTCAATTAAAGAGCCTGGTGTTTTGACGATAACACACGGAAACCGTATTGTCACATTGGAAACGCAGCCTGTTCTAAGAAATATGCGAACAGACAAACAATTCTAACGTATCTCAGGAACCAGGTGTCCCACGAGTATACAAATACGGTGGAAGCAGTGTTTGAGCCAAGGTCACTTTTGGATTGATGACCGGAAATTTTTCTCTTCGTTCTCATCAATGACGCTTTGACGGCCTTATTATAAAAAAATAACATTCTATAAGACTAATTTAAGAAAGGACGTTTCTTGTTAAGTTTATCCATTAATTAATAGATTAATGTGAAATTAATGGGAAAGATAATCCTCCTGGCATTGGCTAAGGCCGTGAATAATCACTACTGTAATATAATTCATGATTTTAATATTTTATGAATATACAGGCAGTCCTCGAACTTACGGCATTTAAAGTGAAGTCCCGTGTGTAGTGGGGTATGGGGCAGATGCATTTCACATCTGTTTCACTGATCGATTTTTTCTTTAGGGGCAAGTAGGTGATCAGCCTTCTATGCCCTGCTAGACCGAGATTTTTTTTTTATCTCCACCGGGAATCGAACCCAGGACCTCTCGGTTGTAACGCTTACGCGCTTACCACTAGACCAAGGAGGCGGTCACTTACGGCATTAGGTTCTCGAAATACGCGACTTATTTTTTCATATGTTTACATGTAAAACTCAAGGGCTAATCCACACGGACTCAAAATTAAAAAAAACTGTATTTATAACAATTGATATACATACTTCATTATCAAAAATAAGTTCTTAAAATATATGTACTTATGAAATTGCTAGTTATTTTTGATATTTGTGTGTTATTAATGATAACTTTAATTATCAAAATATGTAATGAGAAATAATACAACTTTTGGCTTAAAGAAACTATCAATTCTAGATTGCTGCGCTTCTTCTTGCTATCATACAGGTCTTGGAAGAGTGAAAGGCTGCACAAATTATGTTATTAACATGAAAACTCTCAAAATTAGGATCAAATGTGAATTCTCCTCCGGAAATCGAAAAATTTGACGTATGCTTGAGGAATAGTGTCAAAATATTGTTCGACGTAACTTGAAACGACGCAAGGCGACGACTGCCTGTATATGTTTGAGTTCTTTAAATTCTGAAGCAGTAACTTTATAGGTACGAACTCGCGTGGGACTGAGGAACGCAGAAGTAATCTGTTATTTGGAATTCCCGTCCCAATGCTATCCGTCTTTCTCGTTTCTATTCCTCTTTCAAGACTCTGCATAATCATTACCTCTACATTTCTTCTAATTCACTGGGTTGCCTGGAAGAGATCGCTTGGGAGCGATAAATTTTGTATTGTATCATAGTTTGTAGTGTAAAAATTATTAAATTAATAATAACAATAGACGACCGATTGCCTATTTTGGTGCCTTCTGCATCGAAAGGTCCCGGGTTCGAATCCCGGTAGGTGCATTTATTTGTGTGATGAGTACGAATATTTGTTTCTGAGTCTTGGTTGTTTATAAACTTATATATGTATTTATTGTGGTACCTTCGTTTCTGATTATCATAACACAAGTGATTTAGCCACTTACTTTGGGATCAGAGCAATGTACCTATGTGAGTTGTCCCAATTATTATTATTATTAATAGGATTTCTTTCGCTCAATAAAAAGATAGAAATTCTGTTTCTGGGTATAGTTTTTAGTTAGAAGTCCTTCTGGCGCTAGGCAAAAATATCTTAGGATATATCTTAGGATATATCTTGACTTAGGACTATACATTAAGAGTTACGGAAGGTGATGTTTCTATAGATAAGCATTTTCTTAAGTATTTCTTAACAAGTCTACACAGAGGAAGTCGCGGGCAACAGTATGTTTATATAATGCCCTAAGAGCTACGAAACACAATTTCTGTACGTGATAAACTAGTTACTAACTTAGCTTAATTTCCGCAAGCTGTCTTCATACAAATGTGCTTATATTTAGCTTGAAATACATCCCCAGGAGAGCTTAGCAAAGTTATTTCACATATAAATGGAAAATCTTAATATACATTGCGTATATTTCTTCTTATATTACACATGTGTGATTTTTCAATTTAAATTTAAACGTTCACACTTATAAAGAATCAAATTAGTGAACGGAAAGTGTTCACAACTTTTTTACCGACTTCAAAAAATGAGGAGGTACTCAATCCGACTGTGTTTTATAAAAATGTTTGTTACCTCAGAACTTTCGACTGGGTTAACCGACTTGGATGACTTTTTTCTTTGAAAGCTGGTGCTATCCGTGTGGTCCCATTTAAATTTCATCAAAATCTGTTCAGTAGTTACAATTTGAAGTCGGTTTTTTTGTTAACATTTTAACACTATTATTTTAAAATTAAAAGGTAATTGTTTAGTTAGGAAATAAATTGTCTCAGTTTTAGATCGAAAATATTAAATATCAAACAATATTAACCCAAGAATCGAATAGCTTAACGGCGAATAGTGTCAATTTACTAAACTCATACATAAATATAGCTCTTTGAATATACGGGGCCATATTCGATGCGATATCGACGCGATTTTTATTAAAGACACTAACTTATCCTTAAATCCTAAAATCTATTCCGAATAACGCTTTTTATAATGAAATATTAAGCTAACCAGTGTTAATCAGGACTTTGATAAAATAATTGTTCACGTCTGCGCAAAATAATTTTTCTAAATATAAAACAAATGTCAGGGTAGTATTATATTGTGAAGTATTTATTATGTAAAGGTTTCTGTGTAATCAGGCAAAATTTGTTTGGAAAACCATGTCTTTTACAGGGTTTGCAAATTAAAATCGTATTTATCGAGTGCTGCGAGTGCGAAAGCTACTCGAATAAAAATACTCGCTCTCTGCTGAACGGGCATTTTATATCATACTTAAGCTTGTGAAAATTATTAATTCTGAAAATAATTAAAAAGGTACAGTCAATTTCAAACGCAGCCACCTTCGTACAGCACATTCACGCGTATGTTTTCATAACTTCAAACAAGCATTTTGCATTTATAGTGTTGTTGAAAATTTGAAATACTTCTCACGTTGTCCGCCGACATTACTAAAATCACGACGAGAATATAAAATAGTTTATATTAAATACGCTACTAATCACTTTCACAACATTTTTAATCATCTTGCATCTAGAACACGTCTCGTGTGATATAAAAGACAAGGATCTTTTGACAGGTGGTAAATACCGGAACGCCGCCATCTCTTACGATATTTAATTTTTATTTATTAACACTTCGTTGCAATAAACAATAGGACACAGATAATAACTTAAGCTAAATGGAGTGCAACGGGCGGCCTTATCGCTAATCAGCGATCTCTTCCAGGCAACCCAACAAGGAAAATAAAAAAGTAATGAAGGGAGAGTGCATGAAATGCGAAAACTACTAAATCCTTAACAATAACAAATATGGTTCAAACTAAAAACTAAAAAGTCTAAGCGGTATCAGCTGTTGCATGAATCACGAACATTTATAGAAGTAGGATAAGACAAGGACAAGAAGTGCCTGTGGAGGAGAGATTTGAAGGAAGACAAGGTTTTATCATTTCCCGTAAAACATAGATTTTCTGGTCAGTATGGTGGAAAGACTTTAACCTGCCCTTTGGACGAATACTAAAAAAACAGATTTTATATACGCGTAACATTTTCCTAAGAGTAATCTTTTATTTATTTCCGTGTATATATGGCATAACGTATCTTCCATAACTTCCAGAAGAAAAATAGAAATAATTTGCCCCCATTTCCTAACGTTACATACGACTCGTATTAATGTAGAAAATTTTTTAGTATTCAAATAACATATTGGAGTTTGAATTCATTTTTGATCGTGGAATATGTAAATATATATTTATCTTTAGCACAAAATTACTTATTCTGTCTTTTTTGTCTTATTTTAATTATAGTTATTATAGATAGTGTTTTATCAGCTGCTATTAATTTGGGAATTCGTTATCAAGGTATATGATGTATACAATTCTATAAATGTATTTATTCTTAAAATAATAGTCCATTCCAGACAATTTGTCATAATTACTGACTCAGCGGTAATTGATAGGTGACCCTAATTGGTGTATGTTCACACGATAAAGACCATTGCTATCTTAGTGAGTAATACAGTCCTATGGGACAACATGGGCAAAACAAAATATTTGTCCCATACATCAATATTTAGATACCCTTTATAATTTTACTGTGTTCTTCGAGGTTTTGTTTTGCCTAAAGCTAAACCTAAGTCTTCGCGTCAACCACCGAACACAGTTTCCACTACTTACCAAGTTTTTTGTACTTTTTGTAATTTACTTGATTTCTTAGAACTTACCTGTAACAGAAAAAATATATATTATTTATATGTTTATCAATCTTTATGTTTGTAAATAAAATCATAGCGCAGAGTCCTAGACAAATTTCTAATAAAAAGATCTCTTACAAAACCTTACTAATATTATAAATGCGAAAGTAACTCTGTCTGTCTCTGTCTGTCATGGTTTCATGCCAAAACTACTGAACCGAATTAAATGAAGTTTGGCACACAGATAGTATAGAGCCTGAGAAAGGACAAAGACTTTTAGTGTGAAAAAAGGGATGTAAAGGGTTAAAAGGGGGAATGAAAAGTTCTATGGAAGTATTGTCATGTTTAGAGCTAAAAGCTTTTAGGCTATATAACATCACGCACCTTTAACTTTACACGGTGTAGATAAGTAGATAATTTGTGTGTATGGGAATGACATTGAAACTAACTTTGCAATGCTTATTGTCATTTCTATTATAGAAATTCTATACAAAAAAAGACCTGTCGCAGCATCCTCCCGTCAATATAATACACATAATATAATCAATGGTTTATGAACGACCATAACATACACACAACTTGAGCCTACATCGTGTCGGATTTATAAAAATTACTAGTGGTCGCCCACTGGTTGAAATTCGACCACAATTCGAGAGTAAGTCAGGTATGCAGTGTGCGTAATGTTTATTTTAATTAATTTAATGTATTTCTAATGCATTTTATATAAAAAATAGCTTTATGCACTTCTTTATATAAACCGTGGCTAATTTCCCGATCACCCGTTCGTGCAATTTTCGTAAAAAGAGGTAAAATAAATAATTCGCTGTACTTTACTGAAATTGTCAACATTATTGATTAAATATTGAAACATAGAAGCAAATTGGAAATGCGAGTCCGGAAATTGGTTCAAACGTTTTTGTTTTTACAATTTCACCGCTAAATTGATAAAGAAATGATAAAAGAAAGTTAAATTGGAAATGACTTTCTTTGTCTACATCGTTTAACGTGTAATTTGACGATAAATTATGATCAATAAATAGTAGAAGACGTCTTAAACCCCGCGTCACGGTAAAGTGAATTCCCGTAACCCCTCAGTGGGGAATGAACCAGACACATTAGACTCTTTACAGGCATGTAGATGATCAGCCATCTGTGCCTACCCAACCGGAACATTCATTAGTCGGGATTCGAACCCAGGACCTCCGGCACAGCACGCAGACGCGTAAACCACTTAGTCACGGAGACAGTTGTTGCTGCGATATGTTAACACATAAGAATATCTCATAAACGAATAAACAGAATATACCTATGTATTATCAAATACATATATAATATATATGACTAATATATTACATTATCTCTAGACTTTAAATTCTGACTAACTTTAATAATAAAATCTATATACTCCAGCTGAGAAGCATTTTATGGATTCATCTATAGTCTATACTTATATCTTATAGTTCGTCTTATACACATATTAAAAAAAGTTTGCGTTCACTTAGAACAATAAGCTGCAGTAAGTAAGCTACTGAAGCTCTTACAACAGTAGTGGACAAAACAGTAGATTTAAAGTGGATGTTCTCAACTTGCTCAAAGCTTAAACTTCGTCCTTTGAGCATTTTGAACAATCGCATTAGTTATTGGATCTCTAAATTTAACGTTTAACGTTTCGTTGGTGATAAACGTATTCGTTTAAACTTTAGAATAATCGTTGATAATAAAATAAATAATAAACCGCCTCCGTGGCTAAATTTACGCGTCTGCATGTTACACCGGAGGTGCTGGGTTCGAATCCTGGGGGAACTAATGAAAATTTCGGTTGGGTTGACTCAGAAGACCTATCCGGATCACCTACTTGCCCCATGTCCCATGTGGCATGCCCCGCTGTGGGGTTACGGGAGTTCAGTTAATCGTTGATAATAATTATGAAATGTCGTGGACTTTTACAGAGAAAAATTAACAACGGTAATATAAATGAATGCATCTGTTGAAAAAAAATATGGAACTATAAGTAGATAGTAGATTATTAAAGAATAATCAGTTTGATTTGAGGACATTTTCTTTTCTGACGATGTCATTTTATGAGTACATATTTTCTTTTTAATTATGTTCTCATGCAAAAGAACAATATTATGTGTTGTTTGAATTGGGCCATCAAAAACATGTCAAGCAAATTCTAGATGTATTGCTGTATGTATATTATATTCATTTTTAATATTTCCCAGTGATTAAATAGTTTATAAATCTCAATGCGTGTTGCAAAGATCCTGAGTTTAAATTGATGGGAAACAAATGAATGTTTCAGTTGGGTAGGCATAGAAGACATCTGCCACTTTAAATATTAATAAATTAATCGCAATCCGTTTCCTAATATACACGAATAACTTTAACATTACTTTAACATCAACATTAGAAACTAATTCATATCTTCACAGAGTAATTAAATTCGACAGAAGTTAGAACTGTTAACTACTTCTTCAACATCTTTCATGTTCAGATTAACTTTTAAACTACGAAACATATTATTCAGTGGTTATAAATAATTAAATAAAAATATAAGGAATCAAAAGAAACTCAATTCAGAGACGAAGTTTCGCCCTCTTTTGTGCTAATGTTATATTCGAATGACGTTAGACACGCGTCGCTATTCAACCACTTTTTATAATGTAACATAATAAATAATCTAAATGAGTTCGTGGCACCTGCTAAAACGAGTGTCATAAAACATATTAAGTTAGGGCGTGGATAGAGCACATGACAACCTATTAACACATGACCCAGAATATAAGGTGGTATAATTTTAATACGTTTGTTTCTGGGGAATTATATTATAGGCTCTTATAAACTTGGAGAGATAACAGAGCAGAGGCTAAAGTGGTGTTATAAGCCTACCGCGAAGCCTGAGGTTTCGGGCTCTATCCCAGATCCGAATGCAATTTGTAATTTAATCTGTATTTGTACTCGGTCTCTGGTAGGGCTGTCGGACGGAGGTGTCATAAGTGGCTCGGAGGCAGGCAACCTGTAGAAATTCAACCACACAACAGGTGGGTCGCCTGTGACCTGTGACCGAGAGGCGGAAGGACTAGGGAACCCATCAATAAGACATACATGGAGGTGGCCACGAGCTTCTTGAGTGGATGCAAAGGAGACTTATGAAATGTGGCAGTTTTGACAATAAAGACAAAAAATGCTAACATTAATTTTTGAAAAAGGCTAAGTTTATTAATTACAAATAAAAATCATACCTACACCTCTTAAATGGAGACATCAGTTCTCAAAAAAAAAACTAATCATAGTCAAATTTACCACATTAATTATTGCTAAATTCCATAACGAATTTGAGCGTTTCACATCGTTTGCGAATTGGGGAAACCGTTAACTTCCTTTGAATTAACGCTGAATTAGCGTAACTAGATTTTTAAATATAATTGGCGTTTTGAGCTGAAACGTGGCGGAGATTGAAAATTTTGAATATTCTAACCGACTTCAAAAAAAGGAGGAGATTCTCAATTCGACGCTGTTTTTTTATGTTTGTTACCTCAGAATTTTCGACTGGGTAAACCGATTTTAATAATTTTTAGAATTCTTTTTTGAAAAGCGTTCTGTGGTCGATGCCATTGGAAAATGGGCGTGATAATATAAATAAAATCGAATAACTTTCTTTTTTAGTTTTTGAGAATGTCGGTTAAAAATAAAATAAAATTCGGTTTGCCAAGACCTCGTAAGTAACTAAAAAACATCGTACATACATGACCACGCCTTTAGATAAATCGTGCCATCAGTGTAGACCCAATTAATTATGAAAATGTTAAATAAAATATATCTACTGGGAATATGTTAACCTAATTTAATATTAATATAAGGCTTTTGCTCATCGCATTGTTTGTATTAACATTCTAGTAAAAAGATGGTATTACTGAGTTTTTTTTGATAAAAAATTACATTAACAGGTAAAATGCCTTTTTAAAAATAAATAAAAGTGAAGCATTAGCTACACTTTTCTATTTCTAATTTATTTGGTACTGTTTTCAAATGTCTATATTTGAAATAATAAAAGTTTTAGTCAAGCGTTTTTGAAATGTCGCAAGAGGGTGAAATAGAAGTTTTAATAAAAAGAGATTTGTACCCCAACCAAGTATTTTCTTTAAATAAAAGTTTTGAAGCAATTTAAAACCGCTCTGAACTAAAGTTTATTTTGTTTCGAGTTGGTTAAGTATAGTTTACTAAATTTTAGTGACGAATGTTGAAGTTCCTACGCAGAGACTGCATGGCTACAGAACTGCGGTCACGAGGACTTGGACATTAGCATGGAGTCTTATTCTCTCAAGTGTCATCTAGATTCAGAAATTCCTGGTGCGTTCCTTGTTCTTGCCTTTGGTCGCCGAGTAGCGAATAAGGCCACCCTGTTGCACTCCAATTATCTTAAGTTATTATTTACATTCTATTGTTATTGCACGAATGTGTCATTTTGATAATCACAGGCATATAAAAAATTAATTCGTAGATTCAAGGCCCTGGATATTAACTATTTGAAACAATTGATTTTTTAAAGTACTTCTTATAAATAGATTAGGCAGACAAACTTTTCATTGTATGAATAAATTGTTAATTTTCAACATTGTTGTACCACTTCCTAACTGTGAATTCTCTGTCTATAATCTGTGGTTAATACAAAAGGTCTCAGTTTCATCTGTTCAGTTTGAGATATTTCATTGCGATTTTCAGAAGAACCCAGAAGGAATTATACATGTACTGTGTGCGTAAATTGTAAGTAGTAATATATTATGCACGAAGAACCTGATAGATATAAGATATAATAACCTGATACATATAATATGTATATACATATATATAATATATTTAATTAAGTTCTTCTAAGTTGAGATCAAGCTTAGCTCCGTCGCAATAGTTAACTCAACAAATCCTGCTCTATGGTTACCTTTTTGTAAATAGAAAATGGATAATATTTTACAATAATAATAATAATTGGGACCCAAATATTATTATGCTTTGATCTCAAAGTAGCTGAAGCACTTGTGTTATGGTAATCAGAAATGAACCCGGGACCATTTTATGCAGAAGGCAGGAGCATTACCAATTACGCCAATCGGTCATCAGAATACGACATGCAGTTTCACTGATTATTTTTCTTTAGAGGTAAATAAAATTGTGTACAAAAGGAAGCGTTCAGAACATTGAATAACCCTTCATAAGAAGCGTAGTCTAACTACATTTACAAAAACTACTTTTATCATAACCTACTAAAAACCAAGTTAAAGTATTATTTAATCGAGTTTATGTGAGTTTAGTAGATTATCAACGCCCAAACTAATAAAAGTAGCAAGAATAGTTTTTATCAATTACAACAGAAAGGAAATTGCAGTAAAATTTTCCGCAAAAAGGGAAATAGTGTCGGTTATTTGACGCAAAGTGTGTAATTTAATGTGTAGTGAAATGGTAAGGAATCTATACCATTCCATGCTATAACATTTTGAGTTTAAGCTAATTTAATAATACTAGCGGCCCGCCCCTTCATGAGGTTTGCTGTACGTAACTCGCATCAGATTTTTCTCGACATAACCTATGTTTTTTTTATTTAACCAAATTTAGAAAAACCTTGACAAATTAAACACAATTCTTCATTCAATCTATACCAGGGATGCTGTAATAATGTTCTTCTTCACCGTTTTATTAATTACTGAAGGACGTGTCCGTGTTGAAATGATTTAATAGCATCGCTGACAAGTTGCTTCCACGTCACTCTGTCCTTGGCCTTTCTCATGGCACTGGTTATAGTAAGTCTGTTGCTTTTACCTAGTCAGACCAGCGCGTAGCGGTTAGGTGAGCGCCCACGTAGTCTTTTGCCTTCTACCTTTCCTACTACTACCAATTTATCGAGGTTATCTGGTTGTCTGTGAGCTATATGACCTAAGTAGTTTAGGACTCGTTAATAATCTGCAATTGGTAACTATTAGTATAAACTATAAAGCATATTAAAAGTCGTTCAATATAGAGATTAGCGCAAACCATAAGAGATAGACGCGGCAAAGAATTCAGGATTTGTTTAATATGTATTTCATTGATATGTGCTGAAATTTAGATACTTGTTATATTACAACAAATGGTTGGGGAAAATATAGCTTCCACTGGCTTCAAAGGTTAAAACTTAAAAGGGTATTATATTAATGGACACACCTACCTGTCTCCACTCCCACTCGTAAACTGGCGAACCTTTGTTCTAATACATTTTCTTTTCAATAATACGATGGACCCAGTGTACTAGTATCGTATTTCATATGTTGTTGTTGACAATATCATGTGTGTCGGCTACTTTGAGATCATTATACGCATCACTACATAGTATAAAACAAAGTCGCTTTTTCTTTCCCTATATCCCTTTGTATGCTTAAATCTTTAAAACTACGCAACGGATTTTGATGCGGTTTTTTTAATAGACAGAGTGATTGAAGAGGAATGTTTTTATAAATGTTTTATACCCGTGCAAAGCCGGGGCGGGTCGCTAGTATTTTATACGATAAAGTTCAAATAAACATTTCCTACTTTCAAATCGTACATTAAACAGTTATTATGTACTTCAAAATAAAATCTAAAAACCTCTGACGTTTTTTTGATGAGTTTTATGTTTTTTTTTTATAATATAATAATAGACTTTTCAGCTACTACTTACAAAAATATTTTTATCATAGTGCCGATGTAAACTACATATTTTTACCCATCGAATGCTCGACACGTATCTCTTTAAACAGTCGACGCGTTTCTGGCCTCCATGGACCCAGTCTTTTACTCCAAAAGGAACGAAAACATAAGAATTATATAAACTTTAAATTATTTTCTGCATCATAGTCGGGCTTTTAATGGAGATATACCTAGATCACTTTTAAAATACTAATCGAGTTAAAAATAACAATTAAAAAATATATAATGTAGTCCTTAATATTTTTAATTAAATGTTATTTTACATACTTAAATATATTTACAAAAATACAAAAGGCTCATCAAATTACTCCCTTATTAATTATTTAGTTAATTGTATGTAATTTATTAATTATCTATTTGAGTTTGAAACTGAAATCAAAACACTAACTAAAATATTTACTATTAATTAATTAAAAAATAATTTTTATTAGTATATCTACTAATATAATAATAAATTATAAATAATAAATTTTATGAAATTCGAGTTATTGATAAGTCATCAAAGCCACTCAAAGCGCGAGTGATCAATAATTGTCACAAACGGGATTGGCATTAAAATCAATTGAGTCGAGTGCCGTCTCTGCATATTATCGGCGCAAACTGCTGAATTGTGCTAGTGATGTGGATAGGTGACCGTTGTTATCGGTATTTTAATAACGCAAAATAGCTATCGTCGTTATGATGAAACTTTTATATATTTAAAATAAATTCAATCTTAGCAAGTAGAAAAGAAAACATATATGTTTTAATATCATGTACAATTTTGATGAAAACAATATTAATTGAACTTGATATTTATCGACTAATACGAACAATTGTGTAATGGTACAGTTTTATACGTTTAACTTGTATCTTGAAGGTGTCTGAATAGAATACTTTTTGAATTTGCTTCAATACAAATTAAGTCCTGGTTACATCCAAAGGTTTTACAAATTAAGCTAAATCACATTTAAATGGTGATTACTTGCTACCCACAAATACTGAAAAGTTGTCGAAACGTTGACAAAAATAATGTATGTAATAAATTAAACTTTAATATCTTTTAGTACTTTTATTCAAACTATATTTAAAGTTTACCAATCGGCGTGCCAGTAAGTATAGATGCTTTACAGAAATGGTACAAAAAAATAGGTCTAGAGAAACCACGCTAAATACCTAAGTTTACAAAAACAGCTAATAAAGTTGTTACTGAATAAGTATAAGAAAAATTTCGTTCGTGAAGAAAACCGCCTTAGTTCTCATCTCGTATTCATAAACCCTTGGCAATCATTGCATTATTAGTAAGAACTGTCAATCACATTAACACGGGAAATTTCAAATGAAAGCGTAATGAACGGCTATTAGTAGAAATCAGAAATTATATATAGCCAAGCGTGAGAATTGACAGGCTTACGAGCTAGTGATGTAAAACAAGGTTTAACGGAAGAACCATAATATAATCTTGCAGATTAAAACCGCACTCTAGGTACATTTATGTATCCTAGAAAATGTGTAATACCAAACTGATAGAGACAAAATATCTTCATATCATCATATACTCGTATATTATGCAATTCGGATGTCTAAACTCTAAATAGTACTTCAAAGTGAAAAGCTTAGTCCATTTTAAATAAATCTGTCAACCTGTCTAAAATTATATTAGTCTCGTGTTACGCGGTAAAGTGTGGTTTTAATGCTGTAATAATAAAATAATAATTTATGCAAATACATAAAAAACTGCATCAGTTTATAAAAAACTGCTTCGGTATGGATTCAGAAGACCGTCACCATTAAATTAATAAAAATACAACTACAATCAAACGCAGATATGCATCTATCCTGCCTTTATCATTAGTAGATAAATAGTCAATTTAATCGATGCTGGCGCATCACTAGATCTTCAATCGCTTTCCAAATCCATTGGAAAGCTAACTGAAGTAATATTCGAGCTTATAAGTTCGACAGTGAGCTTTGTCAAGAAGCTTTAGTTAAGCTGCTCCACAGACTTCTTCTGTCTTTGTGATTATTACCACCTTATTCTTAATATTAGGTATAGAACATGTTCACGCTGAAAAGTTTCATTAATTTTGGCTAATTATTTCTATAGTTAGACCGAAGAAAACAACGTAGGTTACCTTTCATTCTACCGCACGATATTTTATTATCCACGTAAATTTGTTTTTCATTGTTGGTAATTCAAAAACTAGGCATCGAAATAAATATTTGAATAATGTAAATGTCTAATGGACCACAGACTGTTTTAAACAGATACATTTGTAACTTTACATAGATTAATTTTAAAATTTCTAATTATCTTTATATTAGATATAAATATCTATATAAAATAAATATTATGTTATCAAGCAAACTGCGAGTGAAATAATATTATTTTAATGCATAAAATAGGTAACGAGGTCATTCCTACCACTCAGCCTCAAGATGCAACTTACATACTTGACGTGAGGTAACTTTTAGAAGATTTTTTTAAAACATGTCTATGTAAGTCAAACTGAGAAGTAGATTGAATATGTGAAACAATTTTTTATCTATGGTCATTTAGACAGGGCTCTCTAGAATGTAATTTAACAACCTCCGTCATGAATTGGTCACGAGTTACACTGACAGTTGATGAATGACATCTCGGCCACGCGGTTTGGTGTTCGTACTGAGGACGATTTTGTTGCAAGGACTAAAGAATAATTCAGTTTAGTCTGTATAAAAGATGCAAAATCTCTTTTTGCAGCTACAGGATTTTCATTAATTTTTTACCTTAATTTTGTATCAATAACTAAATAATAAAATCACTATGAATATGACGTTGTGATAATAAAAAATACGGATTAGAGAACACTCTGTTTTAAAACCGGTAAATAAATATGATGTTTGAATGTAGTAATTTATCCTGATGATTGATCATCTAACACCTGTCAATTGTGTAATTAATTTTTCCCTTGTAGAAAGTCAATATGACCTCCTCGACCCCGCGCAATGATTGGCAGTTGAAAGCTGTCGCTTGTCACTTTTACCGCCTTTTGCGTATTTCAAACGCAGAATTACGTTTTTTAGTACAATTTAATAAATTGTTAAAGTGTTAGAAATAAAAACCTTGAAATTACAACAATTAACAACCAATAATTGTCTTTAAAGTTATTGTGAGAAAATAGCATTTACCGTTTATAAAAGTTTACAATAATTATTTAGAAATGAGAGATATTTTTAAAGTTAGTTATAATTGGTTAAAAAGAAATTTTTAAATTAAAAAAACTTCGAAAGAATTAAATTCTACGTAATACTTATCGTCATTCGTAAAGAAATATGTACGCCAATTATCATAGCCGTTAACCATATCAAACTAACTGTCAATTCAAAATGTCCGAACACAATAAAATGTCCGCAGTAGAGCGTGGCGCTCACCGTTCGCACTTCCGGTAACGGTGCGATTAATGACAAAGGAAATGTATACAGGATGTTCTTAAAGGCTTTAGGGTCATCGGGGGTTGTGAAAACTCATGTCAGTCTAATCTATTATAAAAAAATCGGATCGAGTTCGGATCGGGTTGAACTCTTGTAAGATAATTCTTCACTTAATAAACTTTTACTTCAATACTAAAGACATTTATTTTTTATTAAAGTTAATAATGATTAATATTTAAAATTAATATTAATTATAATTATTAAAATTACAATATCGCATTATAGTCAAAAGCGAAATGCATCAACATAGATTTCAATATACCTTCCTCCATGCGATCACTGGTCTTATGAATAACTAGCTGACCCGGCAAACGTTTTGCCATATTTCTTTGTCATTAAAATAAAAAATAAAAGAAATATATCGATTGATAATTGATCAGTTATCGACCAATGAGATTTGAAATTATAACCGTACTAATATCGCTGTTACAAAATTGTGGTAGAAGGGTGAATGTGAATTTCTTAATGTCAAATCATAATAAATATTAAAAAAATGTAAAAAAAATCCCATCCTTACCACTTAGGAGTAAAAAAAATAGTTAACGACCTATTCTCAGACCTACCTAATATATATACAAAAATTTCATAAAAATCGGTCAATCCGTTTCGGAGGAGTTGGGTTACAAACACTGTGATACAAGACTTTTATTATATATACATTTTTGAGACAACAAAGGTCAAATCATGTAAGTAACATTGTGCTTAAAACCATGTTGTTATAAAAATACACATCACACCCCCCTTTTTTGCTTCGGGATCAAAATGAAAATTCACTAGTCGTTAGTTATATTCTGACGTGGGTGCTGTAAATCTGTCTATAACATGCATCGTTTTAAATCCATTTTTACACTTAACTGTTGCCAGCGCAGCGCTAGAGTTTAGGGCTTAGGATATTATTTCCTTCTTTCTATCCAAAGAGATCTTAAGGCCTTAGACATATTAAAAATATCGATTAAAATTCTTTAAAAGATAGTTTTATAGGATTTAAAATTCACGAATAAACTGCGAAAATTACTATCTTTCATGGTATTATAGAAAAATATATCTTAATCGGCGCCGGCAGGGTCCATGCCCAGGAGGTGCACTTGCATCCCTTGGGAATCTCGGTATCAACAGGAATTATTGAAATAAAAAGCCGTACCTATAAAATAAATTCATAATGAATAGTCAGAAATTTGTAAATGTCTCGAACATAAAATAAACCGGGCTTCAGATGTTTCCGACTAAAATTTCAATTTTTTTTATTAACAATCATATACGGCGAAGACTGTAAGAAAACTAAAATCTGCACCACCTGGAAATTATTTCTGCCGGCGCCCATGATCTCAATTGTATTTTACTATATCTAAGAATGGGTTTTTAATTTTACAGATTTGAACTTTGAACTTGCATAGCTTTAAACGGCTCAAACGAGTTTGATAATACAATTGATGCACACTTAGGATTTTTCTCTTTCCTACTTATACGGCTTAGAACTAAATCAATATCTGTTGAAAGAAATTTTTTTAGATTAATTTCGTCGTAAGTAAACTTCACTATTATAACTTCATAGCAAATTTAACCACACGAATGCTGCTGCTTCAATTAGTAAAAAATATGAACAGTTCGATTTAGAAATAAATAAAACAAAATAACAGTTGAATACAAAATGAGGGGCCTCGTATTTTGTACAAAAACACCTGTTTAACTCATCCGTGACGGACAGATGGACGTGACCATTATAATTACAGTAATTTTTTATTTAGGGGAGATACACTGCCGTACCCGGTCACGAAAATTGATATAACAAAACACGCTACATGTGGAAAGCCCTACTATATAAAATTATAGTTTCAGTCTGTGACATACTTTTTATACCACATATTTTATAATTGGAAAGCCAATAATATTAATATTTATCAAAGCCTTTTTCGCGATAAAATAAGCCAATTTTCTTCCCAAACTACGTATTTCTCTGTATTGAATTTCATTACAATCCGTTCAGTGGTTTAGGTGTGACAGCGTCACAGATAGACAGAGTTATTCATAATTATAAGAAGGGAATATTAGTAGAGATTATGTAGTGACATTTATTTCGTGATAGAGCTCAGCTTCATAATATGAATATTCAAAGCGACCTGACGTCTGTGCTATGAATTTTAAAGTTTTTATCTCATTTATATGTAAAATCTAATTTCATTATATTTCAGAAGCTTAAAACATAATTTTTATATTCAACTCAAATTTTAATTTACAGCACATTCAAACGGATATCTAACTTAAATCTAGTTTCAAGTGTTGTCAAACAATTCTTGTTCGAGTTTGACATTTATTTATTGATTTTGCACACACATCCTGTCAGTTTAAGCTAAAAGACAAATACGGACACAAAATTTTAAATATATAGAACAATAACATGGGTTCTTATATTGATATTATATAGTATATACAAACATACAAGTGCTTATATACAAAAGAAAGCATCAAATGTCTTATATTGTCCAAAACATCTATCGCCTAGTGACAACAGACATATTGGAGTTATGAAATATATCAATATCGTTAACATAATATTGTTATAAAATCGACATAATATTAACCGGGCATTAAAATAAATGTATAGTCAATATGGGTATTTCTAATAGTTGACAAGACTGTTATTTAAGTTAGATTTGTGAAAACGGCCCTGAGTTTAGCGGAAGTCATTAGTAATTAATTACTTAATGTTAAAGCCGACATAACTTTACTTTAAATAAGAAAAAAATATTACAATTGACTTTATTCCGAGTATCGTAAGACGTTATTTTACGAACAATTTTTCCCTGAGTTTGAATCCAGAATTCCCAGCCCTACACGCGAATACGTAAACCGCTGAACACACGGGCCATTGAGACCAGGTAGTAATTATAAGTAATAATTATATATTTAAAAAAAAATGTACTTAGAATCTTATTTATGCCAAGGGCCCTCAGTAGGTTATTGGCATGAGCGTATGAGCTAAACAATACATACATGATAAGTTTTCCACACTTGGTAGACAATAGAAAAACTTAATAAGATATTAGTCATCATCGAATGAATAATTATCAGTTAAATATACAATATTTACAAAACGAATTTATATGCACATTATTAACTGGTAATTTACACAATTTCTTGACATAATATAAGATAATTAAAACCGACGTCAAAACGCACTAAAAAGTGAAAAACTAATTTTGTATTAAAAAAGAACCAACTATAAATATAAAAATACATAAATTGTGTTGATAAATAAAATGTGAAATTCAAAAATGGCATAAAAATGAACTAAAACCATCAAATTCAAATCGATATGGATTCATATTTCATAGCACATAGAGTTATAAGCAAAGAAGTAAGACGCGGTTGCACGAATTTCAGCAATTTCTCGCTAGATTGTGAAACTAATCTTTCAATATCCAGAAAACTATTGATTGTAAAAATTCTAAAAAAAATGGGACTCTTCAATCTAAAGCAAGCGACGTACGAGCGGAACATTGGAAAAAATATTAGTTTTTTGGAATGTGAATTATTATAAAACCACATCCAAAGTGAATATATATGATGAAAAATGCTTATCAGCAATACTTTTGAAGGCAACTGGTACATTTAAAGGATATTTTCGAAAAATGGAAACAAATTTGCATTTACCCCTATGAGTGACAGAACTATAGGAAGTTATATGAGTAAACTTTGTAAATGCATTTGTGTGTTGCTTCACTGTCATTATGGCTTGAGTAATAAACTTGTGTTCGCTAAATGCGTTTGAATTTATACCATACGTTTTTTTTATCGGATTGGAGATCAACGCCTGTTGGGCCACGGGTGCCTTGCAGGCTTTTTAAAGAGAGCTACGCTCTTTTCTTGAAGGTCCCTAATGGTTCGGTCGATTTTTTAACTTCATCCTTCATACTAACCCGTAAAAAAAGTTTTTTTCTTGACTTCATGCTTCAAAACAAATTAACCTTCTTTTAATTTATGAAGCCAGAGATTTAAGATATTAGAAAATCTGGGTAATCCTTAATAACTTTTTTAACATTGTTCGTTTTAGATTTTTGTGTAAATTATTTTATCCTCATCAGTCCTTGATACATAATTGAAATTTCAATTTTTTCGTTTCGGAGTGGAGTCAATAACTAACAAAATACATACGTACCAGGTAAAAGCAAGTTACAAAAAGAGAAATTCCTTCTTGTGATGTGTACAATAAGTTTTTGAAAGATCGTATCGTGTCATACAAAGACGCTTCATACTAACAATGCAGTGGCTTTTAGCACAGTACAATGACTTTTGTATTTACTTTGTTTCAATTGACCTAATACTTGTCCCGTCTTCGAATCCCCGTGGCAGCAATTTATTGCTGACCTACACCACTCCACATATACTCACTCCATCTATACAGATAAATAAAACTGGAGCGTCTGTTTGCGATATTAAAATAACCGGTTTTCACTTAATACATTTCGATGTATAGACGGTACATATACAAAAGTAACATTATTTTTTTACCAATTTTTGTCTGTCTATCTGTCTGTTTGTTCCGGCTAATCTCTGACACGACTGGACCTATTTTGACGGGACTTTCACTGGCAGATAGCTGATGGAATAAGGAGTAATTTAGACTTACTTATTTTTGAAATTAATATACATATTTGAAGTACATAATATCTATTATTATTTTGCAACAGCAAACACGCTTTTTTATTGTTTATAGACTATAGAACATCACGTTATAACGAAATTAACGCGGGTGTAACAGCGGGGCACAGCATGTATTTAATATGCTGATATAACAATCTTCAGGCAAATTTTGTTTGTTTGATGGCGTCGCGACCTCTGAGTCCGCGATCTGACCGGATGCTATTAATCCACCAGCATTTCCATCTTGTGGCCTTCGCAGGTGAGGCGTAGTAGACAGTATCGTGGTGCTCTCTGATCATAATACGTTCATAGCATGGTCATGGTATGGTATGGTGGGCAGACTCCTTTAGCCAGTATAATGTAGGCAAGATTATACAATAAAAGTTTTATCATGTAAATGAGTTGAAAACTTCAACATTCCAAGTTTGATCATAATTTTATTGGTAAAACAGAAATTTGTTATTTTTGCATAATTTTCTCGTTTAAGATTTTCTTTGTGTTGCTTTAATCATATTTTTGTATAAAAGTATGTTTTTGTACAAAAGTTGCCCCATACCCCAATACTACATATTATAGCATTTATCTACCACTTGTTCTCAACTAAGTTATGTGAAATTGTTGTCAATAAAAATCTCCGAATACATAAAAAGAATGAGTTACACCATAACCAAAGAACATCTGAACCAATATTAATGGAGAATCAGAATAACTATTAAATATATTGAAAAATCACGAAAAAGTGTTTATGAAGAAAATTCGTTTCCTCATACATTTTCTATGGTATGACGTTTTAGGACACGTGACTTTAAACTCAGAAGCGATACAAAATTCGCGGTGTCAGCTAGTGTTAAATACAAACAAGAGTACTTCTTAGACATAATAAATTGTTACATTTTTTATTTAACATTCTTAGTTCAACATTGTCAACGTACATCTTTAAGATTAAGAATAAATTAAACCTTTATATACGCCGAATATTAAGAGATTCGTATAGAGCCAAATGCATTAATAAACCAGTATTATATACCACTGAACTACAAAGAGCAGGGCCGATCCGTGAGTTTGGGGGCCCTGGGCTAATGGTACTTAGGGGCCCACCTAATTACTCAAAGTTTAGAAACTGTCAGTTCGAAGTACCAACACCTGAACGTAGACTTGAATTAAATGAATTGAAAAGGTTTGATTAATCGTAGGATTTGCAGGGCTGCAAACCATACGATCTGTTTAATTTAATAAAATTATGGATTCTTTCGCATTATCGTCTATTTTTGACTTTGTCTTGACTTAGCTGGATGGACCCTTGATCCACGGGGTTCTGGGCTGAAGCCCAAAAAGTCATATGGCAGATCCGGCACTGACAAAGATATATAAATCTTAATATGTTTATACAATCTATTTTGAAGATGCGAATAATTCGGGATCAACGCTCCGTTGGTTGCTAAAATTAAACGGCACATGTTTTGATTAGAATTCACTAGCAGATGGTATGTTTTCCATAAGAAAACAAGTATGATATTTGCACATATGTACGAAAAATTTATTTATTATTGCAACACGAGAAAGAGAATAAAATAAGCAAATTTAAATACGGGTATTGGATAACAAAAGATCTCTTCAAGGCAATAAGAATTGAATATGAAAAAGTTTAAGGGGTGTGAGAAAGATACTACCTATAAATTACTAGGAACTTTTCGCTTGAATATATACTATATAATATAGGGTATATAATACAGAAAAAGCCAAACTTCAGAGAAAGAGTTTTTAAGTATCCGTCATTTTTGAGTTTATTAATAACAAACAATTTAAATCTTTATATTAATACTAGCTGACCGGGCAAACGTTGTTTTCCCATATTAATTTTTGGGATGGGCACCCTTATCACTTAGGGGTATGAAAAATAGATAGTAGCCGAATCTCAGACCTACTGAATATGCATATAAAATTTGGTAAAAACCAGTAAAGCCGGTTCGGAGGAGTAAGGTAACTAACATTGTGACACGAGAATTTTATATATAAGATAAATATTTTCTTTATATCGTTATTGATACGTGAAGCGAAAACTTTGTGCACCTTTTTAAGAAAATTGCGCCAACGGATGAATGTGAAATTGACACAGTTAATGATTATATGGAGAAGAAGTGCACAAAGCTATTTATTTATATAAAATATATCAAATTTATATAAAATAATTTACACAAAATAATATATTTTATAATACCCCAAAATTATAAATGTGACCTCTTTCGATTTCAGATATAATACGAATTTCGGTAAGATTTTGCGCCAATAATATGTTTTAGTCCTAAGCAAACAGTCGCGTGTAACTTTACGAACACTCATAAAAATAATATAAAATATATTGGCTGTAAAGCAAAAATAGATATACTTTTCGTGGGAGCTTAAATATTTTCTCTTCAAGTCTAGACAAATGTATGTATAATAAAAGCGTAGGTCGGTGTGGGTTTTTGTTACTATTGTGTAGTATTAGGTTTTGTTATAGACTTGTTTTGGTATGTACTTTTAACTGGCCGCAATTGAGAAAACGAAACGATTTTGTAAGTTTTTTTTTACTATGGCAATAAAAAGCGAAATCCCATAACCCATGGGATACGCATTCCTCCCTGTGTACCCAATAAACATCTCTCAGTAAAGCCACATCAAAATTGTGAATCAAAAAACAAAATGACAGACAAAAATTACTTTTTGATAAAAATATCGTAACTTAATTAACCAAAATAAGATTCTGGTTCCCGTTATCATTCAAGTTAAACTAATTTTGCAGTGCTCCGAAACAAATAATTCGTTTAAAAGTCTCCAGTTTCGGTCTTAAAAATATATCAAATATATATAACAATTATGTTATTATTAAATCTTATGTATATACAAAACAAAGACGGGTTATTTAAACCATTATATATCTCAAGAGCAGATGCATTGATTTAAAATATAGAAATATTCACGAGAAAATGCGTAGAAATTTCGTGTCCTCATACATTTTCTGTTTGTATGTGAGTGACATTTTAGGTGACACGTTATTATTCAGAACTCTGAAGTGATACGAAGTTAGCGGGGTCCACTAGTCAATATCAAAAGACATAAGAGATGATGTAGCCAACTCATTGAAGCTGCAAATATCTAGCTCGTGCGTATTATTGTCCTTGATTGCACAAAACTAGCGATCAACGACCCACAGAGTTCATTAATCATTGGCCTCTGTATTATTATATATTTATTATTTAATCATGGCTTCGATTCTCGGATATACAATGAGATGGCTCGTAGAATATAAAAGGATGGATAAACATACGTATATTAAGCTAGCTGTACCCCGCGGTTTCACCCGCGTTATTTTCGTCGTGATGTTATATCACTACATAGTATAAAACAAAGTCGCTTTTTCTGTCCCTAAATCCCTTTGTATGCTTAAATCTTTAAAACTACGCAACGGAATTAGATGCAGTTTTTTTAATAGATAGTGATTGAAGAGGAAGGTTTATATATATATGTTTTGTACCCGTGCGAAGCCGGGGCAGGTCGCTAGTAGCCTATAAACAATAAAATATCGAACTAAAATGATAATAGATATGTATTATGTACTTCGTCTGCACGGAATAGTTATTTTTTATAATTTATTTATATTAATTTATAAAATAAAAGTAAACTAAGTTAGTTCTTATTACATCAGCTATCTGCCAGTGAAAGTCCCGTCAAACTCGGTCCAGCCATTTCAGAGATCAGTCGGAACAAACAGACAGACAGAAAAAAATTGTAAAATAAAATGTTATTTTTATATATGTACCGTGTATTTATCCATATGCATTTAGTAAAAAGTTTTTCAATATTACAAACAGACACTCTAATTTTATTTATCTGTATAGATAAGTGTGCTCTGCGATTTCACCCGCTTTAATTTCGCCGTAGCATGATAAATAGTCTAAGCCTTCCTCGATAAATCTATCCAACACAAATATTTTTTCCAATTCAAACCAGTAGTTCCCAGCATGAATGAAAAATAACAGAAAGGCAAAAATATAACTTTTGAGGGCGTGTGAAACCGAGGGACTAGTGATCTGTAAACAGCAGCAGAAATATGTCTGCTTTTGTCTGAGCGGGGTTACGGGAGTGCATTAAGAACGCGAGAAAAGCATATTTAAAGTGGTTAGTGTAAGCGTAGTGAGAGTAAGTTGTTAAAAACTTGACTGACTTGTTGTAAGAGAAAGTTGCCCGTACAATGACAGTAAGTATATGAAAGACTATCCGTCTTATACGTATTACGATACATGTGAAATGGTCTTCACATTTGAAAGAAAAAACAAATGCTTACAAAGAATATCTTAAAAATGAATAGCTTTCAAACAAAAAATCGGATCATATTCCATTCGTTTAGAAGCAACTATAACAGACAAACAGGCCTACAAAAACTTTAATCTTATAACACCTCTCTTGTTTTCGTCAAGGGTTAAAAAGGCCTTTTAAAAAAAGGTTACGTGTCACGCTAGTCTAGACTCTAGACTATTCAAATTAAATATTATATTTGCGAAATGTATCTTAAATATATTAAAAAATATTATGTAAAAAGATATTTGTCACAGTAAGGGCTTCAAATAAATAACAGCGGTATTTGACTGATTTCTTCAAAATATAACAGTAATTGTATCAAGCGGTAGTTATACGGATCCGCTGCTCTATTCCACTTTACGTCTGTATCAATATTCTTAAAGGAGAAATAAAAATTATATTGGCATATAATTTGTAAGTATGTGTTGAGACTTAAAAACATAAATACCTCTCAAAACCAACATTTTCTCGTTGGGTGGTTGGGGCGTGGGGAGGATGTTAAAAACCTTGTCTTAAGAACAACGACTCGTAGGGCGACGCCCAGACAATAGCTACACTTTGATGTACCGAAATGTTTAATACTTCGTATGAAAATGTAAAAAGTTGTAACATTATGCGAAAGGGAATTCGCTTATCACGCCCAAGTTCTTGAAATGTCAAGTAAAATCAAAGACATTTTACAATGCCACTAATTCTCTTATTTGACTAAGAGATTGAAATAACACGTCAAAGATGGAAAAGCTGTGGATTAAAGTGCCTAGTGATATAAACTTTTTAGCTATTACTTATTATCTTTGTTTTAAATCCTTCATTTAATATTTTAAATAAGAACTATAAATAAAATGCTATAACTTTATAAATGAACTGTAATTACATCGACATTTTAACGTGCCTCAGCTCGCCGGAGCAGAAATCTGGATTCAATGCAAAGAATTTGCCAACCATCAATGTGTCGATTATCGGCAGATTTGTACTATCTGCTTTTACAAATCCGACGTCCACGATCGATTTTATTATAAATATGGATAATTTAACAACTTTTAACTTAAAATATTAGGTATTTTGAAGATATTTTAACAATTCTATCATCTATGAAAGAAGAGCACGAGAAATATACATGTCACTTTGACATTTCGTTGTTTACGATTAAGTGACGTTATGTAAATGGCGGAAAGCATTTTCTGCGTGTGAAAAAAAAAATTAAATAGAATATTTTTAAGTTAAAATTCTGTCATAATCTTTTACTTTTATTCATTAAATTCGTGTATTTTGGACCCTTATGTGAAATAATTATTGAAATAAACGTTATTTAAGTAAATTTTAATATGATTCAACTATTCTATTACGTCCGGTCGTGTCATTCACCACAGCTTTCAAACAATGAGATTGATGAAACGTAACGAAATATCTATGGAGTTTTAATGAAGTTTAGATTAGCTTTGTTTACGTGCGAATATAGTCTATTGTATATTTTAAATCTGTGTTACGAACATTGATTTAATAAATTTTTTAATAAGACGTAATGCTCCAACTATTATTATGCAGTATGCTACTATGATTTGCCAAAGTCTGAGCCGACAGAGATAGAATTTGTGGGGGTTTTGCTGAGGGGTCTAGACTCATCCTATCAGTTAAAAAAATATGATAGGTAAAAAAATTATCCCAAAAGTCTTAATAAATATTACTACAAGTAATAAATAAATGAACCCTTATTGGTTCTATTTTATTAAATTCAAGTGAATATAATATGCAATCTAAATAATTTCGTTTCTTACTCTTTGTCTTTCCATGGTAACGAAACATAATTGACATTTGAATCACGGATATCACCATCAAGTTGCCATTAAAATAAGAATATAAAATGCAAAATCGTAAGTCTTCCGATTCGCGGCCATATTGTATTTTTCTGTATTGTGAAGAAACATGTATTTTATAGGCTTATGTTTTATGTCCGTGTTAAAATTTACTATGAAGGTAAAATAGACAATTTTGGTTGCTTCGTCTGTACAGATACTGTAATGTGTAATAAAATTATGTTAGATTTATGAATGATACACAAGTTTTGCTGGGAAGTTAGTTTTCATTAAAGTTGAAAGCGATCTATGAGATGTAATTTAAACCCCCCATTAAAAAGAAGGCTGTTTCAAGTTGATGTTTCTGTGTTTGTCTGAGGCATCGTTAAACGGATGGACCGCTTTCGATGGACTTTTTGTTTGTTTCTGTTCATACATTTGTGAGGTATTATTTATAATTAACATGTCGAGTAATTACTCTCGTTTTTGAATGCTCAAAATATGTATAATAAAACGAAAGTTATAATTGTAAAAGTTGAATGTTTCACTTTCAAGCAGTCGAAATAAGATCTATTGATCCTTAAATGAAATACTATATATAAATTACACTATAATTTAATTTGGGCTACTGGTAATTAAATTCGGCCAGAACTTTGAACAAAACTTGCCGTTCTCTCATAATATCAGATATATACAGTATTATAAGTCTCACAGCGACGCACTTAGGCATTTCGTAATAAACTTTTTATGTTCTCACCAGTCCTAATTAGCTTAGTAAGTGATGATTAAGACCAACAGCGAGGTTGCAACAAAAAGAGTTTTAACCAACTTCAATATGCTCAAAAAAGTAGTAAAACCACAGATAATAATACAAGGCAAATACTTGAAACTTTCGCTTGAAATTATCAAGACTTGAATGTGTTCTAGATGAGTCAAGGCTCACCGTTTCTGGTCGAGATAAGTTTTATTATATTTATAATAGATTTGAAGCTATATATAATACTAGTGGACCCCGCGAACTTCGTATCGCTTCAGAGTGCCGAATAATAACGTGTCATCTAAAACGTCATTCCATAGAAAATGTATGAGAAAACGAATTTACAATAAAATAATATTGCGACTATAAATTAAGCTATAAGCTATCCTATCTTTCAAGTTGGAACTGCACACGGTGTGCAAATTTGATTAAAATCGGTTAAGTAGTTTAGGAGTCCATCGCGGACAAACAATGTGACACGCAATTTATATATATTAAGATTATATATTTATCTATAAATTTTTTTTTTTTTTTTGAAATCTTGATATTATTTTTCAATTAACACACTATTTAGTGCACTAATAAATTGAATATTTACAATAATGTACTTAAATATATTTACAAAAATACAAAAGGCTCATCAAAGCCGTTAGGGTGCGTACCCAAAATACTGGCTGCATTACCGCGTTGTATTGCATTGTGTATGTATTATCTATAAATAGATAATACATTTTACCTTAAAGATATATTAATATAATATAATATAATATATATTAATAATATAAACTTTACAAAACGCGCTTAGTACCATAATTGACGGAAAGTATTATATTTATTGAAGAGAAAAGATTTAAGTTTCAAATAGGCTATTTGCTAAGCGAAAGCGAAATAATGCAATAAATTGGTAACACAAACGCGAAGGTATTTCTATTACATTTTATACCTAATCGAATAGGCGTTAATAATGTTGCCAGTACAATTTTTTTTCCTTACTTTACTTAATTAGTTTTATGTTTTGTAACTTCTATTAAAGGTACCGTTATAGAAATCATAAAAAAGTAGTATTTTGCGGGCATATCCGTAGTCAAAAGCTAGTTATAATAATTACAGTACAATAAGAGAACGCTTGATTTCACTAACGGTGAACGCAAAGTAGGTTGAATGACGATTGTTGAAGAATCTTACTTCCTTGGTTGGTTTTAGCCCGTCTTCTAATAACGAATAATGTTGAAAAAACACACTTTTTTAAAATAAGGATCACCTAATATCTAGCGGTGAGCGCCGGCCATGAACACCCACTATTTTATTTATTTTATTAAGTTAACAGGTACGACACAGGTCCAAAGATATTAGAAAAATATAATTCTGCTGGTCAGGATACTATTTCAGCTCCCACGCAATCTTGATAACAATGATGCTGAGTTGTTCTGTCGGATGCCACGCCATTGATATGATAATTTTTCTCAAAGTACACGACCAAACCCAACCACACACGACCTCTGATACTCTCTGATCTTTAATATACCAGCGTTTATCCAATTTAAACTAAATTTCAAATGGCAAAACTGGGCAGAGTTAGTTTCATTTTACTTCACCCTCTGGCTAATTGTCATTATAATTATGCCTTCATCGCTTGATCTTTGGATGCTTAAATATGTGATTATATTGAGGTAGGTCATAACCCAACAAAAACAGTGCACAGATCAAGAAAATTCTCACGGGTTTTCTTTATTTTAGCGCCACGATAATAAGATACCGTTAAGAATGAGTCATGTGTGACTAAAGTTATGTAACTTCTAGACTCCTAAGTATATTTATTCTTTAACCGGTTTATTTATTGTCTTTAAAAAATGCTACTATCGCACCCAGTTCAAACATTTAATAACTTATCGAAATTTCGATAATAAACTCTAAATAAAATAATAATTTAATTAATTATTGTTTAGTCAATATTAAACTTTATTATAATAGATACTATATATAACACTAGCGACCCGCCCCGACTTTGCACGGGTATAAAACATATATAAAAACCTTCCTCTTTAATCACTCTATCTATTAAAAAAACCGCATCAAAATCCGGTGCGTAGTTTTAAAGATTTAAGCATACAAAGGGATATAGGGGACGAAAAAGCGACTTTGTTTTATACTATGTAGTGATGATAGTGATTATATTACTATTTACAGGCTTTCCTCTAATTGTTTATAGTATATACCCTACCGGCTACCCCAATGTGTTGATGCAACAGATAGTCCAGAAATAACTAACTTTGACCGCGACACCAAGAACGCAGACAAGGATTATTTTTAGGTGAACTGAATTTTTCGGTTCATGGACGAATAGTATCAGTGCGGGAAAGCTGTAAGTCGACCATTATGGCGTCACTATAGTAGTATTCATAATCTATTACTACTAAAACCGACAATGATAAATGTGTTTACATTGATTGACTATTGTAATAGCTGGATACGTTAAGAGAGGAAGGAAGAGATAAATATGACGTCACTTTACATAAACTACCACTTGAATTAAAATGAAAACACCTTAATAACTTAAAAAATCTATAAACAATCTAACTATAGCGTTATCGATTTAAATATAAACCTTAAAATAACTTGAACAGTTATTCACGTGATCCTATTGTTCAAAACTAGAACTGAACAAAACTACCACAGCCACAAATCGTTCATTAAAACTATTTCATTAATCGTCATTTTAGTCAAGTAAAGTTCGATTAATTTTCAACTAGCTCACCCGGAGAACTTCGTATCGCTTCAGTTTCGAATAATAACGTGTCACCTAAAACATCATTCCAAAGAAAAACGAAAAACGAACTTACTTCAAACACTTTCTAATCAAAATTTCTATATTTTTAATAGTTATTCTGCTTTTCTCAGAACAGACAAATCCAACAAAACAGACATCGAAATCGATACATCCGTTCGTGAGTTATAAATTGTGTAAATAACCCATCTTTATTTTAAATATATAGATTAATTATAAAACAAAAATCATTCCACAGATTTGGAATTCGTACTCATATCGAATCTTGGCTTGGTTTGGTTCTGATAGTACCGTTGTCATTATGTTGAATTATTATTTGTTTAATACATACTACTTGAAAAATACAAACTAATAGTATCTGTAAACTACATTCAGAATACCCAAAAATTTAAGGCGAACAAAATATAACAAGCTGAGCTGAATGATTCAATTTGATACTCAAGTACTCGGACCACAGAGAATTTACGGTCCCTGTCCAGCTTTAATAACAAAATTCTTAAACTTATTTAATTTTTGTATTATTTTCAAAAAAGGTTTACTAATCGAGGGATTGTATCACTTTACTATAAAACTCAACATCAAAAGCTGCATAAGTTCAACGGAAGCTATGTTATTGTTACGTAAATATTAAGAAAAAACTGCCACGTGTGTTTGTGTTTATGTAATGTGATCTTGACACCGCTAACGGATGAACTACAACTGAAGAATATAAAAGAAGAGCCTACAAACTTAACTAAAAACAAGTATGGTTTTTATAAAAAACATTTTTATCGAATAAAGTACTTATGCTTTGTGAAGCTAATGGAGATGTTATCATATTGAATTTAAAAATTATTTTAGATATTGATACGTTTAGTTATAACTTCAAACATAATACGAGTCAAATTCTTCATTTAAAAAAAGTATTGTCTTACCTGTCACTAGTGAGACAAGGATTAATCCGAAAAACGCGGGAAACACAGCCATCTTGTAACAAACTTCAATGTTGCACAGATAACTTCACAAGCATTACTAGATGCGGTCCAGAGAGTTTTTGTTTTTTTATCCTTAAACTAGTTTCGAACTGGCTGGCCGCTTTCTGTAACAAAAAAAGGGTTTATAAGTTTTTTTACTTTCTGGTTCGTTCAAACGGAGTATAAAGGGTCAGGATTCAAATTTGGAATGTTTATTCAAATTGTGATTGAACTATACAGTAGTTTTATACGTAATTTCGATCTTACACGTTTCAAAAGTGATCGGTACTTGGTTAAATGTTATTTCACAGTACAAAATTTTAAATTTTAAATTTTTTGTCTACTAATGTTAAACTTAAAATTAAGCTAAGGACTTGTCTGATTTAAGTTGTTAATTATTTGTTTGAAACTAGCGCTTAGGAATTAAATAAACTAAATAAATACAAAACAAGGGTCTCTGTAAATAATAATTCTCTTTTTTAACCACACTTTGTAAACGTAGTAAAAGAATCTTATGTTTCTTGGCTTTTCTTCTCAAAGGGTGCATTCTTGAAGTCTGTAAAGTTGGATTAAGTAACTTTAAGATGTGTTATCTATGTAAACAAATTATTTTTGACTTTGTTAAAAGACAGCCTAATAAGACAAATTATCAAATTCTACACTAATAAGGTACTACACTATCATTTTTCATCATATATCATATGATGAAAATTTTGCATCATTCATTTTACTTCGGACACAGAAAATATTTGCTGGATATCAACTGGGTCCACCACATCAAAATCAATCTGATGCGCCGTCGACCTATATAATTCAAGTTTGAAACCGGTCTAAACTTTCAAAGCTTTAAATAATTAGAAAGCACTCTCAAGACAATACGAAATCTAAATAATTTCTTATATTTACGTGTTGTTTATTTGTGCGTCTGCGCCGCTGCCGTTCACACGGACATGTGTGTAACGTCAGCAACATAAACCTGTCTCTTTTTTATGTACAAAATTATAGTTACGAACAAATTCTACTATTTCTAAGGCAATTGCGCAAAGCTAGTACTGAGATGAAGAAATTCACATTAAAACAATACCAAGCGACAGATTCGGTTTGTTCAAGTTACATTTCAATGACGATTCGTTAAACCGAAATATGAGTTGTGATACAACTGTACAACCTTAGCAACGCTTGCTTCAGACGTATTGCTCTTTACAGAGCGGTGGTATACTCCTCAGAGTGACTATTCTCTTTACAATTCTGCGCCAATCTTCCCGAATTGTGAACTCTTGCTACACTCATAGAGGTGAAGGTTTTGTTATTGAATGAGAGTTAAACATCGCATGTGACTGTTTTTTTATCATATTAACGTTTACTGTATAATTTGAGCCCATCCTAAGTGTGATATGTTATAAAGCAAACAAACTTTTTTGCGTATGATACATGTGTGCCGGCGCATCCGGCGGCATACCAAAATAGCTGTCCCACAGAACAGAAAAGCGTACGCTCTCTCCTTATTCCGGCTTTTTGTTCTCGTTAAGCTACAGCCGGCGTGCTCTGGTTTTGGATGGGCTTCCGAGGAAGTAATACATTCAATAAAGATAATGCTACTGATTTTGTATGAGCTTCCGAGGACGAGTTGACGTTCAATAAAGATAATGCTATAATTCAATACATCCTAAACGCATTATTATTCTAGCAGGAGTAACATGAACGAGAAAGGCAAATTATAGAATATTATGGAGAAGACTTGGGCAGACCGATTATTAAAATAACATAGTAAGGAAATCGATGGCTAAAATACTAATTTTTTAAAGACTTATTTTTTATACCTACTAATAATAAAAAGAGAAAAGGAAATTTAAGTAGGTGTTCTATGTCCTGCCAGACCGAGTTTTTTTTATCTCCACCGGGAACCGAACCCAGGACTAGACCCAGGAGGCGGTTGTTACATTTGCAATAATGTACTTAAGTATATTTACAAAAATATAAAAGTCATCAGTGAAGTTGTTAATATTAATTAAGATGTCATATAATTAATACTAACAGTATCTAATGAGCAATCACCAATTTAATTGAACATTACAATAAATAGTTATTGCCCAATAATGAATCGAGTAAATTAATGATTAAAAATGAATAATTACAAAACCGAATTAATATGAAAAAGCAATAATGAATATTGAAGTGAAATTAATTAACATTGGCAATAACAATTATTCAGAAAACCGTGATATGAATTTAAAGCTTTGTGAAAACTTTCCAGTTATTGGACGAATCTTACACCGAAGCAACACCCTACAACAACTATCAAAAGTCTTAATGTGGATATTTCGACACGATTCGACTTATAATATAACAAGTATTGAAGATGTTGCAGGTATAAGGGATGAAGGGGCATTAAGGCGCAGTATACACTGTTAATGATTGACATGTTCGTTGCCATTTGGTTTGTTATCTGTTGCAGAATTCTGTAAGTAAGATTGTCAAGACGCCTGATCTAGAGAGGCACAGGAATCTTATTGCCTCTTAGAAAGTGGGATTATAATTAATGAACATTCGTTTCGGTGTAACAGCATGCCGTCTATAATGACGACATTGTTGGTACTTCGTTGCCTAGCACCCATTGATTGGGGCTCGCCCACCCCCTTTACAACGAAAAGCAAACATTTGTTTAAAAGACGAGATTTTTATAGTGAAAATGATATAAGAAAATCGCTGCGAGCCTACAATATAATATGGAATCATTTATTACAATTTAGTAAACAAACTGAAAATCTTTTTATAACGGATTCATTTATCTTCATGTTATTTCAACTAAACTTAAACAGTGTAACAGTTTAACAGTCGTAAGTTTCGAAATTGGTTAAAATTAACATTAACAATTTTTTTTTAATTATATTACCAAACTACGACAAATGACTGCCGATAATTCCACCATAGCTTATATTTTTGGTATTGATTTCTCAAAACCAAGGTTCTTTAAGGTCATAATCAAATGGATAGGCTAGCCTGAATTTGAGTGATAAGATATACTTAAATATAAATATAATAATTGGGACAACTCACATAGGTACATTGCTCTGATCCCAAAGTAAGTAGCTGATGCACTTGTTTTATGGAAATGAGAAACAACGAGGGTACCACAATAAATACATGTATAAGTTTATAAACAACCAAGACTCGAATACAAACATTCGTGCTCATCGCACAAAATGTACCTACCGGGATTCGAACCTTTCGATGCAAAGGGCAAGAGCACTATTGCGCCAATCGGTCGTCTTGGAATTGATAATTTGTTATTTTTTATTTGTTATTCTTTCCACTAAAAAGCCGCCCAAGAACGTCTATGCCAGTTGTTCCGCGAATAGTTTCCGGGCTCTAATAGTAGAAAATCTAGAAATAGAAAACACTACATATCTACTCCCTTTTTCTGTATTTTCTTTTTATAATTTATCTTAATACGAAGCCGAAGTGAAAAGCAATAATTTCTATGCGGAAAAAGTGAACCGTATCAATGTTTATGATTGTTCAGCCAATCAATAATTATTAGCGATATAAAGCAAGCATAAACCTAGTTTTATTTCAGATAAATTTTATAACTTCGTGTTACACGTCTTATAAGCATACAGTTATCAATATTATATCTGAGATTTTTTCTTTTTTCTAAATTTCTTTATTTACTTCAAAGATACATTCTGTACATATGTAAGGTATCCTTGTAGAACAATTTAAAACTTATGCTCGTATATATAATAAAGCCTATAAGTGGGCTATCTCGAGATGGGAAGATGATATTAAAGAAATTGCCGGCCCACAATGGCAAAAAATAGCCCAAGACCGTGAGAAATGGAAAACTTTGGAGGAGGCCTTTACCTGAGAGGGGTTCCAGTGGTAAAATGTAAATATTTAATTTAATCAAAAATTTTGTAAAACTGGAAATAAAAGGCTTTTTATTTTATTTTATTTATTTATTTATAAGTGGGCTAGCTAGCACTCTTGCAGGATTTATAGTAGATGTTAAATTATTTATTTGGTTAGAATAATAGGAATATATAGATACACTGAGATATATATTTATGTTACTTCGTTTAGAGAGTCATTACATTTAATAAACTTAATTTAAGAAAAAGAAAAAAGATTGACCCGAAAGGCGGTAATAAAGAAACAACCAGAATGTAGCATGATATTTTGTGTCTGATTGTAACAACACAATAATAGCATTAAAATAACTTCGAAAGTATATATTTACTAGCTGTGCTCCGCGGTTTCATCCGCATAAACTTCGTCGTAATTTGATGTTATATAGCCTAAAAGCTTTTAGCTCTAAAAATGACGATACTTCCATAGAACTTTCCATCCCCCTTTTAACCCCTTACAACTCTTTTTTCGCATTAAAAAGTAGCCTATGTCCTTTCTGAGGATCTAGACTGTCTGTGTACCAAATTTAATTTAATTCGGTTCAGTACTTTTGGCGTAAAAACGCAACAGACAATTACTTTCGCATTTATAATATTAGTAAGGATAACATCTTTTGCATTTTTGTATGGTTGTTCCGGCTAATTTCAGATACTACTTAACTACACTAAGACTCACTGTTAAATAGCTGATATATATTAACATAAGCTGTTAAATATTAGCATATTATTCGTAAATTAAATAAATAAAACTTAATTGTCGTTTATAGCGCGCAGAAAATGTCGAGGGCACAGTAAGAAAGCGAGTTAGTATAAATATTGAAATCTTGTGCAATCAACTTAAAAGTCGACTAAACAATTCCAAGTGCGTTCCATTGATCCCGTTTAATTGGCTAGATTAGACCAGTATAAAAACAGGGATACACAATTAAATGATTGTTTGATGTATCTAAAATTGTCTATAAATTGTGTCACGCAAACGAAATGTACTTATATAAACTAGTATCTAAACAAAGAATGTTGCAAACACGATATTCTACGTGACGGTAACAATATTGTAACGTTAAGTTAAACTTCATCTAGTATTAAAATCACAGCTATTTACTAAATGCATATGGATGTATACAGTACACTGTACAGTGTACATATACCAAAATAACATTTTTTTACTACTTTTGTTGTCAGTTTGTTCCGGCTAATCTCTGAAACGGCTGGACCGATTTTAACGGGACTTTCACTGGTAGATAGCTGATGTAATAGAGTAACTTAGGATACTTTTATTGTAGAAATTAATATAAATAAATAAACAAAAATACGACGCGGACAAAGTACATACTACATATCTATTATTTTGCTGTTCGCTATTTTACTGTTTATATGCTGTATAACATCACGTCACGACGAAATTAACGCGGGTGAAACCGTGGGGCACAGCTTTATAAATAAATTAATGTATTTGTTAGTAAAATTGAAATAATACTCATATAAAATTTACGACATTTTCTGCCCGCTAGGAGGATAGGGGCTGATCATAGATTTTGTATAGTTTTGCTACGGCAGGTACATAAAGCCTATAAATACCACAGGCCTCTCACGTAAGAGTAAATTTGAAGAGACTAAAATGAATGAATTTATAACATAAATGCTTTCTCTGGATTTAATACAGGTATAACAACATGATTCATGCAACAGCTGATACTGCTTAGACTTTTTAGTTTTTAGTTTGAACCATATTTGTTATTGTTAAGGATTTAGTAGTTTTCGCACTTCATGCACTCTCCCTTCATTACTTTTTTATTTTCCTTGTTGGGTTGCCTGGAAGAGATCGCTGATTAGCGATAAGGCCGCCCGATGCACTCCATTTAGCTTAAGTTATTATCTGTATCCTATTGTTTATTGCAACGAAGTGTTATAAATAAATAAATAAAACTTAAGTTTAAAATTCTCTATCAAATATGCATTATACAACAATCTAAATTCTAACCTCTTTACGAAGACACGCGATAGAATTATTTTGTACTTAAATAATCATTTGAACCTTATATTTTGAGAGAAATTACGCTGTATGACAAATTATTCGTACATGAAATATAAATGTTTGGCTTTCGCCGACATATTCTCATTTCTGTCACTATGGATAATTCAGTCTCGTATGATTTTTCGAAACATCTTGCTTATAAATGCCTACATATTTTATGTCAGACGTCACTTATAATATGTGTAACCTAGGATATAGTTATACAATTTATGCGATAGTTAGATAAATAGTTGAGAGGGCCTGGTAGTTACTATTACGTTATTCGATAATTAATACGTTAACGAGTCGAAAGTATTCATACTTGCTATAAAACCACGCTTTGTTTAGCCACGCATATAGGTCGCCTAGATTACAACTCCTTAGAATGCCTGCCTTCAATAGCCTATTGTAACTTTCTTTTTTACATTCGAAGCAAAAATGCAGGATATTTCGACTTATGTACTGTTTGTGTTTTCTCAAATTAAGTGGAAGTGTTTAAGAATCTCCGAATTTTACATGCAATTTAATAAAATTACTACTTAAACAAAAAATTCATTTTAGCCGTTGCGTCGCGTACCAAAATTCTATTGTTTAAAAGTTCATGTCTTAAATTGTTACGACAGTACATAAGTATTTACGTAATTAGCAGTTTTTAACTACCCAATAAAGTAACCAAAAATTCAGAGGAAAAATTCACTTTCCTCCGTAGACTACTTGCCTATATAGAAATGGAAATAAAGAGAAGAAAGTCTTCTTTCAATTCATGAGATCAAGTAGGACTCCAGTCACGTTTGAAACATTTGTTAAATTGGCAAGTTAATAATGCCTTTTTTCGTTTAGATAAAATCAAAGTACCGTAAAATATCTTGAAGATTACAAATGCTAAGAACGAGTACGCAATACGATACTAGTGAAAGGGGATAGATGGAGAGCTAACTCAATACAATGAATACAACCAATTACTATGTATTTCGTAAATCAATTTATTTGTTAGCGGATATCTAACCTCTCTAAATATTATTTAACTTTTATTAAACATCTCTAAGAAGAGAAACTCTCTTTTACATGTTCTGTAATTCAAATGGTTAAATTTAAAAGATTGTTATAAAAAAATCCTTTGTTTTATCTTTTTACCGATTTCAAAAAGGAGGTATTCAATTCGACGCTGTTTTTTTATGTTTGTTACTTCAAAATTTTCAAATGGATGAACCGATTTCGATGATTCTTTTTTTGTTTGAAAGCTAGTGCTTTCCGTGTGGTTCCATTTCATTAAATTCTATTAAGTGGTTTTAGAGTTACAATTTTAAGTCGGTTTTTTTGTTAAAATTTTAACACTATTATTGATTATTTATTTTTTATTGATTATTTATCTACTATGTGTTAGAGAAACCTTATTTTATAAATGATGTTGAACAAAGATTTTAATGTAAGCGGGCTGTGCTATTCGTTAATTAACATAGATACTCCTGGTTCGAAAGTAAAAATTAACATATTATGCATCTAAAGCAATTTTTATAAGTAAAGAAACTTCTATAATTTTGATATTTTATACTAAACCTATAGAACGCATATCGACTTTACATTGTTGGAAGTCAAAGTTTAGAGGATGTTTGATATGCAAAGATGTAAAGCTATGATCATGAATTTGACAATGGCTTAGCTAAATGTTGTCTGCTAAGAAACAAAAAAAATATAAATTTGATTGTCAGCTGTCAATACCCGCTTATAAAAACCATAATTACATTTTCATTAACCGCATATGAAATTTATAAATTGTGCTTAAATAAGAATCGTTAAAGTTTTAAAAATATTTTTCCATTTTTCTTTTAAAACAGAATCACCCATATCGAATGTCTTTAATAACCGAATCTAAGTGAGTGCAACGGCATATCGTTTCAAACTTTCTCCTTAATACTGTTAATTGACATGTATCAAAAACTTCTGAATCAACAATACAGTTTTTGTATGAACGCTAGGGGCCTTCTTACAAAACATGGACTAAAGATGTTTCAGTATTGGTTGCTAGGATACAAGTCTAACGTTCATACAAACATGACTCGTTTTGGTTTAGTATCATAGCAACTAATACTGAAACATCTTTAGTCTATGTTTTGTAATAAGGCCCTAGTTGTGATAATTAAAATATGCAAAGCATTAGTATTGTATGCATTGAATTATTATTTTAATTTACATTTAATAAAACGTGTTAATGAAATGGTATTTATAGTTATTTAACGATTAAACCATTTTTATCGTAATTAAGAGTTTAATAAATTTGTCATCGTGATGTTACTCAATAGAGCAAGTAATTTGTGTCGAATAAGTTATACGCTAATAAAATATGGTTAATTAAGCGTGTTACTTTTTCTTAACTTCTTTATATAATCATGTTCCAAAATTACAGGAAGTGGTCAAACATCTCGGCCTCCTACGGTTGTGACAATACTTTTGACTTCGTCGTTTCTGAGTTTAGGCATATTCATCAGACATGCTCCATGCTGTTTATGGACGCTTCTAGCACGGGTTTTCACAATGAGCCGAAATTTCGCCTCAGAAACGACTAGTTCTCAATATTTAACTCACGAAATAAAAGTAATGTTTCTAGATTTAAAAATAGAAGACTAGAATATTCATATTCGTGAACTGAAAATTTGGAATTCATCTTGTAAAGTTGTACTTTCTAAGCCGAATTTGGTTTCGATTAATTGTGAAAACCCGTGCAGATACCTACTTCTAACTTATGCGTTCTCAAATACGTCCTAGATCTGGTCAAATGCTAGACTTAGTAGTTCAGCCCACACTCTCAAAGCAGCAAACACCTCAAAAATGCCATTTTGTTCTTGTTACATCTCTATTGCGTGTTAGTACGTACTTAAATAAACAAAGGCTATCTCTTAGTCTATAGCGCCATGTTGCGAACAAAAAGTACAAGAGTATCGAGGCCGGCGACCCGACTGCATCTTTAAACCATATTGCGGCTTATTAATTTACTTAACCGCGAACTGGCATCCGGGTTTTAGTACCATTAGCACCGGGATAACTCTCCTTTATACAACTTTGGCGCCAAGTCAAGTCCTTTTAACGGTTACGGGTGCGTTTTTACTGTTATCTGAAACGATTTAGTTTGGTACTTGGTAAATTTAGTGGATATTCTTTGGGAATAGAGCATATTCTACTCAGACAATGTCATGGACAACACTTGTAGTTCAAAATATCTGAAATGTTTGTTTAAAAATATTTAAAAAAATATTTTTATTAACATAAACGTAGAAAACTTAATTAGGTACAATAAAACTAGAATCTTCACATTCATTAAGCAACTTCATTAATATAGTATTGTAAAACGACGAAATATTTGGATCAATTTTGATATAAGGAATAAATTAAGGTTTTAAAAGCCTACTTAAGTTCCGGAAAAAAATTAAAATAGTAACTCGGCAATAGCGCGCACCATTTAAAAGATACCAGACACTATTCAAGAAATGAGTATGGATATGCTAAATGCCTTGGAGTAGGGCTTAAAGTTTAGACTAATTATTTCAAACGATTAGAACCAGCTACAATTGAATATTAGTTACGAATGGCCAACTAAGCACTTATACGTAAAAACTGATACAAACAACATTTTTCACTCGGCCTAGTTGTTCTTCAGACCGTCACAAGCACATAATCGGGTTATGTTACATCACTGTAATTTATTTTAATAATGCTCCAGTAACTCTTTGTCCACTTGGGGGCCGTTTCTCAAATGCGAAAAGAGCATACTTTAGTGCTTATGGTTATACTAGACCAGAGACAAGTTCTCCCATAAATCCCTTTTCTTTTTAATTATTTTCGATTCACTTGGCATGCGAAATCACCTGCACATTCATTATAGATAAAAAAAAACATAATTTAGATATATATTACCAGACTTCTATTATAAAATATGTATCAAATAGAAACATTTTAATAAAATAGCATATATTACACACTCTGGTAACAAAGTACCTACGTAATATTCTTAGGAATAAAGTCAAATTGCTACGCACTTCGATATTACTTGAATAAGAAGGCAAAGTTTCAACCAATCAGTGAATGTAATTTGGAAAGATGGAGTAAAACCACGACTATGAAATTCATTTCTTAGATATGAATCAAGAATATTTGTTTCGTCATTTAAATAATCAGTTCTCTTCAGCTGGAGTTGTTTTTCAGTTTCGCGCCAAATTACTTGTCATTCAAATACCACAGACAAACGTATTTTCTTGTAAATAAATTCT
This sequence comes from Aporia crataegi, assembly GCA_912999735.1. Classification (NCBI taxonomy): domain Eukaryota; kingdom Metazoa; phylum Arthropoda; class Insecta; order Lepidoptera; family Pieridae; genus Aporia; species Aporia crataegi. Next base: position 4,006,822 of record OU538750.1, on the reverse strand, counting down.
ATAGGGTATAGATTCACAATACACTCGTAATGAGCTGAAATATATCTATGGGTCAATTCACTTTCTAATCACAAATCGTGACTCGTTGCACGTTTCGTTTAATATTTGGGTATGGGTGAACAATGTATTAGTATCAGATTTATAACTCAATAATTCATAAACACGCCTTAAGACGAAATTCATCCTAGCGGGAGTACATTAGAAATTGACACTCACATATAGAAAAACATATCTATTTAACTTAGCTAAGTTTCCTTTAGCTTTCAGTTAAAATATATTTGTGGATGTATTCTTACTTTCATCAAAGGATAATTTTATAGTGCAAACAAATAAACCTTGTAAGACGAACTCTTGATTAATTGAAACATCCTGACAATGACTGAAAACAATTCAGTTGATGATGACTGTGACAATTATATAATATAGAAGTATTTAATCAAATCGGCCGTTAGCAAACTTCAAGTTAAGACATGTGATGTTATCAAAATTCTTTGATGAATACTATTATATGTTAATGTGGTATTTGCAAGCGGGTCACGGACAGAGACGGTGTTGATAGTATTCATATATTATGTACTTACTTATCAATTTTGTAGGTATGGGCTTCGAGTCGAGACAACAGCCTTTTTTAAAGCCGCTATCGTAAAAATAAGTGTTATAACGTCGGTTTGCGCATATTTAAATAATATAGAGTTCTTTTTTGATCATAAAATACCTAAATTCTTAATTTTGAAACTGATTTGTCAAATTTCAAATACCTGAAAAATTAAATAAAAACATTGTGCGAGTGCTTTTTCAATAAAAAAGAAATTGAACCTGTTCTATTCTATGCAAAATTTCTAACGTATTGCGATTTAAAATTAAATTCTATGAAGATAGAATAAGGTACGAATTCAACTGAGGAAATATACGGTTAGATAAAAATTCAAAATGGCAGACTACGCGACAGTTTTTTTAAAGATATTTGACAGGTCATTGATACATTGAATTTAAAAATGAATTGAATGGTCATTTATGCGTCTGAAACCTAAAGTATAATGTCACACACATATCAGAGCCAGTATTCCATGACTGATAACGAAAGACGATTAAGTACAATTATATCTTCATAGCTTATATTATATGTAGAAATCAATAGTTAACAAACACGATTTAAAAAAATGTATAGCCGACCGATGACTTTCCATGTTTTAATGTCTAAAAAGGCTTCAAAAATTAATTATCAATTATTATTCATCATAAATTATTATTTAGATGTTGTCATATGTTTTTACTTTTTAATCATTGCTGTACTGCAGTTAAGATTATTTGAATATTCTTATCATATGACATTGACACTATCATGAAAGCGAAGTAACACAGAAAATACTTAATGAATTTTAAAAAGGCAATTAATGTTATCCAAATCTACAATTATTTTTTAAATTGCATTCTTAATTGTTTAAATTTAACGGTGAGCAAATGAGTCAATATAATGTTTTTTGAGAAAATAACATATTTAAAAAGCCAAAGCATGACAGACATACTGCATCTGTTTTATGATGGAAACCTACGATGGAAACATACTTTTAAAGCGCGACGTCACGCCACGCCATCCCACGCATGTAAGTACTAACTATTAATCAATCCCATATATTTAACTAGCCTGCCCCGGCTTCGCATGGGTATATACATATAAACCTTCCTCTCTAATCACTCTATCTATTTAAAAAAACCGCATCAAAATCCGTTGCGTAGTTTTAAACATTTAAGCATACAAAGGGATATAGGGACAGAAAAAGCGACTTTGTTTTATAGTTTATACTATGTAGTGATATGTTCAGAAACATTATATAGTAAACACGCCATTTTATCGATTATTAAGTATCGACTTGTCACGTCGCGTGACGTTTTAAAAGTATGTTTCCTACTAAAAAAATCGCAATCGACATATAATTATTTTAGTAGGTAATCAGCTTAAATTTAATAATAATAGAAACATTTATTTCAGACTGTTAGGCCTTAACGCAACTTCGTCCGTATTGACATATAAAATATACCTACTCTATGTAATTTAGTGGAATAATTTTTAATATTGGTAATAATTTTTAAATTTATTCTATAAAACGCATTAGTAGATATAGACACAACGCGGAAATGTAGCCAGTATTTTTGGTACGCACCCCAACGAGCCTTTTATATTTTTGTAAATATTTTAAGTATTTTATTGTAAATAATTTTAAAAAAAAACTTTTTATTATTTATAATATACCTATTTAAATAATAAATTTCACCTAAGTAAAATAGTCTATAAGTCCATAAAATTAAATTTAGCTTAAACGTGCCCCATGTTTACCTCAACTCCTAAGACACCTTCTGATTAAACGGTGAATATCCTGGCTTACCGTTATACGCCTTAATAAACCCACTGAGATTACCAAAATTACCTTTATATTGCCAATAAAGGGTGAATTTTCACTTAAGAGAAAACTGTTTCTGCAAATAGGAAAATGTAAACAGCAAAATTATAAGACTCAACATGTGAAATTGGAGGTAATTTAAGAACGCTCTCGACATATTACAAAAAAGTATACCTACCTTATAATCAAAAATCGGATCTTCATAAATCTATATATATAAATAAAATTGAAGTGTCTGTTTGTAATAAAATAACCGTTTTTTACTAAATGCATATGAATGCATACGGTACATATACCAAAATAACATTTTTTTAAATATTTGTCTGTCTCTCTGTTTAATACCGGCTAATCTCTAAAACAGCTGCACCAATTTGGACGGGACTTTCACTGGCAGATAGCTGATGTAATAATAAGTAACATAGGCTACTTTTATTTTAGAAATTAATATAAATATGTAATAAAAAATAACTATTCCGCACGGACGAAGTACATAATACATATCTATTATTATTTTTCTGTTCATTATTTTACTCTGTTTATAGACTATATAACATCACGTTACGACGACATTATTGAAGGTGAAACCGCGGGGCATAGCTAGTTATAGCTAAACTTCATCTCAATGACCTCGGCTTTCAATTTAAAATATCAAAATTTAGGAATTTCGGAGTGGTGCAAAAGGTTTTTTTAATTCAAGGGGTATTACTATATAGAAACCTACAATATAATACATACATACAATATATTCATTGTTCATAGTAAGTCGGGAATATCAACTTATTACTTAGCAACTTATAATATACCAACATATTGTTGGTTTTATAGCAATTAAGTTTTCGTTTGTAGGTGTGTAATGAACAAAAAAGCCGACTTGCTAACTGAAAAACAAAGATAATAAACAGAGTTCTCTGTTTTGTTAAAGGTTCACTTTTTCATATTTCAAATGTTTCCTTTGTTGTAAGAAATGTTAGAATTTAATTCATAATGTTTACTTAGTATTTACATAAATTCAAATCTCAAGTCAGTCAGTCTCGTGTGACTAGAACAAGCAATCAAAAGAAAATTCATGAAAATCAACTAGACGACAACGTGAAAATATGGAAAGCATATCGATATGGTTTCAAATTTATATTAGTTAAGCAATCATTAGGATTATGAACTGCCAAACTCTCCAGACGGCAAAATCCCACGGGACTGTAGCCTGTAGTCTTGGACAGAATGAGTAACTTTTATTTCGTTTTACGTTCAATTTACCTACTTAATTGCATATACAAGTTAAACAAAAAATGAAAATATAGGTAGGATAGGAATTAAGGTATTTGAAGATATGTTCACCAATTGTAGACACATTTTTTTGCTTGTCCATATTTTTGCCACGGCACAAGCTACGCCACTGCTTTCAAGCAACGATTGTCAAATCGTTCGAAATGGAATAAACTTTTCCGATGGAAGAAATTTTCATTTATTTATATTAAACGTTGTTCCACAATAGGGAACAGATGGGAAGTATTATTCGCTAGACCGAAATCGATCATGGAATACCGAAATATACATAGACTTCAAAGGTTCATAATTTGACTGTTTTATATTGTGGTTTCATTTATGAACAGACTAGTTGTGCCTCGCGGTTTCACACTCGTTAATTTCATCGTAGTGATGTTATATAACTCATATTTATTTATACCGAATCAACGGCATAAAAAATTAGTTCAAAATACTTCCATACTACTTTTCAACCCTCCCTTTCAACCCCTTTTTCGCATTAAAGTACATATGTCCTTTCTCAGGCTCTAAACTGTGTACCAAATTTCATTTAAATCGGTTTTGACGTGAAAGCGCGACAGACAGACAGAGTAACTTTCGCATTTATAATATTAATAAGGATATGGATTTAAATGATTCTTGGACAGCTCATATTTAAGAAGTCCAACTATAAGAAAAAATGCTTTGTTACCTTTTAAAACTTGGAAGTAGGATTATTTAAAAAAATACATTCTTAAAGGAAGAAACTCCCAAGTCTAAACAGACAAAGTTCTGAGCAGAAGGTGGTATTGATATAGGAACGAGGAAATATAATTTAAAGAACCTAAGTAATTTCATCAACATTATTTACCCCAGACAGTTCTAAGTAGGGTTGTTTGATATTAGTTTGGGAGAGTGGAAAAATAACAATTTAGGTTTATTTAGCAATATTTTTGAACTAAAGTGATGTTTTTGAACAAGATCTTAAGATTTTTATGAATAGAAATGATCACGTACGACAATAAGGTATATTTTTTTGGCGACTTTACTGCTGTTACTTATTTACAAGTTATCAAAAACTTTGACAAAATGCATTGACATCAAACATAGAATACTAACCTCAATCATAAAAGTGTTATATAAGCACTAAGCCGTTTTTCTTGAAGAACATGAAACTCATAACTTGAATATCAAATTCAGCGCAAGCGTTTTCACCTATATAATAACTAGCTGTTGCCCGCGATTTCGTTCGCGTCAATTTCTGTTAATATGATCGCGATTAAGAAGTTTTTAAAAGAATATATTTTAAAGTACTTCTGCGTAAATGATATTTTTGGTTATAATGAGTAAATCTTAAAAGATAGACATATACTGTCGTGGACATTTTTTTAGATCATTTAAAGAGTTTCTTTCATACATATTTTTTGGGTAACTTGAACCGTTTACGCAGCGCACGCAACGGAAGCCCTCAAATATGGATAATTTTCCCCGTTTTTGCAACATCTTTCACTGATGCTTCGCTCCTATTGGTCGCAGCGTGATGTTATAAAGCCTAAAGCCTTTCTCGATAAATGGACTATCCAACACAAAAAGAATTATTCAATTCGAATCAGTAGTTCTTGAGATTAGCGCGTTCAAACAAACAATCTCTTCAGCTTTATTTATAATAGTAGTATAGTATAGATTTCCTAATAACAGAGACTATGAATTTGAGTCAGTCTCTCAAGAGAGACTTGAGAATTATAAATAACATTTGTGTGACAACCCTATATTGAAGTTAGTGTCAGTCCAACACTAATTACTTCCTGGCTACACTTCATTTGTCTAGTCCCTCTGGAAGATAAACCAATTTGCTACTTAAGCACATACCCTTAATTAAAAGATAACATTGGGTCTTCGCCGTAAACGATTCGATGAAACTGGATGATAATAATTAATGGATTCTATTCTTCAGGGATTCTGATGATAGTAGTTTAAAAGTTAAAGTTTTAACTTTTAATAGTCAAGTAAAAGTTTATTAAAAAGTTACCTCGCTGTAAATTACTTATTAAACCGCCACATCTGAGAAATTACTGGAATATCATGTGTTTTGAATTAATAATAATTGAGACAACTCACATACATTGCTCTCTCTGATCCCAAACTAACTGAAGCATTTATGTTATGGTAATCAGAATATAGATACCATAATAACTACATATATAGGTTTATAATAAATTTATAGAATTTTATAAATAATCAAGACTCGGTAACAAACATATTACACAAATAAATGCATCGATTCAAACCCAGCATCTTTCGGGGCAGACGGCAGGAGCACTACCAATGCGCCACCCAGCCATGAATAGAAAAGGCTAAATAAAATAATCAATAAAACAGAAATAATGTGCTTTGTACTCACGAGGGGTTACATGATATCTATTTTATTACTAATTGTTTACATAACACAATTCTATACTAACAAATAATGAAGTCTAGAAATTTCCTTATGTAAATTGCATACCTATTGCATACTGACTATATATTATTTGCTTTCACTTTACCGAATAAAAACAACAACAATAAATTAATAAACCGTATTAATATCCGTTCGTTTTCCCTCTAATAACACGTAACATGATGAAATAAGAAATGTTACAATCGTTCCCACGGTCGTTGCAAAACTTATCGCGAAAGTATGGGAGTATGACAAGAAAAACTATTATGTAATAGATAAATACTTATTATAGATTGTAGCTTTACATAATGAAACAGGAATTATTTATTCTTATTTATTTGGTAGACATTAGTTTTATTTAGGGATGCATCCGATACCGATACCGATATATCGGCGATACTTTGGGTTTGCCGATATATCGGCATCGGCGATATTTTTATTGCCGATACATCTGAGAGATTATTTTCCACCGCAGGTCTAATACAGACAGGCTTCCGAATTCGGCTTTCTCCGCAAAACTTGAGAATGCTCTGTTTTTAAAACAAAAATATTGTTTATTTTAATTATTAATAGTTATTGATTTTATTTGAATTATTACACTTAATTCTTAATTGTAATAGCTAAATCTTGAATCTCATTCAAAGTCTGTAACTGTTTTTATTTTTTAATAGAAATTAAAAACTTTAACCAAACTTGTGTTTCACATAATATTTTACCTTAATTTAATTTTAATTTACTAAAAGTTTGTATCGGTATCGGTATCGACGATATTTTTATAAGAGTATCGGTATCGTATCGGTAAAAAGGCATATCGATGCATCCCTAGTTTTATTATAAACTTTGCGTAACTGTAACTAATGTCTAAAATTTTATCGTCACTTTTTCGCTGACATGAAACTGCTGTTGCAATAATTCTTTAAGCAAATTATATTTTTCGTTTTTGTAACAACATAATAATCTTCTAGTTAATTACTTTACATTCAACATAAAAATATTTAAAAAGTTTTATTATTTGAAGAAGAACCACACACAACTTTAACTTGAATTTTCTATGCCCACAACAAAGGATTAACTATTGTAGAGATAAGCCGACGCACTCTGCAATTATTAACAATTTTTTTTCTGTAAATGAGGTATTTATCAAAAATTCATTTTAAATAAAAAAATTTCGACCTCGAAACGCACAAAAAGTGAAAAATAAATTGTGTATTATAAATTAAACTACTATAAATAAAAAGACGTAAATAGTGTTGATAAATAAAAATGTAAAATTCAACAAGGGCATAAAACTGTCACACTGCTCTTTGAAAACCGGCGCTAATCCACTCAATTAATTTTTTAATAGTCTTGGAATATTTATCTTAAAATTTTATTTATTTATCTTAAATTAATTTTATTGTGTTATTCACATTCAACACTATTATTATTTGGCTCCGCCAATAATCAAAATCGGTCTACAGATAGCGCCGTACAATTAAAACATTGAAAAAAAAAAAACGTTGAATTGTAATAAGTAGAATATATTTTCTAGACAAAGAAAGGCATACCTAAATTTATATCAAATATATAATGTATATACCTCAGACCAACAAAAAACTTTTTTGTTAGTCTGAGGTATATACATATATTAGTTTAAATATAAATTGAGCGGAAGACCCCAAGCATCACAGTGTTTGGATGATTATTTTTGTAAGTTTTGCCTACTTTAGTGCTTCTTTGTTTTCGTTGGCATTTTAGTACCTCACAATAGCCTAATAAATTTACCTATTATGTATATTTACGAAGAATAAGGAAAAAAAGGCCTTCTTTCTAAGGCCTTTTCGATATTTTTCGTAACAACAGGTGTTAACGTAAGAAATAATTTGTATAGTTATAGCTTATATTCTTTTCAATCAGTGTTTGTAAAGAATACCCCATAAATATCGATTTTGTGGTGTTTTGTGTAAATAAAATATTTTCTAAAAGATACGCAAATTTAAATTTTACAAATTCACAACAGACTTAATTGCCGTTGAGGTGCGAATACAAAATACTGGCTGCGTTGTATGGCTATTTTCGTAACAAAACCACTCCGATACAATATTAAAACTCACCCTGTCCCAAAACCCTGCGAAGTATCACCTAACACCCTTTTTTATAACGCAGGTAGGTGGCAGATGGTATACAGGTCATTTTTAACCTGTCCCGACAAAAAACATTGAGTTATAACGTCTACTAGAAAGGAAGTATATTTCGTTTTTGGCGTTTAAGATTGGTTTTTCTTGAAATAGGAATATCTTTAAACAAAAGGTGTATTTTTAGACAATCTTGTGTTTAAATAAGGAATAATCTATACTATATATATACTATACTAATATTATAAAAAAAATATTATTCGTACTTGTTTTGTAAGGAATAAACATGCTGGATCCATTTCAAAATTTATTGTACCTACTGAGGGAAGCCATAGGATGGACTCACGCTGCATGCGAACGAATTAGTATTGAAAGTATTATTGATAAATTTTTGTTTCTGATGTATTTTGGTACTTAAGTTAAAATCATCTTCTACTTATTTATCTATATCTATACAAAAAATTTACGAATTCGGTTCACAGATTTTAAGTGACAATTCAAAAAACATCATCCTTTTCTGGAATAATTTTTAATAATTTCGTTAATTACAAGCGCAAATACAAACTATATAATATTATGTCTATATCGATATAGTCATATATACTCTGTAGATCAAGTAAAAAAAAAAAACACTTGACAAATTATTAATTAGGAAAGGACAGTTTACACAAACCACAGAGTATGGAGTATTAAAGGAAACAGTAAGCTTTTTTAGTCTGTGCAAATTGTAAATATTTATTTTGTGACTGCAATGCGGTGGTTTAGTAAAAATACACTGACAATTCCCTCACCAAAGTTGGATAAATTTTTCGCCGAGCAGCTACGCACTGAGCTCTCTGCTTGTTAATTTTTATTACATAAAGTTCGAGCGGTCGCGGCTTCACATGGATTACTATAAGCATAAGTTACTCGGTTCGTTTTTTCCGCCATCTTCAAAAATAATCATCACATTTCAAACAATTTACGAAACATTCAATCAATTTACGAAAAACCTTTAAAAATTATACACACAACCCTTCCCATGTACCTACTAACGTTGTAATAAAATGTAAAACTAGCTAGATCATCTACTGAGGGTAAGGGACAAATATTCATAGTTGTGACATTATAATATCTCTTTCCTATGCTTTGATTGTTTAAGAATTGATTCAAGGACTGGTTTGATTTTCTCTTAAAATAAGTTTATTAAAACGTTTAGATTGACTAATGTGTACAATTTTTTTATTTTTTTAAAGTGAAAATAAGTAGTCGTCGTATAGTTACTTGTACTCGATTTAAAACATCTAAGTAACCACGAAAGTATTACAAAGTTGTAATGTAGGTCGCTCCGTTACGGCGCAATTAACCAAATTTTATGTTTTGCGTACAACCATTAAATTTCAAAGATGGTTTATGCTTACATTTTGGTCATATTACGATGTTGCCAGCAATAAAATTGCTTTACCTTAATGGGGAAACTGCGAATTTCAATTTTCTGTTGTCAGTGAAGAATTCCCTTCATTTCATTTGATCTGAGTTTAGAAATAAGGAAGCGGAAGCAGGCATTATGTTATTATTTCATAAATAACGATTAATTTCCAATTTTTAACCGATTCTCCAAACCATAATATAATGTTAAAATTTTAACAAAAAAAAAACGGACTTCAAATTGGAACTCTAAAACTACAGAACAGATTTTGATGAAATTTAAATTGGACCACAGTAGAATCACCAGCTTTCAATCAAAAAAAAATCATTGAAATCGGTTCACCCAGTCGAGTTCTGAAGTAACAAACATAAAAAAAAACCAGCGTCGAATTGACCACGTTGTACTTATTTGCACAACATCCAATGAAATTAGAAACTTTTTCAATAAGTGAAATGTTTTTAAATTCATTATTTAATTTCTAATAATATTAACTAAGAATTATTTTAACTAGAGTAATAGTTTTTGAGATGTAGAGGTAAAAAAATAATTTTCAATGACTTCGATTTGGAACTCCAAATGTGTATATATAGTGCATATAACATGCGTACCATATTTTTGAGGAAAAGGTCCTCCCTTTACCTCAAGCTTTCCTACCCTTCGAACGGAGAAAATACGATCCACAGACCATATATTCTGATATATTATGATCACACACGCGTACGCTATACCACGTTTAAGTCCATATTTCTCGATAAAATAAGAACTAACATTAGTAGTTGACACATTATTTAATTAGTCATTATATTTCTGTCTTATATTGTAGTAAAGTCAATAAGATTCAATGTGCAGCTGGACATACAGAGAATTAAGTAACTTCTGGGCGTAAATTCAGAGCGTGCTTGTCAGTTTATATACGAGTATGAATGTATGGTAACCAACTATACGGTTTAGAAGAGCCACTAAAAAGAATAAAATAAATTAATTTTAAATACTTAAAAAAACGACCTCAAAACGCACTAAAAGTGAAAAATTAATTTTGTATTATAAATGAACCTACTATAAATAAAAAGACGTAAATAGTGTTGATAAATAAAATTCATTTAAAATTCTACAAGGGCATACAATTGTCATGTTGCTTTTTGAAAGGCGATGCCAAATATATAAATAATGTTGATTGTTTATAACTTAATAAAATTAACTTATAAAATAGAATGAATATTGCAAGACTTTAATACAAATATGAATTGAATGGCTTGGCGCCGCCTTTCAAGGGCAACATAATCAGTTTTATGCCCTTGTTAAACCGCCTGCGTGGTTAATTGGTTTATGCATGGTGCGTCGAAAGTCCTGGGTTCAAATCCCAGGGAAACACATTAATGTTTCGGTTGGGTAGGTACAGAAGGCTGATCGCCTATATGCCTGTAAAGAAAATGATCAGTGAAACAGATACAGCATTGTGTCTGCCCCATGCCCCACTAGGCATTACGGGAATTCACTTTAGAGGTAGCGGTTGGCGCCGCGACAGAGACGCGAGACCACGACCCGAGACCGCGACCGCGACCGCGCGAATGTATGGCGAGACCGAGCGATCTCGGTCTCGCTCGCGAACTGACGCTCATACATTCCCTAATATCAAGTACTGTCGCGGTCTCGGGTCGCGATCTCGGACGCGAACCACTTTATGGTAGGAAATTCAAGAAATCACTTAAATTTTAAATAAACCTTATATACTGTCGCTAAAAGACCACTGTGGACGCCTTTGCCCATTCCAAGGGACTTGGGACATTTCAAGTGAATCATTTATACCAGACTTGTAATTTTATTATGAGTCTTAATAATTTGTGTAATTTTATTGTGTCCATGCACAAGGTTTTAGTTGATTTAAACTTTAAACGATTCTTGAAATAAAAATCGATATATATGTATATAACACATTAGAATCATATAGGTTAAAGAAAGCGTTTGCATGACATTAACAATTCGTTATTCGTAAATTGAATGTAGCAATCATGAGTCATAAATAATTATTCCAACCACGAGCGTTCAATATTATTCATCACATCAAACGCGATGGTATGTTATAAATTATAAGGAAGATAGGATAGTTTAATGGGGACTATCGTTTTTGTTCTCACTAGTTGGCGCCACTGTTGACTAAGGTCCAGAAGTATAGCTATTAAAGACGATTTTATAAGATCGGTGCCGAAACAAAGTTTTGAATCTTGAATCGTATTAATTAATTATAAATAATATCTCGTTTATTAATTATAAATAACTGTCATCATATTTTTGCGCCTCTTTCTCTTAAATCCGCTTTCAAAGCGTTCACAATCATCGCCAAATAATATATTTCATCAAACAATCATATTTGCGATTATTTCGCGAAGGAGATCGCTCTTCAACAGGTAAATTAAAGAAATTATAATTTATGTCATGAAGCCCTTTAAAACTAGTGAAAATTGAATTTTTGGACCTCACGCGACACTAGTGGCAAACTCACACGCGATAGCCCCCATTATATTATGTACTCAAAAGGGAATTATAAAACTAGCAGAACCGGCTACTTCGCCTGCTGGACTTGAGAGCAGTAGGTACCTACCTATGTTTTCTATTATCTTTTTGTAACAATACAAGTTTAGGTTATTCCTAATAACTATAGTCATATGTAGCTCTACCACCATTCTGGTAAATTATGTATATAATAATTATATACTTTACCAGAATAAACTTAATATGTTACATATAGGTATGTGTCAACGCAATTGTGAAATAGGGCTCTTATTGAAACAACATAATATTATTTTCAATAAGTAACCTAATTAAAACTTAAATATGAAAATCTGACTAAAGTTTAGTCACTAAATAGACCACCAGTGTTCTTATAAATCTAGGCTTTTTTCAATCAAACCAATTCATATTTAAAAATTTTAACGCTCAAATCACGAATTTTAAAACAATTCTGCTTCCATACTTGTTTATTACCTTTTAGCGATTAAATTAAAACTGGTATTTTAAAATACGCAAAAGCGTATAATTTTAGGCTTCGACATCATTTAATATGTAATTTTAAATTTGCACAACTAAAACCTGTTTTCTGTTTTGAAAAGAAGCCTGTATGGTCTGTCTTGTAGATCTAGTGTTACCAGTAATTTAATATTCCAGATTAATTGTGGAAATTATCTTTTTTATTATAATTTATTGAGTCTACGTACATTTTGAGCTTTCCTCTAATACTGTTTTACTAAATGCAAATAGGTAGGTACGTAATTTTCACTCAAAATAAAATGGTCAGCTTTCTGTGCTTGCTTTTCTTTTTTTATATCCGGGAATCAAACTCCAACCTATGAGTTAGACTCATAGTGTCTAAATGCACAAGCGAGGGAAATGGCTTATAACTATAAAACATTTATGACGAGCAGTAAAAAAACTGAACTAAAAATTATACACGACTTATGTAGGTATTTAAGTAAATTATATTTACTTAATTTTATCAATAAAATTTGTAAATGTCTTCCATTATACTTTACCCAGTATGCCAGACCTACTGACTCAAATATTTTTTAATTAAGAAGGTAGGTAGATAAGCACGTCCGACATAACCGGTCATTTTTTTCACATACAATTAGGTTTATAAAATGCGTGTGAAAAAACTATAGAATTACTTTCATTTCGGGTCTAACTGGTATTGTCTACTGCATTTGCTAAAATCAGGATTAATATTCCAGATTTATATTAGACAAATTTTAAACTTGAATGTATAACATAATAAGAATATAATATTGATTAAATATATCATTCACCAGGACCTATCCAAAATAAAATGTTAAATAACCTTTTACTGCAAAATAAAAATAAAAATAAGGAGACTGAAACAAATCATTTGTTTTTCGCTAATTGATCAGTTTAAACTAAGAACGCCAGTTCTTTAAATAAAGAATTTGTGTGGGTAGCTACTCCGATGCCTCTAGCCATTGTCCATCATAAAAGGGCATACCTAGGTACGAATAGTATTTATTATTGTATAGCAGTTTATAAAAGCCACGCATTATTTTGCAAAAAACTAAGGGTCCCTAGAAAGTATTGTAGCACTAACCGAAAAATCTCGATAAATGATAACAAAGAAATATAAGATTACCTGATAAAGACGTTACTGGGCTGGCAATGAGTCACTAAAGCACTTTTTCACTAAGTTTTCAACTTTGAAAACAGTATTTTACGGTTGAATGCGGTGCCACACCTCAGAGCACTTTCAAACCGGTTTTTGAACGGACACGTAAAAGTAGTTTGGTTGGATGACAAACAACACATAGGTACACCTACCGCGAACGTTACCGATAAACTGACGTAAAAGTTAAATGGTGTTGCCAAGGTGTAGAAATTTTATTTGCACTAAAGCAACCAAGAAATGTTTTACTTTAAGTTCAAAGAACTTAAAGTTAATACAATGGAATAGAAAAGGTAATTTAATGACTAATTTAAAGATGAAAAATGACCTTGTCATTGAAATAATCAAGTCTAATAAAGATATAGTCACTGTTGAATTTCATTATTCTCTGATCTTAAAGATACAGAGAAAACATTAGTGAGATTTCATTTTTCTACTTATATTACTAAAACTTGTTTATTATTTTTGATTATAATTTATTACAACAATAATCTAAGTTTTGTAATGATTTAATTTGAAGTGATAAGCTTAACAGTTAATCTGTGCTTTCACGTGCTTCCACCAAATCTAACAAAAGGAAAGATAATATGTATTTTATTCCCCTACAACCGCTTAGCCTATTTTTCTTCATCTCATTATCTTATATTTTAATACAACCTTCAGTGCTTAAATATCAGTAATTTTTATAACTGGCAGCCCCAAACCAACTTTCATCGTCCTCCGGACGATATCGTGATTCGTGAGCGGTCGGCAACGTTCGCGGTTCGGGTAAGCAGCTCATAAACTCAACGCCAATCGCGGCGCCATGCTTTAGAGCACGTCCGCACAGCGATCAAAATCGCGAATTTTTTACCCAGTGCGGACACTTCCATAAGATATTGAATCTTACAGAATTGCGGAAAAAAATTCGCGCGGTGAAATATCGCTGTGCGGACGCGCTCTTACTCTTTGAAAACAAAACGCCTTTTGTAAAATATCTATGGTTTTGTGACGTGTTTCATTTAAATTTAATGAGGATAGTGTGGTTTATAGACAGGGACGTTTTGATCTTCTTTTGAATGGCGAGCTATTTCAAACCACACACATACAGTAGATTATATTTTCTTTCATTGTATTATTTCAAATTTTAATCACTCTAAATTATATTAAAGAATTAATTACAAAAAGAATTAGAGAAGAATTAGTTACAAAAGCCATTTTTGTATTTAAGTTCGTTAGAAATACTTCTTATTTGGTGCCAAATTAAAAAATAATACTTAAATAAAAATTATTATATAATTATTAGTAATTATTATTCATGTTAAGAACCAGGATATTAACTTTCAGACGATATTGCCTTCGTTTATTGAATTCTTAAGTAGTTTGAAAGTGGGCTGAAGAATGTTTAATTAACTTTCCGTTATTTATGATTAACCTATAGCGTATTATTTTTTGAGTTTTTTCAATAACCTTGGTACAATTGCCGGTATGTAAATTGGTAAGTGCCTTCAGATGCGAAGTTTGTATAACTATCAAGTTTTTATGTAGGTAGGTACTTTATAAAAAAATATTTTTTAAATAAAAAGCGCAAGACGCTTAATGCCTTATATTTTCAACTTAATGATTATGAACCATAATCAAACATCTCCAACCAATTAAATCAAGTTACGTGCAGTCAACAGTTAGGTAACATGAAATAGTTTATTTTTAAAATGTTGTTATTTAACTGGAAACTTTAATTATACCTACGTGACCTTGATGCTTGAAAATTGAAACCATGCATGCAACCCGACAACAAAATATAAGTATTCGCCTCATATAGATTATAATAATAAGTCTTATTTTTATAAATACATTTTATGCAGCACATCCGCTTTAAGAACTATTGAAGAGATTCAACTTTCTGATAAATTTTATCTGATATCTTATGCCTTACTTACCTACTACATAATAATATTAGTGTTAATAATATTATATCTGTTAATAGGAGGAAAATAGGATGCAAAATATACAGATTATAACTTATTGTCACTGACAGACGATTAATAATAAGAAACAAATTATTATAAAGTATAAAAATGCGTTTCATCTTAGTGCGTCGTCGAAATGTTACCTAAAGTTTTTATTATGTTTTAATAACTAGAGCGCTTAACCAATTTAAATCAATGTTGAAATATTATATAGATAAATTCTGGAGACCCATAAATAACTAGTTCCAAAACGTTTTCAATAAAATGTAAAACTGCCAAGTTTCAACCAATTTCATCGATGTTGGCTAAAGTTATTCAGAACATTTTTTGAACAGATGTGCCATATTGTATTACAAACTAATCGGTACTTACCTAAAGTTAAGACGTAGTCAATATTGCCTTTAATTTACTAATAGGTAACACATATTGTCTAATATCAATCAGTAAATCCTATCAAATACAGCCTTTCCTTAAATATGGAGTCAGAACCAACGAACTTTAAAAGAGTCTTCTATGAATGGAGATGGAGTGCATGTGCGAAGTGCCGTAACGGGTAACCCATAGTAGGGTACGGAACAGAAACATTTATTTGTTTCACTGCTTGCTTTTCTTCACAGGTAAATGAAGCCTTAAATATGTCTACCCAACTGAAACATTTTTGTTTCCCTGAGATTCGAACCCTGGATCTTCGCTACAACACAATAAATGTCAAACTCGTAAAGTACTTAGCCACAGATTATTAGATTATAACGTAAACAATCAAGACGAATCTAACCACGAAGGTTTTTTCAAAATCAGTTGCAACGTCGAGAAACAGTCATATTATTCTGGCAAATACACCCATCCTTTGGACTATCCGCAGTCGCCTAAAATAAAAAGGAAGTATAAGTTATGCACCTCTATTCATCATTGCAGCTAGGATTCATCTAGGTTGAATCATAGATTACTTGGAAACATGACCTCAGAATGCAATTCTATCAACTATTAAGTACATTAATGCACATTAGTCACAAAGCTATTCAACTTAATGGCTATGGTAATTATTAGTTCAATGTTATCATAATAGTGACTATCATGGTTGGCAATACCTATAAATTAATACTAACCATATGAGTGTTTACAGTTTCAAAACTAAAATCTTCGAATCAGAATACCAGATATTCAGATCACATTAATTACTAAGATATCAAATTTAAGTGATACTATGTAAAAAAAAGTAACTAATAACTTCTGAGGCAATATTTAATACATTTATTTACTCATTTTACATCATTACGTTTGTCATATTATAGCCTAAAAATTTACAAGCAGTTTAAACTGTATTCTGTGTAATGATGCTATCAATTACATAGATTTCTGTTTGCATTGATAACGAGATACTTTATCTAACTAAGATTTTATAAGAGGGAAACAAGATACAATTAAATAAACATGATTTTTTAAAATTTTAATAAACTAATCAAAATATAATGATTATGCTTTCTTTACGCTATTTACATTACTTATACTATCATTTCCTTAACATCATTGAAAATTAGATTGAAACATATGCAAGTCTTAAATTTTTTAAATATCTTCTGATGTCTGCAAAGTTATGAGACCCTGGTATTCCATTTCTTTATACATAATATCTTGGTTGAGGGTATGAAGTGTTTCTTGGAACCTCTGTCTTAAAGCCTGATTCTCCATACCCGCTATTTCATTCTGTGTTCTCTGTCTCCTTTGTTTAAGTTCATCCAACTCAGCTTTCAACTGTTCAATTCGTATTGTCATATTATCTCTATCCCTAGAATCTTCCTCAAAGTACTCCATTTGAGCTGGTTCATTTTGTTTTGAAATCTGAGGCTTGAAATCAACTGTAAATGACTTTTGATCCATACTAAGCATTGTATTGTCTGACATATGGCTGTATGGAGACATTCTTTCTAATTCCATGTTCATAGTGTCTTCTTCTGGGTCACTGTCACTCACTGCACCTCCAAAGATATCTACAACATTTGATGACTCTTGTTTAGGATTTAGTTCCTTCTTGACAGCTGCCTTTTTACGTTCTTTGGGCTTTGGTGTTGTTTCTTGTTTTGGATGATCATCATCCTCTTTAATAATTTCCCATGTGACACTAACAGCTTCATTGTCAGCTCGAAGTAAGCGCTTTACCTCCTTTTCTATTTCTGGTGCTTCAACATACTTTTTTTTCAATGTTTTTCTAAAGCGACGCTTTCTGACGTTTTTTGTTGGCGGTGTTATACCATGGGGATACAAAAATTTCTTGTCAACTTTATATGGATCTTTCTTTTTAGTTTTTGAGGGGGATTCCTCTTCGAAAGCGTCACCTTCTTCTTTACAGATCATAATTTGACAGAGATCAGCCGTTTTGTAAAAGCTTTTATTGTCAATGGTTTTAAGTGATTCTATGATGGTAGGCAGATCAAGAATTTTAGCGTGCATAAGCCAATGATCGAGTCTTACCTCACCACTTCTTGCATCGTTATCCACTTGTATCGTTAGACGATTTTTAAGATTTTCTCCAGACTTAAGGACTTCTCGAAGCACTTTCGCTGGTTCTTCAGGTAGACGCATAATAAACTGCGATTCCAATTCTACTGGATATTCTGGTTCTCTTTTATCCCTATTCATAATGGTTAGCTTTTATTGACAGTATTAATAAAAATTATTTAATAAATATCAAAAAATTGTATATCATTAAAGGAAAATAAACTGCAAGTATATACTACAAAATAAAAATTGCAAAATACCACAGATTACAGAATAAGTATTACACAGGGGGCCGATCATGACATCGAAAGAATTCCTTAATAGGTCCTGCATTAAGACTGCTTTGGCTGTTTCGTATCATGACATTCTAAGTTAAGAGTAACGCAGTTATGTGACGTCACATCGAATTCGTTCATTCATTTAGTATGAAATCGGTATCACGACGTCGCTTCTGACGTTTCGCCGAACTGCTCATCTGTCAAACTAAGAGGTTTTGAAAAAGTTGCTTTTTTAAAACCTCTTAGTTAGAAGTTTTGTATTGATTAGAATTTTAAGTCCGCGTTTGACCTAAAATTCTTTTATATTTTCAAAGTAAGTGTTAATAATTATAATCATATTGTAATGGAAGCTGTATCCATAGTATTTGTGTACTTAAATAGTAAAAATGTGTGAAGATGTCTTAATTAAATTAATAATTAATGTTGCAGACGGCGAGTGCAATGGATATTTTTGAATTTCTGGAAGTGGAAATTGACAAACTTAGCCATACAGAAGGAAAAAATAGAGATGTTAAATTTTGAGATCTACGATCCGTTTATTTCTTTGAAAACTGAATTTCGAACAAAAATTCTGGCTAAGAGTGTGGGAGGCAATAAGGCTTCTAATGAAGTATAACCCAACACGACTGGAATCTTAAAGTAAATATTCTATATATTTTTTTCAAATGTATGATGTTGCTATTCAGATTTTTAGAGGTTATTACTTATAACTCATTAAAATGCTATTTTCTTTTATAGGTTTGTATTGCACTAGCTATGCCAGGGGGTCCTATAAAAAGATTACTGGCGATAGCCTGTAGTATAATGTTGCATAATCCACAGTAAGTATAAGTAAAGACAGGCTTATTTCTGCAACTCTATGATTACAATGCACCTATTTTGCATATAATCCACAGTAAGCGTCATTATTAAATTGGTCACAAAATGTTTCAACTATTTAGAACTGCAAAATAAATATAATCGCCTAACTAGTGTAATAAAATAAAACATCTTTAAATTATGGTATGTTTTTTATTACATGGTTTTTTTGGTCTGTCTACTACTTAATTTAATTATTAACTATGTAGTTTTTATGAAGTTCTATTATATTGTATAAGGCTTCTGAATTTTTATAGTTCTTTTTTCTATTAATATATTTCTTAACTATTATATGTACCATGTATTATTTAAACGACTGACTAAAATCTGTATAAAAAAACTATTAAAAACCTTCCATTTAACTTTACAAGTATCCACTTCACTTGTTGTGATTTCGTTATAATTTTTGAACTAGTTCTTGTTAGTCTTACACATATAAGAGAGAAGAGACTGACAAGAACTAGTTTATATTAACTAGTATGCATTTCCTTATTACAGATTCTACCAAAAATTTAATATACTTGGAGTACCACAGCATTGACTTCACCTAAGTTGCTATTATTAGACAAAACTAAGAAATGGGATGACAACTTTCCTGTGGGGTGGCATGGAAAAACAATACTGGAATCATCTAGAGGAGGCCTATATCCAGGATTAAAAACCTAGTTTTTAAGTACTTATAACTGAAACTGTAAATATGTTCTAGGAATAAAGAATATTTTAATTTTTTATATTGTTTTATTTTATTACTGATGAGGAGCATTTCTTCTGTTGAAAACACTATTAATAAATTAACCAGGTTCAATTTGTTCCATTTCAATTTCCTAAGTAGACACAGTTGCTTCTGGGGTAAAGCTTGACAGATGTGTAGATTGCTGTTAAGAAAAAATGTTGATATTAATACCACAACAAAGTTCAAATAAATTGTTTCTTTTAAAGTATAAAAGTTATTATTTAAGTTAAATAGTAATTGGTAAGGCTTTACTCAACTAAGTTATTACTAAGTTATAGTTAACTTAAAAGTTTCATGAACCAAAAAACGTAGAATAAATATAACATAATTTAACTTAAAATATCTACTAAAGCAAGATAAGTTTTCATATTACATACCTCTAATCTTTGCACCAGCCTCATCAATTTTTGTATTATCCGTCAACTTATGCGTTCAAGATATTGGATGCTTTCACCCATTTATTTTTATTAAATTATTTTGTCCGCAAGTAGCGGTTCTAGCTTTTCGCAACATCGGGGTTGTTCTTTTATTTTAATAAATGATAAGCCGATCAGCTGTAAGTACATGATGAATAATATAATTTTAAAAAACGGCCAACTTCCCATTCTTCTAATTTAAATATTAATTACCCACGTACTACGTAAATATATTATACCTGCAAAGGTACCTACTGTAAAAATGTAAACAAAAATTAACACAGAAATCAGAATTATAATTTTAAATTGACAATTATTTACGTTTCATATGGTTAAAAATATGACAATTGACGCTTGGCATTTGTCATTTTCGACGAATTTTTGAAATCATTCATTCACTAAGCAGGAGTATTGCAAGAGTAAAACAAGAGTAAAGTAAGACGGTCATGATACCGATTATTAGCGTTCCTTAATAGGTACTGCTTTACAACTTAGAAGTTTTCTTAACTGTCATGATCGGCCCCCAGAACTCAAAAGTAAAAATAAAGCAACACCTATACACTCAGCTTCAGTCTTCAAAGTCAACTATCAAGTTCAGGAGGTAAGAGAGAAGGGAAAGCTGAACGATCGCAACGTACAATACCTCTACCGCTACACAATTATCAGCCGCGCTACCGTCGGTATGTATAATCTGCGAAGTTAGCTATTTATGAGTATGTACTATGTACAAGTAGATAAAGTTAATTGAATTAAGATAATTAAGCGATCGCAGCGCCTCATTTATTTTGTCCATATTTCTGGAACACTATTTTCTAGTTTCTACAGCGATCGTTCTCCTTGGGGCCGATCATGACAGTTAAGAAAACTTCTAAGTTGTAAAGCAGTACCTATTAAGGAACGCTAATAATCGGTATCATGACCGTCTTACTTTACTCTTGTTTTACTCTTGCAATACTCCTGCTTAGTGAATGAATGATTTCAAAAATTCGTCGAAAATGACAAATGCCAAGCGTCAATTGTCATATTTTTAACCATATGAAACGTAAATAATTGTCAATTTAAAATTATAATTCTGATTTCTGTGTTAATTTTTGTTTACATTTTTACAGTAGGTACCTTTGCAGGTATAATATATTTACGTAGTACGTGGGTAATTAATATTTAAATTAGAAGAATGGGAAGTTGGCCGTTTTTTAAAATTATATTATTCATCATGTACTTACAGCTGATCGGCTTATCATTTATTAAAATAAAAGAACAACCCCGATGTTGCGAAAAGCTAGAACCGCTACTTGCGGACAAAATAATTTAATAAAAATAAATGGGTGAAAGCATCCAATATCTTGAACGCATAAGTTGACGGATAATACAAAAATTGATGAGGCTGGTGCAAAGATTAGAGGTATGTAATATGAAAACTTATCTTGCTTTAGTAGATATTTTAAGTTAAATTATGTTATATTTATTCTACGTTTTTTGGTTCATGAAACTTTTAAGTTAACTATAACTTAGTAATAACTTAGTTGAGTAAAGCCTTACCAATTACTATTTAACTTAAATAATAACTTTTATACTTTAAAAGAAACAATTTATTTGAACTTTGTTGTGGTATTAATATCAACATTTTTTCTTAACAGCAATCTACACATCTGTCAAGCTTTACCCCAGAAGCAACTGTGTCTACTTAGGAAATTGAAATGGAACAAATTGAACCTGGTTAATTTATTAATAGTGTTTTCAACAGAAGAAATGCTCCTCATCAGTAATAAAATAAAACAATATAAAAAATTAAAATATTCTTTATTCCTAGAACATATTTACAGTTTCAGTTATAAGTACTTAAAAACTAGGTTTTTAATCCTGGATATAGGCCTCCTCTAGATGATTCCAGTATTGTTTTTCCATGCCACCCCACAGGAAAGTTGTCATCCCATTTCTTAGTTTTGTCTAATAATAGCAACTTAGGTGAAGTCAATGCTGTGGTACTCCAAGTATATTAAATTTTTGGTAGAATCTGTAATAAGGAAATGCATACTAGTTAATATAAACTAGTTCTTGTCAGTCTCTTCTCTCTTATATGTGTAAGACTAACAAGAACTAGTTCAAAAATTATAACGAAATCACAACAAGTGAAGTGGATACTTGTAAAGTTAAATGGAAGGTTTTTAATAGTTTTTTTATACAGATTTTAGTCAGTCGTTTAAATAATACATGGTACATATAATAGTTAAGAAATATATTAATAGAAAAAAGAACTATAAAAATTCAGAAGCCTTATACAATATAATAGAACTTCATAAAAACTACATAGTTAATAATTAAATTAAGTAGTAGACAGACCAAAAAAACCATGTAATAAAAAACATACCATAATTTAAAGATGTTTTATTTTATTACACTAGTTAGGCGATTATATTTATTTTGCAGTTCTAAATAGTTGAAACATTTTGTGACCAATTTAATAATGACGCTTACTGTGGATTATATGCAAAATAGGTGCATTGTAATCATAGAGTTGCAGAAATAAGCCTGTCTTTACTTATACTTACTGTGGATTATGCAACATTATACTACAGGCTATCGCCAGTAATCTTTTTATAGGACCCCCTGGCATAGCTAGTGCAATACAAACCTATAAAAGAAAATAGCATTTTAATGAGTTATAAGTAATAACCTCTAAAAATCTGAATAGCAACATCATACATTTGAAAAAAATATATAGAATATTTACTTTAAGATTCCAGTCGTGTTGGGTTATACTTCATTAGAAGCCTTATTGCCTCCCACACTCTTAGCCAGAATTTTTGTTCGAAATTCAGTTTTCAAAGAAATAAACGGATCGTAGATCTCAAAATTTAACATCTCTATTTTTTCCTTCTGTATGGCTAAGTTTGTCAATTTCCACTTCCAGAAATTCAAAAATATCCATTGCACTCGCCGTCTGCAACATTAATTATTAATTTAATTAAGACATCTTCACACATTTTTACTATTTAAGTACACAAATACTATGGATACAGCTTCCATTACAATATGATTATAATTATTAACACTTACTTTGAAAATATAAAAGAATTTTAGGTCAAACGCGGACTTAAAATTCTAATCAATACAAAACTTCTAACTAAGAGGTTTTAAAAAAGCAACTTTTTCAAAACCTCTTAGTTTGACAGATGAGCAGTTCGGCGAAACGTCAGAAGCGACGTCGTGATACCGATTTCATACTAAATGAATGAACGAATTCGATGTGACGTCACATAACTGCGTTACTCTTAACTTAGAATGTCATGATACGAAACAGCCAAAGCAGTCTTAATGCAGGACCTATTAAGGAATTCTTTCGATGTCATGATCGGCCCCCTTGTCTCTATGGTACCTGTTCTCACAGACAACCAGCATAAAAACTTATCAAAAGGCCGGAATGTCCTTCCGGCCGGAAAAGAAGGTAGGTATTTATAAAAGTTTTACAATAATAATGATAGTATTGAATTTTAGATCACTGCTACGACTACAGTTTGGACATAGGCAGAATGTATTTTTATATGGGAGGCTATTTTTTGAAGAATAAGAATTTGTAATATCATCTTGATTCATAATTTACAATATTAATACATACTTGACGAATATCAATTATGTCAAATTATTTTTTCATTACCTACTTACCTATTAAGAGTCCACGCAGACAGAGAGTGCGGGCTCTTAAAGCTTGTTTTCACTTATTAAGTAGGCAAGTGATAAACTTAATTTCAATCATTGTGACCAAATTAAATAGATTTTAAGTTAAATACGTGTACTCGACTTCTTAAAATTTAGTTAAAATCAAGTTGAAATTAAGTTAATCACTTGCCTGCTTATTACATGTAAACAAGGCATTAGTCTGAAAGTAAACTATTATGATTAACGTCAACGTCACAAAGTCCAATTAGTCATTAATGACATTCACCAGTCACACTGTCAAAAATCAAAAGTCAAACACAAATGACAAAATATTATTACCTACACCTAAATAGTGAAAGGCCGTCTTGTTTACTTGAATATTTTTCAAAATAAAAGTATATTAGAATTAGTGTTACTGGTTACTATTAAAGTGATTTATCTTGAAGTACTAGTTATGTGGAGAACATTTAGACGTTGTAAGCCATTTTAATAACTTTATTTCAATATTTCTAATTTTGTTGAAATAAAATTTATCTACTTTGCTGAGATAGAATTACATGTTTGAATTATGTTAATTTTAATGTTACTAAACTCGCATTTCGATCTTATAATTTATATTAAATTTATGTTTAGTTTGAATGTTGCATGCAAGCGTTAAAACATATTTAAAAGCAGGAAATCATTATCATTTCTCATTTTTAATTGCTTATTTACTTTCATTTTGACGATAGCTGTCTTTGTTTGATTTCGTGTTCTAAGGTTCTAAGTAATAGATACATTGAAAGATTTAATAATGAGCAAGTTATGAATTATCCATTTCTCTCTCTTAATAGCGTTAAATATCATCAAACTTTTTGTCAAAAAAAAAGTTATTTGAAAATTAAAAGAAACATAATAGCTTCCTAATAGTCAATCATTGTAGTAAGTGTATTAAAACTAAGAATATGACCAATAACTCATATATCAAATGCCTATTCTCATCTATATGTAATCAAATATAATATATCTGTTACTATAGGACTATCTATGACTCTAACACCTAATGAGTTGTAGAGACTTGTTTTAACTACAAACTATTCATATTTATAAAATTAGTGTTTTGTATACCCATATTAATAACAGTTTTATATATATGTAAAAATGGGTAATTAGATAATAAGAAAAGCTGGTAAAAATTGGATCACAAAAGCAAAAGACAGACAGATGTGGAGGAAAATGGCCTTTACTCGATGAGGGATCCATAATGATATCATTTAATTTATTTTTATATAGGAAATAAAGATACTATTTATTATTATTATGTATTATTACATATGTAACTGAAGTGATATTGCTTTTTAAGAAAATAGAAATAGATCTAATTTGTTGTTAACTATTCTATTGTATGCATATACATAACACAATAATGATTTACAATTTTTTTACAACTGAAATAAAAAAATAGTTCTGGCACTGTGCTCACTGGACATAATAATTAAGTTGCATGACTTTTTCTTTCTTTTAATTAAAGGCATAGGTAATTAATACTTTAATTATTTTAGAAAACAATGGAGAAAGTGGACACGGATATATTGAGGGCAGCAGCTCCAAAATGGAGCCTTGGTGGGGACAAGAGACTGTTAGATACTTTACAAAATATGCATCAAGTAAGAAAAAGAATTATTGTTCTTGGAGAAAATATTTAGTGTACATACAAAGTTAAAATTTCTCTTCCTATAACTTAATAATATACTGATCTTTTTACTTCAGAAAACTGAATATGTTTAATGTATGTTAAAATTTATGCCTTTAATATGGTAGCTAATAAACTAGCAACCTTTTTAATTTGTTTCAGAAAATAGTAACAAAATGCACAGAAACAAATACTAAATTGGATGTGTTGATAAATAAACTTGATACTGCGAGTATTGACCTTCAAAATGTTAACAATAAGTAAGTTATACTTATTTTTAAATTATATTATATATGTCTTATAACTCTGCTTTTCAGAGACATCTATTGTACACTTTCAGTAATCTCCTCAATAATTATCAGATGTATCGAAGCAGGAACTATTTCAAATCTGATCCCTTCCTATTATCGCGCCAAAGAGACGCTTTTTTAATATAAGAAAGAGAAAAGGAAGAAAAAAAGAAGAATAGAAAATTTTCTTTGTATTGATTCATCTCGAAAACTACTGAACCAATTTAGTTCTTATAATCTTTAAAAAATTACATTTGCAGATTTATGGGCTTAAGTAATACACAGTTTATAGAAAGACGGGTTTATGATGACGATGTTGACATAGCTCCACCAGTGGAACCGCTTAAGGTATTAGTGGTTTTAATTATTGACTTTTCACACGAGTAAATAATATGATATAAGTCATAACACGACTATAAAAGGATTCATTAAATTTGCAATTTCCAAAGAAGCTTAAAACTTCAATGAATTCTTACCATTTTATACTTTATAGTATTCTCCAAAACTACTATTGCTTATGTTAAATTACTATTATTATATTTGAAATCATCTGTCAATTAATTATGTGAATTTTTAAAATAGGGACAGCCTTCGAACTGTTGACTATTTGACGATTGTAAGATTGTGATTTAACAGTTTCATTTCTATAGATATAATGCGTTAAATTGTAAGCAATATGTTACGGTTCACAATCTTTCGACTGTTCATAATCTCACGAGATAGATTATTACCTAACATTATTTACAATTTAACGGTGACATATAAATAATTAACTATAAGGTATCTAATATATATATATATATTATATTATTGAGTTTCAATAAGAACTAAAATAGCAAAACTTGATCTTAATAAAAAAATATTCTAAATGTGAGCTACATTTGCCATAATTGTGTTTGTTAGTTCCAGGAACCTCCAAAAGTAATAGACCCAAATGAAGAAATGCTAAAGTTAAAGAAGGCCATACACATATTTGAGTCAATGCATGAAGTGGTCCAAATATTAGACTCTGATTCTTCAGATGATGAAGATGAAGGAAGGTAAGTGGTGAAAAAAGATATTATTACCTTCTTTGTATGGGTTATCCTCTTGTGGGGTAAAGGGCAGACATATCTGCATCTATTTACTGATCATTAACAGATGAGTAAACTTTCTGTGCCAAATGAAACATCTTTCACTTTTCCGTGATCTTGTATGTACGAATATGTCTAGAAACGTAACTCAAACTCAAAAATGGCACCACGCAAATAGATACCTGGTACATATTTGCGTGGCCTTCAACCAATAACTTGCCCACATCGCCTTGACGCGACCAATCACGTGCGATCGTATTGACCTTGATGTTTGTTAAGGTCAAACGCCGGTGGGTTCATTTTTGAAGCGCTACCTGTATGAGAGTTACGTTTCTAGACATATTATTATTCATAGTCTTGTATTAATTTTTTTCCTATTTCCTATTTTTTTTTGTGTGAAACAGTGTTTTCTTGCTTTTTTGTGAGTTTTTGGCACCATCGCAACAACGAACGCGTCGTGTTTTATATTAAAGTTGTGTTTTTTCGAGGTTTTATGTGTAAAATTGTGTATATTTCAGTCTTGTATTAAAACCGAAGGACGTTTACTCACACCGTCCGTTACCATACATTATCGGCTCTGAACTTTGGAGATCAAAATGGCATGCTGGTACGAATTTATATTTCTCTGTTACTCTATAATTTAGTCTTCATTTTTTAAACCTCCGACAAAAGAAGATGCAATAAGTTTGATGTATCTGATTTCGATGCATTTTTCAAAAGCTACAATTTATGAAATTCTGATCATCCGTTTATGAGATATTCTTTTTTGTAATCATGATTTAATATTCAATAAAGCGCAATTTTAGTGAAACAATTTATTAATCGTAATAAATAAAATACTAATTCAGAAATTGTTTCGAAGTAAATGTCAGACTGATACAGAAAATAATAAAATATTTAAGGCTTTCAAATAATTGTAGAATTATTATTTCTCTTTTAATTTGTTTTTAATAATTTGTATTTTTTTTAAGGTTTGGTGTTTGAAGAAAGTGATACAGATAGTGCGGGTTCGAAGCATGAGCCGCGTGAGGAGTACTCCGATTCTGAACCAGAGGTCACGGATATACAGACAGACAAACATACTGCGAAGGATGAATGGGTGAGTAATAATTCAAGAAAATATATTTGGGTATTTTTTTTTCAAGTTTACTTTGCATTTTAGGCTAATAGATCTCTACAAATTTACTTTTATAAAAGTCGACTTTTAACTAAACATTAATCCCAGAGTGGAACCCTGTCCTTGGGTACCACTCAGTGACTGAGTGTCCGTTTACATATCACTACAAAACAAAATCGCTTTTTCATTCCCTTTATCCCTTTGTATACTTAAATCTTTAAAACTACGCAATGGATTTTGATGCGGTTTTTTTAAATAGATAAAGTGATTGAAGGGGAATTTTTATATTTTTTATACCCGTGCAAAGCCTGGGCGAGTCGCTAGTACAGTATATAACAAACAGTATCGCCATGTTATTATAATTTTTATTTGTTGTTACCAACAAAAAATCACTAATTAATGAAAAATAGCAACCACTTTCTACATGTAACACTTTCGGAAACTGATACGCTTTTTAAACATGATATATGTAGATACTTAAGTAACCATTTTTAAAACTTTTATTTAATAGATTGCCCACAGGCGCTACATGAAACAACGCAAAGAAAACAAAGATAAATATGCTACTTTAAGGGCAATCGGCTCTCTTAGATTGTACCATAATTTAAAAAAAAAACAATCCCAAAAGGAAAATAAATTCATGGGGCGTCGGTTATAGGGAATAACCTAGTTGGGGTCAAAACGTACGCTTTAATACCGAAAAAATCTTCAACTATATTTATCAAAATGGAGAATGTTCACACATTTTGATTTTAAGCCCACCGTATTCTCTATTGAAAATGAAAAAATCGTGTGAAAAATCTAATTGATATGTCAATTTGTAACCGATTTTTAAAAGTAGGACGACGTGACGTCATTTTACAACAGTTCGCGTAGTCCGTCGCGTCGCTGCTCGAGAAGGGAGAGAGAGCGGAGAGTTGTACTGTGACGTCACGCTACTGACACGAGCTGACGAACTTTAAATGCATGTAAAATCAAAACTACTTGCTCTTTTTGAACAAAACAAAAACTAGTGTATACATAAAGGCTCTACTGTGACAAAGTTTACGATTTTGTGTACCTAGTAACATTTTCAATTGTAATTAATAATATTTGTTCTTGTATTAGGTATCAAGTCCTACCAGCGTAGAAGCTAGCGTTACTAACATTTCGACGAAACCGACCAAGCCTGCTGAAATAGCTGCTGAGTTAGCTAGACGACTTGGTGGTGATATGGTAAGCAACCTAGCTTAACTTTGTTGTGCACCGCGGCTTCACTCGCTTTATCGTCATAACGTGATGTTATATAGCCTATAAACAGAGTCAAATAGCGAAGAGCAAATATGTATGTTTTCGTCCATGCGGAATAGTTGTTTTTTTATTTATATTAATTTTTAAAATAAAAGTACCTGCCTAAGTTACTCCTTATTTCATCAGCTTTCTGCGAGTGAAAGTCCCGTCAAAATCGGTTGAGCCCTTTCAGAGATTAGACGGAATAAACAGACAGACAATTTTTTTTCAAAATGTTATTTTGGTATTGTTTATACATCCATATGCATTTAACAAAAAGCGGTTTAGTATAAACAGACACTCCAATTTTATCTGTTTAAATTTATATAGCTGACCTAAAACGTAATTCCATAGAAAATATATGAGGAAACGAATTTTCTTATAAACAATTTTTCGTGAAATTTTCTATATTTTAATAGTTATTCTGTTATCCTCGAATTCAACAAATTAAAAATAATTGGTCCATCCCTTTTGGAGTTATAAATGGTGCAAGTAGCAGCAACAATAATCCATAACAAATGCTGATATTATAAAACTAAAGAGCTTATTTCATTGATTGAAAGCGCTATTTCAGTTCCAGGAAGAACAAATTGGTTTTACCGATTTCAAAAAAGGAGAAGGTACTCAATTCGACGCAATGTTTTTTACTTCAGAACTTTCGACTATGTGAACCGATTTCGATTTTTTTGAACCCTGGTGCTTCCCACGTGGTCCCATTAAAATTTCATCAATATCTGTTCAGTGGTTTTAGAGTTACAATTTGAAGACGGTTTTTTTTTTGTTAAAATTTTAACACTATTATATATAAGTAAATTTGTATATTTTTAAATAATATAAATAATATATTCCGTTTAGATACCCCCACCACCCCCTATGGAAGCAATGCCAGAACCGACCACCAAGAAAGTATACCGACCCGAACGACCTGAAGCAGGTAAATTTTTTGTTCATGTGTGCAACCGTTGTCATTCTGCCTCTATTTAATTGAATATTTTCTTTAAAAATAAAAATATATTGACTTGCATTAAATAAAAAGTAAAAAAATATTATTTTGAGTTTCAAACTCAAAAAAATATTACCTATTTATTTTTAAAACAATAAAGATTCGGCGATCATTGTACCAATAGTGTGTGATGGTGGCTTAATTTACAAAAGTTTAGACCGACACCTGAAGAGCATGGTGTTAGATAGTTAGGTCAAGGATCAGATACAGAAGGTGGTACTCTTAAGCAGGAGTACCACCCCATACCTCCTCCATTGTGAGGAGGTTCCAACATACAGATGCATAAAAGCAAATATGAATGTTACAAAAAATTCGCGCAAAGAAACATTATTTATTTACTCCGACGTTTCGACCGTGTTGCAACGGCCGTGGTCACGAGAAGAACTGGAGAGTGCTGGTCGTATGAGTGTAAAATGAGGGTACCCTACCTACCCTCATTTCTTTGCGCGATAAGTCCCGCTATATTTAATAATAATGAGTTCAAATCGCGAAAGTCTAAAATTTATGATTTCTTTCTTTCCATAGGTTTTTAAACTGTACTCAACGGTCTCACCTAATCTCGAAATTAAAAAGTTTAGGTTGGGGTCGGTCGAACCGTTTCGGAAAAGTACCACGGTGACACGAGATTTTTATACATAGATTCTTTTTCATTTCTATATTAATAATTTAGTCAATGGGTACGGTAGACTGAATCGAAACCTTAACTGAATAATAAAACATAAAAAAAAATTGTTTTCATCTAGTATCATATTATTTCAGCTACAATTTTCTCAAACGAGCCACCTCCATTGGATCAAGTTGATTCTGATAGTGAAGATGATATATTTGCCGAGTTACATCGAAACCGCTACACACAAAATGATAGGGCTCGGCCGGTTAATAATGTTGTTGAGGAATTATTTGGAAACGTTGAATCGATAAAGGTATTTGTGATTTTATAACAAAAATAAGTTTTAAGTGTGGATTTATATATTTACTTTTCTGTCTGTGGTATCTGTGGTACCTATGCAAATTGATATTGACATTTTTTTATTTGAAAGGTGGCTATATATATTTTCTATATTAGATAGATTTAATCAAAACCAATTTAGCCAAATATGAGATATTAACTCGATTTTAAAATTAACAGTGTTTTTGTGTTGATAAATGTTATTGATTTCAGCCACCAAGCAATAATGTTAAGTCAGTTTTGTTTGATGACGACTCAGAATCCGAATTATTTATTGAAAAACCTAAAACCAAGGAAAAGTCCCCGGAAACTGCTGAAAACAGTGATTTTAAGGTACTTTTTATTTCAAATTAATTACACAAGACAACACGAATTTAGTGCCTGAGTTCTGTGTTCCATATTTTGATTTCTTATACCTAATTAATAAAAGAAATAATATTTTTATCTCATAAAGTTTGCTTTTAAGAGTGGTAACCTCGCATTTGTCAAAAATCGTATGTTTTTTTTATCATCGTATGAAGTACAAAAGCAAACTTTTTTCATAAATTGAGTTTTTGATTATTTTTCAATGTAAACATTCAGATAATAGTCATTAAAAAACAGACACAAAAAAAATATTTCTTGACTTGTGTTATTATTTGCTAATTTCTACTACTTTTCTTTCATCAATAATATATTATTTTCTATTCCTCTTAATATAAACAATTTAATTGTCTACATCTTGATTCAATTTAGAAAGATATTCATAACTTAACTTCATAACTTTTTTCAGAAACCGGTTGGTGGCATCTCTTTATTTGGGTCAAATAAAAATTCAAACAGTATTGGAGCAGCTTTATTAAAACGTCAACAACAAAAGTCATCAGATGAAGAGAGTGACAGCTCTAAAAGTCCAGAAGTGCCGAGAAATAAGATTTCTAGTTTCGAGGGCAGCTCTGAAGCTACTAAAAATACTAAATATAAAATGCCTGTAAATAAGAATATTGTAGATAATCAGAAAATAGTCATACCAGTACAAAATAACAAAGACATAATTGAAAATATCTTTGCTAAACCAAAAGCCAAAAAGAATATGAAACCGGAGCAGGAAATAAAAGAAAAAATACCCGAAAAGAAAATAGACCTATTTAGCGATGATCTGTTTGATGACATTGATGATATATTTACAAGTAAAATTACGAAAAAACCAGATTCTAAACAAAAAGATAAATTATTTGATAGTGATGATGATATTTTTAGTGATAACATTGTATCAAAACCTTCATTAAATCAGGTTAAGAAGAGATTAGCATTTTCTGATTCGGATGACGATTTATTTAAAGAAGAAATTGTCCCTAAAAAAATTGAAAATAAATCAAAAAAAGATGAATTACTAGAAGTTAAACATGACACCAAAGTTAATGATCAAGAACCTAGTCCTATTATAGAGAAAGAAGTAAATGAAACTAAAAGCATTTCTGATGATGTGGCTGATCACGGTTTATTTAGTGATCTTCCCAAATCTACAGTTGAAACACAAGGTATAAGCAAAGAAAATTTGCAAAATTATGAAAGTGATAGTCATTTATTTAACGCTAAACCTAAACATACAATCGATTCAAAAGAAACTACCGAGAAAATTGCAACACTACACACAATTACAAACGAAACTGTTACGAATAACGAAAAATCTATAATGACATCAAGTAATAACGTTGATAAATTTAAAAGCATTTTAGACGATGAGAGTGATGATGATCTTTTCAAATCCAATTCTGGATCAAATGCGAAAGGGTTAGTAAAATCAACTATTTTCGATGATGAAAGTGAAGAAGAATTGTTCGGTAAAACAAATTTGAATAATCAAACTGTAGAATCAAATCAGGACTTAAACATAAATGAAACAAATAAAAATAGAACAAAAATTGTCGGTGGTCCAGAAAAAGAAATAATGAGCGCTACAAAATCCAATGCAGCTTCAAATCAACACATGCCTCCAGGAGCTATAAACATTATAAAAACAAAGAATTTATTTGATGATGATAGTGATGAAGAATTGTTCAGTGGTAAAAGTCAGGCATCTACAGTGCAAAAAGATAGTAAGCCTTACAGCTTTGAGAAAGTAAAAGAACCAGCTGTTGTAAGTTATGAAAAAAGCTATATTGAACCTAAAAATATAAATCTCTTGAAGCCGTCCACTGTCATAAAAGAGAATACTATGTCAAACCAAAAAGTTACAGAGAGTAAAGAAATATTTAGTCCAACCCAAAACACAAAATTTCATAGTCCATTGGTATTTAATGATGAATGGAATGAATCAGAAAAATCGGAAAAATCTTTAGGAACTATAGAAAATATGCCTGATATAACAGGGCAAAGAGAAGCCTCCTCTGATGCTGCTGAAAAAATATCAGAAACCTTATCAAATAATGCATATAATGATCAGCAGATAAAATTACAAGATGAAGAAATATTTGGCAAAACTCCTCAACCATCACTTCCGGATTCATCTCAAATTAATATTGATAACCAAACTAATCAATATAATAAATTAAATATTAAAGAAGACATTTTAAAAGAATCTAATAATATTACTATTGTTGAAGGTGATAAAAGTAATATTTCAGATCCCGAACCAAAAGAAATTGTTTCTTCAATACCAGAAATTTTCAAAGAATCAAGTCCATTTTCTGATATATTTAACGATGTACCGCCTGAATTTGAAAAACCGAAAGAACCAAAGAGGAGTAAAAACGTCAATGCTTTGTTTGACGACGATTCAGATGATGAAAATTTATTTTTCAAGAAAAGTAGTGATGTTAGTGATGAAGTACCAAGTCCAAGTTATATAAATGATAGATTCAGTATATTTCATGATGAACCACCTGCTATTGAAGTTGATTTTACCAGTAAAACACCAAAAATACCTAGAAATAATACATCAAATGAAGAAGAAATTAGTAACATTATTGAATCAAATGTTTTAAATACAGAAGTTACAACAACTGAACCCACTTTGAACTTCGATGAAACAAAAATAACAAATCCTGATCTTGACCTCAAAACTAATCCTAATTCTGATGGATTTGACCAGAGTTTAGCAAGTTCTATAAAATCAACAAATGCCCTGATCTCCGATAAAATTAATAAATTGCAAATAGATAGTAAAAAACCAAATGAAGATGAATCAAAAGTCAAAAACATTGGGAAATTGAAGCCTGTTAATTTTAATATTAACGTAAACACTTTATTACCTGGTGCTACGCATAAAAAAACAAAATTACTTGAAGAAATCGATGGAGCTGCATCTTCAAAAATTGAGAGTAACGAATCTAAAGAAAAGCCTGTTCAATTTAAAGAGGAAGAGTCCGCTATTTTAGATAATAAATTATCTAAAGAACGGGCTAAAATACAAGTCAAAAGAAGACCGTCCACTAGACGTGCTAGAAAAGAAGCTGCAAGAAAATCTGGAATTGATTTTGGGACCGGCATTGATTCCACTGATAATTCTAGTTTAATTAATGAACCAAAAAAAGAATACAAAACTGAGAACACACACGAACTTGATAATGAAGCTAATGAATTAAAAAATAACAATGTTGCTAATAAAGGGACTGAAAATATTAAAAGTACAACGAAAGTAGTTTACATTTTAAATGACGAAGACATATTTTCTGACGATAATAAAAATTTGAAGACTGACTTGAAGAGTCAAGCAGCTCCGAAATCACAAAATAGCGAAGATACAGATAAGAAATCGATTTTTGATCTCAGTGATAGTGAATCTGAACTTTTTGGTGCTAATGAGATTAAAGTTACCTCAAAAACTAAACTATTTGATTCTAACAGTGATGATGATTTCTTTGCGAGTAAAAAGAAAACAATCATTAAGGAAAATAAAGACAAACCCTTGTTTAGTGATGAAAGTGATGATGAACTCTTTAGTACTTCTAAGAAAAATAATGGTAAGAATTTTTCTTTATTTGAGTGCAATAGTAGGAAACTTTTAAATTATGTTTTTTTTTATTCAATGTTATTCCGTCGAGTGATAGTCAAGTCAAATTTTTTAATAAAAATAATCCAATGTATTTTTCAGAGATGCAAGTGTCACAAACGAGTAGAAGTAAACCTTCAGAACCAGTATTTGAGGATCCCCTATCAATGTTGAATCAAGATGACAGTTAGTGGTGGTATTATTTTTATATTCTAAATGCGAAGAATAATTTTGAAGATTAAAATAAAATATAATTGAAGGTCTCAGGAGACATACCTACTTGCCAGAAAGAAAAATAAATATAGATGTGTCTGCAGCATCCATATACAAAGAGAATAGATTTCTATAGGTGCATTGACAAAACTCCGTCAATCCTGTATCTCAACTATGACTTTGTCTTAGTATTTTCAATATTATTCAAGTGAAATATTTGTATGTAAATGTTGGCAGTTTTTACATGTGCACCATATAAATAACAGTTTTCAGATATTCAAAAACTTATCGAAAATTTCTACAATAACCTCATAATTGAGGTATTTTAATACTATCACAGTGTTTTCACAGATATTTCATCTCTGACTTCAATAAATGCCTTAATTATTTATATAGCAATGTAAGTACTGTTGAAAGTAAAATAACATTTCTGCATGTTGAAAATTAGTGTGAAATCGATAGTCTATGATTCACTTTAATATAATCCACTGCTGGGTGATATAGAGCTTAATTTTTATAAATTTACTTCAAGTTGACAGTTATTTTAAATCTGATATTAGGTGTTGGAATAGTTTAATTTAGATATTTTTAAAATGTCAATGCATATATGTTTTGGTTTATTTACAAAACAGTGATTTTTTGAACAATTTAAATAAATATTATATACAAATAATAATGAATTTGATCTTATTTAAATATTTATTAAAATATTTTTCAATTAGACAAAATATGAGATTTTAATTACTTTACATTAATTTTAAGGTTTTGTATTATTAAATGTATTTTAAATTGTGTTATATTATACTTTAAACATTCCATTAATTAGTGAAAAATATGTATTGTTTATTATTATCGAATTAATGCTGTAAGAAGTGCCTGATTATAAATATATTGTTGATAATTAAATGATTTATACATTATTCATTATTTTTCTATCTTAAAAGTATGTGAAAATTCTACCTACTTTAAACAATTTAGTTACCAACTACCATCTTGGACCTAATATACCAGTATATTAATCAAACAATACACTATAAATTAATTAATTAGGTAATTTCATGACTGGTGGCAAATAAACAACTTTCGTTACCGTGAGCGTCATGCGTGGTCCGTTGGCATTATGCATATACTTCTCTTTTTTATACTCAGGGCCGTCTTTAACCTATTGGAGGCCCTGGGCATATTAGGATAATGGGGCCCCTATGACTTTGACAGAACACTATTTTGTTAGAATAGACAAAAAAGTAGATAAACAAGGATAAAAAAAAATTTTAATTAACAATCACATGAAACGAATAGCTAAATGTAATAGAGCCCACAAAATAACTCTTTTAGCATTTACAATTAGTGCTTCTATGTTATTTGAAGAGGAACTCTTCTAGATTTCAGATGGGCAAAATCGTTAATCACTTCTTCAAAATCAATGTTTTTTAGCACATCAGATTCTATGGACATCAGCGACAAACAGGTTAATCTCTCTTGAAGACTTCTTAATTCATTTTTAATTCTTTTTAATTTGGAGGAGCGTTCCCCACTGCAGTTAGTTACCATCATGCTTAAGAAGATTCTCAATGCGATTTCTACATTTGGAAATGTGTCTTCAATTTTGTTTTCTTTCAAAAGTTGATATATTTTTAATATACAATCCTCATTTTCACTGTTAAAAATTTTCAAGTATGCTGTTAAATGCAAACATTTTATTTCTAACTCTTTCTCATTAACATCTTCATAATAAAATTCTGCAAATTCTTTGCAACTTTGTCTCAACTCTTCAGAATTTAGAGTTTTCAAGCGAAAAAATAAATCAAAACGTTTATTGATATTCTTATACGAACTTAATCGCTGTTTTAAATGAACGCTGAGGGTATCAATTATAGGAAGAAAGGTTTCTATTTTAAATTTCTCTCTTCCATTCAGTCGGACTGACGGCGCGGAGCCATCAAAAAAACTCTGGCGAGAACTTCTGCGTTTTGTTCTTTGAGATAGATCCTTGTAGTCAGATTCCGGGTTTCTTTCTTTGGCAGACGATTCGAAGTAATCAAATTTATCCCTGAAGTTAATAATAAAATCATCAAGTGAAGTAAACATATTATTTGCAACGTCCAGTGTTATTGTTTCTTTCTGAAGATAATTATTTATTTTGTCTATTCTTTCCAATATACAGTTCCAAATTTCCGTTAAATGGTTAATTCAAACTTGGAGGTTCATACTTCGCTTCGTTCGCTCAATTTTAATGGAGCGAGTCACACTGATGAGTGTACTACTGATGATTTTTCTTTAAAATGTGTATGTGCTTAGTATACCATTATACAAATTAAATTTATCTAAGCATGCTGAAGTCGGAAAGCCTTATTTTTGGGCGAGAGTAGAATAGCTTCACGCATGTAGGTATAAGCTAGTAATTTCGTATTGTAGTCAGTAATTTAGGTTCGATTTCTTCGAATTATATAAGTTTTTTGGTAATAAATCTTGATTATCGTTTGGTGATCTGACAGGATCTAGGTACTTTGTATTTGATCTGAGGGGGCCCCTATCGATCGCGGGGCCCTGGGCACTTGCCCAAAGTGCCCACTGGGAAAGAGGGGTCTGTTTATACTTATATAAATTAAATGGTAACATGCAACATTTCATTCGTCTTCTTCTAGTTTTGAATTTTTAGGATTCGGGCTTATATCAATTATATACCTAGGTAATTTAGAATTTAACCACCTCCGTGGAGAAGTCGTTTACGTATCTGCGTATTGCGCTGACGATCCTGGGTTCGAATCGCGGGGAGACCTTCGTGCCTGTAAAGAAAATGATTAGTGAATGTTAGTGAAACAGACGCATAAATATGTCATTGATTTCTAGAGCTGAGTATTGAGTGCATTGTCTATGACTACTGACTTCAGTCATTAATGACATTCCTTGGTGACATTTTACGTAGTAGTCTGTAGTGAATGTTGAATGGTAATTCATTGATCATTCATTATTCATATTTCATTAAGTACCTAACTGCGTACGTACTAGTAAAATTAAAAAGTTTTTTAAGAATTTCTTCTTCCAATTCGTTTGAAGTAATAATAAGTTGAATTCTAGGGTTAATCATTACAAAAAATGAAATCTATTAATAAAAAGAAAGTGAAAAAGCTTAATAATAAGAAGCCGCTTGTAAAACCCAAAAAAGAAAAGGTGTTGATAGTTGCACAAGAATTTAAATTTGCAAAATTATTATCAGGAAATGAGAAAACAACTCGTGATCGTGTCTTGAAATCACTTAAACGATGGTTGTTAAATTGTTTTTCAAATAATTACGGTAAGTGTATGTTATGTTCGTCGACCTAACAGAAAATATTGTATGTTGACGCACGTTGAATTATAACCCCAAAATTCACTCTGAATTTTTATTAGTGGTTTCGTGCTAATGTCGTTTACATTTGATATGTTATATATATACTGGAAACACGCCAGCAGTAATATGTGGTGTTACAAAATTAGTAGTTGCAGTTCTCTACTCTAGTTTTGTATGCTGTGACTTTACTCATGCAAAGAATATTATAACCTTTTTGGTAGGCAACTTGTAACTTCATTATCCTTATATTTCAGTTTTCAAAGAAGATGACTTCATTCGAGTATGGAAAGGATTATTTTATGCTGTTTGGATGTCGGATAAACCTTTAGTACAGGTAACTTGAATAACATTATTAAAAAATTTATATAGTAAAGTCGTTGAATATTTTAATGTCATCCATAATCTAGTAACAAAATCACTACTATTATTTTTTTAAATATAGCTTTGTATTTGAATAGTCCATCAAGTTTCAAAAAAAAGTGAAGTCCCGTGTCCCCTAGTGGGGTATGGGGTAGATGCGTTTCACATCTGTTTCAATGATTGATTTTTTCTTTAGGGGCAAGTAGGTGATTAGCCTTCTATGCCATACCAGACTGAGTTCTTTTTTATCTGCTTATGTGCTTACCACTAGACTAAGGAAATGGTCAGTCCATCAAGTTTACATAGGTAAAATTACTATAAACCAATAACAGCACATTATTTTTTTGCAGGAAGACCTATGTGAGAGTATATCACATGTCTTAGATTTATTCCCTAATGATCAATTTGAATATGCAATGTTGCTCACTAAAGTTGGTTTTAAAGTACTTGCAACTGAATGGTATGGTATTGATCAGCATAGGATTGATAAGTTCTTAATGGTGAGTATATCTTCTTGAAATCTAAATAACACTCATATAGACTACAAACATGAACCCATCTTCATAGTTCAAAAATTGTTCAGTTAGCCTTCAATAAGATCTTTTGATCAAAATTAAATTAATTATGTAATGTAATAAAATAATACTTACATAAGATATTTTAAAAAAATGTTTAATATTTTAATAAAAGATGTATTTTTATATTTTTTTGACAAATTTCTTTGGAAATATAATTATATATGTGTATTATGGTATTAAAAAAGATTGGTAATTCAGTTGGTGCGGCGGTATCTGCGTGGCAGTTTCCGATGTCTATCAAGGAAGGATTGGGACATTGATGCTTGCAAAGAATATGCAAACATATTGTCATCTGAAGATGGTAAGCTGCAGTTAATTTTTTATATTGTGTAATTATAACTAACATGAGATTTTGATATCTAAAATAAGGATTTGCTTATTTAAAATGATATTATTTTAAAGGTTTAATTACATAAATATCATTATACAGTAGAAACTCGATTAACCGGAATAATTGCTGTCGGTAGACATTCGGATAATCGAAAATCTGGATAATCTAATGTATGACTAAAAAAGCGGGTTTTGTGCATATGTAGTAAATAATGTTGTGTTTATTAAAAACAAAAAATACATATTAACGAAAATAAATGTTTATTAAGACATATATTTTCCAACAACTAATGTATGCACTTACTTATATTCATACATTCATATTTTCTTAGATAGACATACATTGTACGTATGTACTAAAACACTGCAGCCTTAATCTTAAAATATTTAGGTATAATTTGTTAACAATATGTATTTGGTAATTTGCATTTGGTAATCATGAAATAAAATATGTATGTAATAAGTTTAATTTGCTTTAAAATATTTGATAATTGTCTTTTGGCGTAAGCCACTTCTCTTCATTGCTGCTATATCACGAATTCGTTTCAACTGTAGTAAACTCATAGTATCACTCTGTTTGTTTTTCAAACCACTTAAGAGCTGTTTCCAGGGCATGAAGTGCTTTATCATGAGATGGTCCTGCATCATTTTCCACGTTTAGATTTTCTTCTGTTTCATCTTCTTGCATTTCTTGCTGTTCAGTTACTCGCTCTTTGCTAGTTTATATCATGGAGCTGATTTTAAAGGTAATGACTTCCAGTTTAATCCGATTTCATCAGTATTATAAACAAAATCCAAGTCAGTTATTTTCATTCAATTTCTTCTTGAAATCATCTTTAAAAGAGTGCTGCATCTACTTTAGCTGACATTTTTTCACCTTGTATTTTCTATTCACGAATTCCATGACGAGATTTAAATCTGTACAACCATCCGTTACTTGCCACAAACAATTCATTGCCACCTAATTTTTTATTTAACTGTAATGCTTTTTCACGGAATAAAGGATCTGATGTCGGTTGCCCAGTTGATTGTTTTTGTAAAAACCAACAATATAAAGCGTCTTCTAAAAGTTCATCTACACCATACTTATCAGCTAACTTACGACCGGTTTCTCCTTTTTTTAATGACTCAATAATATTGATTTTGTCTTTAAGCGATGACACTACTCTTACGCTTTGACATTTTTAAATCCGATGACGTGACATACACGTCAGAGCGGATTAACATTGCTAACTAAATAAAAACTAACGAAACGCATGAGCAGCGATTCCGGGGCGTGTGGGTAGGGGTAATGCCAGTTCTGATACGTTTCTTTCCATAAGCGTACGTTTCTTTCTACATATTATATAAAGAAATATTTCTAGTTTTGTTTGTAATGAAATCAAAAAATAGTGGACTGATTTTGAAAATTGCTTTTCAATGAATTTTTAGCTTTAAATGTGAAAGCTCTCTCTGGGTGACATATGGTATATGGCCACGTGAACCAATTGTTGAGTAAAAACTAAGCTACAGCGATAAACAAGCTAGTTTCAGAAACTTGTCAACCCTAATCTTTTTTAATATTGATTATTGTATTTAGGTGTTCTGGCTGTTAAGACTCCATTCTATGCGAGGAATAGCATTTCAATGATACTTCACATTATTGAATGCTTTTTAGAAGAATTGGCCAAGGTATAAACTTTAATCTGCTATAAATTGAAAAACATATACTATACAATAAACTAAATAAGTGAATTCCCATAACCCCCATAGTGGGGCATGGGGCAGACATTTCTGCTATCTGTTCACTGATCATTTTCTTTATAGGCAAGTAAGTGATCAGCCTTCTGTGCCTACCCAACCGAAACATTCATTCAGGCCCAATGCGCAGACGAGTAAAAAAACTAGCCACGGAGGCGGTTAATAAACTAAATACTAGATGATTATTCGAATTTTTCTATTGTTTTAACTACATACTTACATTTCCTGAAAGAAAGAGCAAGAATATAATTAACAGCATTATCTATTACTCAATAAGATTTCTTCCTGATGATTACCTAGTGATTTTGTAGGGTCTCTTATAATTTTAAGGGTCAAAGAAGAGAGTTAGTGGGTATGGCCTTACCCAACTCTCTGATTAATAGAGAGATGGTGATGTGTCAGAACTCCCACATACTTGGAGTTATTTTAATTCGCCATATAAAAAGCAAGACTACATCTTGTTGAGTTTGAGCTCTAAATAATTAAACATCAAAATTAATTTTGATGCTACCCTGTCCGAATTTCTTTGTTTATTTTGATTTAAGTATTT
Organism: Aporia crataegi; assembly: GCA_912999735.1. Classification (NCBI taxonomy): domain Eukaryota; kingdom Metazoa; phylum Arthropoda; class Insecta; order Lepidoptera; family Pieridae; genus Aporia; species Aporia crataegi. Next base: position 3,964,222 of record OU538750.1, on the reverse strand, counting down.
TTTAATTCAAATTCTCTTCTCATTTCAGATATCTAAAGGTAAAATACCCGATGAGAGTCTAATAGAGCTTTTAGATCCGTTCATTAAACAAGTGTGTATTGGTGAACAGCATGAAGTATACTCTGCCAGTCGACATTTGCTCACCGATTTGCTCAAACAAAGTGAACTTGGTTTCAAATATGCAGGAGCAACTGAAGCTTGGAAGAAGGTAAATCAGAAAGCATTAAAACATGTCAGTGGGGCATTTGATAAACCCATTTTTCATCTATTTAAATGATTAATTGATAATCATTTGAACATTTTGATACTGTGCCTTCAGTAATTGTAACATGTTTTTCTTTCCTCGCCAAACCAAAAATAGAAATGGGTTTGTCCCATTAGGAGTTATGGGACTTCAAATTATATGAAACAATCCACGACAAGAGTGAAGAAATGAAAGTATTGAAATCAATTTCAGATGGGTTGTCCTGCTGGTGGGCCAGATGCTTTTGAACTTGTCTCTGATGATGAAAAAGAAGATGATATGAAGGATGATAATCACGAGTAAGCAATCAATACCAATTTATAGATAGATATTTTTGGACTTTATTTATTGCTGTAGGAAAATGGTCTATCTTTATATTATCCATATTATATTTGCATACCTATTCATATATAACATGTTTCCGTAGGTAATCACAGTCTTTAAAACGCATAGTAGTTAGTTTACAATACATAGTATAAATTTTTGAATTTGTTTGTATTTTATTTGCTGATAATTTTAATACTTCCACATTTTTTATTGTACCTTATTTTCAGCCAAGGTCCACTAGACCCTCGGGCGGGTCGTGTAAACGTAGTATTGGACCCTCTGCCTGTACCATCACAATTGGTCGCTCAAAGGATCAGGGAACATATGAAAATGTCTGCTTCGAAGGCTTATAAGCGGGCTAACACATGCCTGAAAAGGTCAGTACAAACTTCTCTCTAATTTTGCGTAATTAAACATCAAACTGATCATTCATTTGAGCCCTTGAATTTCACATATTATAGGTTCGAAAAGCTGTCTCAAAATGACTATCCGCTAAAAATAAGAACAGAAGAAATGGAAGCCCCTCTACCGAAAGGCAGCGTTAAGAAATCGGCCGCCAGTTTGAAGGCTCTGGAAAAGAGCCTTGTTTTCGGATCCGATGAATTGGCATTAAGAGGTAAGAAAATAGGAAATTCTTCCAAGGCTACACTCGTGACAGAGCGGTCGTGGTTAACACGTCAGAGTCGTTATTCACTTTACCACCCTGCGCCAATCCCCCTGCTGCTCTTCTGGTGCACTCATAGAGTGGATCGTTCAGAGCATGTTTGATCTGATCGGTGCACCTCGTGGGTGCCTGCTTCGAGCTCTTCTTAAAATAGGAAATAATATACTAGTGGACCCCGCGAACTCCGTATCGCTTCAGAGTGCCGAATAATAACGTGACACCTAAAACGTCATTCCATAGAAAATGTATGAGGAAACGAATTTGCAATAAAATAATATTGCGACTATAAATTAAGATGTAAGCTATCTTATATTTCAAGTTGGATCAAACTGCAGACGGTGTGCAAATTTGATTAAAATCGGTTAACTAGTTTAGGAGTCCATCGCGGACAAACAACGTGACACGTAATTTATATATATTAAGATAGGAAAGTATAGGGGAAGGATTCTCATTATTTCTACTCTATGGTTTTAAGAAAAGGGTAGAGGAAATTAAAAAGGGAAGAGAGATATTATAAAGAAAAGATGGAAGTGATAGATCGTTAAGTTGGAAAACCGAAATGAGAGACAGTGGAGAAAAAATACTCTATTGTTACCATATTTGGCCACGTCTCAGATATGTGATTTTGAGATGCTAAAAATTTTTGTTAACATAATTTATGCGGTTGATTATATTTATTGCGGGTTTTTATAAGTTATTTTATAATTTTCAATTGCAGTTTGGCACAAACTTCCAACTATTTGCCTTGTTGAATTATTTCTGTTTTATCACTGCGATTTTAAGTCTGTTCATTCGGTTTTGATAGGTTATGACATTAATATGAACTTTAAAAAATGTTCACAGGTCTTAGTCGAAAGCATAGAAAGCGATTGCTGGCAAAGTCTCGCGCAGGGCTCTCAATAGTCGAAGATGTCGCAAACATACAAACAAATGATACTGTAAGTTTTAATTTTTTATTGTAGTTGCATATTTGGGTTAAAGTATTGTTAGCATTTTTTCTAAAAGGTTTTGTAAATTGCAGTATATGGTACACTTAATGTTGATATTTTTTAAAATTATTATGTTTCATATAAACACATTTGTAAACATACTGTGGAAGAAATACCAAAACAATTTTGGTATATATCAGTAAACCTAGTTTAATTTTCAATTTGTTATCTTGAATAGTCTAAGCATCATGGATCTCTAAATGATTGTTATGTATTTGACTTTCAGAAAGAGGAAAAAGAAAGAATAAAGAAAAATTCTGATAAAACTGAGGACAAAGTTAAAAATAGGAAGCGAAAAAATAAAGATGTCCCTAAATCGGCAAAAAAACCTAAATTAGATCTCACAGCGGATGCTACAAAAGAAAACATCGAAAAAGTAAATAAAAAAAATAAAGAAAATGAACAAGTAAATAAAAGTAAAGTTAAAACAAACAAGATAGATACTGTGCTAGCAAATAAGAAAGAAAACAAAAATATAATTATTGCTAAGAGTAAAAATAACGAAAAAGCAAAAACAGATATAGAGAAAAATACCATAAAACCAGAAAATGTTTCTAAAGATAATAAAACAGAAAGGAAACATAATAAAATAGCCGATAAAACTACAGGAAAAGCAAAAAAAATTGAAAAAGTCGAGAAAGTTAACATAGAGACACCGAAACGAGTTAAATTTGTATTAAGGAATAATTGTATGCAAGGACCCGTAGATTATTATAAAAGTGTAAGACAAAGCCCTAATATACCATATGACGGTAGCAAAAAACCAGTTAAAACCAATTTAAAACCATCAACGCCGTCACCTATTAATCCGTTTATTAAGAAAAAACATAGATCGAAGTAAGTTTACCCGTTTCATTGTTAGTTATGTACTGTAACAGTATGATCAATATTTTATGACAACCAATATGGCGTCAGTTTACACCAGTGTGCATAGAGAATGGAATTTATTATTATCATTGACTGTTAAAATGTGTCACAGGTAATCCTTTTTTAATATTACCTTTCGAAAAGAGAATATTTATCTGTGTTATTCAAAATAAATTAAAACATTTTAGTGGTGTTTTAATTTTTTAGCTTAGTGTTACTTTAGTTATATAATGTTTAGTCATTCTCTAAAAGGAGAAAAAACTTTATTATTACATATGTAAAAAAGGCTTAGGTATAAGACGTTTTATATTTTATTAATTGTCATTGGTATCAAACACTCAGTTGCAGAAAACTTTCCTTAATAGCTTTAGCTAATGAGTCTGTAAGGCTTAATGATTATTAAATTCAAAGACGATGCACTAACCAGCTAAACGGACATTTAAAGTCCCTTTACTTCTTTAAGTATCTAGTAAAATCTGTGTTATTGCTAAAATGTCGCTTTCAAGTCTACTTGCAAGAGACATTTTAGCAATAACACAGATTTTTCACAGCTTTTATAGGGTTAATGACAACTTAATAGACGCTTTACGAGGCATTAAAATTTATAACCTTAAAATACTAAGGACTCATTAGCACTAATGTCTTTTTGTGCAACGATGTTTTGAGCTAAAGCCCTGATTTGACGTTTCAAATACGTTTCAATACGTTATACGTTAAATAAATATAAAGGAGCATTAAAATTGCTTTTAAATGTGTTTTCTGCAACACTTTAATGACACATTAGCAATTAGTTATTTTTAAAATTTAAAGACCGTTTCTGCAACTGGGTGAAAGAATAATAAATCTTGTCATTCTAGATTTTAGTTAAACTGACAGTTTTTGAAATTGTATAACTCATAATACTTATTTTATTTATACTTTATCCATAATCTTATATTTGTATAAATGCCTAGATATGGTCAAATTGTCGTCATATAAATCAGTGTTTTAATTTTCCCCTCTGACTTATATCACATTGCAATACATTCTCTATGTATAAAAACGTATTTACTTTTTAACAATTTAATCGTGCTATGGTACATAAAGCAACTCTTGTTCCAGTTATGTAATTGTGCAAATTAATGAATTATCTAATTATATTCCACTTTAATTATGGAATGAACACTTAGTAGTAATAAAGAAAAATATTACATTTGTCTTATTATTGCTCCCAATCGAGAATAGAAACAGGAAGACTCATGGAGCGATTTACGGCTGCATTACGCAGCTTAAGATGAGGCATTGAGAAAATAAGCACGGGAGATTCGATTTTCTTTAGAAATTAAAGGACTTAGGAAAGTAGTTTTTGACTATATGACACCTCATAATATGGGTTTCATTTCACCAGTTGCCGTTACACAATTGGTTAAATTTTGTAACGGAAAAAATTATCAAAGTTACCTCTTAATAATTAATATAGATTTACATTTTACAGGCATACGGGATCAAAAAACTCCTCAACAATTTTTAAGTAAAAACTGTATTGTCGCATATGACCTAATTTAGACGCGCCGGTGCCCGTTTTCCCATACATTCGATAGGTACGGATTATTGTCAGCGACGGTCCTGTCTTTCGGACTGGTGGGCCCCGTCAAAACTAAAATAAGGCAATATTCTAACATATATAAACATTATTGTGCGATAGATATGTTTGAAAAAACGAAAAGCTATAAGGATTTATATGAATCCAAAATTAGAACAGAGTTCGGAGGATATTATAGAGTCGCCTTTGCATTGTTTGGAGTTTGTTTTTTACGCTAGAATAATTCACAGTAGTTTGTCACAATGATTCAAAAGCACATTCGGTTCAGTAAGGATAACTGCGAACTTTCTTAAAGCTGAATTGAAGACAATAAATAGAATAAAAATGTTTCCCATTTTCTGGGAAAACGGTGTGTCGCAGCTTGATTTTGACGAAATTTTCGGTATCCCGCTAGGTAACCACACTCGCGAAAGAGGTCGCAAATAAAACTGCCCTTTACACTCTAATTAGCTTAAGTTTTCATATTTATATTCTATTATTATTGCAACAAAGTTGTAATTAATAAATAAAATATATGTGCCTACGTCATCACTATAGCTTTTGTAGAAAAGAAGAAAACTGCTCCATGAACTTTTAGCGAAACAAATATCTACAAGTAAACATAGTGTTCTCGAGTATACTTTGTTTAGATACAAAGTATACTCGAGAACACATGTTTTATTACAGAAACCTCTTAACCCTCATCGCAAAAAGGGGTTATAAGTTTGACGTGTTTATACCTATCTGGGGCATCGTAGCTTCTAAATGAATGTACCGATTTTGATACGGTTTTTTAGTTTGAAAGCTGACATGTGTAACATTGATAAGTCAATGTCAAAATGTCATATTGTATGAATTGTCAAACGAATAACAACCTCCCTCTCGGTTATCGAGGACGCTGAAGCGGCTTGTCAAAAACGATTGTAAAACTGCCTCTAATTAGAGAAATTATTAATAAACGCGTTATTAAATATTATTTACTAAGCAACCTTCACTACAACATGATCGTGACAAAGGTCGAGGTTTAATTATCATTCACATATCGAGGGTTTTTTATTGGCTTCATGTTCACTTGTTTGAGCCATTACCTACCGAAGCGTCGAATAACTTCATAGAAATCGCTGTTTGAAACAGACAAGCAAAATATGTACCTATTACCTAATATTTCCTTTGTATACGTATTTCCATATATATAAATTATAGGGATTATAAATAAAACACCAAAATTTATAACTGTGTATATAATATGAATATTTTCTACTTCATTCGCGTCATTTATATTTACAATTATACTCATTTTTACAAATGGTCACATAAAAATCGACCATAGACTGCAACCGGGCCGCTTATAAAACTCCAATATAAAAACTACTTACGCAACTAAAATAAAAATTAACATTTGTCCATGCTCCATACAAAAATAAAACCTCATGTTATAGTCTATGGTCTGTTCTGCCACATTATAGCCAAGCGCGAGTCAACCGCTTTAAAATAGTGCTAGAGAAGAAAAGGAATAAAGCTTGAATTTAGAACAAAACCAATTAAGATATCACATAATTGACACTTGAAGTCAATCAAACATAGACATGCTAAAATATATTGCCATCTCTTTTATAAAACAATGAAAGAAAGAGATGTATTTAAAGGAGCTATCATATCAAGCACATATGTAGTGTCATGAAATCACAATATTGCTTTTCTTCTCTATCTATACGGTTGAATTTAAGCTTACAAAGTTACTACTGCCATCTCATGGTCTAAATATAAAACTACGATGGCGTTTTTCTAAACAAAGCTTTATGTACATTTTTGTACAGCACAAACTAACATAATATTATACATTGTATAACTTATACTTATGAAGAACCTAAAACTGTCTCACAGCATGGGACATAATAGTGTAAAAACTTACCATTGTAAATGCGTATTATTATTTGCTTCGAGGGTTACAGTTTGACACAATTAAAAACTGATGTATGTGATTTCAGATTGAACACAAAATATAGCTCAGAAAGGTTTCACAGGAGCGCTTGTATATTCAAGCGGAAACTAAGAACTACTTGAACCTTAAACTACTAGAACTAAGAACAAGCACTCACTAAAAATGTTGTATAAAAATAATACGCATTTACAATAACACTAAACACTACAGCAATTTAGACCAAACTTGGGTTATCACAATATGGTACGGCCAGCCATGATTTCATTTTTATTACTTACTAGCCGTTATTAGCGACAAACAAGTGTTTAAAACAACACTGGTATTATGGAATATCTTACCAGGAGTTAATTATTGATATTCAATAGGTGTTTTTCAAACTCACCATTCATTCTCTTGCAAATGGGAATTCGCTGTTGGCCATACCGGCTAACGTTTGGTGAACTATGGCTCTGTTGACAAATTTGAGTTATGCTACTTAAATACACTTTAAAGTTTTGGTTAGGCTGCAGGAGTTTGGTAAAGCGATAAGATTTTGATATTTGAAACATGAATCGCCCCCAAAAGCGGTTACCCGCAATTTGAAAGCTCCAATCCAAAGCAAATGACCAGAAAGTTGTGCAAAATAAAACACCTATACAAATTTCGATAAAGAACTCCTGAACTTGCATTTCCACAATTGTGAATCGCTTATTCGTATGGAAATTACACCGCATCTTAATTACGAATACACAGTGGATTTAAATAGAAAATTAATTCCGATTACTGTGTATATACAAAACCAGTCATTTAATTTTGTAGGAATTTATAATTAATCTTAAGAATTGCTTACAATTGTTGTCTCGCGTACTATTCAAACGAGAGCAATAGTTTATTCGCTCTTATATTTAAGTGATCATCGACATCAGTGTATTCGACAATAAGAACGCTTATAGTTATGGCGGGAATACACATGCCTGTAAAACGTAACAGTAGCTTGCATGCTAGTTAACGGCATGTAGAAGTAACTGGCACACTGTGTGTGTGTCCTTGCATGCCGGTTTAGTAGCCTCCTGCGGCCCCTCCCTCACGTCGCATGCAGGTAGTTGACACAAAATAAAATGTTGTGCTATCTACTTGCATGCCAGTTAGCGCATACACATGAAAGTAGGTGGCTTGTGCAAGTAGCTTGTATGCAAGTGTGCCAGCTACAGGCAAGTGTATTACCGGCATTATGTGAAGCTGCAATTAGCACTAAAAATTTTTTGTCCATCTTTATTACATTTAGTTTCAACACCTAAACGATTATTTTAGTTTTATATTATAGTTTTCTATATAAATTTTTTTGAAAAATATTTATATAGAAAAGTTTGTGCGTAATAAAGGCTGGCCTCATGTCGGAGTCAAAATCTAACAAAGCATTCCTCCGCTAATATTCTTACATTTAATGAATGAATTATGTATTATGCATCTAAATTCACTTTAAAACCCTTATTGCGGCCTACCGTCCAGATTTTTTTAGAGTAGCCTAAAATCGTGTACTCATTTTGAAAACACGAGGAAACACAATACCAATTACATTACAACTCCAATGTAAATTTGGCCGTAATCCCACTTGATGGTAAGCGATAATGCGTCCTAAATACACATTGCTGAGTAAAACCCTATTAACTTTTCTCTTGAAAAGACCCATGACATGATCCACAGGAAATATTTAGGAAGGTAAAGTAATTCCGTTCCTGCGCGGTTTTTTGATTAAAAAAAGATCAAAATCGTTCAGTGCAGCACTTAGAGATCAAACTCATTTGTGCTCCTAAAAAAAAGGAATTTTTCTTGTATTTTTAACAAATTTACTAAAAATTCTAGAATCGCATCTTTTTTATTTTATCATTTTACCCTGCACTCGATTGCTTAAGCAATCAAGGCTTTTACTATTAAAGAATTCATTCGTTTATAGAGCTATTCCCAGTAACACATATTTAAGGATCACATTCAGTCAAAGTATGCTTTGAATTAATGTTTTAATTACTTTGTAAGGTTGCTAAACTAGGTAAAAAATTAGGTCATCATATTATCACATTTTTGTTTGGAAATTTAAAGTATACGAATTTACATTCAATAAAAAGTGTCTATTGAAATCCATAAAATAATGTAATTAAATATGCACTACTTTGCTTTTCAAAATTTAATATTTTCGAATTGAAATTTTCTAGAAATGTAATTTTAGAACGACGCGTTGCGACACTATTAATTTGTATGAACTTATTTCACCCATAGGCGATCACATGGATATGTCCTATTGTTAAAAAATTCAATCAAATAATGGAAGCGCGGTAAATTTTGTACATATTGTTTAACTAACATTTATAATATAAAGTGCCATCTGATAGAAGATACTTATCTATCTCAGCCTATGCCAGCCAGAGTATCTTATGACTCATGCCTTTTACCTTTACAAGTTGGTTAAATTTTGAGTCTGCGTTTGTAATTTGTAAAGAAAACGTCGCGCAAAATTACACAACGATTGATAAGTTTTCAACAGCAAATACCTGTTGAACATTTCTATAGAGATCTCTTAAATAGAGGAATTTATTACCGGACATAAATAATATTTACAAATACATTGTGATGTCATTATTATGTCAAACTTGTGAAGTCCCGTTAAATGCCCTTATATTTTGACTTTAGGTAGGATATGAATCTTGTTTCAAGATCCACCTTTAGTCTATAATCTTAGAGCTTTGCAAAATATAAGTCCCCTATGTGATGTCATTTTGCATCAATTATTTTACAACACACTTCAGTGTTGTGAAAATTGAAAAACATTCCAAGAAAATTATTCAATTCATCTTGTAAGATCATCCGAACATATACAACTACTTCTATATATATTATATTACTTTAGCTTTATATATACATTTTTAGTATATATATGTAGTAGTCGCTTTAAATTCTTTACGACTCATCTAAATAGGTCATATGACATTTCTTCTAAAAAATCAAAATTTTCTAAAAAAATTTTATCGTAAAACATCTTAAACAGTATTAAATATACACGTAACAATTATTTCAGCGTCTTTTTAAAAAACAAAAAGTATTATTAATACTTACTGGAACTGTTCAAACGAGGTTATTCGCAGTCCGCAGCTGAAGGCAATTATTTATTTTATTTTTTGACACCTTTAGGTTTCATCTTTTTAGATGGTATTTAGTCTTCTAGTATGCTACGAATAATAGTATGTCTAGAAGTGTAATTCAAACAAAAAACACCATGCACATAGATACCTGGTACATATTTGCGTGGCCTTCAACCAATCACTTGCCCACATCGCCTTGACGCGACCAATCACGAGCGAACGTATTGACCTTGATGTTTGTCAAGGTCAAACGTTGGTGGGTTCATTTTTGAAGCGCTATCGGTATGAGAGTTACGTTTCTAGATATATTATTATTCGTAGCTAGTATGTCATGAAGTGTTTATGCGTGCGTGATTTGTATTTCTCCGATGGCATATCTTCCAATCGTTCTGATGATATGGCTTTATATTTTTTCTTATTTATCCTCGTAGTATGGCTAGAGTAGCATGACGACATTTCTATGCTGGTATGAGTTCTAAACTTTTCGATGATATGACTTGCATACCTCTCTGTGTTTCTATTGTTATCTTGACTATGCTCAATGAGTGTTGGTTATGTGCGAGGCGCTACGGCCGGCGGTGGAGGTTTCGGTGGAAGTCGAGGAGCGAGCCTGTAATTAAAGTATATTTGTGATTCAAAACAGGACAAATTGAAGACAATAAAAAAAACCGACATTAATTTGAAATGAGAATATCTCATAAATGGATCTTATTCAATTGTAAAATTCATCTCGAAACACAAAAAACCTATACATTCGTAAGCTTCGTCAGACAGACAAAGATACGTCAAACTTAAAAAATCAATTCTAGTCCTCAAGGGATTTTAAAGACTAGTTAACTTTCTTTTTTATTATTCTATGATATTTTATTAAATTATAAATTAAGGTGTAATAAATTTTAATACTATCTGTTGCATTTGTATCTACATATATGTAAATACAATTGCCTTCGTGGCTAAGTGGTTTACGGTTCTGCGTGTTGCGCCGGAGATCCTAGGTTCGAAACCCGGGGGGACTATTGAATGTTCCGGTTGGGTAGGCATAGAAGGCTGATCACCTACTTGCCTGTAAAGAAAACGATCCGTGAAATAGAGACAGCAATGTGTCTGCCCCATGCCCCACTAGGGGTTACAGGAATTCACACACTACATGTAAACAAAATGGTGCTAACCATTACCTCGAGAACGGCTAGACCGATTTCAATTATCTCTATAAGTCGGATTTGCCTGTCTAGAATATCACTAAGAAAATACATATACTAAAATTCTTAGAGATAATAGTTTTTCTCATATAAAAAAGTAATACCCAGCACTATGGTGTCTCCGCTGCAGTAGGGCTGAGCTTTGAGGGCGCAAGAGTTCAGGGGCAGGAGGTGGGCGTGGCGGCAACGGTGGCGGATTATTCCCTGATGCTGATGGGGAGTTATCCTGCCAGGAGCTCTGAAACATGAAAATCACATATAACAATTTTAGTGTAGTTTTTTTAAAATGTATTTATTTAAAATGTACATACAAAATGCAGTCGAATTGATAATATGATAATAATTTTTACATATATATAAGGTTTTTTATATGTAAGATTTATAGTTTACAATTTCAATAATAAAAAAAATAGCGTTGAATCAAACAATAAACAATCTCTTGTGATAATAACAAAATATCCTACATGGTGTAAAGTTGGTGTGGCAGCAGAATCCCGTCTTCTCCGCGGAGGGAGAGGTGGCGGTGTCCCACAGGAACTTGATTCGCCTAAAAATAACATCTTTATGTAGTTTCTTATATCATAATACCGAAACTATACAAATGTCAAAGTAAGAGGTCGCCACGTGTTAAACAATATCTGTCTGGGTTTAATTCACGGAGAAATAGATTGTTTAAGCCATAGACAACTTTAACACATAATCCATAGTTTATAGGACCTCACTAATTGCCAGCAAGATATTTAAGAGGTACATTGGATATAATTAATCCAACTAAAATTAACTAAAGCCAATTAATAATTAATTAAAGCTGTATACTTACTATTTACTGACTGTTGTAGTGTGGAAGGAGACGTCGCAGATGGGAAACAAAACGTAGGTGGTCTGAAAATAAAGAAAAAAGTTAAAAAAAGCTTTCACATAGAAATAAAAAATATTTTTTCTTCAACCATTATATCCCATTTTCGGGGTCACTGAAACATCATATATACTATAGTATTATAATATATACATTCGCTATACTGTCATCAAAATCAACAAAAAATATTTAACAAACGTGGCGTACTTGCGTACGTATACGTTACGAGTCATCGATTGTTTGTGGTGTATCTCTTCCTGTGGTTGTCTTAACGTGTTATATGGTTCAACCCTTTAGTACAGCGGTTCCTTACCTTTTTCAGCCGCGGACCCCCAAGAAAATCAAGTATAATGCCAAGGACCCCCGAGTGAAAGAAATGTGCAATTTTCGGACAATATTATATTTTAGTATAACTTCATTAAATTAAAAAAAAAACTTTTTCGTAGAAAAACATTAATGAGAAGGTGCTGTTTTTTTGCAACTAAGTTAGAAATTTTCGGGTTGATATTATTACTCTATTGCAATCTCAAATCAGATTCATATAATTACGACATGTTTGGCGTTGGTAATTTATTTATTTTTGTTACCTAATGCTGTAAGTAAGATAGATGCGTATGGGACCGCGGACCACAGGTTAGAAAACGATGCTTTAATAGATAAATGCAATACCTGTCCTGATGCAAAGGACTAGCATTAGGTAGACCTGGAGGTGGCGGGGCCGGTGAACGTTTGGGAGACATTGCTGGACTTCTGAAAAACAATTTTTTCAACGATGTACTTAATTTTTAACAGTTTAATCAGTACCCGTTTTTTTATAGTATAAAAGGCAAATGGGCAGGAGGCACACTTTATTAGAATAAGCTGTTCGCCGCCCATGGGCACCCTCGAGGCCTGTTGGGGCACGAGTGCGTTGCCGGCTTTTAGAATTGGGCTTCCGTTACTCCAACTAGCAGATGGCCCCATTTCATCTCGGTTTCGTTAACCGTTTCGTTAGTTAACGATAGTCATACAATAAAGCTTAAAATAAAAGAAATGCAATTGTTATGTTATGGGAAAATCTATTATATTCTATCTATTCTATTAAAAATAGAACATTTACACTTCTAATAAAGATTTCATGGTTTTCGCGTTACACGATAGCTTTTGTTCATCAAAATCAGTCATTGTATAGAAACTCACCGAAACAGATCAGGATGTTTTGGGCTCGGAAGTGGTTTATCGTTTTCTCCCGTATCCGAAGTGCCTGTTAAAAATCATATTAACAGAGTTAATTTTTAATCATTTATAATTATTTCAACTATTTTTATTTAATCAGAACTGTGTCATTTATACATTAATTTGGGCAATACATTTTTTACACACTTAGAAGTCTCCTAAGTTGAGATTGGATAGTAGGTTTCAGTTAGAGAGAGAACCAATAGATTAATTTGTATATTTTATTGGATTGGTACATAGAAATATAAAAAATATTATTTTGTCTTTTTTGTTCCCTAAGAGATAGGTAATAACATAACCTAAGATTAGCTTAGGAGATACCTAAGTTATGTGGTGTCTTCTTTGTTCCCTTTACAACAGTAAGAGCTAGGTAATAACATAGACGTCTCCTAAGCTAAGATTAGCTTAGGAGATACCTAAGTTATGTGGTGTCTTCTTTGTTCCCTTTACAGCAGTAAGAGATAGATAATCACTTAGACATTAGGTTAGGTTGGTGATAACGGTCATAAGACAGCTGAAGCGACGAGTTACAATATTAAATCAAAACTAAATCAGCAAATTGTAGTAGTCGCACAAAGTTAATGCATTTAATACAGTTATTGCCATTTGCATTAAAAATGTCAATAGCTTTAGTTTTATGTCAGTCTTACCAATCGCATGCAAGTGGTGGTGAGGCGGTGGTGGCGGCGGTTCGTGGTCTGCTAGTGATGTGGTGGAACTTAACACACTGTGACGGGGCAGTAACGGTGGGACTCGTTCCTATACAAAAATAATCAAATATAAAATAGTTCCGACATTTACAATTTCCAATGCCATCAAAATCTATGTAAATAATTTTAATGTAATATAATTTCAATATACTTTGTACCAAAAAAAAATACATGTGATTTCATTTGATCTAAAACTTCACCACATATCACAAAAGGGGCGAGAGTAAGGGGTTTAAAAGTTGCTAATACGAAACTCCATACACGTATTGTGTGATGTTTCCATTAAATTTATTTTTATTTATAATTATTAGATTCACGTATATGCAACATGTTATTTGTGGAACGTTTTTAGGACATATCTTTGTTTCTTTGTTAGCTTCTTTAATATTGTAACCGCCTCCGTGCTTAAGTGGTTTACTCGTGTGCGTGTTACGCCGAAGGTCCTTGGGAATCCGAATCCCGGGAAAACAAATGAATGTTTCGGTTGGGTTGGGTAGGCACAGAAGTCTGATCACAGAAATGTATCTGCCTCATGCCCCACCAATGGGGTTACGGGAATTCACTGTTTTCTTTAATATTATAATATTTTGTGATATATCTATTTCGTTGGCGATATAAATAAAATAATATTTATTAATGATAAAATACATTTTAAATGGCATTCGAAACTAACCTGTTGGTCGTTCTTCTTGCAAGCCAAGTGGTCCATACTCCTTGAATAGAAGAGTTCAGAGTCCACGATGGCCCCGCGAGGGGACAATACCGTGCCCCGAGATCGCATGGTGCCCATACTTGAGGGCACATTTGACATACAGCTCGTACTGTTGCAACTGATGGAAACCGTTAAAATATACTATAATTCTTTGTAGACTAATTTTATACTTAAATTTGTGTCCATTTAATTTTATGTTATACTACATCAAGAGCTTGCGATGCTGTAATTATGCAATATTCTTAAAATAATAATAATAATATTAAACAATATAATTCGATAGCATCTGCATACATTTGTATGAAAAAGTGTAAGAACCCGGTTACGCGTTTACGTACAAAAGCACGAGATTTAAGTTTGTTGAAAGATACAATAAAATTTCTCACCGATCGTGCCTTGGGGAATGATTATCTCTGGGCGAGGGCGGTTCATCCCGCGCTGACATACTATTCCTGGACAGACGAAATTATTCATAAAAATCTAAAACTGTCTATGTTTTGTTTGTCTGTCTTTCAAACTCTATCAAAAATTTTGAAGAGTAACAAAATATTAGCGTATGAGCAATAACCTCCGTAGCTTAGTTGGTCACGCGTCTGACAAACGAATGCGTGCAACAGCACAGAGTCATAATAGTTTCCATCTGGAAGGCACAAAGCCTTCTAAAAAAAGTGTTCAAAATGAAATATACTAATTACCCCATGTACTATGAAAGTATTTCAACTGACCTCGTATTATTAAGCGTGGCGACGGATTTGCTCTTGTCAAAGAAAGTCAGTTTTTCGAACAAGCTCAGTTGACCGAGTTGAGCCAACGAGCTTGAACTGGACCGCTCCAATCGTGGACTTGTTAGAGATTTGTCGCCTGCAAATATTGAAAATTTTATATACAGGTCATCGTAATTAGCATTGCCTCCAGGTCCATATCTGGACGTAGGCAGGCCTGCTTTTGCTGCAGGAAGGTACCAAAATGTATACGAAACCACCAAGTTCAGAAGGTTTACTAGTTCTGTTTGATGATAAGGTTTTGGTAACATGGTTAGTTTTTGATATAAAAAATAAGTCTTTTTGTTGTAAAATGCATTAGACCAGTGTACTACATTAATAACTTAGGATATCTCTAATGCCCTGACCTGTTTTTTTATTTGTAACTGTATCGTAAAAATAATCACCTCTATCGTCTGGATTTATGGGTAAAGAGGCGAGAGACGCTCCATCCCACGTGCCAACGCTATTCGTCGGCGATAATTGGGCTACACCTGTTAACATAATAAGCTTTTATTTACATAAACTTAACAAGAATTAAAAAAATACATATGGCCCCATCTGAGTAAAAGCCTTCTCCAATATACATTCATCATCTAACATACATTAATAAAAAAGGTTATGTTTTTACACTAAAAGACCATACGATGACTTATATTAAACTTAACATTTTATATTAGATATTTGTAATTGTTTCTTTCACATTAATTTATATTATTTACAATAATATACTTAATTATATTTACAAAAATACAAAAGGCTCATCAAAGCCGTTAGGGTGCGTACCCAAAATACTGGCTACATTACCGCGTTGTATTGCTATACTAACGTGTTGGCCGAAATATGAGCCAGCTTTCGGGTTTCCTGTGGTCTCAACTAAGCGCGTCGATATCTCTTTATCTTATTTTATACAATTATTATATTATTAGTTTAATACTTTAATTTAACATTAGTTTATGTTAATTAAAGTTTAGTTTATGCATGTCATATTGTTAAGGAAATACACTCACCAAGCATATCTTCACTTGTTGAGGATTGATAAAGTCGTGATGATATCTTAACCGGCTTCACCGATAGTTCGGGATATTTTCTAGGCTGTAAATATATAATAAAAATATAAATACAACATCAAAAAGTGTGTTTTCGTTTATAATCACTACATAGTATAAAACAGTCGCTTTTTCTTCCCCTATATCCCTTTGTATGCTTAAATCTTTAAAACTACGCAACGCATTTTGATGCGGTTTTTTTAAATAGATAGAGTGATTGAAGTGGAAGGTTGTTATATATGTTTTATGCCCGTGCAAAGCCGGTGCGGGTCGCTAGTAATCTATATAAATAAAAATGATTCACCAAAATGTATGTAAGTGCATATCAAATTATCATCATATTTATATCAATTTAAACAAAACCTTGACAAATTATATACCTAAACCTTCCTCATGAATCACTCTTCACTCTATCTATCGGTGAAAATTGTATGATAATCCACTTTATAGTTTTTAAATTTATCGCGAAATAACAGACGCAGCAAAAAACAAAGTCGTCGTTTTGTAATATGTAATGAGGATTACTTACAAATTTGGGCGTAGTTTTTGGTGGGATTCTGGGTTCGATTTCGAGACTTTTTTCGTAGAGGTAATTGGTTACTTCATTGTCGTCCATGCCGGGAAATGGATCCAATGTTTCAAGGAACGCCTGAAATATGACAAAAATAAATGCAATGTAATATAAATCTATATAAAGTACTTCTCCGAAACGGTTCGACCGATTTTCATGAAATTGTTGTTAATTTGGTAAGTTTGAGAATAGCTCGTCAAGTATACTCGTGTTTTACTCTCCTAACCCAACTCAAATTATTTAAATCGCGTGAGCTGGTGAATCTGCTGGGTACAGCAAGTATTGATGTATATTTTTTTTGCGTACCTTTGAATTATTTTCCGTTCCTTTCTCACAAAGTAAAACTTATTTTCAGATTTTTTTCCTGTGGCATACAAGCCCAAGTATTTATCAAAAAATAAATTTATCAACAAAACAAAACATCAAAATCGGTAACTCAATGTTATTTAGAGTTTCAAATTCATCTGAACAGATGGCGGTACTAGGCCTTTGAAACGCGCTATCGTTTGACAGCAGCAGTTCCGTATACTTCCGCCTTTAAAATCTAGCCACAATCTAACCAATTATATAACTAGCTAAGCCCGCGATTTCGTATTGCGAATTTTTGAAAACCTCAAGAACTAGTCTGAGAGGTATATAAATTAATTACAATTATGTACATATAATAAACATTTCCGAATAATATTCAGATATACAATGAATTAAAAATTACGTACAAAAATTATGTACACAAAAATAAACATTGTTGAAGAAAAATAGCGAGTCATTAATTTAATGTTAGGAATAAAGATGAAACTCGCTGTTGCCACTAGTAGGCTCCATAAAGTTAGTAAATCATTTAAAGGGCAATGCATACGCTTTTATAATAAACTTCCAAGTGATATGCTTAAATTGTCAATGAATAAATTTAAAAACACAAAACAAAACTTTATAAATAGCTTACTATAAAATAAGGGAAATATAATTTTTAGAATAATTACTTTTATAAACTACATAATATTAAAAAAAAATTGACGATTGAAAATAATCAAATATGATTTCACTGAATAAAGATATTTTGACTTTGACTGAGCGCAAACCTACCCTAGTTTTAGGTTCAACAGTGAGGCAATATGGCTGGTTCTGGTATTGCTGAATTTCACCGGTTATTTCTGCCACACGTCTCCTTTTATAAAAGTTTATAAGTTGAGAATTCGGTACATAATCTGAAAACAGAGAAAAAAATAACTATCTCGTCCGCGTCGTGATTGCCGCCTTATTTCAATGAAGAATGTTACTAGGTACGCAAAATTACTTGAAACTTTGTCACAGTGCTTTTATGTATACAAATTAATATACTAGTTTTTGTTTTATTCAAAAAGAGCAAATAGTTTTGAATTTACATGTATTTAAAATTCGTCAGCTCGTGTCAGCAGCGTGACGTCACAATACAACACTCCGCTCTCTCTCTCTCTTCTCGAGCAGCAACGCGACGGACTGCGCGAGCTTTTGTAAAATGACGTCACGTCGTCCTACTTTTAAAATTCTGTATCTCAGGAACAAATTGACGTATCATTTAGTTTTTTTTACACGATTATTCCTTTTTCAATAGAGAATACGGTGGGCTAAAAATCAAAATGTGTGAACATTCTCTGTTTCTTCAAGCTCTTTTTTCGTGATAAACAGAATATGACCAGAAAGCGACAGGAAGGTAGGTATTTTCACATTTATATTATTAGTAGGGGAGTTGTGTTTGCCTAAACTCTATTCAGCTATAATAATTATTTTAGCTACAAGATATGCCTTGAAAAGGATTAAGGCCTATTATACAGTCACAGTCTTAGCTTGAGAAATATATTATTCAGGGATTTGCAGAAATTTGTCCGCCTACTACGTTTTGGTTGGGTAGACAAGGAAATTATCCAGTGAAGGGGTTACGGAATTTCACACACATTCCCTACTACATAGATACTTACCGGGATTTCCTTCCTCAAGGTGCAGTATGTTTGTGAGGTAAATGCCGCAAAAGGGAACACAGGGCGGGTTTATACTGCGCAGACAGTCCTGGTACCGCCTGAAGTGGTCAGAGTTTAGCAAGCGGAACTCGTCGAGAGCTCGAAGGAGTCGAAGAGGAACCAACTGGAATGGAAACCACTTAACACAATAATTTAGTATGGCCTGTACTTGATAGGTTGATATTGTCGCAAATATAAGACCACACTCTTTTGTAAAAACATTGGCATAGCAAAAGAAAGAATAAAACCGTATTGATTTATTAAAACGAAATTTAAGAGTAAAGCAAAATTAAACTCATTAAGAAGTGAACAAAGAAATAATTCTGTATAATTATGTTTTACAGATTATTACTACAAGCGAAGCCTACTGCGATTCAAATCAGAAACATTTTTGATTCCCCAAAAATCGTTTGGGTTCGACGCAAGACATTAATAATGTTAATTGATGATAAATTCTTACGAATACTCCGCTTGTGCCTTTCTTGCCTTCCCAATTGATATATTTTTATTACGTGGAAATCGAATCTGTCATTCTTAACATACAAATACAGGAAACCTTACTTAACCTACTTGAAAGGTTTGTCTCAATCTATGAACGCTCGCACTACCGCAAGCAGCGACCACGGCTAAGACTCCATTGAAGTTGTTGAGGTCCCGAAGACACACGCCGATTTCTAATAACCTACTTATGACTCCAGCGCGTTCTTCCCCATTTTCAGATTCCACTATCCATTTTTCCATCCATCGGGTGAACTGTAATATTTATAATGTTAAACATCTGGGTTAATAATTAATATTATCGTTGGTTTATTAACAGAAACCAAAAAACACTTTGTCAAGTGGCAGCTCTGCCAGAGACCGGAATACAAATACAAATTAAATTATAAATTGTATTCGGGACCGGGGATCGAACCCGATACCTCAGGTTTAGCGGTAGGATTAGAAGACCGCTTAGCCATGAGGCCTACCTGTATCCAATCAGTAGGATCTGTTTGGTTGTTTCCTCTGCCTCTATGCATGCTCTGTACATGGGACTACAGTTCTATTCATATTAAAAAGATGTTTATTTAACCTGTTGTGTCTGCCACAACAGATCAAATTTGGTCGAAGTGGCTCATCGATAGCCCAATCATAACCTGTTGTGTCCTGTTATTGAAAATGTTTATTTTCTTAAAAAGTATTTCTTGATTACAAACGTGGTTGAGACCTACTATTAAGTATGAAAATACCTGTAGCAGGAAGCCTCGCTCATCCATAACATACAAGTTTTAACAAAAGAAAATAATACAAAGGAGAACGTAAAAGAATATTAGCTATTAGTTATATTAATGTTATTAACCCTTCTTTTTGCGTAGTAGGTATCTAAGTGTCCTAGTGAGTTTTTGGTTGCGTCCTGCAAGGATTTCTTTGGTATGTCTACATGAACTTGTATTATTCATTTAAAGTGAATAAGTAAATTTTCAATAATCCAATTGTTTTATAAACAGTACGAATACAAATCTATATCTGGATAAGCATTGTATGACGTGCACATTCTGTACAAAGGTGTGCAAAGCTCGATATTAGTCCTGGGGATGGTACATTAATGGTATTTTTGGGGTATTAAAATTAGTTAGGTGTAGTTCAGATTTTAAAATAATAATAATAGGGACATCTCACATACATTGCTCTAATCCCAAAGTAGCTGAATCACTTGTATTATTGTAATCAGAAACGCGGGTACCACAATAAATATTACGGCGTATAGCTCAGAATAGTGGATTACTCAGAATCATTAGATCGACGTTGACAGACGGCATAAATTCCGGGACCTTTTGATGCAAAGGCAAGAGCACTACCAAAATATGAGTGAAATGTATGGATTTTTTAAAATCTTACATTAGTCGTATGTTTGATGATCTTCAATAGATTGGCACTGGTTTTCTCCTTATCTTTCTTCGTCCATACAGCTCCTACTAACTCTGATGTTTGCACCTGTAAAATACCAGACAATTTTAGAAATTTTGCTGATTAAGAAAGTTTTCTTAACCGTTAACTTTAGACTTTCGCGATTTCAACTCATTATTATTAAATATAGCGGGACTTTTCGCGCAAAGAAACATTATTTATTTACCTCGACGATTCGACCGTGTTGCAACGGCCGTGCTCACGAGAAGAACTGAAGAGTGCAGTTAGTGCAAAATGAGGGTATTGTTATCTACCCTCATTTGATGTTGAAAAAACGCAGGGCTGCTACTGCGGCACACAACACTAACGGTTTCGATAGGCTTTTCTTAACCGTCTTCCTAATTAAGTGGTTACTAGAGGTCTTGAATTCGAATCTCTTCTAATAGTTCTAGAAATTACCTGTTTAAAGAGTTGAAACTCTAGCAAGGTGAGTTGTCTGGCCATTTCCAAGGGGTGTAGAGTCAACGGATGCCAGTTGTATTTGTCGACGTCGCCTACATGTTTGCATACGGGCGGTGGGAGGCGGTCGAAGACATGCGCCACGCCACCAGCTATGGTATCTGGGTCGCCGCTACTGCCGCTCTTCAAAATAATAATTACACATTATATTAAAAACTATTTTAACCGCGTTAATTTCCTCGTAACGTGATGTTATATAGCCTATAAACAGAGTTAAAAAGCGAATAGAAAAATAATTGTAGATATGTATTATGTACTTCGTCCGCGCGGATTAGTCATTTTTTTATTATTTATTTATATTAATTTCTAAGGTTAAAGAAGCCAAGTTACTTTTTGATAAATCAGCTAGTGAAAAGCACGTTAAAATCGGTCCATTCGTTGCGGAGATTAGCCGGAACGGACAGACAGACAAAAATTGTAAAAAAATGTTATTTTGGTATATATACCGTGTACACATTCATATGCATTTAGTAAAAAGCGGTTATTTTAATATTACAAACAGACACTCAAATTTTATTTATCTGTATAGATATTTTGAAATCCGAGGCAAAAAAGGTAAATATGACATGCTATATAATAAATCAATAGAACGACTTTGATGAGGTTATTTTTTGTTTGTTCGAAAGCCAATAATCTTAGCTTTAATTTATTAAAATCTGTTCATCCATTTGAGATACTCTTAGTTATAATCATCAATCAAAACCTGTTTAATGATTTTTGATATGTTGGATTTGTCTCCACACTGAATGGCATAATTAAAACAAGGAAATATAGACAAAAAAAATTATGAACAATCATTTTTCTGGGGGAATAAATATAAGGAACCTCACCTTTCTTTGTATAGTTTTAAGCACACTTTGGACCCATTTCTTCATAGGTTTCTTATTGACTGACTGCAGGAATTCCTTCAACTTTTCCAGTAGCGCCGCGTCGTTTTCGAAGTCATAGAAATGTTGGTCTACCCAGTGTCTTAATACGTTTATCACTCTTAAAAGAAAAATAAAATAATAAGTTACAACTCCAACGTTAATATTATTAAGTATGATTTTTTTTATTTTACTAGCTGACCCGGCGAATTTTGTATCGCCAATAAAAGATAGAATTGGTATAGTAAGCTATACATTTTTTATGAATTTTTTGTACTACTACACAAGAGGAATATCCCGTTATGCATTGTTTTGCTATATCTCAAAGTGATTAGGCAGCGTCTTCGATGAAAGCTTCCAGATACGTTGTCCCGTCTTAACTATGAATATTGAATTCGAATTGGCATAATAATTTAAAAACTCACAGTTATGTCAAACGCTATAAGATTACATTATAAAGGTTTTCTTTTATCTAATGTTCCGCGCAACTTTCTTAATTCTTTCTTTCATAAGAACAAACACAACAAAAAAAGAATTCGTGCAGTCAATTATGCTCTCACAGCCTTACATAAATTTCGGTGATTCATTTTTATTAGTATAGATTCTCTCTGTGTATTATTTTATTAGTGTATCAGAGAGCGTTTACTTCTATACAAATTGTTATCCGTATAGGTCGCTTACCGAAATTTGACGGGTTGTTGGAACTCTTCCCTATATCTCTTCCAATCTTCTCGTACTGTATTTTTACTAAGCTTCTCGGCGTCACTACTTGCTGCCATTTCTTCTACACATTCGGCTGTAAAATAATAATGATCTAAGGTCATAGAAGCCATATCAGTGGGTTGCATATAAAGGTTTATTATATTAATAAAATATAACGACTTTTAAATATATTTACTCAATTTCACGACTCTAATTATTAAATATTCTGCTAAATTAAAAGAGAAGATTTTTTTTATTGTTTAGTTAATGTGAGAAATTGTAACAAAGTGTGCGTTTACATGATAATATTCAAAAATACATTCCCACATCAAATATATTTCA
Source organism: Aporia crataegi (assembly GCA_912999735.1). NCBI lineage: Eukaryota > Metazoa > Arthropoda > Insecta > Lepidoptera > Pieridae > Aporia > Aporia crataegi. The sequence continues at coordinate 3,941,132 of OU538750.1, read as the reverse complement.
AAAATAACATAAAAGTTATTAGTTTTATTCAAGTCATCTATAACGTATACATATGTATACTTTACCGATAGTTAGATCTAGATCCGTTAGAGATGCGTGCGGACTGATGTCCTTTTTTGGTAACTTGATCCTTGGGACTTGCGTGCGCAAACATTATACGAGTAATTTATGATTTTTATTACAATTCTGATTAATATATACATATATATGTTTTATTCAAAGTAAGACATACTCAATGAAACAACACACGATTTTCAATTAGTACACAAAATAAATCAATACATCACAAAACCCCAAATGATCTATTATTATAATCCGGAAAACCCAATCCAAGACATTTCGAGTAACATCTATATACACACATCAAAAAAAGTGCGCCTTCACTTGGAAAAGTTAAAATATATTTTCTCGTGTCAAGATATTATATTTAATGAATGCATTATTACTTTAACATTTAAAAACAAATTTTAATAGGGAAATCTCTATATTATTATTTTTTCTAATAATGACACCTTTTTTACGTCAACGCGGATTTTTTAAATGTGTGTATATGTCTAAAGAGATTTGCGTGACGCGCCAGAGGTGCTGGTTTCAAATCCCGGGGAAAAAAAGTGCGTTTCTGTCGATCACCTAGTTGCCTTTAAACAAATCAATCAAACAGATGCAGAAACATCTGTCCCAAGCCTCGGTAGCAGTAACAGGAATCAACTCACCATAATGTATACTTACGAGTTCTGGGTGTATCGTAAACTTCGCTGGGCTCCGGAATATTAAACCGCTCAATGAGCAGGTCGAGCAGTTCAGACGATGAGCAGAAGGTGCAATAGGTGGTCAAGAAGGTTCGAACCAAGTTCAGATCCGCGTATACATGATACGTCAACCGTTCTACCAGTTTCAGGAGAGTAGCACCCTAAAACACAAAATAAATCTTATTGTTTTAAGTAAACCTTGTAAAGTCAAAAACTTTACTGGTACTAGCTGACCCGGCAAACGTTGTTTTGCCATATTAATTTTTGGGGTGGTTCTCAGGTAATGTAATAAGTAGTAGAAAATACGGAGTAAGGTAATTTTGACACGAGAATTTTATACATAAGATTATTTATTACATACATAAATTGAGGATTTTATATTCAGACACTTTTTTCATTGCATACCATTTAGATACACTAAAGAGTGTGATTGATAAATTTGTATAATCTGTATCTATAGAAATTTGTTTTTTAAATTTTAAAATAACAGCTCTTGGCTAATTCCTTTAAAACATTGTTTTAAGGATTTAAATAACAAAGGGCTCTGCATTGGCAAATTTCTCAAATACATTTACTCAATTTCCAACATCCTCTATTCACATTTTCATATCAAAATTGTATTGTATATTAAAAATATTGAATAACTACTAAATATGAATACATTATTATTAAGTATATTAAATATTGGCATTTATTGGTAGTGTGGGTTGTGTGTAATATATTTTAAATATTAATCTAATGCTACCATTTGAAGTACATATTTTTATATTGTCGGCAGGAAACACTAAAATCAAATTCATATTTTACTAGATTATTTACCTTAATAAGCGTAGATTCCGGTTCCATCACGATATTATCAGGCGAGTCTGGCTCCGCGAAACGATACAACGACACGGGCGGTAATTTGAGAGGATGTCGCTTTTCTAATTCTAGTAGTATACTGAAAAAATAATTTATATATATTAATACAAGAATATTACACTAAACGCCGCCATGAAAAACTAATAACTGATGAAATGTAGTAATGCGTGTAGTAAGTCAGTTTTCGATTGTAAATATCTTATTTATTTATTTAGAAAATAATTATAGACCCCAAGCGGCTCTATATGTTTCTTCTTAAAAAGTAATTTTATACATATTTTTATAATCATGTTGATCAATATGTGAAATAATGTATTTCTTTAAACTAACTTTCTAATATTAAGTATTTCCGCTGATTGATTGCCAAAGTTTTAGGTATTTTGCTAACAATCTTTCTTTAAATAAAAAATAGCACAGAAGCACACTAAAGCCCAATTTTTTTTAAATAAAGTCGCTTATTTGCATACATAATTTTTGTTGTCACAGAAAAAAATATTATTAAAAAAAAAAAGTGTAAAAGCTGTTATCACCTGTCTAGACTCCTATCTAGCATTGGCTTAGTATTCAACATAACGAGATCAGACATCCAATTCCTTTTCTCGGCGGCTGAGGCGGCTGATAGCACTATTGGTCCTCCGATACGGAGTACTAACTCCATTAGGTTACGGCCTTCTGGAAATAGATAAATTACTATTAATTATTATATCTATGTAGGCATTTTGGAATTGGATATTTTCTCAGGTAGTTGGTGGTGAATGCCCTACCTTTAAGGCATTCATTCACATTTCTACATCGTATCGGCCGCATCGCATTAAACAGATCATAGCATTTTTTGTATAGGGGGAGCAGGATATGTCCTCTGATAGGAAGTGTATTTTGTTAGCTTTGGGAATGGAATCATATGTTATTACTTTTCTTATCATCTTATTTACATTCCATGCTGATTTATTATTGTTTGTTATTAATATTTAAAATTTATTTTATAGGACCATAACTTTGAAATAGTTTGTTTAGTATTAGCAATAGACGTCATAACCGCATTGGGGCAATACTCTATACTCTAGAGTCTAGACAACGTAGTGAATAAATAAATAATAAGCCAACCTTCACAGTCGGCTCTATCGACAATATCCAGTTTTCTTATATGAAGTTTTTCCTTTAACTTCAGTTGCTGAGGTCCGCCGGCCGCCGAATTACTATTAACTGTCACCTGTCCACATTTTATCATTATTAAATACAAGAGAGTAAATATTATTTTTTCTATTTTATTTTAAACGACACATTAAGTGTTGGTGTCTTACCAATATTAATTTTTAATAATGTAACAAACTTGGTCTCTATCCGAGGTCCATTGGGCTGACACAAGAAAGTCAAATCGTAATATAAGTAACCTAACGTTATATAACTAAGCTAAGCTTATTGAGGTTAGCTTTCTATAAATAATATGCAGTTATATATTTTTTTAACATTAATTTGAGTGCACTTACACTGACGATGCTAGTAGACGGTTTGCATAGAAGTAATAGACCATCGAATAGAAACGCACGCCTCTCAGCCACTCGCTTTCCGGGACCTATCTTTGATAGCGTATCCTCTGAAAATAATAAATTGTTCTATGTGATACCTATGTAATTATTTATTTATGGGTGAACCAGAAATAAATACACTTAAAAGTACATTTTAAAGGCAATATGCCATTTCAATTTTATTTACTACGTATGTTACATACCTTTAATAAACTCGTTACAACACTGCGGTACATCCTTATTGTCCCAATTGTCTACGAGTTTTCCTAGTTCATTGCACTTCTCAATCGCGAGTTGTCGTCTTGCTCGAGCCGCACCTCGGATCGCAGTGTCGCTGAAAACATTTTCACATAAATATTTCAAATAATAATATCATTGTATTAATATTAAAAAAGTCCTATTTAATATTTATTTATCTTCAATCTTTTTGATATATTTTGATTTTGATTTATTTTTCTTCTGCTTAACAAGTCTATTTCCCGTAGTTCTTAGGCAG